>OZ005737.1:152798031-154144353 GCA_963930755.1 Eudasyphora cyanicolor
GATAGAAAAAATATTACCACATACCAAATTTGAGGCCAATCGGTTACTCCTTTCGAGAGTTATCGTGCGCACCAGCCAGCAGACAGACAGACAGACGGACGGACATTGCTCATTCGACTTAAAATGACCCAAAACGGATTTCCTCCGAACATACTTGGGGTCTTAGGTCACTCCTTCGACGTGTTACACTTTTTCCCGTAGCAAATGATATATACCCTCGTCACACTAAAGTGAGGGTATAATAAAAACCTATTGGGATGGAAACAAAGATTTGTTTAGGGCAACATCTTCCCAAATATAAAATATTTGTGTGTAATATTATAACGAGTGATTTTTTTATGAGCTTTCGGATTTGATTTAAAAACATATACAATTTAGAGAAATATATGAAATCTTTATTTGAGTCGATAGAACGGTCTTATAATGTAATGTTTTTAGATGATTCCACGTAAATGTCGACCTCGGCTGCGGCTCAAATGGTTCACAGGCTGGGTCCAATTTTGGCATACTCTCTCCAACATATCGGCCAGTATCTCGCGAATAAATTATTCAATATTGACTTCCAGTGCGTCAACCTTTGCGGGCTTGTCCCTATAGACATGAGCCCTAACATAGCCCCACAAAAAATAATCTAAAGGGGTTAAATCCTCCGATATAGGCGGCCAATTTAGAGTGCACCTAAGCATTTATATGTTTCAAGCCGAATATGTTTGGGACAATATACTACAGACGCGATTTTGTTCATCATGTGTGGCAAATATGTTCACTTTGTTGATTTGTTATGTGTTATTGATTTGTTTTACTTAATTAGCTACAACTTTTTTCGTATTCATCGATTTTCTTCGGACGAAAGGAGTAACCGATTGACTTCAAATTTAGTGTGTGGTAATATTTCCGGCTATGTTCGAAGATTGACCATATTGGTCCACTCCTTTTAGTGCTTCCCCCACAAAGGGTTAATATTTATTGATTAATTAAGTTGAATCCTCTGAAATTCTACACATAATATTAATTAGTCACCATCACCTCGAGGAAAATGGGCGAAGTTTCCCACACAAACAGACCATTTCGCACCAAAAGTTAACTCCTTAAAACATTAATATCAGTTCATGCAAATACTTGAAATTTTGTACAGTGTAATGCTTTTATAGTACCTCGAGTCCAGAGAGCACCCAGAGTAATTGGCATGCCCCTTTTGGTACCTCCCACACAAATGTACTATTTTGCACCAAAAGTTAACAGCTTATAACTTGAATACCAGTGTACACAACGAATTGAAATTGTGTACAGTGTAATGATTTTATAGTACCAACAATTCCGTGAAAAATGAGCGTTACAGCCACTTCCCTTTCGGTACCTTCCACACAAAGGTACCATATTGTACAAAAAGTTTACAGGCTATAACTTAAATACTAGTGCCTACTAATACCTAAAATTTTGTACATTGTAATGTTTTTTTGTAGTACGTACAGTCTGTCAAAAAATGGGCGTTATTATCACACCCCTTTTGGTACCTCCCACACAAACGTACCATTTTGTAAACAAAATTTAAGAGCTTATATCATGAATATCAATACATATATACTCAACATTTTTGCACAGTGTATAGTTTTTAAAATTTCTACAGTCCTGTTAAAAATGGGAGTTATGACCACACCCATTTGAGTACTACCCATACAAAAAAGCCAAAACATACCAAAATTAAATTTCTCATAATATGAGTACATATACCATTGTATATTTACATTGCTCACAAATGAGGGTATACATTAGTCGGTTTACCCGACTGAAATTTCTTACTTGCTCCTAAATATCTATCTTTATTTTGATAGATAAACAATTCCAATCTCACTAATAGACAAAAAAGCTCTAAAGGAGAAGACCTAACCTATCATTTGGGCAAAAAAAACAAAACAAGTAAGAAATTTCAGTCGGGTAAACCGACTAACGAATCCCTTCACCTTGAGTCTCAAAAAATATTAGTAAATTTATTCATTTTTTTCTTTTATTTTATTTATTATCAATTTAAATTGCATTGAATAACTTTAAAGTATGTACTGGTTTAAAGTTAAAAGCTGTTTACTTTTTGTAAAAAATGGTCCATTTGTGAGAGGTACCAAAAGGGGCGAAACAATAACGGTCACATTTATCTGGTCTCTAGGTACTATAACTATAAAAGTTACTACTATAAAAGTTACTACTATAAAAGTTACACTGTACAAAAATTCAAGTATTTATATGCACTGGTATTAAAGTTATAAGCTGTTAACTTTTGGTGTAAAATGGTCCATTTGTGTGGGAGGTACCAACAGGGGCGTGCGAATTACAGCCACTTTTCTCTAGACTCTAGGTACTATAAAAGCATTGCACTGTTCGAAATTTCAAGTATTTGTATAAACTGGTATTAAAGGTACTGTAGGTACTGTTAAACCATTAAACTATCCAAAATTTCAAGACTTTGTCTGCATTGGTAATAAAGATATAAGCTATTAACTTTTGGTTCAAAATTGTCCATTTGTGTGGGAGTGTTTGTAGTGACTAATAAACTAATACTATGTGTGGAATTTCAGAGGATTGAAATAAGTTGTATAGATGGTATTAAATAATCAATATTTCACTAAATGTTAACCCTTTGTGGGGGAGGTACTAGAAGGAGTGCACCAATATGGCCCATCTTCGAACTTAGCCGGAGATAGAAGAAAATATTACCACATACCAAATTTGAAGTCAATCGGTTACTCCTTCCGAGAGTTATCGTGCGCACCAGCCAGCAGACAGACAGACGGACGGACATTGCTCATTCGATTTACAATGACCCAAAACGGATATCCGTCGAACATACTTAGGGTCTTAGATCACTCCTTCGATGTGTTACACTTTTGGGTCGTAGCAAATTATATATATCCTCCTCTCTAAGGTGAGGGGATAATCATAGATTTTGATAAAAATTTTAATTTAATTAATTAGTTATATGGGTGGAAAAAAGGGCCGTTTGACAAAATATCAAAATTGATCATCCTCCAACTCGGAGACTGCTTAACCGATCTGCTTAACCGATCCCACTTAACATGAAATCACCCATATATAGGGTGATCTAAGTAGAGATACTTTTTTCAATAGCCTTTTTTGACAGATCACGTGTGAGTCGTGTCATGTTATTTTTGTTAAGTATTGTTTGCATTTCATCATGGAAAGACTTACGCCTGAACAACGTTTACAAACTATTTAGTTTTATTATCAAAATAATCGTTAGCCAATTGCGCTAAGTCAATTTTTTTAAATAAAAAATAAACACTTTCCAGTCGACCCACGACCTTGACACCCATGAGCAATATTTTAGCTCTCGTTAAGAGCTATCTTTTTGACATTGACCGATTCCCGATCCGACGTACCGGAATCATCGGTCCATATTTCTTCAAAAATGATGCCGGTGAGAACGTAACCGTCAATGGCGACCGTTATCGTGCCATGATAACCGACTATTTGATGCCTGAAATTGAAGCTCGTGATCTCGGCGACATTTGGTTTCAACAAGACGGCGCCACTTCCCACACATCGCATCAATCAATGGATTTATTGAGAGAACACTTCGGTGAGCAGATAATTTCACGGTTTGGGCCGGTCGATTGGCCACCAAGATCGTGTGATATCACACCGTTAGACATTTTCCTGTGAGTATATGTAAAGTCTAAAGTTTATGGGATTCGATTCAGGCCTTGGAGCAAAACATCACGCGTGTCATTCGCCAGTTACCAGTCGAAAATCTCAAACGAGTCATCGAAAATTGGCCTCAACGGATGGACCATCTGAGACGTAGCCGCGGCCAACATTTGATAGACTTAATCTTCAAAAAATAAATGCCAAAGAATGTTGAATGAATTTTGTCATTAAAATGTTTAATAAAATTATTTTTGTTTTTACATAATACATTGAAAAGAATTAAAATAAATTAAAAAATACTATGTGGGAGGCTTGTATGAATAAACCACTGTTTAGATACCAAGTACCCCAGTGTGCGCCGCAGAGTGTTAAAAATTACTGGCCCAGCGGTATTTAAGTCATATTTTGAAAATTGGAAAGCGATAAATGTTTTGCTTTTGATCTTTGTAATATGAACACTCCGATGAGCAAATTGACGTTTCGATGTTTATTTTGCGATCAAAATTCGCACAGCTGTAAGCTGTCAAATGAAAATATGTTGTAGCAAGAGCATTGGGGAATTTTGGCGAAATTTATTCAGTGCGTACGTATTAACACAGTTGGTTAAACATTTTTTAAACTAAGGGATCACTTTACAATTGAAGGTTTTTAATTCATAAAATACAAACGTTTGTGACCTGTGTTTATGTATTTAAAAAAAAAAAAAACGATGCTATAGGTAGGATTTGTGATAGAACCTGTTATGTGTTGTATAAGTACATACACTAGGCTTACCTGAAGAGCAACTTTTGGGATTCGATCGGATTCGGTCCAAATCTTGCTTTGTTTAGTTATTTAGCCTATTGTTATTCTGAAATGTCCAATATGGTCCGCCCGTTCTTGCCCGTTTTGTGTCTAACGTCTTTTTTTGGCAGAACTAATGTTCACAACCGCACACTTTTTTGGTTAATACACTTTTATAATTGGCACAATGAGAATGTCCCCACTATGTAGTTTTCGACTGCTCCGGTCCACGAGAAACAATGTCGTGAAATGAAGAAACTGTTGAGGAGTAGTAGGAAAGTGGAACAATTGCAACAGAACGTTACTAAGTGTTGAAGAACGCTATAAAGACTGGCTTGATAGTGATATTATAATAATTGAGTCTACAAATAATGTTACTATTGGACATCTTGCAATAAAGTTCATAGAATGTACACCGAAAATAAAAATTCTTGTGATGAATTCGTGGTGGCGACTACAACAAGGACCGCTGAACCTCAGAATGGAGCTTTCGTAAAACTGAATAAAGATACAATTACTACAATATACAAATTGGGATGTCATGACAGTAGTGGACACTCTACATATCGGCAAAGCTATTTTGACCCTCAATTAAGAAGAAATATATTTACTGTCTACATTGTGCTATTGCAAGTGAAAATGGGAAGAGTTAATTTTTGGCAGAACTCTTGGAGATCTTTAATTCGCTTTTGCAGAACAAAAGGTTTAGGTTAGGGCGACAGCCGTTATTTTTAACCAGCTCGCATAGACCAGTTTAGGTCCATAGTGTTACCAGGGGCTGAAATGCCCCTTATCGAAACCAACCTGTTTGATATACAAAGTTATCGATAGTAGGAATATCGGTAGCGGAAAACTATTAAACTGCCTTGAAAGCTCAACCGCAGTATGTCCAGACGTTGTTTACTCAAAGTGGGACAGTCTCATAGCAAGTACTCAATACTCTCCATTTCCTCCTCATCTCCACAGCTTCTGCAGAAGTCACTGGAATCAATACCAAATCCTATGGCGCGTTCTCCTATCAGCCAGTGTCCCGTCAGAACTGATATCAATATAGACAATCTTATGCTCTCTAGTTCGAGCAGATATTTTGACGTTTTTAGGTCATACCTTGGCCAGATTTTTCTATCTACGCTACAGGTGCCGATTTCTGTCCATCTTTCGTTAGACTGCCTGATTGTCTCTTGCCTAAGCCAAAGCTTGCATGTGGATAGTGGCGCACCAATATATTCAGATTCTTGGAGAATTTGTAATGTCGTCCCTTTTCTGGCAAGTTCATTGGCTTTGCAGTTCCCCGGGATATCCCTATGCCCAGGCACCTATGTGAGGTGTATATTAAATTGCTCAGCCATTGTGAATTTAGGAATGTGGCCTCCACAGAATTGATGACAGCCTGGCTCTCCGAGTAAATGACAACGCCAGTGTTGGTTACTATGTTGCGACTCAGCCACTTGAAGAATTCTCATATTGCCATTATTTCGGCTTGAAAGACTTACGCCTGAACAACGTCTCAGATGGTCCATCCGTTGAGTCCAATTTTCGATGAATCGATTATGTTGACCATAAGTTGAGCGAAGTGCACGATACACACTCCTAACAGAATGTGCATTTTCGTAATAAAGTTGAACGATTTGTAAACGTTGTTCAGGCGTAAGTCTTTCCATGATGAAATGCCAAACAATACTTAAGAAAAATAACATGACAGCATGACACGACTCACACGTGATCCGTCAAAAAATGCTATTGAAAAAAGTATCTCTACTTGGATCACCCTATATATGCAGGTTATCGTGTAATAAGAAACCTCTTTTGTCGAATTTCATACTGATCGGATATAAAATACATTCTCTACTGTATTGGCATATATGCCAAATCGGGGATACATACATACATACGGTAGCTATATGTAAATATGAACCGATTTTCACTAATTTCAATAGGGATCGTTCTTGGGGAAAAATAAGAGCACTATTTAAATTTCATCACGGGCAGACCACTAATACGATATGCACTTTTATTACCAGGATACATATACAGACGAACGGATATGGTTAAAACGACGCAGGAAGTAATACCAAGTCGATCGGTATAATAAATGATGTGTCTATATATCTCTTCTCCAAATGCACAAACTCATAATACCCTGAACCACAGTGTGTTGGTCAAGTGTAGTGAAGCGTTATGACAATAGCCTCTCCTATACAAATGACGGACTCACCTGCTCGTGGCGCAGTCTGCAGATAACAAATGAGGCTCTGTCGATCGACATTGGGCTAATTAAACCTAAGAAGGCAGCGCTTAATCCACTGCACACTGCTTGCCTGGAGACCCCAGCTCCAGGATCGGATGCTTTAGCCCAATCAGCTACGAATCTTAAACAAACGCTAATATATTTAGTTTTAAGAAAATATTAATTTTAAAATACATTTAGTCATTTGGTCACTCATTTCGAGAGTTATCGTGTACACCAATTATACAGCCAGAATGGCGGACATTGATGAAATTAATTTTCCTAATAGTTGTTTTGCAGTTTCCAATTTTTATTTGATTTATTTTTTATTTTCCACTTTTATTTAGTATAGATTGCGGTTATAAAACCCATTTTATCTTTTTTCGAACATTTCTGTATTATATAACCTAATTCACCTGGAACGTAAAAACTTTTGAAATCGAATAGTGTTTTTGTATTCAATGACGATACAGAATACCAACAGCAGTAAAAGGGTATTATTTTATTTAAAATAATTTTCTGGACCCGTATTCTTTAATAAGTTACGAAATATAACGGGTTCTGAGGAAAAAAATTTGTGTACTTTATAAAATCGAGAGATTTGATAGTCTATGTCGATGTCGCTTTATGGAAACTGGCAATTAAAGTATATGAGTATATTGTAACCGGTTCCAATAAAAAGTAATAGTTTATCCATCATTAAGCGGCACAGAAACGGAAACAGTTCTAGAGTGGCAAGTGTTGGTGGTAATAGAACCATAATGCATTTTCGTAGTTACACTCATAGAGATACACACACACGCACACACAAACACTAACATACTCGTAAGTAGACACTTACTTAGGCACTGAAACCGCACTCATATTCACACTGGCACATAATCCACATCCCAAAGTGGCCACAAAGAACTTAGAAATCTCATAAATCCCAGCATTCGCCATCCGCACCCCCTCAACCAATCTAAGTCGCCTCATAGTGTTGCAGGGAAGGATATGAGCCATGCTAAGCTATGAGAGAAAAAAAAAACAAAATACGAGTAACAACACCAAGTGGAGGAATCAAATCCTTGTGTGGTATGATCCGGCATACCACATTCAACCATTTAGCGAATATGTTGCAGTTTCTTTTGTCTGTTGTCATTTCCTTTTGTTGTTGTAGTAGATGTTGTTTTGTATAAGTCGCAAGTATTTGGCATTCTCGCTAAAACTGTTGCTCGCTCGTTATTTATGTTAGCTTTTAACGAAATATTTTACAAATAACGCTTAGCACTTGTGTACACACACACATACACGTATATATAACACGAATACAGATGGATAACCTTATACTCCTGCAGAAAGATATACCGACATAAGGATAAGGACACTTTTACACTCACACAAAACTTCTCATACACATTGATATAGATAGTCTACATAGCCATGAGATTAAATAGGTAACCATGTGTATAATATGAGTGTGTGTTACAGCATATACCACTGTCTTTAATGTTGCAATACAGTAATGTCCCACATAGCAATGTATTGGGTGTCAACTGCCACAATAGTGGAGAAATTGCAACAAGAAAAATTAATCCTAGTAGTAATGCAATGATCATCGCAAACCCAAAATATAATTTAATATACATAAATGAGAAGATCTCCTTTTCGGTCTCAATTAAGTATTTTGCAAGCAAAACACTCCATCGAAGATAGAAGGTTCTTTCATTCAAAAATAACTACAAATATACATATGTAGTCAATATTTTCTTCCTGAGGGAGGCAAACATTTCAAATTATTTTCTCTGGATATTTAGTTTTCTATAACACTTTTCACAGAGACTAGACAAATCTCCATATGATATTTTTATACCATATACCACACGTATTATGAATTTGTTCATTTGTATGTAACGCACAAAAATAGAAGAAATGGAACCATAGTTTTGAGTCGATTTAGCTATGTCCGTCTGTCTGTCCATGTATTCTTGTAATCAAAGTGCAGGTCGTATTTATTGTCCGATTGTGAAGAAATTTATCTTTTTTGGCACAATGTCCCTATTGAAATTGGTCAAAATCGGTTCAGATTTAGATATAGCCCCCATATATATGTTACCCCCGATTTGACATGCAAGCGCTGTAGTAACCGTGTTTTATATCCGATCTGTACGAAATTCGGCAGAGAGAGTTGTCTTATTACATGTACGAGTATGAACACTGCCAAACTCTTATTGCAATGCCAATTTTCGCATTGTTAGGGAGGTGTAGGCCCTTTCTGTCAGTTTTTACTGGTTTTAAATAAAGTAATGACGGACAAAATAATGTCAGACTTCCTAGAAAGTTTACTCAATGCGGAACAGAAGCAAAGCACAGCTCCTTCAAAAGTCATTGGAATCAATTCATAACCTCAGGCACTGCGCCGTACAGTTGTAGGAATCACAACAAGTTAGATGCTATATATGGGAGCTATATCTAAATATGGACCGACATCGCCCATTTTCTATCCCAAGTTACCTGCAGCTATAAGAAGTATATATACCAAATTTCGGCCACCTAGCTCATGTATTATAGACTGTAGCGTGATTACAACAGACGGACGGACGGACGGACGGACATGGCTAAATCGTCTTAGAATTTTACGACGATTAAGAATATGTATACTTTATGGGGTCTCAGATCAATACTTAGAGGTGTTACAAACGGAGTGACAAAATGAATATACCCCCCATCCTATGGTGGAGGGTATGAAAATGCATTTTATTACCACCGCCCATACAATCCAAATCGATTTTTTCTATCCAAGCAAAAGTCTTCAAATTTGGTACACTTCCTAGAATAAACAAAATGTGCATGCCAAGTTCCATCTAAATTGGCCACGCCCGCCGCTTACATGCATAAGCTACTGAGTTGAATGCAAATTTTCGTTAGCTTTCACTTCACAATATTTACGTGACTTCGCTGGAGTTTTTCTATAACAAAATATTATTTTTTTGTTATAGAAAAACAAATTATAGATTTTTCCTATTAAAACACCTCTATATAGAACTTCATCATTCGATTTTTGAAAAGTTATTCTCGAAAAATTGTTTTTTTTTTGCATCCAAAATACCTCTGTGCGCCGTCAGAAATATCGGTAATGGAGACAGTTCTTTCCCCTCTAGTGCGACGAGATACGTAGTTTGACTGCCGCCGGTCCTGGGAAGATTTTTAAAGCTACTCTACAGGTATTAGTTTCTGTCCATATCTCATTGGACAACCTGGCAACCTCTTGTCTCAGCCAAAGCTTTCATGTAGACAGTGGCGCAACAATACATGCAAATTTCGTTCTCTCCTAGCTAGGTCAACGGATTTTCAGTTCCCCGGATATCCCTATGCTCAGACATCTCGATAAGAGATCTGCGCAGGAGATTTCCAGAGATTTGTTGTCAGCCTGGGTTTCCGAGTAATTGACGACACCAGTGTTACCCACTATAGTGCGACTTCACTTATTACCATTATTTCGGCTTGATAGTCACAGCACATAGCTGGTAGTCTGTAAGCTATACGTAGACTAAACTTTACAGTGTAAACCGAAGCCAATCTTACCATATAGTTTCAAACCATCTGTATAGACGTCGAGATAATAACTACTCGTATATACTGTTATTCTGCCATCCCATCTTCGGTGGTAGGTAGCACTGTTTTAAAACTTATCTCGAATGTGTACCCTGTTGGTATATAGTCCATACTCTGTCGCTGTAGTCTTCAAAGCTCGGCTTATCCTTAGACATAGTTCTCTCAAACATCAGTAGTTGATAGTTGATGAATCGCTGGTTGGTTGTCGTCACCACACCACAATGCTGTACAATAATATTGAAAGAACAATATATGAGATATATGAGTCATTCCATGTCAAACGGTATAATTTTTTACATCACTAGCTTTGATTGCTTATAGTTTGTGTGGGTATGTATTCTTCTCTTTAAAATAACTTATAAGTGACGAGAATCACATTAGGTGATCGAGGAAAATTGCTTATGGTCTCCGATATTTATGAAACGTGGTGGAAATGTTTAGTATGTTGCCCTAATAACGGGGATACAAATTTGTTGAAAAATCTTGATATCTATGGGAGATATTAAAAACAAGTAAAAGCGTTAAGTTCGGCCATGCCGAATCTTATATAGGTAAGTCTTTCTCAAGTGCCACAGGCCAAAAAATAGATCTTTCTCAAATTCTCAGAAAATGTTGCCCTAGTACGTGGGAGTAATGACCCACAATATTAAAAAAATTAAATGAAAATTGGTGGCAGGGGCGAGGTCAGACTTCACAAAAATCGATTTTTTGCCTCTGTAATGGGATTTTCAAGTTAATTTTAATGCTACAAGGCATAAGACATTGAAAATAGAAAATATCGTTTCTTAAAGCATTTTCCGCGTACTTTTCATAAAAAATACTAATAGTATTTTAAATTTTTTTTCGTTCACTTTTCGCGGGAACAAAAATATAAATTGCGATATCTCAGAATCGATCTAATTTTTTTTCCTTAAATTTTTTATAAAAAATGACTCATATGAACTCTACCGATGGTGTAAATTTTGGAGTGGGGACGACATAGGTTCAGAAGTTACATTATAATAACTGAAAATCTTCACAAAATTACAAAGAAAAAATATTTGAAAAATAAAATAAACAAACAAAATGTAATTGAAAACACATACAAGTGGTTACTTTGAAGTTCTTGTGGCGTTACGAAGTCAAAACTAGAGGGACTTTTGTTTGGGGGCTATATCAAAACATGGTATAAATAAACCCCAGTTACAAACTTTCAGCCCGACATTTGGGTTGACATTTGGGGTCACTATGATGGGGGCTATATCCAAAATTGGACCGATATTGCCCATATTTCCCAATGCCAAGATACCTGCATATATAAGAAGTATATGTACCAAATTTCAGCCACCTAGCTTAAGTATTATTGATTGTAGCGTGATTACAACTGACGGACGGACATGGGCATATCGTCTTAGAATTGTACGACGATTAATAATATATATGTATACTTTATGGGGTCCCAGATACATATTTAGTGGTGTTACAAACGGAGTGACAAAATGAATATACTTCCATCCGATGGTGAAGGGTATAAAAATATCGAATAGTGCATTCGAATGCTCATAACTTTTGTTATACGAGAGATATTTAAATATTTTTCTTTGATCTAGATTTGGTTAGACTTCAGCTTCAGGAATAACAATTCTGTTCGGAAGCTGCAAGACATATTTTGAAAATAGCAATTATAATCGAGCTTTTTCCAAAAAGTTATATTCTTAAATTGAAATAATATAATATTTTTTTTTTCAAAAGTTATGAGCAATTAAAATTTGACGAAGTTACTATTTTTTAAAAAATCTATGTCCATCGGGACCACAAAATCAGCGGTATTAAATATTAGTTAATTATTAAATAAACAGTATATTGTTCATGGAGATTTTCCATAGTGGTTTGTACGATCGCTTAGGGTTCTATAAGTTGATTTTCGACTAATCGATTCATCGACTTTTTGGTACAAAACAGTCGAAATCGTTAGTCGACTTTTTGTTTCTAAAAAGTCTAAAAGTCGATTTTTCCATGTCGACTTTTTACCAATATTATATTACATTTGGCTAATATGAATAAAATCGAGCTGTGGGTTAGAACAAAAACCTTTATTTGAAACAAAAACCTTTATTTTTATAACACCAATATCGGACCAATTTAACATCGTGATAATGTGAATACACAGTAATCGCATATTCAATAACTATACATATATAGTCTTTTTATAGTTATAAATAATTTGTCATAATTATAATAAGATACAAAATTAATTTTTGACCGAATCCATAATAAGTGAATAAGTATGACATATTAAATGCAATTGGACTTGACAAAACGATTTTTTATTATATTGCTTTTTTTCTGTTTTAGTTTTTTTGGACTTTTTGGAACGACTTCTGCAAATTTATGATTACCCGATTATTATCAGTTTTTATTCTTTTCTGTATTTTACTACAAAATTAATGAAGAAAACAAGAAATATTCGCATTTTCATTAATAAAGTCGAAAAGTCGACTTTAATCGTCTTTATTGTACTAGAAAGTCGTAAAGTCAAATTCTTGATTTTATCATAAAGTCGAAATTTTGCCGTAACTATATATCCCTACGATCGCTCACTCAATGAAAACTAAATTTATTAACTACTTCTAAAGCTATTTTTAATCCGTAAAAATGAAAAAAGGTGGTCCTGCCAATATACATATTTTGGGGACCTGCATACCAATATAGCTATATAGACCTGGAGCTCAAGAAAACACAATACACACACACATTTTAAATACCCGACCCGCCTGACTTTATTTTTTACCAACTAATTGAAATGCAACTTAATGGTTAGAGTGATCAAAAAACCGGTTTTTTTTAAAAAATAAAAAACCGGTGGATGGTTTATTTAAGTTATAAAAAAACCGGTGGTCGGTTTTTTTCTTCGAAGAAATCCGGGGAAACCGGTAGAACCGGTTTTTTTCATAACAAAACAGTATGAAAATTGCCGTTTGAAAAACATTTTCCTTTTTAATAACAAAAAAGGCGATTTTTTAATATTAAATTTTTAAAAGCGATGTCTTCTGATCAGGAATCTTGCACCAAATTTAGCCCTGTTGGATAGCAGTTATGAGTTGGATTGTGATGAATATTGTCATTTGAATCAAACGGTCCTTTTATCTCATACTTATAACTAATTAGCTATTGTATACATTTTCCAAAAGTGTTAACGATAGACTTTTCTTCAACCTTTTAAAAAAATTAGCAAACATATTTTCATTACTTTTTTGCAAAATTAAACTTTTTTGAAATTTTGGTAAAAACCTATGTTTTAACTTTTGATTTTTTTGCTCAAAAGAAAGCTTAGATAATTTCCTTTAAAAGCTTTGTGACCTATTAATGGGATGGGACCTGTTGATCTATCAAAATAAAAATAAACATCTGAAAAAAAATTAACGTTCAACCCAACATTTTAGCATTTCAGATGGGAAAAACAACCGTTTGACAAATATGTCAATATTTGACACCCTCCAACTCGGAAAGTCCTTAACCGATCTCGTTGGAATTGTGTCTCATAACTACTATCTGATAGGGCTACTTCCCGACAGAAGACATCCCTTTTAAAAATTAACTCACTTGACATGAAATTCCCCTTATGTAGTTCAGTCAAGAAAATATTAATATTTCGGGGTATTAAATAGAGGTACTAAATCTTTATACATATATATTTTATATACACACTTTAGTGTAGGTGGGTATATACGAGTATATAAATATGTAAGAGTATACACTAGTCGGTTTACCCAATTGAAATGTTTTTACTTGTTTTTGTTTCGGTTTGGAAGTGGGAGAATGCGTTTACTTTTCACATAACTTCTGCGCGTATGAATCATTTATTTTCTTAAAATTTTTGTAATTTGTATAGAAATTGGTGAATGGCTTCGGATTCTAGCCGAGTTCGGAAGTTGCCGAGTCTTTTTAGGCCATATAAGAAGATAATTCATATTATTATCTTAATTTGTGATATTTTGTATATAAAGTTGTAAATAATTTTTAATATTTTAGTGATAATAAAAAACCGGAAAACCGGTAGAAACAAACGAAAAAACCGGTTGCTCCGGTTGTTCAAAATTCATGATTTTGAGAAAAACCGGGGACGGTGGAAGCAAAAAACCGGTGGGCCGGTTTATTTTAAACCGGTTTTGATCACTCTATTAATGGTACTAAGAGACTTCATCGGTGACACAAAAGTTGCCTCGCTCTGCTGAATTTTGTGTATTGTATAATCTTAGCTCTAATGTGGACACAAAGGCGATTAACAGCTAAACGTAGCGCCCTCCAATACACTTGGCAACACCACCACAACGCCATACCACCGATGGACGACACTACAACCAACGACAACAATGGCGACAACAATAAACATAAGCACCACCGGGAGCATCAACAACAACAAAAACATCATCATCACTGGGCAAACATTTTGCAAGCGTTAATGTTCACACTTTACCCAAGTCATTCGAAGCATTTGCAGAAGGATCCATCCTTGTCAAGTTATTCATTCATTCAGTCGTTCGTCCTCGTTAATACTACCGGAACAGCGACAACATCGTTGTTCCTCATAAGAAATATATTTCATTTCATTTTGTCGTTATTTGCTCAAAGGATTTATGTGGCAATGCACATTCTTGGGATTTCATATGTGGGAGTCCTTGTTCTATACATATGCTAGTATACGAGTACGTATGTATGTGGTCGGTCCGAGCCATCCCCCGACGCGTAAGGCGTATGGTTGAATTTCTGCGAAGCATATCCTCCGCATTGCGTTGCCACGGCTTTTGGGTTAAGAAATTGGCGTTGATGGCAATGCCTTTATTAGCTAGGTTTTTGTGGGTCGGTCGGTCCCCTGTTTGCCGTGACTGTCATTATTCACTTCTACTCCCACTCACACAGATGTACGCAAGTTATTGAACAAGCGATTACGCGTAACTGGTTCCTGTTTAAACGGTTGTCATGTATCTTTAGAGTTATATGTCTCTGTATCTACGGTTACGACTACGTCTTCGTAAATCCGTTGCGTATTAATGCATTTGAAATTCACTCTTCATTCCGTTTCCTTTTCCACTTTGCGCACAGTGGGGCAGTAGGAGGTAGATTTGCACCGTTGGAAGTGTGTATAAACTGGCAACCAAAGGTGCAAACAAGTTGGGAATTCTTGATGTTTGTCTATAAGTGTTCCTTGTTACTCTTTTGTGTAGAATACTGACGTATTTTGCATTTTCAGTCATTTCATAGTTGAACATGAATGAGGGCTTAAGTCTATCTATAGATATGACTTTGATTTTACCGTTTATATCAAGAGTGAAGATTTTGCCTGCTCTTTTAATAACGCTTTCTAGATCTTTATGTAAAAATATGGATTCATACGACCTTTCAGTTCTTGAACAAATTCGTTACTTGGTGTTGATACCTACGATTCTTGTAAAAAATCGCAGTGAAGCCGCATAAGGACTGCGCACGAAAAAAATTATTCATGATTTTAGCCTTATAACTTCTTTGCTATTCCATTATTAAAGGTGCCATTTTTCTTTTTTGGTACGTCAATGTCATCAAAAACCATGTGGGTAAAACTGGATCAATCAATCAGTTATATATTTAAATATGAATAGCAACTAAAAAGTACGTGAACGGATTATCACAAAATTTCCAGGAAAATTAATGTTCTTCCCGAATTAAGTTTATATAGTTACAAGAAGACGTAAGGAACTCTTAGCCATTAATAGGAAACCTGTCAGTGACATAAAAAGGGGGTTTCAGGCACCAGAATGATTCAGGAAATAATATACATTTTAAAAAGAAGCCTAATATTTAGGCAAGAAATGATGCATATATGACAAATTGCTCGCAGACTGGTATACCCTCTCTTTGTGAGTAATATAATATGGAATATTACACGAATAAATTTGACAATTTGTGTGGGAGGTACCAGAAGTGGTTTAACAAATACACTTATTTTTCTCTGAACACTAAAATTTTTAAATACATTGCACTCTGCTGAATTATAAGCGATTATGTGCACTGTTATATTAACATTATGAGATACTCAATTTTGGTATTATTTGATTATTTTGTGTGGGAGGTACAAAAAGAGGCGTGGTGATAACGCCCATTTTTCACAGGGCTATAGGTACTTTAAAACATTATTCTACGCAACATTTTGTAGTATTTTCATACATTGGTACTCACGCTGTAAGATGTTAGCTTTTTTAAATATTTTATGTAATCTACCGACGAACCACTGCGTTAGAATTTTGTATGCATTTTATTTCAAAAATTTCTAAGGCATCTCAAGTCTTTAGTAAAACAAGTCCAGACGACATAGTTTTTATAATGGTTGGAATAAAACAATAGAAACAGTCGAGTAAGCCAGAGTAAAAGTATGATACATCAGTCAATACTAAATGGTGGTCATGACACTTGGGATAAACAGTTCATTAATATATAGATAGCAAGTCTAAAGTTAAATGACATATATTTGTTAGCCGCGTTTTCTATCAAATTTAAAACGTCGTTGTCCGACTTTCCTTTCATTGCTGAATAGGTTGAAATATTTTACGTTAGCTCTAAACATTCTTAATTTTCCCGAGAAATTGTCAGATGTTTCTGAAAAAGCAAACGAAAATACAATAATTTTTTGAATGTTATGTTTCCCACCCACTGTGCACTGGTTGGCATTCGTTAAAAGCTCTATGTTTTTGCGATAGAAATTTCCCAAATAACATTGTGATGGTGAACGGATTCGCAGATTACCACTGAAGGATTAGCTTTCATTCAAAAGATATTTGTGGGTATCAAATTTGCGGGTTTCTTCAAAGTTTTAAATTGTTCTCTCTTGATTGTGGAATGTTGTTCTGTCAGTTAAGGTGATAACATAGGACTATGTCTCTTGTTACACATTATGGAATGTCTCTGGGCATATTGTTGGACAATTTTTAAACAATTTTAAACTTTCAAATAGTCTCACCCAAATCATATCAATAAACCTTAAGCAGTTGGATGTTCCCTCACTTATTGGCATACACATCAGCCTTTAGGTTCCACTAGTAAAAATCTGGAAAACGTGAGTGCTGTCTTTAAAATAAATCTGAACAACTTCGGTTCTTTGTTCAGTACTGACTCTTTCCATCATAAATTTCGCAAGTTTTTCGAAGTAATTTCTGAATATAGATACGTAAATCAAAAATGTATTCACTATTAAAATCATAACGTTCAGCATGTGCTAGATATACAATCACAAAGACCGCCCATACGTACAGAATTTTGATTCGATCACTTCGAAATTTTGCGCATACTTATTTGTTGTCCTATTGATATTGGTGTGCCCCGGTTTAAATATGGAAATAGCCCTCATATATAAGTTCCATTCGAAAATCTATTTAGTTTTATATTGCACATATGTATATCCTCATTCCTACCCAGCAAAAAATAAAAGAAGTACTTCCAAAAGAATAACATTATAAGTACTTCCAAATCATAAGTATGAACATTTTTTCGGCATTTAATGAAGTTCTTCTAAATAAGTAACCAAAATGCAATTTCTGAATATAAATTATTAACCCAAGAATGCATAATTTCAAAACGATTGGATGTAAAATAAAGCTTCTGAAGAGATAAACGTCCAGATCGGAAGGAACATATATATGAGGGCTATGAAATATATGTAAAATACTGCTTCTATAGTGCTAAAGGGAAGAAATATATATTTATATGGCGGCTATATCAGAATTAGTGAATGGTTCTGGAAGCTAGTCGACTTTCGACTTTTTCATCAACCAAATTTCGTTTCAGTCCACTAGGTCGATTAATCGGACCTTAAAGTCGACATTTTCATAGTTGATTAAAATAACATACGCCCATGTGATGGCAATCGCATTTCGCCTAAAATTGGCGATTTCGTTTTCAAAACGCAAAATCGATCCGCTGAATTTTTTTGTAGCAAAACATTTTTGTGTTATTAGATTTCATTATTATTAAATTTCAATGACCATAAACATTAAAGGAAAAAATTTGGTGTTTTGCGATTTCAACTCACGCGATTGTCATCATATGGGCGATAAAGTCATTTCAAAGTATACTGTTTTTTTCGAAATATGTAAAATTGTGGAATTGTAGTACATTGGATTGCGATAAAAACTGAATTTATTAATAACACTTTATATGTTGATATATCGTCACAAGAAATGCCCAAGATTATAACCCTCAAAAAATGAAAATTCGTTTTTCGTCCAAAAATGACGATTTTATTGAAGAAAAAAAGACGTAAGTAACATCAAGTGCTCGTTTTTGATAAAGCACAAAAGGAGTAGCCCGCATTGTATTAAGCAGAACGTACTGTATTCATCTATTTAACCTTTGAAGTAGTTCTCTTGTTGCTGTATTGATTTTTATCAATCGTGTTTGACAGCTATTCTAGATGCAAAATTCTATATGGGGTCTGTATTTAAATTTGGCCTTTATCTGAATGGTATCCATTTTTTTTATCAAATTTCGCAGTGTTCATGATTCTATAAACTAATCTCTGCCAATTTAATAATGATCTGAAGTAAAAAGCGGAAACACATTTTTCCAACCTTGCTAGTACCGTTTATTCTCGGGTTAAAAAATACTTTGTGCAAAATATAGTACATTTGACTAATATATGACTTCTATTGAGTTTAGATGCTAAATCGGAAGGAACACATCCATGCGAGTATCTGCGGCTATATGTAAATTTGAACCGATATTGTTCACACAGACATTAACTGTTAAAATAAGATATCCATTACCAAATTTCATGAATATCGAAAGGAATTTATATCATCTATAGAGGGTATAAGCTAAATGGAAGTACATTCATATATTAAGATATCTGGTTCTAAACTGATATTCAAATAGTTGAGAGATTTTTGATCGTTCGACCTAGACGAAAGAAAATAAGTTACAGAAACAGGCCCTATATCTAAATACGGATTGTCTTTCAATTTTAATACGAATTGTCTTGTCCCAAAATAAAGAAATGTGCAAAATTTCTTTGAGATGGGACTATATTTGTGACCTGCACATTGCTTACAAGAATGCATGCACAGACTAACATAGCTAAATCGGTTCAGAAAGTGATTCTAAGTCTATCGGTATAATAAACGATGGTTCTATATATCTCTTCTCATTTTGGGTGTTAGAAACAAATGCATAAAATTATTATAAATTGTACCACAGTGTGGTGTAGGTTATAATTAAATAATTTTAAAAGAAATTATGGTAATTAAATATACCATACCATACACACTGTACCACACTATGGTACTTTACTACTCTCTGAACCTTGGCTACGGAAAATACATAGCGCCGCACAAATGTGCTATGTATTACAGTGTAAAATAAAAATCCTTTTTTAGTGAGAATGTTGATCATTTGCGAAAATGTTACGAATGACCCCTTTTTTTTGAGCCAGCTACACCATACAGATTACAAACATCTTCAAATGTCGTAAACATACATACATATATATGATCGTTGATCTCTTTGGCCAATAGTATATTATTTATACGTTCCCTTCCCTATGCCAACATTTGTATTCCTTTAAAATAAGAGATCTCTGGACCCAAAGATGTTAATAAGAACGACATGCATTCATCAAATAAATACAACACCAAAAAAGCAAATCTTACAGTGCTTTAAAAGGAGTTGTGCAAAAGTGGTGACAAAGAAGTACTTCCCCGGCGCGACAACCCCTTGTTAAATTCATTGGTGAAAATCCAAATTAGAACAACTTCCGGATCATAAGTTGGGGATTTTTATTGCATCTTTGGATTCTCTTTTTTTGCTTGGTATTTGATAGCTAAGCGCTATAAAAGAAGTAGCTTACAATCGATCATTCTACATTTAATTGAATCAAGGAACTTCTGATTCATGAATGAACACAGCAAAGAGGAACACCGTATAACGTTCGGCCAGGCCAAATTTTATGTACACTCCACCATGGATCGCATGCCACAGTATAAAAACGCAAATATAAAATATTCAAATAATTTGATGAAAACAAACGGGACATATGACGGCTGTTTTTCTAGTGTTAGGTTCGGGGTACAAAAATACTCATATTTTAAGTAATATTTCAATACTTTTAAGGATTTTCTACTTTAAAATAATGATGTAGACAAGTAATAGTTTTAAAGCCGGATCGAACTTAATTACACTATGGAACAAAATTTTTGTCCAAGGGATGCGGATATCAGTTTCTGGTGCAATTAGGTGTCACAAACACGAAAAAAATATTAAAAAAATTTTGTATGATATTTTTTTTTTTAAATTCCATCTTTCATGGAAAGTAAAGTCATAATTTTTCAAATATAAGCCTGATTTAGCTTTATGCCTCAAATTAAAGGGAATTATAAAATATGAGAAAAAAAAGATTTTTAAAAAAAAAAACACTTTTTCCTGATTCAAAAAAGCCATAAAAATAGAAAAAAAAAATCGAAAAAATTATTATATCACATTTCTAAAAAGCCAGCATTCTAACGAAGAAAACACTGTTTATTTTAATTTGCATATGTGAGAGAGACATATAAGATACATTGCACTTGTATTTTATTTTATGAGGATTGATGTCAGACATTATAAAATTATAGAGAGGACGAGGTTTTATGGCCGTTCGTAACCCTCCATAAAACATGTGCAATGCAATGTGAGAGCTATATTGGATGAGATCCGCTCAGATAGAGGGTCATTCAAAAATATTTAGGGTTTTTTATTTATGAGGTTTCCATTCAGTTACACCTTTTAGGGGCATGGTCATCCCAGTCGTATATACAGGTAGTAAAATTATATGTACGCAATACAAAGTAGTACGCGGCAGTCTTGAAAATATTGGGTGTCTACTTTCGAAGCAAATTATTAAACTTGTGAACCTTAAACCCGGAATTTATGAATGAAATTTCTTATTAATAAATTAGTGTAATTCAGCACCTTAAAGAGATAAGTCGATTACAAACATTACAAAGCTATATTTCGAAGTATGAGTAAAAGGCAACGAACTTTTCAATGTGTAAATGATCCCGACAATTTCTGCTACATTTTGCGGAAAATATGTAATTAAAAAAATCGACATGCGTTTAGTAAAATAATAGAAGAAATATATTTGTAATATTTTGGTATACGAGTTAAAAATATGAACGAACCGTGGACACCTAGTATTTTGTGTAATTCGTGCCATGTAAATCTTACTCGATGGACTAGTGGAAGAATGCGGAAAGTATTTTACAGTTAATGTATTACAATGTTTTGTGGAATATAACGTTTTAATTTTAGACATCACGTGCAATTTGGAATGCCAATGATTTGGAGACAACCATTCATTCACGATACGGACTGCTATTTTTGTCTAAGTAAACAGATTGGAGTAGGAAGGCGCATTCGCTGGAATTACGGTGAAGTAAAATCTGTCACTTTGCCAGTTGCACATTCGGAAACAATACCAATTCCCAAGTGTCCAAGTATAGCTTACAGCCTAATTACGGAAACATCGTCAAGTTCAACTGAGTACTCAGTACTGAGTAACTCTGAGCGTTTCAAGTTTGAGTCAGAAGTCATCGCTTTTAACTCAGTTTCAATTCATTGATCTAGTGAGAGATAAGGCAGAACTACATGCATCTGGGATGAAACAGTACAATATTTTAGCCCCACATGTTAACATATCATATTATAGAGTCCGTGATATACCTTACAAACAATTTTATAGAACTGTGGATAACAGATGCTTTTGCAAGGACATTTCCGGATTGTTCGAGGAACTTAATCAAACATACAATTCAAAGGAATGGCGGTTACTTGTTGACAGCAGTAAAGAAAGTTTGAAAGCAGTACTTTTACACCACGGAAATCAGAAACCGTCGGTTCCCATTGCTCATGCTGTCAACACTAAGGAATCGTACGAAACAATGGCTAAATTGATAAAATACATAAAATATAAACATGACTGGAAAATTTGTTGCGATTTAAAAGTAGTTGGTATGTTATGCCTCTGGGATAGCCGATATTTTGCCACCACTGCATGTTAAGCTGGGGCTCTTTAAAAATTTTGTAAAGGCCTTAAGGAAAGATGACAATTCACTCTCATATTTAAAAAGTTTATTTAAAAGTCTTTCTTTTCAAAAAATCGAAGAAGGAGTTTTTGATGGGCCTTAAAAAAGGAAACTGATGAATTTCGAATCATATTTGAGTCGGATGAAATTGCAGCATGGAGGTCGTTTAAGCTTGTAGTTTCAAATTTCCTTGGATCCAATAAAAGCCCGCAATATGAAACAATGATTAATGATTTGTTAAAAAATTATGAAAAAATTGGTTAGAAATATATTTTTTTATATTTATGTATATAACACATATGTATGTATTCTTCCAACTTATTTTTCGCTTTATGTATTCCAACAGGTGTAAATATGTCCTTCAAAATTCATTTCTAGCATTCTCATTTAAACTTTTTCCCCGAGAATATTGGCGAAGTAAGTGACGAACATGGCGAAAGATTTCACGAAGAATTGAAGTCCATCGAGCTGCGTTACCAAGGGCACTGGGATAAAAGAAATATATTTGGTTCCTCATTGGAGAAACCGATTCCGAAATCTACAAACGTCAACAAAGAACTCACAATTACTTCTAATGGAACTTTTTCATGTAAATAAACTCAAATGTACATAATATAAATAAAAGTAATAAATAAAATATAGCGATTTTTAAACAGAAATTAAAAAAAAAGTTTTTTTGAAATTCTCTTACCTCTACCAAAAGGGCTATAATTTCTACATTTATCCATAGATTTCAAATAGGCATTATTTTCTTCGCTAGGATGCAAACTTTAAAAAAATAAAATAAAATATTTTTTTCGATTTTTTTCTATTTTTTATGTTTTTTTTTTGTCCCAGGATTTTTTTTTTTTTTTTTTGAAAAAAATCTACTTTTCCAATTTGTTTAATGACTGCTACTAAACCACTGTTTCTAAGTGGAATAGATATTTCCAACATTGGATTTAAAAAAAAAATTATCCATAAAACAATTTTTGGTTTTGATTTTATATAACAGTATGCCACAATCTAGACAAAAAAATAATTTTTATGTCTAGGACACAAACAATTTTTTTTTGTTGCATAGTGTTATCTGTATGCAAAATTTGACTAATACATTTAAGGCTGTGCTGAATTTAAAAAAAAAGTCGGCTCTGTAAGTTAATTTTATGACAGTTGCCATTATTTCAAAGAATACTTCTTAAATTGACTCTATATGAGAGATAAGTATACCCCCTCTCTCGGAGTTAATTATATTATACCGCACGTTCTCTGAGGATCAGAGTTTTGTTGTCAACGTTTGAGTATATAATATGGATTTGCATTCAATTCTATTACTGGAAAAATCGTTGCATACGGAGCAAATCTTGGAACCATACTTTTTGTTTTAGTAAATTAGAAGACTGTAATTTTTAGCCAAATTTTAGGCCTCAAATTCTTTAGCTGAAAAATGTTTTATTTATGGCTTAAATTGGCATATTTGAGGGCTACCTCTAAACGGGGACTGCAACAAAATATAAACCTGACTTGTATACATTTTATTGAGATGAATTCTTGCCAAAATAGAATACAAACTGCAAAGTTTCAGCTAAATTGCTTAGAAAATTTGGTGTTTATGGCTTAAACAATCCTTTTTGGGAGCGACATCTATAGGTGGACTATGAGAAAATCTGAACGGATTCAAAAAAATATTACTGTGATGAACCACTACTCTAAATAAAATACAAACTGCAAAGACTCGCTTTAAATGCTTAGCAAATGTGGTATTTATGGCTTATATAAGCCTGTTTTGGAGCGACCTCTATAGGGTGACAATAACAAAATATGAATCCATTTGGAAAATTTTTACTGTGATGTATTCTTGCCCTGTTCTAATACAAACTGCAAAGTTTCAGCAAAATTGCTTTACAAATTTGGTATCTATGGCTCAAAAACCCGTATTTTGGAGCGACCTTAGGGGAGCTATATCAAAACATTGACCGATATGGCCCATTTGCAATCCCAAATGACCTGCAACTATAAGAAGTATTTCTACCAAATTTGAGCAACCTAGCTCTTTTATTACGGACTGTAGCGTGATTTCAACAGACAGACAGACGGACATGGCTAAAACGTCTTAGAATTTCACGATGATCAATAATATATATACTTTATAGGATCGCAGATCAATATTTCAAGGTATTGCAAACGGAATTACAAAGTTAGAATACCCCATCCCATGGTGGAGGGTATAGAAATAGCAGAGTATTATGTTTAAGACAATACATAACCTGTTGTTTGTTTATTTTTAATGATAATTTTTTGAGATATGGTTCTCGTATAAGAATAAGGTTGTGTTTTACAGTGCGCGTCGTGATAGTGTTAAAATTAAATTGCGATAAATGTACTACAGATTTTGAGATGTATGCTATTTCAATCATTCAGCGAGGTTAAGCTGTGATTATTTCATGAAATAGCTATATGAGGAGCTTAGCTGTCAAATAATTGTAAAGGGCGGTCTAACCATAATACACGATGTTAATTGCGAATCACAAGTGGCGAGCATATGGCCGATATTATTTTCATATATAATTGTCTAGATCCTTCTATCATAATAAAAAATATTAAGATAATTCTCCGAAAACGTTTTGTTTTATTTACAATTAACATCGTGCGTTAAAAATGTATTTGTTTCACCGTTTTTTAAAAAAGCATTGCATCCTATAACTGATATTATAGACGCAAAAAGATCTAAAGTCAGGAGAATATCCTAGTGACAAATCAATATTCTTAATCGGCATATAATTCTAAGATGATTTAGCCGTGTTCGCCCGCCTGTTGTATCACGCTACAATATACAACAATTGAGCTAGATAAAATTGACATAAGCGAAATTTTTTATTCTTGTATTAAATGGTTTTTGTTTGTATTAATTGGAACATTTTGTCACATGAAATAACTAAAGCTGTGAACTAATTTACGAGTTTAAACGTTTTTGCCCATATCTCATCCTTAATCTGAAAATTATTCTTAAATAAACACATACTGAACACAATCTGTTGAAAAATGTCACTCTCTTATTAAAACGCCTTTGTAAATATATATTTTTCTTCAATGCCAACTTAAATCAATGTCTGAATTAAAAACCACCTTTGAAGTGTTCCATTCAATCAGTACGCATTCAAAAATGCTAATTAATACACACATTACTAGTCATCCCAAGGCATGCATATCAGGCATTTAAAAGATAACAACAAAAGACGACAGCAGCAAATGAACCTACAATTTAAATGACACATTAGGAAACAAATTGCTTCAGGTGTGACAGTACTTTAGATTCCTACCTAAGGACGGAGTGCATTGTCCATAAATACCACCAACGGTGTAATGACAAACCTGTCACACATTTCAGACGCAACCAGAGAGATTTGAGAGCAAACCTTAAACACGACATCACTGCCCTAAAATCAAAGTCAAAACAGTGACGTGCTGCCCTTTGCCCCCACAATTTCCGAAATTGATGGACCACAAAACCATACGTTGCAGTTGAACTGACACTGCTGCAGCTGCTGCTCCGAGGGTATATTTGACGTTTATAACCAACCGGTGCCAAAGTGCAGCAGCACACATCCCTAAATTGCTGCAAGTCAAAATTAAGAAAACCCAAAACAGTTTCCCCCTCTGACCGTCCATCTATCCGTCGATGTGTTCCTTCTTACCACTGCTCAAAATGGTATTGAGATAGGTAAATATGTGGAGTGGAGAAACCAAAAGCAAAACAAAAGAGACGAGAAGTCATTGAACTATTTCAGGTGTATAAAACCAAAAAAAAAACGCCCCACCAAACCATTCTATCCCCCAGAGGTAATCAAGATTCCTGTATGAGAGCTCTCTTCACTCTGTACAATGGTTCGTAGGATGATACAGATACACATACACACACAATTACACATATCCATCATCATATGTAATTGTATGAGTGTAGAGCACGACGTTGAGTTAAGCATCAAATGTATTTAAGTATGCTCGAATGCACCAATGCAATATGGTTGCATCCATCTATCAGGTGCATCATCTTGTAACAATGAACAGTGTTTGGAAACACAATGCAAATTGGTTAAATCTATTTTGGGCACTTATGACGATACTCCTTACACAGAAAAAAAGAGCATCTAAAATGAAACTATTAATTTTATATATGTGTCGAATTATTCTTGAATACACTTTTCTTATAAATGCCTACTTTCACTGGCTCAACATTTTTTGATTAGAATTAATAGGCCAGTCGAACGATTTCATTATGTCAAATTTCTTAATTTAAATTGGGTATAAATAGTTGTGATTGATACAACACTTTGAAATATTGATCTGGGACCCAATAAAGTATATAAATATTCTTGATTGTCGTGAGACTCTAAAACAATTTAGCCGTGTTGGTCTGTCCGTCCATGTTTTCATCACGATACAGCCTACTAAAATTTGTTACAGTTACTTCATATAGCTTGGGATTGAAAATGGAAAATATCGGCCAATTTTTTGATATAGCCCTCATTTATAGCATCTGTCCGATATGACTTCTTAACGCCATGGAGAACGCAAATTTTAACTGATTGTGCTGAAAATTTATATTTTCGGTGTATTTATACCCAGAACCCCTCACACGAACACCGGTCGCCATAAGTCCATGTTTTGATATACCGTACATATAAACGACCCTCTAGATTTTTCTTCTTAACGCAACAAAAACTGAAAATTTCAACGAAATTTTTAGGGCTGAAATTGGGCAATATGCGTTTATTTGTACCCGAAACATACGATCCATTGTGGAGATTAGGCATGGCCGAATCAACACCGTGTTTACTTGTTCTTATCTGGGATAAACAGAATTACATTTGGAGAAAATAATTTGGAGAAATATAATAATAATATTATATTATTACTAAACTTGGGTGAACTAGGAATGAAAACATACATTTTAATAGAAATTGGTCGGATTACATATTTTTTAGCTTTATTATTCCACTAGGGAACATATGGCTTTAACGCAAAGAGGAAATTGTCTTCAGATGTTTCAAAAGACATAGGCGATGTTCAATAATTGTAGTCATGTCACAAAATGTGTTAGTTGTAACCTTTCCTAGAAATTAAGTAATCGACGCTGTGACTTCTAAGGCATCTCGCCAATATTTTTGTTCCAATCGGGACTACACTTCAGAATTAAATTATTTGAACAAAGTGAAAGAAAATAGTTATCAGTTGTTGGCAAAAAAAATGTGACATACGTATAACAACTAACACATATTAAACATTGAAGTTACGTTTTCTCAAAACACACATTGGTGCAGTTAGGACCTTGTTGTTCTAAGGTCTCGATATATCAAAATATTCGCTG
Organism: Eudasyphora cyanicolor; assembly: GCA_963930755.1. Lineage (NCBI taxonomy): Eukaryota > Metazoa > Arthropoda > Insecta > Diptera > Muscidae > Eudasyphora > Eudasyphora cyanicolor. The sequence continues at coordinate 152,825,708 of OZ005737.1, forward strand.
TGCCTTCATTATTTGCAAAAATATATCGAATCAAAATATTTTTTAATTAAAATTTTATTTAATAACGGGTGATCCAAGTAGAGATACCTTTTCAATAGACTTTTTTTGACAGATCACGTGTGAGTCGTGTCATGCTGTCATGTTATTTTTGTTAAGTATTGTTTGGCATTTCATCATGGGAAGACTTACGTCTGAACAACGTTTACAAATCGTTCAACTTTATGAATGTGTTTCGTGCACTTCGCTCAACTTATGGTCAACATAATCGGCCTACTGAGCGTACTATTCGCAACACCATCATCCATCTTGAGACCCAGTATTCATTACTGGATAATATTCGACCGAATAGACCACATCCAGCACGCAGTGACGAAAATGTAGCGGCCGTAGCTGAGAGAGTACACGAAGACCGTGGAGTGTCGATTCGGAGCCTTTCGCAGCAACTTGGCGCATTTTACGTCGAGATCTTAAATTGAAATCATACAAAATACAGCTTGTGCAAGAACTGAAGCCGCCCGACCTTCCCAAGCGACATCGCTTCGCTCTATGGGCGCTTGAAAAGTTCCAAGAAGATCCGACGTTTTCGAGCCAAATTTTGTTCAGCGATGAGGCCCATTTCTGGCTCAATGAGTATGTAAACAAGCAAAATTGCCGCATTTGGGACGACGAGAAACCTGAAGGGATTCAAGAGCTGCCACTTCATCTAGAAAAAACAACGGTTTGGTGTGGCTTGTGGGCCGGTGGAATCATCGGTCCATATTTCTTTAAAAATGATGCCGGTGAGAACGTAACCGTCAATGGCGACTGTTATCGTGCCATGATAACCGACTATTTGATGCCTGAAATTGAAGCTCGTGATCTCGGCGACATTTGGTTTCAACAAGACGGCGCCACTTCCCACACATCGCATCAATCAATGGATTTATTGAGAGAACCCTTCGGTGAGCAGATAATATCACGTTTTGGGCCAGTCGATTATCACTATATCACACCATAGACTTTTTCCTGTGGGGATATGTAAAGTCTAAAGTTTATGCGGACAAACCCGCTTCGATTCAGGCCTTGGAGCAAAACATCACGCGTGTCATTCGCCAGTTACCAGTCGAAATGCTCGAACGATCTTCATCTTAGCCGTAGCCGCGGCCAACATTTGATAGACATAATCTTCAAAAATAAATGCCAAAGAATGTTCTTATTAATGATAATAAACATTCCCCATTCAATTTGAATTTTCTGAGTTTTTTCTTTAAAAAAGTAGGGAACCCCGAAATGGATCACGCTTTATAACGAATGCCGCGAAATATAAAAATCGGAAAATTATATGAAATATGTCCGCGATTAGATGATAGAAATAGCCATGATCAGCAAAAAGAATGTAGGTAATATCTCAATGAGTTAAAAAGTTATATTTTTTTCAAAATATATACAGGTGGCGCAAAAGTAATCCTCCTATCAGAAAATGCTATACATTTTGCGATTGGCCCCTAATGCCTAATGTTGACATTTGTGTAGTAAACACATGCGAAATACACGTTAATAAACAATGTTACGCTACACTGCTCCAGAACGCGGAATATTGCTGACTATTTATTTGACCAATAATCGGTCGGTGACTTTGGCACAAAAAACATCGATAGGTTACTTTTGCGCCACCTTGTATTTGTTCATTTGTTCCCGTATTTTATTTCAATGCTAATTTTCTCTACAAAATGAGAAATGAGTGTAAAATTTTTTAAAATTATAAGTACATAATCTTATTTGTATTTTTTATTTAATTTGTGTAGTGTTATTCTTACGCCAATTACGCAAGTTTAACTAAGAATTGGGGACTTCTTGCGTTGGTTCTATTAGGGAAGCTCTAGCGTTCCTACTCTTATGGATTTATAGGTACTTCAAGCCGCTATAATCGCTTCGTCGGTGATGTATCATTACATCGCGTTGGGCGCTGGCCGCGGTCAAGAAACAAAAATCACTTAAAATCTTATTACCAAAAGTTATGAGCTATATTTTTCGCGGAAAAATCTCTCTTGAAAATTGCTCACGAAAAATTCTTCCTCTATCTATTCCTCGTATTTTTTGTAACTGACCTCTAGAACCTCTTGAATAAATAGTTTTGCCACAACTTATTAAATAATGGATAAAGATATGTTCATCTCTGAGATTTCGATTTGGCATTTAGGAGCTTAAAAAGTGAATTTTACATCTTGGTTCAGGAGTATAGGAGTATAAACGAGTATATTATATGTATTTATTCCCTTCCTTCCAAGTAGTTTTCTGAAACTAAACAAGATCGAGATTAGTTAGATGATGAATGTTCTAAAGGGACACTCAAGCTTACAGGCATCTTCATTGCATAGGACTAGCAGAAAACGACGAGTGCAGGGCATGCAGGGAAAACATCGAAACGATGGAACATTTTCTGTGTCACTGCCCAGCTTTCACACATGCAAGATCCCGATATTTCGGTTCCGGCATATTGCCAGAATTGACTCATCTCGGAGGATATGACTGGAAGATACTGAGAAAATTTGTGTCTAGTACCGATTTTCTGTAACCCGTGGGGTATAAAAATCATAAATATACAGGCCGAACAACAGGCCGAACCACTGGCTTAAGTGTATGTCCATGGGCATGAGACGTTTAAACGTCTCCTCTATTCAACCTAACCTCATTCAAGTGTGGAGCATTGGGCCATATTGGCTCAGGAATGAACACTGTAAAATGTGAAAGAAAATGGTCAGATTTTAATATTGCGAGTTTGGAGCTTCTTGATACAAAAAATAAGACTGCCAAGTTTGAAGAAAATCGGTTTAGAAATATATATAGCACCTTATATATCCCTTCCGTTTTTTATCAAAGTTCTAGAGAAGCTTTATTTAACATCTGATCGTTATGAAATTTGAAGAGTGGACTTTATTGACCGACGAACGAACGCTGTCAAAGTGGGAGAAAACCTGTGGGAAAAAAACCTGTATCAATACCATGTGAAAATGTACCTCTCAACCGAAAACTAATCTTAAGTGTCTTTTTAGATTTACCTTAGACTATAGTTTGGTAGATGAAATATTCACCTTGCCAAACACTTTTCATGATTTTGTTGCAGAGTGTAATCAAAAAATGCTAAAAATATGCTCTGCACAAAATTTGCTGTAATCTACAGTAGGTGCTGTAATCTACTTGTTTTTTATTTTCCAAAATTTCTTGTAACAGCTGTTGTGGAATCACGATTCAAAACACCCGCCAAGATGGCCAACACGGCATACACACTCAGTACTACTCATAAAATTGTAGCCACTCATCCCTATCCGTAAAATAATAGACCACTAATGCCACTGAAAGAAAAAATCTTCTCCTCCTCCCACGTCTTATTCTTCACGAAAGCATTGCAGACAGGTTGTTGTTTTTCGTTTCGTTCGCCATAGCCAAACATTCAACATTCATCCCAAATACGTGAGCTCAGGTATAAATGTGAGGAGGACATACCACACCACACCACTCCTATACTCTACTCGACTCTATGAGTTTTGGTTTATTATTTGTCCATGTTCTTGCCATTGTAACCGATACGGGAAAGGTTATTGACTTTTCGTAATGATGTTATTGTTCCCAACGCTCCTGTTACCGCCACTGATGCTGCGAACAGCAACGGCGACGGTGATGATGATTCTGTTTTAGTTTCCAGTAACTCATATCCAACGGACTGTTTTTGTTCAATCTACGCCAATTGGCATCAAAGGTTTGTGTTCAAATTATTTGAGATTTTCCCTTCATTCCACGGCATAATAAATAATAAGTGGAAAAATTCGTGTGACAGATTGTTTGGATTTGGTTCGAAGATGATGGTGATAGCGGAACGATGGCGACATGTCATGAAGTGCGGTGCAGACACACATACAATAATAGTGGATATATGACAAACATTTTATTGTCTTATTGTTTCCCTTTCGTTTTCATTTCAAAACATTTTTCTCTATATCATACCATAATAAAATCTGAAAAACTATGCTTTTAAAATTATTATTTTGTCAGATATTCCCTTTCGGATATGGACAATGGAATAGATATAACCAATTTATTGTTTAATGCATAGATTGCATAGATCCAAAAGGATCAGATCCTGATGAACCCTTATCGTCGAAAAAGGATAGAGACAATAACTTCGCCGTCAACAGGACGCCCACCAAACCCTTCAGTGAAATGGTGAAGGAGAGTATAGAGATGGCCGTAATATAAAGAACTGATGAAGATGGCACATTCCCTAAGACCTCATCGTCGTTTGAAAGATGCCAGGTACCCCACCAATCTGAAAAGATGCATGGTGGTATCAGGGGAGAGTAAAGCTCATAAATTTCGGCGATCGCAGGTCGGCAGAGCCGTATAAGGCTGCTTTGTGTAAAGTAGGTGAGGTCTGGCCGGTCACTAAGTTGGATGTTGACGATAAAATCGACATCTTTAGTCGCACCAGAGCCCTCATATGGGTTGCAGTAAAACCATCCGACTCGACTGACATTCTCCAGCTGCTCCAGTTTGCCGTCCTGGCCTACCCACCCATAGTTGGAGAAATGACAAAGATTAACCTCTGAGTCTCAATTTCCGAAGCTGTCCTCAAGAGCAGAAAACATCGCCGTGATACAGAAACCATACGTAATACGAGTGAATGTATGTTGTATCAGGACAACCGACTTTAAGCAGCTTCTCGCCAACACTGAAGATACTCCAAAAAGCAGAATTTTGCCCAGGAAAGATCTGCAATTTTTTCTCAAACACCAAACAGCTACCAGTCTATATAGGTAATCGGAGATACTGGCTGTGCTCCAGTTACTTGACTTGTGAAGATTTGTTATTACCGTCATCTGTCTTCAGGGAGTAATAGTAATGGTGTAGTATGGCTACGAAGAATAGGGTTGACTGACTTCTTGACATTATTCTAACTACCAACCTAACTGTTTGTTACAAAGCCAATAAACCGACATTAACAAATAAAGACAGGAAATACTCGAAGAGAAGTTCACTACTGACTCGATGTCAAACAAACCAGTCGTTCTCAGATCACCATTAAATGGAGTACTTAAACCTGCCGTCTACAGAAATGTGAGGAATCTGTATGAGAACAATTTAAAAAACCCGTCAATTAAAAACGTCTTTACGAACCGAATAACAGAGTCGATCTGCATAATATATTCCACCACATCTTTCAATAGTTCGCTTGAAGAAGCTTGTTCAAAACCAAAGTACATTGGTAAAACTAAACCACCTTGTGGGACTTTTGAGCTACAGGCCAGGAAAAATAATTGCAACAAGCTATTAAATAGGCAAAATCTATCGGGGCACTAACGACTAGAATGCATATAAAGAGCAATTCAAAATCTATAAGAAGGGGCTTAGGAAAGACAACGTCTGTGGAGAAGTGGAAAATGTCTCAGATGCCCAAGACAGAGGAAAATGCAATCCAAACTCACTGTACAGTGGGTTAACTGCAGGACGAGGATAGCAACTAGACAAAAGAAAACGGCGCGCGATCACTAAATGTACAAGCGGGTGGAGTACAAATGTTGTAAAATGTTTACGGATAAATCCAAACTAAGCTGGGAGATTTCCTAGTTATATCCGCAAAAGATGGAGGGATACCAAAGCGGTATTCATACAAAAAATGGCAAAGATATCACACAACATGTTAAAAGACTTCAGCCCAATTAGTCCATCCTCGTCACTGCTGAAAGGTCAGGGAAAACTTTTATATTCTTTCATTGGAGAATACCTAGATACAAAACTTCTGTCTGGTAAGCTTCACGATTAGAGAAAAGACAAGTAAGTCTGTATGATCTGCCCTGCATGTACTGGTGAGCACTGTTGAATTGTCCCTTCATTTCAATAAATTCACAATGTTGGTCTTTATTAATATAGAAGAGGCTTTTAATAACATTCACTCAGATCCGTTAATTGTGGCATTGTCACATCTAAGGTTAACTAAGTCTATCTAATTAGACTGTTTTAGCGTTTGCTCACCAGAAGATGCATAACATCAAGTCTAACGAGATTTGCAAACAGATGAACTCCACTACTATAGCTCCAGATTACTATATCCACTAATTTGGAAACTAGCGGTGAATGTAATACTGTTAGATATAGAATGTGACAGAATTGATTCTCTTCACTGTTGCCACCCTAACCTAAGCGAACACCTAAACCTACGTATGTCCTTCTATCCAAACATTATTGTTATCAAAGTACCGCTCACAAATATGAACCGATCTTTATAAAAAATTGCACAGGGACTTCTTTGGGGTATGGGACGAAACCTATTTACAAACGATACTGCATACTTATTATATTTTTGTACCCAACTCCGCACTGTGGTACATACATATGTTTATATATGTTTGTTTCGATCCAGCTTAATGTAAACCGATCGACTTGGAATCATTAGCTGATTGGATTTAACCACCTATGTCCGTCCGTCTGTCGCTTGAAGTGGTTAGCATGGTACAGGTCTTAATTTCACTCCAATCTTGATGAAACTGGACACAAAGCTTCCATATGTCAGGGAGGATGATTATTGAAATTAGTTAAAATCGGTTCAGATTTAGATATAGTCCACATAAGATGTAACTCCGATTTGAAAAGTAAGCGCCATAGATTCTGATTATAAATCCAATAATTAAGGAATTTGGTAGAGTAGAGTTCATGATGCATGGACGAACACTGTACTATGGAACAGCATTTTACACCCAACTATTTTGAAATTTGGAAAGCTCACATAGACCAGTTTAGGTTCATAATGTTGCCACCGACTGAAATGATCTGTTAGACTGCTTTAAATGGCCTACCCCAGAATGTCCAGTTGGCGTTTAATAAAAGCGGGACAGTCACATAGCAAGTGCTCAGTGCTCTCCACTTCTTCCTCATCTCCACAGGTTCTGCAAAAGTCATTGGAGTCAAAACCCAATCTTCTGGCGTATTCGCCGATCAAGCAGTGTCCCTTCAGAACTTATACTAACGTAGACAATCAATTCCTCACTAGTGTGAGGAGATATTTTGACCTTCTCAGGTCATATCTTGACAGGATTTGTCTAGCTACTAGCTAGTGCCGATTCTGTTAATCTTTCGTTGGACTTGCCTAAGCCAACCCTTGTATGTGAATAGTGGCGCTCCAATACTCGTATATTCAAATTCTTCGAGAATTTGTAATGTCGTCCCTTTCTTAGCAAGATCGTCGGCTTAGCAGTTCCCCGGGATATCCCTATGCGCAGGCACCCATATGAGGTGTATGTTAAACTTCTCAGCCATTTCGTTAAGATATCGCGGCAGTAGAGGGCTGTTTGTTAATTTAGGGAGAATTCCAGAGAATTGATAGCAGTCTAACTGTCCGAGTAAATGACAACGCCAGTGTTGGTTACTATGTTGCGACTCAGCGACTTGACGACGTCCCACATTGTCATTATTTCGGATTGATAGACACTGCGGGTATCTGGTAATCTGTGAGCTATGTCCAGACTAAGATGTTTACAGTGCACTCCCAAGCGTAGTTCGTAGGAACGGAGTTTCTTCATTAAGGGACGAATATATATAAATTTCAACAAAATCGCTTTAAATTATATATGGTGGCATATCATAACGTCCAGGGACATAATGCCCATGGATACTGTGGCACTGCAAAAATTGTCAAAAGGTCCATAGCGATTGAAATACTTTCGAGGGTGTCATAACGTCCACAAAATCGCTGTCACTATAAGTAGGCTTTAAGTGATCATTGGAGACAACTATCTAGTTATCGAAATGTCAAAAGCCGATGCTAAAGATTTTCTCCTCTGTGGTATGTCCAAAGACGGCTAAGCGGCCCAAAATTGAGGTACGATGACGTCGGCATTAGCCGTTGACAAAACTACATTTGTTTTCGTGGCTCGCGAAGCGAACCCTAGCAAAAACCAAAAATGTATTGGTATGAGAGTTTTAGTATGCTAACTTAGTTTGGCAATATACGGGTTTGGTTAGTAGTTCTTGTTACATTCAATGTACTACTTCCTTAAATATTTCAGCTGATTTAAAGAGCTGAATTCTGAAGATGATAGAGTGGTGTCTATCGAAACTGCAGTCAATTCTACCAAGCAATTAAAAGTCTCTACCAATTTTTGTATTTGTTTCTATTACATTCTTGCAATAGACAGAAAGTGACTGAAACATATGGTCTTAAACCGAATAAATTCTGACTGAATAACAAAAGCACAGACCAACAATAAATAACAACAACACAATTTGATTATAATTTTATTTTTAAAATTTTTATGATTTTTCAATAAAAGCATCGTAAAAACATCGGAAAATGCACAATCATTAATATGCACAATTAACATATATAAAAACATCGGAAAATGCACAATCATTAATTATACCCTCACTTTAGTGTGACGAGGGTATATATCATTTGCTACGAAAAAAAGTGTAACACATCGAAGGAGTGATCTAAGACCCTAAGTATGTTCGGCGGATATTCGTTTTGGGTCATTTTAAGACGAATGAGCAATGTCCGTCCGTCTGTCTGTCTGTCTATCTGTCTGTCTGTCTGTGTGTCTGCTGGCTGGTGCGCACGATAACTCTCGAAAGGAGTAACCGATTGACTTCAAATTTGGTACGTGGTAATATTTTTTTCTATCTCCGGCTAAGTTCGAAGATGGGCCATATTGGTCCACTCCTTCTAGTACCTCCCCCACAAAGTGTTAAAATGTTGTAAAATATTGAACCTTTAATAACTGCTATACTACTTATTCGAATCTTCTGAAATTCCACACATAGCATTAGTTTATTAGTCGCTATCAACTCGAGAAAAATGGGCCAAGTTGCTATGCCCCTTTTGGTACCTCCCACACAAATGCACCATTTTGCAGCAAAAGTTATCAGCTTATAACATTAATACCAGTGTATAAAAATACTTGAAATTTTGTACAGTGTAATGCTTTTATAGTGCCTACAGTCCAGTGAAAAATGGGTGTTATATTCACGCCCCTTTTGGTAGCTCCCACACAAAGGTAACATTTTGCACCAAAAGTTAACAGCTTATAACATTAATACCAGTGTATAAAAATACTTGAAATTTTCTACAGTGTAACGCTTTTGAAGTGTCTATAGCCCTGTAAAAAATGGCCGTTATCACCACGCCCCTTTTTGTACCTCCCACACAAAATGTCCAAATCATACCAAAATTAATAAACCAGTGCAAATAAACGCTTATAATTCGGCGCAGTGCAATGTATTTAAAATATCTACTATTCAGCGAAAAATAGGTGTATTTGTTAAACCCGTTCTGGTACCTACCATATAATCTAACAGAATAATTCGTGGAATATTCAATATTACATTACTCACAAAGTGAGGGTATACCTTAGTCGGTTTACCCGACTGAAACTTTCTTACTTGTTTTTTATTATTTTATCGTCATATCAACAAGACCATTCCGAAGAAAATCGATGGACAATTTAAAAAGTTGTAGCTAATTTAGCAAGTCCACTCACTTAAGTTTGATAATAGGATATAGCGCCCAAAGTGCATGTGAAATCTTTACAGAATATTACAGAACACATCAATGAAGACCCAAAAAAAACGTTTTCTGGTTAAAAGAAACGTAATGTAAAAAAATAAAATTTTTCTTCCAACAAAAGGACTGTATTTCCAAAAATTTTAACAACGAAAACAAATATAATATGTATTTTGGTCCAATTTGTTTTTCAATTCTACTCGTATTTTCTCAACAGTTCAAATTTCAGCAAACGGTACATGTAAATGTAGATTCAAATATATGCCTAATTTTGGGCAGGCATTTAATCATCTAAATATAAAGATATTTTGTTTATATTTTGGGTACAATATAGTGAATATGTGCTCAACAGATTGTCATAAAATTTGAATTTTAGCCACAATTTTCATAGTGTGCCGGTCCGTTTACATGTAGAGCAGACATGCAAACGTTGTAATCAACGTACTGGTCAGAATTCTGAAAGCAGAGAATTTAAATGAACGTCTTTAACATTTTGAACAATTAAAGGGTGGTTACATTTTAAGGGCCGATGTTGATTTTGAATAAAACACAAATTATTTAGGAAATTATTGTCATATCTTTTTATTATGATAATATTGGTATGGTTCAATTATGTATGGAACAAAATATCGGTCAAATGGCCGCCGCGACCTCGTAGGCACACCTACACCCGATGGTCCTAATTTTCGATGACGCTGAGGCATAATTGAAGTTCTATGCCGTTATTATCTCGTCCTTTAGCTCTTGAATTGTTGCTGTCTTATCGACGTACACCTTTTCTTTCAAATAACCCCACAGAAAGAAGTCCAACGGTGTCAAATCACATGATCTTGGCGGCCAATTGACATCGCCTCGACGTGAGATAACACCGCCATTGAATTTGTTGCGCAAAAGAGCCATTGTTTCGTTAGCTGTGTGGCAAGTGGCACCGTCTTGTTGAAACCACATATTGTCCACATCCATATCTTCCAATTCGGGCCATAAAACGTTCATTATCATCTCATGATAGCGAACACCATTCACAGTAACTGCCTGACCGGCCTCATTTCGAAGAAGTATCGCCCGATGACGTCGCCAGCCCATAAGCCGCACCAAACGAACTGGGCGAGCATGCACATGTGTTTTCACATCTCCTACAGACCCGGTTTGCTGAAATTTGCGCACAATTCTCCCGATTGTAGACACATTTGGTCGATTATGCTGATCAAAAAACATCACGAAGTGCACGAAATGCATTTTGATTTGAACGCCCACTTTCGTAAAAGGCTTAAACAACTTTACCGCGTTGTTCGATCGTGTATCTTTTCATGGTTCAAATTGAGTTAGACTGAAATTGAGAAATGTCAAATGAAATGCAGAAAAAAACTTGACTTTTAGGTGTGGTTCACAGTCAACATCGGCCCCTACAATTTAACCACCCTTGATATGTGTAATAATTCTGCTCTAAAAAAATGGGGTGGGGTAACTAGTTTTGGTCCACATCGCGTATCTGGATACATATATGTGGTTTTCTGGAATATCAACCTATGTCAACATTTCTAGGAAAGTCATATTTTGACTTTTTCCAATACAGAACTATGCATATTTAATATCAATTTATTTGGCTTTCCTGAACAATTAGATTTTTTGAGATGTCCTGTTTTTGCAGAAAACTACAGATATGTGCAGATCCATATTGATATAAATCCTCATGCCCTAGAAATCGGATCATATTCGGTCTGGGCGAAAATGTAAGCTTAATTGATTGGTAGGAATCATTCACAGGAAAAATAATAATCGGCTAGGCCCGAATGTGAACTTTCCTTACTGATTTTAGAATTAAGATGTGAAGTCATTCGTAAAAATATAACAAAAGTTATGTATAATTAAACTCAAATTTGAGCATAATCGGCGAAACTTTACGGCTTCTATGAATACGAATATATTGTAAAACAATTCACAATCAAAAACCGAGATTGTATAAAAACATTATAATTGTGATAAAGGTGCAATATATGTACACATATTTTGGTTTCTCGTCGTAAGGTCAGAAACCTTTTTACACACCTGTGGCAAGATCATAAATAAACAATCAAGCGTACACTTTGACCTTTGACCTTTTAATAATTGCCTCAAAAGAAGAAGCATCATTTTGAATAGAATTTCATATACAAAATCACCCTCAGACATGCATTTTCAATGCATAGAGAGTAGTTAAGCGTTCCCTCTCTTCAAATATATCTACTTCACTCACCCCGAACGCCTTGGGATGTTTGTTATATGTCTCTTTAAGCCAATATTAGAAATGTTGAAAAGGAAGACAAGAACACAGCAGCGAGCTGCAGCAACAACTCCGCTAACAGGTAAACAAAATGTATAAAAAATAAAATAAACTGAAACCTTTCATTAACAATTGTGAGTGAATTGTGCAGAATAATCCAGAGAAAGTCAAACTCACTCAGTACACTCAGAACGAAGAAGAAATGCGAAACGGACAGAGAAACCTGTTGCAGCACTTCGGCACTGACACCATCAAGAAAAAGTTATTTTGTATATTCAAAGCAAGGTTGCCACATTTTATGAACAAGCGACTGGATTTATACATTTCTAGATGGTGGCAAATAGCAACGAATAATCATGAAACAATCAAGAGAAAACTAAGATATTTACCTAACACAGTAACACATGATTTTGGGACTCAATTCTGAGAATAGGACGTGAAAGTGGCCCCAAAAATAAGAACTTCTGCACCATTCATTTAGTCAAGTTGGCTCAATTAATAATTTAATGGCCATACGAATTGTTTTGCTCAAGGTGGATTTTTGCACTTTTTCTATATTTTTTTCTCGGTATACCGTTCGGAATATCTCTTTTGTGTCTGAAGCATGGTTGTAGACATTGAATAGGAGAAAAATATGCGCCTTAAAAAATGGCAAAAATATTCTGTTCTGTTTTATAATGTTCTGGTGTTTGGGGTCCAATTCTCAGAATTGGGTCCCAAATCAATGAGCTAAAAAATGTTGTAAATGCTGTGTAATGATCGAAAAAATGAAAATCCTTTGTGAATAACTTAGCCTTTTACACTTGTCGACACGATTTTTGAGCTCCAGAGAAGTGACTGGTTTCCTTGCTTAAAATTTTTTAAATTATGCATCGAGTTTCTTCGGAAGTCTCACTGTATCCATGACAGATTAGACTTAACGATTAGGCTATGAAAAAATATGTTGAACCACATATTTTGGTATAACTCGGAAACCATTTATCCGTATTAGTTCACTGTATCCATGACAGATTAAACTTAACGATCAGGCTATGAAAAAATATGTTGAACCACATATTTTGGTATAACTCGGAAACCATTTATCCGTATTAGTTCAGGGAAAGTTTTAAAGAATTCAAAATTAAGTAGCCTTCAACTTCTTACAACATTATTTTCCATCCGTTCAGCGGATTTTCTCAAAAAATCATATTTTTTAAAAATTTTAATAACTTTCAAATAAAAGCCCCATACAAGAATCTAAAAATTCACAATTGTTATATTTTTATGATCTTATCGTAAATTCTGATAATTTAAAAATTTGTAGCTAATTTAGTACGGTTTTAACAAAAAAATTCTTATCGATGTACCATTTACAAAAGCAAACTTTAAAAGCTAAGAATGGATGTTTTGGCGTTTTTTTATGTCTAGCACCAGAATCTATGCATTAAACACGAACCCCAGAAAAAGTTTGTTTTTGTCGACCGGTGTTATATATGATTATATAAATTGGAAATCAAATGTAAACATGTCCGATAATAAAACTAATTTAAAACAAAATTTGCCGAAGAGCTGTGCATAACTTTTGCTGGTGCAATGTAGCATCTTAAATACGAAAAAATATAACTAAAAATTTCATAGCATATTTTAGTTTTTAATTTAAAATTTTATGGAAGTTACCTTTAGCATTTGAAGTATACTCCCGATAGAGCCGGCATACACATTAAATTTAAGGAATATATGAGGGCTACAAATGTTGGAAATATCCCTTTCACGTAGAAACAGTGATTAATTAACAGTCGTTTAAAATAAAAAAAAACAGGGGATACAATAAGGGGCGTGGTAAGGTTAGTTAGGTTAGGCTGAAGAGAGGGGACGTTTTAACGAGGTCTGAAATATTTTGACAAAAATTTAACAATAAACAATTCTATAACAAGAAAAATCTTTAAATATGGAGGAAATCTTGGAAGCATTCTTTTTGTTGAAGCAAATATTAAAAAAATGAACGCAGCAATTTTCAGGCCCCAAATTCTTTAGCCAAACTCTTTACCTGAAATATGAGGTGTCTATGGGTTAAATTAGCATATTTGAGGGCTACCTCAACGCGGGGACTACAGCAAAATTTGTTTCCCAAAATAGAATACACACTGCAAAGATTCATCTAAATTGCTTTAAAAATGTGGTGTTTATGCCTTAAACAAGCTATTTGGGAGCGACATATATAGGTGGACTATATCAAAATATGAACTGATTTAAAAAATGTTTGCTGTGATGAATTCTTGTCTAAATGAAACACAAACTGCAAAGCTTCGCTTAAAATGCTTAGAAAATATGATATTTATGACTTAAATAACTCTATTTTGGAGCGACCACTTCAAAGAAACTTGTATGTTATCCTTACCTCTTCCATTTGAGAGGCTTATTCTGGTGTGTTAAAACTCATATACAAAGGGGCAATGTGGGGACAATTATACCGAAATTGATTAAAAATTGTTACATGCATGTGTTCGGTGTTCTCATTTTGGCTGGAATTTACAGGTATATATGTCTAAACTTCTATGTTTGAAATGCATCAAACGTCTTACTTATAATTTTAATGATTTAGATCGAAGAAAGGAACAATGTTGGATTTATTCGATGGTGAATGTGAGAGCGAAAATATCGAAGGAAACATTTCAAAACATGAATCGCAAATAAGCTCAAAGGACAAATGTTATCAAATTCGTGAAATATTCGCTCAATGACATCAACTATTGGCTGACTATTTCAACCCAAGATTCAAAATTCGGCAATACAAGCCTTCTAAGCTTGAATGATATGGAATTAAATTTTGGTTTTTAGTTTGCTTTGAAACTTGCTACATTTGGAAATTCCACCATTTGGTGGTTTACCTAATTAATGTGAACGTCTGGTTTTGGATTTGGTTAATGGGCTAAAGGGTCTTACTTAACGATGGACACATTTTTCTAATCTTACGAACTTATTCAGAATTGTTGTCCCAAATGCTAACAATGATCAGAACAATGCGCAAAACCAAAAGATGCTTCCAAAATTTTAGAAGGCAAACAATATATTGCCGAGTTTAAAAATTTACATATTGCATCGGACTATATGTTCTTTCCGATTTGAATTTTTAGCGCTACAGAAGCTGTATTGCACAAAAGAAAATGTATGTAACAATTTTGTCTGAAGTACTTGTATAACTGGGATATTTCAGTGTTATTCGATAATAATAGCGTGGTTTAGGGTATTATATAGTCGGCACCGCTCAACTTTAGAAATTTTCTTACTGGATTTTATTTGTAAATTGTTTTCGTTCAATTCTATTTTCATTTCTATTCTATTTTTTTAACACAAGTTACTAAACCACCAGTAAGGATAGTCTAGAGTCGGTCGGTGCCGACTATATGAAACCTTACACCACTCTAGAAAGATTGGATAACAATGAAATATCCAATATATAATCAATTTGTACGCTTGTCCTGTATGCCAAAACTCACATCGGGAAAATTCAAATATGTCAGAATAAGATTCTTAAAATGATGCTCAATTTGCCATGGCACTTTAGTACGAAAAGACTACACGAAATAAGTGAAGTCGATTTTATCCATAAAAGAATTATAAAGATTTCTCAAAACTTTGAAAATTCATGTTCATTTAGCGATAATAATTATTTATTAAATTTATTTAATAGCTAACTTATTCTTTGCATTTCGCTCCTATAAATTATACTATATATATTTATATATATAAATTTTTGACATAAAATATAATTATTTACATGTATATTAAATCATAAAATTTGAACTTTTGATTTAATATATCCCCTTTTTTCTATCCCTTTTCTATTGAAGGTTTTTCTTCTAAAATTTTCCTTCTCCTTGTATTTCATTTATATAAATCTGCCTAATTCATTAATGTATTATTAATAATATAGATGTAAGGTTTGTTTTCTGAACCATCTCTAAAATGTAAAGAAATTTAGTCTATAAGGAAACAATTTTACCTGAATAAACAACCTGATAACCTGATAATCAATTTGCCACTGGTACGTCTCTGCCTATGTACGCAAATCCGATTAAAAACATATAGTATATGGGAGGTATAACTACATCTGAATCCACTTTTTTTAATTCGGCAAAGTTCGTCCGAGGATAAAGAAACTCTTCTATGCTAAATATCAAAGAAATGGATGTAAAATACAGCTTCTGTAGGGCGTAGCGTCATATCGCCCAAAACCATGTATGTCATATCGCCCGAAAAAAATTCAATAATAGTTGTTGTTGTAGAACATTTTTGTTTTTGGGCATTATGACTTCGACATTGGGCAATATGTCATTTTGAACAGTAGGTAATTTTTAATTTTTTTTTTGCCCAAAAAAAGGTTATGTCATAACGCCCAAAGTATACAAACACATTTATTTTCAAATGTCCATCACGCTTGTCAAAAAACAAATGCACTTTGGTACGTGCAGCCGTCTTTGGCAAGGCAAATCAGTATGTGTCACCGCTACATGATGAATTGTATTATTATAGTTCTTTTGTAACACAATGCTTTGCAACATTTTATATTTATTGGAATGACATATCGCCCAAAAAAACGTTGGGCTTTATGACATTGCGTTTGGGCGATATGACATTTCCAGGTAATTAATTTGGGCGATATGTCGCTTTTTGGGCGCTATGACATACATTGTTTTGGGCGATATGACATTGGGCGATATGACGCTACGCCCTTCTATAGGGCCAAATCGGACGAAATACATATATGGGAGCTATATCTATATCTGAACCGATTGTCTTAAAATTCGGCAATATTGGTCCATAGATCAATATCATGCTAAATTTCAGAACAATTGGATGTAAAATGCAGCTTTGATAGGACTAAAGGGGCAAATCAGACGAAATATATATTTGGGGGCTATATGTACCTAAATCTGAGCAGACTTTCTTCAAATTCGAGAATATTGGGCAATGTATCAAGAAACTCTACCATGTCAAATTTGAAAACGATTAGATGTAAACTACAGCTTCTATAGGGCTTAAGGGCCAAATCGGATGAAACGAATATCGTTCATTCCATATCACACCTTTTTTTGGGTCACCATTCCCGATTCCAAAATAAACTGGCATATCGATTCTCTGCTCAAAACAAAACATTTTGTAGTTGGCGAAAAGATTACAAAATACGTTTCCAGATGTTATTAGCATCTGAAAAATAGGATAATATTCTCAAAGGACGTACGTTTCGGATTTTTTACAAAAGAAGGCTCATTTTAAAGGTCGTAAGTTCTTTTTTCATAGGATGGATGTATGTTCGCGTCGTTAACGCTTTTGTGTGCATCCGATGCATCTGCAAATTTAATTTACATTCTACACATCAATGACACCAACTTAAAAATCTGTGAAAAATATAGTTATGTAGCCTCATATATTCTAAATGAACGCTAAACATTTGAGGATGGAGTTCAGCCCTGTTCTTTTTTAAAAAAATATTTATTAAGAAATTCCTGAGATGTGAACATTGCATTTGTTATATTTTAAAAGCGCGTTTGTGAATTAGAGCTTTCCTTAAAGGTCTTGACTAAGACATCCTCGATGTATGCGAAAATTCGCCAATATTTATACCCTACACCACACTGTGGTACAGGGTATTATGAGTTTGTTTCACGGCAGATGTTTGTAACACCTGAAAATAACACAGCTAGACCCACCTTAAAGTATACCGATCGACTCAGAATCACTAGCTGAGTCGATTTAAGCATGTCTGTCCGTCCGTCCGTCCGTCTGTCCATGTAAAGTTGTTCGTCGACTACAGGTCGCAATTTCACCCCGATCGTTCTGAAATTTTGCAGTTTAGAGTATTTCGCAGCTGTTAAGATCGCTATTGAATTTGGTTGAAATCGGTTCAGATTTAGCTATAGCTCCCATATATATGTTTCATCCGATTTGGCTCTTTAGATCCAATTGTTTTTATACCTTACACCACACTGTGGTACAGGGTATTATTTAAGTATAAAATGTCCCAAAAGTAAATTTATGTAAACAATTTATACATGAATTACAAAATTTTTATATCAGAGTTACTCAATATTTCGAGAGTGGTGTAGGGTATTATATAGTCGGCCCCGCCCGACTTTAGCCTTTCCTTACTGGTTCCATATATCGTTATTTATTTTTCCTCTTAAATTTTAATTTGCATACTGGACCAGGAAAACACCAACATCTAGCCCTATCTAATCTGAGCTGATCCTGTAAATTTTAATCTGCTGTTTTCTTCAGTTTCTATATAATATCATTATACCCTACATCACGCTGTGGTACAGGGTGTTATAACTTTGTGCATTTGTTTGTAACACCCAAAAGGAGAAGAAATAGACCCATCGTTTATTATACCGATCGACTTAGAATCACTTTCCGAGTTGATTTAGCTATGTCCGTCTGTCTGTCTGTCCGTCTGTCTGTCCGTCTGTACATGTATTTTTGTAATCAAAGTACAGGTCGCAATTATGGTCCGATCTCGACGACACTTTACACATATATTTTTTTTGGCCGAAGGACGATCCCTATTGAATTTGGTTAAAATCGGTTCAGATTTAGATATAGTCCTTATATATATGTTAGCCCCGATTTGACATGTAAGCGCTGTAAAAACTTTATTTTATATCCGATCAGTACGAAATTCGGCAGAAAGAGGTTTCTTATTATATGAATGAACACTGTTAAATTTTGAGGAAATCGGTTCAGATTTAGATATAGCCCCCATATATATGTTACCCCCGATTTCACATGTAAGCGCTGTTAAAACTGTATTTTATATCACATCAGTATGAAATTCGTCTGAAAGAGGTTTCCTATTATATGAATGAACACTTTTAAATTCGGAAAAAATCGGTTCAGATTTAGATATAGCCCCCATATATATGTTAGCCCCGATTTGACATGTAAGCGCTGTAAAAACTGTATTTTATATCCGATCAGTGCGAAATTCGGCAGAAAGAGGTTTCTTATTACATGATGGAATACAGTAAAATTCGGAGAAAATCGGTTCAGATTTAGATATAGCCCCCATATATACGTTACCCCCGATTTGACATGTAAGCGCTGTAAAAACTGTATTCTATATCCGATCAGTACGAAAATCGGCAGAAAGAGGTTTCCTATTATATGAATGAACACTTGTAAATTTGGATGAAATCGGTTCAGATTTAGATATAGCCCCCATATATACTTTACCCCCGATTTGACATGTAAGCGCTGTAAAAACTTTATTTTATATCCGATCAGTATGAAATACTTCAGAAAGAGGTCTCCTATTATATGAATGAACACTTTTAAATTTGGAAGAAATCGGTTCAGATTTAGATATAGCCCCCATATATACATTACCCCCAATTTGACATGTAAGCGCTGTAGAGACTGTATTTTATATCCGATCAGTACGAAATTCGACAGAGAGAGGTTTTTTTTTGCATAAATGAGTATTCAGTGAAAATCGGTTAAGATTTATGTATAACCTCCATATATATGTTCCTCCTGATTTGGTATCAAATCGCTATAGAAGTTGTACTTTACTTCCGATCATTTCTCAATTTAGGAACGAATATTGCTTAATTTTGCGATTATCGGTTCAGAATTAGATAATATGTTCCTACCCATTTACCAATTATTCCAAATTCTTATCGCAGCGACTTTCCGCCTTTCCTTACTGGTTTAATTTCAATAATTATCACAGTTTATAAAGAAAAATCATTGGCATTTGTTTGTAAATATTGTGTTAAAAAAACGAGGCATCTTTAAATTTGTAGGGTCAGTTAAGGTCAGTTAATTTGAAGTTGGTGGCATTGATGTGCAAGATGTAAAATAAGGTAGCATATGCAGCTGATGCATTTAAAAACTTTGAATTAACCAGCATTAATATACATACATATGTACTTTAAAGTACAAGTCAAGACCTTACGTACGAGCCAAAATTCCGTCCACGCGTTTACATAATACATAACTTCCCAAATACAGCTTTTCAGATATTTTCCTAAATTTTTCAAATTTCATTGAAAAAAATTTTGGTTTTTTTCTCGCCAACTTCAAGATGATTCATTTCCATATTAAAACTCATATAAAAATTTTGAAGGCAATGTCGATATGAATTTTTTCCAAAAATCGTTCGGTTTGATATGGAATGAACGATATATGAGGGCTATATCTATATCTGAACCGATTGCAATACGCTACTTTTCAGGTTGCAAAACTTCAGCACGAACGGAGTGAATTTGCGACCTGTGCGCAACGTATAATATAAGATGGACAGACGGACGGACCGACATGTTTAAATCGACTCAGATAGTGATTCTGAGTCGATCGGTATACATTAAGGTGGGTCTAGTGTGGTATTTCTAGGTAATACATACATCTGCCACGAAACAAATTTATAATACTCTGTGCCACAGTGTGGTATAGGGTATACAAATATGTGCATGTTTGTGGGTTTCTTTGTTTGATACGTATAGAAGTCTCAAAGGCTGGACAAACCTTCCAAAAATGTTCGCAGAATGTAGATGTGTTGGGAGATGGTGAAAATAGAGATCTTGAATTTTCGATATATCAAGTGGGCGCGGACCCGCCCATATGAGCCAAGTTTTGATATTGGGAACATTTTTTTAGCTAGAGTGCTGAAATTGTTTGTATATTTGTTATGTGGCAGTCTACGTGATTGATCCAAAAAATAGGCGTGACTGGCCAATGGGCGTGGCTCCGTCAATTTTAGCAAAATTTTGATATTTATATATTAAGAACAATTTGTTATCGAGAGTGCTGTAATTTTGTGCATATGCATTTGGTTGCAGGCTACGTGATTGATCCAAAACATGGGACTGATCGGATCAATGTGCGTGATCCAACCCATATGGGCAATGTATTGAAACTAAGATATTTTGCACAATTTGTTAGCGAGAGTACTGATATTTTGTGAATATGTATCTGGTGGCAGGCTACGATATTGGTCAAAAAATTGGCGGGATCAGACCAAAGTGCGTGACCGCGCCCATATGAGCCATGTTTTTAAATTGATATTATATGAACAATTAATTAGTAAGAGTGCTGTAGTTTTGTGTATATGTACAGGGTTGCCCAAATTTTCCGAAGGGGTTTGAGTTCATTATAGCTTTTTGTTTGAGCTATAATTATTAAATTTATTTTTTTTAATACAGTATATTAATGAAGAATATTTTTTTCTGTATATACACAGGCTGGCCGAAAACGACCGAAGGAGATTGAATTCCTTACAGCTTCTTAGAATATTTATACCCGCACTTTAGTGTGACGAGGGTATATATCATTTGCTACGGGCAAAAAGTGTAACATATCGAAGGAGTGGCCTTAGACCCCAAGTGAACATAATTTCCAAAAATTGCGGTACATTAAAACAGAGGCAGTGATTGATGTTGTTGCACCTTGCAAGTAGTGTTGTTACCGGAAAGGCAAGACGAAGTCTGGATGCGGGATATTTGCATCTCAGACAATTTGCGTGGCCCTGTGCTATGATTTTCATCCTTTAATGAAACCTCTCTATTTGTTTAATTTTTATGCAATGTGGGGATATACATGATGGGGATTAATTAAGCATGGGTCCAGAAAGACCACAACTCATCCAACATACATTTTTCATTCTATTGCCTGAAAACATTTGGGGATGATTTTTCCATTTTCAATTTATTTTTGAATTTTTTTCTAGGTCATAATAAAAAAACCAGTAAGGAAAGGCTAAAGTCGGGCAGTGCCGACTATATAATACTCTACACCACTCTCGTAATATTGAATAACTCTGATATATAAATTTTGTAATTCATGTATAAATTGTTTACATAAATTTACTTTTGGGACATTTTATACTTAAATAATACCCTTTACTAGGGTATAAAAACGATTGGATCTAAAGAGCCAAATAGGATGAAACATATATATGGGAGCTATAGCTAAATCTTAACCGATTTTCTTCAAATTTGGCAATGTTGGTTCATGGATCAAGAAACTCTACCATTCTAAATTTCAAAACGATCGGATGTAAAATACAGCTTCTATAGGACTAAAGGACCAAATCGGACGAAAGATATATATGGGAGCTATTTCTAAATCTGCACCGATTTTCTTCAAATTCGGCAATGTTGGTCCATGGATCAAGAAACTCTACCATTCTAAATTTCAAAACGATCGAATGTAAAATACAGCTTCTATAGGACTAAAGGACCAAATCGGACGAAAGATATATATGGGAGCTATATCTAAATCTGAACCGATTTTCTTCAAATTCGGCAATCTTGGTTCATGGATCAAGAAACTCTACCATTCTAAATTTCAAAACGATCGGATGTAAAATACAGCTTCTATAGGACTAAAGGGCCAAATCGGACGAAACATATATATGAGAGCTATAGCTAAATCTTAACCGATTTTCTTCAAATTCAGCAATGTTGGTTCATGGATCAAGAAACTCTACCATTCTAAATTTCAAAACGATCGGATGTAAAATACAGCTTCTATAGGACTAAAGGGCCAAATCGGACGAAAGATATATATGGGAGCTATATCTAAATCTGAACCGATTTCAACCAAATTCAATAGCGATCTCAACAGCCGCGAAATACTCTAAACTGCAAAATTTCAGAACGATCGGAGTGAAATTGCGACCTGTAGTCGACGAACAACTTTACATGGACAGACGGACGGACGGACGGACGGACAGACGGACGGACGGACAGACGGACGGACGGACAGACATCGTTAAATCGACTCAGCTAGTGATTCTGAGTCGATCGGTATACTTTAAGGTGGGTCTAGCTGTGTTATTTTAAGGTGTTACAAACATCTGCCGTGAAACAAACTTATAATACCCTGTACCACAGTGTGGTGTAGGGTATAATCATGCCATATTGGAAAAGTTTGAATTTCATTATCATTTCATTATATCAAACGCTTGTTTGAAATCTATAAACAGGAAATGCATATCAATCATATATTCGTGACATTTCTCAAATATTTGGGTTATAACAAAACCCTAATGTGTGGTAGATCTGTTCCTTCTAAATCCACATTGTTAATCTACTAATAAATTTTCAGCATCATCATTAAGGCGTTCATAAAGGATGTTGGTGAAATTTGTATATCCCCAGTTTAGCAAAGAGATGCCAATTACTGTAGTCTGCTTTGTCTTTTTTGGATAGGTAGGATTACACTTGTCAGCCATTCGTTTGGTAGTGTTTGGAATCACAATTTGACATAAATCAGTTTCATATTCTGAGAACAGCGGCATTTTATGAAATTTTCCTTGAAGTCTAAGGTAGCATAATTTATTTACATTATACTGTTCAGAATATTTTAGTTTAGGTTTAGCTTTAGGTTATGGTGGCAGCCGTATAGAACAGTTTAGGTCCCTAGTTGGTGCCGATTTCTGTCCATCTTTCGTTGGACTGCCTGATTGCCTCTTGCCTAAGCCAAAGCTTGCACGTGGATAGTGGCGCACCAATATATGCAAATTCTTCGAGTATTTGTAATGTCGTCCCTTTCCTAGAAAGTTCATCGGCTTTGCAGTTCCCCGGGATATCCCTATGCCCAGGCACCCATATGAGGTGTATATTAAACTGCTCAGCCATCTCGTTAAGAGATCTGCGGCAGTCGAGGGCTGTTTCTGAATGTTGCCTGGATGTTGCCTCCAGAGAATTGATGGCAGCCTGGCTGTCCGAGTAAATGACAACGCCTCAGCCAAACCTTGTTAGAGTTGTGGACCCAAGACATGCTGTTATGCGTCTTCTGTTGAGCAGACTTTGAATTAGTCTAATCAAACTAGAGTTAACTTTTAGATATGACAGAGCCGCAATTACTGGATCTGAGTGAATGTTGTTAAAAGCCCCTTCTCTGTCAAAAAATGCCACCATGGTGAATTCCTTGAAATTCGTGCAGGGCTGATTCTGTAGACTTCCCCTTATTGTAAGCATGTTGGTTCACCGACAGGAGTTTTGTATCCAGGTTTTCCTTAATGAAATAATCTAAAAGTCTTTCCAGACCTTTCAATAGGAAGGATGATAGGCTAATTGGTCTGAAGTCTTTTGGCCTAGTGTGTGATATCTTCCCCGCTTTTGGTATGAATACCACTTTGGTATCCTTCCATCGATTCAGGTTGTATGAAAGCCTACATAAATTTTCTCCAGCCAGGGGATAATGTACTTCAACATTTTCTGCATTTCTGCTGGAGTGATGCCGTCTGGTCCAGGTGACTTGAAGGGCTATTAATAGCCCAGCTACGCTCGCAGTCCTCTAGCATTCTTGTTGATCTTCGGGTTCTGTTGGTGAGTTCCCCGGGAAATGTGTGTCGAGCAGTATATTCAGCGACTGCTCGCTGTTTTTTGTGCGGTTATTTGCCTCATCCTGCAAGTAACCCACTGTACAGGGTGAAGCTGATAGTATTTTTCTCAGTCTTGTGGCGTCGGAGACCTTTTCCACATCGCCACAGAAAGTATACCAAGAGCGTCTTTGCGTCTTTCTAAGCTCCTTCTTATAGATCTTGAGTTGCTCTTTATAGGCATCCCAAACATTAGCGACCCGGTAGATTTAGCCTTGTTGAATAGCTTGTTGCAGTTTTTTTTCATAGCCCTTAGCTCATAAGTCCACCATTGGGGTTTAGTTTTACCCTTGTACCTTGTTTTTGGACAGGCTTCTTCAAGGGAACTATTGAATGATGTGGTGATATGCTCGACCAGATTGGTTTGGTTTAAATCATAGTCCTTTATTCTTGCGTAGGTCGGCGTTTTATAGATCTTTCATTTAGAGGTTGTTGTTGCAGATTCACATTAATTCGTTTTTTAAACTGGTATGGGGTCTCCAGCCCCAAGACCAGTCGCATTAAGTGGGTCTCACCTTAATTCTTTTGTCCCTGGTCCTTTACTTTTAATATTAAAATTAAAATCCCCAGACAAGTTTAACAGCACCACCACTAATAGGCGAAATCAAGGAGATTGGGAGTGAGAGGTGAGAAACTCCATTTCCATAGATCAGCTATCGAGTGAATTCATGACTCCCTTTGAGGTGCCTTCGAGGTGCCCACCCAGCACGAATACGATACAATGTTTTAAAAAGCGAGTCTTATTAAATAACGGACAAAGATCAATGATTTGTAATCACATTAAAATTCGATTCCCTATCAATTAAAACCATTCAAAAAAATTTAATATTTCAAATTGCCTAAAATAAGATTATATTTAATATAGCTGGACCCGGTCTACTTTGTTGCCCCAGATTGAGATTTCCGATCCCATCCATTTATGAACGAATCACGAATCCTACCACGAAATACATATACATAAAATAACAGCACTCTCGCTAACAAATTGTGAAAGATATCTCAATTTCAAAATGTGACTTACAGGACCGGGGCCACGCCCATTATTGAACTAATCGCGTAGACTGCCACCAGATAAATATAAACAGAATTACAGTACTATCACTACTAAATTGAGCAAGATATCTCAAATTTTGGCTATATGGGCGGGCCCACGCCTTTAGTCTGATCCCTCTCATTTTTAGACCAATCACGTAGGCTTCCACCAGACACATAAACACAAAATTACAGCACAGATTTTGCAAGATGCCTCAATTTCAAAATTTGGCTTATATGGGCGGGCCCACGCCCTTTAGTCTGATCCCTCTCATTTTTAGACCAATCACATAGGCTTCCACCAGACACATATACACAAAATTACAGCACTCTCGCAAACAGATTGTGCAAGATGCCTCAATTTCAAAATTTGGCTTATATGGGCGGGACCACGCCAACTTGGTACATCGAAATTTCAAGTACCCTATTTTCACCACCCCTCACACATGTACATTATGAGAAAATTTTAAGAAGATCGGTCCAGCCGTTTAGAAGTCTATACGGTACAAACAAACCAACAAACGAACACACATTCTTCTTTATATATATAGATCGGTAATTTGGGCTGGACTTGGTATGCTTTATTGGTGGCAACTCTGGCTTCAAAGAGGCAAAATCAAAAGTCAACAGAGGAGAAGACGACCTGACGGACATTTCTGACTTTTCAACACAAAAACCAAAACAAACAAACCGACGAAC
This sequence comes from Eudasyphora cyanicolor, assembly GCA_963930755.1. Lineage (NCBI taxonomy): Eukaryota > Metazoa > Arthropoda > Insecta > Diptera > Muscidae > Eudasyphora > Eudasyphora cyanicolor. Next base: position 152,851,595 of record OZ005737.1, read on the forward strand.
AACTACGCAACACAGACACACACACTATCAAACTCATAGCCATCAACGGCTTAAAGGTCAATAAGGCAACAAGAAAAGGTAAAGGTGGCGATGCCGTTGCCAGTGCCAGTGCAGGTCCTCCATTTGATGGTAACTTTTGATGGTGGTTGTTAGTTGTTGCCTGGAAAATTATACTTGCACCGCAGTTAGTGTTTGAGTTGGCTCTCGTTATAAGTTCTCTGTGTTTGGTGTGTGTGTGTTTTGCGTTAGATAATGATGATGTTGCAACTTGAAAGTAGCAGCAATTTCTGTATTCCGTACTTACCAGTATCCGAGTATTCTTGTGTTGCAGGTTGCAACAACTTGGACTTGTACAAAGTGTCCCTAGGTTGGCACCGAATATGGCACACTAAGTAATAACAATAAAGTTTGGAAGACACAGAGCATAACACCATTTGAGGGCAAATCGTGACGACCTTAGTTACACTGGCAATTAAAACTATCCAACGTCACTGTCAAAGTTGTCAAAAATACAGAATAAAAAATCATTTTTATGATTGCTACAGAAGTTATGGAGAAGTTGTGTTAGAACGAATCTGCCAATTTATGAGGGATGGGGTGCCAAAGGGGCTTGTCAAATACGCTGAACAGTAGATAATTTAAAGACATTGCATTGTACCGAAATATGAGTGATTTTATAAACTGCTATTAAAGTAACGAGTTATTCAATTTTTGATATGATTGGCCATTTTTGTGAGATTTGACAATCAAAGCGTCGTAATTGCGCTCATTTTTTCAAGATTATTGCAATAGACAAACTTTTGCCATGTGTGGAATTACAGAAGATTCGGATATGAAGTTGTAAGATGAACAATATATCACTAAATGTTAATCCCTTGTGGGGGAGGTACTAGATGGTACTGTACCTATACCGGCCATCTTCGAAATTAGCCTGAGGAAGAAACTAGTAAGCAAGGGCGGAGCCGACTATATGATTCCCTATACCACCATATCGGAGAAGAATAAGTAGAACTATTGTGAAGATTTAGTAATACTGTTTCCCTAATGATAATAATCTGAAAAAAAACCAGTAAGGAAAGGCTAAAGTCGGGCGGGGACGACTATATAATACCCTACACCACTCTCGTAATATTGAATAACTCTGATATATAAAGTTTGTAATTCATGTATAAATTGTTTACATAAATTTACTTTTGGGACATTTTATACTTAAATAATACCCAGTACCACAGTGTGGTGTAGGGTATAAAAACGATTGGATCTAAAGCCAAATCGGATGAAACATATATATGGGAGCTATAGCTAAATCTTAACCGATTTTCTTCAAATTCGGTAGAGTTGGTTCATGGATCAAAAAACTCTACCATTCTAAATTTCAAAACGATTGGATGTAAAATACAGCTTTTATAGGACTAAATGGCCAAATCGGACGAAACATATATATGGGAGCTATATCTAAATCTTAACCGATTTTCTTCAAATTCGGTAGTGTTGGTTCATGAATCAAGAAACTCTACCATTCTAAATTTCAAAATGATTGGATGTAAAATACAGCTTCTACAGGACTAAAGAGCAAAATCGGACGAAACATATATATGGGAGCTATAGCTAAATCTTAACCGATTTTCTTCAAATTCGGCAAGGTTGGTTCATGGATCAAGAAACTCTACCATTCTAAATTTCAAAACGATTGTATGTAAAATACAGCTTCTACAGGACTAAATCTATATCTAAATCTGAACCGATTTCAACCAAATTCAATAGCGATCTTAACAGCCGCGAAATACTCTAAACTGCAAAATTTCAGAACGATCGGAGTGAAATTGCGACCTGTAGTCGACGAACAACTTTACATGGACAGACGGACGGACGGACGGACAGACATCGTTAAATCGACTCAGCTAGTGATTCTGAGTCGATCGGTATACTTTAAGGTGGGTCTAGCTGTGTTATTTTCAGGTGTTACAAACATCTGCCGTTAAACAAACTTATAATACCCCGTACCACAGTGTGGTGTAAGGTATAATAAGGAAAGGCTAAAGTCGGGCGGGGCCGACTATATAATACCCTACACCACTCTCGTAATATGGAATAACTCTGATATATAAATTTTGTAATTCATGTATAAATTGTTTACATAAATTTACTTTTGGGACATTTTATACTTAAATAATACCCAGTACCACAGTGTGGTGTAGGGTATAAAAACGATTGGATCTAAAGCCAAATCGGATGAAACATATATATGGGAGCTATAGCTAAATCTTAACCGATTTTCTTCAAATTCGGTAGTGTTGGTTCATAGATCAAGAAACTCTACCATTCTAAATTTCAAAATGATTGGATGTAAAATACAGCTTCTTCAGGAATAAAGAGCAAAATCGGACGAAACATATATATGGGAGCTATAGCTAAATCTTAACCGATTTTCTTCAAATTCGGCAATGTTGGTTCATGGATCAAGAAACTATACCATTCTAAATTTCAAAACGATCGGATGTAAAATACAGCTTCTATAGGACTAAAGGGCCAAATCGGACGAAAGATATATATGGGAGCTATATCTAAATCTGAACCGATTTCAACCAAATTCAATAGCGATCTTAACAGCCGCGAAATACTCTAGACTGCAAAATTTCAGAACGGTCGGAGTGAAATTGCGACCTGTAGTCGACGAACAGCTTTACATGGACAGACGGACGGACGGACGGACAGACAGACATCGTTAAATCGACTCAGCTAGTGATTCTGAGTCGATCGGTATGCTTTAAGGTGGGTCTAGCTGTGTTATTTTCAGGTGTTACAAACATCTGCCGTGAAACAAACTTATAATACCCTGTACCACAGTGTGGTGTAGGGTATAATATTACATAGCGCTTAGATTAAAAATCCGGATGTAGGTATATTCCGAGGCTATATCTAAATCTAAATGGATTTTCTTCACATTTGGTAACGTTAATTTTTATAAAGATTTGTTAAAAAACTGATTATAAAGCCTTGGATGCAAAACAGGGATATAGAATATATAAAAGCTAATCTAAACCGACATTCTTAAAATTTACCATGTAACGATCTTGCTTCAAGAAACTGTTATCTGCTAAGTTTTATAAAGTTTTCTTTAGAAATCGGGTTCTATTCTGATATGCGAAATCGATATATAGGTATATATAAGGGCCATATCTAAACCTAAACCAAATTTCTGCAAATTTGGAATGGTTTATTGTTGTCACAGAAAACTTGTCTGTATCATATTTCATACAGATTTTTGGCTAAATATGGCTTCGGCACCACGTAGCTGCCAAACTGGGATGCACGTACATATATATGGATCAAATATATAAATCTGAACCGATAATTATGATATTTGGTAGAGGTAATTACTGCATCATAGAATTTTTCTGTGCTAAATTTCATAAACATCTTACAAAGACCTTACAAAATAAAGCTACTATACCGCTTAAATGACAAATCGGTAGGTATATATATATATATATATATATATATATAAATCGGAACCGATTTGAAAAAATTTTGGCATACGTAATTATTGCCTTATAGAACTTTCCTGTATTAATTTCATGAAGATCGGCCGGAAAATAAAGCTTATATACCGCTTAAATGCCAAATCGGTAGGAACATTTATATGGGAGCTATATCTAAACTGAACCGATTTTCACCGGTTGCAATAGGCTTTGTCCTTGGTGCAAGAAATTGGTCTGTACCAAATTTCATCAAGATCGGAGTGCGATCTGTACATTGCATACAAGCTTAAGATGGATGGACGGACGGACAGATATGGTTAGATCGAGTCTGCTATTGATTCGGAGTCGATCGGTATACGAGTACTTAAAGGAGGGTCTGGCTCCAAGATTTTGGGGCGTTAAAAACGTTTAATACCCTTTACCACAGAGTGGTATATATATTTTTTTTTCTTAGAAATCAATGTTTTCAATCAGTCCGGATAATATTTATAACATTTTCGAGAAAATATTTTTTGGACAGAAATCGATAAAATAATTCCAATATAATATCTATGCATTTTAGAGACTACAATAATACATATATTTGTCTGACACTGTATCATCGTCACCTTTACATGATACTTTGTATTCTTTCAGTTGAGTCTTTTGACAGTGGATGGTTGTTGTTGCTGTAAAACCCTCCTGTATACGATTGTGTATGTAAGTGTATGTAATGAAATGATTTGTTGTAATTATCAACATTGGCACTTTAACTAAGTCTGTCGGTATGTACGTAGCTTTGTTTGTCTGTATGGACATTATTAACCAGTGTATTTCCTAACATTGTTCTTGTTCTGGCTTTTGTGGTTATGTTCATCCATGCGTCCACAGCCGAAAAGCCATCACTTGGAATATTCGTAAAACTCCAAGAACTTGTAATAGTAAAGAATGTTGGACATGTTTACTACCTTTTACTTCATTTTTATTTTTTGAAAATTTAATATCTCTGCTATGTTGAACGCATGAATGAATTTATTTTATAAATTATTCTCTTTTAATTTTTATAATTCAAACTAAATCTAAATATCTTTAAGAATGTTAGGAGAGGTGCTGAAAATAGGTATAATATTTTCTCACACTTGTTGTTGAATTTATTTACCTGTAAATATTTTGATTTAAAGTAAGTGGATAGAAACTAATGGAGCGATTGTGGAAAATATGTACAATCACTGAGCGTAGACACAAATATTAAGAGAATGTATGAATTAACCAGTAAGGAAAGGCTAAAGTCGGGCGGGGCCGACTATATAATACCCTACACCACTCTCGTAATATTGAATAACTCTGATATATAAATTTTGTAATTCATGTATAAATTGTTTACATGAATTTACTTTTGGGACATTTTATACTTAAATAATACCCTGTACCACAGTGTGGTGTAGGGTATAAAAACGATTGGATCTAAAGAGCCAAATCGGATGAAGCATATATATGGGAGCTATAGCTAAATCTTTCGGCAATGTTGGTTCATGGATCAAGAAACTCTACCATTCTAAATTTCAAAACGATTGGATGTAAAATATAGCTTCTATAGAAGTAAAGGGCCAAATCGGACGAAACATATATATGGGAGCTATAGCTAAATCTTAACCGATTTTCTTCAAATTCGGTAGTGTTGATTCATGGATCAATAAACTCTACCATTCTAAATTTCAAAACAAATGGATGTAAAATACAGCTTCTATAGAACTAAAGGGCCAAATCGGACGAAACATATATATGGGAGCTATAGCTTAATCTCAACCGATTTTCTTCAAATTCTGTAGTGTTGGTCCATGGATCAAGAAACTCTACCATTCTAAATTTCAAAATGATTCGATGTAAAATACAGCTTCTTCAGGACTAAAGAGCAAAATCGGACGAAACATATATATGGGAGCTATAGCTAAATCTTAACCGATTTTCTTCATATTCGGCAATGTTGGTTCATGGATCAAGAAACTCTACCATTCTAAATTTCAAAACAATCGGATGTAAAATACAGCTTATTCAGGACTAAAGAGCAAAATCGGACGAAACATATATATGGGACCTATAGCTAAATCTTAACCGATTTTCTTCAAATTCGGTAGTGTTGGTTCATGGATCAATAAACTCTACCATTCTAAATTTCAAAACGATTGGATGTAAAATACAGCTTCTATAGAACTAAAGGGCCAAATCGGACGAAACATATATATGGGAGCTATAGCTAAATCTTAACCGATTTTCTTCAAATTCGGCAATGCTGGTTCATGGATCAAGAAACTCTACCATTCTAAATTTCAAAACGATTGGATGTAAAATACAGCTTTTATAGGACTAAATGGCCAAATCGGACGAAACATATATATGGGAGCTATAGCTAAATCTTAACCGATTTTCTTCAAATTCGGTAGTGTTGGTTCATGGATCAAGAAACTCTACCATTCTAAATTTCAAATCGATTGGATGTAAAATACAGCTTCTATAGGACTAAAGGGCCAAATCGGACGAAAGATATATATGGGAGCTATATCTAAATCTGAACCGATTTCAACCAAATTCAATAGCGATCTTAACAGCTGCGAAATACTCTAAACTGCAAAATTTCAGAACGATCGGAGTGAAATTGACTCAGCTAGTGATTCTGAGTCGATCGGTATACTTTAAGGTGGGTCTATCTGTGTTATTTTCAGGTGTTACAAACATCTGCCATGAAACAAACTTATAATACCCTGTACCACAGAGTGGTGTAGGGTATAAATATTTAAAAAGTAAGACAAATTCAATCGAGTAAAACGATTAAGGTATACATATATATCCTCAAGCTATGAGTACTGTAATATGGCTTAGGTTTTTTGTGTAGGAGCCAGAATGGTGGAAATATCTTACTCAGTTTAAAGTCATTGCAAAATTTGTCTAAACACAGTACATGAAAAAATTTAGATGACTGCTAGAGAAGTTAAAGGGAAATTATATTCCAATTAATCTCTCAATTTGTTTGTACCATAAGAGGCTTTACAAATACTCCTACTTTCCGCTGAGCAGCAGATACTTCAACGACATTGTACTGTATCGAATTTTAAGCGTTAATGTGCACTGCTATTCTAGTTAAGAGCTATTTAATTTTGGTGTGTGACCATTTTGTGTGGGAGATACCAAGACGGACGTGACAATAAAGCCCAATTTTTCACTGAACTGTAGGTACTGTATTGTGCATTACAATGCACAGAATTTCAAAAATTTGTATGTACCGGTATTGTTAAACTTTTGTACAAAATGTAGTTCCCAAAAACGGTGAGGAAAATGATATCGGCAGATAAGACGTTACTATGTATGGAATTGCAGAAGATTCGAATAAATTTTAGAGACTTAATATTTCACTAAAATCTAACTCTTTTGTATGGGAGGTACCAGCAGGAGTGGACCAATATAGACCATCTTCGAACCTAGTCGAAAACAGAAAAAATATTACATACCAAATTGTTAGACAATCGGTTACTCCTTTCGCACCAACCAGACTGACAGACGGACGGACATAGGTCAAATTACCTAACGTGTCATGAAACCGATTTCCGCCGAACTTACTTGGAGTCATATGCCAATCCTTGGTATCAAATCGTACGAAACATTTATATGGGAGCTATAACAAAATCTGAACCGATTCTTCTCAAGAAACTTCTCATCAAAAAACTCTACCATGCAAAATTTCAAAACAATTGGATGTAAAATACAGCTTATATAGGGCTGAAGGTCCAAATCAGACGAAACATATTTATGGGAACTATATCTGAATCTTTACTGATTTCAGTTAATTTCAATTGGGTTCTTTCCAGGTGCGATAGATTACTTAATTAAGATGGACGGATGAACGGACAAAAATGGTTAAATCGACTCAGCTTGTTATACTTTAAGGTATGTGTAGATGTAGTATTTCTAGGTGTTACAAACATCTGCCATAAAACAAACCTATAATACCATAGTGTGGTGTGGGGTATACACATTTTGTCAGGAACATCTTTTTTTGCTCAGGGACGATCCCTATTTAAATAGATGGAAATAGCTTCAGATTTCAGATCCAAATATACGGATAACTAACTATTCTTGGAAACCAAGTACAGGCCGCAATTACGCTCTGAGAACAACAAAATTTGGCAGGGACTTCTGTTTTTGCTCAGAGAGAATCCCAAATAAAATTGGAAGAAATCGGGTCCGATTTAGATATAGCCCACATATATATATTTTCATTTTCAGGCCGATAGCCTTTGTTGCTAGTGCTTTTACTATAAGTTTATTATAATTTTAATTGTAATAAATTCGAAAATAAATAAATAAAAAATATTTTCATTCGGATTTGGAATATAACCGGTATAGAAACTGCATTTTATATTCGATCATTATGAAATTTGGCAGAGTCAAGTATCCTAGTAAAAGAATGAATAATTTTAAATGTGAAGAAAATCAGCTTATATTTAAATATAGTCTTCATATATAAGAATATATTTCTTTACGTTTGGCATCTAAACGCGATACAGGCTGTTTTTTGCATATAGCACAGTGCGAAAAATGTTAGGGGTCACTAATCGGCGTGCGATCTGAATACCGGGAAAAGTTATATCGCTAAAAAAAGGCGTTTTTCTGGGATTTTAATTTCTACTAATTTTAATAATGGCACTTCCACGTGGAAACAGAAGTTTAGTAACTGAAAAAAAGTAGATTTTTTTCAAAAAAAACTTATTTTGTTGGAACGAAACAAACAATTAAAAATAGAAAAAAATCGCAAAAATTTTATTTGTTCCATTTTTTAAAGTCGTATGGACTGAAATCAAACTTATAAGTAATTAACTTTTTGTTTAAAATGGTCCGTTTTTATGGGAGGTACCAAAAGGGGAGCGACAATAACACCATTTTTTATGGGACTGTAGCTACAATAAAAGCATTACACTTCACAAAATGTCAAGTATTTCTATGAACTGGAATCAAAGTTTAAAGTTGTTAATTTTGTGCAAAATGGTCCATTTGTATGGGGCGTACCAAAAGGGGTGTGGCAACTTCGCCCGTTTTTCTCAAGATGATAGCGAGCAACAAATTAATACTATGTGTAGAATTGGGAAAGATTCTGAGTAGTAGTAACGGGTGATCCAAGTAGAGATACTTTTTTCAATAGCCTTTTTTGACAGATCACGTGTGAGTCGTGTCATGCTGTCATGTTATTTTTGTTAGGTACTGTTTGGCATTTCATCATAGAAAGACTTACGCCTGAACAACGTTTACAAATCGTTCAACTTTATTACGAAAATTCACGTTCTGTGAGGAATGTGTTTCGTGCACTTCGCTCAGCTTATGGTCAACATAATCGAGTCATCGAAAATTTGACTCAACGGATGGACCATCTGATACGTAGCCGCGGCCAACATTTGATAGACATAATCTTCAAAAAATAAATGCCAAAGAATGTTCTTTCAAATGATAATAAACATTCTCCATTCAGTTTGAATTCTCTGTGTTTTTTTTTAAAAAGTAGGGAACCTCGAAATTGATCACCCTATATATAAATTGTGAGATAATCAATATTTCACCAACTCAGAGGAGTGGACCAACATAGTGTATCACCGAAATAAGCCTGAGATAGAAAAAAATATTGTCTCATACCAAATTTGAAGTCAAACGGTTAATCCTGTCCATAGTTATCGAGCGCACCAACCAGACGGACAGGCTGACGGACATTGCTCAAATGACTTAAATGGCCCAAAACGGATTTAACGCAGTTCGTGCTGCAATATTACTCGATATTATAAAATTTAATTGCAGGTTGTGTGGGCGGTACCACGCCCATATTGTTTGGTTTTGGAAATCAAAAAATTCAATGTTTGGGTATTCAGTCAGTATTTTTCGGCTTAAGACCATATGTTTCACTTACTTTCTGTCTGCAATTTTCGAATTTATTTTCGACTCGCTATTACCTTCTATTTCTGAAGCTTATGCCTACAAACTACAAAATATTTCCTTGAAATATAGCGTGATCCATTTCGAGGTTCCCTACTTGTTTAAAGAAAAAACACTGAAAATTCAAATTGAATGGGGAATGTTTATTATCATTTGAAAGAACTTTCTTTGGCATTTATTATTTGAAGATTATGTCTATCAAATGTTGGCCGCGGCTACGTCTCAGATGGTCCATCCGTTGAGTCCAATTTTCGATGATTCGATTATGTCGACCATAAGTTGAGCGAAGTGCACGAAACACATTCCTCACATTCCCCCCATTGTTTATTATACCGATCGACTTGTAATCACTTTCTGAGTCGATTTAGCTATGTCCGTCTGTCTGTCCATCTGTCTGTCCGTAGATGTATTCTTGTAATCAAAGTACAGGTCGCAATTATGGTCCAATCTCAACGAAACTTTGCACATATTTTTCTTTAGGCCCAAGGTCGATCTCTATTTTGGTTAAAATCGGTTTAGATTTACATATAGCTCCCATACATATGTACCTCCGATTTGGCATATATGCACTGTATACCAACATTAGATATAGCCCCCATATATAGGTTTAGGTTTAGGTTAGGGTGGCAGCCGTATTTTTTATACAAGCTCACATAGACCAGTTTAGGTCCCTAGTGTTACCACGGGCTGAAATGCCACTCATCGAAACCAACCTGTTTGATATACAAATTTGTCGAAAGTACGAATATCGGTACTGGAAAGATCTGTTAGGCTGCCTAGAAAAGCCGACCCCAGTATGTCCAGTCGTCGTTTACTCAGAGCGGGGTAGTCTCATAGAAGTGCTCAATGCTCTCCACTTCTTCCTCATCTCCACAACTTCTGCAGAAGTCATTAGAGTCAATACCCAATCTTTTGGCGTGTTCGCCGATCAAGCAGTGTCCCGTCAGAACTGATACTAACGTAGACAATCTTTGCCTCTCTAGTGCGAGGAGAAATTTTGATCTTCTCAGGTCATACCTTGGACAGATTTGTCTAGCCACTCTGCAGGTGACGATTTCTGTCCATCTTTCGTTGGACTGCCTGATTGGCTCCAATCTAACCTCTGCACAGTGTACTCCGAAGCCAACCTTTTCGTTAAGCTTCGAACCATCCGTGTAAAAGTGGATATGGTTTCTATTACCTGGTATTCTTCCAACCCAATCATCTCTGGCGGAAATCATAGTGATGTAATTTCTCTCGGTCGGTTACCATAGCACTACACTTTGATATCCTCATGTGACCGTAGTTTTTGTACCTCCACATTGATAGGCAGTTTAATCTTATTGCCGCTTTGGTGGCATCTTCTCTCGCTACAATATTAATCTGCAGTATATGGAGTATGGCTTGTAGAGACTCGGTCGCCGTAGTCCTTCAGGCTCCGCTTATGCTCAGGCAGGCTGTTCTCTGAACCTTTGTTAGTAGGTTGGTGATGGTTAGTCTGTCAGCTGCCGTCCACCATACCACAATGCCGTATAGCAGTATAGGACGAACTACAGCTACTGGAGAGAGGCCCCACCGCGACCCTACAGCCTTTTTGCAGGAATGTAAGGCGACGTTGTCCTTCCTTACACGTTCCAACACGTTAAGTCTAAACAACAGTTTTCTATCTAGAATTATTCCTAAAAATTTTGCACTTTCAGAAAAGACTAGATCTGTTCTATTTATCCGAGGTGGAGGGTCCACATGTGTGACTTTATTTATCCTAGTAAAGAGAACCAATTCTGTCTTGTTTGGGTTTACGCCCAAACCGCTGCTTCTGGCCCATTTAGCCAATTTGTTTAGAGCCACCTGTAGAATGTCTCGGAGGACGTTTTCATATTTGCCACTCACAGCGATTGCAACGTATGCCACGACCTTGCAGCCACAACGTTCTAGATCTAGCAGAATTTCATTCACCGCTAGGTTCCAAATTAGTGGCGACAGTACTCCTCCTTGTGGGGTCCCTCTGTTTACAAACCTTGTTAGAGTTGTGGACCCAAGACATGCTGTTATGCGTCTTCTCTTGAGCAGACTTTGAATTAGTCTAATCAAACTAGAGTTAACTTTTAGATGCGACAGTGCCGCAATTACTGCATCTGAGTGAATGTTGTTAAAAGCCCCTTCTATGTCAAGAAATGCCACCATGGTGAATTGCTTGAAATGCAGGGGACGATTTGATAGTGCTCACAAGTTCGTGCAGGGCTGATTCAGTAGACTAGCCCTTATTGTAAGCATGTTGGTTCACCGACAGGAGTTTTGTATCCAGGTTTTATCTAATGAAATAATCTAAAAGTCTTTCCAGACCTTTCAATAGGAAGGATGATAGGCTAATTGGTCTGAAGTCTTTTGGCCTAGTATGTGATATCTTCCCCGCTTTAGGTATGGATACCACTTTGGTATCCCTCCATCGATTCGGGATGTATGAAAGCCTGATACAGCCTACAGCCATATATATGTTACCCCCGATTTGAAATTAAAGAGCTGTAGAAACTGTATTTTTTATCCGCTCACAGCGAAATTCGGCAGAAAGAGGTTTCTTATTATATGAAGGAATACTGCCAAATTCGGAGAAAATCGGTTCAGATTTATATATAGCCCCCATATATATGTTAGAGACTGTATTTTATATCAGATCAGTACGAAATTCGACAGAAAGAGGTTTCTATTTTACATGATTTATATATAACCTCCATATATATGTTCCACCTGATTTGGTTACAAAGCGCTGTAGAAGTTGTACTTTACTTCCGAGCATTACAAAATTCTCCAGAAAGATGTTTCTCAATTTAGGAACGAATATTGCTTAATTTAGCGATTATCGGTTCAGAATTAGATATATCCACATTAGGCCGGGTCGATTTGTGGGGAGGCAAAAAAAGTCGCCATTGCTAGTGAAAATCGTATTCTAGGGATCAAAATAAGAAACATTGCCGAAGGAACCATACCTCTAAAACGAATTCTGATGTCCCGGAATTTGGGTCGAACTTTTGGGTAGGGGCAAATTTTGAAAAATCCCACTTTGACCCATTTAGAGTGTTCCAATCGAGTCCAAATGTATGACCGACCCCCACTAACTTTGGAGGCCCGACCCACCCATGCCAGTGGCACACCCCCTGGAACCCCCAGGGGGTTCCATACATTTGGACTCCATTGGAGGACTCTAAATGGGTCAAAGTGGGATTTTTTCCGGGACATCAGAATTCGTTTTAGAGGTATGGTTCCTTCGGCAAAGTTTCTTATTTTGATCCCTAGAATACGATTTTCACTGAGCACTTCACTGATTGGGGGTCGGTCATACATTTGGACTCGATTGGAGCACTCTAAATGGGTCAACGTGGGATTTTTTCCGGGATATCAGAATTCGTTTTAGAGGTATGGTTCCTTCGGCAAAGTTTCTTATTTTGATCCCTAGAATACGATTTTCACTGAGCAATGGGCGATTTTTAAATCGACCCGCGCTAATCCACATACATGTATATGTTCTTACCCATTTAGCATTTATTATACCCTACACCACACTGTGGTACAGGGCATTATAAGTTTGTTTCATGACAGATGTTTGTAACACCTGAAAATAACACAGCTAGACCCTAAAGTATACCGATCGACTCAGAATCACTAGCTGAGTCGATTTAAGCATGTCTGTCCGTCCGTCCGTCCGTCTGTCCATGTAAAGTTGTTCGTCGACTACAGGTCGCAATTTCACTCCGAACGTTCTGAAGTTTTGCAGTTTAGAGTATTTCGCGGCTGTTAAGATCGCTATTGAATTTGGTTGAAATCGGTTCAGATTTAGATATATCTCCCATATATATCTTCCATCCGATTTGGCCCTTTAGTCCTATAGAAGCTGTATTTTACATCCAATCGTTTTGAAAATTAGAATGGTAGAGTTTCTTGATCCATGAACCAACACTACCGAATTTGAAGAATATCGGTTAAGATTTAGCTATAGCTCCCATATATATGTTTCGTCCGATTTGGCCATTTAGTCCTATAAAAGCTGTATTTTACATCCAATCGTTTTGAAATTTAGAATGGTAGAGTTTCTTGATTCATGAACCAACATTGCCGAATTTGAAGAAAATCGGTTAAGATTTAGCTATACCTCCCATATATATGTTTTGTCCGATTTGGCCCTTTAGTTCTATAGAAGCTATATTTTACATCCAATCATTTTGAAATTTAGAATGGTAGAGTTTCTTGATCCATGAACCAACACTACCGAATTTGAAGAATATCGGTTAAGATTTAGCTATAGCTCCCATATATATGTTTCATCCGATTTGGCTCTTTAGATCCAATCGTTTTTATACCCTACACCACACTGTGGTACAGGGTATTATTTAAGTATAAAATGTCCCAAAAGTATATTTATGTAAACAATTTATACATGAATTACAAAATTTATATGTCAGAGTTATTCAATATTACGAGAGTGGTGTAGGGTATTATATAGTCGGCCCCGCCCGACTTTAGCATTTCCTTACTGGTTTTAAATTATTATCGCAATGACCCATATCGCATTGGTAGGGAGGTGTAGGGTATTATATAGTCGGCCCCGCCCGACTTTCTGGCTTTCCTTACTCGTTTTCAAATGATTGGGACGCTATTTGACAGCCCTAATAGAGTCATTCAAAGATACAGGGTCAGGTTAGATCCATGGATTTATGTAAATCCCAAGTCCCCTTCACACGAGACAAATTTAGTTGCTGCAATTCTGAAGTTCATAGGAGCGAGAAACAGGGAGGAATTCCTTTTCCTATTCCTAGAATGGAGATGAATTCTCCCTTTCAAAGGTTTCACTAGACTCGACGTATTGAAGCATTCAAACCACAAGTACCGAACGATTATGCTGAATCTCAACAATATAAAATTTGCTAAAATAATTCTGAGGATTAATGTCGGACATTTTTATATAGACATCACATAACCGATTGGACTGAAATTTTGTCATTTGCGTTTAATTTTACCTAAAATCATAGCCCCACCCGATATTCTTTTTTAGCTTAGTAGAAATCACGAATACCTATCGATTGAGCTTAAATTCGGCAAATGGTATTTTAGTTTACTCAGAACTCTTTCAAGCCTTCGTCAGATTTGACTTTTTAGCCCAAAAAAAAACAAATTCCTACCTTTGCGCTATGGGTAATTTTCCACATTTTCTGGCCAAAACCCAATTTTTCAAGTTGGTCAAAATCCAAAAAAAATTAATATGGATTGAAAGAAGACAATTTGGGGGTAAAAACTGCATACTTAGTTTCTTCGTAGATTGTTTGAACTTTGTTTACTGCGCCATTTCCGATTTGAAACAATTTTTATACTCTACACCACACTGTGGTACAGGGTATTATAAGTTTGTTTCACGGCAGATGTTTGAAAAACCTGAAAATAACACAGCTAGACCCACCTTAAAGTATACCGATCGACTCAGAATCACTAGCTGAGTCGATTTAACGATGTCCGTCCGTCCGTCCGTCCGTCCGTCCGTCTGTCCATGTAAAGTTGTTCGTCGACTACAGGTCGCAATTTCACTCCGATCGTTCTGAAATTTAGCAGTTTAGAGTATTTCGCGGCTGTTAAGATCGCTATTGAATTTGGTTGAAATCGGTTCAGATTTAGATATAGCTCCCATATATATCTTTCGTCCGATTTGGCCCTTTAGTCCTATAGAAGCTGTATTTTACATCCGATCGTTTTGAAATTTAGAATGGTAGAGTTTCTTGATCCATGAACCAACAGTGCCGAATTTAAAGAAAATCGGTTGAGACTTAGCTATAGCTCCCATATATATGTTTCGTCCGATTTGGCCATTTAGTCCTATAAAAGCTGTATTTTACATCCAATCGTTTTGAAATTTAGAATGGTAGAGTTTCTTGATCCATGAACCAACATTGCCGAATTTGAAGAAAATCGGTTAAGATTTAGCTATAGCTCCCATATACATGTTTCGTCCGATTTTGCTCTTTAGTCCTGAAGAAGCTGTATTTTACATCCAATCATTTTGATATATAGAATGGTAGAGTTTCTTGATCCACGAACCAACACTACCGAATTTGAAGAAAATCGGTTAAGATTTAGCTATAGCTCCCATATATGTGTTTCGTCCGATTTGGCCCTTTAGTTCTATAGAAGCTATATTTTACATCCAATCGTTTTGAAATTTAGAATGGTAGAGTTTCTTGATTCATGAACCAACATTGCCGAATTTGAAGAAAATCGGTAAAGATTTAGCTATAGCTCCCATATATATGTTTCATCCGATTTGGCTCTTTAGATCCAATCGTTTTTATACCCTACACCACACTGTGGTACAGGGTATTATTTAAGTATAAAATGTCCCAAAAGTAAATTTATGTAAACAATTTATACATGAATTACAAAATTTATATATCAGAGTTATTCAATATTACGAGAGTGGTGTAGGGTATTATATAGTCGGCCCCGTCCGACTTTAGCCTTTCCTTACTGGTTTTATTATTTAGAACATTAAGTTTAGAGAATCCACCACAAATATAGGAGTGCACAATTTTGCTGTTTTTTATAATTATTTTTTTCTTTGGTAACTATTTATATGGAAAAAGAATATATACATATATACATACATTTATTTATATTGAATATTAGAGCTATTGAGGATCCTTACAACGCATATTTAAAAAATAAATGTCATGAAATCTGTCATATATGAAAATCTATAAAAGTGTGGCTTTAAAAAAAAAAAATACAATGAGAATTGGCAGATGCCGCCGAATAATGTTGTTTGTATGATTTGTGCTACGATTATGACAGCACTTAATAGAACTAAACCTGTCTTAGCGGTTGTCTTAAAAACTACTTTCATAAATAAACCAGTAAGGAAAGGCTAAAAACGGGCGGGGCCGACTATATAATACCCTACACCACTCTCGTAATATTGAATAACTCTGAAATATAAATTTTGTAATTCAAGTATAAATTGTTTACATAAATTTACTTTTGGGACATTTTATACTTAAATAATACCGTGTTCCACAGTGTACCACTCTACCATTCTAAATTTTAAAACGATTGGATGTAAAATACAGCTTCTATAGAACTAAAGGGCCAAATCGGACGAAACATATAAATGGGAGCTATAGCTAAATCTTAACCAATTTTCTTCAAATTCGGTAGGTTGGTTAATGGATCAAGAAACTCTACCATTCTAAATTTCAAAATGATTGGATGTAAAATACAGCTTCTACAGGACTAAAGAGCAAAATCTGACGAAACATATATATGGGGGCTATAGCTAAATCTTAACCGATTTTCTTCAAATTCGGCAATGTTGGTTCATGGATCAAGAAACTCTACAATTCTAAATTTCAAAACGATTGGATGTAAAATACAGCTTCTATAGGACTAAAGGGCCAAATCGGACGAAAGATATATATGGAAGCTATATCTAAATCTGAACCGATTTCCATCAAATTCGGCAATGTTGGATCATGGACCAAGAAACTCTACCATTCTATATTTCAAAATGATTGGATGTAAAATACAGCTTCTTTAGGACTAAAGAGCAAAATCGGACGAAACATATATATGGGAGCTATAGCTAAATCTTAACCGATTTTCTTCAAATTCGGCAATGTTTGTTCATGGATCAAGAAACTCTACCATTCTAAATTTCAAAACGATCGGATGTAAAATACAGCTTCTATAGGACTAAAGGGCCAAATCGGACGAAACATATATATGGGAGCTATAGCTAAATCTTAACCGATTTTCTTCAAATTCGGCAATGTTGGTTCATGGATCAAGAAACTCTACCATTCTAAATTTCAAAACGATTGGCTTTAAAATACAGCTTCTATAGGACTAAAGGGCCAAATCGGACGAAAGATATATATGGGAGCTATAGCTAAATCTTAACCAATTTTCTTCAAATTCGGTAGGTTGGCTAATGGATCAAGAAACTCTACCATTCTAAATTTCAAAACGATTGGATGTAAAATACATCTTCTATAGGACTAAAGGGCCAAATCGGACGAAAGATATATATGGAAGCTATATCTAAATCTGAACCGATTTCCATCAAATTCGGCAAAGTTGGATCATGGATCAAGAAACTCTACCATTCTATATTTCAAAATGATTGGATGTAAAATACAGCTTCTTCAGGACTAAAGAGCAAAATCGGACGAAACATATATATGGGAGCTATAGCTAAATCTTAACCGATTTTCTTCAAATTCGGCAATGTTGGTTCATGGATCAAGAAACTCTACCATTCTAAATTTCAAAACGATTGGATGTAAAATACAGCTTCTATAGGACTAAAGGGCCAAATCGGACGAAAGATATATATGGAAGCTATATCTAAATCTGAACCGATTTCCATCAAATTCGGCAATGTTGGATCATGGATCAAGAAACTCTACCATTCTAAATTTCAAAACGATTGGTTGTAAAATACAGCTTCTATAGGACTAAAGGGCCAAATCGGACGAAAGATATATATGGGAGCTATATATAAATTTGAACCGATTTTTATCAAATTCGGCAATGTAGGATCATGGATCAAGAAACTCTACCATTCTAAATTTCAAAACGATTGGATGTAAAATACAGCTTCTATAGGACTAAAGGGCCAAATCGGACGAAAGATATATATGGGAGCTATATCTAAATCTGAACTGATTTCAACCAAATTCAATGGGGATCTTTACAGCTGCGACATACTCTAAACTGCAACATTTCAGAACGATCGGAGTGAAATTGCGACCTGTAGTCGACGAACAACTTTACATGGACAGACGGCAGACATGGTTAAATCGACTCAGCTAGTGATTCTGAGTCGATCGGTATACTTTAAGGTGGGTCTAGCTGTGTTATTTTCAGGTGTTGCAAACATCTGCCGTGAAACAAACTTATAGTACCCTGTACCACAGTGTGGTGTAGGGTATAAACAGGCTATACGAAACGTTTTAACATATTTTTAATATAGTCATGAAGGAGTTATTGTTACAAGAGAATCATCAAAGTTACCATTAAAACATATTTCTCGTAGGGGGCACTATTGAAAGAGTATTTTTGACTACGGCAATGAAAACTGTTCAGGACAACCAACTCAAGTTATAAATTTATGATGATATTATTAATTATTCATAATTGCATCTTGCAACTGCACTCTTTCTCACAATTTTTTTCATTCCTTGTATTTCCATATGTGTGTACTAATCTTCAAAATGTCTTTCTTATAAAAAAAAATATATTTAATATTTTTATTTACTGCATTTTGCAAGTTCCTGTTTAACACCCGTAGTGCATTTAAACCCTCTAAAAAATAAATAGGCCTACCCACATATAAATATGCTTCAAATTTGTTACCAAATAAATAAATACGATCGTAATGCATTTTTAAAGTGCATTGGTAATGCCCCACTAGTTTCAATTCTTACTGAAAATATCCTTCATATTCGGCTGACGTTGTGTACAAATTTGAGATCGCTAACTCAATGTTAGGAGGTTTTGGCCGGAAAATCTGGAAAATTACCCATAGTGCTTGGCTAATGCTAATATGGGATTTATTTTAACTGAAACCATTCGTTGGAATAAATACCTCCTAGGTCCGTGTTTTGACATAGCCTTTACTTTATCAATTTTGCAAATTTACGCAATTCCAGATATTTTAACTGATATGTCAGAATCTACAACAATTTTTGTTGTTGTAATGCTCATACATTCCCCTTATAATCTAGAAGGAATTATAAAAAATCCTTAACATTAAGAAGCATTTGTTAAGTTTTCTTTCCTTTTTGCATATCGTCATGTCCTATTTTTTTGCTCTAAAAATCGTAAAGTGACGATAAATCGTCATTTCTGGCAACACTATGGCTATATAAAAATCTGAGCCAATTTTCGTCAAATAGGCATCTTCCTTGACCCACAAATGACGTTTCTGCAAAATATCGTTAATATCGGAGCATAATTGCAACCTGTACTTTGGTTACAAGGATACATTTACAGACACACGGACTTAGCTGAAACGACTCAGAAAGTGGTATGTTATAATGTCCGCGGAAGTTACTGTAAAGAGTGTAAAAATGTCCATGGCCATTGTGATACATTCAAGGGTGTCATAACGTCCACAAAATCAATGTCACTAGTTATGAAAACGTCCAAAGCCGGAAACGCGGACCAAAGTGTTTCTGAGTGGTCCATGGACATTGTGGTCCATGGACATTAAGTCGATCGGTATAATAAATAATGAGTCTATCTCTTCTCCTTAGGGTGTACAGCAGTGTGGTGGTATACAAAATATTTTCGAAGCAGGCAGAAACCTAATAAATTTAAAAGTGATTTAAAATTAATAAATTTGAATTACTTTTTTGTAATTTGTACGTAATGACATCAACAATCAAGGGTATTCTCCAGGAAGTTTCCTCTTAGTTGAATATAAATATTTTATATTTTGTTTTAGTAACTTTTTCGAAAAAAAAACAAAAATTATATTTTTGAAAGCAAATTTTGTTTCATTTTGTATATTGATCGAATTTGTTTACATCGAATAGCAGAGTTTGTAGTTAATCAAGTAAAGTTTATTCGAGAGGAATCGGTGTATGTTCTGCTCTTATATCGATACCTCCATTCTAAACAATACTAAGTGCAAAAAGGTGGTTTTGAATGAGAAGCGATCAAAGTTTGATGATTTTCTTAAATTTGTGTGGAATTCCTATATCACACAGTACAACACATGATTTTGAGAAACAATTCTGAGAACTGGAAGTGCAAGTAGCCCCAAAAATAAGAACTTCTGCATCATTGTTTAGTCAAGTTGGCTCAATTATAAATGGCAATACGATTTTTTTGCTCAAGGTGGATTATTAGCATTTTTCTATACTTTAACACGGTTATATCTGGGTATACCGTACGGAATATCACTGTTGTATCTGGAGGAAAGTTGTATTTATTTATTGAACAGGAGAAAAAATGCGAAAAAAAAAACCTACCCGAATAAACGACATACAGTGCCTTAAAATCGCAAAAATGCCAATTTTTCACCTTTTTGCTAATAACTGGATTAGAAATCCACAAATATGTTGTTTTTTGCAATGCCTATTTACAATACCGTAGGTACGTTTTGTCGGTGTTCTATAGGAAATGGTATAATGCAAATGCAGAACATATAAACACAGGTGCATAAACGCTCATAAATGTGCGTGGACGCTGAGTTTATCTTCTTGTTCCTTCATGATACCTACTCCTTTCTTAGTCAATTAAAGGTAGAAAAGGGAAGTGGATTATTTTATTGATGTGTGTTTTTCCGATGGCTACCTCTAATGAATGAGTTTTCTACAGAAATTTCAACCACATTTATGAATCCTAATGGATGGATATTAACAATAATTGAAAATGTCCTAAATTTAGTTTTAATGCATAACATATAAAAATCTCATATATTTTTGTGTAAGATTAGCTGCAATACGAATCGGAATTTTTATTTTCATGCAAAATAAAGTTTATAAAAAACAACATATTTGTGGATTTGTAATCCAGTTATTTAACAAAAAAGGTCAAAAACAAGTAAGAAAGTTTCAGTCGGATAAACCGACTAAGGTATACCCTCACTTTGTGAGTAATGTAATATTGAATATTACTCGAATTATTCTGTCAATTTGTGTGGGAGGTACCAGAAGGGGTTTATCAAATACACCTTTTTTTTGCTGAACATTAGATACTTTAAATTCATTGCACTGTGCCGACTTATAAGCATTTATGTGCACTGGTATAAGCGTTATGAGACATTAAATTGTGGTATGATTTGGGCATTTTGTGTGGGAGGTACAAAGAGGGGCGTGGCAATAACGCCCATTTTTTACAGGGCTATAGACACTATAAAAACATTACACTGTACAAAATTTCAAGTATTTTTATACACTGGTTTTAATGTTATAAGCTGTTAACTTTTGGTGCAAAAAGGTACCTTTGTGTGGGAGGTACCAAAAGGGGCGTGACAACAACACCCATTTTTCCCTGGACTGTAGGCAATATAAAAGCATAATACTGTACAAAATTTCAAGTATTTTTATACACAGTTATTAATGTTATAAGCTGTTAACTTTTGGTGCAAAATGGTGCATTTGTGTGGGAGGTACCAAAAGGGACGTGGCGACTTTGCCCATTTTTCTCGAGTTGATAACGACTAATAAGCTAATACTATGTGTGGAATTTCAAAAGATTCGAATAAGTAGTATAGCAGTTATTAAAGAATCAATATTTCACAACATTTTAACCCTTTGTGGGGGAGGTACTAGAAGGAGTGGACCAATATGGTCCATCTTCGAACTTAGCCGGAGACAGAAAAAAATATTACCACATACCAAATTTCAGGTCAATCGGTTACTCCTTTCGAGAGTTATCGTGCGCACCAGCCAGCAGACACACAGACAGACAGACAGACGGACGGACATTGCTCATTCGACTTAAAATGACCCAAAACGGATTTCCTCCGAACATACTTGGGGTCTTAGGTCACTCCTTCGACGTGTTACACTTTTTTCCGTAGCAAATGATATATACCCTCGTCACACTAAAGTGAGGGTATAATGAGGGGAAATGCGATTTTTAAAGCCCTGGATGCTCTTTTTTTGGGTAGGTTTGTTTAGCATTTTTTCTCCTATTCAATATCAACAACTTTACTTCAGAAAAAGAGATAGTCCGTACGGTATACCGAGATATAACCGTGTCAAAAATCCACCTCGAGCAAAAAAATTCGTATGCCATTAAATTATTAATTGAGTCAACTTGACTAAACTAATGATGCAGAAGTTCTTATTTTTGGGGCTACTTTCATGTCCAATTCTAAGAATTGAGTCCCAAATCAATAATGCTGAAAAATGCTGTACTGTGTAATACAAATCGAATTACCTTTACTGTTTTGTGAATAACTTTTGATTAGATATACACCAAATTTTGACTATGATTTTTAATATTTAGAGCCTAAAAATGCAATCTGCCTAAAAACATGCTAGGTCAACTTAGCATGTTTTAGAATGGAGGTTTCGATATAGCAACTTTGGTTGTCAATGGGCGATTTCTTGATGTGAAAGAAATCGCTATATTTTCTGCTCTGATATTAACAAAATACAACAACAGGGCGGACAAAAAATCAATTTTCAATTGCACCTATCTGTTGAACTGTATTAGATAGTTCTTGGTGTTTTTATATCTCAGTTAGTATAATGCACACAAAAAGTATTATTCGAAATAAAAGACAAAAACTTAAGTTACACGTGCATAAACATTTTGTATACCGAGGTGGCCCACCTTGAGGCCCTGTCGCTTCGCCCCTGTTTAACATAGATGTTCCAAATTTGAAACTTAAATTCTCCAATAGCTTTTCTATACGAGTGTCAACCCATAATCGGTTGTTTGGTAAGAAAACGCTGAATTATTTCCTTTCTTTTAATTCCTCCCACTGTGTGTCGCCTTACTTGAACTAAATTATCTTACTTGTTATATATTAAAGTTGCTTTAAATATAAAATTATGCTAAATTGATTGCAATTGAATACATAAATATATTTCCCCAGAATAAATTTATTATACGTATTTCCAACTGATTTACTCGTACTTGCATTATTCGAAAGAACCTTTAGAATATTAGTTTCTCTTCAGACTATTAAAACTTCAAACATCATTTATTCTATTGAATTGTAATTGTTCCTAAAGTTAGGTTCGAAGGACACAGTGTTCTACAGATGTTCATTTTCTGTTTGTCACCACTATTACAAAGAGTTTATTACCTCACAAAATTATGTTCTTTCAGGCGGTTCTTTAGTTAGTGCATTCACAAAGTTTGCCCCTTAAGTACATGCTTTCAATACAATTTGCTCCTTTCGATGTTTTGCCATAATAATTTATGTAATTAATTTGAATTCTCCAAACTTTGGTGCATTCTGCACATTTTGTACTTAACACTTGCATCCGGCGCATGGAAGCGGCAAGGGGAGAGAAGTTGGTGAAATACTTGGAAAGCAGAATTCAGTGCCACTGAAGTTCATAATTTAGTGCACATCCCAAATACTAATTGTTGATAAATATAGTTGGCGTTTTAGAGTAGACATTATGTTGATAAATAAAGTTGTGGAGCATGCGAATGAATTTTGTATTAAACTCACAAAATATTTACTAATTAGTTTTAAAACAATGAATAACAAAAATTGGAGATTGTTTTGAAAGGTAATACTCGATCATGACAATTATATGCAAGATATTTGATACTCGATTCTAAATTTATTAAAAGCAAGCAAATTCTTGGAATCTCGAACAGAACAAAAACAAACAAAATAATATACTCGTATACGGAGGGTTCAAAACTTAACTGACAAGAGAACGTTTACGTTTTTTCTAAGCAACAAGTTAGATATCTTAGCTACGAGAGTTGATATTTATATTTCGGATCCAGGTAAGACTACTGTTACCAGATGCAAACTGGAACCTCCAATTCACTTCACTCAGAACGTTTTGTTATCTGAGCGCGAATTGTTTTGTTTACAGTGTGTTAAAAAAATGTAATGAAATTAACCAGCGAAAATTTTCATGCGATGATTTTTTGTGATCTTCGGGGTGAATTATCGAGTCCAGAGTATCTCAATCAACTTGTTTCGACTTTTGATGATGAAACACTATCAAAAACCACTGTAAATCGCTGTTATCAAGAGTTCAGTCTCGACGGCGTTCGCTCAGGGATGAATTTCGTGAAGGTCGTCAAACTTTGGCCGTTTTACAGGAAACCATCCATGCTGTACGTGAACTGGGGCCAAATCACGGCATTCGATATCGAGGACTTTTCGATCGAAAAGCTATTTTAATTTTTATTAATACTCGTAAGAAAAAGTGAAAATTTTAATTAATTAAAAACTGTCCAAGTAAGCTCTATAAGAATGCATTTAAACAATCTACTCGAACTCGCCTGAAGTTATACTTTTTAGTGATAATAAAAAACACATCTCGATCGTAAAGTATTCGATATCGAATTCCGTGATTTGGCCCCAGATAAAGCAAGACAAACCGTGAGATTGAGGCATCCTTGAGCATTAGTATCAATAAGATATTGCATGTTCATTTGGCCGTGAAATTGTTTTTCTTGTTGGATCCCACATAATTTGACGAATGCTCAAAAATGGCTCGTGGCGATTGCAGCAAAGAAAGGTTGAAAAAATACAATCGCGATAGCTTTAAATGCAAATCAAGAGCAAAATCAGTAAGATGACAAGTGTTCTAACGGGACACACATGCTTACAACAAAGTGCTACGCAACCATCTGTTTGCCAACAGTGTTCGAAGAAATAAGGAAAAACAGTAAGGGAAGACGGACAATTTTGTATCACGACAATGCTCCTAAACAGCAGCTGAAGCAATGGGCTATCTGAGCACTCAAGATGTCGAATTGCTGGGTCAGCCGCCGTACTGCCCTGATTTGGTTCCCAATGAATTCATCTTATTCCCTCACATCAAGAAAAAACTGAGTGGTCAACGTGTTGCGACGCCCGAAGCAGCTGTTGAAGCGCTTACAAATCATGTTTTGGAGGTATCTCATTATTCGAATTCATCCCTTGTTGTCAATCCGGCAATGCAATTTAAATTTTAATCGAATTTTAAAAACTTATAAAATTTGTAAAAACATCAGTTTTACTTCTGAAAACAGAAAACTTACCTATAAATTAAGCCATTGATACATTACCAAAGTACAGGGTGGCCCCAAATTACAGCATGGGTTTAAGTAAATAATAACTTTTTATTGAAGACATAATTATTAATTAGAGAGTGCTGCAATGTAATGTAAATATGTATCTGGGGGCCGCCTACATAATTGGTCCAAAAATGGGCTGGATCGGACAAATAGGCGTGGACCCGCCCGCTTAAGCAAAATTTTGGAATTAAGAAATATTTCACAATTTTGGCCCAAAATGGGGCGGGATGGGACCAATGGACGTGGACCCGCCCATATAAGCCAAAATTTGAAATTGAGATTTTGCACAATTTGTTTGCGAGCGTGCTGCAATTTAGTATATATATATATATATATATATATATATACATATATCTGGTGGCACTCTACGTGATTGTTTCCAAAAATAGGCGGGATCAGACCAATGGGCGTGGGCCCGCCCATATAAGCAAAATTTTGAAATTGAAAAATATTGCACAATTCGTTGGCGAGAGTGCTGTAATTTTGTGTATACGAATCTGGTGGCAGTCTACGCGATTAGTTCAAAATTGGGCAGGATGTAACCAATGTGCGTGGCTCCATGTGGGTCAACTTTTTTAAAGTCAGATATTTTCATAAATTTTTTAGCGAGTGTGCTGTAATTTTGTATATATGCATTTGCTAACTGTCTGCGTGATTGACCCACAAATTTATGTGATCGGAAATCTGGGGCCAGTAAGTGGACCGGGTCCAGCTAGTACAGTATATAAATGGAGAATATTTTTTCCGGTGTGAATTTTAATTCCTTATAATTTTTTTTTATTTCTTTTCTGATTTTTTTAAAAAAGACTTGGGAATTTACTAACAACTTGCCCAAAATAATTCTCCATTAATATACTGTATTAAAAAAAAGTTATAATTATGTCTTAACTAAAAAGTTATTATGAACTCAAACCCCTTCGGTAATTTTGGGCCAACTGGTACTTAAATACAAATTATTCTTTGTTTCGAAACTATTAGTTCCAAATAAAATAAAATGTAAATGAAAATATACTTTTGTTAAAAAAACATCCTCCCAAATACATAATATTTGTGTGTGTCCAATATCATATATTTGGAGTGTATACTATTGTTGTTCTAGATCTTAAATAAATAATGATGGAACTGCCTCCACAAAATTTCATAATGAACGGAAATAAAAATACGTTTGTAATCGAATGAAGCATATTAATACTAGCTGGACCCGGTCCACTTCGTTGCCCCAGATTGAGATTTCCGATCCCGTCCATTTTTAAACCAATCACAAATCCTGCCACCAAATACATATACACTCTCGCTAACAAATTGTGCAAGATATCTCAATTTCAAAATGTGGCTTACAGTCTGATCCCACCCATTTTTGAACTAATAACGTAGACTGCCACCAGATACATACAAGAGTAAACATAATTACAGTACTATCACTACTAAATTGTGCAATATAGCTCAAATTTGGGTTATAAGGGCGGGGCCATGCCCTTTGGTCTGATCCCGCTCAATTTTAGATCAATCACGTAGGCTTCCACCAGACACATATACACAATATTACAGCACTCTCGCAAACAGATTGTGCAAGATACCTTAATTTCAAAAGGTTACTTATATGAGCGAGGCCACGCCCATTGATCCGATTCCTCCCATTTTTGGACCAAAGACGTAGACTACCACCAGATACATATGCACAAAATTACAGCACTCTCTCTAACAACTTGTGCCAATCCCGGCTATTTTTGGAACAGTCCCGTAGACAACCACGAGATACATATGTACAAAATTACAGCGCTCTTGCTAACAAAATTTTCAAGATATATAAATTTAAAAATTTGACTTATATGGGCGGAGCCACGCCCATTGGTCCGATCCCGCCCATTTTTAAACCAATCAGGTAGACTACCACCAGATACAAATGTACAAAATTACAGCACTCTCGCCAAAAAATTGTGCAAGATATCTCAATTCAAAAATTTGACTTATATGGGCGGGGCCACGCCATTGGTCCGATCCCGCCCATTTTGAACCAATCGCGTAGACTACCACCAGATTTATATACACAGAATTACAACACTCTCTAACATATCGTCGGCTTAATGCTATTTTGGTACATACGTCATTTTTGTGTTTTTAGAGTTAGGTGTTGATGATATGGGTTTCAAGAATGCTCTTTCAGAATCTGCCTTTATTTTTTTCCTATTTCGTCTAGTTTTCGAGATATTGGTAGGGCGAATTTATTTAACTCTCAAAAACGGGAAATAATTTTGATATTTTTGTTCTACATCTCCATTTTTCTATCGCCCTATATTTTTGACTCAGTATTTTACGTTCTTTCGATCACAGTATGTAAATTACTGTCCTTCCATACCGACCCTCTTTGTGTTACATGTAATACAAATACGAAAAAATATTAAAACAATAGTGGATATGGACCAAAATGCCAAGTAACAAATTGTTATAACTTGCTTATTTTTGAATGCAATCAATGGCATAGAAATGCATGAGAATCATACAGACCCTGTGGGGAACCATATGAAATAAAAAGTGTGTAACTCCTCAGTCCGTTTTACTCAAACAATAAATTGCCTTTTTCTCCGATCATACAAAATGGCGTATGGAACAAAATAGCATTGACCCGAAGATTAGTTAAAAGTATCAAAATTATAAAATTTGGCTTATATGGGCGGTGCCACGCCCATTGGTCCGTTTCCGCCCATTTTTGCACCAATCACGTAGACTACCACCAGATACATATGCACAAAATTACAGCACTCTCGCTAAAAAAGATATATCAATTTCAAATTTGGTTTATATGGGCGGGGCCACGCCCACATGGTACATCGAAAATTCAAGTACCTATTTTCACCACCCCCACACAGTCTGTGTACATTCTGTGAAAATGTCAAGAAGATCGGTCCATCCGTTTACACGCCTGTACGGTAACAAACAAACACACATTCTTTATATTTATATATTCAATATTCACATCTAAGGAATTTTTTAATAAATATTTTATTTAAAAGAACGGACCTGAACACCGTCTTAAAATCGTCAGCGTTTGTTTAAAATATATGGGGCTTCATAATTATATTTTTCACAAATTTTAAGTTTGTGTCATTGATGTGTAATGTGTAAATTAAATTTGCATTTGTATCGGATGCATTTAAAAACGTTAGGTATGCGAAAATGAGTGCGAAAGTGAGTTCTATAAAAAGAACAACTCAAAACCTTTAAAATGAACATTCATTTGTAAAAATCTGTTCACGCGTTCCGAAAATACATAACTCAAAACGTACGCCTTTTGAGAATATTATCTACTCCCAAGAAAATAATTGGTTGGAATTCGATTGTAACAATAAAAAAGTAGTATTAGCAACAAAAAGTATGTTGCCTACACCGTGTGTCGGTTGTATTTATATATAAATAGTTGAAACAACAATAATAACATGGATACGGTATTATAAGTTTGTTTCACGGCAGATGTTTGTAACACCTGAAAATAACACAGCTAGACCCACCTTAAAGTATACCGATCGACTCAGAATCACTAGCTGAGTCGATTTAACGATGTCCGTCCGTCTGTCCATGTAAAGTTGTTCGTCGACTACAGGTCGCAATTTCACTCCGATCGTTCTGAAATTTTGCAGTTTATAGTATTTCGCGGCTGTTAAGATGCTATTGAAATTGTTTGAAATCGGTTCAGATTTAGATATAGCTCCCATATATATCTTTCGTTCGATTTGGTCCTTTAGTCCTGTAGAAGCTGTATTTTACATCCAATCATTTTGAAATTTAGAATGGTAGAGTTTCTTGATCCATGAATGAAGAAATCGGTTAAGATTAAGCTATAGCTCCCATATATATGTTTCGTCCGATTTGGCCCATTTAGTCCTATTAAAAGCTGTATTTTACATCCAATCGTCTTGAAATTTAGAATGGTACAGTTTCTTGATCATGAACCAACATTGCCGAATTTGAAGAAAATCGGTTAAGATTTAGCTATAGCTACCATATATATGTTTCGTCCGATTTTGCTCTTTAGTCCTGTAGAAGCTGTATTTTACATCCAATCATTTTGAAATTTAGAATGGTAGAGTTTCTTGATCCATGAACCAACACTACCGAATTTGAAGAAAATCGGTTAAGATTTAGCTATAGCTCCCATATATATGTTTCGTCCTTTAGTTCTATAGAAGCTGTATTTTACATCCAATCGTTTTGAAATTTAGAATGGTAGAGTTTATTGTTCCATGAACCAACACTACCGAATTTGAAGAAAATCGGTTAAGATTTAGCTATAGCTCCCATATACATGTTTCGTCCGATTTGGACCTTTAGTCCTGTAGAAGCTGTATTTTACATCCAATCATTTTGAAATTTAGAATCGTAAAGTTTCTTGATCCATGAACCAACACTGCCGAATTTGAAGAAAATCGGTTAAGATTTAGCTATAGCTCCCATATATATGTTTCATCCGATTTGGCTCTTTAGATCCAATCGTTTTTATACCCTACACCACACTTTGGTACAGGGTATTATTTAAGTATAAAATGTCCCAAAAGTAAATGTATGTAAACAATTTATACATGAATTACAAAAATTATATATCAGAGTTATTCAATATTACGAGAGTGGTGTAGGGTATTATATAGTCGGCACCGCCCGACTTTAGCCTTTCCTTACTGGTTTTGTTATGAATTGTTTGGTTTTTCTTCAATAAATAAAATACAAATTAAGGAAACTGTGTTTAAGTAATTGTGGGTAGTATATTGCTGACAAATTGTCAGAACATTTTTTAAAATAGTTGGTTGTGGCAACTACTACAGATAATTTAAGCCACCATTTTCGTAGTTGGCGCAACCAAATATGATTGTTGTCCCGATGGAATCGCATGATAGTGAACAGAACTACCAAAATTCGGTTGGCAAATAATTCGGTTGAGGCAACCAAACTGTATTCCGTGTGTATTTATTTTCTCAGATTTCATGCTATTTTTTTATTTTTTTCGTCAACCATAAAAATATGCAAATTTATTTTGAAATCGGGAGTGGTGATCCTAACAAGGTTTTGGGTTTGACTTGGAATGAACGATATGCGAAAATTACTTCTGAATACTCATACCTCCAAGATTGTTCACTACCGCTTTTCTTCGTCGCGTTAAAAGCTTTTCTAAGTTACGTTCTGAGAACTCTAAGATTCTGATTCCACCATATTTTATCTTTTGACTATCTCTGGCTACTAATAGGGCAATGTACTTATGATCCGAGAAACTGACTTCTCTGGAGACTTTCCAATCGCCAAAATGCATAGATATAGTCATTGCTGAAGGTCGGTCCAAAACGTCATTCCTAATTCTAGTCTCGAAAGTAGGGCCCATGCCCCTGTTGTGAAGGATCAACCCGTTCTCGAGTAATTATTATAATAGAGACTCGGCTCTTGCGCTAGTATCAGTACTACCGCATTGGCGTCACAACCTAGTGTGAGATCTTTTTTAATTATTTTACAATATGTAGGAGGCGGCCTATCCAGGTCGTCATGAGGAAAGTACGCGGAGGACAGGATACGTTACTTACCTTCCTGTAACAGAATGATAGCTATCAGATCCCGATAACAAAACTGATTTACAATGAAACTATCAAAGTTTTTTATTTATAAGATTCTGAGGCTATAGTTCCTCAGATAAAATACTAAAGCCCACTTAATTGTTTCGTTCAAACCTCTGTCCTATATCCAGGAATGGACATATGCTTTAAAGGATATGCTACTTTTGAGCAGCATATTGTCCTGCGAATAGCTTTGAGCAGCATATCGGCCACTTAAAAATAAAGCAATTTATTATGGTTAAGTGTCGAATCTTATATACCCTCCACCATCTATCACATGTGAATGATTTCGGAAAAAAAATTTACTCATATTATCAAATTATAGCCCGATCGTGCTTTAAAGAGTAAAATCTGGAAGTATCTTTAAATGGGTGCTATATTAACTCATGGACCTATGGCGACCGTTGTTCGTGTAAAGGGTTCTAGGTATAAATACAGCCAAAATACAAATGTTCACACCGATCAGTTGAGATTTGCGGTCTCTATTACCTGTAGCTATAAGAAGTACCTGTCCCAAAGTTCAGCCAGCTAGCTCAATTATTGTAGATGTAGCGTCATTACAAAAGACGGACGGAAAGATAGACATGGCTAATCGTCTAAGAATGCGACTCAGCACGTCAAGGCGCATCTTTTAAGACCTTTTAGTTAAAAAATATGTTTTCGTTACAGCCTAATGTACACGATATTGGTGACAAGGATACAAATTTTATACATAAAAACCAGTAAGGAAAGGCAGAAAGTCGGGCGGGGCCGACTATATAATACCCTACACCTCCCTAATAATGCGATAAGGGTCATTGCGATACTAACTTGGAATAATTGGTAAATGGGTAGGAACATATTACCTAATTCTGAACCGATAATCGCTAAATTAAGCAATATTCGTTCCTAAATTGAGAAACATATTTCTGGAAAATTTTAATGATCGGAAGTAAAGTACAACTTCTATAGCGCTTTGATACCAAATCAGGAGGAACATATATACGGATGTTATATATAAATCTGAACCGATTTTCCCTGAATACTCATTCATGTAAAAAGACATCTTTCTGTCGAATTTCGTACTGATCGGATATAAAATACAATCTCTACAGCGCTTACATGTCGAACTGGGGGTAACATATATATGGGGCTATATCTATATCTGAACCGATTTTCTCCGAATTTGGCAGTATTTCTTCATGTAGAAGGAAACCTCTTTTTGATGAAGTTCGCACTGATCGGATATAAAATAACATTTTTACAGCGCTTACATGTGAAATCGGGGGTAACGTTTATATGGGGGCTATATCTAAATCTGAACCGATTTCTTCCAAATTTAACAGTGTTCATTCAAATAATAGAAAACCTCTTTCTGCCGAATTTCATACTGATCGGATATAAAATAACATTTTTACAGCGCTTACACTTCAAATCGGGGGTAACGTATATATGGGGGCTATATCTAACTCTGAACCGATTCCTTCCAAATTAAGCAGTGCTCATTCATATAATAAGAAACCTCTTTCTGCCGAATTTCATACTGATCGGATATAAAATAACATTTTTACAGTGCTTACACTTCAAATCGGGGGTAAAGTATATATGGGGGCTATATCTAAATCTGAACCGATTTCTTCCAAATTTAACAGTATTCATTCATATTATAAGCAACCTCTTTCTGTCGAATTTCATACTGATCGGATATAAAATAACATTTTTACAGCGCTTACACTTCATTTCGGGGGTAACGTATATATGGGGGCTATATCTAAATCTGAACCGATTTCTTCCAAATTTAGCAGTGTTCATTCATATAATAAGAAACCTCTTTCTGCCGAATTTCATACTGATCGGATATTAAATAACATTTTTACAGTGCTTACACTTCAAATCGGTGGTAATGTATATATGGGGGCTAAATCTAAATCTCAACCGATTTCTTCCAAATTTAACAGTGTCCATTCATATTATAAGCAACCTCTTTCTGTCGAATTTCATACTGATCGGATATAAAATAACATTTTTGCAGTGCTTACACTTCAAATCGGGGGTAACGTATATATGGGCGCTATATCTAAATCTGAACCGATTTCTTCCAAATTTAGCAGTGTTCATTCATATAATAAGAAACCTCTTTCTGCTGAATTTCATACTGATCGGATATAAAATAACATTTTTATAGTGCTTACACTTCAAATCGGGGGTAACGTATATATGGGGGCTATATCTAAATCTGAACCGATTTATTCCAAATTTAAGAGGGTTCATTCATATGAAAAGAAACCTCTTTCTGCCGAATTTCAGACTGATCGGATATAAAATAAAGTTTTTACAGCGCCTACATGTCAAATCTGGGGTAACATATATATGGGGGCTATATCTAAATCTGAACCGATTTTAACCCAATTCAATAGGGATCGCCCTTGGGCCAAATAAAACATATGTGTAAAGTTTCGTCGAGATCGGACCATAATTGCGACCTGTACTTTGATTACAAGAATAC
The DNA here is from genome assembly GCA_963930755.1 of Eudasyphora cyanicolor. Classification (NCBI taxonomy): domain Eukaryota; kingdom Metazoa; phylum Arthropoda; class Insecta; order Diptera; family Muscidae; genus Eudasyphora; species Eudasyphora cyanicolor. Next base: position 152,884,837 of record OZ005737.1, read on the forward strand.
ATGCACAGACAGACGGACAGACGGACAGACGGACAGACAGACAGACGGACATAGCTAAATCAACTCAGAAAGTAATTCTAAGTCGATCGGTATAATAAACGATGGGTCTATTTCTTCTCCTTTTGGGTGTTACAAACAAATGCACAAAGTTATAATACCCTGTACCACAGTGTGGTGTAGGGTATAATTACATAAAAGAAATTAAAATGCCTAAAATGCCGCCCATATAAGCAAAATTTTGAAATTGAAAAATATTGCACAATTCGTTGGCGAGAGTGCTGTAATTTTGTGTATACGAATCTGGTGGCAGTCTACGCGATTAGTTCAAAATTGGGCAGGATGTAACCAATGTGCGTGGCTCCATGTGGGTCAACTTTTTTAAAGTCAGATATTTTCATAAATTTTTTAGCGAGTGTGCTGTAATTTTGTATATATGCATTTGCTAACTGTCTGCGTGATTGACCCACAAATTTATGTGATCGGAAATCTGGGGCCAGTAAGTGGACCGGGTCCAGCTAGTACAGTATATAAATGGAGAATATTTTTTCCGGTGTGAATTTTAATTCCTTATAATTTTTTTTTATTTCTTTTCTGATTTTTTTAAAAAAGACTTGGGAATTTACTAACAACTTGCCCAAAATAATTCTCCATTAATATACTGTATTAAAAAAAAGTTATAATTATGTCTTAACTAAAAAGTTATTATGAACTCAAACCCCTTCGGTAATTTTGGGCCAACTGGTACTTAAATACAAATTATTCTTTGTTTCGAAACTATTAGTTCCAAATAAAATAAAATGTAAATGAAAATATACTTTTGTTAAAAAAACATCCTCCCAAATACATAATATTTGTGTGTGTCCAATATCATATATTTGGAGTGTATACTATTGTTGTTCTAGATCTTAAATAAATAATGATGGAACTGCCTCCACAAAATTTCATAATGAACGGAAATAAAAATACGTTTGTAATCGAATGAAGCATATTAATACTAGCTGGACCCGGTCCACTTCGTTGCCCCAGATTGAGATTTCCGATCCCGTCCATTTTTAAACCAATCACAAATCCTGCCACCAAATACATATACACTCTCGCTAACAAATTGTGCAAGATATCTCAATTTCAAAATGTGGCTTACAGTCTGATCCCACCCATTTTTGAACTAATAACGTAGACTGCCACCAGATACATACAAGAGTAAACATAATTACAGTACTATCACTACTAAATTGTGCAATATAGCTCAAATTTGGGTTATAAGGGCGGGGCCATGCCCTTTGGTCTGATCCCGCTCAATTTTAGATCAATCACGTAGGCTTCCACCAGACACATATACACAATATTACAGCACTCTCGCAAACAGATTGTGCAAGATACCTTAATTTCAAAAGGTTACTTATATGAGCGAGGCCACGCCCATTGATCCGATTCCTCCCATTTTTGGACCAAAGACGTAGACTACCACCAGATACATATGCACAAAATTACAGCACTCTCTCTAACAACTTGTGCCAATCCCGGCTATTTTTGGAACAGTCCCGTAGACAACCACGAGATACATATGTACAAAATTACAGCGCTCTTGCTAACAAAATTTTCAAGATATATAAATTTAAAAATTTGACTTATATGGGCGGAGCCACGCCCATTGGTCCGATCCCGCCCATTTTTAAACCAATCAGGTAGACTACCACCAGATACAAATGTACAAAATTACAGCACTCTCGCCAAAAAATTGTGCAAGATATCTCAATTCAAAAATTTGACTTATATGGGCGGGGCCACGCCATTGGTCCGATCCCGCCCATTTTGAACCAATCGCGTAGACTACCACCAGATTTATATACACAGAATTACAACACTCTCTAACATATCGTCGGCTTAATGCTATTTTGGTACATACGTCATTTTTGTGTTTTTAGAGTTAGGTGTTGATGATATGGGTTTCAAGAATGCTCTTTCAGAATCTGCCTTTATTTTTTTCCTATTTCGTCTAGTTTTCGAGATATTGGTAGGGCGAATTTATTTAACTCTCAAAAACGGGAAATAATTTTGATATTTTTGTTCTACATCTCCATTTTTCTATCGCCCTATATTTTTGACTCAGTATTTTACGTTCTTTCGATCACAGTATGTAAATTACTGTCCTTCCATACCGACCCTCTTTGTGTTACATGTAATACAAATACGAAAAAATATTAAAACAATAGTGGATATGGACCAAAATGCCAAGTAACAAATTGTTATAACTTGCTTATTTTTGAATGCAATGGCATAGAAATGCATGAGAATCATACAGACCCTGTGGGGAACCATATGAAATAAAAAGTGTGTAACTCCTCAGTCCCGTTTTTACTCAAACAATAAATTGCCTTTTTCTCCGATCATACAAAATGGCGTATGGAACAAAATAGCATTGACCCGAAGATTAGTTAAAAGTATCAAAATTATAAAATTTGGCTTATATGGGCGGTGCCACGCCCATTGGTCCGTTTCCGCCCATTTTTGCACCAATCACGTAGACTACCACCAGATACATATGCACAAAATTACAGCACTCTCGCTAAAAAAGATATATCAATTTCAAAATTTGGTTTATATGGGCGGGGCCACGCCCACATGGTACATCGAAAATTCAAGTACCTATTTTCACCACCCCCACACAGTCTGTGTACATTCTGTGAAAATGTCAAGAAGATCGGTCCATCCGTTTACACGCCTGTACGGTAACAAACAAACACACATTCTTTATATTTATATATTCAATATTCACATCTAAGGAATTTTTTAATAAATATTTTATTTAAAAGAACGGATCTGAACACCGTCTTAAAATCGTCAGCGTTTGTTTAAAATATATGGGGCTTCATAATTATATTTTTCACAAAATTTTAAGTTTGTGTCATTGATGTGTAATGTGTAAATTAAATTTGCATTTGTATCGGATGCATTTAAAAACGTTAGGTATGCGAAAATGAGTGCGAAAGTGAGTTCTATAAAAAGAACAACTCAAAACCTTTAAAATGAACATTCATTTGTAAAAATCTGTTCACGCGTTCCGAAAATACATAACTCAAAACGTACGCCTTTTGAGAATATTATCTACTCCCAAGAAAATAATTGGTTGGAATTCGATTGTAACAATAAAAAAGTAGTATTAGCAACAAAAAGTATGTTGCCTACACCGTGTGTCGGTTGTATTTATATATAAATAGTTGAAACAACAATAATAACATGGATACGGTATTATAAGTTTGTTTCACGGCAGATGTTTGTAACACCTGAAAATAACACAGCTAGACCCACCTTAAAGTATACCGATCGACTCAGAATCACTAGCTGAGTCGATTTAACGATGTCCGTCCGTCTGTCCATGTAAAGTTGTTCGTCGACTACAGGTCGCAATTTCACTCCGATCGTTCTGAAATTTTGCAGTTTATAGTATTTCGCGGCTGTTAAGATTGCTATTGAAATTGTTTGAAATCGGTTCAGATTTAGATATAGCTCCCATATATATCTTTCGTTCGATTTGGTCCTTTAGTCCTGTAGAAGCTGTATTTTACATCCAATCATTTTGAAATTTAGAATGGTAGAGTTTCTTGATCCATGAATGAAGAAAATCGGTTAAGATTAAGCTATAGCTCCCATATATATGTTTCGTCCGATTTGGCCATTTAGTCCTATAAAAGCTGTATTTTACATCCAATCGTCTTGAAATTTAGAATGGTACAGTTTCTTGATCCATGAACCAACATTGCCGAATTTGAAGAAAATCGGTTAAGATTTAGCTATAGCTACCATATATATGTTTCGTCCGATTTTGCTCTTTAGTCCTGTAGAAGCTGTATTTTACATCCAATCATTTTGAAATTTAGAATGGTAGAGTTTCTTGATCCATGAACCAACACTACCGAATTTGAAGAAAATCGGTTAAGATTTAGCTATAGCTCCCATATATATGTTTCGTCCTTTAGTTCTATAGAAGCTGTATTTTACATCCAATCGTTTTGAAATTTAGAATGGTAGAGTTTATTGTTCCATGAACCAACACTACCGAATTTGAAGAAAATCGGTTAAGATTTAGCTATAGCTCCCATATACATGTTTCGTCCGATTTGGACCTTTAGTCCTGTAGAAGCTGTATTTTACATCCAATCATTTTGAAATTTAGAATCGTAAAGTTTCTTGATCCATGAACCAACACTGCCGAATTTGAAGAAAATCGGTTAAGATTTAGCTATAGCTCCCATATATATGTTTCATCCGATTTGGCTCTTTAGATCCAATCGTTTTTATACCCTACACCACACTTTGGTACAGGGTATTATTTAAGTATAAAATGTCCCAAAAGTAAATGTATGTAAACAATTTATACATGAATTACAAAAATTATATATCAGAGTTATTCAATATTACGAGAGTGGTGTAGGGTATTATATAGTCGGCACCGCCCGACTTTAGCCTTTCCTTACTGGTTTTGTTATGAATTGTTTGGTTTTTCTTCAATAAATAAAATACAAATTAAGGAAACTGTGTTTAAGTAATTGTGGGTAGTATATTGCTGACAAATTGTCAGAACATTTTTTAAAATAGTTGGTTGTGGCAACTACTACAGATAATTTAAGCCACCATTTTCGTAGTTGGCGCAACCAAATATGATTGTTGTCCCGATGGAATCGCATGATAGTGAACAGAACTACCAAAATTCGGTTGGCAAATAATTCGGTTGAGGCAACCAAACTGTATTCCGTGTGTATTTATTTTCTCAGATTTCATGCTATTTTTTTATTTTTTTCGTCAACCATAAAAATATGCAAATTTATTTTGAAATCGGGAGTGGTGATCCTAACAAGGTTTTGGGTTTGACTTGGAATGAACGATATGCGAAAATTACTTCTGAATACTCATACCTCCAAGATTGTTCACTACCGCTTTTCTTCGTCGCGTTAAAAGCTTTTCTAAGTTACGTTCTGAGAACTCTAAGATTCTGATTCCACCATATTTTATCTTTTGACTATCTCTGGCTACTAATAGGGCAATGTACTTATGATCCGAGAAACTGACTTCTCTGGAGACTTTCCAATCGCCAAAATGCATAGATATAGTCATTGCTGAAGGTCGGTCCAAAACGTCATTCCTAATTCTAGTCTCGAAAGTAGGGCCCATGCCCCTGTTGTGAAGGATCAACCCGTTCTCGAGTAATTATTATAATAGAGACTCGGCTCTTGCGCTAGTATCAGTACTACCGCATTGGCGTCACAACCTAGTGTGAGATCTTTTTTAATTATTTTACAATATGTAGGAGGCGGCCTATCCAGGTCGTCATGAGGAAAGTACGCGGAGGACAGGATACGTTACTTACCTTCCTGTAACAGAATGATAGCTATCAGATCCCGATAACAAAACTGATTTACAATGAAACTATCAAAGTTTTTTATTTATAAGATTCTGAGGCTATAGTTCCTCAGATAAAATACTAAAGCCCACTTAATTGTTTCGTTCAAACCTCTGTCCTATATCCAGGAATGGACATATGCTTTAAAGGATATGCTACTTTTGAGCAGCATATTGTCCTGCGAATAGCTTTGAGCAGCATATCGGCCACTTAAAAATAAAGCAATTTATTATGGTTAAGTGTCGAATCTTATATACCCTCCACCATCTATCACATGTGAATGATTTCGGAAAAAAAATTTACTCATATTATCAAATTATAGCCCGATCGTGCTTTAAAGAGTAAAATCTGGAAGTATCTTTAAATGGGTGCTATATTAACTCATGGACCTATGGCGACCGTTGTTCGTGTAAAGGGTTCTAGGTATAAATACAGCCAAAATACAAATGTTCACACCGATCAGTTGAGATTTGCGGTCTCTATTACCTGTAGCTATAAGAAGTACCTGTCCCAAAGTTCAGCCAGCTAGCTCAATTATTGTAGATGTAGCGTCATTACAAAAGACGGACGGAAAGATAGACATGGCTAATCGTCTAAGAATGCGACTCAGCACGTCAAGGCGCATCTTTTAAGACCTTTTAGTTAAAAAATATGTTTTCGTTACAGCCTAATGTACACGATATTGGTGACAAGGATACAAATTTTATACATAAAAACCAGTAAGGAAAGGCAGAAAGTCGGGCGGGGCCGACTATATAATACCCTACACCTCCCTAATAATGCGATAAGGGTCATTGCGATACTAACTTGGAATAATTGGTAAATGGGTAGGAACATATTACCTAATTCTGAACCGATAATCGCTAAATTAAGCAATATTCGTTCCTAAATTGAGAAACATATTTCTGGAAAATTTTAATGATCGGAAGTAAAGTACAACTTCTATAGCGCTTTGATACCAAATCAGGAGGAACATATATACGGATGTTATATATAAATCTGAACCGATTTTCCCTGAATACTCATTCATGTAAAAAGACATCTTTCTGTCGAATTTCGTACTGATCGGATATAAAATACAATCTCTACAGCGCTTACATGTCGAACTGGGGGTAACATATATATGGGGCTATATCTATATCTGAACCGATTTTCTCCGAATTTGGCAGTATTTCTTCATGTAGAAGGAAACCTCTTTTTGATGAAGTTCGCACTGATCGGATATAAAATAACATTTTTACAGCGCTTACATGTGAAATCGGGGGTAACGTTTATATGGGGGCTATATCTAAATCTGAACCGATTTCTTCCAAATTTAACAGTGTTCATTCAAATAATAGAAAACCTCTTTCTGCCGAATTTCATACTGATCGGATATAAAATAACATTTTTACAGCGCTTACACTTCAAATCGGGGGTAACGTATATATGGGGGCTATATCTAACTCTGAACCGATTCCTTCCAAATTAAGCAGTGCTCATTCATATAATAAGAAACCTCTTTCTGCCGAATTTCATACTGATCGGATATAAAATAACATTTTTACAGTGCTTACACTTCAAATCGGGGGTAAAGTATATATGGGGGCTATATCTAAATCTGAACCGATTTCTTCCAAATTTAACAGTATTCATTCATATTATAAGCAACCTCTTTCTGTCGAATTTCATACTGATCGGATATAAAATAACATTTTTACAGCGCTTACACTTCATTTCGGGGGTAACGTATATATGGGGGCTATATCTAAATCTGAACCGATTTCTTCCAAATTTAGCAGTGTTCATTCATATAATAAGAAACCTCTTTCTGCCGAATTTCATACTGATCGGATATTAAATAACATTTTTACAGTGCTTACACTTCAAATCGGTGGTAATGTATATATGGGGGCTAAATCTAAATCTCAACCGATTTCTTCCAAATTTAACAGTGTCCATTCATATTATAAGCAACCTCTTTCTGTCGAATTTCATACTGATCGGATATAAAATAACATTTTTACAGTGCTTACACTTCAAATCGGGGGTAACGTATATATGGGCGCTATATCTAAATCTGAACCGATTTCTTCCAAATTTAGCAGTGTTCATTCATATAATAAGAAACCTCTTTCTGCTGAATTTCATACTGATCGGATATAAAATAACATTTTTATAGTGCTTACACTTCAAATCGGGGGTAACGTATATATGGGGGCTATATCTAAATCTGAACCGATTTATTCCAAATTTAAGAGGGTTCATTCATATGAAAAGAAACCTCTTTCTGCCGAATTTCAGACTGATCGGATATAAAATAAAGTTTTTACAGCGCCTACATGTCAAATCTGGGGTAACATATATATGGGGGCTATATCTAAATCTGAACCGATTTTAACCCAATTCAATAGGGATCGCCCTTGGGCCAAATAAAACATATGTGTAAAGTTTCGTCGAGATCGGACCATAATTGCGACCTGTACTTTGATTACAAGAATACATGCACAGACAGACGGACAGACGGACAGACGGACAGACAGACAGACGGACATAGCTAAATCAACTCAGAAAGTAATTCTAAGTCGATCGGTATAATAAACGATGGGTCTATTTCTTCTCCTTTTGGGTGTTACAAACAAATGCACAAAGTTATAATACCCTGTACCACAGTGTGGTGTAGGGTATAATTACATAAAAGAAATTAAAATGCCTAATATAAAACAAAATTTTCCTGTTTTTTGACAAAAACATATACATGAAGAACAAAGATATAGAGTGACTTGTTATGTTCTATTTACATATAAAATAATCTGAATAATTTATGTTCTACTTGACATTCACATAAAGTACTAAAAGTGACCCCAATTCGTGCGGCCACTCCTATGGTATAAAAATTCCGAACGAGCGGAAATGCTTTTAATAATATTTGTGCAGATGCCCCACATTTTCAAGCATATTTCAAATCTAAGAATTTTTCATATACACAACAATAAAGGAGGCGTTAAAACTGTCTGGAAATATGACAAATATGTGCTATAATCACATAAGAGGTGAAAAATGAAAACTATTTATCATATCCTGCGTAAAAATGAATACAAATAGTCTGTCACTTACCCTTAGTCGACCCCCCAAAAGGTTACAAATTCTACGTCGACACTTTTGAACATTTGCCACTACCACCACCACCACTAGCAGTACCTGTTTTCCGGACAAATCACATGCTTGTCGAACACACCCACGCTCTGTCACCTGGTTGTGGACGTACTGTGGAGAATGTCTGTCTCCATAATTAAAAGCCGTAAAACTGACAAAATAAGGTCAAAAGTTCTTTAAAATATTTGCATATTAACCCAATTTCAAGACTTACTACTACGAGTACTACTCGCACAATACCTTTAATCAACGCTTCAATTACTTAGGTTTATGCTCCAAATTTTCAGTTTTGTTGGGAATATGTCATGCGGCAATATCAACATTTGCAACACGTTCTTCGAATGACCGCCATGCACACATACACACGAATACACATAGTTGCGCTAGATATGTTGAAACTCGAATGTTCTATGGGAACCGGTTATATCCGTGGGTTACAGGAGAAATAATAACAATAAAAGAAAAGCTGCATAAGTTAAATTATAAAAGTTAAAATTTTTGAACATAGAATAAATGTATGTTGGTTGTCACTTTTCTTGCGTTGTGCACATATTTCATGCAAAAAATTGATGCTATTCGAAAACCATGAACATAGAAGTTTTTGCTCAAAAAATTTTGTTATTGTCCTAGAAACGTTAAAAGATATAAATACATATATATTTAAAAAATATGTAAAATATTATAGAAATGTTCATATCTTTATCCAATCTTTAATAAGTTGTGGCCAAACTTTTCATTCTAGAGGTACTGGTTAGTTACATAAACTACGAAGGACACATGGAGCAAGAATTTTTCGTAAGCATTGTTCACGTGAGATCTTTCCGCGAAAAAATATAGCTCATAACTTATGGAAATGCGATTTGATGTGTTTTTTTGCTTTTTCACTGCGATTATAGCGGCTTGAAGTACACTGAAAAAAACCAAGTAAGAAAGTTCAGTCGGGAAAACCAACCAAATAATCTCCTAATCTTCAGTTTCAAAAAAATATTCATAAATTTATTTATTTTTTGTTTTAATTTAATTATTATCGATTTAAATTGCATTAAATAAATTTAACGTAGGTACTGGTATTAAAGATATAAACTGTTAACTTTTGGTGCAAAATGGTCCATTTGTATGTGAGGTACCAAAAGGGGCGTTTCATTAACGCCCTCTTTTCTCTGCTCTCTAGGTACTGTAAAAGCATAACACAGTAGAAAATTTCAAGTATTTATAACGGGTGATTCATTGTGAGGTTTGATTTTCAATATGCTTTTTTTACAGATCACGCGTGGCTCATATCAAACTGCTTTGTCATTTTTGTTCAGTATCGTTTGGCAAGTCATCATGGAAAGACTCACACCACAACAGCGTCTCCAAATTAATCCATATGAAATTCCGGTGATTTATCGTGAAATTTTGTTCAGTGATGAAGCACATTTCTGGCTCAATTGATACGTTAATAAACAAAATTGCCGTATCTGGGCTGATGAGAAACCCGGGCAATCCGTTAAAAACAACGGTATAGGCTGGTAAAATCATTGCTCCATATTTCTTCAAAAATGAGGAAAATCAGAATGTTACCGTCAATGGTAACCGTTATCGCACCATGTTAACGGAATATGTGCTTCGTGAAATTCAAGGGCATGGTCTCCGTGAGCTCTGGTTTCAACAAGACGGCGCTACGAGCCATACAGCGCATGAAACAATGATATTTGTTAAGAAATCATTTTGGTGAGCAATTAATTTCACGCTTTGTTACGGTAAATTGACCACCTAGATCGTGCAATATCACACCTTTGGGCTATTTTCTCTGGAGATATGTAAAGTCTGAGGTCTTCAGAATTAAGCCAGCTACGATTGACGCTTTGGAGGCCAGCATTACTCGTGTTATTCGCGAGATACTAGTCGCTATGCTGAACGAGTCGCCCAAAATTGCACCTTCCGAATGGACCACGTCAGATGTAGTCGTGGCCAATGTTTGTATGATGTGATTTTCTAATTGTAAATGCCATACATTGTTCTTTTAACCGATACCAAAAATTTTAATTTCACTTCCAAATTTATGTGATTTATTTTACATTATAAATCAAACCTCACGATGAATCACCCATTATGAACTGGTATTAAAGTTATAAGCAGCTAACTTTTAGTGCGAAATTGTATATTTGTGTGGGGGCTACCAAAAGGGGAGTGACAACTTCGCCCATTTTTCTTGAGGTGTTAACGACTATTAAACTAATAATATATGTGGAATTTCAGAATATTCGAGTGGGTAGTATAGAAGTTATTATATAATCAACATTTCACTAAATGTTAACCCTTTGTGGGGAAGGTACTAGAAGGAGTGGACCATTATGGCCCATCTTCGAACATAGCCGGAGATAGAGAAGAATATTACCGCATACCAAATTTGAAGTCAATTGGTTAATCCTTACGATAGTTATCGTGCGCAACAGCCATCAGACAGACACACAGATAGACAGACAGACGGACGAACATTGCCCAAATAACTTAAAAGGACCCAAATCGAATTTAAGCCAAAAATACTTAGGGTCTTAGGTCGCTCCTTCGATGTGTTACACTTTTGGCTCGTAGCAAATGATTTATACCCTCCTATCTTAAGTGAGGGGATAAATAGTAATAAAATTAATGTCAACACATTCTTAAGTTAAGTATGCGAACTCGGCATTAATTCAATCAACATTTTAAATTAAAATAATGAAAATTTATATGTTTTTACGAAATTTTCCTTAATATAAAGTTTTTGAATTTGAATTAATGACTATCTTATCATTAGTTTGAGAACGCAATTCTTAAAATGTACGCCTTTAAATTATGGAGAATCATACTCTCTTTCTCTCTCGGAGAATCAGAGTTGTTTGTTAATGTTTGAGTCAATAATTGTTATGGAATGTTAAAAGCGCTCCTTGAAAATTCAGTTGCTCGTTTTATTTTAAGTCGTCAGTTATTTGATAGAGGGAAATGGTTGTGTGTTTTTGGGACGCGGATTGCGAGAAAACGAAATTGCTGGAAATATGTAAGTATACGTGCATACAAAAGTGTAATTTTATTTACGTATATATTTTACTTTCCCATATTGTACCGAAAATATTTTAATTACGGCCTGTTAATAGTTATTTTTGCAAAATGAAAACATTTTTAATCTGAAACAAATAAAAGTATGTGTGGACATAAATAGATTGGCAAATCTCTTAGCAACAACAAAGGAAATCTAAAAACAAGCATTCCTAAATGTATAGATTTCATAGATTTCCTGGTTGTGGTTTGATATTAAGGAAAATGCGGATTGTGTGCTTAGTTATTTTGGCTGTATGTCATTTATGGGGATGTACACACAATTACGAGTATGAAGGAGATGGATCTTGTTAGTGAAGAGATTTTTGCGCTAACACTTAAAAAAAAATAAAAATGAAGAAAAAATTTTAGAAACGTTAAAATTTTATATTAGGGTGGTTTCATAACAAATGAATCAAAAAACACACATTTTAAAAATGACTCCTTTTGATTGTAATAAAATTTGGCACAATGATTATACAAATGTGTTATACAATGTGTACTAATTTTGTGGCGTTTTTTGTTTTTTCAAATTCATTGTAGTTTTTGTGGTACTAAGCTCCAAAGTTATCTATCTCAAAATTACCATTTGTTAATATATCCATATCTCTTAATCGCGACGCGAATAGAAAATCGAACCGCACTATAGATTTACAAATTTCAAGCATTTGTATGGACTAATGTTAAAGCTTTAAGCACTCAACATTTGGTGCAAAATTGTCCATTTGTTTGGGAGTTATTAAAAGGGGCGTAATTAGATTAGTTTTAGATTACTCCTTCGATGTGTTTCACTTTTGGCTCGTAGCAAATGATATACAGTAATCGCTCGATTTGCGTCGTCTCGACAGACGTCGTTTTGGTTTACGTCGTCAAAAAAATTGTTCCTACTAACTTCGATTTCCGTCGTCATTCGATTTACGTCGCCTCCATAGCTTCAAAACAAAAACCGGGGAACCCCAACTCGGCGAACAGAAAAATGAGTTCGAAGTGTAAAAGTTGTCAGAATTCTGAATCCTAATTGAAGAAAAACGAAAAATTATTTTACTAAAAAAAAAGTTGGAAGTTCTTCGACGACAGGACAGTGGTGAAAAAAGGTTTGAATATTGCCAGTGCAATGGGTTTGCCACAGACAACAATAAGATCAATAATACCAATTGGAGATAAAATTCGTTCAAGTATGTGCATCTGCAGCTAGAAGAAGTTCTCTTGAAAGTATAAAAAAACGAATACCGTTTTTGGTAAAAAATTAAAAAGGCGTTAAGTCTGTGGGTGAAGGACTTAAGCGAAAAAAATATTGGAAGGAAAGTTTTGCTACAGGACCAACAATTTGGAAGAACAGACTTACTCTTGATCTTGGGGGAAATGTAACTGGAGACTTTAAGCTGATATATAACTCTGAACGCCAAGAGCCATGAAAAATATTTCCAAAGAATTATTTTTTGGATGTCAAATAAAAAAGCTTGGATGAATTCAAAAATTTGGCAATTGGTTTAAAATTTATTTTTGTCCTGATGTTGAAAAATATTGTGATAAAAAATGTGTCCCATAAAATAGTCCCTTCAATATAATAATAGACTATAATACACTATGCGTAGTGTATTATAGGCTATTATTATATTGAAGGGACGAAATACTACTTACTGTTTATAATTCATCAAGCCATACGATTAATTTAGACAATTTAATCGAGAACATTGACATTGTTTTGTTGCCTTCAAAAACGATGTCTCTTGTCCAGGCCAGGGTGTTATTGTCGCGTTTAAAAAATATTATCTACGTCGCAGTTTAATGACCTGATTGATACAATTGACCACCACCTACAAACATATGGACGCTGTTCTACAATTTTGGAAAAATTGCAGTTTACAATTACATTACAAATAACATTAAACAAGGAGTGGAAAACATAGACCGGAGCTGGAAAGAAATTTCAACATCATCAATGAAAAATGCATGGAAAAACATGGTCAAAATGCGCAACCCGTATCAGTAATAAAGTAACCTCGAACGCGATTGACAACGAAATTGCTAGGATCGGAGCCTGGGATTTTCTGAGATTGCACAGCCGGATACTGTTGATTTCATAAACCTAGAAGATGAAACACAAACAACCTCAGAGCCCTCTGCGCTTACAGATCGATCCAACCAAGATAGAGTTCCTGAAAATGAATTTGAAGAAGACGCTGGTGAAAATAGTAAAGAAATTCCGTTAGGAAAATTATCGGAGGCTTTTGACTAAATTAAGGCAATGGATATTTTTGAAGAATTTTGATGGAAACGATGAAAGAGTTAAATCTACAAGAAGATCAATAAAGGTTGGCTTAAAATAGTACATCAACTTACACACACAAAAGATAAGATGGTTACCTCAGAAGTGGATCGATTCCTTTCTTAACCTACGTCATGATAAACACCTACAAGCAAAGGGGAAGCAATTCAGGCAATCATGTTAAAATTTGCATATCTGAAAGTACATCGGATTCCTACTCTAAATATTAACCGGAATGTAATATTCAGAAAAAAATATACTTATATTTATATGAACAATGTATTTATTTCCTTAATGAGTTAATTAACATAATTTTTATCCCCTCACCTTAGAGAGGAGGGTATATATCATTTGCTACGAGCCAAAAGTGTAACACATCAAAGAAGTGACCTAAGACCCTAAGTATGTTCGGCGGATATCCGTTTTGGGTTATTTTACGTCATTTCAGCGATGTCCGTCCGTCCGTCTGTCTGTGTGTCTGTCTGCTGGCCGGTGCGCACGATAACTCTCGAAAGGAGTAACCGATTGACTACAAATTTGGTATGCGGTAATATTTTTCTCTATCTCCGGCAAAGTTCGAAGGTGGGCCATATTGGTCCACTCCTTCCAGTACCTCGCACACAAAGGGATAACTTTTAGTGAAATATTGATTATTTAATATCTTCTACACTACTTACTCAAATCTTCTGAAATTTCACACATATTATTAGTTTGTTAGTCGCTAACACGTCAAGAAAAACGGATGAAGTGGCCACTCTCTTGTTGGTACCTCCCATACAAATGGACCATTTTGCACCAAAAGTTACCAGCTTATAACTTTAATACCAGTGCATACAAATACTTGAAATTTTGTACAGTATAATACTTTTATAGTACCTAGAGTCCAGAGCAAAATAGGCGTTAATGGCACGCCCTTTGTGGTACCTTTAACACCAGAGAATATAAATACTTAAAATTTTGTACGGTGTAATGCTTTTATAGTATCTAGAGTCCAGAAAAAAGTGACCGTTATTGGCACGCCCATTTGGTACCTCCCACCCAAATGGACCATTTTGTACCAAATGCAAACAGATTTTAACTTTAATACCAGTACTTACTTTAAGGTTATTAAATGTAATTTAAATTGATAATAATTTAATTAAAACAAAAAATGTACAAATATTTTTTTGTGACTCACGGTGAAGAGATTCATAAGTCGGTTTACCCGACTGAACTTTCGTACTTGTATTATTATACCCTACACCACACTGTGGTACAGGGTATTATAAGTTTGTTTCACGGCAGATGTTTGTAACACCTGAAAATAACACAGCTAGACCCACCTTAAAGAATACCGATCGACTCAGAATCACTAGCTGAGTCGATTTAACGATGGCCGTCCGTCCGTCTGTACATGTAAAGTTGTTCGTCGACTACAGGTCGCAATTTCACTCCGATCGTTCTAAAATTTTGCAGTTTAGAGTATTTCGCGGCTGTTAAGATCGCTATTGAATTTGGTTGAAATCGGTTCAGATTTAGATATAGCTCCCATATATATCTTTCGTCCGATTTGGCCCTTTAGTCCTATAGAAGCTGTATTTTACATCCAATCGTTCTGAAATTTTGCAGTTTACAGTATTTCGCGGCTGCTAAGATCGCTATTGAATTTGGTTGAAATCGGTTTAGATTTAGCTATAGCTCCCATATATATGTTTCGTCCGATTTGGCCCTTTAGTCCTATAGAAGCTGTATTTTACATCCGATCGTTTTGAAATTTAGAATGGTAGAGTTTCTTGATCCATGAACCAACACTGCCGAATTTGAAGAAAATCGGTTAAGATTTAGCTATAGCTCCCATATATATGTTTCGTCCGATTTGGCCCTTTAGTCCTATAGAAGCTGTATTTTACATCCGATCGTTTTAAAATTTAGAATGGTAGAGTTTCTTGATCAATGAACCAACATTGCCGAATTTGAAGAAAATCGGTTAAGATTTAGCTATAGCTCCCATATATATGTTTCGTCCGTTTTTTCTCTTTAGTCCTGTAGAAGCTGTAATTTACATCCAATCATTTTGAAATTTAGAATGGTGGAGTTTCTTGATCCATGAACCAACACTGCCGAATTTGAAGAAAATCGGTTAAGATTTAGCTATAGCTCCCATATATATGTTTCGTCCGATTTGGCCCTTTAGTCCTATAGAAGCTGTATTTTACATCCGATCGTTTTGAAATTTAGAATGGTAGAGTTTCTTGATCCATGAACCAACACTGCCGAATTTGAAGAAAATCGGTTAAGATGTAGCTATAGCTCCCATATATATGTTTCGTCCGATTTGGCCCTTTAGTCCTATAGAAGCTGTATTTTACATCCGATCGTTTTGAAATTTAGAATGGTAGAGTTTCTTGATCAATGAACCAACATTGCCGAATTTGATGAAAATCGGTTAAGATCTAGCTATAGCTCCCATATATATGTTTCGTCCGATTTTTCTCTTTAGTCCTGTAGAAGCTGTATTTTAAATCCAATCTTTTTGAAATTTAGAATGGTAGAGTTTCTTGATCCATGAACCAACACTGCCGAATTTGAAGAAAATCGGTTAAGATTTAGCTATAGCTCCCATATATATGTTTCGTCCGATTTGGCCATTTAGTCCTATAAAAGCTGTATTTTACATACAATCGTTTTGAAATTTAGAATGGTAGAGTTTCTTGATCCATGAACCAACACTACCGAATTTGAAGAAAATCGGTTAAGATTTAGCTATAGCTCCCATATATATGTTTCGTCCGATTTGGCCCTTTTGGTTCTATAGAAGCTATATTTAACATCTAATCGTTTTGAAATTTAGAATGGTAGAGTTTCTTGATTCATGAACCAACATTGCCGAATTTGAAGAAAATCGGTAAAGATTTCACTATATCTCCCATATATATGTTTCATCCGATTTGGCTCTTTAGATCCAATCGTTTTTATACCCTACACCACACTGTGGTACAGGGTATTATTTAAGTATAAAATGTCCCAAAAGTAAATTTATGTAAACAATTTATACATGAATTACAAAATTTATATATCAGAGTTATTCAATATTACGAGAGTGGTGTAGGGTATTATATAGTGGGCACCGCCCGACTTTAGCCTTTCCTTACTGGTTTTTACACTGAAATGTTTTTATTTTTTACTTTATTTTATTAAAATTATATTTAATAAAACTTAAGCAATAAAATTGATGTTTTGACTTATGATTAATTTTAATATTGATTTACGTCGTTTCGATTTACGTTGCGATTTTCTGCAACCAATCTTGACGTAAATTGAGGGATTAAAATGTTTTTATTTTTTACTTTATTTTATTAAAATTATATTTACTAAAACTTAAGCAATAAAATTGATGTTTTGACTTATGATTAATTTTAATATTGATTTACGTCGTTTCGATTTACGTTGCGATTTTCCGCAACCAATCTTGACGTAAATTGAGGGATTACTGTATACCATTCTCTCTAAGATGAGGGGATAAAAATATGGCACAAGAAAATTCGTATTAAAAAATTTATAAAAACTTTACCATAAAAAAACGTTTGTTTTGATTTCATAAAATAGTATGCCTCAATCTACATAAAACAAGTAAGAAAGTTTCAGTCGGGTAAACCGACTAAGGTATACCCTCACTTTGTGAGTAATGTAATATTGAATATTACTCGAATTATTCTGTCAATTTGTGTGGGAGGTACCAGAAGGGGTTTATCAAATACACCTTTTTTTTTTTGCTGAACATTAGATACTTTAAATTCATTGCACTGTGCCGACTTATAAGCATTTATGTGCACTGGTATAAACGTTATGAGACATTAAATTGTTGTATGATTTGGGCATTTTGTGTGGGATGTACAAAGAGGGGCGTGGCAATAACGCCCATTTTTCACAGGGCTATAGACACTATAAAAACGTTACACTGTACAAAATTTCAAGTATTTTTATACACTGGTTTTAATGTTATAAGCTGTTAACTTTTGGTGCAAAAAGGTACCTTTGTGTGGGAGGTACCAAAAGGGGCGTGACAACAACACCCATTTTTCCCTGGACTGTAGGCAATATAAAAGCATACTACTGTACAAAATTTCAAGTATTTTATACACTGTTATTAATGTTATAAGCTGTTAACTTTTGGTGCAAAATGATGCATTTGTGTGGGAGGTACCAAAAGGGACGTGGCGACTTCGCCCATTTTTCTCGAGTTGATAACGACTAATAAGCTAATACTATGTGTGGAATTTCAAAAGATTCGAATAAGTAGTATAGCAGTTATTAAAGAATCAATATTTCACAACATTTTAACCCTTTGTGGGGGAGGTACTAGAAGGAGTGGACCAATATGGCCCATCTTCGAACTTAGCCGGAGATAGAAAAAAATATTACCACATACCAAATTTGAGGTCAATCGGTTACTCCTTTCGAGAGTTATCGTGCGCACCAGCCAGCAGACAGACAGACACACGTACAGACAGACGGACGGACATTGCTCATTCGACTTAAAATGATCCAAAACGGATTTCCTCCGAACATACTTGGGATCTTAGGTCACTCCTTCGGCGTGTTACACTTTTTTCCGTAGCAAATGATATATACCCTCGTCACACTAAAGTGAGGGTATAAAAATATCTTTAGGTTGCGGACACAAAACAAATTGTGGCATAGGGTTATTTGTTATGTTAAGTATCAAAAATGGAAAAAAGATTCAGATTTCTTTCTTTGTCAGCATAAACTTAAAATCGCAAATAAATTTCAATATGGTAGCGAATTTTTTTTTTTAATTTTATACGACTTCGAACTAATTTTACTAGGATTTTTTAATCTTTTTTGGCTTCTGATGATATTGCACAAATTTTCAATCTATATATATATAAAAGAGAGTGTCTGTTTGTGGGTTTGTTTGTTTGTTTGTATGTTTGTTTGTTTCGTATAGACGTCTAAACGGCTTGACCGATCATCTTGAAATTTTCACAGAATGTACATGTGTAGGAGGTGCTGAAAAGAGGGTACTTGAATTTTCGATATATCAAGTGGGCGTGGACCCGCCCATATGGGTCAAATTTTTGTATTGAGAAAAATTTTTAGCTAGAGTGCTGAAATTTTGTGTGTATGCATTTAGTGACAGATTATGTGAATTTTCAAAAAATGGGCGGATTCGGACCAATGGGCGTGGCCCCGCCCATATAAGCCAAATTTTGAAATTTTGATATCTTGCACAATTTGCTAGCGGGAGTGCTGCAATGTTGCGTATATGTATCTGGTGGCATTCTACGTAATTGGTAAAAAAATGGGCGGGACCGGATCAATGGGCGTGGCCCCGCCCATATAAGCCAAATTTTGAAATTGATATATCTTGCACAATTTGTTAGTTAGAGTGTTGTAATGTTGTACATATGTATCTGATGGCAGTCCACGTGATTGATCCAAAAATGGGCGGGATCGAACCAATGGGCGTGGCACCGCCTATATAAGCCAAATTTTAAAAATGTGATATCTTGCACAATTTGTTAGCGAGAGACCTGGAATTTTGTGTACATATATCCGTTGGCGATCTACGTGATTTGTCCAAAAATGGGCGGGTTCGGACCAATAGGCGTGGCCCCGCCCACATTGACCAAATTTTGAAATTTTGATATCTTGCACAATTTGCTATCGGGAGTGCTGCAATGTTGTGTATATGTATCTGGTGACAGTCCACGTGATTGGTCCAAAAATTGGCGGGATCTGACCAATGGGGGTGCCACCGCCCATATAAGCCAAATTTTGAAATTGAATTATATTGCTCATTTTGTTAGCGAGAGTGTTGAAATTTTACGTACATGTATCTGGTAGCAGTCTACGTGATTGGCTTACAAATGGGCGGAATAGGACCAGTGGGCGTGGCACAGCCCATATTTTGATATATCTTGCAAGTATTATAAAGGAAATACATGAACAAAAATGCTGGGTATGCGATAATTACAGCTGCTCACTCCAATACAATCGCAATATGATAATGTGATGCATGACCAATGAAACAAGAATTTGGAAATTTTATAAGTATACATTTCTATTTTTCTGGACTTTCCACTGAATTCGGTATTTTTTCATTCAGTGAATTTATTACTAATACCAGTAAGGAAAGGCAGAAAGTCGGGCGGGGCCGACTATATAATACCCTACACCTCCCTAACAATGCGATAAGGGTCATTGCGATAATAATTTGGAATAATTGGTAAATGTGGTGTGTGTGTGTAATATTCGTTCCTAAATTGAGAAACATTTTTCTGGAGAACTTTGTAATGATCGGGAGTAAAGTACAACTTCTATAGCGCTTTGTAACCAAATCTGGAGGAACATATATATGGAGGTTATATATAAATCTGAATCGATTTTCCTTGAATACTCATTCATGTAAAATAGAAACCTGTTTCTGTCGAATTTCGTACTGATCGGATATAAAACACAGTCTCTACAGCGCTTACATATCAAATTGGGGGTAACATATATATGGGGCTATATCTAAATCTGAACCAATTTTCTCCGAATTTTGCAGTATTCCTTCATGTAATAAGAAACCTCTTTCTGCCGAATTTCTTACTGATCGGATATAAAATACAGTTTCTACAGCGCTTACATGTCAAATCGGGGGCTATACCTAAATCTGAACCGATTTTCTCCGAATTTGGCAGTATTCCTTCATGTAATAACAAACCTCTTTCTGCCGAATTTCGTACTGATCGGATATAAAATACAGTTTCTACAGCGCTAATTTTGACATGGGCAGCGAAGCGCACCGGGCTCAGCTAGTCCTTTACTAAAGTAACTGACACCAGCTCATGATGTAACCGGTTAATTGGTTTGGTTAATACCAGCCCTAGCGTGTGAACTCACACTAGCATTGTTGAAGACAATGTCTGCTGTGGTTACACCGCTCCGTGGAGGTTATTACAATACTTTGCCACCAGGATAATAAGCCGGTCGTCAGAATGCATGTCTCCAAGTGACTAATTAATGAATGTGCCACACAATTGAATAGGGCGATTGAGGTGGTCTTCTCAAAGTTGGACTCATGTTGGTGCGGCGCTGATGTTCGTCGTATTTGTTCGACCTCATTATTTTCCGCACCTTGTCATTTGCAACAAGCAATGATTTTGCTTCTTTCACTTTTACGCTGCGTTGCACTCTGGCCAAAGGAACAATTCAATGTTGATTTTGTGAAGGAAAACAATTAAAATATACGAACATGGACGCGAAGAGAGGGGGACCCCTCTGTAATTATGAATAATAAAACAAATAAGAATGGGCTACAATAGGGAGGTTACGATTAACGTCACGAATTTTTGATGTTAAACAGAAGAAGCAAAATGTTAAGCAGCAAAGGAGTTGTGGTCGGACTGGTGGAATTCAATACACCGTATAGTCAAATAAGTCATTAATAGAAACAAATTGCAAAACAAAATAAATCATTATTTTCATTACAATTTGCTATGTAAATTAACTGCAACGTGAAAGTAACTATTAATAAAAATCAAAAAGGATATAATAACGCATACTTACGGTTTATTCAGAGCAAAATTTACCGGACTCTCTTCATGAAAAGGACACAAATTTTATTTTTCTTAATGTTAATTGGCATTAAAAAGAGCGCTTTCAAGTATCCAAATATAATATAAATAATGTTGTCGTTGGTAAAATAAGAGAACATTGTTGTCTTACAATATGTGATACAATTGGGGTGATGATCATGTAAAAATAGAAAAAATATAGTAAGGAAAGACTAAAGAAAAGGCAAAAAAAAACGATTTATACTACGAAGTGTTGCAGGTTAAATAGAGTACATTTCTTAATTCCAGGCACAATGGTTAACCAGTAAGGAAAGGCAGAATTAATATAATACCCTACACCTCCCTAACAATGTGAAAATGGTCATTGCGATAATAAGTTGGAATAATTGGTTTCGTTGCAGTTAACAAAGTACTAAGCTCCACCTTCTCATGATAAACTAGAAGGAACAAATACTTATTGATGAGACTATACATTAGTGCGGGTCGATTTAAAAATCGCCCATTGCTCAGTGAAAATCGTATTCTAGGGATCAAAATAAGAAACTTTGCCGAAGGAACCATAAAGCACCAACCATAAACGAATTCTGATGTCCCGGAAAAAATCCCACTTTGACCCATTTAGAGTGCTCCAATCGAGTCCAAATGTATGACCGACCCCCACTCAGTGAAGTGCTCAGTGAAAATCGTATTATAGGGATCGAAATAAGAAACTTTGCCGAAGGAACCATACCTCTAAAACGAATTCTGATGTCCCGGAAAAAATCCCACTTTGACCCATTTAGAGTGCTCCAATCGAGTCCAAATGTATGGAACCCCCAGGGGGTTCCAGGGGGTGTGCCACTGGCATGGGTGGGTCGGGCCTCCAAAGTTAGTGGGGGTCGGTCATACATTTGGACTCGATTGGAGCACTCTAAATGGGTCACAGTGGGATTTTTCAAAATTTGCACCTACCCAAAAGTTCGACCCAAATTCCGGGACATCAGAATTCGTTTTAGAGGTATGGTTCCTTCGGCAAAGTTTCTTATTTTGATCCCTAGAATACGATTTTCACTGAGCAATGGCGACTTTTTTTGCCTCCCCACAAATCGACCCGGCCTACTATACATAATCTAGATTTCTACATCTAAACAGATTTTCATCAACTTGGATCAAAAACCTCATTGCTGCAAAATTATATAAAGATCGGACATAAAATGCAGTTTCAATAGCGTTTAAATACTAAATAGCCAGGAATATACGGGTATATATGCACGCTGAAAAAATAATCGCATCTGTATTATATTGTCCCAAACATATTCGGCTTGAAACATATTTATGTTTATGGTACACTCTTAACATATAGTATTTGGTACACACAAAAATTAAATATTTGGAAAGATGTTGTTCTAAACAAATCTTTGTTTACATCCCAATTTGTTTTTATTTGGGACTATTTTTTCCGAAAACAACTACTGAAAACAGCTAAATTGTGTTATATTTTTCAGTAATCCAAAGTAATTTTTTTATAAATTTTTAATGTTCGTAAAAATAATAAAACATAATTGAAATCCTTCAATCTTGGATCAAAATAAATTACTTGGTGGAGTGACAACTAATGATGGCTTGGAATACTCACAAATTTGAAATGATCGGTTTGAAACAGAAGCCAAGACTGCATATGGTATCATAACAGGGAGGCGCAATTGGCAACCGAGAAAAAATTAAAAACGAAATTCGAAAAATTCAGCAAAAAAAAAAACTTTTTTAAATAAAATATATTTGGATAAATTCCAAAACAATAATTTTATTTGTTTTTAAACAAATACTTTATTTGAGAAATATAGTTTGCAAATATATGTTGTTGCAATATATTAATATATGCGTTCCAAATATATTTTATTGATTTTCAAATAAAATTTGTTTTCTCAGAAATATATAATATTTAAAAATTTGTGTTCCAAATATATTTTCTTTTGATTCAAACTTATCAAAAAGGCGATTTTGCCCCGTGTGTGGATACATCTAAATCTGAAGCGATTACCTCTAAATTAAGTAATATTCGTTCATAAATTAAGAAACTTCTTTCTGCCATTTTTTTTATGATCGGAAGTTAAGTACAACTTCTATAGCGATTTGATACCAAGTCGAGAGAAACATATATTTGTGGTTATATCTAAAGCTGAACCGATTTTTCTGCCGAATTTCGTACTGATCGAATATAAAATTCTACTGCGTTTATATGTCAAATCGGGACGGTTTGATGAATACACCGAACGATAAATAGTTATTAATCATCTTTCATCAGGACATCAAATGTCTTTGAAAGAAATACGCCTTATAATGGGTGACTTTTGGCAATTTCTTTTTGGCAGCTCAGCTGTTTTCGTATAACAAGTTACTCTCAAACATGTTTAGCTTGTACTCTAATTTAACCATGAATTCACTTACAAATGAACAGCACTGCAGATTATTTAATTTTGTTTATTTTTATTGAATTATGAGTTCGTTTAGATTATTTTTTGTGGGCTATATTAAGGCTCATATCTATAGGGACGAGCCAGCAACGGTTGAAGCACGGGCAGCCAATTTTAGGTACTGGTCTATTCGGGAGGTACCGGCCGATATGTTGGAGATAGTATGCTAAAATTGGACCCAGCCTATGGACCATTTGAGGAGCAGCTGCGGTCAACATTTACATGAAATCATCTTTAAACATTGAATTATATTGACGGTTCTATCGACTTAAATGAAGATTTCATACATTTCTCTAAATTTTAGATGTTTTTTTTTAAATCAACTCCGTAACTCCTCGTAAAAAATCACTTGTTACTTTGTTAACTGAAGCAAACCCAATTACTTCAAACTATTATCGCATTTTCCCTTTCCACATTGCTAGGGAGGTGTAGGGTATTATATATTCGGCCCGCCCGACTTTCTCTCTTTCCTTACTGGTTAAAAGTTAATATATTGAAATATTTATTTTAAAATATAATTAAGAATTAATATATTTCAATGTTTATTTTAATTTGTACGTTTTGACATCAAAAACAAGTAAGAAAGTTCAGTGGGGTAAACCGTCTAATGAATCCCCTCACCTTGAGTCTCCAAAAAAAATATTAGTAAATTTATTATTTTTTTTTGTTTTATTTAAATTATTATCAATTTAAATTTCATTTAATAACTTTAAAGTATGTACAGGTATTAAACTTAAGAGCTGTTTACTTTTGGTACAAAATGGTCCATTTGTGTGAGAGGTACCAAAAGCAGTACTATAAAAGCATTACACTGTACATTTCTAATATTTATATGCACTGGTATTAAACTTATAAGTTGTCAACTTTTGGTGTAAAATGCTCCATTTGTGTGAGAGGTACCAAAAGGGGCGTGCCAATTACAGCCACTTTTCTCTAGACTCTAGGTACTATAAAAGCATTGCACTGTACGAAATTTCAAGTATTTGTATGCACTGGTATTAAAGTTAAAAGCTGTTAACTTTTGGTATAAAAAGGTCTATTTGTGTCGTAGTTACCAAAAGGGGCGGGCCAATAACGACCATTTTTCTCAGGACTCCGGGTACTACAAAAGCAGTACAGTGTACAAAATTTCAAGTATTTGTATGCACTGCTATTAAAGTTATAAGCTGGTAACTTTTGGTATAAAATGGTCCATTTGTGTGGGAGGTACCAAAAGGAGCGTGGCAATAAATCCCATTTTCACTGTATTGTAGGTACTACTAAACCATTATACTGTACAAAATTTCACGTCTTTGTATGAGCTGGTAATAGAGTTATAAGCTATTAACTGTTGGTTCAAAATTGTCCATTTGTGTGGAAGGTACCAAAAGGGGCGTGGCAACGTCGCCCACTTTTTCTCGAAGTAATAGTGACTAATAAGCTAACACTATGTGTAGAATTTCAGAGGATTCAAATAAGTAGTATATAAATTATTAAATAATCAATATTTCACCAAATGTTAAACCTTTGGGGGGGAGGTACTAGAAGGAGTAGACCAATATGGCCCATCTTCGAAATTAGCCGGAGATAGAAGAAAATATTAGCACATAGCAACTTTGAAGTCAATCGTGCGCACCAGCCAGCAAACAGACATACAGACAGACATACAGACAGACTGACGGACATTGCTCATTCGACTAAAAATTACACAAAACGGATATCCGCCGAACATACATATGGTCTTAGATCACTCCTACGATGTGTTACACTTTTGGTTCGTAGCAAATGATTTATACCCTCCTCTCTAAGGTGAGGGGATAAAAAGCGTTCGTCACCATGACGAATCAGTTTCGTCAATATATCTTCGTACTAGTGACGAAAAGTTTTGTATATGCGATGTTTTTGTACGTCAATAGAACGAGCACGATCATCAACCCATGTTTTTGGTTTTTCGAAATTCGTCGAGGGAACGACAAGGTTTCATTCCCACGACGAAAAGATTTAATTGACCATTTTGTTGAAAATATGATAAAACGAAGCAATCAATTTATAGTTTGCGGTGGTGGATTGGATTCGTCGTGGTGATTAATGGAATTCGTCGTGGTAATGAACTCGATTCACCGTAGGGATGAAATGTGATTGATCATCCTGTTAACGAAAGTTTTTGGAAACAAAGATTCGTCATGGTGACGAACAAATTCATCAAGAGGATTATTCCGTACCTTAGCTGACTTTTGACGAAAAAATAATCGTGATGATGTACAAATTCGTCGTCTGACGAAGCTTTTTCTATCAGTGTCATGTAAAAATCGGGGGTAACATATATAGGGGGACTCTATCCAAATCTAAACCGATTTTCCTAAAATTTAGTATTGTCTCAAAGTGTATCAAGAGATTTCTCTGTGTCAATTTTTTTAAAGATAAGTTAAAAAAATTTTGCTTATACAGTACTTATATGCCAACAGATTTTAGCCAAATAGAAAAGGGATATTCCTTGGGCCAAAAGAAAGATATGTGCAAACTTTCGTTGATATCGGACCACAATTGCGACGTGTACTAATTACCATGATCGGTTTTTTCATCATGTAAAAAATCGTTGCATATTATGATCCGATATACACAAAATACTGGGACAGGGTCGGAGAAAAATTAAAAATTAAATTTCTAATTGCAAATATCTTGGTAGCTATACGAATTAACTCTTAGAAGTTAAAAGCCTGTTGTAGGTCTCGGTTAGTAGAATACACACAATCAGACGAATGTTACATGCGATTGAAAATTTTGTTCACCCGAGGTGGCCAACTATGAGCTGCAGGGCCTCATAGTTGTATATATTAAGGGGCCCAATCGTAAAACTTAAGTTTTCTTCTACAATCATGCCAAGTTTTGTCGCAATCGCTTGTCTGGTTAAGAAACGGCCGAATTTTTTTCCTCCCACTGTGCGTCGTAACATAGCCACTTGTTTTTAAATTGAAACCAAAAATTCTTGACAACTCAAATGTAAGAGCAATTTTTGATAAAAACAAGTAAGAAAGTTTCAGTCGGGTAAACCGACTAAGGTATACCCTCACTTTGTGAGTAATGTAATATGGAATATTAAACTTATTCTGTCAATTTGTATGGGAGGTACCAGAATGTTTTTAACAAATACGCCTATTTTTCTCTGAATAGTAGATTCTTTAAATACATTGCACTGCGCCGAATTATAAGCGTTTTTTGCACTGGTATATTAACGTTATGAGATATTAAATTTGGTATGATTTGGCCATTTTGTGTGGGAGGTACAAAAAGGGGCGTGGTGATAACGGCCATTTTTTACAGGGCTATAGGGACTTCAGAAGCGTTACACTGTGCAAAATGTTGTTGCATTTTCGTGCATTGGTACTCATGCTGTGAGCTATTAACTTTTTGTGCAAAATGGTACCTTTGTGTGGGAGGTACAAAAAAGGGCGTGGCAATAGCGCCCATTTTTCACAGTGCAAAAGACACTATAAAAGCATTACACTGTACAAAATTTCAAGTGCTTTTATACACTGGTATTAATGTTATAAGCTGTTATCTTTTGGTGCAAAATGGTACCTTTGTGTAAGAGGTACCAAAAGGGGCGTGAATATGACACCCATTTTTCACTGGACTGTAGGCACTATGAAAGCATTACACTGTACAAAATTTCAAGTATTTTTATGCACTGGTATTAATGTTATAAGCTGTTAACTAGAGTGATCAAAACCGGTTTAAAATAAACCGGCCCACCGGTTTTTTGGTTCCACCGTCCCCGGTTTTTCTCAAAATCATGAATTTCGAACAACCGGTGCAACCGGTTTTTTTCGTTTGTTTCCACCGGTTTTTTATTATCACTAAAATATTAAAAATTATTTACAACTTTATATACAAAATATCACAAATTAAGATAATAATATGAAAGATCTCCTTATATGGCCTAAAAAGACTCGGCAACTTTGCTAGAATCCGAAGCCATTCACCAATTTCTACACAAATTACAAAAATTTAAAGAAAATAAATGATTCATACGCGCAGAAGTTATGTGAAAAGTAAACGCATTCTCCCACTTCCAAACCGAAACAAAAACAAGTAAGAACATTTCAATTGGGTAAACCGACTAGTGTATACTCTTACATATTTATATACTCGTATATACCCACCTGCACTAAAGTGTGTATATAAAATATATATGTATAACGATTTAGTACCTCTATTAAATATTCTATTTAATACCCCGAAATATTAATATTTTCTTGACTGAACTACATAAGGGGAATTTCATGTCAAGTGAGTTAATTTTTAAAAGGGATGTCTTCTGTCGGGATGAAAATTGCACCAAGTAGCCCTATCAGATAGTAGTTATGAGACACAATTCCAACGAGATCGGTTAAGGACTTGCCGAGTTGGAGGGTGTCAAATATTGACATTTTTGTCAAACGGTTGTTTTTTCCCATCTGAAATGCTAAAATGTTTGGTTGAACGTTAATTTTTTTTCAGAGGTTTATATTTATTTTGATAGATCAACAGGTCCCATCCCATTAATAGGTCACAAAGCTTTTAAAGGAAATTATCTAAGCTTTCTTTTGAGCAAAAAAATCGAAAATTAAAACATAGGTTTTTACCAAAATTTCAAAAAAGTTTAATTTTGCAAAAAAAGTAATGAAAATATATTTGCTAATTTTTTTAAAAGGTCGAAGAAAAGACTGTCGATAACACTTTTGGAAAATGTTTCTAAATACAATAGCTAATTAGTTATAAGTATGAGATAAAAGGACCGTTTGACTCAAATGACAATATTCATCACAATCCAACTCATAACTACTATCCAACAGGACTAAATTTGGTGCAAGATTCCTGATCAGAAGACATCGCTTTTAAAAATTTAATATTAAAAATCGCCTTTTTATACCCTACACCACACTGTGGTACAGGGTATTATAACTTTGTGCATTTGTTTGTAACACCCAAAAGGAGAAGAAATAGACCCATCGTTTATTATACCGATCGACTTAGAATCACTTTCTGAGTTGATTTAGCTATGTCCGTCTGTCTGTCTGTCCGTCTGTCCGTCTGTCCGTCTGTGCATGTATTCTTGTAATCAAAGTACAGGTCGCAATTACGGTCCGATCTCGACGAAACTTTACACATATCTTTTTTTTGGCCCAAGGACGATCCCTATTGAATTTGGTTAAAATCGGTTCAGATTTAGATATAGCCCCCATATATATGTTAGCCCCGATTTGACATGTAAGCGCTGTAAAAACTTTATTTTATATCCGATCAGTATGAAATTCGGCAGAAAGAGGTTTCTTATTATATAAATGAACAATGTTAAATTTGGAAGAAATCGGTTCAGATTCAGATATAGCCCCCATATATACGTTACCCCCGATTTGACATGTAAGCGCTGTAAAAATGTTATTTTATATCCGATCAGTGCGAAATTCGGCAAAGAGAGGTTTCTTATTACATGAAGGAAAACTGCTAAATTCGGAGAAAATCGGTTCAGATTTAGATATAGCCCCCATATATATGTTACCCCCGATTTGACATGTAAGCGCTGTAAAAACTGTATTTTATATCCGATCAGTGCGAAATTCGGCAGAAAGAGGTTTCTTATTACATGAAGGAATACTGCCAAATTCGGAGAAAATCGGTTCGGATTTAGATATAGCCCCCATATATATGTTACCCCCGATTTCACATGTAAGCGCTGTAAAAATTTAATTTTATATCTGATCAGTGCGAAAGTCGGCAAAAAGAGGTTTCTTTCTACATGAAGGAATACTGCCAAATTCGGAGAAACTCGGTTTAGATTTAGATATAACACCCATATATATGTTACCCCCGATTTGACCTGTAAGCGCTGTAAAAACTGTATTTTACCCCCGATTTGACATATAAGCGCTGTAGAGACTGTATTTTATATCCGATTAATACGAAATTCGACAGAAGGAGGTCTTTTTACATGAATGAGTATTCAGGGAAGATCGGTTCAGATTTATATTAAAGCTCCATATATTGTTGTTGTTGTATTTTACTTCCGATCATTAAAATTTTCCAGAAAGATGTTTCTCAATTTAGGAACGAATATTGCTTAATTTAGCGATTATCGTTTCAGAATTACATAGATAATATTTTTCTACCCATTTACCAATTATTCCATATTATGATGGCAATGACCCTTATCGCATTGTTAGGGAGGTGTAGGGTATTATATAGTCGGCTCCGACCGACTTTCTGCCTTTCCTTGCTGGTTTGTTATTATAAAGGAAAATGTTTTTCAAACGGCAATTTTCATACTGTTTTGTTATGGTTTTTTATTTTTTGAAAAAAACCGGTTTTTTGATCACTCTACTGTTAACTTTTGGTGCAAAATGGTGCATTTGTGTGGGAGGTACCAAAAGGGGCGTAGCAACATGGCCCATTTTTCTCGAGTTGATAGCGACTAATAAACTAATGCTATGTGTGGAATTTCAGAAGATTTGAATAAGTAGTATAGCAGTTATTAAAGATTCAATATTTCACAACATTTTAACACTTTGCGGGGGAGGTACTAGAAGGAGTGGACCAATATGGCACATCTTCGAACTTAGCCGGAGATAGAAAAAAATATTACCACGTACCAAATTTCAAGTCAATCGGTTACTCCTTTCGAGAGTTATCGTGCGCACCAGCCAGCGGACAGACAGACAGACGGACGGACATTGCTCATTCGACTTAAAATGACACAAAACGAATATCCGCCGAACATACTTAGGGTCTTAGATCACTCCTTCGATGTGTTACACTTTTTTTCGTAGCAAATGATTTATACCCTCGTCACACTAAAGTGAGGGTATAAAAAATGCCAAATACTCATACGGCAGAACTATTTTCGTAAATGCGTTTGTATCATTGGCATTTACCTAAAACGTTGCAAATAAAAACATCGATTTTCGGATTTTTGACTTCGTTATAATTTCAATAATATGAATAGATGAAGCTTGGCAATAGAGTGAAGTGTCTTGAGTTTCGAATAATCAATACTGAATTTTAAAGAAAACTCTTCAGATGTACACACAGCTCCCGAATACAATCTGTGTTTGAAATCTGATTATCACTAAAGTACACTACCGAATTTGTAGAAGATCGGTACAGATTTAGAGATGACACCTATATACATATACCACGTATACCATTTAACATATAACGGCTATAACAGCATTTCGTATGCCGAATTTCGTACTTATCGGATATAAAAAACTGTTTCTACAGGGCTTACATGTCATATCGGGTGTAACATATATATTGGGACTATGTTTAAATCGGAACCGATTTTCCCTGAATTCTGCAATGTTCATACATGTAATAAGGACACTCTCTCTGTTGAATTTCCTACTGATAATAAAATATAATACTGGTAATAAAATAGGTTTCTACAAATCGGATGAAAATATATATGGGGGCTATATCTAAATCTGAACGGGGTTTCTCCGAATTTTGTAGTGTTCATTCATGTATCTGATATAAAATACAGTTTCTACAGCGCTTACATGTCAAATCGGGGGTAACATATGTATATATGGGGGCTATATCTAAATCTGAACTGATTTTGGCTTATTTCAATAGGGATCGTCCTTGGGAACAAAGAAAACTATGCTAAATTTCATCACAATCCGACCATAAATACGACCTGCACTTTGATCACAAAAATACATGAACAGACAGACAGACGGACAGACAGACAGACAGACAGAGAGACAGTGTGGTGTAGGGTATAAAAATATTAGACAATTTTAAGAGAGAACTTTCAAAATGGTTTCTCTTTTACTACCTTTTTACTACACCATTTCCAAGTGTAATTCAGAAAGTATAAATTGACATTCAGAAATTTAATTTGAACTCGTCAGTTGAAATTCTGATTTTCCAATTGATGTTTAGAATTGGTCAATTGAAATTCAGATTTTTTTTATTTGAAATTCAGAACTCGTCAATTGAAATTCGGATTTTCTATTTAAAATTCAGAATTCGTCAATTAAAATTCAGAACTCAACATTTGAAATTCAGAACTCGTCATTTGAAATTCAGAAATTTGATTTTCAGAACATTTTAATGTGAAATTAAGTATGTAGCCAAAAAGGGTGGCTGATAGTGGATTGGGATTTAAGCGGTCCATGTTAAACCAGCTGATAAACAAACATAATTTTTGTAGGAACAAAGGTCAATTCGTAATAATAAAAATTTACCAACGCAGGACAGCTTTTCTCATCAGGACAGCTTTTCTCATCAATGGAGCAAAAGAGCGAAACGATTGTCAGAAATAGAGAAGTCTTAGACAATGACTCTATGAAAGCAGATTGGATTAGCTCTTTCTCGAGTCAGATTCAGTTTAAAACCAGCAAGGAAAGGTTAAAGTCGGGCGGGGCCGACTATATAATACCCTACACCACCTCGGCAATGTACATTAAGAATTTCTTTTTGAATAGTTGGAATAATTAGTTTCCTTTCTTTTACGAAAGTACTTAGCTCCCCCGCCACGTCAAGGCTTATTCCAAAGAGGAGTTTAATATAATGTGTGGAATTAGAAATTGAACTAATAATAATATTCCACATATTTGCATTTACTGTGGTTATTATTAGCCTTAACACAATAAATAGTCCGATTTTTGGTCGTACACGATATAAGTAATATATGCAGGGTATGTTAGGTAGGTACTACCTTGGAATAATTGGTACTACCTTCGAATAATTGGTTTAAGTAATGCTTTAATTTTCATTTCCGCTGAAGCCTTTCAGGTCTTTAAAATAGCGCTTATATAAACAAATTAGGAACATCTTCCCTGAATACTCATTCATGTAAAAAGACCTCTGATCGCATTAAAAATACACTTTTTACAGCGCTTACATGTAAAATCGGGAGTAACATATATATGGGGGCTATATCTAAATCTGAACCGATTTTTTCCGAATTTGGCAGTATTCCTTCATGTAATAAGAAACCTCTTTCTGCCAAATTTCACACTGATCGGTTATAAAATAATTTTTTACGGCGCTTACATGTGAAATCGGGTGTAACGTATATATGGGGGCTATATCTAAATCTGAACCGATTTCTTCCAAATTTAACAGTGTTCATTCATATAATAAGAGACCTCTTTCTGCTGAATTTCATACTAATCGGATAAAAAATAAAGTTTTTACAGCGCTTACATGTCAAATCGGGGCTAACATATATATGGGGGGCTGTATCCAAATCTGAACCGATTTTAACCAAATTAAATAGGGATCGTCCTTGTGCCAAAAAAAAGATATGTGTAAAGTTTCGTCAAGATCGGGCCATAATTGCGACCTGTATTTTGATTACAAGAATACATCTACAGACAGACGGACAGACGGACATAGCTAAATCGACTCAGAAAGTGATTATAAGTCGATCGGTGTAATATACAATGGATCTATCTCTTCTCCTTTTGGGTGTTACAAACAAATGCACAAAGTCATAATTCCCTGTACCACAGTGTGGTGTAGGGTATAAAAATAGTTATTCACTTCAGTAAAATTCATTTCAGAATGTACCTCTATACTTTAATAATGCGAAATTAATATTTTCTTGTTTTCAAAAGGATATTGTGAATATCAATTTATTGTTTCTGTATTTCAAATGAAAAATTCTGAATTTCAAATGTCGTGTTCTGAGTTTCCAAAGTCGAGACCTGAATTTCAATTACAAATGGATATTCTGAATTTAAATTGATAACTTCTGAATTTCAGATAGAAATTCTGATTTTCTGAAATTTAAATGGAAAATCTGAATTTCAAGTGACGAGTTCTGAATTTCAAATGGAATTTCTGAATTTCAAGTGACGAGTTCTGAATTTCAATTGACGAATTCTGAATTTAAATTGATTTTTTCTGAACTACATTTGGAAATGGTGTAGTTTTTACTCGACAAATTTTTCCGAATAAAAGTAACAGAAACTTCAAGTAGAAGACATTTTTCTGTGCTTCCTATTTTTACAAGATTTCCTTTCCCGTACTTTTTTAAATTATGTTCTCTCAGAGAGAATTTTGTATTATTTATCTTTTGCTAGTCTTACTACTAAAAAAAGTTAAGGAGCAAATCTCATATTAGCAGAATAAATTTCATGTGCCATGAACATATCTCAAAAGATCCATTGAAAGGTGTAGTATTTTTTGTAAATTTGGCGAGTATTTTCCGGGAAAAAATTTCGTAGCATATTTCAATCCTTAAATGTCCATTTTGAAAATACTTTTTTTGATTTTTTTGGAAAAAGGCCCAAATTGATCCATTAAGAAGGGAGCTAGAGGTTTAACATCTTCCACAAAAATGAACCTCATAAAATGTCACTATATTGCTCTGACAATAAGAATTCTCTCAGACATTAATTAACAGCATATTTATACCTTACACCCCATTGTGGTACAGGGTATTATGACTTTGTGAATTTGTTTGTAACGCCCAAAAAGAGAACAAATAGAACCATAGTTTATTATACCGATCGAAATATAATCATTCTTTGAGTCGATTTAGCCATGTCCGTCTGTCTGTCCATGTTTTCTTGTAATCAAAGTGCAGGTCGTATTTATCCGATTGTGATGAAATTTAGTACACTGCTCTTTTGTGGCCCAAGGACGATCCCTATTGAAATTGGTCAAAATCGGTTCAGATTTAGATATAGCGCCCATAAGCGATGAAGAAACTGTATTTTATATCAGATCAGTACAAAATTTGACAGAGAGAGTTATCTTATTACATGAATGAACACTGCCAAATTCGGGGAAAATCGGTTTAGATTTAGATATAGTCCCCATATATATGTTTCACCCAATTTGACATGTAAGCGCTGTAGAAACCGTGTTTTATATCTAATCAGTACGAAATACGGCAGAGAGAGTTTTTTTATTAACATGAAATAAAAATAAAACATTCGGGGAAATACAGTTCAGATTTAGATATAGCCCCCATATATATGTTTCACCCGATTTGACATGTAAGCGCTGTAGAGACCGTGTTTTTTATATCCGATCGGTACGAAATTCGGCAGAGAGAGTTTTTTTATTACATGTAAGAACACTTCCAATTTCTTATCGCAGTGCCCATTTTCGCACTGTTAGGAAGGCGTAGGGTATTATACTGTCGTCCCCGGCCGACTTTAGCATTTCCTTACTGTTTTTCATTTAATATAATACTCCCTTCGAACAAAAAAAGAAAATTTTGACCCACTGGGGTCAATATTATGGGGTCGCTATTCTGTAAAAATGCTGTTGGACGGTGTTATTATTAGACAACTACATCGAAAACACTTGACAGTATTTCCTCCAATATTCATTTTTGGAAGAGTGGTGTTAGGTATTATATAGTCGGCTCCGCCTGACTTTGTTCCTTCCTCACTGCATGCTAAAAACGCACAAGGGAAAAACGTATTAGAATTATACTGCGTTTTATTAATACTGGGGCTTTATACAAATTATTATCGAATTTTAGTAATTTGGTTCTCAAATTCGAACAATCAGTATGTATTGTAGTTACGCACATATGAGATGATAATATTCAATACTGGATAAGTAGCGAGAATATTTACAGAGTTAAGACTATTAGTTTGAAGGTATGTAAAGAGGTGATGAATCTAAGAAGTATAGCTTAGTTTGAAGAATATATTATTGGCACATATAAAGTTAAGGAAATTCCTTTAAAAATTTTGAAAATTATCGTGCTTATCGAAACACAGAGATTAAACGTCTAAAAATGTTATAAATTGATTTATGTCAAGCATACTTTTGGACTTAGATTATTCCTACCATGTCAAGGTGGCCAATATATTGTTGCTTATAACACTATTCAATAACATTTTTGTAGAAAGTTGTGCATAACATTTTCTGGTGTAATATGGGGTCCTAAGCGCGCGACTAGTGGCGTCATTGGGCCGTACTTTTTCGAAAATGAGGTCGGCCAAGCTGTTTCTGTAAATGGTGTTCGCTATCGCGAGATGATAACGGACTTCTTATGGTCTTAAATTGAGGATATGAACCTGGACGATATGTGGTTCCAACAGGATGGTGCCACTTGCCACACAGCCAACGAAACAATGGCTCTTTGAGCGACAAATTTAATGGAGGTGTTATCTCTGATCATGTGGTATATATAGTTGACCTTCTTTCTTTGGTGATATGTTAAAGAAATAGTGTAGGTTAATTAGCGAAGAACAATTCAAGAGCTAAAGGATGAAATGATTCGGCACATTGACGACATTGAACCTCAATTATGTCTCAGAGTCATTGAAAATATTCACTAAATGATAGAGGTATGGCACCGAAGCCGAGGCGAGCATTTGGCCGATATTTTGTTTCACACATAATTGTCATAGATCCTTCTAGCATAATGAGAAGTACTAAGATAATTATCTGAAAACTTTTTGTTTTATTTACAATTAACATCGTGTTATTGGTTGGACCACCCTTTACTACTCAGAATCTTCCACAATTCTACACATAGTATTAGTTTCTTGGTCGCATTCATCTTGAGCAAAATGGTACCCCCCCATACAAATGGACCATTTCACAAAAAAAGTTATCTGCTTATAACTTTGATTCCAGTCTATACAAATACTTAAAATTTTGTGGAGTGTAATGCCCTTACACTACCTATAGTCCCGTGCAAAGTAGGCGACATTACTACACTTCTTTTGGTACCTCCCATACCAATGGACCATTTTGTACAAAAACTTAACGGCTTGTAACTTCGATTCCTGCACATACAAACACTTGAAATGTTGTACAGAGTAATGTTTTTATAGTACCGACAGTATATTAAAACCAGTAAGGAAAGGCAGAAAGTCGGGCTGTGCCGACTATATAATACCCTACACCTCCCTAACAATGCGATAAGGGTCATTACGATAATAATATGATATACAGGGTGGAGCGCGGTAATTTGCTTATTTGGGAATGAAATAAAAAAGGTAAGAACTTTAGACAAATTTATTTTATACTTTAATTATATTGAACAGTAAGGAAATTTTTAAATTACATGGTTTTAAATAGTGTAACTGGCAAATGAAGACCTTCGCTATCCACACACTACTGCATACGTTTTCTAAAGTTTTCATGAACTCTAACAAGCATGTCGACTTGTATTCCGCCAATTTCAGCCTCAATACGAGTAGTGTTAATTAGGTCTTCCAAGGTGTTGGGATGGTTGATATACAGTATACTCGTATGTAGTCGAAGGGGCCAAAAAAGGATATGTGTAAAGTTTCGTCGAGATCGGACCATAATTGCGACCTGCACAGACGGACGGACAAACGGACATAGCTAAATCAACTCAGACAGTGATTCGATAGGTATAATAAACGATGGGTCTATTTCATTTTCTCCTTTTGGGTGTTACAAACAAATGCAAAAAATTATAATACCCTGTACCAAAGTGTGGTGTAGGGTATAAAAATAAGCGTTATTGCAACGCCCCTTCCGGTACCTCCCAAACAAAATTAAAAAAAAAATTAAAAATAAGAAAAATTTTTGTTTTGAATTTCCCTATTTTTGCAATGTGTCATACAATCAATCACGTAGAATATTAAATTTATACGTGTATGCATGGACTTTTTGCAAATTTTATTTTTTGCATAGAGTAATTTGTAATCATAGACAAATGTGTAAAATACCTGTTGTATATAAATTCTTCAGCTAATTTTGTTGCAATTGTACATGCGATTCATGCACTTCAACTCGCTATTGAAACAAGTAACCGCACCCTTAGCCAGGACATACACTTTCACTTGGTCTACTGGTATTTACCTCACATTTGCATTAATTCGTTCATTCATTCCACCATGTAATTTTACACAAAAAATGATAACATTGTTTGTCAATTTGTCACCCATGCCATCAATGTGAAAGCTTCAACGTGTCCTTGTTCCGAGTACTGGGGCGCGCTTTTTTTTCCTGTAATTCCAACCGTTTTCGGGTTTCGTGTAATGTCAGCTCCATTACCGACTAAGTGCTCAGAGACCATTATCATCGTTTGTATATCACAGCATTACCGCCTGGCGTGGCGGCAGGTATTACTACACCCTCTACCACCATTAGGTCACACCTCACCATTTCTTTGATAACGACCACTGCGCCAACGTATTGTGGCTGGACACTGGTTCCTGTTTTGCCATTGCATTTCGGCGCGGATTCCCATGCACAACTTTCTGTTTCAGCTGTGTCCCTCTGGAGTGGCGTGAATGGTCTGTCGTTACTGACTCTTTAGAAGATCCACACGAAAGTGAAGGGCCAGTGCGTGGTTTTGTTTGAAAGCCATGATTACTTATGCATCAGTGTGAGGAAATTTTGGTTATCATGGGACAGCACAGTGGGTCATAGTATAATATTAAGAAAAAATAATCGGGTATATTTCAAGTATTTATATGAACTGTTATTAAAGTTATAAGCAGTTATTTTTTGTATCAATTGTCCCTTTGTTTTGGGGGTACCAAAAGGGACCGAGCCACTTCGCCCATTATTCTCACATTTACATGAGTGGAATTATGGAGGATTCAGATAAGTAGCATAGAAGTTATTAGAGAATCAATATTTCACTTAATATTAATCCTTTATGAGAGAGGCACTGGAAAGAGTGGACAAATGTGGCCCATCCTTATACTTAGCCTGAAATATAAAAAATATTAACAAATTTTAAGTCAATTCGTTGCTCCTTTTGAGAGTTATCGTAAGCTACCGCCAGATGAACAGACAGACAGAGTGACAGACAGATTTGTTAGGGATATATTTGACAGAAATATGCGTGATCCAACGGCAAATTTTGGGGTGGAATGTAATTACGTCCAGGGTCATAGTGTCCATGGAGATTATTACGCTATAAAAAGTGTTATTTAAGTTATGACACTTTGAATAGTGTCACAGTGTTCATGGACCTTATGACACTTTTTACAGTGACGTGCCATAAATTTTGGACCTCAGAAAGGGGTGCCCCGTCGCCCGTACGAGTTCATTATTGACAACCAAATATCTGGAGAACAATTCCATTAATTTTGTTCTCAGTTGCGTGGGAGGGAGGTTGGGAGTACCCCGGCCATACGACTCCATTATTGGAAAGAAAATATCTGGAAAATCAATTCCCAATTGGCTACTAATTTGGTGCTGGTGTGACCCAAGAAGAAATTGGCGATATCGGAGTGGTGGGCGAGGCCCTATCCATGCGACTCTATTGTTAAAAACAAAATATCTAGAGAACAATAGAACAAGTATTGGACTGAAGGTGGCCGTGAATCGCGTTGTCGCCAAGGACGTCCGAATCTGTAAAAGGACATTTAGAAATTAGGAGAAATAGCTTAATATTAGGAAATGTAGTTCATTTTAAATACGAAATAGAGATTGGATTAAATCTTTCAAAGTAGGAAATTTGTGTGCCCATTTTTTACCCCATGGTGCTGTGTTAACTGTTTGTAGGTGTAAAACAAAAATTTACATTCATGGCTTTATACCGGCTGGCTTTTAGTGTAATTAAAATATCACCCGTGACAGTAACTGTCATATATGACACACATAGACACAGGCACGACTCCCCCTCTAACCAACAACCTCCACCAACACCTATCCGATATAAAGGCTCTGCAACATTTATTCTGTGTTATACAATGACGATAAGGACTTGTTGTCTGTTAAGGAGCTTTTCCAAGCCATGTAGCGGAAAATAATGATGAGGTGACGGAGATGGCGGAGATGTGATTTTGCACATCGACTGTTCTACAGAAATTGTGTTAATGGCCAGTAAAATGTAGAATTCGCATTTGCATGACGCTTCTGTCGAAAAAATTTTGTACGCCACGCGATAGATGTTCATTCGTTCAGCTGATGTTTCCGCTTCATCTCAGGCATTGGCTTTAAATCGAAATATGATGTTAACTTGTCCATGGCTGACATCTGAAAGTAACGGCTTGATGGGGGCGAATAGGAAGAACAGGTCGGTCTGCCCATACTACAGAGCATAATTGGGTTACGGATGTGAAGGAATGTAAGTGGCAGACATGAATGCGACTACTTGTATGTACCCATGTGTTCGCGCACTTTACAAGTATTCTGAAGAGTAATGGATTTAAGATGGGAATCAATTGAAATACAATGTAATCTTTACTTAATACTCTTATTTTGAAAAAGGCTCTATTGTAAGGACATGCGATGCATATGAACTGTTTACTTTCAAAGTAACGTAAATCGTTTGCCTTTAAAACTATTCTTACTAAAGCGTCAGAGGCCACAAATTTTATCTTTCTCAAATTCTCAGAAAATACATATTGCCCTAGTATGTCGGAGTGATGGCCCATAATATTAAATAATTTAACAGATAATTTCGAGCAGGTGGCGGTGTCAAGGTTCATAAAAATTAAAATTGTTCTCGGTAATATTTTTTCCAATATAATTTTATTGCAACATGTCATAAGAAATTTAAAATAGAAAATGTCGTTTCTTAAAGCATTTTCCGTGGACTTTTCTAAGAAATAGAAATTTTAACTCAAATAACAAAAATGTTAACTTAAAAAATAATATAAAAGAAAATCTCAGAATTGATCCAATTTTTTTTTTTAATTTTTTTTTTGAAAAAATAGGTATATTGTTTCCGTTACTCTCCACAAAGTTTTTAGTATTTGTTTGCATTAGAATCAAAGTTAAAAGCATTAACTTGTTGTGCAAAAATGTCAATTTGTATGAAAGTACAATCCAAATTGAGTTTTTCCATAAAAAATATTCCTATCAGAGCTAAAGTCTTCAAATTTGGAACATCCAGAAATTCCTAGAAAAAGCAAAATATGCTTACCAAGTTTCATTAAAATCGGAGATAGAAAAAAATATTGACACATTCCAAATTTGAAGTCAATCGGTTAATCCTGTTGAAAGGTAACGTGCACATCAACCTGATAGACAGATGGACAAGCTGACGGGCTAAAACAGTCCAAAACGGTCACTTAATCGAAGGGTTTTCCAATAAGTGTGATATGATTTCTTTGGAAAAAACACGCTTATTGTTAAGGAAATTCAAAAGTTTTTTATTTAATGTGGAGTATAATCGATACAATTAAGCTCTAAATAAAACGTCATTCAAATGGCCTCCATGACTTCTTCTGCAGGAACGAATTCGATGAATAACGCTGGGAGCGATCGATCGACTTACAGAAGATGCCGATTTTGTCAAAAAAATCATCTTTTCATATGAAGCTCATTTTGATCTTGGCGGGTATGTAAACAAGAAAATTGTCGCATTTGGGGCACAGAAAACCCGCACGCATATATTGAAAAGCCGATACACCCAAAACGAGTCACCGTTTGGTGCGGATTTTGGTCCAGAGGCATAATTGGGCCATTTTCCTTCGAAAATGAGCAAGTGGCCGTTACAGTCAATGGCGATCGTTATCGGGCCATGTTGAACGAATTTTTGTTCACAAAAATTGAAGAGGAGGATATTGGCAACATTTGGTTTCAACAGGACGGCGCTACGTGCCACACAGGCGAAGCGCGATGTTTTCAAAAAAAAAAAGTTATTTGGCGGACCCTTTATATGTAGTAAAAGCTAAATAACATTTCAGCTATATTACATTTCAATAAACACGAATTTGGGGAAAATCAGTTCAGATTTAGATATAACCCCCTTAAACAAGTACATATCCGATCAGTACGAAATTTGGCCAAAAGAGGTTCCTTATTACGCGAAAGAACACTTCACAAATCGATTCAGATTTACACAAAGCTCCATATTCACTCAAACTTTGTTTAATGCGATTGATTTGTTCGACAAAAAACCGCATAAATCGAATTCACATAAAACGATACACTAGCTCCATATAAAAACTTCTAATTCGATCCTGAATTTAAAAAATCCGCGAAGCATTAAAATTCAATTTAAATCGCATAAAAAAGGAAACAAAACCGTATTTCATTTAATAAAACAATAATAACCAGTAAGGGAAGACAGAAAGTCGGACGAGGCCGAATCATACATGTAAAAATAAAACTCTCTACCACCGAACTTCCTACTGGTCGGATATAAAAGGGATCGTCCTTGGGCCAAAAAAGAGCACTGTGCTAAATTTCATAACAATCGGACCATAAATACGACCTGCCTTTGATTACAAGAATACATGGACAGACGGACATAGCTAAATCGAATCAAAAAGTGATTCTATGTCGATCGGTATAATAAACTACGATTTTATTTCTTCTCTTTTTGGGCGTTACAAACAAATGCACAAAGTCATAATACCCTGTACCACAGTGTGGTGTAAGGTATAAAAACTGAAATTAAAGAAAAAACAAACAAGGATACAAATTTAAGTTAATATTTATATAACAGATTCAGAATCGACAAATACTTTTCGCCGTTTCTGGATTGGCTCAAAATAAATTTCAATCAATGTGTATCTTGAATAAGAAGTGCTTAGTTTTGGTAAATAAATTACGGATTTTCTTATAGAAAGGTAATTTTTTAATCGATTTTGACTTAAGGGAAATAATTGGTGTTGTTTTCTTACTTTTTTCCATGGTAATATCATAAATAAATACACATTTTTAGCACATACGCTTCAAAACAGAAAATGTTTTATGCTAACCTTGTCCATTCCAACAGACGAAAAAGGAATTTCCCCTAAACTGTAAAGAAATTCGGCAAGCACACATGTAGAGTTCTAAGCTGATATTTGTTTTTCTTACGGTGATTATGTACATAACTATGTGTCATCAATATTTTATTTTAGTTTAAATAAAAAAACAAGGTTTGACTGTATATGTTCCTCCCGATTTGACATCAAAGAGCTATAAATGTAGTACCGATCATTACAAAATTTGGCAGAAAGAAGTTTCTTAATTTAGGAACGAATACTGCTTAACTTGGAGAGAATGGGCTCAGATTTATATATAGAGATTGTATACATTAGGATTGTATTTTATGCCCGATCTTTACATAATAAGGGGTTTTACTATAACTATAGTTTATATATCGTCCCATTTATCTGTTCCTTCCGATTCTTCATCTGTGAAAGAATACTGCGCATTTTAAGGTTATCGTTTCAGATCAAGTCGATTCCTGCATTCTAAAGCATGGTAAGTCAACTTAGCATGTTTTTAGGGTGATTGCATTTTGAATTTCTAAAGATTCCAAATTATATTCAGTCAAAATTTGGTGTTTATCCGTCAACACAATCAAAAGTTATAGCGAATATTACACGGGGGGAAATCGCCATTTTTGATATGTTTGAATCGAAAGAAAATATACTTGGAAAAAAATTTTTAAATATTATATATTTGTGAAGAAATAAATTATATTTGGAAATCAAGAAATTTTATTTGGAACGCATATTTTAATATATTAGAACAAAATATATTTGCAAACTAACTATCACAATTAAAATATGTGTTTATTTAAAAAAGGCTTTTAAAACTTTGCTGAATTTTTCGAACTTTAGTTAGTTTTTCCTAGATTTAGTGTTATACTTTATAGTTAAAAATGTCATAAGCAGCATTAGCTTTATCTTACATAGCTAATTTTTAATTAATAAATATTACAATTCATCACTTTTTGTCCATCCATCAATGCAATTTATAGTTACGAATGATTATAGAATCTAAGTTTTAATTAAATTTTACAAACATATAAAATTTCTAAAAATTTACGCTTTGAACCTCCGAAAAACAGAAAACTTCTCTTTATATTAATGCATGGATACAATGCCTAAATACTTAAACACAAATTGATCTTTGTTTCGGA
The DNA here is from genome assembly GCA_963930755.1 of Eudasyphora cyanicolor. NCBI lineage: Eukaryota > Metazoa > Arthropoda > Insecta > Diptera > Muscidae > Eudasyphora > Eudasyphora cyanicolor. The sequence goes on from OZ005737.1 coordinate 152,928,455, forward strand.
AATAATAGTTCCAAATAAAAACATATTAGGGTGGGAACAAAGTTTTGTTTAGAACAACATCCTCCCAAACATATAATATTTGTATGTGTCAAATATAATATATTTGGGGTGTACCCTAAACATATGTATATTTCATATGACATAGGTCATTGTTCTTCTCGTTTGCCGATCCTACCAGTGAATCGATGCACAAGGTGGCATCTCAGTGTTATGTGCCATATAAACGGAGGCCAACACAACATGAGAGTTTTCTTACTGGAGTTTGGCAGATACTACGTCTTCACTACTACAAGAAGGAATTTTATTAAGGTCGTTCTTGGCAAATATACAGGCTCTACATCTTCCATTACCTGTACCTTGAAGCAGCTTAAACCCTGGCGTCCTGAGCCCACAAACTATATCTCCATTCAACCATGGTTCCTGGTTTGGATCAGGTCAGCCACTCCTTGCATCAGGAGGTATTTTAAGGCGGCTGATGCTGCCTTAGATTGTTGGAGGTTTATCTGTAGGAACCGGACCATTGTCAGGTTTCGCCCCCACCGTTATATCTGCCTCGTCGTCTGTAGGCGCTAAAAGCTCATCTCCACCGGCTTCATCCCCACAGGATTTTTCCATTCCCCTGATGACGAGCATCTCCACACATGCAAGCACATCGGTACAGGTTGAAACGCGGGTTCCCGCCAGATGCTGATCTGATACTTGCGAAGAAACCAGTAAGGAAAGGCCAAACTCGGGCGGTGTCGGCTATATGATACCCTACACCACTGTAGAATGATTGGATAACAATAAAATATCCAATGTATACATCAACTAAAATTTGTTTACACAATGTACATTTAGCACGTCTCCGCCTATGTAGCTGAATCGGAGCAACTTTGGTCCATGGATCAAGAAACTTTACCACGCTAAATTTCAGAACGATTGGATGTAAACTACGGTTTCTTTAGTCCTAAAGGGCCAAATCGGAAGAAACATATATATGGGAACTATATCCAAATCTTAACCAATTTTCTTTAAATTGATCAAAGTTGGTCCGTAGATGAAGAAACTCTACCAGCTAAATATCAAAACAATTGGATGTAAAATACAGCTTCTATTGGGCTAAAGGGCCAAATTGGACGAAACATATATATCAGAGCTATATTAAATCTGAACCGTTTTCAACCAATTTCAATATGGTTCTTTCCAGGTGCGAAAGACTCCTAACTGCAAAATTACAGCACGATCGGAGTTTAATTGTGACCTGTACTCATCGAACAACATAAGAGCTAGTGATTCTGAATTGATCTGTATAATTTAAGGTGGGACTAGCTGTAGAATTTATAGATATTACAAACATCTGTCGTGAAGAAAACTTATAATGCCATGTAACACAGTGTGGTGTAGGGTATAGAAATATATGACGGACATGGCTAAATACTCGTTGACTCAAAAAGTGATTCTATGTCGATCGGTATAATAATGTATGGGTATATCCCTTTGTTTTTTGCGTTACGAACAAATGCACCAAGTGCTAATATCATGTACCGCATTGTAGTTCGGATATAAACAGCCTCTACAAAACAAATTGGATGGAACATACATATCGATACCTTCATTTGAAAGTATGCTAAGGAAGTTTTTCAGGAGAAGCGATCCAAGTTTTATGAAATTATTCAGTCAGAATTTATTTTTGGTTTGAGACCATATGTTCCAGTTAATTTCTGTCTATTGCAAAAAAGTAATAGATACAAATACAAAAATTGGTAGAGAGTTTTAATTGCTTGATAGAATTGACTGCAGTTTCGGTAGACACCACACTATCATCTTCAGAATTCAGTAGCAATAGTGTATGTCTTTAACTTAAATCAGCTGAAATACTTATGGAAGCAGTAAATTGAATTTAACAAGAACTGCTAACCAAACCCGTATTTTGCCGAACTAAGTCAACATACTAAAACTCTCATACCAATAGATTTTTGTTTTTTGCTTATGAAATTTTTAAATTTGTATGGAATTCTTTTTCAACGTAAATAGAAATACCTCTACTATTTATAGGTGACGATTTCTGTCCATCTTTCGTTGGACGGCCTGATTGCCTCTGGCCTAAGCCAGAGCTTGCATGTGATATGCAAATTTTTCGATTTGTCATGTCGTCCCTTTCCCACAAAGTTCATTGGCTTTGCAGCTCCCCAGTATATCCCTATGCCCAGGCACCCATATGAGGTTTGTGTTAAACTGCTCAGCCATCTTGTTAAGAGATCTGCGTCGAAGGCTGTTTGTGGACCCTCTTCCTCGGATAAATTGAACAGATCTAGTCTTTTCCGAAAGTGCAAAATTTCTAGGAATAATTAATATTGCCGATTAATATTGTGGCGAGAGATTTCAAATTGTAGTGCTATGGTAACGGATTGAGTGGGCTATTTACCAACGGTGTACACTTTCGAGAAGAACTACATCACTATGATACCAGCCAGAGATTGATGAGTTGGCTGAATATCAGGCAATAGACACCATCTACACTTGTATGCTAACGGATCGAGGTTTGCTGATAAGGTTGGCTTCGGAGTTCACTGTAAAGAACTGCCTCGACTGCCGCAGATCTCTTAACGTGATGTCTGAGAAGTTTAATATACACCTCATATGGGCGCTTGGGCATATGGATATCATGGGGAACTGCAAAGCCGATGAACTTGCTAGGAAAGGGACGACATTACAAATTCTCAAAGAATTTGCATATATTGGTGCGCCACTCTCCACGTGCAAGCTTTGGCTTAGGCAAGAGGCAATCAGGCAGTCCAGCGAAAGATGGACAGAAATCGCCACCTGTAGGTAGCAAGACAAATCTGGCCAACATATGACTTGAGAATGTCAAAATATCTCCCCGCAATAGAGAGGAAAATATTGTCTTCGTAGATATCAGATCTGACGGGACACTGCCTGATCGGCGAACATGCCAGAAGGTTGGGTATTGACTCAAATGACTTCTGCAGAGCCTATGGTGAAGAGGAAGAAGTCGAGATCATTGAGCACTTGCTATGCGACTGTCCCGAATTGAGTACACTACCTCTAGATATACTGATGTCTGCGTTTTTAGGCAGTCTAACAGATGTTTCCAGTACCTATAATCGTACTATCGATAACTTTGGTTATCAAACAGGATGGTTTCAGCCCGTGGTAACTCTGTGGACCTAAACTGGTATATGTGAGCTGGTAAAAAACGGCTGCCACCCTAACATAAACCTATGACCATTTGAAATTATATTCTCAAAAATATTCCTTTTTCCTTTTTTTTGTGAAAAAAAAATGGAGACTCTTATTTTTGAATTGACACTATTCAGATTCGGGGCATACAACGGGCAAAAATTTTCCATGCCAAATCTGTTTGCGTTCATAAATTATCTTAAGTGGCCCGGAATTTACTGCGGTTTTAAATCCAGATTTAAAAAAAATCCTGACAGTTTATTTGTTTACCTTAGTCATCAAATATTGTATTTAATTGAAGCTGTTTCTGATGACTTCCCATACATATCAATATATTTAATATATTTCATACAGTATAGAACATAGAAGCAAAAACGTACGTGTTATATGTCAATAAGTATAATAAACTAGCGGACCCGGCGAACTTCGACTCGCCACAATTTAACGCCTTCAGATAAACTCCCGAGTAATAATAAAACACAGATAGTTCAAATTTCAATGCGATTTATTTGAGTGGAATCGAAATCAGTGGAGAGCGATATGATGAACAATGTTTTTTGATTTGTTTTCCGGCGCAAAAACAAACAACGAAGACGGTTTCCCAACACGCGAACAGGCAACGTACAGCTGACCATGCGAAAAACAGGGAAATTCGAGATTAATCCCACAGACTTCCAACGATTGGCCTTGCGATTTATTGATTGTCACCGCAAAAGCCAATCGAATGGGGAACTGAATCCGCTTGAATTGGAATGGAAGATCCGTTGGAATTATCGGAATTCGTGGGATAAGGACTTCCTCTCCTTTGAATTTGCCCTTGATTATCGTCGCTTGAATCACATTGTTCATCAGTTTCTTGATGGACAACCGCGTACCGTTGCACAATTTTGGATGATTCAGATTCCGCAACATGATTATGATCGATTCCACCTTCAGCTGTAAATTATGCGGCGGAGCTCCTGGCACATCAAGCGAGTTCGATTTTACTTTGAATAATAAAATTCATGCTATTGACGTCCTTATTCTTCGCTGCTAATATTGCCCGTTCACTAATCTAATCGAGATTTGGAAACACTTTGGTGATGAGTTCCTCGTTCGACGATGTGAACTCGCAAAAATTTGCCGGGAACAATATCAATGCGGTGGAAACATCAACAGTAATTTGGCCATTGCCAAGCGCCAACAATTGTTTCGAGAATTCAAGAGCCGATGAGTCGTTCTGCAGCGCGACTCTCATGTTCGTGGTCAATTTCAACTTCTTGACATTCCGCCACAAAGACCACGATTTCAGGCATGCATTAATTTCATCGGCAGTAGATTTCGGGATGACGGGAAGCGTTTGACGAAAATCTCTGGAGAGCAATATCATAGACTCACCAAATTGTCTCAAATCACGTCGTAAATCCTTCATCGTTCGGTCAACTGCCTCCAGAGCTCGTTTATGCGCCATCGTGCATTCATCCCAAATTATGATTTTGCAATGCCCGCAATCCAATAAGATAACCTTACCTCTTATACTCAAACTTATTATCTGAAAAAATGTTCGAATTGATAAATATCGCGTTGAATTTTAATTGATCGTAATGCTTGTACCGTTTGCCGATGTGATACGCGAAATCAGTGTAACGATACGCAAAACTCGAATGAATTGCAGCAAGAAAAATAGCACATACTCGTACATATGTTTAATAGAAAACTTTTTTGTTTAATAGAAAATTAATAAAAAAATTTGGATTGAAAAAGAGAGCAGTAGATAGGAAAAGTAGGAATCTCGCAAGAAATAGCAATTTTCGATTTTCCCAATTTTCCAACTTTTCCGGAGGGTTTTCCCAAAATTTTCTTTCGTAAAAACCTTCTCCAGGCAAATACGAACAACTAAAAAAAATTGAGCCAAATCGGTCCAGCCGTTCTCAATTGATGAGAGCAGTAGATAGGAATAGTAGGAATCTCGCAAGAAATAGCAATTTTCGATTTTCCCAATTTTCCGACTTTTCCGGAGGGTTTTCCCAAAATTTTCTTTCGTAACAACCTTCTCCAGGCAAATACGAACAACTGAAAAAAAAATTGAGCCAAATCGGTCCAGCCGTTCTCAATTGATGAATTACTATACATTTTTCACACCATTTTTATATATATATATATAGAAGAAGATAAGCTGTATATATCGGACTGTAAATTCCAAAAAAATATTGCGAAATTCCCTTACATTCTGTAAATATATTCCATAATAATAGTGGTGGTATTCCATGTAGTTAAGGACAGGCAATGTAAGCAGTTTAGAGAAAAAACAGAAAAAATGAATTTAAAATTTTATTCCAATTTTTTTTATTTTAATTTATTCCACAATGGGTTGTGAGTTATTCATGATTTTAGAACAAAATAGCGACTACTTTTTTTTATATTTAAATTGAATGACGTCAGCAACATAGAAGATCAGTGAATGTTTTTAGATGACTTATTATAAAATCTCTTTAAATTAACAAATGTGAGAGTATCTTCGAAGATATGGCAATTTAAAATGACTTTAGATTGGATAATTGTCAACAAAAAAATAGTCGACTTAAAGCTCTATCAATTGATGGACATTTTATTTAATTTCGTTCCGAGCCTCGGATGTGCCTTTGAGTAGAAATTAGTGTTCGGAAATGCATAAAATGCATCTATAATGCACAAACATCAAAATATTTTGATGCCCATTCGATTTTCAAATGAACCACCTAAAAATACATCGATTAAAGCATACTTTGTTAAAATTCATCCATCTTTGTTGATGTGCCATTGCAAACTATTTCTCGGACAACTCGTTTCGTGAACATATTTTCAAAATATTTATACCCTACACCACACTGTGGTACAGGGTATTATAAGTTTGTTTCACGGCAGATGTTTGTAACACCTTAAAATAACACAGCTAGACCCACCTTAAAGTATACCGATCGACTCAGAATCACTAGCTGAGTCGATTAAACGATGTCCGTCCGTCCGTCTGTCCATGTAAAGTTGTTCGTCGACTACAGGTCGCAATTTCACTCCGATCATTCTGAAATTTTGCAGTTTAGAGTATTTCGCGGCTGTTAAGATCGCTATTGACTTTGGTTTAAATCGGTTCAGAGTTAGATATAGCTCCCATATATATCTTTCGTCCGATTTGGCCCTTTAGTCCTATAGAAGCTGTATTTTACATCCAATCGTTTTGAAATTTAGAACGGTAGAGTTTCTTGATCCATGAACCAACATTGCTGAATTTGAAAAAAATCGGTTAAGATTTAGCTATAGCTCCCATATATATGTTTCATCCGATTTGGCCCTTTAGTCCTATAGAAGCTGTATTTTACATCCGATCGTTTTGAAATTTAGAATGGTAGAGTTTCTTGATCCATGAACCAACACTACCGAATTTGAAGAAAATCGGTTAAGATTTAGCTTTAGCTCCCATATATATGTTTCGTCCGATTTGGCCATTTAGTCCTATAAAAGCTGTATTTTACATCCAATCGTTTTGAAATTTAGAATGGTAGAGTTTCTTGATCCATGAACCAACATTGCCGAATTCGAAGAAAATCGGTTAAGATTTAGCTATAGCTCCCATATATATGTTTCGTCCGATTTTGCTCTTTAGTCCTATAGAAGCTGTATTTTACATCCGATCGTTTTGAAATTTAGAATGGTAGAGTTTCTTGATCCATGAACCAACATTGCTGAATTTGAAGAAAATCGGTTAAGATTTAGCTATAGCTCCCATATATATGTTTCGTCCGATTTTGCTCTTTAGTCCTGTGGAAGCTGTATTTTACATCCAATCATTTTGAAATTTAGAATGGTAGAGTTTCTTGATCCATGAACCAACATTGCTGAATTTGAAGAAAATCGGTTAAGATTTAGCTATAGCTCCCATATATATGTTTCGTCCGATTTGGCCCTTTAGTCCTATAAAAGCTGTATTTTGCATCCAATCGTTTTGAAATTTAGAATGGTAGAGTTTCTTGATCCATGAACCAACACTACCGAATTTGAAGAAAATCGGTTAAGATTTAGCTATAGCTTCCATATATATGTTTCGTCCGATTTGGCCGTTTAGTTCTATAGAAGCTATATTTTACATCCAATCGTTTTGAAATTTAGAATGGTAGAGTTTCTTGATCCGTGAACCAACAATACCGAATTTGATGAAAATCGGTAAAGATTTAGCTATAGCTCCCATATATATGTTTCATCCGATTTGGCTCTTTAGATCCAATCGTTTTTATACCCTACACCACACTGTGGTATTATTTAAGTATAAAATGTCCCAAAAGTAAATTTATGTAAACAATTTATACATGAATTACAAAATTTACATATCCGAGTTATTCAATATTAGGTTTAGGTTAGGGTGGCAGCCGTATTTTTTTACAAGCTCACATAGACCAGTTTAGGTCCCTAGTGTTACCACGGGCTGAAATGCCCCTCATCGAAACCAACCTGTTTGATGTTCCCTTGGATATCCCTATGCCCAGGCACCCATATGAGGTGTATATTAAACTGCTCAGCCATCTCGTTAAGAGATCTGCGGCAGTCGAGGGCTATTTGTGAATTTAGGGATGTTGCCTCCAGAGAATTGATGGCAGCCTGGCTGTCCGAGTAAATGACAACGCCATTGTTGGTTACTATGTTGCGACTCAGCCACTTGTCGACTTCCCATATTGCCATTATTTCGGCTTGATAGACACTGCAGGTATCTGGTAGTCTGTGAGCTATATCCAGACTAAGTTCTTCACAGTGTACTCCGAAGCCAACCTTTTCATCAAGCTTCGAACCATCCGTGTAAAAGTGGAGATGGTTTATATTACCTGGTATTCTGCCGACCCATTCATCTCTGGCGGGAATCATAGTGATGTAATTTCTCTCGAAGGTGTACACTGTTGGTATATAGTCCACTCGGTCGGTTACCATAGCACTACACTTTGATATCCTCATGTGACCATAGTTCTTGTACCTCCACATTGATAGGCAGTTTAATCTTATTGCCGCTTTGGTTGCAACTTCTCTCGCCACAATATTAATCGGCAGTATATGGAGTAGGGCTTGTAGAGACTCGGTCGCTGTAGTCCTTAAGGCTCCGCTTATGCTCAGGCAGGCAGTTCTCTGAACCTTTGTTAGTAGGTTGGTAATGGTTAGTTTGTCAGTTGCCGTCCACCATACCACAATACCGTATAACAGTATTGGACGAACTACTGCTATATATATCCAGTGGACGATTTTAGGAGAGAGTCCCCACCGCGACCCTACAGCCTTTTTGCAGGAATATAAGGCGACGTTGGCCTTCCTTACACGTTCCAATACGTTAAGTCTAAATAACATTTTCCTATCTAGAATTATTCCTAAAAATTTTGCACTTTCAGAAAAGACTTGATCTGTTCCATTTATCCGAGATGGAGGGTCCACATGTGGGACATTATTCATCCTAGTAAAGAGAACCAATTCTGTCTTGTTGGGGTTAACGCCCAAACCGCTGCTTCTGGCCCATCTAGACAACTTGTTCAGAGCTACCTGTCGGATGTCTCTGAGGACGTTTACGAATTTGAAACTCACTGCGATTGCCACGTCGTCCGCATATGCCACGACCTTGCAGCCACAACGTTCTAGATCTAGCAGGATTTCATTCACCGCTAGGTTCCAAATTAGTGGAGACAGTACTCCTCCTTGCGGGGTCCCTCTGTTTACATACCTTGTTAGAGTTGTGGACCCTAGACATGCTGTTATGCGTCTTCTGGTGAGCAGACTTTGAATTAGTCTAATCAAACTAGTGTTAACTTTTAGATGTGAGAGTGCCGCAATTACCGCATCGGAATGAATGTTGTTAAAAGCCCCTTCTATGTCAAGAAATGCCACCATGGTGAATTCCTTGAAATGCAGGGACGATTCGATAGTGCTCACAAGTTCGTGCAGGGCTGATTCAGTAGACTTGCCCTTGTTGTAAGCATGTTGGTTCCCCGACAGGAGTTTTGTATCCAGGTTTTCCCTAATGAAATGATCTAAAAGTCTTTCCAGACCTTTCAATAAGAACGAGGATAGGCTAATTGGTCTGAAGTCTTTTGGCCTAGTGTGTGATATCTTTCCCGCTTTAGGTATGAATACCACTTTGGTATCCCTCCATCGATTCGGGACGTATGAAAGCCTGATACAGCCTACATAAATTTTCTCCATCCAGGGGATAATGTACTTTAACATTTTCTGCATTTCTGCTGGAGTGATGCCATCTGGTCCAGGTGACTTGAAGGGCTCAAAGCTGTTAATAGACCAGCTTATTCTGGATCTCTCAGTCAAGAAGCTAGCGACGCTCGCAGTCCACTCGCCCTCTTGTTGGTCCTGCTGATCCTCGGGTTCTGTTACAGAGTTCCCCGGGAAATGTGTGTCGAGCAGTACATTGAGCGACTGCTCGCTGTTTTTGGTCCAGTTATTTGCCTCATCCTGTAAATATCCCACTGTACAGGGTGAAGCAGATAATATCTTCCTCAGCCTAGCGGCGTCGGAGACCTTTTCCACTTCACCACAGAAGGTATACCAAGAGCGCCTTTGCGCCTTTCTAAGCTCCTTCTTATAGATCTTGAGTTGCTCTTTATAGGCATCCCAATCATTAGCGACCCCAGTAGATTTAGCCTTATTGAATAGCTTGTTGCAGGTCTTTTTCATAGCCGTTAGCTCAGAAGTCCACCATTGGGGTTTAGTTTTACCCTTGTACCTTGTTTTTGGACAGGCTTCTTCAAGGGATCTATTGAATGATATGGTGATATGATCGACCAGATTATCCAGACCGGCTTTGTCATTCGGTTCGTACGGAAGTTTAGAGTTGAGGACTTTCTTGAAATTCTTCTCATACAGATGACACTTTGTCTTCATTACATTTCTGTGGACGGTGGGTTTAGGCGCCTTTTCCGCGAGTTTGAACTCAATATAATGGTGATCTGAGAATGAGTGGTCGTCCAGTACATTCCACCCAATAATTTTGTCTGACAGCCGGTCAGTAGCAAACGTTACGTCGAGTACTTCTTGTCTGTCTTTAATTGTGAAGGTCGGTTTATTACCTATGTTACTGCCTTCACAGTTGGCCACAAGCAGTTTAAAGTTGGGTGTCCTAATACCGCACACCCTTCCTCCCACTACGTAGGGCTCCTGTATCAGGACGATGTCTACTGCGCCTGTGGACAGGCGCAGCAATAGAGCCGCTGAGGCTGCTTTAGCGTGATGGAGGTTAATCTGTAGAATTCTTACCTTCATTGGTAATTGACAGATTAACATCCACCCCGACAAGGGTGTTATCGAACTCTTCGTCCGTATCGTCGAGAAGCATGTCCCCGCCAGATGCGTCAAAGAGTCCGGAGACTCCCCTCAGCCCCTCTGTGTCAGAAGTAGAGCTTTCGTCCTCAGAGTAGGACGTTACAGATCTTCTGTTAGAGTTGGAGTCACCAGAAATAATAGGCGTGGATACCTCCGCACTTACAGAAAGTGCCACGGTGGACGACTCACCTTCTGCAGTGGGAGCTATATCCTGCTTGTATATCTTCAAGACTATAGTCTCGAAGCCATATTGTATATGGGAGGTGGATTCAGCGTTTAGGTTAAGATTGACCTGCCGCTTTTTACCATCCGCCTCACCCACCTTGCTGATTCTCCATTTATGGGCGAATACCCTACACCACTCTCTCAATACTACGAGAGTGGTGTGGGGAATTATATAGTCGGCCCCGCCCGATTTTAGCCTTTCCTTACTGGTTTTTTCATAATTCGACGAATCAGATGACCAGCGATATTACTTGTCCAATATTAACATGTCCGAAAAATTTTAGTAAAAATCCGCTAAAAATTAATTAAATGGTCTTTGCCATTTTCTAGGCTCTTGGCATTTTTGTTTGATTTGAAGTAATTTCGCGAATTTTGGACCAAAGACTCATAATGCCTAAGACTCAATTCACGCGGGGTTCCGCGGCACTCGAACAAGAATTTTGACTCTAAAAAACATGTTTTTTTTTAAATAATGAACTTTCAAATTTTACTACTGTACGATCACAGTAATTTAAAACTACTGAGATTACATATACCGAAAGACGCGTGCTGGCGGAGTCTATTTTTTATGCATTGAAATTTATCAAAACCAGAGAGACGCTCTGGTCCTATTAAAAATTCAAAAACAGTAAAAATTGTGCCTCAAAATGTCGGCATCATTTAAGATGATTTACTGTAGACATATTGAAATTTCGTATGGGGCGGCATTTATTTCTCAAGTCTGTTCTTTAAATATTGTCTTTGACAGGACGCTACAAATACAGTGTTTTATTCACAATTTGGAGAAGATTACAAAATTACTCGTTTGTATCAAGCCATTTTTATACCCTACACCACACTGTGGTACAGGGTATTATAACTTTGTGCATTTGTTTGTAACACCCAAAAGGAGAAGAAATAGACCCATTGTTTATTATACCGATCAACTTAGAATCACTTTCTGAGTTGATTTAGCTATGTCCGTCTGTCCGTCTGTCTGTCCGTCTGTGCATGTATTCTTGTAATCAAAGTACAGGTCGCAATCATGGTCCGATCGCGACGAAACTTTACACATATTTTTTTTTGGCCCAAGGACGATCCCTATTGAATTTGGTTAAAATCGGTTCAGATTTAGATAAAGCCCCATATATATGTTAGCCCCGATTTGACATGTAAGCGCTGTAAAAACTTTATTCTATATCCGATCAGTATGAAATTCGGCAGAAAGTGGTTTCTTATTATATGGATGAACACTGTTAAATTTGGAAGAAATCGGTTCAGATTTAGATATAGCCCCCATATATACGTTACCCCCGATTTGACATGTAAGTGCTGTGAAAATTTTATTTTATATCCGATCAGTGCGAAATGCCGCAAAGAGAGGTTTCTTATTACATGAAGGAATACTGCTAAATTCGGAGAAAATCGGTTCAGATTTAGATATAGCCCCCATATATATGTTACCCCCGATTTGACATGTAAGCGCTGTAAAAACTGTATTTTATATCCGATCAGTGTGAAATTCGGCAGAAAGAGGTTTCTTATTACATGAAGGAATACTGCCAAATTCGAGAAAATCGGTTCGGTTTTAGATATAGCCCCCATATAAATGTTACCCCCGATTTCACATGTACGCGCTGTAAAAACTGTATTTTATACCCGATCAGTATGAAATACGTCAGAAAGAGGTTTCCTATTATATGAATGAACACTTTTAAATTTGGAAGAAATCGGTTCAGATTTAGATATAGCCCCCATATATACGTTACCCCCGATTTGACATGTGAGCGCTGTAAAAATGTTATTTTATATCCGATCAGTGCGAAAGTCGGCAAAAAGAGGTTTCATCCCTCATGAAGGAATACTGCCAAATTCGGAGAAACTCGGTTTAGATTTAGATATAACACCCATATATATGTTACCCCCGATTTGACATGTAAGCGCTGTAGAGACTGTATTTTATATCCGATCAGTACGAAATTCGACAGAAGGAGGTCTTTTTACATGAATGAGTATTCAGGGAAGATCGGTTCAGATTTATATTAAAGCTCCATATATATGTTCCTCCTGATTTGGTATCAAACCGCTATAGAAGTTGTATTTTATTTCCGATCATTAAAATTTTCCAGAAAGATGTTCTCAATTTAGGAACGAATATTGCTTAATTTAGCGATTATCGTTTCAGAATTAGATAATATGTTTCTACCCATTTACCAATTATTCCAAATTATTATGGCAATGACCCTTATCGCATTGTTAGGGATTTGTAGGGTATTATATAGTCGGCCCCGCCCGACTTTCTGCCTTTCCTTATTGGTTTTAAAATGCAAAATTTTGATTCTGCTTGTGAAATTTGTTTATTTATTACTTTAGAATCTATTACTTCAAGTTGAGAAAATGATATCGGCCAAGTGGTAGCCGCTAGTGTTGACGGCTATACGGGTTCGCCATCACTCTTGCCGCTGTCGTCGTTTGGCCCGCGGCGTTCTCAAAAAAAGGACTCCTCCAGAGTAATTTTTTTGACACCACGCAATAACTTTGAGCGGGTGTTATGCCTCTTCGTGGTTGATATACGGATTTCGCTGCCCCAGAATCGTTTATTTTGTTTCTTCACGTAACCGCTAAATCATCCACCTCTTCGTTAAGATTCAGAATGGCTTAAGCGTAGGTTCGGCGATTCACACATGTCAAAACCGAATTGATATTTTGCGGCCATTTGCACCAATGCACCACCTTGTAAATGTAGTATTTTGTATATATATATATATAGATGCAATTACGACATAAATTCTTCTTAAAGGGAACTTCCAGGTAAATGTTTTCGAGAAAATAGAAGAATTTGGCTAATAGCGTTGCGACGATTCTCCAAATTACAGTAATTTTTACGAAAATTTCACATCTTGGTCAGATTTTCGACAATCGGAGAGTTGAATATAAAACCTCAACCATTTTTATAACCTACACCACACTGTGGTACAGGGTATTATAACTTTGTGAATTTGTTTGTAACACCCAAAATAAGAAGAAACAAACCCATTGTTTATTAGAATCACGATCGACTTAGAATCACTTTCTGAATTGATTTAACTATGTCTGACCGTCCGTCCGTCTGTGCATGTATTCTTGTAATCAAAGTACAGGTCGCAATTATGGTCCGATCCCGACGAAACTTTACAAATATCTTTTTTTTGGCCCAAGGACGATCCCTATTGATTTTAGTTAAAATCGGTTCAGATAAAGTAGGTCCCATATATACGTTACACCCGATTTGACATGTAAGCGTTGTAAAAACTGTATATTATATCCGATCAGTACAAATTCGGCAGAAAGAGGTTTCCTATTACATGAATGAACACTGCCAAATATGGGGGACATCGGTGCAGATTTAGATATAGCTCCCTTACATATGTTCCCCCGATTTGATATGTAAGCACTGTAGAGACTGTTTTTTATCCGATCAGTAGGAAATTGGCAGAAAGAGGTTTCTCATTACATGAATTAACACTGCCAAATTTGAGGGAAATCGGTTTAGATTTAGATATAGCCCCCATATATATGTTACACCCGATTTGACATGTAAGCGCCGTAGATACTGTATTTTATATCCAATCAGTACGAAATTCGACAGAAAGAAGTTTCTTATTACATTCAGGGAAAATAGGTTGAGATTTAGATATAACCTCCATATATATGATCCTCCTGATTTGGTAAAAGCGCTATAGAATTTCTACTCTACTTTCGATCATTACAAAATTTGGCACAAAGATGTTTCTCAATTTAGGAACGAATATTGCTTAATTTAGCGATAATAGGTTCAGATTTAGATTTAAAAACATATATATGTTCCCACCTATTTACCAATTATTCCAATTTTTTATCGCAATGTCTCTTATCGCATTGTTAGGGAGGTGTAGGGTATTATTTAGTCGGCCCCACCCGACTTTCTGCCTTCAATCTTCTCGATTGACTGGTTAAGAAACGGCAAATGTATGTGTGTTTAGGTTATAATGAACCGATATACAGATTCCGTTTCCATATAAACAGCTGTATAGTTGGAATACTTGTAAAACCGATAAGTGTTTTCGAGCAAATACAATTTACCTCATTCCGAAAATAACAAATAATTCGAGCTCCGGATGGTGCCTGAGTGATACTGTTATCATTGCCAGAGAAACAATCAAAGTGCTTGGTTTAACAAGGAGGGGCTAGCAAACCACATTTACAAGCATTACTGCAATAACTGCTAACAGTATAATTCTATAGGGTGATCCAAGTAGGGATACTTTTTTCAATAGCCTTTTTTTGACAGATCACTTGTGAGTCGTGTCATGCTGTCATGTTATTTTTGTTAAGTATTGTTTGGCATTTCATCATGAACAACGTTTACGCGTGTCATTCGCCAGTTACCAGTCGAAATGTTCGAACGAGTCATCGAAAATTGGACTCAACGGATGAGCTATCTGAGACGTAGCCGCGGCCAACATTTGATAGACATAATCTTCAAAAAATAAATGCCAAAGAATGTTCTTTCAAATGATAATAAACATTCCCCATTCAATTTGAATTTTCTGTCTTTTTTCTTTAAAAAAGTAGGGAACCTTGAAATGGATATGGGAGGTGGATTCAGCGTTTAGGTTAAGATTGACCTGCCGCTTTTTACCATCCGCCTCACCCACCTTGCTGATTCTCCAATTATGGGCGAATACCCTACACCACTCTCTCAATACTACGAGAGTGGTGTAGGGTATTATATAGTCGGCCCCGCCCGATTTTAGCCTTTCCTTACTGGTTTTTTCATAATTCGACGAATCAGATGACCAGCGATATTACTTGTCCAATATTAACATGTCCGAAAAATTTTAGTAAAAATCCGCTAAAAATTAATTAAATGGTCTTTGCCATTTTCTAGGCTCTTGGCATTTTTGTTTGATTTGAAGTAATTTCGCGAATTTTGGACCAAAGACTCATAATGCCTAAGACTCAATTCACGCGGGGTTCCGCGGCACTCGAACAAGAATTTTGACTCTAAAAAACATGTTTTTTTTTAAATAATGAACTTTCAAATTTTACTACTGTACGATCACAGTAATTTAAAACTACTGAGATTACATATACCGAAAGACGCGTGCTGGCGGAGTCTATTTTTTATGCATTGAAATTTATCAAAACCAGAGAGACGCTCTGGTCCTATTAAAAATTCAAAAACAGTAAAAATTGTGCCTCAAAATGTCGGCATCATTTAAGATGATTTACTATAGACATATTGAAATTTCGCATGGGGCGGCATTTATTTCTCAAGTCTGTTCTTTAAATATTGTCTTTGACAGGACGCTACAAATACAGTGTTTTATTCACAATTTGGAGAAGATTACAAAATTACTCGTTTGTATCAAGCCATTTTTATACCCTACACCACACTGTGGTACAGGGTATTATAACTTTGTGCATTTGTTTGTAACACCCAAAAGGAGAAGAAATAGACCCATTGTTTATTATACCGATCAACTTAGAATCACTTTCTGAGTTGATTTAGCTATGTCCGTCTGTCCGTCTGTCTGTCCGTCTGTGCATGTATTCTTGTAATCAAAGTACAGGTCGCAATCATGGTCCGATCGCGACGAAACTTTACACATATTTTTTTTTGGCCCAAGGACGATCCCTATTGAATTTGGTTAAAATCGGTTCAGATTTAGATATAGCCCCATATATATGTTAGCCCCGATTTGACATGTAAGCGCTGTAAAAACTTTATTCTATATCCGATCAGTATGAAATTCGGCAGAAAGTGGTTTCTTATTATATGGATGAACACTGTTAAATTTGGAAGAAATCGGTTCAGATTTAGATATAGCCCCCATATATACGTTACCCCCGATTTGACATGTAAGTGCTGTGAAAATTTTATTTTATATCCGATCAGTGCGAAATGCCGCAAAGAGAGGTTTCTTATTACATGAAGGAATACTGCTAAATTCGGAGAAAATCGGTTCAGATTTAGATATAGCCCCCATATATATGTTACCCCCGATTTGACATGTAAGCGCTGTAAAAACTGTATTTTATATCCGATCAGTGTGAAATTCGGCAGAAAGAGGTTTCTTATTACATGAAGGAATACTGCCAAATTCGAGAAAATCGGTTCGGTTTTAGATATAGCCCCCATATAAATGTTACCCCCTATTTCACATGTAAGCGCTGTAAAAACTGTATTTTATACCCGATCAGTATGAAATTCGTCAGAAAAAGGTTGCCTATTATATGAATGAACACTTTTAAATTTGGAAGAAATCGGTTCAGATTTAGATATAGCCCCCATATATACGTTACCCCCGATTTGACATGTGAGCGCTGTAAAAATGTTATTTTATATCCGATCAGTGCGAAAGTCGGCAAAAAGAGGTTTCATCCTACATGAAGGAATACTGCCAAATTCGGAGAAACTCGGTTTAGATTTAGATATAACACCCATATATATGTTACCCCCGATTTGACATGTAAGCGCTGTAGAGACTGTATTTTATATCCGATCAGTACGAAATTCGACAGAAGGAGGTCTTTTTACATGAATGAGTATTCAGGGAAGATCGGTTCAGATTTATATTAAAGCTCCATATATATGTTCCTCCTGATTTGGTATCAAACCGCTATAGAAGTTGTATTTTATTTCCGATCATTAAAATTTTCCAGAAAGATGTTCTCAATTTAGGAACGAATATTGCTTAATTTAGCGATTATCGTTTCAGAATTAGATAATATGTTTCTACCCATTTACCAATTATTCCAAATTATTATGGCAATGACCCTTATCGCATTGTTAGGGATTTGTAGGGTATTATATAGTCGGCCCCGCCCGACTTTCTGCCTTTCCTTATTGGTTTTAAAATGCAAAATTTTGATTCTGCTTGTGAAATTTGTTTATTTATTACTTTAGAATCTATTACTTCAAGTTGAGAAAATGATATCGGCCAAGTGGTAGCCGCTAGTGTTGACGGCTATACGGGTTCGCCATCACTCTTGCCGCTGTCGTCGTTTGGCCCGCGGCGTTCTCAAAAAAAGGACTCCTCCAGAGTAATTTTTTTGACACCACGCAATAACTTTGAGCGGGTGTTATGCCTCTTCGTGGTTGATATACGGATTTCGCTGCCCCAGAATCGTTTATTTTGTTTCTTCACGTAACCGCTAAATCATCCACCTCTTCGTTAAGATTCAGAATGGCTTAAGCGTAGGTTCGGCGATTCACACATGTCAAAACCGAATTGATATTTTGCGGCCATTTGCACCAATGCACCACCTTGTAAATGTAGTATTTTGTATATATATATATATATAGATGCAATTACGACATAAATTCTTCTTAAAGGGAACTTCCAGGTAAATGTTTTCGAGAAAATAGAAGAATTTGGCTAATAGCGTTGCGACGATTCTCCAAATTACAGTAATTTTTACGAAAATTTCACATCTTGGTCAGATTTTCGACAATCGGAAAGTTGAATATAAAACCTCAACCATTTTTATAACCTACACCACACTGTGGTACAGGGTATTATAACTTTGTGAATTTGTTTGTAACACCCAAAATAAGAAGAAACAAACCCATTGTTTATTAGAATCACGATCGACTTAGAATCACTTTCTGAATTGATTTAACTATGTCTGACCGTCCGTCCGTCTGTGCATGTATTCTTGTAATCAAAGTACAGGTCGCAATTATGGTCCGATCCCGACGAAACTTTACAAATATCTTTTTTTTGGCCCAAGGACGATCCCTATTGATTTTAGTTAAAATCGGTTCAGATAAAGTAGGTCCCATATATACGTTACACCCGATTTGACATGTAAGCGTTGTAAAAACTGTATATTATATCCGATCAGTACAAATTCGGCAGAAAGAGGTTTCCTATTACATGAATGAACACTGCCAAATATGGGGGACATCGGTGCAGATTTAGATATAGCTCCCTTACATATGTTCCCCCGATTTGATATGTAAGCACTGTAGAGACTGTTTTTTATCCGATCAGTAGGAAATTGGCAGAAAGAGGTTTCTCATTACATGAATTAACACTGCCAAATTTGAGGGAAATCGGTTTAGATTTAGATATAGCCCCCATATATATGTTACACCCGATTTGACATGTAAGCGCCGTAGATACTGTATTTTATATCCAATCAGTACGAAATTCGACAGAAAGAAGTTTCTTATTACATTCAGGGAAAATAGGTTGAGATTTAGATATAACCTCCATATATATGATCCTCCTGATTTGGTAAAAGCGCTATAGAATTTCTACTCTACTTTCGATCATTACAAAATTTGGCACAAAGATGTTTCTCAATTTAGGAACGAATATTGCTTAATTTAGCGATAATAGGTTCAGATTTAGATTTAAAAACATATATATGTTCCCACCTATTTACCAATTATTCCAATTTTTTATCGCAATGTCTCTTATCGCATTGTTAGGGAGGTGTAGGGTATTATTTAGTCGGCCCCACCCGACTTTCTGCCTTCAATCTTCTCGATTGACTGGTTAAGAAACGGCAAATGTATGTGTGTTTAGGTTATAATGAACCGATATACAGATTCCGTTTCCATATAAACAGCTGTATAGTTGGAATACTTGTAAAACCGATAAGTGTTTTCGAGCAAATACAATTTACCTCATTCCGAAAATAACAAATAATTCGAGCTCCGGATGGTGCCTGAGTGATACTGTTATCATTGCCAGAGAAACAATCAAAGTGCTTGGTTTAACAAGGAGGGGCTAGCAAACCACATTTACAAGCATTACTGCAATAACTGCTAACAGTATAATTCTATAGGGTGATCCAAGTAGGGATACTTTTTTCAATAGCCTTTTTTTGACAGATCACTTGTGAGTCGTGTCATGCTGTCATGTTATTTTTGTTAAGTATTGTTTGGCATTTCATCATGAACAACGTTTACGCGTGTCATTCGCCAGTTACCAGTCGAAATTTTCGAACGAGTCATCGAAAATTGGACTCAACGGATGAGCTATCTGAGACGTAGCCGCGGCCAACATTTGATAGACATAATCTTCAAAAAATAAATGCCAAAGAATGTTCTTTCAAATGATAATAAACATTCCCCATTCAATTTGAATTTTCTGTCTTTTTTCTTTAAAAAAGTAGGGAACCTTGAAATGGATAACACTATATTTTTCTACTATGGCAAATAATGCCCCCATTTCCCTGATTTGCAAAATCGAAAGTTTAGTTTAGTTTTAGTTTTGCGTCTTCAAAGCATTTCCGAATTTAAACTTTGAACTGTTATTAACCCCAAATACGAATGTTCAACAAAAATAAATCCACAAACTCATCATCCGAGTGACTTGATTGCCACAACCACAATCTCTCGTCGACTGTCAGTGATACAAACAAATTAATCTTATTAAAACTTAGTACGCATTTCAGTCGCTCCCTCACCCGGTACCCATTTGGCAGATTTAAACAAATGTTTTGTGGCGTAAAGTTCCATTTGTGTTAGAGGAACATTACGAGTGCTCTCCTGTACCCCGCCCAAACCCCCTCCAACAAGCAATCTAAATTATTCGATATGTCGCATAAGATTTTCTGCCTCAGATTATTATGATGACGCACATTTTCGTGGGTTCCTTTCTCTCTGCGAGGTTTTTGTTATTTCTATGGAGGTACGGAGAAATTGTGCCACTGGTGGTCTGATATAGGTCAATGTACAGGATACAGAGAATCCCAGTTATCACCTTCGCTTCGGGAGGATGATGAATGAAATGGACGACCAGGATGATGGCGTGTGTATGTTGTAGAGATAGCTATGTGTCTGTGATCTGGTTAGTGTGTGGAAAAGTTTTATAAAGGTAATTGCGTTGTCAGTATTTGGATGATGTTCAATACACTCAAAAAATAAATGTTTGCCAGACTTTTATATGAGTAAAGAAAGGACTAAATATTGTTATATAGGGTGATCCTAGTAGATATACTTTATTCAATAGCCTTTTCTTGACAGATCACGTGTGAGTCGTGTCATGCTGTCATGTTATTTTTGTTAAGTATTGTTTGGCATTTCATCATGGATAGCCTGAACAACGTTTACAAATCGTTCAACTTTATTACGAAAATTCACGTTCTGTGATGAATGTGTTTCGTGCACTTCGCTCAACTTATGGTCAACATAATCGGCCTACTGAGCGTATGGTACTTAAATTTTCGATATATCAAATGGGCGTGGCCCCGCCCATATAAGCCAAATTTTTAAATTGGGATATCTTACACAATTCATTAGCGAGTGCTGTAATTTTGTGCATATGTATCTGGTGGCAGCCTACGTGATTGGTCCAAAAATGGGCGTGATCGGACCAATGGGCTTGGCCCCACCTATAAAAGCTACATTTTGAAATTGAGATATCTTACACAATTTGTTAGCGGGAGTGCTGTTATTTAATGCATATGTATCTCGAGGTAGTCAACCAATGGGCGTGGCCCCGCCCATATGTGCCAAAATTTTAAAATTGAGATATCTTGCACAATTTGATAGGGAAAAGGCTATAAGTTTGTGCATATGTATCTGGTGGTAGTCTTCGTGATTGGTCCAAAAATTGTCGGCATTGGACAAATGGGCGTGGAAACGCCCATATAATCCAAATTTTGAAATTGACATATCTTAGTGGGAGTGCTGTAATTTTGTGCATATGTATGTAGTGGTAGTCTACGTATTTTTTTTAAAATAATGAGTGTGGTAGTCCACGTGATTGGTTCAAAAAATAGGCGGGATTGGACTAATGGGCGTGGCTCCGCCCAAGTGAGACAAATTTTGAAATTGATATATCTTGAACAATTTGTAAGGAGAGTTCTGTAATTTTGTGTATATGTATTTGGTGACAGTCTACGTGATTGATACTTATACAGGGTTTTCCAATAAGAGTGATATGATTTCTTTGAAAAAAAAACACTTATTGTTAAGGAAATTTTTTATTTAATGTGAAGTACAATCGATACAATTAAGTTCTAAATAAAACGTCTTTCAAATGGCCTCCAAGACTTCTTCTGCAGGAACGAATTTGCTGAACCCAATTTTCGAGCACTTTTCCGCTAAATCAAGTCGTATGTCATGAATGGCGCGTTCAATATTGACTTGTAAAGCTTGAAGAGAGTCTTGTTTATTTCGAAAGACCAATGACTTCAAATAACCCCACAAGAAATAGTCTAATGGTGTTAAATCACAATTTCTTGAAATAATCGAATCTCGTAGCCACAATCGGCACGTAGCCACAATCGGTCAAAAAGAGAGCTAAAATATTGCTCATAGGTGTCAAGTTTTTGGGATGAAATTGTTTTTTTTTTTTGGGATTTTACAAAAAATGGACTTAGCATAATTTTTAAATGTGAACAGAAAGTTTATTTTTGAATTAGCTCCTTAACAGTATGACGGATCGGGAATCGATCAATGCCAAAAAGATAGCTCTTAACGAGAGTTAAAATATTGCTCATGGGTGTCAAGGTCGTAGGTCGACTGGAAAGTGGACTTAGCGCACGAAAAGTTGCAATTGGAGAACGATTATTTTGATAATAAAACTAAATAATTTGTAAACGTTGTTCTTGCGTATATCTCTCCATGATGAAATTCTAAACACTACTGAATACAATGAAAAACCAGTAAGGAAAGGCTAAAGTCGGGCGGTGCCGACTATATAATACCCTACACCACTCTCGTAATATTGAATAACTCTGATATATAAATTTTGTAATTCATGTATAAATTGTTTACATAAATTTACTTTTGGGACATTTTATACTTAAATAATACCCTGTACCACAGTGTGGTGTAGGGTATAAAAACGAATGGATCTAAAGAGCCAAATCGGATGAAACATATATATGGGAGCTATAGCTAAATCTTTACCGATTTTCTTCAAATTCGGCAATGGTGGTTCATGAATCAAGAAACTCTACCATTCTAAATTTCAAAACGATTGGATGTAAAATATAGCTTCTATAGAACTAAAGGGCCAGATCGGACGAAACATATATATGGGAGCTATAGCTAAATCTTAACCGATTTTCTTCAAATTCACTAGTGTTGGTTCATGGATCAAGAAACTCTACCATTCTAAATTTCAAAACGATTGGATATAAAATACAGCTTTTATAGGACTAAAGGGCCAAATCGGACGAAACATATATATGGGAGCTATAGCTAAATCTTAACCGATTTTCTTCAAATTCGATAGTGCTGGTTCATGGATCAAGAAACTCTACCATTCTAAATTTCAAAATGATTGGATGTAAAATACAGCTTCTTCAGGACTAAAGAGCAAAATCGAACGAAACATATATATGGGAGCTATAGCTAAATCTTAACAGATTTTCTTCAAATTCGGCAATGTTGGTTCATGGATCAAGAAACTCTACCATTCTAAATTTCAAAACGATTGGATGTAAAATACAGCTTTTATAGGACTAAGTGGCCAAATCGGACGAAACGTATATATGGGAGCTATAGCTAAATCTTAACCGATTTTCTTCAAATTCGGTAGTGTTGGTTCAAGGATCAAGAAACTCTACCATTCTAAATTTCAAAATGATTGGATGCAAAATACAGCTTCTACAGGACTAAAGAGCAAAATCGGTCGAAACATATATATGGGAGCTATAGCTAAATCTTAACCGATTTTCTTCAAATTCGGCAATGTTGGTTCATGGATCAAGAAACTCTACCATTCTAAATTTCAAAACGATCGGATGTAAAATACAGCTTTTATAGGACTAAAGGGCCAAATCGGACGAAACATATATATGGGAGCTATAGCTAAATCTTAACCGATTTTCTTCAAATTCGGCAATGTTGGTTCATGGATCAAGAAACTCTACCATTCTAAATTTCAAAACGATTGGATGTAAAATACAGCTTCTATAGGGCTAAAGGGCCAAATCGGACGAAAGATATATATGGGAGCTATATCTAAATCTGAACCGATTTCAACCAATATCAATAGCGATCTTAACAGCCGCGAAATACTCTACACTGCAAAATTTCAGAACGATCGGAGTGAAATTGCGACCTGTAGTCGACGAACAACTTTACATGGACAGACGGACGGACGGACGGACGGACGGACATCGTTAAATCGACTCAGCTAGTGATTCTGAGTCGATCGGTATACTTTAAGGTTATTTTCTGGTGTTACAAACATCTGCCGTGAAACAAACTTATAATACCCTGTACCACAGAGTGGTGTAGGGTATAACAAATGACAGATCATGACATATTACAAATGGCCGAAACGTCACTTCAAAATCATATCATCGCTATTGGAAAACAGTTTATTATGGTAGCTTTCTTATATATAGAGGGGGCCTTCAATAACATAAATCCAGCCATAATAAAGAGACGCATTTCAGTTAGTTTAGGGTCAACTGACCTCCATAGATTTGTCAGCAGGGGAACGCCCCAAGGGGGTGTTCTGTCTCCTCTGCTATGAAATAGCTGTTAGAGGGAAGTTTCTGGATACTCACAGCAGGCCCTTCATACAACCGCAAGATGGGCTTTCTGTAATGGTATTGGTGTTAACCCGACGAAGACGGAACTAGTTCTTTTCGCCAGGAGAAATAAGATGCCACAAGTTACACCTGTCTCCTTGGGGGGTATTGAAATTGCCTTCTCTGAATGTGCGAAATACTTAGGTATTTTACTAAACAGGAAATTTCACTTCAAACCCAACATTTAGGAAAGAGCAAATAAGGCTGTGGTAGCGCTATATACCTGTAAAAGGGCAATAGAAAAACCCTGGGGTCTGAGCCCGCATATAGTCTATTGGTTGTATACGGCAGTAGTCAGACCGATAATGCTGTGAGGCATTGTCGGCTGGTAGACAGCTCTACAGAAGCCACCTTCTGTGCGATTCTGAGGCTAAGCGAATGGCTGCTATATGTATCACTGGTGCACTGAGAACGACACCAACTGCGGCACTAAATCTAGTATAACATAAATATTGTAGCAATGCAATATGCCACATGTACTCCGATTAGACTCAGGGAACTGTCACCATGGTCAGGGAATGGATACGGACATAGTGTCATTCTAGACAGAATACCTGATCTTCCGGGCAATGTTGAGTACACTATGACTTAACCCCTCTTAGAAAAGAAGTATCTCACTCTTATACCTGATCGATCAAAATGGAATGGTCGTATCCCAGGACAGAGGAGATTCATTAAATTATATGCGGACGGTTCCAAACTCGATAACCAAGTGGGCTTTGGTTTTTTTCTGAGGAACTTCAGATATCACTTGCAAAAAGACTGCCTGATCACTGTACTGTTAACCAGGCAGAAATCTTAGCTACTAAAGAGTTAGTATGAACTTGCAAGACTAGGAACAACCTTACACGCTCCAGGGGACCTGGAACATGTGGAAATGCCTCTAGCAACCGGCAAGCTCCTCTCGAGAGATAGTGCACTTACGGCAACAAATGACAGGTTGTCACTAGGGCCGGTTTAGACACAAATCGCACCAAAACACTGCTGACATTGTCGAGAACCGACGTCTCACTTATCGTGTCTGTCATGACAGGTCACTGTCTTAATGGACGGCACGCAGAGAGATTGAAGGTCTTTCATAAAGAAGCTGCGAAGACGAAGGGGAGGACGATTCAATAGAACACCTTATATGTATGTACCCCGCTCTCTCTAGAAGGCGGCATACAACCTTTGGTTTTTATTTCGTTAGTGGTAGCTGAAGTTCCTCAGAGTTAAGAAACGACCGAATTATTTCTCAAAGCGCGACATTGAGGTCTACAATTTTAGATTTAGAATCAAAATATGTGTGCTTTTATATCCTACGCCACACTGCGCTACAGTGTGTTATAACTTTGTGCATTTGATTGTAAGACCCATAAGGAGAAAAACTAGACCCATCGTTTATTATAAGTATACCGATTTACTTACAATCACTTTCGGAGTTGCTTTAGCTATGCCCGTCTGTCTGTCTCTTTTATATGTACCTCCGATTTGATATAATGTATTTTTTGAAGCGGAACGCAAGATAAGTTGACTACGCATCGATTTGGAAATAAAAAGTCAAAAAAATTATGCTTTGCCATCTTTAAAAGCGGAATTGTAAAAGCGCTAAGTCCATTTACCCTTTATAAAAACATAGATATACAGTAAGAATTTTGCCTCTCCTGTAAAATTTGCAATATTGGACTTAGCGCCTTTACACTCGATATATATGTACTGTATAAGCAACATTCACAGAGAGATGTCTCTTGATACACTTAGAGACAGTACTAAATTTGAGGAAAATCTGTTCAGATTTAGATATATGTTTGATATGTAAGCGCTGTAGAAACTGTATTCGGTCGAAATTAAGATATAGCCCTCATAAATATGTTACACCGTTTTGATATGTATGCGCTGTAGAAAATTAATTTTATATCCGATCAGGACGAAATTCGGCAGAAAGAGGTTTCTTATTATATGAAGGAACACTACCAAATTCGGTAAAAATCGGTTAAGATTTAGATATAGCCACAATGTGGCTATGTGGCGGGTCGATTTAAAAATCGCCCATTGCTCAGTGAAAATCGTATTCTAGGGATCAAAATAAGAAACTTTGCCGAAGGAACCATACCTCTAAAACGAATTCTGATGTCCCGGAAAAAAATCCCACTTTGACCCATTTAGAGTGCTCCAATCGAGTCCAAATGTATGGAACCCCCAGGGGTTCCAGGGGGTGTGCCACTGGCATGAGTGGGTCGGGCCTCCAAAGTTAGTGGGGGTCGGTCATACATTTGGACTCGATTGGAGCACTCTAAATGGGTCAAAGTGGGATTTTTCAAAATTTGCCCCTACCCAAAAGTTCGACCCAAATTCCGGGACATCAGAATTCGTTTTAGGGGTATGGTTCCTTCGGCAAAGTTTCTTATTTTGATCCCTAGAATACGATTTTCACTGAGCAATGGCGGCTTTTTTTGCCTCCCCACAAATCGACCCGGCCTAAGCCACATATATGTTCCGGTCTATATATTTTATAAGCACAATTAAAACTGTATTTTACATCCGATCTTTATATAAAGGTTATCGTTTAAAATCTAGTTTATTATGATCAACACCTTCAACTCCTCCTTTCATAACTGAAACGAAATCAATTATTCCAAATTATTATCGTAATGCTCTTTTTATTATTGTTAGCTAGGTGTAGGGTATTATATAGTCGCCCTCGCCGTTTTTTGTCAGGTTTCTGCTGGATCAAAGTGGTGTAGGCTATCTTATAGTCTGCTCTGCACGATTTTAGCATTACCTTTCTATTATTTGCAGTTTAACTTGAACTTTCAAAAAAGAAACAAACAAAAGAGAAACAGTGTTGAACATATTTCGATACCTCCATTCTAAACTATGCTAAGTGCAAAAAGGTAGTTTTTCAGCATTTCCTTTATAATGCACATCGAATGACCTGTACTGTGTTGTGAATAACTTTTGATTGGGTTGACGGATAAACACCAAATTTTGACTGCACATAATTTAGAATATTTAGAAATTGAAAATAAGATCTCCCTAAAACTATGCTAAATCGACTTAGTATGTTTTAGAATGGAGGTATCGATTTAAAGAACCAAAAATAAAGTTTTCTATGGATTTTTTAAAATGAGACAATTTTGCTAAAATTACTTCAGTGTACGAGTACATACTTCTTGTATTTTTCAAGTGTATCGCAATACTGAATATAATTATCCCTTGGACGTTCCCACGTCGTTAATAAGAATTTGTTAATAACACTATGCAACAGGCATTTTGTCACAGAGATGAGGTCTTGGTTCTTCTTAAGTGAACAAAATAATAAAATGTTGTATAATAAACATATTTTCCTAAAATGTTACTACGTTGACTATATATGTATGTAGATGTAAACGTCTTATAAATCTCGTGTTGTAAAACTTCATACTCGTAGCTTTAATAACGCTGTGCAACACATTTGGAGGGACGATCGTTTATTTACCAAATGATAGTCCGCGATTTGTTCAACAAATCCTCTTAGGGAAAAGTTCGCCGTGGGTCAATCTTGACCACAATGGCTTTATACATTTTGATTTTTGTCCCCGATGTGATTGACGAAAATGTGTGTACAATATCTCTTCAATAAAATCCTATGACGAAGTATAATTATCAAATATTCTCAAAGATGTTCCCCACCTCATCTTACAAGGAAGCGTCAAAGCTACGATATTAAAAAAAAATCTGTGCACCTTTTCAAAAATGGAATGAAGAAATGACAACTTATCAAGCAACATATCAAGTTCTGCCTAGGACGAGTCTGACCTTTGAAGGATTTGTTTTACTCTTTGAGGGCTATTATTTGGTGGATTAATTGTTCAACACCAAAACCGTTATTCTTGTTTTGATTAAAAATTATTTTTTTATATATTTTCAAAAAAGAAACAAATTGGCCGCTAATCGTATCTTTCTACCTACCCCATATTATTTTTATTATATTTTATTCAGCGTATAGAAAATCATGACAATAAAAAGAATAGCATGAAACCATCAAAAGGAGACAGAAAGCCGGTGTGGCCGACTATATAATACCCTTTACCTCCCTAACAATTCGAATTGTTAGGGAGGGATTGCGATAATAATTTTAAATAATTGGTTTTGTTTCAGTTTACAAATAACTAGCACCACCACTTCATCGAGTCATATTCTGAGGAGGAGTTGAAGGTGCCGATCATAATAAACTAGATCAGACACGATCTATGAATGGGACTATACATCCTCTTCAGTCATTTATAAAGACTACTACATTTAGTGTAAATCGGTTCAAATTTAGATATCGTACCCATATATATTCTCCTTCCGATTTAGCTTCCAAGGGCTATATAAGCTGTATTTTACAGACCCCTGTTACGAAAATTAGAAGAAGTAAGTAACTTGATCTACGGTTATGCAAGTAAGCATTGATAAAGATAAATTTTCCAAACGATTTTTGTGCAATTTAAAAAAAATGATTTCTTGATCCATTGGCTGATATTACGAGTTTAAAATTTATATCAAGTGTATGCCTGCATATTCTGCTCTATCATGGTTGTGTAATGTATCATTTTGTCGCCTCTGCCCGACGTTTGTCTTTCCCTACTCGTTTACTATACTTATTTTGTTTGATGTTGGAGTAGGCCTTGGTGTATTGGACTCTAGCTGATTGACAATTCGTCGGGATTGAGTTTTGTTGAATCACTCAAAATTAATAATTTATTAATTTTCTCAAGTTGATGCTAATGATTGAAACCCTGTTTCGCTCTCTTCTTTTTTGGCTCTAAAGCAGACAACATCACTCGCTAAGTATCGCTCCTGCATATATGTACATATAACTAAAGGTATTTTTTCATGTGTTACAGCAATTAGTTTTGTTAACTTGAAAAAAGTAAAATAAAATTTGTCCAAACTTTTCATAAAAGAAAACACTTTTTTTATGTCAGTGAAAATGCGTGTGCACAGAATATTTGTATGTTTGTAACGGACAAATCCCATTTTGTCCCTACATAATCACATTTACCACTGTGCATTGGCATTCTCTCTATGTATAATAGCCACTGCGATTCCCCATTGACGTCATCAAACTCAATAACAACAGCATCCACCATCGCCACTGTGCTGAGCCATCACAGCGAACACACGCACGCACCCACATACGATCATTCACAGCCACATAGAATGAATATGACTAGGCTTATGCTTTCATGTTCTGGGTGTAACATGAAAACCCATGCTGTGAATATAATTCTCGTTCACTTTGTATAGCCAGTGATATACGTTGTCGACGTTTTTCAGCCAATGGTGTGGATCAACGGAGCTACCACCCAAATTGAACGCATAAACGCATAGTCCGTAGTCCAGGACTGGTAGTCGTAGAAAAGTCCTCTTTAGGACTAGTAGATATGCGGTTCGCCCGCGTACGCGATTCGCCCGCATCCATAAATGTTTTTTACTACTTGCCACTAAATTAAAAGCCTCTGTCCAATTCACAGATTGTCGTCGAAGCCCAATACCACTCCGTTATACCGAAAGTGTGGTCCACGCCACATCATCCGCCAACCGTGCATGTGTCCACCGAAATCACAGTTAACGCGGCAGAATCCGCCAACCGCCTGCGCGTTTGAACTAGGTCATCCGTAAATCCATCAAGTACCTGTGTGAGGCGTCCGTCAAGCGCCTGTGTGAGGCGTCCGTCAAGCGACTGTGTGGGGCGTCTCTTAAGCGTCACGACAGTTTACATACTACCGTTTAAATTGAAGGCAACACTGATAGCCTTCCCTGCAATCCTCATCGACAACCAATCGGCATCTGGGACAAGCAAATACCAGCGCACTAGAGGACTCGTACCCATACTCCCATACATAGATTTACTCATGTAATATTTTGTATAAATAAATGAATCATTAAATTGTTGTACAAAGAAAACACGATAAGTAAAACCTGAATTTCTTGCCCTGGAAAGGGAAAATAGTGTGTTCTTATTTAAGGTTTTGTGGGTCCTTGAATTGATCCTGGAGGCGGCTGAACTACCTAAGCTCAAAATGCTCGAAGGTATCAGTAAATTTTTTAACTCTAAGATTTAATAATCTTAATATTCTGTTTTCTAGCCAACTTTTCCAATGTCTGACAGTCTATAAAGAATAGGCAAAATTTTTCCACAAGTTTGACTTCGTTCACATAACGTACCAAAATCCCTATTACAAAGTGAGAGTTTGCTTTTTTTCTTCATACTTTTCTATTTCGAGTGTAACCAACAAAAGATGTCCTCGGCACGTCGAATGTCGTATTCCATTTGTTCTTTTTGCTCTATTCGAAGCATCATCGTAAGCAGCAGGTGACACCGCATAAAGCTTAATTAACACCATCAAACAATGGAAGGACAAAGCATTCAGACAGGACATCAACTAAACTAACACAAGAATTGCGGTGATATATCACATCTAGAATCTATGTAAACAGGTAGACGAACGAATAGACGGTTTGAAGGGCGGGCGGATATATGACGCTAACATACGTCCACCCAAACGTGTAGCTTTGGAAACATGTAACCTAACTAACCAAACTGACGGGCAAACCAACCATTTTGTTGTTTATGTCGAAGTCGTTTTCCAGTTCTCATTGTTTAGCTCGTTTCTTGTGGTATTTTCAATGCGGCGTTGATCCATCACTAGCTGATGTCGTGAATAGACAGAGTGCTATTTTGATGGTTAAAATTGTGGCATATGACGTCACCAAAGTCGACAATATTTTGGTAGGAACCCAATTATGACCTAAAACAAACAATAGCGTCACAATTTCGCTGGTACTCTCCACCTTGGGATGCAATACCTTCAAATATTGATGTGTGACCCCATAAAGTACATATATTTCTGACGTCGTGAAATTCTAAGTCGGTTTAGCCATGTGCGTCTGTCTGTCCATCCGTCCGTTTGTTAAAATCGCACTTTAGTCGATTATAAAGAGCTAGGTTGATAAAATTTAAAATAAAGGGTGTCCCAAGAAGAACGCAATTTTTAAATCTCGCAACATTCGAAGTGTCATTGTTTGACATTTGAATAATTGTTATTGTTTGTTAGTAGAAGGTACGAGGTTAGTAAAAGTGGAGAAGGACAGCGAAGGGAGTTCGTTAATCCATTAATTACCGCAAATTTAAAGGTTGGAATTTTTTAATGAAACTTTCAGAAACGTCTTATATTATGATTTTTAATATTTTCAGACAAAAATTTTTTTTTGTTCCGATAAGCAGTTTTTCTGAAAATTGCCGTGTGTTTGACCACACGCTGGTACTGTTACGTGTTTTGAAACGTTTGTTTGGTACTATTTTTTTAGTTATTGAGGTTGATTATGGTACGTATTTAGGTAAGTATGATAGCAAGTATTATTTGAAGGTAGTTTCAGGTAAAAAAAGGTGGGTTAAGGTGAGTAAAAACGGTATTTTTTGGTTTTAAATATTTATTTGAGAATAAAAAGAAGATAACATGGAATTATTCAATTCTTGGTTTTTTGTTTGGACGTGTGTTGCGACGTTGCAAATAAAATAATTTGTTTTCATGGAACAATTTGAAGCAATTTTCCGAGTGAAGGTGGACGTTGCACTTCTCACACATGAATATGGTGGCTTTTGGTGTACACACAATGCAACGGCGACGATTACTGGTTTTTAATGGAACGTGTAAGCCGTCTACTCTCGGAAGGTTTTGTTGCCTATAATCATTGTCTGAACCGTCACTAGATGAAGGTTCGATTTCAGCCATTGCATCCTCCGACGAAAGAAGAAGAGACTTGGTCACCGAATTTTTAAAGTCAAGCTGTGACATTGGCTTTACCTTTTTCGAAGCTGCTACGAAGCAATGCAGTTTCCATGCATTAACAACAGCGCTGTCCAAACATTGAACCCAGAGCGGCCACCACCACTTTTTGCCGCGAATGCCGATACGGTAATTGGCAACCCCATTGTCGTGTAAGTCCACGCCGCCCATATGTCTGTTGTAATTGTTAAATGCGAGGGGCTGTTGAATACCAACTTTTTCTTCTTTTCCTGTATCGTTGCACTGTTACCATTGGGTCGATTTTGTCGTAATTGGTTGCGATAGTAACTTCAGAATTATCCATCCAACGAATTACCATAACGTTATTTTGTACATCGTATGCATAGTCGGTTTCGTGCTTTCAAGGCTTTTTTCCCAGTTTTCAAAGGGGCACCGGCAACACGATTAGATCGAACAGTGCCGGTTGCTCAGAAGCCTCTCTCTTTCAACAAGCACATCAAGTAATGGGAGGTAAAAAAATTGTCAAAGTGGACGGTGTGCTGCATTGGATTCTCACAATGTGATAACAGTTCCATTATGACGGAGGCACCGAGTCCCAAACTCTTATCGTAACTGCCAGATGCACCGGAATATGGGATAAACTGGAACATATAACCATTGTCCGAACAAAGCGCCCACAATTTATACCCGAAACGCATGGGTTTTCCACGTATAAACATTTTTGCTGAATGGCGGCCAAAGTAGGGAACCATGGTCTCGTCGATCGATAAATGCTCCACAAAAACACCAAACTGTATGTAACGTTTGTTGAGCATGACAAACAATGGCCGAACCTTCGCAAAATTATCAGAAATATCTATATTGTCATTGTTAGCGATATGAAAGTTCGCTTTCAACTTCGTGAATATGTTCCGCGACATTGTTTGGCGAATCATGGGAATACCGAACGCTGGATCTAAGCTCCAATACAATGTAGTTTGTGGGATATTGTGATACCCAGAAAATAAAAGAATTCCCATGAATCGTTGTATTAGATGTTTGTCGAACATTTTGCTAATATTTTGTTGGGAAGCATATCGATTTGTTTCGTCTACAAGCAGATCAATTATTTCATCGTCGAAGAATAGTTGAAATAATTCAAATGGATTTTTTTTCGCTTATGATTTGGAGCAATGGGTCTTGCTTTTCCTTTATCAATGGCTCATGTACAGGGTGAATATCGTAGGCAGTTCTCTTGGTTTTTTTCCAAACCGGTTTGAAATCGGATGCCGGACGATATATATGTTTGGGCACTTCTTTTGATGTCGATGTTTGTGGTTCTTCCTGTGGCAATTCTACTTCCGGACCACCAAAATCGTCAACAGCGGATGTATAAATTACTTCAATTGAGCCTATAAAGACAGACATAATTAACAACAAAAAACAAAATAAACAATATAAGAAATAATACCTTCTACTTCGGTCAACGGGTTCTCATCGGAATGAATATTCGTTGAAATTTTGTCGTCATCAATTGTCTCACAATCGGAATCACCGGCAGTATTATGGGGGGGCAAACAAACAACCGTTTCAATTGCGGACGCTCTCTCATCACATTCATCATCGCTCCAGTTATCGATGATGTTTTGTAGTTCTGCGTTTGATACATACCCTCGGCACGACATTTTACACTTCAATTTCTAAATTTTTTATTTTTACAAAAAGTAGTAAACCAAAGAAAGAGTCGAATCCCTGTAAAATACAAAAAGTTAATAGTGCTGCAAATATAGAGAGTACCCATATATCCATAGTGAGTATCCATACCCAGAGTAATCATAGTCTACAACTCAATTGGATACACCCGGTCTTCGCCGGCTTACCTTTACATGTTATGGCATTCGATTACAGACTAGTGCAAACAATTAGTATTATCAGTACCAGCGTGTGGTGAAACACACGCCAATATGTGCTGCCACCTAGTATCCGGTATATCTACTAATTTGGTGGGTAAAATATTTTACGTTATTATATTGACATTTGGGAACACAAGCCTATACATATTAAATAATTTTTATGTTTTTATATATATTGTATAATTAATTTAAAAATAGCCTATTTTTGGACACTTTTTAAACACCCCTTGTAAAGAAGGGGAGCTTGGGGAAATTTTCCAAAAATAATTTTTTTTTTTTTGTTATTAGATTAAACCTTAACATAATCACCCCACGTATTTAATTATATATATTTATCTGTGTTTTATATTAACTTAAAGTCTAGATATGATAAACGTGTGTTCAAACACACTGCGGTAAGAAATGGGTTAATTGGGTATTGGAGAGACAACATGAAAATGCTGATTTTGCCGATAAAATCATCTTCAGTGACGAGGCCCATTTTCATCTTGATGGCTTCGTCAATAGGCAGAATTGTCGCATTTGGGGTGCGGAAAATCCTCGAGTGATTCACGAGAAGCAAATGCATCCTCAACGTGTCACTGTGTGGTGTGGTTTTTGGGCTGGAGGAACCATTGGACCTTTTTTTATGAAAATGAGGCAGGTCAAGCGCAAACAGTCAATGGTGTTCGGTATCGTGAAATGATAACCAGTTTTTTCTTGCCTAGAATTGAAGAAATGAATGTGGAGGGCATGTGGTTCCAACAAGACGGCGCCACATGTCATACAGCCAGAGAAACAATTCAATTGCTGCATCAGTAATTAAAAAATTGCGCTCTTCTTGGGACACCCAATAAATATTTCTTATCGTTGCAGGTCAGCCATATTGGTCACTGTATTTATATAGCCCCCCATCATTATTGATCAATGTCTCCGAGGACCCCTTAAGCTCAACCAAAAATTAGCTTCATCGCTGATTTGTTTATGCAAGCGTTGCTCCCTGTTAGTCTATTCATGATGAAATGGCAAACTAAAGTAAACAAATACCAGTAAGGAAAGGCTAATGTTGGGCAGTGCCGACTACATGATACCCACACCACTCTGGTAAGATTGGATAACAATAAAGTATCCAATTACTTCATCTAAAATTTGTTTACACAATTTACTATTGGTAGGTCTCTTCCTCTGTAGCCAAACCAGACGAAACATATGCATATTCCACACTGCGCTACAGGGTATTATAACTTATTACATTTGTTTGTTCCTGAGTCGATTTAGATATGTCCGTTTGTGCATGTATTCTGGTACATGACATTTAGCAGCAAGAGGTTTCTTATTACACGAATAAAGACTGCCACATTTAAGGGAAATTCGTTTTAGATTTATATATAGCCCCCATAGATATGTTACTCCCGATTTGACATGTAAGCGCAGCAGAAACGGTATTTTACATCAGAACAGTACGAAATTCAACAGAGAGGGGTTTCTTATTATACAAATAAAGATTGCCAAATTTGGGGGAAAACCGCTCAGATTTAGATATAGCCCCCATATGTTACTACCGATTTGGTATCAAAGTGCTTAGATTTTTTTTTATACTTCAGATCATTACAAAATTTGGCAGAAAAAGTTTCTTAATTTAGGAACGAATACACACAAAGAAAACCAGTAAGGAAAGACAGAAAGTCGGGCGGGGCCGACTATATAATAACCTACACCTCCTTAACAATGCGATAATGGCATTGCGATAAGAATTTGGCAGTGCTTATACTCGTACATGTAATTAGAAAACTCTCTCTGCCGAATTTCGTACTTATCGGATATAAAATACGGTTTCTACAGCGCTTACATGGCAAATCGGGGGTAACATATATATGGGGGCTATATCTAAATTTGAACCGATTTTCCCGGAAATTGGCAGTGTCCATTCGTGCAATAAGAAAACTCTCTCTGCTAAATTATGTACTGATCTGATATAATATACAGTTTCTTCAGCGCTTACATGTCAAATCGGGGGTAACATATATATGGAGGCTATATCTAAATCTGAACCGATTTTCACCAATTTAAATAGGAATCGTCCTTGGCCCAAAAAAGAGCACTGTGCTAAATGTCATCACAATCGGATCATAAATACGACCTGCACTTTGATTACAACGATACATCTACAGACGTACGGACGGACGGACATGGTTATATCGGCTCAGGAAGTAATTCCAAGTCTATCGGTATAATAAACGATGGGTCTATCGCTTCTCCTTCTGGGTGTTACAAACAAATGCCCAAACTCATAATACCCTGGACCACAGTGTGGTGCCAGTTTAGGGGATTTATCCCCAATTTTGGGATTTTTCTTCGCGAATGGGGATATTTTTTTTGTTTTGGGGATCCGGTGATTTGGCGGGGACTGCAATTTTTATACCCTACACCACACTGTGGTACAGGGTATTATAACTTTGTGCATTTGTTTGTAACACCCAAAAGGAGAAGAAATAGACCCATCGTTTATTATACCGATCGACTAAGAATCACTTTCTGAGTTGATTTAGCTATGTCCGTCTGTCCGTCTGTCTGTCTGTCCGTCTGTCTGTCCGTCGTCGCAATTATGGTCCGATCTCGACGAAACTATACACATATCTTTTTTTTGGCCCAAGAACGATCCCTATTGAATTTGGTTAAAATCGGTTCAGATTTAGATATAGCCCCCATATATATGTTACCCCGATTTGACATGTAAGCGCTGTAAAAACTTTATTTTATATCCGATCAGTATGAAATTCGGCAGAAAGAGGTTTCTTATTATATGAATGAACACTGTTGAATTTGGAAGAAATCGGTTCAGATTTAGATATAGCCCCCATATATACGTTACCCCCGATTTGACATGTAAGCGCTGTAAAAATGTTATTTTATACCCGATCAGTGCGAAATTCGGCAAAGAAAGGTTTCTTATTACATGAAGGAATACTGCTAAAGTCGGAGAAAATCGGTTCAGATTTAGATATAGCCCCCATATATATGTTACCCCCGATGTGACATGTAAGCGCTGTAAAAACTGTATTTTAAATCCGATCAGTGCGAAATTCGGCAGAAAGTGGTTTCTTATTACATGAAGGAATACTGCCAAATTCGGAGAAAATCGGTTCAGATTTAGATATAGCTCCCATATATATGTTACCCCCGATTTGACATGTATGCGCTGTAGAGACTGTATTTTATATCCGATCAGTACGAAATTCGACAGAAAGGGGTTTCCTATTATATGAATGAACACTTTCAAATTTGGAAGAAATCGGTTCAGATTTAGATATAGCCCCCATATATACGTTACCCCCGATTTGACATGTGAGCGCTGAAAAATTTTATTTTATATACGATCAGTGCGGAAGTCGGCAGAAAGAGGTTTCTTTCTACATGAAGGAATACTGCCAAATTCGGAGGTTTCTTATTACATGACGGAATACTGCCAAATTCGGAGAAAATCGGTTCAGATTTAGATATAGCTCCCATACATATGTTACCCCCGATTTGACATGTATGCGCTGTAGAGACTGTATTTTATATCCGATCAGTACGAAATTCGACAGAAGGAGGTCTTTTTACATGAATGAGTATTCAGGGAAGATCGGTTCAGATTTATATTAAAGCTCCATATATATGTTCTTCCTGATTTGGTATCAAACCGCTATAGAAGTTGTATTTTACTTCCGATCATTAAAATTTTCCAGAAAGATGTTTCTCAATTTAGGAACGAATATTGCTTAATTTAGCGATTATCGTTTCAGAATTAGATAATATGTTTCTAACCATTTACCAATTATTCCAAATTATTATGGCAATGACCCTTATCGCTTTGCTAGGGAGGTTAGGGTATTATATGGTCGGCCCCGCCCGACTTTCTGCCTTTCCATACTGGTTTATAATTACATGTCTTTATTTATGTTAAACTTTGTATTTTCTGTTAAATCTATATTTTTTTTTGAAAATGCGTCCGTAAAAATTGCGTTAAAAGTTCCTAAAAAAGAAGCTTGACTCGCAGTGTATTAGGGTACGACTTAAATAGACAACCTGTAGTAATTGCAAATACGTATTTCTATATATATTAATAAATCAATTGAAGCCAAATGCGGTTTATAAAATTCTTCCCAGACGACATTACGAACAATTGAAGCTAATTTTGTAGTAAAGTTTACTACTAACCGGATTCTGCTGGTCCAACTCGATTTTAAAGAACTGGAATCGCTGGTATTAACTCTTTGATGTACGGTACAATTGATGTAGTCCATTGGCAGAAGCCATTGTAGCCATTGTTAGTAACAGATTCTGATATTCATACAAAATAAAGGAAATGGTAAAGATAATAAAATACACCAGGTTTGAAATGGTTTAAAATTTAAACCTTTTCTAACAAGGTGTATTTGACAGCCATTTCTTTGCACAATTCGATAAGTCCATTTATTACCTTAATTTACATATTTTGTGCCATTTTATATTAAAATTCCATTAAATATAGCAAAATAAACAGTATCGATTTTTTGAATAACACATACAAATACATTAAGTCTATTTACGTTAATTTACATATTTTGTGCCACTTTATATTACAATAACATTAAAAATTGCAAAATAAATGATATAAGGCATTGGATGTTACCAAGAGCATTTTTGACGAAGTCTCATCGACGACTAAATCAGGGATTGACATTTCTTTTCACAATTGTGCAACAACCTCACACATTTCTTATGCTCTTTCCCATCATCGAACTAAGCTTTAGGTGAAAAAATATAACAACTTAAAAAATTTCAAGTCAAGCGGTCACTCGGTTAGAGAGTTATCGTGAATGTCAACTTTACTTTAATGTATCTATCCTCTATCATCTTTCGTACTAACCATTTGCTTTTCCACGGATTGGAAAACAATGCCAAAGTGAAAATGTTGATTTTCACATTTGCTTTGTTTTTTCGTTTTGTGAGATTCAACTAATTTGACCATTTCTGCTTTGTTCCATTTCATTTCATTAGTTGTAATAGTTTTAACTTTCAGTAGCTGCTTTTTACGTCCAGTCGTTGTCACAGAAATTTCATTAAAACGAAACGAGCAACTGAAGAGAAGTCATTAAAAAGTCACTAAATTGCATTTAACAGATCCGTTAAATGCAGCATCAACTAAGCTAATGTCGGCGATTTAAATATTAATGGGACTAGCGATGCTGATGCAGAGCGAACGATTGGGTTTTTTGTCAATGTTAACATGACCAATTGCCAAATGGCTAATAAAGATAAAGTGTTTTTTGTTGCAACTTAATTTGGAGAATTTATTTGCCATTGTCTCCCCCAAATTGAATGCGTTTGGTAAGTAAGCAATGGAGATTTGCAAGTAGGTGAAGTGTATCGCTGAAATATTTCATGAGTCAGGAATACGTATCTGTTTCGGAGTGTTGGAACATGGTATATTCGAAATCATTTCTTAATTACATTCTTGTGATTTTAAAATAAGTTATATTCCCAAAATTTAGTGTATTTGCCGTTTTAATGGCATTCATAGTGTTGCATATTTTTTATTGCATATTTAAATTTAAATCTATTCTATAAAAAGTTTTCACGAAAGCAGCCATCCGCTGACCAACTTCGCCTTTGCAAGGTATCGATCCAATTAAAACGATAGCTCTCATAGAGCCGTAAATGAATATAACGACCAGACAATACTAATGAAAAATCACAGTTTATCATTGTCAACGAAAAATTAACATGACTACAATGATTCTTGTTCTAGGAAATGTTGACACTTCGCTTGAAATCAGACGGCCATAAATGCTGTAGTCATCACCCAGTAACAGCTGCATCAAGAGCGGATGGCAAAACTTGCAATGCCGACAAACAATGCACAGTGGATGGAAATTTCGCTTACTAATATTCCATATTTATTCCTCAATTTATTAACGAATTAATTTCAAGTCAAAACCTTCAAACGTCATAAAGATAAAAATCTGTTCATGTATTATTTTATTGATACAGGCATTTCTTAGACTAGGGACAATACCTATTGCTTATTGCATAGATGTCCATGTTTTGATATAGCCCCAATTTAAATTTCCCGATCGATGTCAATTCTTGACACTCTAGGGAACAAATTTTTCACATGATCTGGCTGAAATATAAGAATGTATACTTTATATTGGACCTAATCTTCTCCAGAAAAACTGTCATTTTGGAATATATACTTTATGTTGCAGTTAATTGTCCCTAGTAAATATGGGGCACATTTGACAATGTTTTGATGTAGCACCCGTAAAATGGATCTTTCTGATTAGACTTCTTGACGATCAAGGAGACGTATTTTTTAGTATAAACGTCAAGTTTTTAACCTATGCATATGCATAGAACTCGAAAATGTACTCTTTTTAAACTACAACAAATTATAGTAATATTAGTTCTCCGTAAATTTTTTGCCAAACTATTGTAGGGGGTATTATACTAATACATTCGACCCGCCCTACTTTATTCTTTCCTTACTGGTTATTTACTTTAAATTGACTTTTTCAAAACTTGGACATTTTTTGCTAAAATTAACGACACTTGCATTAAATATTGCTTCTCCTCGTCGTTCCAGCAGAATATTTTCTTCTATTTTCTTGAGCTATCGTCTTAATCATCATCTTTTTCTGGCCATCTTCAGTTTCTTCTTCGCATACTGTTAAGTTTTAATTTTGGTTTTCTTTTCAAGGTTTTCTTCTCCATAATCTGTGCAACATTATCAACAACATGTCACATGAAACATCTGAATTTTTATTCAGTCGAGTGATATGATATAGCTATAGGTACCACAAATGCCTGATAAACATTAACTGCGTACAAATAATGTGTTTTCAAAAATTTGAAGATCTGATACGGATTTTTAATAGTTTGATTACAGACGTTTACGTATGTATATACAAACAATAAACACACAGGCATCGCGAATTCCATTAAAGTCTGATTTTGTCAGTTTAAATTGGTCTCTGATACTCATAATTATTTTTATACCCTCACTTTAGTGTGACGAGGGTATATATCATTTTCTACGGGCCAAAAGTGTAACACATCGAAGAAGTGACCAAAGACCCCAAGTATGTTCGGCGGAAATCCGTTTTGGGTCATTTTAAGTAATTTGAGCA
Organism: Eudasyphora cyanicolor; assembly: GCA_963930755.1. NCBI lineage: Eukaryota > Metazoa > Arthropoda > Insecta > Diptera > Muscidae > Eudasyphora > Eudasyphora cyanicolor. The sequence goes on from OZ005737.1 coordinate 152,969,477, forward strand.
ATGTCCGTCCGTCTGGAGCAACCGATTGACTTCAAATTTGGTACGCGGAAATATTTTTCTCTATCTCCGGCTAAGTTCGAAGATGCGCCATATTGGTCCACTCCTTCTAGTACCTCCCTCACAAAGGGTTAAAATTTAGTGAAATATCAATTCGCTAATACCTTCTATACTACTTACTCGAATCTTCTGAAATTCCACACATAGTATTACTTTATTAGTAATTATTACCTTGAAAAAAAATGGAGCGAATGGAGGTACCTCCCACACAAATTGAAAATTTTGCACCAAAAATTAATAGGTTATTACTTTAATTCAAGTGCATCAAACTACTTGAAATTTTGTGCAGTGCAATGTTTTTATAGTACCTATGGTCCGGTAAAAAATGGGCTTTATTGTACTTTAAATCATAATTAGGATTTTTTATGAATACGGCTGTTATAAACTAAAAAAAGGCGTACTGAACATTAAAGAATTTGTCTTTAATTTTAAGATTTCGGCATTGATTTTGGCCCAAAGACAAAGAGCATTAAAATAATATTTTTGTGGTTAATTTAATGCCATGAAACGTACTTGATTTGAAGATGCATATCATAGAATCAAGAGCATTATGTAATAATAATATTTATGTTTGACCTTGAAATAAGCACATGTTGCCGTAAATTTTGGTATGACTCGTACATATTGCAGAAATTTTTCATAAAAATAAGTACTTCTACGTATTTAAATTTAAAATATCTGACCTTAAAATATGCATGTCCTGGTAATTAATTTAAGGCACACATGAACATAAATAAATTTGAAAACTATTAAAATAAAAGTGGATATGGACAAAAATGTCATGTACAAAAATTTGTATAACTTGCTTATTTTTGAATGTAATGGCATACAAATGCATGAGAATCATACAAAGCAGTTTCTCTTTTGCTGTTTACACATATAGGTTTATCCAGAGTGAATGAATTTCCTTCATTTCATCTATATAAATCGCAAACTTTTTCACACAAATTTGCATGTCATTCCCTCCACTGTGCATCAACTATCATCAACATCTGTGAGTGAATGTTGGCGAAAACAAAGCAAAATATCTAACATAAGCAAATTGTATCCACAATTGAAATTGGAGCATTTTACTCCGCCGTCCATTGTCCGTGATGCCATATGTGTTTAGATTCAACACTTTGTGCTGTTTGTTGGTGATGGGATAAAAAGCGGAAGAAATCCAAATGTCAGTCAACCACTGGATGCGACGGGATTTATTCCCGAAAAAATTAAAATGTTTAAATGATGAAATAAATTTTTGCTACATTTTCGTTAGCACAAGAAAAACTAACCCAAATTAAATGCCCGACCGTGTTTTTTTGCTTTTCGGAGCAAAATAAGTTTTGTGCATAAATTTTCATATTCTGTTGAAAAAGAATAATAATAAAGAGGACTTTAGGATATTCACAATATCCTTCATCGTGGGACTAATTTAGTAAATTGTATATATTTGTTGCTCATATTCCCTGACATGTGTGTGTATATGCATATGTGTATGGAAATGTTTGAATGAATGTATGTACATTTGGCAAAGTAATTACAGTAGCTGCAAACTTCAAAAAATGGGGCCTTCTGCTAGGCCTGTATCCAGTGACATGTCTATAGTTAATTCTATATAAAACATCCTCTCTTTATATTTCCGACTACTGAAAATTCATTTGCAGACCTTACCCAAAGGAAACAAATCCTTAGCTGGAAATCTACAATATTGTTTCCTATGGATGTGATGTTGCTTGTATTAAAGGCCTATTTTCGCAAACATATAATCAGAAATAAACTACTTCTGAGAGTCCACAGACTTTCTACCATTTCATCATTGTTGCGTTTTACTTTGGGATTGTATGTTTAGTTGTGTTTGCGTCTGAGTATAGGTTTAGGAGGAGTCAACTGAAACATATACCGACAAATGATCCTATGTTTGTGAAAGTTTATGACTTTTATGTGGGTACAACACACAATATGGTATATGGACAAAGGGTTATTACATGTTCTTTTCCGGATTAAACTATTTATAGTGCGCTGCTCTGCCTCCCTGATATAACAATTCGATGACTTGTTGTTTTTGTTGTAACAGGTTGCCGTTTCTACCAGTTTTCCCTGTGAAAATATCATGTTCGTGGTAATCTATGAAATTACATGTGTAGCATAAATCTGATTAGTAAGTAGTGACGTGTGGGAATTGGAGAAATATAGACCGACTTATAGTTCCAGGGGAGCATATTGACAAGAGAATAAGTGTGCTGTGTTGTGAGGTCTCAGTTGGTATATTGGGTAACTATAATAATTATACACTGGTAACAGTTTTTCAGTTCCATACAGATTTGAGTTGGACCACAGTTGATCTGGTGATCTAGGTACACGGGGAAAAATCGAATTTTTTGATTTGTTTGAATCGAAAGAAAATATACTTGGAACACAAATTTTTAATTATTATATATTTTCGAGCAAATAAATTTTATTTGAAAATCAATAAAAGGTATTTAGAACGCATATGTTAATATATTAGAATAAAATATATTTGCGAACTAATTTTCTCAAATAAAATATGTGTTTAAATACAAATAAAATTATTGTTTATGAATATTTCCAAATATATTTTATTTAAAAAAAAGATTTTCAAAACTTTGCTGAATTTTTCGAACTTTAGTTTTAATTTTTTCCATGTTTTCGAATTATGCTTTCCTATTAAAAATGGCATACTTAGCATTAACTTCTATTTGAAACCACTTATTTTTATTTTCTAACTATTCCCACTCATTATTTTCAATTATAAAGAAATTTTACTAACATTAAAAATTTCTAAAATTTACCTTTTAATTGCTGAAAACTTAAAACAATTAAATAATAGATATATATTCACGCAAATAGATCTTTGTTTGGGAAATAACATATGCAAATAAAAAATATTAGGATGTAAACATAGTTTTGTCTAGAACAACATCCTCCCAAACATATGTTATTTGTATGTGTTAAATGTTATATATTTGGAGTGCACCCTAAAAATGTATATGTTTCAAGCAGAATATGTTTGGGACAATATACTACAGAGGCGATTTTTTTTCAGCGTGTAATAGTCATTCACTGTATGAGATTGTTTAGTCTCTAGTCAATCGTCACATGCGTATATTTTGGGTGCGAGGACACAGCGGACTGAATGGAAATTAACGGGCAAACAGTTAGGCTTCAGAGGCCTGATAACTTCGACTATTAAACTTGGAAAATTCGAAACATTTGGATGTCACTGGGAATTGATGGCTCACAAAAATGTGAGAAACTGTAACTGTGGGGTTACCTAAATGTGAAGATCGAGGCTAGTAAGATGATGAGTGTTTCAACAGGACACTCAAGCTGGTAAGCTCACCTGCATCGGATAGTACAAGCCGATAACGACGAAGGCAGGACATGTAGGGAAAATATCGAAATGATGGAACAGCTTTCGCCCATGCACGATCCCCCTTCGGTTTCAACACATTACCAAATCTGACTTATCTTTGGCGATATGACTGGAAGATGCTGAGAATATTCGTGTCTAGTAGCAATTTTCTATAACTCCTGAAGGTTACACGCTGAAAAAAAATCGCTTCTGTAGTATATTGTCCCAAACATATTCGGCTTGAAATATATGTATGCTTAGGGTACACTGTAAATATATAATATTGGGTACACACAAAAAGTATATATTTGGGAAAATGCTATTCTAAACAATTCTTTTTTTACATCCCAATATGTTTTTATTTGCGACTATTACGAGTATTTAAGAAACAAATATTTATTTGCACTTACAAATTCAGAAAATACGTTAGTTGTGTCAAAATTTTTACCAATTTAAAGTTTTTATTTTTTAGAAATTTGTAATGTTTGTAAAAATAATAAATAATAATAATTAAATAAATAAATTTCTTCGAGGATTGACAAAAAATTATGACTATAATACTAACTCAGAAATTTTAAATGATTCATTTAAACAGAAGTTAATGCTGCATATGGTATTGTAACTGGGAGGTGCAAGTCGAAACTAAGGAAAAATTTAAACTGAAATTCTAAAAAGTCAGCAAAAGTTTTGAACATTTTTTTAATAAAATATATTTGGATAAATTCCTAAACAATAATTTTATTTGTATTTAAACACATATTTTATTTGAGAAATTTAGTTTGCAAATATATTTTGTTGTAATATATTAATATATGCGTTCCAAATATATTTTATTGATTTTCAAATAAAATTTATTTGCTCAGAAATATATAATATTTAAAAATTTGTGTTACAAATATATTTCCTTTCGATTCAAACATATCAAAAAAATCGATTTTGCCCCGTGTACAAATATCATAAATAAGGAGCGCACAACGGGTCCATCCACTGGCTTAAGTGTATATCCGTGGTTATAAGTTTGCTTTGATTTCGATATTGCCGCACCAAAAAATATTATAGCTAAAGGGTACCTATCGAAACAGAATCACTAGATGATTCCACTGAACCATCTGCTGTTTGTTCATTTCAAATTCTTTGCAACGTATGAGATTTTCTCCTATATCGGTGATATTTGTCAAAATATATATTTTTATACCCTCCACCATAGGATGAGGGTATATTCATTTTGTCACTCCGTTTGCAACACCTCTAAATATTGATCTGCGACCCCATAAAATATATATTCTTAATCGTTTTAAAATTCTAAGACGATTTAGCCATGTCCGCCTGTCCGTCGGTCTGTTATTATCACGATACAATCTATCATACAGGGTGGCGCAGAATGAGCTATATGGTTTGAAGTCTTTATAACTTTTTTAATTATTATTCTTTCTTTGTTTTTTCAGCATTTTGTGAAGGAGACTTGGAAAATTAATTATGAAACGAACAACGTACAAAAATAATTGAATTTTTCCGAAATTTTGAGAAAAGTTATGGAAAATATGCTAAAAGAGCACGTATGTGCGAAGCAGAAAATGGACATCACTTAGAGGATATCATTTTGCAAAGCTAATTGCAAAAAATTCCCCAATAATATACTGTATTTAAAAAAATATAATAATCGCATAAATAAAAAAAGTTATAAACCATTTAAACCATATAGCCCACCCTGTACTTGAGCTAGGTGGCTCAAATTTGGTATTGATACTTCTTATAGCTGCAGGTAACTTGGGATTGAAAATGGGCAATATCGGTCTATATTTTGATATTGCCCCCATATATAGCATCTGTCCGATTTGACTTCCCAACGCCATAGAGACCACAAATGTCAACTGATCTGGCTGAACATTGGTAAATGAGTTTTATTTATACCCGGAAACCTTCACACGATCAACGGTAGCCATAGGTACAGTGGCTTCTTTTGTGAGGAAGAAGAAAAAGATCGCGTTGATCAAAGATTTTATGAAAATTTGGTTTGTTTTAAGTATATTAGCAAAATAATTAGTTTCTGCGATCGCGAAATTAGGGGCTATTTGTAGAGATGGGAAATGGGTAAATACCCAATTGGTAAATACCCGGTAAAATGGGTATATTGGGTACAAATATGTATATACCTAGGTATTTACCTAAAAGGTGGGAATAAACCATATTGTAAAACAAATATATTGTACAGCAAAATTAAGTGTATTGTATATTAATATTTATTAACAAAAATCAAAATCCTTACAGAGCTGTGAAAAATAACAACATAAGACATAATATAGATATACTTATCTTTAATTTCGTATTTCTTTTATTTAGACAAAAAACACGTATATTTGTTCAATATTACATTACATTTATTACATTAATCGGAATCGCTGTCACTATCAGTTTCACTCCGAAAATGGTGAAAAGAAGAGTAAGGCGTAGAATGGGTGATGCCAGTAGAAGTGGAAGGTGCTTCCTCAAGTGAATTCGCAGTATTGATGATTTCATGTTCAGCCGATACATTTTTTTGGGTATCCTTTTGTCGTACGCCTTTATGACAGAGATTCCAATTATGCGATATAAAACATACTTTTCCAGCAGTATCTGCAGTTAGTCTGTTTCGCTTTTTGGAATGAATGAAACTTTGAGTGCTGAATGAGCGTTCGGTGGCAGCTGAAGTGCATGGAGCAGACAATATACGAATCGCTATCTTCCTCAATTCTGTAGACACGTAAATACTTTTCCACCATGTAGAAGGAGATATTTCTTCTATACAGGTCCACACAAAATTTGTTACCCACAAATCCTCTCTAGCTTTATAGTTGGCTAGGTCCACCATTACATTTATGTTAAAATTGGTAGCCATATCATAAATAAACTGCATCGCAATTAGATAATCGGATGAAGTTAAATCGTGCCCTTGACTATTGGGGTCAAGGAAGCTGGCAGCCAGATGTATTGGTTTAACAGACATTTTCATCCTTTTATCAAAGGAAGACAATATTTGTTTTTTGTCGTTGTCATCAATTTCAGCTTATTTCGAATGTCTTTAAAAGCAAAATATACGAGATGAATACTATATTGGTTAGATTCGAAAATGGTTATCTATTGTGCCATCGGTTGAAATTGCTTTAAATTGATGTTCACATATTCCAAAAGTCTTCACTTAGTAATGACTAAGCGGAACTTTATTGTTAATCAAGCTATTTAAGGATGTTACGTAGCTGCCCCATCTCGTTTTCACAGGAAGCTTTAATTGCTCTACGGATCCTTTCTCTTTGCAGATTTTAGAAAATGTCGACGAAAAAACGTTATTGTATTTTATTTCTTTTATGATCTCGATAACTAATAAAAAGCAGTTTTTTAACTTAGAGCATTTTAAGAAATCATGACTTATTAAATTGAGACAATGTGCTACACAATTTAGTGGTTCTACGTGGGGATATAAATTGTTAACCTCCTTGAGAGCACTTTGAACATTTCTTCCATTATCACCAATCAAAACCACGAACTTTTGTTCGCCGTATTCCCTCATGACGTTCATAATTTCTTCAGCGAGATAAGCGGAAGTGTGACTGTTGTTTTCCGTTGCCAAACTGCGAACGAAAACTTTCTCCGGCTTTGAAATTAGAAAATTTATTACACCTTCACTACGAATGTTGCTCCACCCATCATACTGCAGATGCAAGTATCCTGCTGACTTTAGTTGCATATTAATATCGTTTAAAGTTTCATTATATAGTTTATTTAAATATTTACTAGAAATTGCCTTTCTGTTTGGCAAGTTGTATGAAGGTTGCAATTCTTCAAAAAACTTTATCCAGAGCGGATGTTCCACCATTGCAAATGGTGCACCAGCTACAATAATAGCCTTGGCCAGTTTCTCATGAAGCTTCTCTTTATATTCATCAGACATTTTTTGGCATGATTTCGATGCTTCGATAGAACTTGATATGCTTAAATCATCACTGGATTGAGTGGCATTCTCCAATAAAATTCTTGTCTGTTCACCTGCATTCGTTTTACCAATATCTCGTTTCACCATAACTGGACATTTAACACAGTTGATTAAGTGATTTGCCATTTTATTAACATTTGCAAGTTTATAAACCGTGTCACAATATTTACAAACAACTGATTTTGTGTTGTTTGCATTTGTTGCAAAATGCTTCCAATTTTTTTCATTTCCAGGTCTTCCTATGATTATACCTTAAAAACTATTTTAAATTATTGTAACATTTCATCAATATTAGCTTCACTAATAAATACATACCTTCTTCACAGTGGTAATTCAATTTAGTAGAGTTTTAATAACATTTATTTTGCTTTTTATACCCTACACCACACTGTGGTACAGGGTATTATAACTTTGTGCATTTGTTTGTAACACCCAAAAGGAGAAGAAATATACCCATCGTTTATTATACCGATCGACTTAGGATCACTTTCTGAGTCGATTTAGCTATGTCCGTCTGTCTGTCTGTCCGTCTGTCTGTCCGTCTGTGCATGTATTCTTGTAATCAAAGTACAGGTCGCAATTATGGTCCGATCTCGACGAAACTTTACACATTTCTTTCTTTTGGCCCAAGGACGATCCCTATTGAATTTGGTTAAAATCGGTTCGGATTTAGATATAGCCCCCATATAGATGTTAGCCCCGATTTGACATGTAAGCGCTGTAAAAACTTTATTTTATATCCGATCAGTATGAAATTCGGCAGGAAAAGGTTTCTTATTACATAAATGAACTCTGTTAAATTTGGAAGAAATCGGTTCAGATTTAGATATAGCCCCCGTATATACATTACCCCCGATTTGACATATAAGCGCTGTAAAAATGTTATTTTATATCCGATCAGTGCGAAATTCGGCAAAGAGAGGTTTCTTATTACATGAAGGAATACTGCTAAATTCGGAGAAAATCGGTTCAGATTTAGATATAGCCCCCATATATATGTTACCCCCGATTTGACATGTAAGCGCTGTAAAAACTGTATTTTATATCCGATCAGTGCAAAATTTGGCAGAAAGAGGTTTCTTATTACATGAAGGAATACTGCTAAATTCGGAGAAAATCGGTTCAGATTTAGATATAGCCCCCATATATACGTTACCCCCGATTTGACTTGTAAGCGCTGTAAAAATGTTATTTTATATCCGATCAGTATGACATTCGGCAGAAAGAGGTTTCTTATTATACGAATGAACACTGTTAAATTTGGAAGAAATCGGTTCAGATTTAGATATAGCCCCCATATATACGTTACCCCCGATTTGACATGTAGGCGCTGTAGAGACTGTATTTTATATGCGATCAGTACGAAATTCGACAGAAGGAGGTCTTTTTACATGAATGAGTATTCAGGGTAGATCGGTTCAAATTTATATTGATTGTTCCTCCTGATTTGGTATCAAACCGCAATAGAAGTTGTATTTTACTTCCGATCATTAAAATTTTCCAGAAAGATGTTTCTCAATTTAGGAACGAATATTGCTTAATTTAGCGATTATCGTTTCAGAATTAGATAATATGTTTCTACCCATTTACCAATTATTCCAAATTATTATGGCAATGACCCTTATCGTATTGTTAGGGAGGTGTAGGGTATTATATAGTCGGCCCCGCCCGACTTTCTGCCTTTCCTTACTGGTTTATATTTAACGAAACACGTGTTGTTGAAACAATAAAGAAATATAGGAAAAGACTCGTTTGACACAACGTTTCAGCTGATTACCAAAGATTGCCAGATGATGCATTTCAAACATCCGTGTGGCCACTTTATCCAAAAATAGAAAATTTTTTAATGATTTGGGGGATTTCTAGATAAATACCCGAATAAATATGCAAAAAAGAAATATATTTGGTATTTACCCGGTATAAACCCCTACACCAGGTAAATACCCGGTAGAATCCCATCTCTAGCTATTTGCGGTTGAAATAACCTATAAAAATCAGGTTTTCCCTTAACAAAATTGTCAATTTTTATTACTTTTCGGAATTGACCACTGGACATTAAAATCCGGACCATTATTTATAAGGTCCGACGTGACATCCATTAAAAAAATTGCAATGTAAAGTAATTTTTTCTCGAATTTATTGCAATTTTTAGAGCATTTTTTAAAAAATCGGAAACAATTTCCAATATTTTGGTCCGATTTTCACTTTTCATGGCTTGTTATTTTTATAAAAAATTAACCCTTTCAAGGCCGTAAACTTTTTATTTGATTGTTGGCCCCAAATGGGTTAAAGCGAATTAATTGCCATAGAAAAGGATCATTCCACATCACACTCATTATTTTAACCTCAAAAGCTAAAATTTGTAAGAAGTTGGACATTTTGTGCATTCAATAAAATTGCTCAAATTCAAGTGAAAATAAAAATTCTAAGTCGTTAAATATAATAATTGCTTTAGATGAGGGCACATATTTCGAATAAAATTTACAAAATGTCTATTTTCGTGATAATTTCAGGTTTTGAGGTTGCAATAATGCGTATAGAATCATGGTTATGGCAATCAATTCGCTTTAACCCATTTTGGACCAACAATCAAATAAAAAGTGTACGGCCTTCAAAGGGTTATTTTCTTATAAAAAGTAAATCTAGAGATCAGCAGTTCTATAACGAGCCACGAAAAGAGAAAATCGGACCAAAATTGTGGATATTGTTTCGGATTTTTTAAAAAATGCACTAAAAATTGTAATAAAATCGAGAAAATAGTGACTTTACATTGCAATTTTTATACCCTACACCACTCTGTGGTACAGGGTATTATAAGTTTGTTTCATGGCAGATGTTTGTAACACCTGAAAATAACACAGATAGACCCACCTTAAAGTATATCGATCGACTCAGAATCACTAGCTGAGTCGATTTAACGATGTCCGTCCGTCCGTCCGTCCGTCCGTCCGTCCATGTAAAGTTGTTCGTCGACTACAGGTCGCAATTTCACTCCGATCGTTCTGAAATTTTGCAGTTTAGAGTATTTCGCAGCTGTTAAGATCGCTATTGAATTTGGTTGAAATCGGTTCAGATTTAGATATAGCTCCCATATATATCTTTCCTCCGATTTGGCCCTTTTGTCCTATAGAAGCTGTATTTTACATCCAATCGATTTGAAATTTAGAATGGTAGAGTTTCTTGATCCATGAACCAACATTGCCGAATTTGAAGAAAATCAGTTAAGATTTAGCTATAGCTCCCATATATATGTTTCGTCCGATTTTGCTCTTTAGTCCTGTAGAAGCTGTATTTTACATCCAATCATTTTGAAATTTAGAATGGTAGAGTTTCTTGATCCATGAACCAACACTACCGAATTTGAAGAAAATCGGTTAAGATTTAGCTATAGCTCCCATATATATGTTTCGTCCGATTTGGCCATTTAGTCCTATAAAAGCTGTATTTTACATCCAATCGTTTTGAAATTTAGAATGGTAGAGTTTCTTGATCCATGAACCAACATTGCCGAATTTGCCAAAAGTTTATGTAAACAATTTATACATGAATTACAAAATTTATATATCAGAGTTATTCAATATTACGAGAGTGGTGTAGGGTATTATATAGTCGGCCCCGCCCGACTTTAGCCTTTCCTTACTGGTTTTAATTGAAGTCACGTCGCCCTATAAATAATGGTCCAGATTTTAATGTCTAGTGGTCAATTCCTAAAAGTAATAAAAATTGACAGTTTTATTAAGGAAAACCCTGGTTTTGTAGATCGCTGAAACGAAATATTTTGCTAATTTACTTACACAAACAAACCAAATTTTCATATAAGCTGTGATCAACGCGAACTTTTTTTTTTGACGCCACTCTAGTCATAGGTCCATGTTTTGATATGTCCCCCATACAAAGGTCCCCTAGTTTTTACTTCTTAACGCAATAAAAAGCACAAATTTCAACGAAATGTGCTGAAATTTGGTATAATGAGTTTGTTTGTATCCGAAACCATTCACTGCTATCCATGGTATATAAGATTAGGCTTGGCCGAACATAATCCGTCTTTACTTATTATAACTCATCTTTAAGTCTAATCGATCATCAATAAAATAAGACCATTTCGAAGAAAATCGAAGCACAATTTAACAAGTTAGAAAGTTTCACTCGGGTAAACCGACAAAGGTTTACCCTAACTTTGTGAGTAATGTTATATGGAATATTACACTAATTATTCTGCCAATTTGTGTTGCAGGTATCAGAAGGGGTTTAACAAATACACCTATATTTTGCCAAACAGTAGATACTTTAAGTACATGCCATTGTGTCAAATTATAAGCGTTTATGTGCACTGGTTAACGATATTACATTTTAGTATGATTTGGCCATATTGAGTTGGGGGTACAACAAGGGGCGAGGTGATAACGCCCATTTTTCACAGGGCTATAGGTACTTCCAAAGCGTTACACAGTGCAAAATGTTGTTGTTGTTGTTGCAGAAACTTTGCAGTTTATATTCTATTTTGACAAAAATTCATCAAAGCAACAATTTTACAAATCGGTTCATATTTTATTATGGTCACCCTAGGTCGCTCCAAAATATACGTATTTAAGTCATATATACCATATTTTCTAAGCATTTTAACTGAATATTTGCAGTTTGTATTTAATTAAGACAAGAATTCATCGCAGTAAAAATTTGTTAAAACAGTTCATATTTTGTTATAGTCTACCTTGATTTATACAAATCAAATTTAATTTTGATGTAGAACCCGTGTAGATGTAGTTTCAAAAAAGGCATTTTATGCCATAAACCACATTTTTCAAGTGAAGAATTTGGCTGAAGAATTTGCGGTCTAAAAATTGCAGCGTTCGTTTTTTTAATAATTAATTTAACAAAAAGGATCGTTTCATGATTTGTCCATAGCAAAAGATTTGTCCAGTAATGAAATTGAATGCAATCTATGGTGGAGGGTATATAATATTCGGCATGGCTGAACTTAACGCTTTTACTTGTTTTAATTAATGCTGTTATAATTTGGAAATTTCTTAATTTGTTCTCGAACTCAAACCTTCGAAATGCAACTAGCGCGTGCTTCGGCTATGGTGGCAATGATGGAACAATACGCTTATCGACGTCCAAATTATACATAACATTATCGCATACATTCGCATAAACGAACAGATGCACGATGCTGTCACCGAAGTTGTCGCCAACAGATTGTCATGACCGACATTTTGAACCTTGTCTTGCACTATGTCTTCAATATGTTCTATGAACCATTTTGTCATGGAACTTGCCTTGCAAAAGGTGGTGGATGAAATTTTCCCTTATGTTGTTATTGAAGAAAGTGCATGTGATTTAGGTCCTACAAGACATGACCATTGACGACAATGTCATTAAAGGCGAAAAAGCGTACTGGGAGGTATTGGGGCAGAGTCACTAGAAGAACCGATTAAACAAAATTTTACACCGATTTTGATGATATTTGGTTCCATTGAAATTGGCCAAATCCGGAGATTTAACTTCTATACACCATTTATGTACAAGTTAGTCCCTGGAATATATGCAGTTCGAGATTAGTGGCGTTTAAGAGTTACACTCAAAGAAAAAAGCAGGTCGTTTATCGCAAATACAGATCTTTGCCTTAAACGGTATACATTTCCCGTAGCAGTTGAAATATTTCTAGTGAATGGAAACGTTTATCGTAAACATAGTATCTCTTGCGGTCAACGAACATTCCTTCATTCCAGAATTTTCATAATTTACGATTATGGTAAACGAAAAACGTTTACGAAACATATTGTATTAAACATGATTGAATATCTTAAAGAGATTTGAGAGAACAAAGAGCGTAACTTATTCTCATTTTGTGAGTGGCGTTTTTATATTTTTTGTTCATATGTTGGAATAATATGTACACATGTTTGTGTACACAAAACAAAATATGCAGATGTTTGTTTTTGTTTTATGAACAGTTCTGCAGATGGTTGTGGATATTTTTCTCTGCATACCTCCTTCCGAACTGTTGCACCATTTCACAATATTTGCAATCGTACTTAGCATGCTCAGAGTCGTATGCTGTTTGGCCTTTAGATTTTTAATAGCGTTTGTGGTGTTCCGTATAAGGCGCGTGTGTGGCAAAATTAAAATTATTTCATTCAAAGAATTAATTACAGTGTGCTTGAAATGGTCACTATAAAAATGTAACAGAAATGAGACCCAATGGATATACCTATTTCGGCATTGCTGAATCCAGTGATGCAAGCTGTTTTTCTAGGTTAGCTCTTGTTTTCGCGATATTGGACCACAAAGTTTGCAAGGAAATCATTGAGGTTAGTTATCTCGGAGCTGATTTTGAAGTGGAAGGCTTCGGAATACACGCTTGGTTCCAAAGAACGAATTAAAGGGAACCTTCCGAGAATTATTTCTCTCAAAGTAGTCAAATCTTACCATATGTCAAACGTCATACAAATCGTCGACATTTTTAGTTTGTGTCTTTGAGAAAAATATTCCTCGCAAAAAATTACTATGAGTCTCCTTTTAACATATTTATGAAAAATTAACAGGTTTCATAATTTAGCAGGTTTTTTTGGTTACCTTTGAAATTTCCATTGACACTAACCAAAAATAATTTACAAAAATGTAAGTCCAAAAATTTTATTAGAAATATTTCCTGCTATGAGCAGAAAAATACACAAATTATGTACTAACTCGAAATCTGCTTAATTCCCATAAAAAAGTTGAGAAAGGACTTATAGTATTTTTTCGCGAGGAATATTTCTTTCAACGATGCCTACTAAAAATTTCGACGATATGTATGATTTTTAACATATGATAAGATTTTATTTCACTTTTTCAGGGGTAAGAGGCAAGAAGCGTGGACGACTGCTTTGAAAGAAATAATTCTCCAATTGTTCCCTTTATTTCCATATTTGGACTGAAGCATATATTCCGAAGTCTTCCACTTCAAAATTACCAAAGAGATATGTAACCTCTCTGATTTCCCAACAAACTTTGTGGTCGAATACCGCGAAAACCGGAGCTAACACAGAAAAACGGCTAATGCCACTGGATTCAGCATGGTTGAAATAGGTCTTTCCAAAGGGTCTCCTTTCAGTTACATTTTTGGACTGGCACAGTGTTATTAGTCTCCACATATCAAAGTACAATATTTCCCAAGAAGAGCTTGCAGGTTTCTAGAGGCATGTTCATATATTCCACTTTCCCTGAACTGGTTCCAAGTTAAAGTTCATATGCTATGCAGATCTATGTTTAGTCCGCGAGGCGCTGCACTCTAATCAGATTAAAATTGAACTGTTAAAAGATCTGTGACTGTCGAAAGGCAGTTTTTTAATTCGTGAAAACAGTTTCCAGGGACTTTATATCAGAAAAATATGTATCTTCCGATTTTGAAACTATGAGCTGGGGAAACCGCGTTTACTTTTATATAGCTTTTGAAAATAATAACAAACTTTGATGTTTGTGGAAAAAATCCATTCAGATTTGGACATAACACAAATATTTACCTATATTCAATTCGATATATTCCGCAGATTTAATTATTTACCGCAGAAATTTCTCATAAAATTGTTTGTGAACCAGGAACAACATTACAAAATTTGATGGAAATCCGTTAAGGGTTTTATCTTTGGGCAGCAATTTCCGCTTTCGAATTGGTTCAAGGTATGTATGGGCCTTCTGTGTACTAAACTTCCTTATTTTATAGAACTAGATGAGAAAAATTAAGTTGAAAAATATGTGATACCTCCCCTTTGGCAGAGTTAACATAATGTTTTTTCGGAAAGGAGGACTTTTGTACCAGAAAAGGAGGACATTTGTAACATTTACAAAGAGATTTTGGAACTTTCGGAGGACATTTAAAAAATACAGTACACCACCCTATCGGAGCGGAATAAAAAGAAATATATTCATGCTTTATAAATGTTATTTTTCTAATTTTTATAACGCTTAAATGAAAAAACTTTCTGCAAATTCGGCAAGGTTTGTAATTGGGTGCTACATTTAAATCTGAACCGATTTACACCAAATTCGACAATGTGGTTTCTTGGAAACTGAAACAGACTGGTGGTTTCAAGAGACTCCAGTCTGTTTAATTTCAAAGTTATTGGATATAGAAGAACAACTTCTATATCCAACTAGAGCTAAAAGGCCAATTCAGAACGAAAATATATATGGTGCATATATCTAAATCTGAACCGATTTTGACAAATTTCTTCCGAGCAAGATCGGAGTGAATATGCGATCTGTACTAAACGAACAACTTTAAATGGACGGACGTACTGACATGGTTAAATCGACTTATCTAGCGATACTGAGTCGATCGGCGTACTTTAATGTGGGTCTAACTCCAGTATTTGTAGGTGTTAATTATAATTAACAAGTGAAAGCGGCGTTAAGTTCGGCCATGCCAAATCTTATATACACTCAAACGTGGATTGCATGTCAACTGTTTTGGGTGCAAATAAACTCACATTACAAAATTTCAACCCAATTCGTTGGAATTAGTGGTGTTTGTTGCCTTAAGTAAAATATTGAAGTACCTTTGTATGGAGCTACATCAATACATGGATCGATAATGGCCGTTGTTCGTGTGAAGGGTTTTGCCAAAATACCAATTTTCACCTCGATCAGTTGAAATTTTGCAGTCTCTATTGCGTTAATAAGTCAGATGCTACATATGGGGGCTGTACCAAAAAAATTACCGATATTACTAATTTTTAATAACAAGTTACACAGCTATAAGAAGTATCTGTACTAAATTTCAGTCATCTGGCTCAATTATTGTAGTACTAACTTTGTACTTTGATTCGTTGCTGATCATTTGCAGTAAACGGACGTGTTTATCACATAGCGGATAGTTACCAGTACCTATTACGCAATAGCAAAAATCTGTACAAAGTCTGTAAGGCCTACATCGTAGTACCTATTACGGTCTAATACAGACAAAATAAAAAATAAATTCTCTTGACGGGGATGCCTTCGTGTTCCGATGGAGCGCGGTTCCCCAATCGTCCGACTGTCCGTCCGTTGGTCTTGGCCAAAGCCGACCACACCAAAAATGGTGAAAATCTTCCCCAAATACTCACAACAGGTGGTGCGGTGAGGGGGAAACGTCATGTCCGACCGTCAAAACGGAAGCACAATGAGCATCGTGTAGCGCTCAGAGTTTTGACGAAGTTGGAGGCTGTTGAGGTTTCGGCTCTTACCGAAAAACAAAAAGAGTCACTTACCTGGGCTAAAGGCGTCATAGATGCTTCTAAGGCCAATGAGTCGGCTGAAAGAGCCACAAATTCAACTGTGTTAACGGCTAATAAAGTAAAACGAATCAGATCACCTGATGAACCCCTGCCTTCGAAAAAGGCAAGAGGCCCTAATGTCACCATCAACAGGACACTCACCACGCCCTTCAATGAAGTGGCGAAGGAGAGTCTAGTGATGGCTGTTATAGACAGAAGTAGTGAGGATGGATCCATCCTCAAGGACAAATGGAGTCATGTACAATCAGCCATTATGGCTCACTACCTCGATGTCCGTAGAGAAATGCCGGGCAAACCACCAATCTGCAACGATGCAGGATGGCATCAGGGGAGAGTAAAGCTCTTATATTTCGGTGATGCCAGATCAGTAGACCTGTATAAGGCTGCTCTGAGTCGAGCGGGTGAGGTGTGGCCGGGTGCCCAGTTGGATGTTGTCGAAAAAACAACATCCCTAGTCACCCCAGAGCCATCGCCTGGGTTACAGAAGAGCCCTCCAACCCGGCTGACATCTTAGAAATAATAAAAGATTCCAATCCTTGTCTGCCGGCCCATAATTGGAGAATCAGCAAGGTGGGTGAGGGTGATAATTTGGAAATTTCTTAATTTGTTCTCGAACTCAAACCTTCGAAATGCAACTAGCGCGTGCTTCGGCTATGGTGGCAATGATGGAACAATACGCTTATCGACGTCCAAATTATACATAACATTATCGCATACATTCGCATAAACGAACAGATGCACGATGCTGTCACCGAAGTTGTCGCCAACAGATTGTCATGACCGACATTTTGAACCTTGTCTTGCACTATGTCTTCAATATGTTCTATGAACCATTTTGTCATGGAACTTGCCTTGCAAAAGGTGGTGGATGAAATTTTCCCTTATGTTGTTATTGAAGAAAGTGCATGTGATTTAGGTCCTACAAGACATGACCATTGACGACAATGTCATTAAAGGCGAAAAAGCGTACTGGGAGGTATTGGGGCAGAGTCACTAGAAGAACCGATTAAACAAAATTTTACACCGATTTTGATGATATTTGGTTCCATTGAAATTGGCCAAATCCGGAGATTTAACTTCTATACACCATTTATGTACAAGTTAGTCCCTGGAATATATGCAGTTCGAGATTAGTGGCGTTTAAGAGTTACACTCAAAGAAAAAAGCAGGTCGTTTATCGCAAATACAGATCTTTGCCTTAAACGGTATACATTTCCCGTAGCAGTTGAAATATTTCTAGTGAATGGAAACGTTTATCGTAAACATAGTATCTCTTGCGGTCAACGAACATTCCTTCATTCCAGAATTTTCATAATTTACGATTATGGTAAACGAAAAACGTTTACGAAACATATTGTATTAAACATGATTGAATATCTTAAAGAGATTTGAGAGAACAAAGAGCGTAACTTATTCTCATTTTGTGAGTGGCGTTTTTATATTTTTTGTTCATATGTTGGAATAATATGTACACATGTTTGTGTACACAAAACAAAATATGCAGATGTTTGTTTTTGTTTTATGAACAGTTCTGCAGATGGTTGTGGATATTTTTCTCTGCATACCTCCTTCCGAACTGTTGCACCATTTCACAATATTTGCAATCGTACTTAGCATGCTCAGAGTCGTATGCTGTTTGGCCTTTAGATTTTTAATAGCGTTTGTGGTGTTCCGTATAAGGCGCGTGTGTGGCAAAATTAAAATTATTTCATTCAAAGAATTAATTACAGTGTGCTTGAAATGGTCACTATAAAAATGTAACAGAAATGAGACCCAATGGATATACCTATTTCGGCATTGCTGAATCCAGTGATGCAAGCTGTTTTTCTAGGTTAGCTCTTGTTTTCGCGATATTGGACCACAAAGTTTGCAAGGAAATCATTGAGGTTAGTTATCTCGGAGCTGATTTTGAAGTGGAAGGCTTCGGAATACACGCTTGGTTCCAAAGAACGAATTAAAGGGAACCTTCCGAGAATTATTTCTCTCAAAGTAGTCAAATCTTACCATATGTCAAACGTCATACAAATCGTCGACATTTTTAGTTTGTGTCTTTGAGAAAAATATTCCTCGCAAAAAATTACTATGAGTCTCCTTTTAACATATTTATGAAAAATTAACAGGTTTCATAATTTAGCAGGTTTTTTTGGTTACCTTTGAAATTTCCATTGACACTAACCAAAAATAATTTACAAAAATGTAAGTCCAAAAATTTTATTAGAAATATTTCCTGCTATGAGCAGAAAAATACACAAATTATGTACTAACTCGAAATCTGCTTAATTCCCATAAAAAAGTTGAGAAAGGACTTATAGTATTTTTTCGCGAGGAATATTTCTTTCAACGATGCCTACTAAAAATTTCGACGATATGTATGATTTTTAACATATGATAAGATTTTATTTCACTTTTTCAGGGGTAAGAGGCAAGAAGCGTGGACGACTGCTTTGAAAGAAATAATTCTCCAATTGTTCCCTTTATTTCCATATTTGGACTGAAGCATATATTCCGAAGTCTTCCACTTCAAAATTACCAAAGAGATATGTAACCTCTCTGATTTCCCAACAAACTTTGTGGTCGAATACCGCGAAAACCGGAGCTAACACAGAAAAACGGCTAATGCCACTGGATTCAGCATGGTTGAAATAGGTCTTTCCAAAGGGTCTCCTTTCAGTTACATTTTTGGACTGGCACAGTGTTATTAGTCTCCACATATCAAAGTACAATATTTCCCAAGAAGAGCTTGCAGGTTTCTAGAGGCATGTTCATATATTCCACTTTCCCTGAACTGGTTCCAAGTTAAAGTTCATATGCTATGCAGATCTATGTTTAGTCCGCGAGGCGCTGCACTCTAATCAGATTAAAATTGAACTGTTAAAAGATCTGTGACTGTCGAAAGGCAGTTTTTTAATTCGTGAAAACAGTTTCCAGGGACTTTATATCAGAAAAATATGTATCTTCCGATTTTGAAACTATGAGCTGGGGAAACCGCGTTTACTTTTATATAGCTTTTGAAAATAATAACAAACTTTGATGTTTGTGGAAAAAATCCATTCAGATTTGGACATAACACAAATATTTACCTATATTCAATTCGATATATTCCGCAGATTTAATTATTTACCGCAGAAATTTCTCATAAAATTGTTTGTGAACCAGGAACAACATTACAAAATTTGATGGAAATCCGTTAAGGGTTTTATCTTTGGGCAGCAATTTCCGCTTTCGAATTGGTTCAAGGTATGTATGGGCCTTCTGTGTACTAAACTTCCTTATTTTATAGAACTAGATGAGAAAAATTAAGTTGAAAAATATGTGATACCTCCCCTTTGGCAGAGTTAACATAATGTTTTTTCGGAAAGGAGGACTTTTGTACCAGAAAAGGAGGACATTTGTAACATTTACAAAGAGATTTTGGAACTTTCGGAGGACATTTAAAAAATACAGTACACCACCCTATCGGAGCGGAATAAAAAGAAATATATTCATGCTTTATAAATGTTATTTTTCTAATTTTTATAACGCTTAAATGAAAAAACTTTCTGCAAATTCGGCAAGGTTTGTAATTGGGTGCTACATTTAAATCTGAACCGATTTACACCAAATTCGACAATGTGGTTTCTTGGAAACTGAAACAGACTGGTGGTTTCAAGAGACTCCAGTCTGTTTAATTTCAAAGTTATTGGATATAGAAGAACAACTTCTATATCCAACTAGAGCTAAAAGGCCAATTCAGAACGAAAATATATATGGTGCATATATCTAAATCTGAACCGATTTTGACAAATTTCTTCCGAGCAAGATCGGAGTGAATATGCGATCTGTACTAAACGAACAACTTTAAATGGACGGACGTACTGACATGGTTAAATCGACTTATCTAGCGATACTGAGTCGATCGGCGTACTTTAATGTGGGTCTAACTCCAGTATTTGTAGGTGTTAATTATAATTAACAAGTGAAAGCGGCGTTAAGTTCGGCCATGCCAAATCTTATATACACTCAAACGTGGATTGCATGTCAACTGTTTTGGGTGCAAATAAACTCACATTACAAAATTTCAACCCAATTCGTTGGAATTAGTGGTGTTTGTTGCCTTAAGTAAAATATTGAAGTACCTTTGTATGGAGCTACATCAATACATGGATCGATAATGGCCGTTGTTCGTGTGAAGGGTTTTGCCAAAATACCAATTTTCACCTCGATCAGTTGAAATTTTGCAGTCTCTATTGCGTTAATAAGTCAGATGCTACATATGGGGGCTGTACCAAAAAAATTACCGATATTACTAATTTTTAATAACAAGTTACACAGCTATAAGAAGTATCTGTACTAAATTTCAGTCATCTGGCTCAATTATTGTAGTACTAACTTTGTACTTTGATTCGTTGCTGATCATTTGCAGTAAACGGACGTGTTTATCACATAGCGGATAGTTACCAGTACCTATTACGCAATAGCAAAAATCTGTACAAAGTCTGTAAGGCCTACATCGTAGTACCTATTACGGTCTAATACAGACAAAATAAAAAATAAATTCTCTTGACGGGGATGCCTTCGTGTTCCGATGGAGCGCGGTTCCCCAATCGTCCGACTGTCCGTCCGTTGGTCTTGGCCAAAGCCGACCACACCAAAAATGGTGAAAATCTTCCCCAAATACTCACAACAGGTGGTGCGGTGAGGGGGAAACGTCATGTCCGACCGTCAAAACGGAAGCACAATGAGCATCGTGTAGCGCTCAGAGTTTTGACGAAGTTGGAGGCTGTTGAGGTTTCGGCTCTTACCGAAAAACAAAAAGAGTCACTTACCTGGGCTAAAGGCGTCATAGATGCTTCTAAGGCCAATGAGTCGGCTGAAAGAGCCACAAATTCAACTGTGTTAACGGCTAATAAAGTAAAACGAATCAGATCACCTGATGAACCCCTGCCTTCGAAAAAGGCAAGAGGCCCTAATGTCACCATCAACAGGACACTCACCACGCCCTTCAATGAAGTGGCGAAGGAGAGTCTAGTGATGGCTGTTATAGACAGAAGTAGTGAGGATGGATCCATCCTCAAGGACAAATGGAGTCATGTACAATCAGCCATTATGGCTCACTACCTCGATGTCCGTAGAGAAATGCCGGGCAAACCACCAATCTGCAACGATGCAGGATGGCATCAGGGGAGAGTAAAGCTCTTATATTTCGGTGATGCCAGATCAGTAGACCTGTATAAGGCTGCTCTGAGTCGAGCGGGTGAGGTGTGGCCGGGTGCCCAGTTGGATGTTGTCGAAAAAACAACATCCCTAGTCACCCCAGAGCCATCGCCTGGGTTACAGAAGAGCCCTCCAACCCGGCTGACATCTTAGAAATAATAAAAGATTCCAATCCTTGTCTGCCGGCCCATAATTGGAGAATCAGCAAGGTGGGTGAGGCGGATGGTAAAAAGCGGCAGGTCAATCTTATCCTAAACGCTGAATCCACCTCCCATATACAAAGTGCGAGTGCAACCCTACAATATGGCTTCGAGACTATAGTCTTGAAGATATACAAGCAGGATATAGCTCCCACTGCAGAAGGTGAGTCGTCCACCGTGGCACTTTCTGGAAGTGCGGAGGTACCCACGCCTATTATTTCTGGTGACTCCAACTCTAACAGAAGATCTGTAACGTCCTTCTCTGAGGACAAAAGCTCTACTTCGGACACAGAGAGGCTGAGGGGAGTCTCCGGACTCTTCGACGCATCTGGCGGGGACATGCTTCTCGACGATACGGACGAAGAGTTCGATAACACCCTTGTCGGGGTGGATGTTAATCTGTCAATTACCAATGATGGTAAGAATTCTACAGATTAACCTCCATCACGCTAAAGCAGCCTCAGCGGCTCTATTGCTGCGCCTGTCCACAGGCGCAGTAGACATCGTCCTGATACAGGAGCCCTACGTAGTGGGAGGAAGGGTGTGCGGTATTAGGACACCTAACTTTAAACTGCTTGTGGCCAACTGTGAAGGCACTCCAAGAACCTGCATTTTGGCCAGGAAAGATCTAAGTATCTTTCTTCTGACTAATTTAAGTGGTAAAGACCAAACAGCTGCTAGCCTGGAGATCGGTAATCGCATGTATTGGGTGGTCTCCAGCTACTTGCCTTATGAATCTGTAGTACCAACTGCTCTATTCAGGGAAGTAGTAGAAGAAGCAACGTCTGTCGAGCTGATTGTTGGCGCAGACACGAACGCTCATCATACTATC
Organism: Eudasyphora cyanicolor; assembly: GCA_963930755.1. Taxonomy (NCBI): domain Eukaryota; kingdom Metazoa; phylum Arthropoda; class Insecta; order Diptera; family Muscidae; genus Eudasyphora; species Eudasyphora cyanicolor. The sequence goes on from OZ005737.1 coordinate 152,992,341, forward strand.
TGGGGTAGTACGGATATAAACAATAGGGGTGATTCGCTTCTTGACTTTTTTCTAACTACCAACCTAAGTATTTGTAACATAGGTAATAAACCGACCTTTACAATTAAAGACAGACAAGAAGTACTAGACGTAACGTTTGCTACTGACCGGCTGTCAGACAAAATTATTGGGTGGAATGTACTGGACGACCACTCATTCTCAGACCACCATTATATTCAGTTCAAACTCGCTGAAAAAGCGCCTGAACCTGCCGTCCACAGAAATGTGAGAAAGACAAAGTGGCATCTGTATGAAAAGAATTTCAAGAAAGTCCTCAACTCCAAACTTCTGTACGAACCGAATGTCAAAGCCGGTCTGGATAATCTGGTCGAGCATATCACCATATCATTCAATAGATCCCTTGAAGAAGCCTGTCCAAAAACAAGGTACAAGGGTAAAACTAAACCCCAATGGTGGACTTCTGAGCTAACGGCTATGAAAAAGACCTGCAACAAGCTATTCAATAAGGCTAAATCTACTGGGGTCGCTAATGATTGGGATGCCTATAAAGAGCAACTCAAGATCTATAAGAAGGAGCTTAGAAAGGCGCAAAGGCGCTCTTGGTATACCTTCTGTGGTGAAGTGGAAAAGGTCTCCGACGCCGCTAGGCTGAGGAAGATATTATCTGCTTCACCCTGTACAGTGGGATATTTACAGGATGAGGCAAATAACTGGACCCAAAACAGCGAGCAGTCGCTCAATGTACTGCTCGACACACATTTCCCGGGGAACTCTGTAACAGAACCCGAGGATCAGCAGGACCAACAAGAGTGCGAGTGGACTGCGAGCGTCGCGAGCTTCTTGACTGAGAGATCCAGAATAATCTGGGCTATTAACAGCTTTGAGCCCTTCAAGTCACCTGGACCAGATGGCATCACTCCAGCAGAAATGCAGAAAATGTTAAAGTACATTATCCCCTGGCTGGAGAAAATTTATGAAGGCTGTATCAGGCTTTCATACGTCCCGAATCGATGGAGGGATAAAAAAGTGGTATTCATACCAAAAGCGGGGAAGATATCACACACTAGGCCAAAAGACTTCAGACCAATTAGCCTATCCTCCTTCCTATTGAAAGGTCTGGAAAGACTTTTAGATCATTTCATTAGGGAAAACCTGGATACAAAACTCCTGTCGGGGAACCAACATGCTTACAATAAGGGCAGAATCAGCCCTGCACGAACTTGTGAGCCCTATCGAATCGTCCCTGCATTTCAAGGAATTCACCATGGTGGCATTTCTTGACATAGAAGGGGCTTTTAACAACATTCACTCAGATGCGGTAATTGCGGCACTCTCACATATAAAAGTTAACACTTGTTTGATTAGACTAATTCAAAGTCTGCTCACCAGAAGACGCATAACAGCATGTCTAGGGTCCACAACTCTAACAAGGTATGTAAATAGAGGGACCCCGCAAGGAGGAGTATTGTCTCTACTAATTTGGAACCTAGCGGTGAATGAAATCCTGCTAGATCTAGAACGTTGTGGCTGCAAGGTAGTGGCATATGCGGACGACGTTGTAATCGCAGTGAGTGGCAAATTCGTAAACGTCCTCAGAGACATCCTACAGGTGGCTCTGAACAAGTTGGCTAGATGGGCCAGAAGCAGCGGTTTGGGCGTTAACCCCAACAAGACAGAATTGGTTCTCTTTACTAGGATGAATAATGTCCCACATGTGGACCCTCCACCTCGGATAAATGGAACAGATCTAGTCTTTTCTGAAAGTGCAAAATTTTTAGGAATAATTCTGGATAGGAAAATGTTATTTAGACTTAACGTATTGGAACGTGCAAGGAAGGCCAACGTCGCCTTATATTCCTGCAAAAAGGCTGTAGGGTCGCGGTGGGGACTCTCTCCTAAAATCGTCCACTGGATATATATAGCAGTAGTTCGTCCAATACTGTTATACGGTATTGTGGACGGCAATTGACAAACTAACCATCACCAACCTACTAACAAAGGTTCAGAGAACTGCCTGCCTGAGCATAAGCTGAGCCTTAAGGACTACAGCGACCGAGTCTCTACAAGCCCTACTCCATATACTGCCGATTAATACTGTGGCGAGAGAAGTTGCAACCAAAGCGGCAATAAGATTAAACTGCCTATCAATGTGGAGGTACAAAAACTATGGTCACATGAGGATATCAAAGTGTAGTGCTATGGTAACCGACCGAGTGGACTACATACCAACTGTGTACACCTTCGAGAGAAATTACATCACTATGATTCCCGCCAGAGATGAATGGGTCGGCAGAATACCAGGTAATAGAAACCATCTCCACTTTTACACGGATGGTTCGAAGCTTGATGAAAAGGTTGGCTTCGGAGTACACTGTGAAGAACTTAGTCTGGATATAGCTCACAGACTACCAGATACCTGCAGTGTCTATCAAGCCGAAATAATGGCAATATGGGAAGTCGCCAAGTGGCTGAGTCGCAACATAGTAACCAACACTGGCGTTGTCATTTACTCGGACAGCCAGGCTGCCATCAATTCTCTGGAGGCAACATCCCTAAATTCACAAACAGCCCTCGACTGCCGCAGATCTCTTAATGAGATGGCTGAGCAGTTTAATATACACCTCATATGGGTGCCTGGGCATAGGGATATCCCGGGGAACTGCAAAGCCGATGAACTTGCTAGGAAAGGGACGACATTACAAATTCTCGAAGAATTTGCATATATTGGTGCGCCACTATCCACGTGCAAGCTTTGGCTTAGGCAAGAGGCAATCAGGCAGTCCAACGAGAGATGGACAGAAATCGGCACCTGCAGTGTAGCTAGACAAATCTGGCCAAGGTATGACCTGAGAAGGTCAAAATATCTCCTCGCACTAGAGAGGAAACGATTGTCTACGTTAGTACAGGTTCTGACGGGACACTGCTTGATCGGCGAACACGCCAAAAGATTTGGTATTGACTCCAATGACTTCTGCCGAAGCTGTGGAGATGAGGAAGAAGTGGAGAGCATTGAGCACTTGCTTTGTGATTGTCCCGCTTTGAGTAAACGACGACTGGACATACTGGGGTCGGCCTTTTTAGGCAGCCTAACAGATCTTTCCAGTACTGATATTCGTACTATCGATAAATTTATATATCAAACAGGTTGGTTTCGATGAGGGGCATTTCAGCCCGTGGTAACACTAGGGACCTAAACTGGTCTATGTGAGCTTGTAAAAAAATACGGCTGCCCCCCAACCTAAACCTAACTTTGTACTAAAAGTAGTTGCGAGTATAATTCATGTGGAGGTTTACTGTTTGTGAAAAAGTTGAATTTATAAAAAAGGAGGACAAATCCAACATTTTTGAAAAAGGAGTTAGGATATACTTATAGTACTAAGGAATAGACTACATGGCTTCACCCGAATTTAGACATTCCTATTTTGATTGTATTTTTGAAAAGCGTTAATGAAACACATGTATGTATGTGTAAATTTTCTTCCAGCCAATGAAATGGCTGCAAATTTAAAAAATGTTTCTTCAATAGAGAGTTTTTCCATTCATGGTAACATCAATGTGATAACCCTTTTAGCGTAACATTTGTTTTAGGAAGAACGATATAGTACATGTGTGTGTTTATTTCCTTCAAAAGAGAATAACAAAACATTCCCCAAGGCGATAATCTGTCACGAAGAGTAAAGATGTTAAGTAAAATACAAAAAAAATCAGTTAAAAGCGCCGAAACGGCAAACGACCGAACATTCAAAACTCAAATATAATTTTCCTAAAAAATAAATATGTATTCTTTAATCTAAAAGCAAGTTTAAATATTAAAAATGTTGTCCAACATTGAAATGTAGGAAAACTGTCCTAAAGGACAATTTCATGAAGTAGCCGCTGCCCGCTATGGAATTCAAATTTCCACACTGAACTGAACGCAAAGTGAAATATTACTACAACAAAATATATACTTTAAGCGAAAAAATAAAACATATTAGAAAAACATTTCTCGAAATTTAAAATAGATTAATAAACCTAGTATACCTCGGGTAAATAGGGAGTTGAAATTTGTTGAGTTTATAGCAATGAAATTGTTTATAAGTATATAATGAGAGATGAAACATTTATTAGATATTACTTTAAAAAATACTGAAAATCATTTTTTATGCATCTTGGTCGACATACCCGCCTTAATGTACGTACTTTAATCTGTGTATACAGATGCTGACTTTCCTACTTCGGGAATTCTGCGGTGCGTTTTTTTAAATGCCGCACTCAAACGTATTTGCACGCACTCACACATACATATTTACATTTCATCCGTTTTTGCCCGGAAATATTTATCGTGAAAGGGATACACTTAACTGTTGCGGAACTTTGGCGGGCTCTCTTCGTATTTGCATTGTTTGCATTTCATTCACTGTTGTTTATGAGGCCTTCGGGATATGAGCACATTTGGTCATTTCAAAAGTGGCGGTTTTTTCTGAGTTTTTCATTTTCGGCAAAAATGACTAAGTATTTGTGTTAAATTTAAATGTGCAACCAAAGTTTTTCTATTCAGAACACAAGATTTCTAATTAGGGAAAGGGAAATAAATAATATAATGTTAAATCAAAAATATTAAATGCATCACTTGGATATATCGAGACCACAAGTCGTATCATAAGCAGATTTAAGAAACTCTAGTTTGATACATTGAAAAACTAGAAATCTCCGACCAAGTTCCAGAAGTACGACTTGCAGCTACCTGTGATTCATTTGTGCCAGACAGACGCTCCTGGCAGAACGGAACGCTGGCTTATCTGCCAGTGGGAACCAGATGATGCACGGATCGGTCCAAGCTAGAAGGAACGACGGGTCTGACACTTTTTTTTGATGAACTAGAACTCGAACTTTAATTCCGCCTCCCAGACCATAACGCGGTATTTCCAGTGGAAGTTCGAGCAATCACTAAATGTTTTAACTGGGTCAGTAGTACCAACCTAAATATGCCTACATCTTCGGGGACAGCCAAATGGCGATCAATGCAATAACGTCCGAAAGGGTCACATTAAGAACTGTGTTGGGTTGTAAAATAAATGATTACTCAGCTGTATATACATATTCTGGTTACCACAACACAGCGAAGTGATTGGAAATGAACTGGCAAACAACATGGCTTCAAAGGGGAGAGAACTTCGAGTAATAAACTTAGATAATTGGAAACCTTACAAAGCCACGAAGGATGAATTGAAGCACTGGGCAGTGATGGCTCATAAAACTGTATGGAATAGCCAAACAGTGGGAGAAACTGCAAATATACTGTGGGGTGAACCAAATGAAAAGAAAACAAGTAGTTTTCTGAAACTAAACAAGAGCGAGATTAGTAAGATGATTAGTGTTCTAACTGGACACTCAAGCTTACAAGCACAACATCATCGAACAGGACTAGCAGAAAACGACGAATGCAGGGCATGCAGGAAAAACGTCGAAACGATGGAACATTTTCTATGCCACTGCCAGGCTTTCACACATTCAAGATCCCAATATTTTGTGTCCGACACATTGCCAGACTTTACTAATCCCAGAGGATATGACTGGAAGATACTAAGAAAATTCGTGTCTAGTACCGATTTTCTATAATCCATGAGGTGTTAAAAATATCATAAATATGAGCGCCCAACAGGCCGAACTACTGGCTTACGAGTACTTATGGACATGAGACGTTGAAACGTCTTCTCTCTTTAACCTAACCTAACTTATATATATTTTAAATTATACTTATACTAAAATGTCGTTAAAAATTAAAAATTTTAAATAAAGCTATTTGAGTTAATACAATATATAAAGAAGAATGTGTGTTTGCTGGTTTGTTTGTTTGTACCGTATAGGCGTCCAAACGGACCGATCTTCTTGAAATTTTCACAGAATTTACATGTGTGGGGGTGGTGAAAATGTTTTTGAATTTTCGATATATCAGGTGGGCGTGGACCCGCCCATATGGGTCACATTTTGATATTGAGACAATTTTTTTGCTAGAGTGCTGAACCAATGGTCGTGGCCCCGCCCATATAAGCCAAATTTTGCAATTGAAATATTTTCCACAATTTATTAGCGAGCGTTCTGTAGTTTAGTTTATATGTATCTGGTGACACTGTACGTGATTGGTCCAAAAATGGGCGGGATCGGGCCAATGGGCGTGGCCCCTCCCACATAGACCAAATTTTGAAATTTAGATATCATGCCCAATTTGCCAGCGAGAGTGCTGCAAAGTTGTGTGTATATATCTGGTGGCATTCTACGTAATTTGTCCAAAAATGGGCGGGACCGGACCAATGGGCGTGGCTACGCCCATATAAGCCAAATTTTGAAATTGAGATATCTTGCTGAATTTATTTGCGGGAGTGATGACATTTTGTACACATGTATCTGGTGGTGGTACACGTGTCCCAAAAATGGCAGGGATCGGACCAATGGGACTGGCCCCGCCCATATAAGACAAATTTTTAAATTGAGATATTTCACACAATTTGTTAGCGCGCGTTCAGTAATTATGTGCATATGTATCTGGTAGCAGCCTACATGATTGTTTTAAAAATGGACGGGATCGGACCAATGGGCGTGGCCCCGCCCATATAATCCAAACTTTGAAATTGAGTTGCACAATTTATTAGCGAGTGTTCTGTCATTTGGTACATATGTATCTGGTGGTGGTTCACGTGATTGTTCCAAAAATGGCAAAGATCGGACCAATGGGCGTGGCCCCGCCTATTTATGCGTGGCCCCGCCTATATAAGCGGGATCTGACCAAAGGTCGTGGCCCCGCCCATATAAGCCAAATTTTTATGTTGAGATATCTTGCATAAGCACATAATTACGGAACGGGTGCTAACAAATTGTGCAAAATATCTCAATTTCCAAATTTGACTTATATGGGCGGGGCCACGCCCATTGTTCCGATCCCACCCATTTTTGGAACAATCACGTAGGCTGCCACCAGATACATATACACTAAACTACAGAACTCTCGCGTTGGCTTATATAGGCGGGGCGTCTTCTTTGGTTCGATTCCGCTCATTTTTGGACCAACCACTTAGAGTGCTACCAGATACATATATGCAAAATTTCATCACTCTCGCTAATAAATTGTGAAAGATATCTCAATTTTAAAATTTGGCTTATATGGGTGGGGCCACGCCCCTTATCCCGATTTATTTATTTTTTGTTTTATTTAAATTATTATCAATTTAAATTGCATTTAATAACTTTAAAGTATGTCCAGTACAAAGCTGTTTCATTTTGGTACAAAATGGTCCATTTGTTTGAGAGGTACTAAAAGGGGCGTCCCAATTACGGTCACTTTTCTCTAGACTCTAGGTACTATAAAAGCATTGCACTGTACGAAATTTCAAGTATTTGTATGCACTGGTATTAAAGTTAAAAGCTATTAACTATTGTTACAAAAAGGTCAATTTGAGTGGGAGGTACCAAAAGGGGAGGGCCATTAAAGCCATTTTTTCTTTGGACTCTAGGTACTATAAAAGCATTACACTGTAAACAATTTTAAGTATTTGTATGCACTGGTATTAAATTTAACTTTTGGTATAAAATGGTCCATTTGTGTGGGACGTACCAAAAGGAGCGTGGCAGTAATGCACATTTTTCTCTGTATTGTAGGTACTATTAAACCATTACACTGTACAAAATTTCTTTGTATGCCAGGGTTGCCAGAACTGGAGTTTTGACCCCAATCCTGGGGTTTAGTCAATGTAAATTGGGATAATCAAATATAATTTGGGGGTGGGGTTTTTGTTAGGTGATTTTTGAAAATTTTGTTGGGGTTTATTTGATGCAAGAACGGCCAACCGACACGATTTTCTTAATCTTTATCTATCTGTTATGGTTTTTTATGTGTTTCTTTTTTATATTCATTCAGGATCAGAAAATATAACTGCGAAAAAAAGTATCAGTAGAAAATTAGTATGGACTCCCTTCGTTGTTGTCTGTTGTCTTACGCATGACAACACGAAACACTTTCATTTTTTAACGAGTATTTTCTAAAATGATTTTACCAAATCTGAAATTCGTATTTAAAAATAATACGAGACTTTGCACTATTAGGTATAAATTGCCATCAAATGAAACTCTGAAAAATTAATTATAATTTCTATATTCTGACGGTTAAGAAGATATGACAATTTTAACAAATTGTATTTTTAGAAAAAATCCTGAGATCTGTGCTATAAAGACAAAAAAAAATTTGAAAAACTAAAAACGCAAAAAATCGTTGATAGTAGAGGAATGTTTAAAGTTTATTAAAATCAAAAGAGTAATTTTTAAAATGTTTGTTTTTTGAATTAATTTCGAGTCTGCAGTTTTTTATATGTTTGACTTCTTTTCAACGAAAATATTTTTATGTGGGGTTAAGTTGGGGATTTTCTTGTGATTATTTGGGGACAACAGCAATTTTTTTCTGGCATCCCTGTTGTATGCACTGGTAATAAAGTTATAAGCTATTAACTTTTGGTTCAAAATTGTCCATTTGTGTGGGAGGTACCAAAAGGAGCGTGGCAACTTCTCCTATTTTTCTCGAGGTAATAGTGACTAATAAACGAATACTATGTGTAGAATTTCAGAGGATTCAAATAAGTAGTATAGAAGTTATTAAATAATCAATATTTCACTAAATGTTAACCCTTTGTGGGGGGTGTACTAGAAGAAGTGAACCAATATTGCCCATCTTCGAACTTAGCCGGAGATAGAAGAAAATATTGCCACATACCAAATTTTAAGTCAGTCGGGTACTCCTTTCGAGAGTTATCGTGCGCACCAGCCAGCAGACAGACAGACGGTCGGACATTGCTCATTCGACATAAAATGACTTAGGGTCTTAGGTTACTCCTTTGATGTGTTACACTTTTGGTTCGTAGCAAATGATATATTCCCTCCTCTCTAAGGTGAGGGGATAAAAAGTAATCCCACTAAGTTTTTTTCTTGGAGATACTGGTATGTGTCTCAGAAATCTATTAAAATTTGAGTAGACGAAAAAGTCATGTGTCGGCCCTGTTCCTATAGATGAGTCCTATCGAATTTTCTTGTTATGTTATAGAAACACAAACTTCTAACGTTTGTTATGAAATTTGACAGTATGCGATTAATTTTACTTGGAACCATTCATATCTCAAACAAAGGTCTTACTAGATTTCACTTAATTACGGCTTAGGAACCACAATTACATGCCGATTGTATTAGAAAGTTTGCAATTCGAATTCAATTCTATTCGTTAGCAATCTTCATTTCCAGGGAAAAATTCGTAAAAGAGTCATATTCTAATTATAGCCTTAAAAAATTACCTTAACACACTGATTGAAAGCGATAACAATTTTTAACTCTCCATCCCTGATAGTAAAAGTAATTGATGGAAATATGTTAGCATACTTTTAGGGTTACATAAAAAATGTCAATATTATAGAGACACAAACAAATATTTGATTTTAAACATTTGAGAAAAATGGTAGTTAACTATAACATTTAGTTCTCAAATATAAATGGCAATCCCATCGTTTATTTTCTTCATTTATTTGTTACTGTTATACACCATAGTATTGCATAAGCTCATTGTAAAATGCATAAACCTACATACTGGCGCATCGCCATCTTGATGTCAAGTTTTACTTTTTCAAAACCTCTTTCTATTTTACTTTTATAACAAAGCATACTTTCAGGAGGTAATAATATTTAAAAACGAACTCCAGAGAAAGCATATAAGTTTTTATGTTTCGGTTTATTGAGTTTTATACAAAAAATATAACAGGATTATCAAAAACGTTAAAAAAGAAATTTAAAAAAACTATTATGTATTATTTTAATTAAAACAAATTCAGTGTCCAACGCTCTTTACCATGGATAAATAAGGAATACATTATGCAACAAAAAACCAGTAAGGAAATACAGAAAGCCGGGAGGAGTCGACTATATAATACCCTGCGCCTTCGTAACCATATGCAAAGGGGCACTGCGATAATAAATTGTAATAATTGGGGTCGTTTCAGTTAAAAGAAGTACATAGCTCCACCTCCTCATCAAGGTTTATTCCAAGGAGGAGTTGGAGATGTTGATCATAACAAACTAGATCTGAAAGGATAACCTTACAACGCACAGTATTCTTTCATAAATAATCGTAGGAAACAAATAGATGGGACTATATATAATCTAAACAGATTTTCATACACTTGGATCAAAGACCTCATTTCTGCCAAATAATATAAAGATCGGACGTAAAATACAGTATCGATAGCGCTTAAATAATAAATACGCGGAGCAGAGTATATATGTGGCTATATCTGAATCTGAACCGATTATCCCCAAATTTTTGAGTCGTTGCTGATCATTCGCAGTGAACGGACGTGTTTATCACATAGCGGATAGTTAACTGTACCTATTAAGCAATAGCAAAAATCTGTACAAAGTCTGTAAGGCCTACATCGTAGTACCTATTACGGTCTAATACAGACAAAATAAAAATAAATTCTCTTGACGGGGATGCCTTCGTGTTCCGATGGAGCGCGGTTCCCCAATCGTCCGACTGTCCGTCCGTTGGTCTTGGCCAAAGCCGACCACACCAAAAATGGTGAAAATCTCCCACAAGTACTCACAACAGGTGGTGCGGTGAGGGGAAAACGTCATGTCCGACCGTCAAAACGGAAGCACAATGAGCATCGTGTAGCGCTCAGAGTTTTGACGAAGTTGGAGGCTGTTGAGGTTTCGGCTCTTACCGAAAAACAAAAAGAGTCACTTGCCTGGGCTAAAGGCGCCATAGATGCTTCTAAGGCCAATGAGTCGGCTGAAAGAGCCACAAAATCAGCTGTGTTAACGGCTAATAAAGTAAAACGAATCAGATCACCTGATGAACCCCTGCCTTCGAAAAAGGCAAGAGGCCCTAATGTCACCATCAACAGGACACTCACCAAGCCCTTCAATGAAGTGGCGAAGGAGAGTCTAGTGATGGCTGTTATAGACAGATGTAGTGATGATATTGTGTGAAATATCTCAATTTAAAAATTTGTCTTATATGGGCGGGGCCACTCCCATTGGTCCGATCCCTGCCATTTTTGGGACACGTGTACCACCACCAGATACATGTGTACAAAATGTCATCACTCCCGCAAATAAATTCTGCAAGATATCTCAATTTCAAAATTTGGCTTATATGGGCGTAGCCACGCCCATTGGTCCGGTCCCGCCCATTTTTGGACAAATTACGTAGAATGCCACCAGATATATACACACTAATAATTGTGAAAGATATCTCAATTTTAAAATTTGGCTTATATGGGTGGGGCCACGCCCATTGTCCCGATTTATTTATTTTTTGTTTTATTTAAATTATTATCAATTTAAATTGCATTTAATAACTTTAAAGTATGTCCAGTACAAAGCTGTTTCATTTTGGTACAAAATGGTCCATTTGTTTGAGAGGTACTAAAAGAGGCGTCCCAATTACGGTCACTTTTCTCTAGACTCTAGGTACTATAAAAGCATTGCACTGTACGAAATTTCAAGTATTTGTATGCACTGGTATTAAAGTTAAAAGCTATTAACTATTGTTACAAAAAGGTCAATTTGAGTGGGAGGTACCAAAAGGGGTGGGCCATTAAAGCCATATTTTCTTTGGACTCTAGGTACTATAAAAGCATTACACTGTAAACAATTTTAAGTATTTGTATGCACTGGTATTAAATTTAACTTTTGGTATAAAATGGTCCATTTGTGTGGGACGTACCAAAAGGAGCGTGGCAGTAATGCACATTTTTCTCTGTATTGTAGGTACTATTAAACCATTACACTGTGCAAAATTTCTTTGTATGCACTGGTAATAAAGTTATAAGCTATTAACTTTTGGTTCAAAATTGTCCATTTGTGTGGGAGGTACCAAACGGAGCGTGGCAACTTCTCCTATTTTTCTCGAGGTAATAGTGACTAATAAACGAATACTATGTGTAGAATTTCAGAGGATTCAAATAAGTAGTATAGAAGTTATTAAATAATCAATATTTCACTAAATGTTAACCCTTTGTGGGGGGTGTACTAGAAGAAGTGAACCAATATGGCCCATCTTCGAACTTAGCCGGAGATAGAAGAAAATATTGCCACATACCAAATTTTAAGTCAGTCGGGTACTCCTTTCGAGAGTTATCGTGCGCACCAGCCAGCAGACAGACAGACGGTCGGACATTGCTCATTCGACATAAAATGACTTAGGGTCTTAGGTTACTCCTTTGATGTGTTACACTTTTGGTTCGTAGCAAATGATATATTCCCTCCTCTCTAAGGTGAGGGGATAAAAAGTAATCCCACTAAGTTTTTTTCTTGGAGATACTGGTATGTGTCTCAGAAATCTATTAAAATTTGAGTAGACGAAAAAGTCATGTGTCGGCCCTGTTCCTATAGATGAGTCCTATCGAATTTTCTTGTTATGTTATAGAAACACAAACTTCTAACGTTTGTTATGAAATTTGACAGTATGCGATTAATTTTACTTGGAACCATTCATATCTCAAACAAAGGTCTTACTAGATTTCACTTAATTACGGCTTAGGAACCACAATTACATGCCGATTGTATTAGAAAGTTTGCAATTCGAATTCAATTCTATTCGTTAGCAATCTTCATTTCCAGGGAAAAATTCGTAAAAGAGTCATATTCTAATTATAGCCTTAAAAAATTACCTTAACACACTGATTGAAAGCGATAACAATTTTTAACTCTCCATCCCTGATAGTAAAAGTAATTGATGGAAATATGTTAGCATACTTTTAGGGTTACATAAAAAATGTCAATATTATAGAGACACAAACAAATATTTGATTTTAAACATTTGAGAAAAATGGTAGTTAACTATAACATTTAGTTCTCAAATATAAATGGCAATCCCATCGTTTATTTTCTTCATTTATTTGTTACTGTTATACACCATAGTATTGCATAAGCTCATTGTAAAATGCATAAACCTACATACTGGCGCATCGCCATCTTGATGTCAAGTTTTACTTTTTCAAAACCTCTTTCTATTTTACTTTTATAACAAAGCATACTTTCAGGAGGTAATAATATTTAAAAACGAACTCCAGAGAAAGCATATAAGTTTTTATGTTTCGGTTTATTGAGTTTTATACAAAAAATATAACAGGATTATCAAAAACGTTAAAAAAGAAATTTAAAAAAACTATTATGTATTATTTTAATTAAAACAAATTCAGTGTCCAACGCTCTTTACCATGGATAAATAAGGAATACATTATGCAACAAAAAACCAGTAAGGAAATACAGAAAGCCGGGAGGAGTCGACTATATAATACCCTGCGCCTTCGTAACCATATGCAAAGGGGCACTGCGATAATAAATTGTAATAATTGGGGTCGTTTCAGTTAAAAGAAGTACATAGCTCCACCTCCTCATCAAGGTTTATTCCAAGGAGGAGTTGGAGATGTTGATCATAACAAACTAGATCTGAAAGGATAACCTTACAACGCACAGTATTCTTTCATAAATAATCGTAGGAAACAAATAGATGGGACTATATATGATCTAAACAGATTTTCATACACTTGGATCAAAGACCTCATTTCTGCCTTTCTTCGGGTAGGTTTGTTCCTCATTTTTTGTCTCCTATTAAGTTTCTACAACTTTGCCTCACAAACAAAAGAGATATTCCGTATGGTATACCAAGAAAATATATAAAAAGTGCTACAAATCCAACTAGAGCAAAAAATTATTAATTGAGCCAACTTGACTAAGAAGTTCTTATTTTTGGGGCTTATTTAACGTCCAATTCTCAGAATAGAGTCCCAAAATCATGTGGTCTACTGTGTATTTAATTGTTATCCAATCTTAATAGAGTAGTATATGCTTTCACAAAGTCGACACCTCCCGACATTAGCCTTTCCTTACTAGTTTTTTTACCGTAAAGATTTTTTAATTTTTTTTTTTTAAATTCCAAATTTTGTGGAAGGTTCCTTTAGTATTTGGAGCCTATTTTTTTAAGTATAACCTCGATATTGCGGAGATTCCATTTAAATTACAGGAAATTATAAGCGCTAGAATTGCTGGAGAAATCAGCAATTCTAGAAATAGAAGTTTAGCAACTGTCGTTAAAACAGTTACAAAAAATTTGATATGTTAAAAAATTCGTTTTTTCCGACACAAGGAAAAAATTGACAAAAAATTTTTTGTTTTACTTTTTTAAAGCTAGCATCCCTACGAAGAAAACAGTGCCGTTTTGCTAGTCTATAGATAAATAGGAAAACATTTTTTTCAATTTTTTGGGTAATTTTCAAGTTTCATGTTTTGTATGTTCAGAATAGAAGTTATACGCAATTAACAATTTGTGCAAAATGGTTCATTTGTATGGGAGGTACCAAACGGGGCGTGGCAACATCGCCCATTTTTTTCAAGATAATAGCGACCAAGAAACTCATACTATAGAGTGAGCCATTTGAAATATTAAATTATAGCTACCGATTACTTTTACTTGTGATTTAAGCCCACTGGATTATTTTCGGTGGGGAGCCATTAAGGATATATGCTACGTAAAGCATCCAGAGACAACTGAATCGTTGAAACGTGAAATCGATGTTGTCATTGAAGAGATTCGGCCCGAAACAGTCGACATTTTACTGAAATATTGGGTTGATGGATGAGGTACTGCCGATACCGTCGTGGTGGTCATATGAATGATATTGTGTTCCATTATCCACTACAACAAAATATTTGAAAAAATTGTCAGTACTTTTTTTGCCGATTCAAAATTTTTTAATGACCCACCCTGTGTATTTGGAGTTGTGAAAGATTCTTAGTTATAGTATAGAAGTTATGAGATTATCAATAGTTCACTAAATTTTGACCCTTCGGAGGTACTCGAAGGAGTGGACCCACTTAGTTTATCTTTAACTTACTTACTTACTTACTTAGATGGCTGTCTACAACCTTAGTACACGCTGAAACAAAATCGCTTCTGTAGTATATTGTTCTAAACATATTCTGGTGGAAACGTACATATGTTTATGGTAAACTCCAAATATATAATATTTGACACTCACAAATATAATATGTTTGTGAGGATGTTGTTCTAAACCAAATTATGTTTTCATCCTAATATTTTTTTTTGGAAATAATATTTCCAAAGCAATGATTAATTTGTATTTAAGTATTTTGGCAATGTATTGATGCCTTAATTTAAAGGAAAGTTTTCAGTTTTTTAGAAATTTAAGGTTTAATTTTTTAGTAATTTTATATGTTTGAAAAATTATATTAAAATGTAAATCGTATAATCTTGGGTAACGACAAATAGCATTGATGGATTGACAATTGGACTATTTATAAATTAAAAATTATAAATTAAAACAAAAGAAAATGCTGCTTACGACTTTTTTACCTGTAAATTATAACACATAAATAGGAAAAAATAAAATTAAAAATTGCCAAAGTCAACAAAGTCTTAAAATTGTTTTAAATATAATGTATTTGGATAAATTCGTAAACAATATCTATGTTTGATTGTAAACACATATTTTATTTGTGACAGTAAGTTCGCAAATATATTTTGTTGTAATATATTAATATATGCGTTCCAAACAAAATTTCTTGATTTTCAAATAAAATATATTTGTTCAAAAATATATAATATTTAAAAATTTTGGTTCTAAGTATACTTTCCTTGAATTCAAACATATCAAAAATGGCGATTTTCCTCCGTGTAGGTCTTTAGCCGCGTTTATTGTAGAATTCCACGCGTCTCGGTCTTGTGCGCGTGCTCTCCAGTTAACTACTCCAAGTCCTCTTAAATCTTCATCGACTTGGTCACACCACCGTAGCCTTGGACGACCCCTTTAGCGCGGACCTTGGAAATTTCCGCCGTAAATTCGTGACGCTGGAGCATTTCCATCCATTCGCATAACATGGCCTAACCACCGCAATCTTTGGACCTTAATTCGCCATTTACGCAAACGGGGCCGAATATTTTTCGAAGGATTTTCTTCTCAAAAACACCTAAAACAGCTTCATCTGCTTGCGCTAGTACCCATGTCTCCGCACCGTAGAGAAGCACGGGTAGTATAAGCGTGTTGTACAGTGTAATTTTTGTCCGTTTAGAGAGGGCTTTGTTGTTTAGTTGATTGTTTAGCCCATAGTAGCACCTATTAGCTAACATAATCCTTCTTTTTATTTCGAGGCTTGTATCATTATGTTTATTAATGGCGGAACCGAGGTATATGAATTCATCAACTACCTCGAAGTTGCAACTGCCAGCCTCCACTCTGCCGCTAGGATGTTGTCGCGACATTTCTCTAGTTGTTGCAACCAATAATTTGGTTTTGTCCTCATTAACTATCAGTCCCAGTTTAGCCGACTCCTTTTCTATACATGCAAAGGGCACAGTTACTGCTCTCAAATTTCTGCCAATGATGTCTATATCATCAGCATAAGCGAGAAGCATGCTTTGTGATGTTATTAGTGTGCTCCCTAAATTCAACTCGGTAACAGCTGCTGCGTTTTCAATAATTTTCTGTAGCAGAATGTTGAACAAATTACAAGATAGCTTGTCACCTTGTCTGGGGCCTCGCTTCGTATCAAAAGGTTCGGTGAGGTCCTTCCCTATTTTAGCTGAAGATTTTGTGTCAGTTAACGTCATTCTGCAAATACGTACTAGTTTTGCGGGCATACGAAAGTAAGTCATGGTTTGGAACAGCTTTGATCTTAAAGGACTGACAAATGCGGCTGTATAGTCGACGAAGAGATGGTACGTGTCGATTTGTTTTTCTCGAGACTTCTCCAGAATTTGACGCAATGTGAAAATCTGATCGATGGTCGATTTACCAGGCCTAAAGTCACATTGGTATTCTCCTATGATGTTACCACATGCGGCTTAAGGCGTTCACATAAAACGCTTGAGAGTATTCTGTATGAAATTTGGAGCAGGCTTATGCCTCGGTAGTTGGTGCATACCGTGCGATCTCCCTTTTTATGAACATGACAAAGTACACTGAGGGACCAATCCTCGGGCATGCTTTCTTGTTGCCAGATTGCGCACATGAGTTGATGCATACTCCTAATCAACTCACCGCCTCCTTGAAGCCTTGAAGAGCTCAGCAGGTAGCCCATCAGCGCCAGCAGCCTTATTATTCTTAAGGTGCATGATTGCTATCCTCACTTCTTCTATGCTGGGTAGTTGGCGTTTTGGTGTCAATAGGTTATAAAAATGCTCCCTCCATATCCTTGGTACACTATTTACACAATTTAACCCAGTCTCTGAAATAATATATTGACACATATCGAATTTGAAGTCAATCGGTTAATGCTGTCTAAAGTTATCGTGCAACAGACAGCCTGATGGACATTGCTCAAATGACTTAAAATGACCCAAAAAGGATTTCCGACAAATATTCGTGGGGTCTCTTAGGTCACTCCACTACTTATAGGGGGTATAAAAAAAGGATTATGTGAAATTCTTTTATTTCTACAAAAGGTGCTATAATTTCTTCATTTATCCATAGATATTCTTCAAATACACATTGTCTTCTTCGTTAGGATGTCAACTTTCATCATTTTGTTTGCGTTTTTTATTTTAATGGTTTTTTCGTGCAACAAAAAACTATTTTTTGAATAAAAAAAGCAAATTTTTCTAATATTTTTAACGACTCTTACTAAACTTCTGTTTACACGTGAAAGTCTCATTATTAACATTTCGCACCAGTTCAACAAAAGGGTAATAACTCAAAATTGAAAATATTTCACTGGAGGCCAGAAAATGTTTCCGCAAATATTAATTTCAAAACACTAATAGTAACAGAAATATGGCATTGCAAGAAAATACAATTTAGAAGATATTTTCATAATTTTTTGCATATTTTGTCAATGTCAATAATGGAAGCTGTTTTTGACATCTACTGAATTTTTTTAATTTTGAGTTGTTAACTTTTTGAGGTACAGGTGCGAATTGTAGTCCTCATAATTTCCTTTAATTAAAAGTGTATCCCGAATTTATCGAGCTTATATTTAAAAAAATATGCCTCAAATAAAATTTTGTAAAAAAATATTTACCAAATTACACCATAACATGTTATGCACAGCCCTTTGACAAAAAAGTTGTTCCATAGTGTTACTTTAAATTATTAAATATAATTTTGTTAGATAAACAGGTTCCATCCCACTTTTAGAATACAAAGCTCTTAAAGGAAATAAATACTATGGGTAAATTTTTCTAAATACAATAGGGAATGGATAGGAAAAATGGGCCTTAACCGATCTGGTTGTTATTTTGAGTCATAACTACTGCCCAATAGGATTAAGCTTGGTACAAGTTTCATAACGATCAGGAGACATTGCTTTTAAAAATTGTCTCACTTGACTTGAAATTCTCCATATACTCGTATATGTGTCGTTCTTTCTCAAGTGTCACAGGTCAAAAATTAGATCTTTTTCAAATTCTCAGAAAATGTTACCCTAGCCTGTGGGAGTAATGGCTCACAATATTAAAAAATTATATGAAAATTTTTTTCCTCAGTAACGGTTTTTCAAGTAAATTTTTATGCTACAAAGACATTGAAAATAGAAAATATCATTTCTTAAAGTTTTTCAGCAAACTTTTCATAAAAAATACTAATTTTATTTATGACTGTTTATTTCGGTCACTTTTCGCGGATATAAAAATATAAATTGCGATTCTCAAAATCCATTTAATTTTTTTTCCTTAAATTTTATAAAAAAATTGTCCGTATGTAGACTACATACGGTGGTGTACATTTTGGAGTGCGGATGACTTTGGCTCATAAGTTACTTTATAATAACTGAAAATCCTAACCAAACTACAAAGAAAAAAATTTTGAAAAAAAAAAATCAAGAAACGAAATATAGTTGAAAGCACATACTAATATTTTTTCTTTGTAATTTGGTGAAGATTTTTAGTTATTATAATACAACTTCTGAGCCGAAGTCGTCCCGTCCCACTCCAAAATTTACTCCATCGGTAGAGTACATATGGACCACTTTTTATAAAAAAAATTAAGGAAAAAAAATAGATCGATTCTAAGACATCGCAATTTATTTCCGCGAAAAG
Source organism: Eudasyphora cyanicolor (assembly GCA_963930755.1). Taxonomy (NCBI): domain Eukaryota; kingdom Metazoa; phylum Arthropoda; class Insecta; order Diptera; family Muscidae; genus Eudasyphora; species Eudasyphora cyanicolor. Next base: position 153,011,410 of record OZ005737.1, read on the forward strand.
TGACCGAAATAAATACTTAAAGATAAAACCAATAAGGAAAGGCAGAAAGTCGGGCGGGACCGACTATATAATCCCTACACCTCCCTCAAAATGCGAAAATGGCATTGCTACAATAATTTGGAATAATCGGTTTCTTTTCAGTTAACACAGTACTTAGCTCCACCCCCTCATCAAACTTTATTCCAAGGAGGAGTTGACGATGTTGATCATAATAAACTAGAACTAAAACGATAATCATAAAATGCGCAGAATTCTTTCATAGATCATAAATCGGAAGGAACAAATAAATAGGACTACATATCGAGTCATAACAGCCAAAAAGACGTAAGCGCCACTCACAAAAATTTAGAGAAGAATGTTTCTTTTGCGATTATTTTTTGTTTAAAAGTGAAATTAAGTATAACGGTACATTTTACAGCTATAAATTTCGGAAACATGATGCCATTTGACAAAAGTAAACAACTTCCCTCAAAAAAATAAAACTAAATCATGGTGGCGCTTACGTCTTTTTGGCGGTTAGGGCTCGATATACTCTTAACAGATTTGCATCAACTTGGATCGAAAATATAATTTATGCCAAATAATATAAAGATCGGATGTTTTAAAATACAGTTTCAATAGCGTTAAATACTGTATAGGCAGGATCTAAATCTGGCTATATCTAAATCTGAACCGATTAACCTCAATAAGAAGTATTAGTTCCAAATTTAAGAAACCTCTCCCTGCCGAATTTCGCACTGATCGGATATAAATACGGTTTCTATAGCGCTTTAATGTCAAATCGGGTGAAACATATATATGGGGGCTATATCTAAATCTGAAAGGATTTCCACGAATTTGGTAGTGTTCATTTATGTTATGTTACAAACAAATGCACAAATTCATAATACCCTGGACCAGTGTGGTGTAGGGTATAATAATATTTTTATGAAAAGTGCACGGAAAATCCTTTAAGAAACAATATATTATATTTTAAATTTCTTATCCTTTGTGGCATTAAAATTAACTTAAAAAAACCATTGCGGAAGAAAGAAATCAATTTTTCTGAACTTGACCTCGCCTTTGGGTCATTACTCCCACGTACTAGGGCAACATTTTCTGAGAATTTGAGAAAGATCTAATTTTTGACCTGTGACACATGAGAAAGAAATACGCATATATAGGTATATTATCTAAATGTGAGTCAGTTCCCTTAACATTTTACAAGTATCGTTTTTCGTTCAAGAAACTGCAAAATTTTATAAAGTTATCTTTAGAAATTCAAATTCTATTGCACTTATATACAAAATTGGGATGGATGTGTATATGAGGGCTATCTCTCAATCTTAACCGATTTTTCTCAAATTTGGAAAAGCTTATTATTGATGCCAACAACTGTCTTGTATCAAATTTCGTAAAGAGTTGATGCAAATTGTGGCTTCAATGTCGCATTAATGTCAAGTCGGGAAGTAAATACATATGAGAAAATCTGAACCGATTTTTATGAAATTTGGAAGAGATGCTACATTTTATAAAGATCTGCTGAAAAATAAGTCGCATATACCGTTTAAATGCCAAATTGTGATGTACATATGTAAGGGGCTATATGAAATCTAAAATGATTTTGCAGTTTCAATAGGCATCGTCCCCAATGCAAGGAAGTGCCCTGTACCAAATGTCATCTAGATTGGAGTAAAATTGCTAAATACACTCATGGAAATAAGTATACTTCCATACATAAATGTTGCGCTAAAATTGCAGCTATGCGAAAAAATGCAACCATGCTTATTTTCTATTCTTTATGTGATCGTTCTTGATACCGTTATAAATAAAAGAGCTTTGTCCTCTCTTTGTTTAGCAAATGTCGTCTCAAATAATTTTTGTGTTGAAGGAAATAAGTATACTTCCAATCGGTATTTTGTAAAAAATCGGAAAAATCCTAAGTGAATTTCGGATTGATTAACCACAAAACTTCAAAGTAAAGAATAATTGATTGCTACGCTTAATTACACTGTACAACAATTTCAAACTTTTTTAAAAATAACAGGGTTCTGTCGGTGGATTCTGGTAGAGGAGACCAAAAAAATATATACGTGTATCGGCGTTTTGAAAGATCACATCGGAATTTTATTTTAGGGGGGGTTAAAGTTTTCCCCCCTTTGCATGTTCGTGCAGAATATCGGTATATAAAACTATGTGTTCTGTTCATCTGAGGTGTAGGGTATCTTCAGCAACTTTGTAGCAAATGTTAAGGCCTATATTTTTGTGGAATATATTAACCCTCTAGCTTCCCCCCATAACGGTGATTTTTGCCTATATTTTAACAAATCATAAAAAACTCCCCTAAAAATTGGTGGAGCGGGATTGAAATATTCTACAAAAATGTCGGCCATAAAATTTTACTTTAAGTGTCAGAACACACCAAAGCCCAAAACTTAACAAAAAGTCCAAAAAAACGCCCAAATTTAAGATAGCCTGTTAAGGGTTAATTTGTTATTCCTCGCATATGTAGGTTCTCCCAGCTCTGAAGAGAAGGTTGTTATTCAACAACTACCAAGAGTACTTTTGTTCTTCTTCATTATTTCTGTCATTATATTTTTGTCACTCAAAATTACCGTAACGGAACTTTTGAGTGGCACGTTACTTATGAACGTTAACGTTTGACATCGTGGGTCAACCAGTTAATCTTTTTATTTTCTTACAATAGTCTACAAGGGAATTTGTAAGAATAATAATGACTGACTGTTTGGGAAAACTTGACTGGTTTTGCTACGTCTGTGGCAAGCATACCCTTATGGGACATAGGGTTTCATTTTTTACGAGCAAAGTGGAGGATATATATTAAGTTTATTTTGAACTGGAAGTTTTTCCAGATGAGCCATGGGTGCCAAACATATATGCCGAAATTGATATATAGGTTTGATGCTGTGGTCTAAAGGTAATACAAGTTTTGATTTATATTTGATTATACATATATATTTATATTTTGATTTTCAGTTTTCAACTGAAACTGATGAGCATGGCGAACGGTTCCATCAGATATGTCTTCCTATTGAAAAACGCTGTAAAGGCAAGAGCATTTTGTCACTTAGAGCAAATTTATGTTGGACATTGTTTGATAATGGCGTCGAATTGCCAAGAGTGAAAAAAAGTGAATTAAAAATAAATGAACTTATGTATTTAATACTTCTCCTTGTATATGCGTTATTAATAGATTTTTTGTTTATAGTCCTGAAATATAATTTAATATAAAATAAATATTATTTAATTGTAAAATAAAATCATTATTTTTTTTGCATCTCTCACATCAACCCCGAAAAATCCAATTTTTAAAGACCATTTTGGTACTAACACTATATTTAGTTGTAATTAACCCTTAACAGGAAATCTTGATTTTGGCCGGCTTTTTGGTGTTTGTGTTAACTTTTGGGCTTTGGTGTGTTCTGACATATATAGTAAAATTTTATGGCCATCATTTTTGTAGAACATTTCAACCCCGCCCCACCCATTTTTAGGGGAGTTTTTTACGATTTGTTAAAATATAGGCAAAAATCACCGATATGGGGGTAAGCTAGAGGGTTAAAATATTCCACAAAAATATAGGCCTTAACATTTGCTACAAAGTTGCTGAAGATACCCTACACCTCAGATGAACAGAACACATAGTTTTATATACCGATATTCTGCACGAACTAGCAAAGGGGGGAAAACTTTAACCCCCCCTAAAATAAAATTCCGATGTGATCTTTCAAAACGCCGATATACGTATATATTTTTTTGGTCTCCTCTACCATAATCCATTGACAGAACCCTGTTATTTTTTTTTGTGTTGTACTGTGTTATTGATATAATTTTTGGTCAACAAATGTTTTTTACAGAAATGCCACGAGGAAAGACTTTTTCGAAAGAAGAAATTGCAAAAATCACAGCATACAAAGAGTGTGGACTTTCTAATAGAGAAATTGCTAAACGTATCCAAAGATCGCATGTTGGGGTTGCAAATGTTTTACGACTTGGCCCCCATTATGCAGAAACCAAAAAGACGGGGCGACCTTCCACAATAACTCCTCGCCAAAAACGCGAAATTTTTCGAGTGGCAAGTTCCAGAAAGTTAAGTTCAAATGAAATTCGACGAGAATTGGATTTAGATGTTTCCTCACGACGTATTAGACAAATTTTGCATGACTCAGAAAATCTTTTGTGGACTAAACATAAAGGAAAACCTGAGTTAAAAGACCGCCATAAAAAGGCGCGTCTTGAATTTGCTTCTTCTCATTTGTCGTGGAATGATCAGTGGAAGAAAGTCATCTTTAGTGACGAAAAGAAGTTTACCTTAGATGGTCCTGATGGTTTTGACGGTATTGGCATGACAAAAGGAAGGAAAAAGAAGTCAGCATGCATAGAAATTTTGGAGGAAGCAATATCATGGTTTGGGCTGCATTCTGTTATAAAAGTAAGACCCCATTATGCTTCATAAGTAATAAAGTTAATGCTAATGGGTATATCGAGCTATTAGATGAGGTACTTATAACATTTTTGGACGATATTGATGAACCAATGGCTATTTTCCAGCAAGATAATGCTCCAATTCATAAAGCAAAAGTTGTAACCGACTGGTTTAATGCAAAAAGTATTTCGCTTTTGGCATGGCCGGCATTAAGTCCCGACTTAAATCCAATCGAAAACCTCTGGGGGATTATGGCAAATCGAATTTATGCTAGAGGACGACAGTTTTCCAGTCTTAGAGATCTTCGAGCAGCAATAAACCAATCTTGGGGGGAAATACCCACTTCTGATCTAAGGAATTTAATAAATGCAATGCCTCATCGTTTAGAAGAAGCAATTAAAGTATCAGGCTCTTATACTCATTACTAAAAAATAGTTACATAAAAAAAAAAAAATTTAATATGGAGTTTTTTAATTTTTAGTTATGTGGCAGTATATTTTTTTCCAATGAAGTTTATTTTATTTTTCACCAAAATTTTTAAAAAATAATAAAATTTACCACTTCTTTATGTATTATGTTACAGTTAAGCTTTGAAAATAAAACTACAACAAAAAGTTATATTAAAAACAATATAACCAAAAACAACTAGATATTGTCTATGTGGAAGTATACTTATTTCCATGAGTGTATATGTTGCGAACCCAGCCCAGTATTCAAACGGTTCGTACTCATATGTAGCCATGACAAGTGCAAAAATATCTTTATGCATTGTTCTTAATTTTATAAATTTTTCCAGTAATATCTGCAGGAGTTGTATTATTTGTTAGAATTTACAAAGCAGATAATAGACTTAACAATTCAATTTTATCCGTCTATTATTTAACTAAACGAGAAATCCTATTGTTTGTCATATTCTTTCCTTAATGCATCACATTAACCACCTCTGATGATGATAATTAACGTGAAATAATTACCGACAGAAGCCGACAGTGTAGGAGGTGAGTGTATTTGTTGTCCTGTCTATGTGTGGTGTTCTTTGCCCGGCATTCATGTGAAAATATAATAAAGGAATATTAATTATATCATTTACGCCCTTAATTCCTATCCGGGTTCAGCAAAAACTACCGCCACTTGAACTAAATGCTTGGCAAAAATGTACAGAAGCCCTTCAGCCAAAGTGGGGCTCATAGAAGCTGAGGGAAACTATTGAAGGCAATTCAAGCGTAAGAATTTAATGTTGCTCTAGACTTGAGCAAAATGATCATAAAGTTTATGCAGAAAAATTATGCATCTCTGTCCCATTGCTCCTTAAGAAACCATAGAAAAGGAGAAGGAAAATAAGTGCACAATAGAACCGATACGAGATAAAACAAAGAAGAATAGTAGAAGCAGCAGCAAAGTTAATCAAAGCACCTGAGCAATTAGCTGAAACAATGGCGATGGACGAGGATGATGGTGATAATGATGGCAAGAATGGAGAAGAACCACCTGTCTCCCCTTGGCCTATCACGTCAGTGACGTGTAGATAGGTGGTTAAAATGAATTACCGTAAAACTCCGCCAGCATTTGAATACTGCCTTAATGCGGTTACGTGTTGTCATGTATAATGCATAATATGATTGTGTGAAGGATCAAATTGTCTTATCCAGGATTGCTTATTTATTGGGCTATACTCGTGCTGTAGTGGCATAAAGTCAAACGTGACTATGACTAACCGTAAACATAACAAGAGCACTTTCACGTAAGTGATGTAAGATACAAGGTGTTATTACAAATTATATTACAGTCAGATTTCCTTTAGTTCTGAGCGGTGGATTGAAACTCTTGCGATGACAGTTATATGGGGGAAAATCCTACCAATTCAAGTTAGGTTAGGTTAGGTTAGGTTGACTGAGGATGAATGATGTCAGGCTGATGAAACCCAGCGCCCACTGAATCCATGAATGAGCATCGTGTAGCGCTCAGAGTTTTGACGAAGTTGGAGGCTGTTGAGGTTTCGGCTCTTACCGAAAAACAAAAAGAGTCACTTACCTGGGCTAAAGGCGTCATAGATGCTTCTAAGGCCAATGAGTCGGCTGAAAGAGCCACAAATTCAGCTGTGTTAACGGCTAATAAAGTAAAACGAATCAGATCACCTGATGAACCCCTGCCTTCGAAAAAGGCAAGAGGCCCTAATGTCACCATCAACAGGACACTCACCAAGCCCTTCAATGAAGTGGCGAAGGAGAGTCTAGTGATGGCTGTTATAGACAGAAGTAGTGAGGATGGATCCATCCTCAAGGACAAATGGAGTCATGTACAATCAGCCATTATGGCTCATTACCTCGATGTCCGTAGAGAAATGCCGGGCAAACCACCAATCTGCAACGATGCAGGATGGCATCAGGGGAGAGTAAAGCTCTTATATTTCGGTGATGCCAGATCAGTAGACCTTTATAAGGCTGCTCTGAGTCGAGCGGGTGAGGTGTGGCCGGGTGCCCAGTTGGATGTTGTCGAAAAAAACAACATCCCTAGTCACCCTAGAGCCATCACCTGGGTTACAGAAGAGCCCTCCAACCCGGCTGACATCTTAGAAATAATAAAAGATTCCAATCCTGGTCTGCCGGCCCATAATTGGAGAATCAGCAAGGTGGGTGAGGCGGATGGTAAAAAGCGGCAGGTCAATCTTATCCTAAACGCTGAATCCACCTCCCATACACAAAGTGCGAGTGCAACCCTACAATATGGCTTCGAGACTATAATCTTGAAGATATACAAGCAGGATATAGCTCCCACTGCAGAAGGTGAGTCGTCCACCGTGGCACTTTCTGTAAGTGCGGAGGTAGCCACGCCTATTATTTCTGGTGACTCCAACTCTAACAGAAGATCTGTAACGTCCTACTCTGAGGACGAAAGCTCTACTTCTGACACAGAGGGGCTGAGGGGAGTCTCCGGACTCTTTGACGCATCTGGCGGGGACATGCTTCTCGACGATACGGACGAAGAGTTCGATAACACCCTTGTTGGGGTGGATGTTAATCTGTCAATTACCAATGATGGTAAGAATTCTACAGATTAACCTCCATCACGCTAAAGCAGCCTCAGCGGCTCTATTGCTGCGCCTGTCCACAGGCGCAGTAGACATCGTCCTGATACAGGAGCCCTACGTAGTGGGAGGAAGGGTGTGCGGTATTAGGACACCCAACTTTAAACTGCTTGTGGCCAACTGTGAAGGCACTCCAAGAACCTGCATTTTGGCCAGGAAAGATCTAAGTATCTTTCTCCTGACTAATTTAAGTGGTAAAGACCAAACAGCTGCTAGCCTGGAGATCGGTAATCGCATATATTGGGTGGTCTCCAGCTACTTGCCTTATGAATCTGTAGTACCGACTGCTCTATTCAGGGAAGTAGTAGAAGAAGCAACGTCTGACGAGCTCGAGCTGATTATTGGCGCAGACACGAACGCTCATCATACTATCTGGGGTAGTACGGATATAAACAATAGGGGTGATTCGCTTCTTGACTTTATTCTAACTACCAATCTTAGTATTTGTAACTTGGTAATAAACCGACCTTCACAATTAAAGACAGACAAGAGGTACTCGACGTAACGTTTGCTACTGACCGGCTGTCAGACAAAATTATTGGGTGGAATGTACTGGACGACCACTCATTCTCAGATCATCATTATATTGAGTTCAAACTCGCGGAAAAGGCGCCTAAACCCGCCGTCCACAGAAATGTAAGGAAGACAAATTGGCATCTGTATGAGAAGAATTTCAAGAAAGTCCTCAACTCTAAACTTCCGTACGAACCGAATGACAAAGCCGGTTTGGATAATCTGGTCGATCATATCACCATATCATTCAATAGATCCCTTGAAGAAGCCTGTCCAAAAACAAGGTACAAGGGTAAAACTAAACCCCAATGGTGGACTTCTGAGCTAACGGCTATGAAAAAGACCTGCAACAAGCTATTCAATAAGGCTAAATCTACTGGGGTCGCTAATGATTGGGATGCCTATAAAGAGCAACTCAAGATCTATAAAAAGGAGCTTAGAAAGGCGCAAAGGCGCTCTTGGTATACCTTCTGTGGTGAAGTGGAAAAGGTCTCCGACGCCGCTAGGCTGAGGAAGATATTATCTGCTTCACCCTGTACAGTGGGATATTTACAGGATGAGGCAAATAACTGGACCAAAAACAGCGAGCAGTCGCTCAATGTACTGCTCGACACACATTTCCCGGGGAACTCTATAACAGAACCCGAGGATCAGCAGGACCAACAAGAGTGCGAGTGGACTGCGAGCGTCGCTAGCTTCTTGACTGAGAGATCCAGAATAAGCTGGGCTATTAACAGCTTTGAGCCCTTCAAGTCACCTGGACCAGATGGCATCACTCCAGCAGAAATGCAGAAAATGTTAAAGTACATTATCCCCTGGCTGGAGAAAATTTATGTAGGCTGTATCAGGCTTTCATACGTCCCGAATCGATGGAGGGATACCAAAGTGGTATTCATACCTAAAGCGGGAAAGATATCACACACTAGGCCAAAAGACTTCAGACCAATTAGCCTATCCTCGTTCTTATTGAAAGGTCTGGAAAGACTTTTAGATCATTTCATTAGGGAAAACCTGGATACAAAACTCCTGTCGGGGAACCAACATGCTTACAACAAGGGCAAGTCTACTGAATCAGCCCTGCACGTACTTGTGAGCACTATCGAATCGTCCCTGCATTTCAAGGAATTCACCATGGTGGCATTTCTTGACATAGAAGGGGCTTTTAACAGCATTCATTCCGATGCGGTAATTGCGGCACTCTCACATCTAAAAGTTAACACTAGTTTGATTAGACTAATTCAAAGTCTGCTCACCAGAAGACGCATAACAGCATGTCTAGGGTCCACAACTCTAACAAGGTATGTAAACAGAGGGACCCCGCAAGGAGGAGTATTGTCTCCACTAATTTGGAACCTAGCGGTGAATGAAATCCTGCTAGATCTAGAACGTTGTGGCTGCAAGGTCGTGGCATATGCGGACGACGTGGCAATCGCAGTGAGTGGCAAATTCGTAAACGTCCTCAGAGACATCCTACAGGTGGCTCTGAACAAGTTGGCTAGATGGGCCAGAAGCAGCGGTTTGGGCGTTAACCCCAACAAGACAGAATTGGTTCTCTTTACTAGGATGAATAATGTCCCACATGTGGACCCTCCACCTCGGATAAATGGAACAGATCTAGTCTTTTCTGAAAGTGCAAAATTTTTAGGAATAATTCTAGATAGGAAAATGTTATTTAGACTTAACGTATTGGAACGTGTAAGGAAGGCCAACGTCGCCTTATATTCCTGCAAAAAGGCTGTAGGGTCGCGGTGGGGACTCTCTCCTAAAATCGTCCACTGGATATATATAGCAGTAGTTCGTCCAATACTGTTATACGGTATTGTGGTATGGTGGACGGCAACTGACAAACTAACCATTACCAACCTACTAACAAAGGTTCAGAGGACTGCCTGCCTGAGCATAAGCGGAGCCTTAAGGACTACAGCGACCGAGTCTCTACAAGCCCTACTCCATATACTGCCGATTAATATTGTGGCGAGAGAAGTTGCAACCAAAGCGGCAATAAGATTAAACTGCCTATCAATGTGGAGGTACAAGAACTATGGTCACATGAGGATATCAAAGTGTAGTGCTATGGTAACCGACCGAGTGGACTATATACCAACAGTGTACACCTTCGAGAGAAATTACATCACTATGATTCCCGCCAGAGATGAATGGGTCGGCAGAATACCAGGTAATATAAACCATCTCCACTTTTACACGGATGGTTCGAAGCTTGATGAAAAGGTTGGCTTCGGAGTACACTGTGAAGAACTTAGTCTGGATATAGCTCACAGACTACCAGATACCTGCAGTGTCTATCAAGCCGAAATAATGGCAATATGGGAAGTCGCCAAGTGGCTGAGTCGCAACATAGTAACCAACAATGGCGTTGTCATTTACTCGGACAGCCAGGCTGCCATCAATTCTCTGGAGGCAACATCCCTAAATTCACAAACAGCCCTCGACTGCCGCAGATCTCTTAACGAGATGGCTGAGCAGTTTAATATACACCTCATATGGGTGCCTGGGCATAGGGATATCCCGGGGAACTGCAAAGCCGATGAACTTGCTAGGAAAGGGACGACATTACAAATTCTCGAAGAATTTGCATATATTGGTGCGCCACTATCCACGTGCAAGCTTTGGCTTAGGCAAGAGGCAATCAGGCAGTCCAACGATAGATGGACAGAAATCGGCACCTGCAGGGTAGCTAGACAAATCTGGCCAAGGTATGACCTGAGAAGGTCAAAATATCTCCTCGCACTAGAGAGGAAACGATTGTCTACGTTAGTACAGGTTCTGACGGGACACTGCTTGATCGGCGAACACGCCAAAAGATTGGGTATTGACTCCAATGACTTCTGCCGAAGCTGTGGAGATGAGGAAGAAGTGGAGAGCATTGAGCACTTGCTTTGCGACTGTCCCGCTTTGAGTAAACGACGACTGGATATACTGGGGTCGGCCTTTTTAGGCAGCCTAACAGATCTTTCCAGTACTGATATTCGTACTATCGATAAATTTATATATCAAACAGGTTGGTTTCGATGAGGGGCATTTCAGCCCGTGGTAACACTAGGGACCTAAACTGGTCTATGTGAGCTTGTAAAAAAATACGGCTGCCACCTTAACCTAAACCTAAACCACTGGGACGTAAAGGAAAACATAAGTTATCCATATCCCCTCTCGTTCAACCAATTTGATTGCTTTAAAAACGCTCAAAATTTGGGGGATTCCAACATCAGGCAAGTTAGCTAACTCCTCAAAGAAATAGGGGACCAATGTTGTATGCCGCCTTCTAGAGAGAGCGGGACACAGACACAGAAGGTGTTCTATGGATTCTTCCTTCTCTTCGTCTCCACAGCTTCTGCTAAAGTCATTACGCAAGACATTCACTCTCTCTGTGTGCCTCTCAATAAGACAGTGACCTGTAATGACAGACACGATAAGTGAGACGTCCGTTCTCGACAACGACAGCAATGCTTTGGTGCGTTTTTCCGCTACCTCTTTAATAGCTAGGATTTCTGCCTGGTAAACAGTACAGAAGTTCCTCAAAAAAGACAACAAAGCCAACTTGGTAATCGAGCATGGAACCGTATAGAAGTTAATGGGATACGATCATTCCATTCTGATCTATCATGTATAAGAGTGAGATACTTCTTGTCAAAGAGTGGCTCAGTCGTAGTCTAATCAACAGTGCCTGGAAGGTCAGACATTCCGTCTAGAAAGGCACTATGTTCGAAGCCATTTGTTGACTATAGTGATAGTTCACTGAGACTAATCACAGTATGTACATGCGGCATATTGCACTGCTATAATATCTAGCTGCATTAAATGTAGTATAACATTTATTGCCGTAGTTGGTGTCGTTCTGAGTGCACCAGTGCACAATGTGTATGGGAGAGAGCGACAAAAATAATAAATAGCCAACAAGGTTTTGGATTGGAGCAACCAAATATCTTTCCTAGGGTAATTTGGTGGGCTGAATAATTTGTAATTGGTTTTTCGCTACTATTTTTTTTTTTTTTTTAGAATTCTTTATTTGCAATCTATTTTAATACAAAATAATAAGCAAATGAGATAACAATATTAAAAAAATAACAGAGTTGTTAAAATCCATTGATTTTAACAAATATACAATTTTATCAATTTTACCTCGAGCTTGAAATAATTAAAGGAAAAATTAATAATGAAAAAGGTCGAATAAAACAAAAAACATTAATTTTACATAATATGTTTATAAATTATAAATTTCTTGATTCTTTATATCTTATTTAATAAAAGGTAGATCTAATATATGTTTTCTTTTCAATCTTCGGACTTCGTTGCTATCATCTAATAGTGCTATGGCTAGGACGTTTGTGTGGTTGCTTAATCTATTGAGGTAACTGGTACTAAGCCTAGCTATTTCATCTTTAATTTTAGCTACATCAAGATCGCTGTGAATGCAATTGTTGCTCACAAACCATGGAGCATTTGATAACAATCTAAGTGCTTTTGATTGATATCTTTGCAGAATTTCGATATTGGAATTACTTGCAGTTCCCCACAATTCAATGCCATAAGACCACACTGGCTTAAGAACGGTTTTATAAAGTCTGACTTTATTTTCTAAACTAAGCTGAGATTTTGGACCAATCAACCAATACAATTTCTTTGTTTTAATATCAACCTCTTTCCTCTTTGACTTTATATGATCTTTCCAGGTTAGCCGACAATCTATACGAAGTCCAAGGTACTTTACGCAATTGGATGCGGGGATTGTTACTCCGTTCAGCGAAAGAGGTGGACACTTTTCGTTTCTAAGGGTATATGTGACATTTGTAGATTTTTCTGGATTCACTTTTATGTTCCACTTGTTAAACCATAATTGTAATTGATCAAGTTGTCTTTGAGGTGTACTTGAAGCTTCCGCAGCACTACGGCTTGTAGCCAAAATGGCAGTGTCGTCAGCGTATGTAGCTATGGTAACATCGTTTCTAACCGGCATATCAGCAGTATATATTGTATATAGTACAGGGCCCATCACACTCCCTTGGGGTACACCTGACTTTATGCTTCCAATCTCTGATTCGTCTCCGTTTACACTCACGTAAAAACTGCGTTCATGTAGATATGATTTGAACAATAAGTAGTAAGGTGTTGGTAGCAATGTTTTCAACTTGAAGAGTAAACCCTTATGCCACACTCGGTCAAACGCTTGTTTAACATCTAGAAACCTAGAACAACAGTATAACTTATTCTCAAAGGATTCTCTAATTACTTCCACCACCCGGTGACATCCCAGCTAACAAAATTATCCGACTTTGTCTGACATCCGACATGTCTGCACATAATCGGATCGCTTACGACGATTCTTACCGACTTCGGATCGAATTCTGTCCGACAAGTCTGAGGGAATTTGGTGTTTTTTGTTCCGACTGTTTTCAGCAATATCGTAACGTTTTCTGAACGGTATGTCTGAATGATATCGGAACTCAGTGTGTGTTGTACTTTTTGTTACAGCGTATGTGTGCCTGTGTGTTTTTTGCTCATAAACATTTTTTGTGGAATTTTGTGTGGCACCGTTAGATACTACCAATTGTATGCTGCTTTGTTCTTTGGAATTTTTGTAAGTTGTAAGCATTGAATTATTCTTGTTTTCTGAAAAGTGCAACTTTTTTATGTTTTTATCACTAAGCATTGAATTCGTTTTTTTCTGAAAACTAAAACTATTAATAAAACTAGTAAAAAATACTCAAAACTGTAAAATTTATTAAAACATCACAGGGAAAGTAGCATTGACTTGGTAAGAATTCGATCCAAAATCGGACCGCATTATCGGCAAAAGGATTCGAATTTTGCATGACATTGGTTAAGAATTCGGTCCGACTCACTGGGGAAAAATATTCTAATTTTATATGTAATTCGGCAAGAATTCGATCCGAATTGTGTACGTTATTCGGTAAGAGTTTGGTACGGCTTTTCTAATTTCCCTTCCGAATTCCCCAAGAATTTAGTTCCGAAGTCGGTACGAATACGGTACGACACGTCTGCACAAGCATCAGATTTCCCTCCGACGTGTCGTTCCGACAACATGACAACCACTTCATGTTTTTTTGGTACCGATTTCGGTCCGACATCGGATACGATATCGGATGATTTATCCGATTGTCGAACAGATTTCGGACCGAAATCTGAATATTTTGTTAGCTGGGATTGTTCAGGTGTACCATGCTTGTGTCGGAATCCAAACAGATGGTCTGGTATAACATTCAAATTTTCTAATATTGGCAACATTCGCTTTTGAAAAAGCCTCTCAAACACTTTTGAAAATACCGGCAGCAAACTTATAGGTCGGTACGAGCTAAGTAAGTTTTCAGGTTTGTTTGGCTTTCGAACCATTATTATTTTGGCGTGTTTCCATTGAGATGGAAAGTAAGACAGTCTCATAATAGAATTGAATAATGAAGTTAGGAAAACTATTCTCTTTCTGGGTAGATATTTCATAGTTTTGCCATCTATTTGGTCAAATCCAGGTGCTTTTTTCATATTTAGTTTTTTAATTCCCGTCGTAATTTCCGAGAAAGTGAATGGCTTTATTGGAATACACATTTGGCATGGCACTTCAAGAAAGTCACAGGTTGTTTGGTAATCATGAGTAACATAAAGAAAACGGTGTAAATGTTTCTTCTAAGAACTCCTTATATGCAATGGCTATCTCGCTATCAGTTCTACACCAAGATCCGTCATTTTTATACCCTACACCACACTGTGGTACAGGGTATTATAAGTTTGTTTCACGGCAGATGTTTGTAACACCTTAAAATAACACAGCTAGACCCACCTTAAAGTATACCGATCGACTCAGAATCACTAGCTGAGTCGATTTAACGATGTCTGTCCGTCCGTTCGTCCGTCCGTCCGTCTGTCCATGTAAAGTGGTTCGTCGACTACAGGTCGCAATTTCACTCCGATCGTTCTGAAATTTTGCAGTTTAGAGTATTTCGCGGCTGTTAAGATCGCTATTGAAATCGGTTCAGATTTAGATATAGCTCCCATATATATCTTTCGTCCGATTTGGCCCTTTAGTCCTATAGAAGCTGTATCTTACATCCGATCCTTTTGAAATTTAGAATGGTAGAGTTTCTTGATCCACGAACCAACATTGTCGAATTTGAAGAAAATCGGTTAAGATTTAGCTATAGCTCCCATATATATGTTTCGTCCGATTTGGCCCTTTAGTCCTATAGAAGCTGTATTTTACATCCGATCGTTTTGAAATTTAGAATGGTAGAGTTTCTTGATCCATGGACCAACATCGCCGAATTTGAAGAAAATCGGTGCAGATTTAGATATAGCTCCCATATATATCTTTCGTCCGATTTGGTCTTTTAGTCCTATAGAAGCTGTATTTTACATCCGATCGTTTTGAAATTTAGAATGGTAGAGTTTCTTGATTCATGAACCAACATTGCCAAATTTGAAGAAAATCGGTTAAGATTTAGCTATAGCTCCCATATATATTTTTCGTCCGATTTGGCCCTTTAGTCCTATAGAAGCTGTATTTTACATCCGATCGTTTTGAAATTTAGAATGGTAGAGTTTCTTGATCCATGAACCAACATTGCCGAATTTGAAGAATATCGGTTAAGATTTAGCTATAGCTCCCATATATATGTTTCGTCCGATTTGGCCCTTTAGTCCTATAAAAGCTGTATTTTACATCCAATCGTGTTGAAATTTAGAATGGTAGAGTTTCTTGATCCATGAACCAACATTGCCGAACTTGAAGAAAATCGGTTAAGATTTAGCTATAGCTCCCATATATATGTTTCATCCGATTTGGCTCTTTAGATCCAATCGTTTTTATACCATACACCACACTGTGGTACAGGGTATTATTTAAGTATAAAATGTCCCAAAAGTAAATTTATGTAAACAATTTATACATGAATTACAAAATTTATATATCAGAGTTATTCAATATTACGAGAGTGGTGTAGGGTATTATATAGTCGGCACCGCCCGACTTTAGCCTTTCCTTACTGGTTCTTTATAGGTACGCTTCTTTTCTGAGGTCTTTTTAAATATTTAGTACTTTTGCATAAATTAAACTCATTATTATTTGAAGGACTTAGTTGTGTGAGGTATCTCCCGATCAGAGTACAAAGCCGCCGAGCCGACGATCTTTGCGGCTGAAACACAGCCGCCGTTCCATAGAAAAATGTGGAGAGATTTAAAATATGGATAGATACAATTTACATTTTTGATAAACAAACAACCATATAACAGATATATCGTCCCCTCAATAGAAGAATAGTGTATACACATAAACACATTTTAATAATCTACGCACTTGGTTGTAAAGGGTTTTCCAACAGGAGGAGTTATTTTGGTATTCAAAGAAAAATGCCATTTTTTGAGATAAATGATTGGATGTTTATTTCATAATAAAGAGGAAGGTATGCCGTTAATAATGAAAAACAACATAAGCCAAATGGCCACCACGACAACGCTTACAGGACCATATCCTTTTCATGAAATTTTCCATAACCAAATCGCAATGTGGCTACCCTATGTCCTCGATAGCCTCACGAATTCTATCTTCGAGGTCTTGAATCGACCTTATCTTTCACGTGGCCCCAAAGGAAGAAGTCGCAAGGTGTTAAATCACAAGATCTCCGAGGCCAATTGTGATCACCTCTTCGAGATATAACACGATCCGGAAACTTTTCCCGTAACAGAGCAATGGTTTCGTTGCTTGTGTGGCACGTAGCGCCGTCTTGTTGAAAGTAAGCGTTGTCCAGATCAATACCATCCAACTCCGACCAAAAAAAATCATTAATCATATCTCCATAGCGCAATCCATTCGCCGTAACTGTTGATTCAACCTCATTTACGAAATGTAAGGTCCAATGACCCCGCCGGACCATAGACCGCACTAAACAGTCACACGTTGAGGATGGAGAGGCTTCTTAACAATAACTCTTGGATTTTCCGAGCCGCAGATGCGACAATTTTGCTTGTTGACGTAGCCACCGAGGTGGAAATGGGCCTCATCAGTCAAGATGATTTTCGATTTTTTGAATTTTAATAATTTCAATGCGTTGTTGAATCGTGTATCGTTCCATTTTTAGTAATTGCGTAGTTTCTACTTGTCAAATGTCAAAGAATAAAAGCTTCAAAAGTGACAGCTACCGAAATACCGGGCGATTCAAAATAACACCTCTTGTTGGAAAACCCTGTATATCTAGTAAAAATTTGGGGAAATTCTACTTCCACAAATTGGGTGTTGGAAATTTATTTTTCATTAATAAAAGCCTACGTGCCGTTATAAAGTTTCAATATCACAAAAACTTCAAATATCATTTTCTCGAAACGACAAATAAATTATACCCTATTCATTTATTGGGGGACGATATGGAAAGTGATTTTCGTTTTGATTAGTTTATTGTCACAAGAGGGAGCTTAACATGTATTAAAAATGAGAATATTGATAGTAATACAAAAATAATTATAAAAATTCTTTTTTAAAGGAAATAATATTTTTTATTTATTATTAGATCACGTACACATAGAGAAACAAATATTGTCGGAAAAAAGACAATGGAGTATTGCAGAATAGTAATACTGCATATAAATTAATACCTCCATTGTAAAGAATGCTAAGTCGACTTGGTACGTTATACTGGGGATTGCATTTCTAAATTCTAAATATTCTAAATTGTCTTCAGCCAAATCCATCAATTCAATGAAGTTAAGCTCAAAACAAATTACAAGGTAATTCTACACAAATTTAAGATTTCACTTAGACGACGATTCGCCTCTCCTGAAAACAACCAGTTTCGACTTAGCATACTTTGAAAATCGAGTATATCATAGAGCCGCCTAGCGTCAATTTTATGACTTATCATTGTATGGAAATCGATGATTTTTATACCCGCCACTATAGGAGGGAGTATACTAACTTTTTCATTCTGTTTGCAACACCTTGAAATATGATCTGCGACCCTACAATGTATATATATTCTTGATCGTCGTGAAATTCTAAGACGATTTAGACATATCCGTCTGTCTGTCTATCTGTTGAAATTACGCTACAGTCTGTAATAACAGAGCTAGGTTAATCAAATTTGGTATAAATTCTTCTTATAGTTGCAGGTCGTTTGGGATTGCAAATAGGCCATATTGGTCAATGTTTTGATATAGCCCTTATAGAGGTCGCTCCAAATTATGGTTTTTGAGCCATAGATACCACATTTTTAAAGCAATACAGCTGAAACTTTGCAGTTTGTATTCTATTTTGACAAAAATTCATCTCAACAAAAATTTTACATTCATATTTCATATTTTTTATAGTCACCCTATAGAGGCCGCTCCAAAATATACGTATTTAAGCCTTAAATACCACATTTTCTAAGCATTGTAACTGAATCCTTGAATTTTTTATTTTACTTTGGCAAGATTTCATCACAATAATTTTTTTTTAAATCGGTTCATATTTGGTTATAGTCCACCTATAGATGTCGCTCCACTTGCTTAAGCCATAAACACCACATACTTAAAGCCATTTTGCTGAAACTTTTCAGTTTGTATTCTACTTATATTTTGACAAGAATTCATGTCAATGAAATTTATACAAATCAAAAGTTTGGCTAAAGAGGCCTAAAATTTGGCTAAAAACTGTAGCTTTCGTTTTTTTTTCAATAAATTGCTTAAACAAAAAGATTGTTCCATGACTTGCTCCATATCCAAAAATCATTCAGTAATAATATTGAATGCAATTCATGCTGGAGGGTATATAAGATTCGGCATGGCCGAACTTAACGCTGTTACTTGTATCACTTCACAATATCTTATACTTAAAAACATCCATTATTTACGAATATATACCAGAGCTTAACTTTTCAACTATTATTTTAAATGTAAAAATGACTATCACATAGCCGCCGTATGTCAATTTTATGTCGGCTAAGCCATTAAGCCGCCGCCGCCGATCTGTAATTTTCAATGGCAGCCGCCGCCGCCAATTTTGCATCGGCTTCATTCTCTGCTCCCGATACCTTCATTCTTCATATCTCTCAATCGTTTCTTTAGAAATTGAACCGCTCTGTTAAAATTCCTCTTATCTTGAGTATGACTGGTTCTTTGCCATACTTTTCGGAGTCGACGTTTTGATTTTATCAGATTCCTTATTTCAAGTGATAATTGCAACATAGAGGCATTTGCTGTGACTTGTACTGGAGATGACTGAAAAGCAGCTTCGTGAATTAGTTTCACAAACTTTTCAACAGCATCGTCAATATCATTTCCAGATTTGAGGCATATGTTCAGGTTAATATGCATATCAATCCATTCTTGAAAATATTGTATGTTTGTTTTCGATGAGATTAAAGGTTTGTTTGATTGCACTTTAATTGCATTTGCTTTGTAATTTAATAAAACTGGAGTGTGATCCGAGCTTAAGTCGTCACAAGCACGAATATCGAATGCGGTTTGTGGTATTCCTAAGTATACGAATAAATCCAATAAATCTGGAATTTTTTTCAGGATCCGTAGGCCAATATGTTGGTTTTCCAGTGGAGAGAGTTATATAATCGTTTACCTTTTGGATTATTTAATCGGGATCCCCACCATATATGTTTGGCGCTGAAATCGCCGCCAACAATAAATTTGTTGCCAATACTTTTAAAAAATGTATTATACATATTGAGATCTATATTGTACCTGGGTGGGAAGTAAACCGAGTATATTGATGTGCTACAGTTATTTCCGCCTTTTATTTTCACACCTGCCGCCTGTAGATACTTTTCCGAGATGTTGGCAAGAAGTTCGTACTTAATATTTTGTTTTATAAGGATATATATTTTGTTTTATAAGGTTTGAGATTATTGCATCATATCCATTAATACGAAGAAATGACTTTGATGTTAAATGAGTTTCGCAGATTAAAACCAGTAAGGAAAGGCTAAAGTCGGGCGGGGCCGACCACCACTCTCGTAATATTGAATAACTCTGATATATAAATTTTGTAATTCATGTATAAATTGTTTACATAAATTTACTTTTGGGATATTTTATACATAAATAATACCCTGTACCACAGTGTGGTGTAGGGTATAAAAACGATTGGATCTAAACAGCCAAATCGGATGAAACATATGTATATATGGGAGCTATAGCTAAATCTTAACCGATTTTCTTCAAATTCGGCACTGTTTGTTCATGGATCAAGAAACTCTACCATTCTAAATTTCAAAACGATTGGATGTAAAATAGAGCTTCTATAGAACTAAAGGGCCAAATCGGACGAAACATATATATGGGAGCTATAGCTAAATCTTAACCGATTTTCTTCAAATTCGACAATGTTGGTTCATGGATCAAGAATCTCTAATATTCTAAATTTCAAAACGATTGGATGTAAAATACAGCTTCTATAGAACTAAAGGCCAACTCGGACGAAACATATATCTGGGAGCTATAGCTACATCTTAACCGATTTTCTATTAATTCGGTAGTGTTGGTTCATGGATCAAGAAACTCTTCCATTCTAAATTTCAAAATGATTGGATGTAAAATACAGCTTCTACAGGACTAAAGAGCAAAATCGGACGAAACATATATATGAGAGCTATAGCTAAATCTTAACCGATTTTCTTCAAATTCGTTAGAGTTGGTTCATGGATCAAGAAACTCTACCATTCTAAATTTTAAAACGATTGGATGTAAAATACAGCTTCTATAGAACTAAAGGGCCAAATCGAACGAAACATATATGTTACGTTACAAACATCTGCCGTGAAACAAACTTATAATACCCTGTACCACAGTGTGGTGTAGGGTATAAACATGCCAATATTATAAAGATTTAAAAATAACTTTATTTCATTCAAATGATTGGATATACCATTGGCATTCCATTCTGCAATTATGAGATCTAATTGCATATTTTAGACATAATCATTGACATCATGTTGATGAGAGTATTAGTCAACTCTATCTGTTTTTAAAGCATAGCTTCTATTTTATGCAAAAGAGTATTTTCATTAATTTCAGCACCTCTGGCTGCTTGAGAGTATGAAACAAAATTTTGCGAATTGTTTGGGTTATTTCTTTCATAACTGCTACTATTATTTACGACATGTGTTCTTGCAGTTCTATTTGTTCGTTTACTAATAAGGTTTTGGTAAAATTGACAACGTTTGTAGCTGGAAGTGTGACTTTCCAAACAATGAACGCATCGTGGTGGAGTAGTGGGGGTTTTTTTGCACTCAGAGGTAGAGTGGTCGAGACCGCATTTGACACATCTGAATGGTTTACGGCAGTAGGATTTGGTATGTCCAAACTCCTGGCACCTGAAGCATTGAACGATATCATCAGTCTTGTTCGTTTAGTCACACGGCTTATAACGTTTCTAACACTACGTACTTGGTGTCCAAGACTTAATAAAAATGCTTTTATATCACTGATACTTGTAGTATGGTGAAGGTTTTTTATGACTGCTCTAAAAGCTCTCTGCCGGACGATTCTAGGTGCTTAACAACTTTGCGATCATTTTCAACAGTTTTGATAGATATTCTAACCTGACCGTCTCTAAGAGATTTATAATTGTATTCTGATGTTGGAATTACTTTTGTTAAATTATTTATCATTTTTGTAATATCTCCTACATTGGGCACGAATATTGGTGGCGGTTTAGGTTGAACATTAACATTATTCACATCTTCATCTGTATCATTGTTTTTTGCAAGACACCTAAACCTGTTGGACACTCCTGGTTCATCATCATGGTGACGCTGCTTTTGTTGAAAAATGTTTGGCCATCCGCTGATTTTTCTTTTGATGGATACATGCTGCCAGTCGGTATCATCGTCACTGCTGCTGTCAGAACTCAGATTTACATCTCCAGCTCCGTCGGTCATGGTGTTGTTGTTGTTTATTTTTGTTGTTATTACATCTCCAGCTCCGTCAGTCATCGTTTTGTTTTTGTTTATTTTTGTTGTTGTTTCAAACGAAATGCGCAATGTTCAAAGTGCATCAATTGTGCACGCAATTGATGTACTCACTCTTCGATCTACGGTTCTAAGCCGTTTATGAATGTTTTCTTTGTCGTTTTCAAAATAGGAAAAAAGTGTTTTTTTTTGTATATTGTAAATTGTTTGTGTAACATTTCTGAACGAAAAAAAGTTTCCTCGTTTAAACTCCGCACAATACGTCTTACTGTTTTCACTGTTCGACAACGACTGAAAAAACGCTACTGTTCACGCGCAAACCGGTTATGAGCCAGTTGGTACCGTTTCCCCTCACTGCCTCATTTGCCCATCACTGATGTTCCTGCTCATCCCTGATATGCTTGAACGTGAACACAGCTGTTATTCTTGCCTCTCTCACACCTACGTTGGTTGAGCTGAATACTTTTCGGGTTGAGAGAGTAATGTCAAAAAGAACAAATGGAAACATTCTTTTATACTTAGTTGTACTCCAAACATTAGAGTGACAGAAGCTAAACAAAGAAAATAAAAGGAATTAAAATTAAAACCTAAAACCTAAATAAGTAAAATAAAAGGAGTTGAACAAAAAATAAATAAAAGCTGTGTGTAGTGTTTTTTATTGTGTGGGGTTCCCGTTGCTGTTGAGTGCTGTGGATTGGAGTCTGCTCCTGTGAGGCAAAGAAATTTGGCCCCGACCATTGTGTGGGGTTCCCGTTGCTGTTGAGTGCTGTGGATTGGAGTCTGCTCCTGTGAGGCAAAGATATTTGGCCCCGACAGCCGTTGCCGAAAGATCCCTGAAACCTGTGAGTGAGAACGTTTTTGTGTGGTCGCCGTGAACATTGGTCCTATCGCCCGCGAAATAAGTAACCTGCGCGTTGGAAAAGAGGTACGTGCGTAAATTTATATTACGAAAAGTACTACTATTGCATATTGGCCCATATCGTTATCATTGTGAAAACGCCTTCTGCGACGGTAAAATTTGTCTCACAGTATATATTGTCTCGAGACAAATTAATAGTTAGATAACCTTGAATTTTTGGAAGAAGTTGAAGTGAACATAATAAAAGCCGCTAGAAAAGCCGTTATTTTTCAAGTTCAGTGTACATGGAATTTTTTTGCATTCCATGTATGTACTGTGTTCTGCCTTTTGTCTCAGTCAACGCATTTAGTTTTGTTGGACATCTGCCTTCTGCTAATCCACTGACTTCAAAGTTGTTATTGTTGTTTGCCTCTGTCGACGCCACTTTCGTTGGTTTTCAAATCTGATTCGCTTAATGTACTGAAGTGCAGTAGCTATTCATATTCAAGGTTGAAATAGTTTACTGTTTTGTCTTTTTGACATTGTCTTGTCTTTTTTGGCTTTTCTATGTTTGTCTCTTTGGTACATTAACCTCGTACAGTGGTACGTAGCGGCAAATAGGCAATTCTATGAAAATTTAAATGCAAGTAAGTTTCTTGTATTGGTCTTGAGTTAATAAGCATACCAGCTGGAAGAATACTTTCCTTTTGACGCACAGTGGCTCATAATAGAAAAAATTGGGAAATTTTATCGGGAAATATTTTTGTTTCGCCGCATTGGAACTACTCATGTTGGATGCAATTGTTGGTTTAAACGTATAAATGCTAAGCTCGCGATTTTTCATCTACGGTGGTGGATGTAAATAAGCAAAATAAATGTTGTGAAATAAAATTTTGATTCCTTGTATCATTTGTCCCGCTGTTAACCAATAAAGAAAAGAGGAAATAAAAATCAAGTGCACAGTGGTGCCAAGGATAAAAAATTTGTTCGTGGATCTGATACTAAAATAAAGACACACAGTTGACCAATAAAGATTATAATAAATATTTATATTGTTTTTGTCGTTTGGGAATTATTGATTTGGCCCGTACATTCTGGAGAGTTTTTCTGCAATGATAAACTTACCTGTTGAGGCAGTCTAAGAACCTTTTATTATCATTGATGGCATTTGTTTTGGAACACAGCGTGGACAGTAGGCCAAAGAATACATTAGCCAATATTGTTTAAATCAAATTGGAAATAAATTCATCTCTAAGCTTTGCAATAAATTGCTATCTAATCTTCACACACTGTGGGTCTAGTGTTAGAAAAATATTTAAAAATATTTTTTTTTTCTTCGAAATCTGTTCGACCGCTACTGAATTAAAATTCGTTTGTCTGCACTGTGACTTAGTGCGAATTAATTTTGTCCCGATCTCAGTGGTGAATAAACTGCATAAATTAAATCATCTAGCGATTTATTATTTAGATAGTTAATAGAGACATAAAACAAAATACGTTATAATGACTCTCATAGAAGAATTTCTGGTTCAGTGTGACGAGATCATCGCACATGAAAAAAGGATGAGGGAGACAGATGCTAGTAAATATAATGAATCGACTATAGAGGCAGAGAGTCAGGAGATTCAGGATCTATGGTCTGAATTTAAAGACCTTTATAAAAGATGCAACACTGACCCTGACTGCCAAAAATCAGATAAGGCGACTATAAAAAAGAAGAAGACTGAAGTTAGTACAAAGTATATGAACTGTATGATTATAATAGGAGATTGGAAGGAAAAAGTTAAACCGGCTACTGTTAGTCAAAAGTCCAGTTCATCTTCTGTCAGTGTCCCACCTTGCGACACGGAGATTTTTTATGGAGATTACGTTACTTGGCCCAGCTTCAGAGACTTATTCACTGCTATTTATGTGAATAACAAAAAACTTAGCTCTGTCGAAAAATTATATCACTTGTTTCAAAAAACAAGTGGAGAAGCGAGGGAAATTAATAAACATATCCCATTAACAGCCGAGGGTTTCGACATCGCTTGGGCGAATTTAAAAAGCCAATACGAAAATAAAAGAATATTAATAAACAATCAGTTAAGAATTTTATTCAATTTGCCTCAATGCACAAATGAGTCAGCAAGTAACCTTAAAAAATTGCATAGGGACATAACAAATTGCATTTCTGTACTAAAACTGTACAAAATAGATGTGGGATCATGGGATCCAATTTTCGTCTTCCAATGTTCAGCAAAGTTGCCGAAACTTACATTGTCTCTCTGGGAACTGTCAATTGAAGAAAAGACTGAGCTTCCGAAATGGGAAGATTTAAGCAAGTTTTTGACGGAAAGATTTCAGACTATTGAAAGTGTCTCTGATATGATGGGATCGCATGAATCTGCCCCTCGTCAAAGACAGAATAATTTTGACAGGTCAAAACAATTCAAGGTACATCACACAAAGGTTAACAATATTAAATGTACTTTGTGTAAGGAAAACCATGTACTGAAATCTTGTCCCAAATTCGTAAACATGAATCCACGAAACAGATTAAATTTTGTCAGGAAAGAGAAAAGTTGTGTGAAATGTTTGTCACCAGGACATATTGTTGATAAATGTCCCAATAAAAATAATTGTGCGAAATGCAACTATAGGCATCATACGCTTTTGCACCTTGAAAGATCCGTCCAACAGAATAATGCTAGTGTAGCAAGTTCGACGAATTTGGCCCAAAGTTCTCAGAATCAGAATTCTAATTTACAGTCCACTGAAGCACCTTCAACTTCTGAGAATGTTCGAGCATACCATACGTCTGTGTCGAATAAGACTATGCTAGCAACAGCTTGGGTAAACATTATTAAAGATGGCGTCGCAAATAAAGTCCGAGCCCTAATTGACCCTTGTTCAGATGATACATTCATATCATCAAGAGTTCAGAGCTTATTGAAATTACATACAAAAGCCGTGTCGGCAGATATCACAGGATTAGGAGGTGAATATCTAACGAAATGCTCGAAAATAGCATTTTTCAAAATTGGCTCAATATTAAAGCCAGATTTTGAAGTAGAAACTGATGCACTGGTCGTGCAAGACGTTACGGGTAACCTACCCACCCATTCATATGAAAATATAGTAGCGAAACAGCTTCCTAAGTTGGAATTTGCAGATCCTCATTTTTATCAAACTGGCCCGGTGGATATTCTCTTGGGAGGAAATTTATATCCGTTGATTCTACTGAAGGGAGTAGAACACGGAATTCTTGGCTCGCTTGTGGCTCAGGAGACAGTCTTTGGTTGGATTGTGACTGGCCCAACGAGTGCTTCGAATACGAGACGCACAGTCCGAGTTTCGCATTGCACCAGGGTTTCAATTGATGATCAATTGAAAAAGTTTTGGGAGATAGAGGAGGTTTCGAGGAAACCGATAATTTCCGAGGATGATAGACTCTGTGAAGAGATTTACAGGGAAACAACCATTAGGATGGCTGATGGGAGATATATGGTAGACTTGCCATTTCGGCCTGAGAATCCACTAAATTCGTCAAAAAATGCGAATAGATACGTGGCCCTAAGTCAGTTTTTAAGAAACGAAAAATCTTTACTTCGAAATCCTGATTTAAAGATAATGTATGATGACGTCATCAAAGAATATTTGTCCCTGGGACATATGGAGAGAGTCGAACCTCCAATAAACAACTCAGATAGTTATTTTTATTTGCCTCATCACGGGGTGTTTAAACCTGAGAGTACCACAACTAAGTTAAGAGTGGTCTTTAACGCCTCTTGCCCGTCGGCGAATGGGAAAAGTCTTAACGACGCATTATTTATTGGCCCAGTTCTTCAAAAGGATATAATTCCATTGATTCTGAATTGGCGCTTTTACAAATTCGTGTTTAACGCGGATATAACGAAAATGTATCGACAAATACTTGTCAACCCGCAACATGCCCCATTTCAGCGTGTTTTATTTCGACCTTCTCCTGATGAAGAAATACAAGATTACCAACTAAGAACGGTTACTTTTGGTGTAAATTGTGCTCCGTTTTTAGCCCTGAGAACGCTGCTGCAATTAGCAGAAGATGAAAAAGAGCGTTATCCAATTGGCTCAAAGATTTTAAAGGAAAATATGTATGTAGACGATTCCTTGGTTGGCTCTCATTCAGTCTCAGAGGCATTAGAAGCACGTAACCAGCTCATAAAAATATTAGAGTCCGCTGGTTTCCAGCTAAGAAAATGGACTTCGAACAATAAGGACATTTTGAAAGACTTGCCTCGTGATCATTTGTTAAATGAACAATTCCTCAATTTCGACGACAAAAGTTCAGCTAAAACGTTAGGAATTAGATGGAATGGGGCGACTGATTCGTTTTATTTTGTCACACAACAATTGGCTCATAAAGAATCATTCACCAAAAGAGAGGTCCTTTCGGTTATAGCTAGGTTGTTTGATCCCTTAGGGTGGCTTTCGCCTGTAATAATAACAGCGAAAATTCTCATGCAATTGTTGTGGCTCGACAATATAGGATGGGATGATCCCATCAAACCCTTGGCTCTGGTGAAATGGAGAGCTTTCATATCAAATTATGCAGAAATAGATGAAATAAAAATACCCCGTTGGTTACAATACTCCCCAACTTGTGAGATTGAGATTCATGGGTTCTGTGACTCGTCAGAACTCGCATATGCTGCAGTGTTGTATATAAGAGTAGAGACCGAGGGGAAAGTCTATACAAAATTGCTAGTAGCAAAATCAAAAGTTGCCCCTATAAAGAAAATTTCGGTTCCAAGGTTGGAGCTTTGCGGCGCCGTTTTACTAGCGGACTTAGCTGATTCAGTACTGCCCCAATTAAATATACCACATGCTGGATTATGTCCATGGTCTGACTCTACAATAGTATTAGCTTGGATTAAAAAACCATCCCATAATTGGGCGACTTATGTATCAAACAGAGTGTCATTAATTCAAGAAAAAATTGCTAATAATTGGAAGCATGTAGGGACAGCAGAAAACCCGGCAGACCTAGCAACCCGGGGGGCGACCCCTTTAGAATTAAAGGGTTGTGATCTGTGGTGGCACGGGCCACCTTGGCTTCGAAAGGAGAAACAATGTTGGCCCAACAATCCGCATATTCCAGATATTGATCTGGAAGCTAGACCAGCTAAAGTCCATATTGCTAGATCCGCGGATACATATGACATTTTGGATCGTTTTTCCTGTCTCTCTAGAGCACTACATGTTGTCTCGTATATTTATCGCTTCTACCACCATACTCACCCTTCGCTGAGAAAAAGCTTTGAGCACGACTCCATAGGTATTTCGGCGGCTGAATTACTTCATGCTCGCCATCGTTTGATGGCTAGGTCACAACAGTTATTTTTCCCTTCCGAATACCATTGTCTCGAAAAGAAAAAGAATTTGCCCTCGAATAGCTCACTTTTGACTTTAACACCCTTTCTCGACAGCAACGGTTTAATTCGAGCGAATGGTCGTCTCGGTTCTACTTTGGCTCTTTCCTACAATGAGAGACATCCCGTAATTCTCGCGTATCAAAGCAGATTCTCTCTTCTTTACGTCGATTTCGTGCACAAAATCACTTTGCACGGAGGCTCACAATTGACCCTGGCTACTATTAGATTAGAATGTTGGATCATTAGGGCGAAAAGTTTGATAAAAACTCGCATTAACAGATGCAAGGAGTGTGTAATTGCCCGGAAATCGAGTCAGTCACAAATGATGGCCCCTCTCCCAGAAGACAGAACAACTTTCAGTCGGACCTTTGCTGTCACAGGTGTCGACTATGCTGGCCCCTTTGAATTAAAAACTTTCCACGGTCGTGGCTGCCGTGTGACAAAAGGTTATGTTTGTCTCTTTGTGTGTTTTAGCACACGCGCTATTCACTTAGAGCCAGTAAGTGATTTGTCCAGCCCCGCATTTTTAGCAGCTTTCTCTCGTTTCGTCTCACGACGCGGATGTCCGCATAAAATATACTCCGACAATGGACGGAACTTCGTTGGTGCTGCTCGGGAGTTGAAGGCCCAACTAACTAAAATTGTCTCTGAAACCAAGGATGAAATTGTCTCCAAATATGGGTTCCAACGATTAGAATGGCATTTCATACCAGCCGGAGCTCCCCATATGGGTGGCTTATGGGAAGCCGGCGTGAAAAGTTGTAAAACCCATCTTAAGAAAATTTCAGGTCAAGTACGCCATACCTTTGAAGAGTTTGCAACGATACTTGCCTCTGTAGAAAGTTGTCTCAACTCGAGGCCTCTCGCCCCCCTCTCCAATAATCACGACGACCTCTCGGCCTTAACACCAGGGCACTTCCTGATTGGCTCTTCTCTCCTGGCTCCTGCTGAGTCAGAAGAAATTCCAACTCGAACTGCCTTACTCAACCGCTGGAGGAAAATAAAGATTATCCAGCAAGAGTTTTGTCGTCGATGGAAGACAGAATATTTGTCTGAGCTTAATAAGCGCTTCAAATGGAAGTCGCCTCAACAAAATTTGTCTCTTAATGATCTTGTGGTTCTACGTCATGAATCTCTATGTCCCACTGATTGGCGTTTGGGACGCGTTGTTAAGTTGTATTCTGGACGTGATAATCTCGTCAGAGTTGTTGATGTGAGAACCCAGACCGGAATCATCACTCGACCGGTTCACAAGCTCGTTTTGCTCCCGCGAGCACAAGAATGATAAGCAGATAAACATGAAACAGAAGAGACGTTAGAGCCAAACGTAGTAGTAGATTTTCTTATCCCGGTTTTAATCATTTGTATCTTTTCCCCAGAACCATGAATTACAACGAAGAGTTTCTGTGCCCATTGTGTTCCTCGCGGCACGGCTTCAAAAACTGTCGCAGATTTCTCACGATATCACCGCTCGAAAAACGAGATATCGTGAACGAGCACAGAGCCTGTGAGAACTGCCTCGGACGATCCCACCAGCTCCCCAAGTGTCCATCTCGTGATCTATGTGGTCGGTGCTGGGAGCCGCATCACACCTTGCTCCACGAGCCAAACTTCGACAACACGGCATGGGTGCCAATGACAGCATGGGCAGTTATGTGGAGCAGCGTGGTACCGCAACAACGGGCACACGTTCGCATGCTCTTGGAGCCAAGGAATGAAGTAAGCTATTATATGCCCACCGATACCTTCCCGATCCCATGGGACAAGTGCCATCAGAAAATCACGGTTTGGCTCACCTGCTTGCGTGATGAGCAGAAGTCAGTGGAAGTCCATCTGAATCGTCGACTGGGAAATAATATTTTGGCCCCTAGCAGCAGACTTAAACCTGAAAAAATCAAGGAATGGAGTAAAGGCAAGGTACTAGCCGATCATGGATTCCATTTGCCATATCCATGTTCCATAATCCTTGGATCAGACATCGCTGGTAAAATTTACAATGGTTTACCTCAATCTGAAGGAGAACTTCCTTTCGCCCAAGACACCGTGTTCGGCTGGTCATTCTTCGGTGAAATAGAAAAGGACACCACCGAGGACAACTAACTATTTGGCTCTACACTACGATGTATTAATAAGTAATATTTTTTTTCTCATGAAGTATTTTTTAATTTATATTTATGTTAATGAATGAAGCTAATACTTTAATTTCAAATTTATGTACATACTAGTTTTCAGAATAATAATCATTGAATTTTCATATGTATACAATTCCTTTGTCATAAAAAAAAAAAAAAAAATAAAAAATTGTTATTTGGGTTATTTTGCATTGTCCCTGCAAAGGCGGCGGAATGTTCACGCGCAAACCGGTTATGAGCCAGTTGGTACCGTTTCCCCTCACTGCCTCATTTGCCCATCACTGATGTTCCTGCTCATCCCTGATATGCTTGAACGTGAACACAGCTGTTATTCTTGCCTCTCTCACACCTACGTTGGTTGAGCTGAATACTTTTCGGGTTGAGAGAGTAATGTCAAAAAGAACAAATGGAAACATTCTTTTATACTTAGTTGTACTCCAAACATTAGAGTGACAGAAGCTAAACAAAGAAAATAAAAGGAATTAAAATTAAAACCTAAAACCTAAATAAGTAAAATAAAAGGAGTTGAACAAAAAATAAATAAAAGCTGTGTGTAGTGTTTTTTATTGTGTGGGGTTCCCGTTGCTGTTGAGTGCTGTGGATTGGAGTCTGCTCCTGTGAGGCAAAGAAATTTGGCCCCGACCATTGTGTGGGGTTCCCGTTGCTGTTGAGTGCTGTGGATTGGAGTCTGCTCCTGTGAGGCAAAGATATTTGGCCCCGACAGCCGTTGCCGAAAGATCCCTGAAACCTGTGAGTGAGAACGTTTTTGTGTGGTCGCCGTGAACAGCTACTATTATGAAGATTTAGAATGAATGTGGGCTTCTGCCAAATTAATAATAATGAAATGTGTAGTGTCAGTATTGACAGTTTTACAGTATTGTCAGCAGGCGATAAAAACGAACAAGACGTGATGGGCCAATTTTTATGCCAGATTCGAATTCAGCGCACCCAGATTAGTTAAAAACATACTTCGTTTCTGCCGTCAAAATTTTTTTCCAAATTTGTAGACCAGTGGTATCGATCTAAAATTTTCGGCATATGTTACCGCACCCTAAAATATTGTATTTAACAGAAATAGGCGTGGACACATAACGGTAACGCCCACTTTGCGAACATATCTCCATGAATTTGAAATAAACGTATATAATTTTGACTGTTGAATTTTATTACTTTGCAAAAATGATAGTCTCTTTGGAACACCATATTTGGAAAATATACCAATAAAAATAAAAATAAATAGATGGAAAATCACACTAGACTACCACAAAAATATTGTTTTTGTCCAATCACAACAACAACAATGTTTGCATGTACATACTTGACAACAATTTACATTTTGTAACAATTTGTTAGGTTTGGTGTTTCGAATAGCTCTTAAAGGTGGCAAGTATTGGCAGTTGAATTAAAAATATTTGAAATCTTGAGAATTTTACCTTTATTTGTATATTCATTTGATTGAGGGAATCGAAGGGAACAGCTACTAAAACTCCAAGTAAACCTAACATAGATGAAAAAAACATACAAAAAAGCAACTAATTAAAAACAATTTTCTCTCTGAACAACACATTAATTTATGAAAGTATTTTAGTTTTAATATAATTTCAATAGCATTCGGTTAAATCTCCATTACTTACTCTTTTATTTGTAATTTTTGTTGTAAATTTAACCAGGAGTAAAACACACGATGTTTCCAGTTTAAAGTTTTTATTACGACTGAAAAATGCTAAGACTAAAAGAGACAACAAGAAATGAAAGTAAACGATACAATGCTAGAAATTAACGAAACTTATCGAATATCGGTCACAATATATGTGTTGTATACGCAGAGTTGTATTTATATTAAATTCAATTCACAACAATTTTTACTGCTAAAATTAAACTTTTTTCGTATTGTTTCAACTAACTATTTACTTTAGAGCAAACTTGCAATTCTATTGCTTTGATTTTAGAAGTTCCGTTAGATTTCACAAAAACATATTTGGAACGCTGAAAACCAACAAAAGTGTTATCCTTAACCACCGGCGAATGATAAAACTAAAGATGCAACACAACGTCTAACATCCTTTCCAGATTTTTCCAAGTGGTATATATTAATACAAACGAGTTGGTGCAAAGCACCAGAATAAGCAACAGGACGTGAGAACGAGGACGGAGGGAATATTTTTAAAGAACATTTCACTATGAATCTTGGCCAAAAGGATAATAACCACACCATCAGCAGCAAACAGGAATATCGAACGAACCCACGAAGGTACAAAGTTTTAAGTACAAGAAATGAAAGAACATCCTGGATTAAGAAATTCAAAAAGACATCCGCAATGTTCATGTTTGCGTACATTTTACACTTCTCCTGTACTCCTATTCCTGGGCTTTAGCATTGCTCTTACTTTTAAGATTCCCATTCGTATAATGGCATTTCAGAATTGCTATTTAGTGAGAAGCGAAAGGAGAGAAAGATATGTAATTTGGCAAGAAGGTACAGAAAATGCAGGCACGGCGTGGGAACTATCGAGGCCGTTTTATATTATAGAACAGCAGATAAACACTGGATTCTACCAGAAATGGGCGGACGGGCGGGTATGAACCCGCCCGTCCGACACTTCTTTGTCAAAACGTAATTTCTAGAGTACTTTCAAGCGAAATTCTGAAATTTTGTGTATATACAATTGTTACCTGTATGTGTGCTCATGACAAAAATAGACGCAATTGGATATGTGGGAGAGTCATTAAAAAAATGTAATATCTGCAAAGCATACCCCAATTGTTTTCAAATTTGGAACGGAAGTATTTGACATTATTTAATTACATTTACTGTCTAACAGCATTTTTGGAACAGAATAGCGATAATTTTTAAAGGGCATGTTGAGTAGATAATTTTTGTAGAATAAACTAATGGTCCAGCTGGTCTGAGTTTTTTTACAGTGGGTCAAAGTTTTAATTTTTTGGTCGAAGGGAGCATTATACTGAATGAAAAATAGATATAAATTAATGTCTGAGAGATTTCTCATTGTCAGAGTTATATATTGCAATTTTACGAGGATCATTTTTGTGGAAGATGATAACAATTTGGTCCTTTGGTCCTTTTTCCGCTTTACTCGATTCACCATTAGAAAAAAAAGTTTATGAAATTAGAATGCGAAAATTTTCAGTGAATATGGGAATATTGAAGTTTTGAAATGGGCTGAATGTAAATAATATATATCTATTACTAGCTGACCCGGTGCGCTTCGCTGCCCTCAAAGTGCGTTTCATTGAAATAGAACCATATGATATGTTGACACTCTTGATGTTACGGCAGTGTTTTCGGGTCATCCATATTGCATTAAAATTCACAAATTTCGT
Source organism: Eudasyphora cyanicolor (assembly GCA_963930755.1). Taxonomy (NCBI): domain Eukaryota; kingdom Metazoa; phylum Arthropoda; class Insecta; order Diptera; family Muscidae; genus Eudasyphora; species Eudasyphora cyanicolor. The sequence goes on from OZ005737.1 coordinate 153,045,061, forward strand.
GTAGTGCAATACCCGTCAAATCACCTTGGGAGGCTACGTCGCTCATACCCTGTTAGGGCATATAGATTGCTGTGAAATACAGTGGTACCAATTAGTGCAATGATTTGATCAGCATTTATTTTTTCTATAACGATGCCGCATCCGCGTAGTTACGCCCTCTAATCCGATATCTCCCAATTTTGTTGAGTCACGAGCTAACTTTGAAGGCACTTGAATACTAAACACACTTGGTCAAGCGTCAATCTGGATATAATGGTCTCCAGTTATTTCGTTTTCAGCAAGCGTGTCGTATGCACAGATACTTTCACTGATCGGCTTTTTAATACAGTTTCTTGCTCCAGCACTCGATCTGGTTCCACATACCAAATTTCGAGAATTTTGGTCCAATAGCAATCTAAATATTGTACTTCTGAATTTCTGGTAGTGTGGGTGGTACCACGCCTACTGTCACAACCACACCTGTTTTTGGCTCCAACATCTAGATTCACTAAGCCTTTTAACGATACAAATCTTAGTTCAAAAACTGAACGTCTTTACGCCGCTTTCAATCTAAACAGTTTAAAGTAGTGATAAATTAAAACATATTTAGCGAAGTCCGGTTGCTAAAACTTATTAAGAAATGACATCTGTAACATCACAAATTACATTTGTAACATCTTCATGTTTTGTTTAGTATGTATATATTTTTTGCTTTAAAGTTTTCGAGTAAAATGGAATTGGTAAAGATTAAAAAGAGGAAAATAGCAGTATGGTATCTATGGATAAATATATAAGTTATGTAAAAACAAGTAAGAAAGTTTCAGTCGGGTAAACCGACTTAGGTATACCCTCACTTTGTGAGTAATGTAATATTGAATATTACACAAATTATTCTGTCAATTTTTGTGGGAGGTACCAGAAGGGGTTTAAGAAATACACCTATATTTCGCTGAACAGTAGATACTTTAACTGTGCCGAATTGTAACCGTTTATATGGACTGGTATATTGACGTTGAGATATTAAATTGTGGTATAATTTGGCCATTTTGTGTGGGAGGTACAAAAAGGGGCGTGGTGATAACGCTCATTTTTCACTGGACTATAGGCATTATAAAAGCATTACACTGTACAAAATTGCAAGTAATTGTATACACTGATATTAATGTTATAAACTTTTAACTTTTGGTGCAAAATGGTACCTTTGTGGGAGAGGTACCAAAAGGGGCGTGACAATAACGCCCATTTTTCAATGGACTGTAGGCACTATAAAAACATTACGCTGTACACAATTTCAAGTATTTTTATACACTGCTATTAATGTTATAAGCTGTTAACTTTTGGTGCAAAATGGTGCATTTGTGTGGGAGGTAACAAAAGGGGCGCCGCAATACCGCCAATTTTTCACTGGACTGTAGGCACTATAAAAGCATTACACTGTACAAAATTTCAAGTATTTCTAAACACTGATATTAATGTTATAAGCTTTTAACTTTTAGTGCAAAATGGTGCATTTGTGTGGGAGGTACCAACAGGGGCATGGCATTTTCGCCCATTTTCCTCGAGTTGATAGCGACTAACAAACTAATACTATGTGTGGAATTTCAGAAGATTCGAATACGTATAATAGCAGTTATTAAAGCATCAATATTTCACAACATTTTAACTCTTTGTGGGGGAGGTACCAGAAGGAGTGGACCAATATGGCCCATCTTCTAACTTAGCCGGAGATAGAAAAAATATTACCACATACGAAATTTGAAGTCAATCGGTTACTCCTTTCGAGAGTTATCGTGAGCACCAGCCAGCAGACAGACAGACAGACGGACAGACAGACAGACGGACGGACATTGCCCATTCGACTTAAAATGACCCAAAACGGATTTCCGCAGAACAGACTTGGGGTCTTAGGTCACTCCTTCGATGTGTTACACTTTTTTCCGTAGCAAATGATATATACCCTCGTCACACTAAAGTGAGGGTATAATAAGGGAATATAAAAAAACATTTTTCACATTTTTATACCCTACACCACACTGTGGTACAGGGTATTATGACTTTGTGCATTTGTTTGTAACACCTAAAAGGAGAAGAGGTAGACCCATTGTTTATTATACCGATCGACTCAGAATCACTTTCTGAGTCGATTTTGCCATGTCCGTCTGTCTGTCTGTCCGTCTGTCTGTCCGTCCGTCTGTCCATGTATTCTTGTAATCAAAGTGCAGGTCGTATTTATGGTCCGATGGTGATGAAATTTAGCATAGTGCTCTTTTTTGGCCCAAGGACGATCCCTATTGAAATTGGTTAAAATCGGTTCAGATTTGGATATAGTCCCCATGTATATGTTTCACCCGATTTGACATGCAAGCGCCGTAGAAACCACATTTTACATCCGATCTTTATGAAATTCGGCAGAGAGAGTTTTATTATTACGTGAATGAACACTACCAAATTCGGAGAAAATCCGATTAGATTTAGATATAGCCCCCATATATATGTTTCACCCGATTTGGCATGTAAGCGCTGTAGGAACTGTATTTTAAATCAGATCAGTACGAAATTTGGCAGAGAGAGTTCTCTTATTACATGAATAAACACTGCCAAATTCGGGGAAAATCGGTTCCGATTTAGATATAGCCACCATATATATGTTTCACCAGATTTAACATTTAAGCGCTGTAGAAATCGTGTTTTATATCCGATCAGTACGAAATTTAACAGAGAGAGTTCTCTTATTAAATGAATAAACACTGCCAAATTCAGGGAAAATCGGTTCAGATTTAGATATAGCCACCATATATATGTTTCACCCGATTAAACATTTAAGCGCTGTAGAAATCGTGTTTTATAACCGATCCGTACGAAATTTAACAGAGAGAGTTTTCTTATTACATGTATGAACACTGCCATATTCGGGAAAAATCGGTTCAGATTTTAACATAGTCCCAATATATATGTTACACCCGATTTGACATGTAAGCGCTGTAGAAACCGTGTTTTATATCCGATCAGTACGAAAATCGGCAGAGAGAGTTTGCTTATTACATGTATGAACACTGCCAAATTCTTATCGCAATGCCCATTTTCGGATTGGTAGGTAGGTGTAGGGTATTATATAGTCGGCCCCGCCCGACTTTCTGTCTTTCCTTACTGGTTTATTTTGGCCATATTATTTAGAGCTTTGGCAATAACGCCAATTTTTCAATAGACTATGGGTACTATAAACGCATTACACTGAAGAAAATTGCATGCTTTTGTATTTTAATTTATCGCGACTTTAAAATTACGTTATAGTATTTATACCCTACACCACACTGTGGTACAGGGTATTATAACTTTGTGCATTTGTTTGTAACACCCAAAAGGAGAAGAAATAGACCCATCGTTTATTATACCGATCGACTTAGAATCACTTTCTGAGTCGATTTAGTCTGTCTGTCTGTATGTCTGTCCGTCTGTCTGTCTGTACGTCTGTCTGTCTGTCCGTCTGTGCATGTATTCTTGTAATCAAAGTACAGGTCGCAATTATGGTCCGATCTCGACGAAACTTTACACATATCTTTTTTTTTGCCCAAGGACGATCCCTATTGAATTTGGTTAAAATCGGTTCAGATTTAGATATAGCCCCCATATATATGTTAGCCCCGATTTGACATGTAAGCGCTGTAAAAACTTTATTTTATATCCGATCAGTATGAAATTCGGCAGGAAAAGGTTTCTTATTACATGAATGAACTCTGTTAAATTTGGAAGAAATCGGTTCAGATTTAGATATAGCCCCCATATATACATTACCCCCAATTTGTGATATATAAGCGCTGTAAAAATGTTATTTTATATCCGATCAGTGCGATCAGAGAGGTTTCTTATTACATGAAGGAATACTGCTAAATTCGGAGAAAATCGGTTCAGATTTAGATATAGCCCCCATATATACGTTACCCCCGATTTGACTTGTAAGCGCTATAAAAATGTTATTTTATATCCGATCAGTATGAAATTCGGCAGAAAGAGGTTTCTTATTATATGAATGAACACTGTTAAATTTGGAAGAAATCGGTTAATATTTATATATAGCCCCCATATATACGTTACCCCCGATTTGACATGTAGGCGCTGTAGAGACTGTATTTTATATGCGATCAGTACGAGGTCTACAGAAGGAGGTCTTTTTACATGAATGAGTATTCAGGGAAGATCGGTTCAAATTTATATTGATTGTTCCTCCTGATTTGGTATCAAACCGCTATATAAGTTGTATTTTACTTCCGATCATTAAAATTTTCCAGAAAGATGTTTCTCAATTTAGGAACGAATATTGCTTAATTTAGCGATTATCGTTTCAGAATTAGATAATATGTTTCTACCCATTTACCAATTATTCCAAATTATTATGGCAATGACCCTTACCGCATTGTTAGGGAGGTGTAGGGTATTATATTGTCGGCCCCGCCCGACTTTCTGCCTTTCCTTACCGGTTTTTGTATATGTTGGAGTGTAATTTTGCTTCGGTGCTTTGGCCAACCCCACTGAAATTTTCCGGGTTAAATTTCGTAAAATATTTTTTAAAATACTTTTTTAGAAAAGTAGCCAAATTGACCCATTAACAAGGTAGCTAGAGGGTTAAGATCTCCCACAAAAGTGATCCTCATAAAATTCCACTATATAACTCTGATAATAAGAAATCTCTCAGACGCTAACATACAGCATTTTTATACATGGTATTATGACTTTGTGGATTTGTTTGTAACACCTAAAAGGAGACAAGATAGACCCATTGTTATACCCTACACCACACTGTGGTGCAGGGTATTATAAGTTTGTTTCACGGCAGATGTTTGTAACACCTAAAAATAACACAGCTAGACCCACCTTAAAGTATACCGATTGACTCAGAATCACTAGCTGAGTCGATTTAACGATGTCTGTCCGTCCGTCCGTCTGTCCATGTAAAGTTGTTCGTCGACTACAGGTCGCAATTTCACTGCGATCGTTCTGAAATTTTGCAGTTTAGAGTATTTCGGGGCTATTAAGATCGCTATTGAATTTGGTTGAAATCGGTTCAGATTTAGATATAGCTCCCATATATATGTTTCGTCCGATTTGGCCCTTTAGTCTTATAGAAGCTGTATTTTACATCCGATCGTTTTGAAATTTAGAATGGTAGAGTTTTTTGATCCATGAACCAACATTGCCGAATTTGAAGAAAATCGGTTAAGATTTAGCTATAGCTCCCATATATATGTTTCGTCCGATTTAGCTCTTTAGTCCTGAAGAAGCTGTATTTTACATCCAATCATTTTGAAATTTAGAATGGTAGAGTTTCTTGATCCATGAACCAACACTACCGAATTTGAAGAAAATCGGTTAAGATTTAGCTATAGCTCCCATATATATGTTTCGTCCGATTTGGCCCTTTAGTTCTATAGAAGCTGTATTTTACATCCAATAATTTTGAAACTTAGAATGGTAGAGTTTCTTGATCCATGAACCAACACTGCCGAATTTGAAGAAACTAGGTTGAGATTTAGCTATAGCTCCCATATATATGTTTCGTCCGATTTGACCCTTTAGTCCTATAAAAGCTGTATTTTACATCCAATCGTTTTAAAATTTAGAATGGTAGAGTTTCTTGATCCATGAACCAACACTACCGAATTTGAAGAAAATCGTTTAAGATTTAGCTATATCTCCCATATATATGTTTCGTCCGATTTGGCCCTTTAGTTCTATAGAAGCTATATTTTACATCCAATCGTTTTGAAATTTAGAATGGTAGAGTTTCTAGATTCATGAACCAACATTGCCGAATTTGAAGAAAATCGGTAAAGATTTAGCTATAGCTCCCATATATATGTTTCATCCGATTTGGCTCTTTAGTCCTGAAGAAGCTGTATTTTACATCCAATCATTTTGAAATTTAGAATGGTAGAGTTTCTTGATCCATGAACCAACACTACCGAATTTGAGGGTATTATATAGTCGGCACCGCCCGACTTTAGCCGTTCCTTACTGGTTTATTATACCGATCGACTCAGAATCACTTTCTGAGTCGATTTAGCCATGTCCGTCTGTCCATGTATTCTTGTAATCAAAGTGCAGGTCGTATTTATGGTCCGATTGTGATGAAATTTAGCATAGTTCTCTTTTTTGGCCCAAGGACGATCCCTATTGAAATTGGTTAAAATCGGTTCAGATTTGGATATAGTCCCCATATATATGTCTCACCCGATTTGACATGTAAGCGCTGTAGAAACCACATTTTACATCCGATCTTTATGAAATTCGGCAGAGAGAGTTTTATTATTACGTGAATGAACACTACCAAATTCGGAGAAAATCCGTTCAGATTTAGATATAGCCCCCATATATATGTTTCACCCGATTTGACATGTAAGCGCTGTAGGAACTGTATTTTAAATCAGATCAGTACGAAATTTGGCAGAGAGAGTTCTCTTATTACATTAATAAACCCTACCAAATTCGGGGGAAATCGGTTCAGATTTAGATATAGTCCCCATATATATGTTTCACCGCTTTGACATGAAAGCGCTGTAGAAACCGTATTTTACATCCGACCTGTACCAAATTCGGCAGAGAAAGTTCTCTTATTACATGAATAAACACTGCCCAATTTGGGGGAAATCGGTTCAGATTTAGATATAGCCCCCATATATATGTTCCACCCGATTTAACATTTAAGCGCTGTAGAAATCGTGTTTTATATCCGATCAGTACGAAATTTAACAGAGAGAGTTTTCTTATTACATGTATGAACACTGCCAAATTCGGGGAAAATCGGTCCAGATTTAAACATAGTCCCAATATATATGTTACACCCGATTTGACATGTAAGCGCTGTAGAAACCGTGTTTTATATCCGATCAGTACGAAAATCGGCAGAGAGAGTTTGCTTATTACATGTATGAACACTACCAAATTCTTATCGCAATGCCCATTTTCGCATTGGTGGGTAGGTGTAGGGTATTATATAGTCTGCCCCGCCCGACTTTAGCCTTCCTTAACTGGTTTTCCCTTAATTGCTTCTTTTTAATTCACTATTTAAAAAGAGTTTTAAATCGGAAAGGGCATTTTTTTTTTGAATACCAAAAATTTTTAATTTTGAATACCAAAAATAAAATTAAATTATTTGGCTCTATTCGGCAATGTTGGTCCATAGATCAAGAAACTCTACCATGCTAAATTTCAAAACAATTTGACGTAAAATACAGATTCTATAGAGTTTAAGGACCAAATATGACGAAACATATATATGGGGGCTATAGCTAAATCTGAACCGAATTTGTTCAAATTCCGCAATGTTAGTCCATGGACTAGATTGGATGTAAACTACAGCTTCTACGAGTATAGGGCTAAATGGCCAAATCGGACGAAACAAATGTATGGGGGCAATAGCTATGTCTGAAGCTTTTTTCTTCAAATACAGCAATGTTATTCCATGGATCAAGAACATCTATCATGCTAAATTTCAAAACGATTGGATGTAAACTACAGCTTCTATAGGACTAATGGTCCAAATCGGACAACCTGTACTCGACGGACAACATTGCATGGACAGACGTATGGACGGACAGACATAGTTAAACCGACTCAGCTAGTAATTTTGAGTCGATCGGTATACTTTAAGGTGGGTCTAGCTGTAGTATTTCTAGGTGTTACAAACATGTACCACAGTGGGGTGTAGGGTAAAACAAGTTTTTAGGTCTCGGGCACAAAAAAGCTTTTCTGTTGCATAGTGAGCACACAAACTATATGATATTTAAAACTAACTATATACTATTTATTTTATATAATTTCTATTTAAATTCCATGACCAAAATCATTAATGTCGGTTCCGATGAAAATTTTTCATGGACAACAAATAGAGATATTAATCCCACTATAGAATTACAAATCGATACCAAATATTCGAACAAGGTCAAGCTTCAAATATTACGATAGTGTGTTGGCCGGTTTGTCTTTATACAACTAAAATATTCTTTTATATTTTTAAAAATATTGCTAAAAATGTCGGTTCCGTTGAAAGTTTTTCTTTGAGGTCTGGGCAACATATCGATACCTTCATTCTAAACTATGCTAAGTGCAAAAAGGTAGTTTTTCAGGAGAGGCGATCAAAGTTTGATGACGTTTCAGATAATCCCTTTTAGGAATTATTAGTTATATAAGTACAATTTCATGAGGTCCTTCACAAATGTTGTTAGAATCGAAGAAATGCAGTTCCTGAGATGCAAACTCTAATAATAGTATTAGCTGATTCACATATTATTTTCAATCTGGCGTGGATTCTAGTAGTAACAAGGCCCTCGAGTTCTGGGCCTATTGAATTAGTTCAACTATTTTTCACACTGCGTCGCACATTTCATTTGGTGAGAGGTGTCTCATCCCATTTGTAATAACTTCTTTTGTATTGGAAAGAGAATTCAGTAGAATTCCGACTTTGCAAATTGGTGTGTGGGCATTTGTTATATATAAAACTGCAGATACGTCACAGAAAATGTCCCTTTTAATGGTACCGCAAATTGCATTTATCGACAATTTCCTTCCACTTCAATGACTTTTAAAAGTAATGAAAACTTAGCAATGTAGGTTGGAGTTGGTCTCCCTGGTAGTACAGGCTAAGGGTTACAGCATAATTTCTCAATCAAGATTTATATGTATTTAGTTATAAATATAAATAAATATATACTTGTACAAGGCAAGTATGTACATATGTAATTGTTTTGCAATATTTTGTGATTCTGCAAAAATAAACTTTACCTTAGTAAGTTTGTTTTTAAAAGATATGAATTTCCGTAAAGTTATCTCAGGTGCTGCCAATTGCAGTTTGGGGAATCGAATGCCACTTGCGAAGTATTAACGTTTGAAAATTTTAATGAACATCAGTTGTTGTATTGCTGAATGGATTTAAAATAAGCAGTAATAAGTTTTTCCGAGAAAGGATTAAAGTTTGTTGAGAGACCAAAAATAACATGAGAGAAATCATCTAGCAGAGCTTTACACTGAAAGATCACAATAAATTGAATCGACTAATACATATAATTATAAATAATACAATATTTTTCAGACAAACATATTGTATTTTATATATAAGTATATCTATCAAAGAAAATATTGTAATCATTTTCAGTTTACCATTTTTTTTGTACAGTCACATACGAGTATGTATCATTTAAAATAATTTGTATGTATAAGTATGAATATCCTCTCGAACTATATTTTGAAGGTCGGGTTAGACAGACGAAACCATAACTTATCGTTAGCGTAGCCGTAAAGTTGCCCGCTGGAGCTATTTCCCAAAACTTGAAAACGTATCATATCACTCAGTCATTCACAACAAAAATTTTAGCATCTTTATTTTATTTATATCTTCTAGCTCTTATTTTAAAATTGTATCACTCATTTATCATTCCATTTCAATAGTTTCGCATAAATGTCTACTTTTTTCGATGTTTTGCTGATTTTGTTTGGAAAATCATGCATCTTTTGCCCTATAGAAGATGTATTTTACATCCAATTGTTTTGAAATTCAGCACGGTAGAGTTTCTTAATACATGGACCAACATTGCCGAGTTTGAAGAAATAAGGTTCAGATTTAGATATAGCTCCCATATATATATTTCGTCCGATTTAGCCATTTAGCCCTGAAGAAGCTGTAGTTTAAAACCAATCATTTTGAAATTTAGCATGGTAAAGTTTTGAAAAAATTTGAAAAAAATCGGTTCAGATATTATTATAGTTCCCATATATATGTTTCGTCCGATTTGGCTACAGATGCAGAGGAGACGTACAAAATGTAAATTGTGTAAACAAATTTTAGTTGAAGTATACGTTGCTATCCAATCTTAATAGAGCGGTGTAGGGTATTATATAGTCGGCACCGCCGACTTTGGCCTTTCCTTACTGGTTATATGTAGTAATGTGTTATATGATAAACTGCAGAAGGAATTTTGAGCCCGGCGTTTAGTATAACAGATTTTGGGGAAAAAACAAAAAATTTCTTTTTTTAAAAATATAATATAACTAGCTGGACCCGGTCCACTTCGTTGCCCCAGACTTCAGATTTCCGATTCCGTCAATTTTTTAACTAATTACGTAGACTGCCATCAAATGCATATTTACAAAATTACAACACTATATCTCAATTTAAAAATTAGGCTCCTATGTGCGGTGCCGCCCTTTTTTGTGTTATCACGTAGACTGCGTGAGATGCACAAAATCACAGCACTCTCGCTAACAAATTGTGCATTATATCTCAATTTAAAAATTTGGTTTATATGGGCGGGGCCAGGCCCATTGATCCGATCCCCCCACTTTTTAGAACATTCACGTAGGCTATCATCAGATACATATGCACAAAATTACAGAACTATCGCTAAACAATTGTGTAAGACATCTCAATTTCAAAATTTAGTTTATATGGGCAGGGCCACGGCCATTGATCCGATCCCGACCCTTTTTGAACCAATAACGTAGACTACCACCAGACATCACTCTCGCTAAAAATTGTGCAAGATATGTGTCTCAATTTCAAAATTTGGCTTATATAGGCGGGGCCACGTCCATTGGTCTGATCCCGCCAATTTTTGGGCGAATCGCGTAGACTGTCATCAGATACATATGTCCAAAACTGCAGCACTCTCGATAATAAATTGTGCAAGATATTTCAATTTCAAAATTTGGCTTATATGGACGTGGCCACGTCCATTGGTTCGATGCCGCTCATTTTTGGACCAATCACGTAGACTACCACCAGATATATATACACGAAATTACAGCACTCTCGGTAAAAAATTGTGCAATAAATCTCAATTCAAAAATTTGGCTTATAGGGGGGGGGGGGGGGGGGGGGGGGCACGCCCATTGATCTGATCCCGCCCATTTTTGGACCAATCTCGTAGACTGCCACCATATACATATACACAAAATTCCAGCACTCTCGCTATCAAATTGTGCAAAATATCTCAATTTCAAAATTTGGCTTATATGGGCGGTGCCACGCCTATTGGTCGAAACCCGCCCATTTTTGGACCAATCACGTAGACTGCCTCCATATATATATGCAAATTTCTAGTTCTCTCACTAACAAAATGTGCAAGATATCTCAAATTCAAAATTTGGCTTATATGGGCGGGGCCACGCCCATTGGTCCGATCCCGCCCATTTTTGGACCAATCACGTAGACTGCCACCAGATACATATGTACAAAATTGCAGCACTCGCGCTAACAAATTGTGCAAGATATCTCGATTTCAAAATTTAGCTTAATGGGGCGGGGCCACGCCCAGTAGTCTGACCCCGCCCATTTTTGGACCAATCATGTAGACTGCCTCCAGATATATATATACAAAATTTCAGTTCTCTCGCTAACAAATTGTGCAAGATATCTCGATTTCAAAATTTGGCTTAAAGGGGCGGGGCCACGCCCATTAGTCCAAATCCGCATATTTTTGGACCAATCACGTAGACTGCCACCAGATACATATGTACAAAATTGCAGCACTCGCGCTAACAAATTGTGCAGGATATCTCAATTTTAAAATTTTTCTTATGTGGGCGGGGCCACGCCCACTTCATATATCGAAAATTCAAGTACCCTATTTTCACCACGCCCCACACATGTACATTCTGTGAAAATTTCAAGAAGATCGGTTCAGTCGTTTAGACGTCTATACGGTACAAACAAACCAACAAACAAACAAACACACATTCTTCTTTATATATATAGAAGATAGATAGATAGATAATTTCTGGTGTCAAGATGTACAAATTACAAAAAAAGTTATAACTTGAAATGGCTATAACATTTTTGTCTCAGCGGTTATATCAAATTGCAATATTTTGCCATCAAATAGCAAATTTTGTTGCCTAATCTAATATATACCGATTCTTAGGAGAGGATCGCGAAAAAACAAACAAACATTTTTTTCAAAGGAAACTTTATAATTCCATAAAATCTTTCAAAATTAATACGTATCAATTATTTTTTTTGTATATTCGTATATACGTGATTTCGTTTGTACAAAATTAAAGTAAAAATTTTACACTGAACCTGCATTTTTAGGTTCGTTTGTAAAAATGGTGCAGCCGTATGAACGGGGTGTGATTTCGTTTGTAAAATTATTACACTCCGCAAATGCGAAAATATCGCATTTCCCACACTCAGTCCAGTCCACGGTGTGGAGTGTTGCACCGTCAAAAAGCAAACTTCAGAACCAAACCTAATTGAAAGCGTACCTAATTGAAAGCGTACATTCTTAATGCACTATCAAATGGTTGCGCAATAATGTAGGAATGGGTTTTACTCACCGCACGATTTTTGTTCGATTGTTCGCATGCAAAATTAGCAGTGGGTGCAGGGGGAATTTTTAAAATATCGCAACATGATGTGGTGAAATTATTTTTCAGAAACGAAATCACCATTATTCTAATATTATTATATTTGTAAATATATAAATCCCACAATTCCGAATAAATTCGAAAATCCCCCAAGAAAGGAATTTTTTTGGGTTTTCCCCAAAATCCAAGCTTTGCGATTGTTAAAAATGTAGCCATGTCTTGAAATTTTCGTAAAAAATTGTGTAATTTGGAGAAGCGTGGCAACACTATTAATACAAATGTTTGACTCGTTCTTTTCTCGAAAATATTCTCCAGAAAGTGTCCTTTAAGATGAATACAAATATGTTATATTTTCTTTTTATAAATTCCTCTGTATCTCCAAAATACTACATATGCCTTTTCGCAATAAAATACAAAAATTGCCCATAATTTAAAAATATAAATAGATATGATATCTTTTGTATAAGTGGGCACATTTGACTGATATTTGTTACATTGTATAGCAAATTTTGTTGTCAATTTAGAGAAGTTGATGTGAGAGAAATCGGTTTATATTCTGCACTGATATTAAGCAAACGCTAGGACAGGATCAGGAAAAAAGTGAAAAAATCATCTTTCAAATGCAGACAGAAATGTAAAAACGACATAAAATTTTTAAAAATGGAAATTTTTCAATGAAATATTTTGTAGTTTATAGGTCGAATGTAATTCGCAAATCATAATATTTCCAAAAGTCAATCCCACAATTCCAAAATAATTTTGAAAATCCCCAGAAATGGGATTTTTTGCATTTCCCCTATATCTACTTTACAGTTCAACTTACAACACCTTACCACATATAAATATGTCAATATATGTGGCTTACTTTTGAAATTTGTGCAAAAAATGGTGTAAATTGGAGAAGCTTGGTAGCAATACCCGTGAATATTTTTGACCCGTTCTTTCTTTGAGAACATTTTCTGTAAAGTTTCCTTTAAGATGACAGTAAATATGTTATATCATTTTTAACTAACTTCTTCTAAAACTCGAAAATACGACATATACTTTTTCCTAAACAAATTACAAAAAATCTATTTTTTTTTGAAAAGATAACTTAAAGTGGCCATAACTTTTGTCCTATTGGGTATATCGAACCAATTTTTTTTCATTATATAGGAAATTTTGTTGCCAATCTAGACGTTTTTAAGTGGATAAAATCCGACCTCAGTACTAGAATACACAAAAATATGAAATTGTTAATCGGACGAAAAAGACGAAAGTTACACGCGCTTAAACATTTTTTTACCCGAGGTTGCCAAATTTGAGGCCCTGCGGCTACGCCCCTGTATACCACAGGCGGCCTAAACTCAAAACTTAACATCTCTAATACCTCTTCTAAAAACATGCCAAGTTTGGTCGCAATCGGTTGTCAGGTTAAGAACCGGCAGAACTTTTTCCCTTTTTTGGAATTCCTCCCACTGTGCGTAGATAGAACAGCAGCAAATACAGTCATATTAAAAAAATTTGCTTTTGTACGAAAGCCGTGATTTTTATCTATTTAGTTTTCTCAGTAAATTGCGAATAAAATATTTCATATCATTCGATATATATTAAATTAAATGTTTTTATACCAAAACTGTGATTTTTGTCGCATTTTTGTACCATACAACACTCTGTGGTACAGGGTATTATAGGTTTGTTCGGGACAGATGTTTGTAATTGTAGAAATACCACAGCTACACCCACCTTAAAGTTTACCAGACGACGCAGAATCACTAGCTGAATCGATTTAACCAAGTCTGTCCAACCGTCTGCCCATCTTACGTTGTTCGTTAAGTATAAAACCCCCTTTTTACTCAGATCGTGCTGAAATTTTTAAATTAGGCGTCTTTCGTACCTAGAAGGAGCCCTATTGAATCTGATGAAAATCAATTTAGATTTAGCTTTAGCCCCCATGCATGTTTCGTCCGATTTGGACCTTTATCCCTATAGAAGCTGCAGCTTACATCCAATCGCTTTGAAATTTAGCATTGTAGAGTTTCTTGATCCATGGGCCAACACTGTCAAATTGGAAAAAAAGTCGATTCAGCTTTCGTTACAGCTCCCATATATATGTTTCGTAGGAAAACATGCAAACAAAAATCAACGAATTATCACGTCGGTCAGCAGAATATGGATTGCGAATTATCGTAGACAAAACCAAATCGTAGGCCGTTAAATCCAATTAACAAACATATTCAAACTCAACGATGTACTAATCCAATACGTAAACAACTTCTGCTACCTTGGTAGCAACATTACTGCAGACGGAGGAGAAGCCGACCACGCAAATATGCGTATACAAAAGGCCAGAATAACATATTTTAATTTGAAAAACATATGGAAATCTAACGCAATTCATTGTCAAAATATCAAAAGTAAACTGCAAAACTTCACTAACAGATGCCTGCGCAATGTTCTCAAAATATGGTGGCCAAGGATCATCTCTAACCAACAACTTCTACAAATAGCCGAGCAAGATGATTTTAATACAAAAATCATGAAAATAAGGTGATCCATTTCGAGGTTCCCTACTTTTTTAAAGAAAAAACACAGAAAATTCAAATTGAATGGGGAATGTTTATTATCATTTGAAAGAACATTCTTTGGCATTTATTTTTTGAAGATTATGTCTATCAAATGTTGGCCGCGGCTACGTCTCAGATGGTCCATCCGTTGAGTCCAATTTTCGATGACTCGTTCGATCATTTCGACTGGTAACTGGCGAATGACACGCGTAAACGTTGTTCAGGCGTAAGTCTTTCCATCATGAAATGGTAAACAATACTTAACAAAAATAACATGAAAGCATGACACGACTCACACGTGATCTGTCAAAAAAAGGCTATTGAAAAAAGTACCTCTACTTGGATCACCCTACATAACTGGCTAGGCCACACTCTTCGCAAGCTATGCGACGAAATATGCCACGCGACTCTGGAATGAAACTCTCATGCAGCTATTAGCTGCGGAAGACCGAAAACAACATGGAGACCAACTATACGTAACGAGTCCGGAAAGATTTTTAACGAACTGAGATACAATGCAACTGACAGAGAAAGGTGGAGATTCTATGTAAACAGCTAATGTTCCTGATGGAATACGCTAATAAATAAATAAATGTTTCGTCCAATTTTGCTTAATTGTGTAAACAAATTTTAATTGACGTATACATTGGATATTTCGTTGTTATCCAATCTTACCAGAGTGTTGTAGAGTATCATATAGTCAGCACCGCCCGACTTCAAACATTCCTTGCTGGTTATTTTTTACGAAGTTTTAAAGTACAAAGATTTTATTTTTTATAAAATAAACTTCAACGATACCTCTGAAACTAATGGGCACATATAAACCAATGTCCCCATTTAACAATAACTACTTTAGAGTTTAGTACATATGTCCGATGAGCGGCGCACGATGGGAAAATATGGTGAAATAATCGCGCATAGGACTTTGAAAACAACTTTCAAAAAATCCGTTTTTGGGGAATGTTGTTTTATTTTGGAGAACATTTAATCAAAATACCTTAAAACAGTCAGAATTTATTTGGTTTGAGACCATATGTTCCATTTACTTTCTGTCTATTCCAAGAAAGTAATAGAAACAAATACAAAAATTGGTAGAGAGTTTTAATTGCTTGGTAGAATTGACTGCAGTTTCGATAGACACCACTCTATCATCTTCAGAATTCAGTAGCAATAGTGTATGTCTTTAACTTAAATCAGCTGAAATACTTGAGGAAGCAGTAAATTGAATTTAACAAGAACTGCTAACCAAACCCGTATTTTGCCGAACTAAGTCGGCTAATGCCGACGTTGACAAAACTACATTTGTTTTCGTGGTTCGCGATGCGAACCCAAGCAAAAAACATAAATGTATTGGTATGAGAGTTTTAGTATGTTGACTTAGTTCGGCAAAATACGGGTTTGGTTAGCAGTTCTTGTTAAATTCAATTTACTGCTTCCTCAAGTATTTCAGCTGATTTAAGTTAAAGACATACACTATTGCTACTGAATTCTGAAGATGATAGAGTGGTGTCTATCGAAACTGCAGTCAATTCTACCAAGCAATTAAAACTCTCTACCAATTTTTGTATTTGTTTCTATTACTTTCTTGGAATAGACAGAAAGTAAATGGAACATATGGTCTCAAACCAAATAAATTCTGACTGAATAACAAAAGCACAGACCAACAATAAATAACAACAACAAATACCTTAAAACTTTATGAAAATATTTCCAGCCAGAGCCCCCCAGTAGGTGAGTTGGTAGCGTGCTCGCCTATGAGTTTGGGGGTCGTGGGACCGTACAATTAGAATATAAATTTACTTTGTATTGTAATTCATATAAATAAATAAAAAATAAATATTTCCAGCCGATTTTGATTTATGACCATTTTGTTTGTGTTTTTTAGTAATAGATTTCCGTTGTTGGTGAAATGCGACGGTACTTGTAAAATATAATAAGGTTATATTAATCTTAATTTTTGTGTATAAAAAGTATTTGTAACGTATTCAAATGAAGAGATATTTCAAAGTAAAAACACAGTTTTTTTTCAGCAAAGTTATCCCCACTAAATGGAATAAAACTTTTTTGGATCACGTGGGATCACTTACATGAGAAATTGAGAAGAGAGGTGACTTAGTGATGAATCCAACTGTACCTAATCTATCTGCGGCTTTTTGCGACACTGGCAGATTTGTGTACTTTAAATATGTGATGCACCACACTGTGGTACATGATATTATAAACTTGTGCATTTGTTTGTAACACCCAAAAGGAGAAGAAATAGACCCATCGTTTATTATACCGATCGACTAAGAAGCACTTTCTGAGTTGATTTAGCTATGTCCGTCTGTCCGTCCGTCCGTCCGTCTGTGCATGTATTCTTGTAATCAAAGTACAGGTCGCAATTATGGTCCGATCTCGACGAAACTTTACATATATCTTTTTTTGGCCCAAGGACGATCCCTATTGAATTTGGTTTAAATCGGTTTAGATTTACATATAGCTCCCATATATATGTACCTCCGATTTGGCATATATGCATTGCATAAGCAACATTTTTGATCCGATTTCTAAAAAAATTGATACAGAGCAGTCCCGTTATACACTTAGAGACAATACAAAATTTGGGGATTTAGATATAGCCCCCAAATATATGTTACCCCCGATTTGACATGATGTAAAAACTGTATTTTATATCCGATCAATACGAAATTCGGCAGAAAGAGCTTTCATATTGCAAGACTTGGAGGAAATCGGTTCATATTTAGATATAGCCCCCATATATATGTTCTCACGATTTCACTTGTAAGCGCTGTAGAAACTGTATTTTATATCCGATCAGTACGAAATTTGGCAGAAAGAGATGTCTTATTACATGCATTAACACTGATATAGCCCCCTTATATATGTTACCCCCGATTTGCCTTGACGGCGCTGTATAAAGTGTATTTATATCGGATCAGTGCGAAATTCGGCAGAAAGAGGTTTCTTAGTACGTGAAATAACCGCAAAATTCGGGGAAAATCGGTTCAGATTTAGATATAGCCCCCATACATATGTTATGTTATGAGATGTTTCTCAAGTTAGGAACGAATATTGCTCGGTTAACATTTAGATATAGCCAAATATATATCAAATTATTATCGCAATGACCATATCTTTGTTAGGGAGGTGTACGGTATTATATAGTCGGCACGCCAGACTTTCTACTTGGAATGTGAAAGAAGGGCATAGTTCGCCGGATTCGTAGGGTTCTAGACTAACTAAAACAGGCTGACAACAAGAGGAAAAAATATCATATCTTAAGACTTTGAAATATTTTAAGATATCGACTCATATTTTAATACGAAACTACAAAAAGAAACCTGATTACAATCTACCTTACGCCTACCAGGCGGAATATATTGTTATCGCCTTGGACACTTCTTGAAATATCACACCCAGCTTCTCCAAATGGCTGAAGCGCTCTTAATAGTTATGTAAGCCATTTTCCTAATAAATTTGCCAAGAAATTCAATTCGTTTCCAATTCAAAATTTATATATAAGTATACATTTTTTAAATTTTAAATAATTTTAGTCAAATTACAGTTTTACTTAATAATAAGGTTCCAGCAGAACAAAAAGTTTGCATCAATGTTTCGATTCTCATAATCTTTTGCATATAAACCGAAGTAAGTAATAGACGAATGCCAAAATTCACGTGGTTCAGCGACAGCCTCACAAATTGTAACGGTTGTTGTTGATGTTACATTGTATGTGCCTACCGGTGTCTTGCAAATGTCTTAAAGAGGGCGAGGTGGAGAAATAAAGTCACCTCATGCTGAATGACTGGTCCTGGATCTAATTTTTATGTATTAACTGGTATTTCCCTTTTACGCATCTTTTCATACCAACAAGCAGTTGAAACTTTTAAACAATTCACAATATCCGGAGTTTATTCCGCCGCGTGCTTCCAGCAAGGAAGGCGCTTTCGGATGTGAGGAGTGGGCTTTCCAGATAAATTCTTCTGAATATTCTTTAACCATACTCTGATAGAAAAAGCTTCGTCATGACGACGAATTTGTACATCATCACGATTATTTTTTCGTCAAAAGTCAGCTAATGTACGGATTAATCCTCTTGATGAATTTGTTCGTCACCATGACGAATTTCTGTTTCCAAAAACTTTCGTCCTCAGGATGATCCATTCATCACCACGACGAACCCCATTCATCATCATGACGACCCCCATTCATCATCACGACGAATAGCATCCATCACCACGACGAACTCTATTCATCACAATGCTGAACTCCATTCATCACCACGACGAATCCGATTCATCATCACGACGAATTCCATTCGTCACCACGACGAATTCCAATCGTCACCACGACGAATCCCATTCATTATCACGACGAATCCCATTCATCACCACGACGAATCCCATTCATCACCACGAGGAATTCATGCCCACGACTATTTAAATTTTAAAAATTCCAATAAATGTTCTTGTAGTTTTAAACCATTTAAAATGGTATGGAAAATAAAATTATTTGACTGCATTGCTAGGTTCAGTTGTGAATATTCGTTTCGAGACGCAGTTCTTATCAGGTAAGGCTGAAATCAAACAAACGAGAAGTATTCTTTACTTCTGCTATTTTAAATCAAAAATAATCACATCAAGTAATGTATTTGCCAACAGACTACTAACACAAATGTTTCACACTTATACAGCTTGTCGAGCTGCATGTACGAGTATGCATGTGTTTGATGTTTTGTTAAACAAACATCAGTTAAGCCGGTTTGTTTGAACCAATCGGTGCTGCGCGGAACACACTCGTGGACGAACATAACAACGTCGCATGTCTTACTTTGTTTTGCTGTAGGAGTTGACGTTGCCGTAAAGGGCGAATAAGTCGATCGTTCTCATGATGAATGGATAATCTTATTGACGAACGGTGTTCGTCATTAATTATTAGATTTTTTAAATTGATCTTTTACAACAAATTATTTAACTAAGGTAATCAGAACGCACATAGAACAGTACATTTAAGCAGAAACTATAATTTGATTGCTTCGTTTGATCATATTTTCCGCAAAATGGCCAAATAAATCTTTTCGTCGTGGGAATGAAACCTTATCGTTCTC
Organism: Eudasyphora cyanicolor; assembly: GCA_963930755.1. Classification (NCBI taxonomy): domain Eukaryota; kingdom Metazoa; phylum Arthropoda; class Insecta; order Diptera; family Muscidae; genus Eudasyphora; species Eudasyphora cyanicolor. The sequence continues at coordinate 153,065,050 of OZ005737.1, forward strand.
TCGACGAATTTCGAAATCACCAAAAACATGACTTGATGATCGTGTTCGTTCTATTGACGTACAAAAACATCGCATGTACGAAACTTTTCGTCACCGGTACGAAGATATATTGACGAAACTGATTCGTCATGGTGACGAACGGTTTTTCTATCAGTGTATAAACGAAAATATAGATATATCACTACCGAACTTCTTTAAAATAATTCGTTTCACTTACTCTTTTTTATTTGTAATTACGTTAGAAATGATCAATTTGATTTGGTGATATACGGTATTTGAAAGCGCAATTGATCTTTATTGGGTGCTGTCCAGAAAGGAAAAATGAAGCGAAATTTCTACTTTAATACTGAACCTATGTTCTATTAAGCACACGATACCCAAAGTACTGGATCATAATCTTTTGAATCACTTGAATGTGTGCAAGATAGGTAAATTTAAAAATTTGGCTTACACGGGCGGAGCCACGCCCATTGATTCGATCCCGTCCATTTTTGGACCAATTACGTAGACTCTCTCTAACAAATTGTGGAAAACATGTCAATTTCAAAATTTGGCTTATATGGGCGGGGACACGCCCATTGGTCCTATCCCGACCATTTTTGGACCAATCACGAAGACTACCCCCAGATACATATGCACAAAATTACAGCACTTTCGATAACAATTTGTGCAATATATCTCAATTTCGAAATTTGGCTTATATGGGCGGGGCCACGCCCATTGGTCTGATCCCGGCCATTTTTGGACCAACAGCGCAGACTACCACCAGATACATACGAACAAAATTGCAGCACTCATTCTTTGACTTGATCGTCGCGATAACCACATATGATACAACCACTACTCCTACACTGCCAATTTCTGATGAAATGTATATTATTACTCCACTAAAGGGTATTCCAAATTTCATTCTCCTACCATCAACACATTCTGAGTTATTCGAATTTTATATAATGTCACACCCACTTATTTTATCCCGCCCACTTTTGGTGAAAGTTCTAATATTGACTCTAACAACTTACAATCCAAATCTCGTTCTTCTAGGGTCAAAAGTTTCTGAGATAATAAACGTTTAACTAATGCTACGCCCACTTTTACCACACCCACTGATCCGATCCTGCTAATTTTTGTTAATGTTTTAGATTGTAACTCCACTACCGTGTGTTTCAAATTTCGTTCTTCTACGAACAATATATTCAGAAATATTTGAATTTAATATAATGCCACGCCCACTTATTCTATACCTCCCAATTTACTAATATTGATTTCTATAACTTACAATCCAAATTTGGTTCACCTACGGTCAATAGTTTCTGAGATAACAAACGTTTAACTAATGCTACGCCCACTTTTGCCACACCCACTAATCTGATCCATTATTTTTTATTGAAGTTTTAGAGAATAACTTCACTAACGTGTTTTCCAGATTACGTTCTTCTAGGGTCAACACTTTTTGAGATATTCGGATTTAAGTAATGCCACGCCCACTCTTGCCCCGCCCACTTTTTTCCTAAACCATCTCTGACAAAGAACCTTTCAAACAAAAGAAAAAAAAAATAAAATCGGTCGAGTGGTCGAGTCGAGCATACAAACAAACAAACATTTTTCCATTTATATGTATATACATAGATACATAGATAACATCGCTCCCATATAACGTTTTATATTTTTACTCTTAAATTTTAATTTGCCTACTGGACTATGATAACACTAACATAGATATATGAAATATGTATATATAGGCATAAAGTCCTATCTAATCTGAGCTGTTCCTGCAAATTTAAATCTGGTGTTTTCTTCTGTTTCTATATAACACAATTTTTACTTGAAATCGAAATTGTTGTTTATCGGAATGGTTCTGTGTATATTGCCATTTCAATATTACTCATAGTTTATAACAGAAAATCAATGACATATTTCTATAAATATTATTTTTTGGACTTGTTGGATTCGCATTGGCCTTAGGGTGGACAATATGGAGGAAAATTTAGGATTGGTCAAAGAAGCGTCGTTGGGCATGGCGTATTCGTATTGTCCCAAGAAAGGACTCAATGGGACAATTTAGGATTGGTCAATGGGGCTGGGCGCGGTTAACACAACCTCATATCTCGAAATTCGTCTTTCAACTTGAGCGATTTTGGCTTCAGGGATTCGTTTTGGCTCGAGGAAAGACTCTATGGAGGAAAAATTAAATGGTTCAAAGTGACGTGGCGGGGCCAACTCTTGATGAGTTTAATGGATTCGTACTGAGCCAAGGATTGTTGGACACTTCTTTTTTATGTTTGCAAAAAATATATTTTTTATCAAATTAAAAATTACAGAGCTGCTTGTCTTAAATTCATAATTCGATATTTTCTACCCAATGGTGCAGCTCATACTTTTCAACTAGCAGGCTTCGCTGGTGCACAAAGTAACGATAAATTAATCGGCGAAGAATTGAGAATTAGGCTTTTATTTTGTATTTAAATCATATTTTTATTTTCTATGCAATTTACAACATTTGAATGTTACTGAAATTCTTCAGAAGGCTGAAATATTACAGCAACAGTATAGTTCAGACTTGGATCAAACTTCCCCTACAAAATGTCTTCATTTGGCTCAGTTATTAAGAAACAAAGAATTTTGTTTTTCATCGGACGCAGCAAAATACAAATAATCTCCTGCAACTCCTCTCTGCAAATTTTATTATGATCGGATGTAAAGCTTTTGTAGTACGTTGACACCAAGTTGGAAGGAATATATCGAGCCGTAACCGCGAAAAAATCTTAACCGACAAAATTATCGATTTTCGTTTTTTGATGAAAATCGATTAAGAAGCATAATTTCCATCACCGGTAAAAATTCCGCAGCTGACAAATGTACCGTTACGAAGAAAAAGACAAAACAAAAATAACTCAAACGACATTTACTTTTCGTTTACAAATTTCCTGACCGCGTAGTATCGCTTAAGTTAAATTTTAATTACCCCCGTATATACTTTCCTTCCGATTTGGTCTCAACGTGCCAGAGAAGCTTTATTTTACACCCGCTCATTATAAAATTTGGCAGATAGGAGTTTCTTGACACAGAAATAACGATATTTTAGTTTGGTAAAAATCTGTTGAGATTTATATAGCCCCCATATATGTTTTCGTTTCAAGTTGGTATCAAAGTGCTGTAGAAGGTTTATTTAATATTTATGAAATTTGGCAGAGTGTAGTTTAAATACATATGTAAAATATATATCTCAATGCTGTGAATTTGATTCGTTTTGTACTTATTCTGCTATGAAATGGTTTCCTTAGTGGTTTTTATTATATTTAATGTTAATGTATTTCCTTTGTTTTGAGTCGTTCACATTTCCAAAGCGTTAAGTTCGGCCATGCCGAATCTTATATACCATCCACCATGGATCGCACGTGAATGGTTACGGGTACTAATAAACTCATTATACCAAATTTCAGCCCAATTCGTTGAATTCGTCGGTTTTTGTGGCGTTACGAAGTCAAGTCTAGAGGGACCTTCGTATGGGGGCTATATCAAAACGTGGACCTATAACTACCGTTGCTCGCGTGTGAAGGATTTCGGGTATAAATAAACCCCAGTTACCAACTTTCAGCCCAACAGTTGACATTTGTGGTCTCTATGACGTTAAGAAGTCAAATCGGGGATATGCCATATATAGGGGCTACATCCAAAATTAGACCGATATTACCCATTTTCAATCCCAACATACCTGCAGTTATGAAGTATATGTACCAAATTTTAGCCACCTAGCTCAAGTATTATAGATCGTTTGGGCACCGTAACATTACGTTTGGTTCATCCCACAGCGTCAGTTATGCTTACAAAAAGTGGCCCACTGGGCACATTATATCACAACCACAACCTTCATACCAAGAAAGGTGAGGTTCTTACCTATTTAAAGTTTGACAATAGGTTAAGGTCGTTTCGACCCTAAGGCCTCTAATCATTCGTGGGTTTTTGTGGCGTTAAGAAGTAAAGTCTAGAGGGACCTTTGTATGGGGCATATATCAAAACATGGACCTATATCTACTGTTGCTCGCTTGTGAAGGATTCCGGGTATAAATAAACCCCAGTTATCAACTTTCAGCCCAATCTGTTGACATTTGTGGTCTCTATGACGTTAAGAAGTCAAATCGGGGAGATGCCATATATAGGGTCTACAAATTGGACCGATATTACCCATTTTCAATCCCAACATACCTGCAGTTATGAAGTATATGTACCAAATTTTAGCCACCTAGCTCAAGTATTATAGATCGTAGGGTGATTACAACAGACGGACGTAAGGAGGGACGGACATGGCTAACTAGTCTTAGAATTTTACGACGAATAATAATATATATACTTTTTGGGGTCTTAGATCAATATTTATGGTGTTACAAACGGAGTGACAAAATGAATATACCCCCCATCCTATGGAGGAGGGTATAAAAAAAATGCAAGTGCATATTTCTATGCAATTGTGTTTAACTTAACCGACACAAATACATCGCTTCAGCTTGCTACATTGACAGCGAAAAAAACTTAAGTAACAAAAATCTTACTTTTTTGTTAAAAAAGACTAATGCAACGACTAATACTAATTAATTACTCCAAAAAAGCTTAACTTGAAAAGATATGTATAAAGGGTGGGTCATTTAAAATTTTAAATTTGAACTGCCGATTACTTTGACTTGTGATTTGAGCCCTTTGGATTATTTTCTGTGGGGAGCCATTAAGGATAAATGTTACGCAAAGCATCCAGAGACAATTGAAGTGTTGAAACATGAAATCGAAGTTGTCATTGAAGAGATTCGACCCGAAATAATCGAAAATGTACTGAAAAATTTGGTTGATCGAATGAGGTACTGCCGAGCCAGTCATGTTAGTTATATGAATGATATTGTGTTCCATTATTAAATGACAAATTTCAACCTTTCCAATAAAACCAGAAATTTGAAAAAATGTCAGTACTTTTTTATAGCCGATTAAAATTTAAAATTTTAAATGGCCCACCCGTACCTGAGTCCATCCCTAAAGTTCTCAATTGTCGAGCCAGTGTGGTAGTCATATGAATGATGGTATGTTCCATTATTAAATGACAAAGTTCATCCTTTCCAATAAAACCAGAAATTTGAAAAAATTATCAGTACTTTTTTTTATTGCCGATTCAAAAGTTAAATGGCCCACCCAGTATATATATATATGTATATGTACTCGTACATACTGCAAAATAAACAGAGTTTGTCTTATTATACCCTACACCACACTGTGGTACAGGGTATTATAACTTTGTGCATTTGTTTGTAACACCCAAAAGGAGAAGAAATAGACCCATCGTTTATTATACCGATAGACTTAGAATCACTTTCTGAGTCGATTTAGCTATGTCCGTCTGTCCGTCTGTCTGTCTGTCTGTCCGTCTGTCTGTCTGTCCGTCTGTCCGTCTGTCTGTCTGTCCGTCTGTGCATGTATTCTTGTAATCAAAGTACTGGTCGCAATTATGGTCCGACCTCGACGAAACTTTACACATATCTTTTTTTTGGCCCAAGGACGATCCCTATTGAATTTGGTTAAAATCGGTTCAGATTCAGATATAGCCCCCATATATATGTTACCCCCGATTTGACATGTAAGCGCTGTAAAAACTGTATTTTATATCCGATCAGTGCAAAATTTGGCAGAAAGAGGTTTCTTATTATATGAATGAACACTGTTAAATTTGGAAGAAATCTGTTCAGATTTAGATATAGCCCCCATATATACGTTACCCCCGATTTGACATGTAGGCGCTGTAGAGACTATATTTTATATGCGATCAGTACGAAATTCGACAGAAGGAGGTCTTTTTACATGAATGAGTATTCAGGGAAGATCGGTTCAGATTTATATTGATTGATCCTCCTGATTTGGTATCAAACCGCTATAGAAGTTGTATTTTACCTCCGATCATTAAAATTTTCCAGAAAGATGTTTCTCAATTTAGAAACGAATATTGCTTAATTTAGCGATTATCGTTTCAGAATTAGATAATACGTTTCTACCCATTTACCAATTATTCCAAATTATTATGGCAATGACCCTTATCGCATTGTTAGGGAGGTGTAGGGTATTATATAGTCGGCCCCGCCCGACTTTCTGCCTTTCCTTACTGGTTTTTTTTTACATCGGCAATATATATTGCTAGATCAAAGCACGCAAATAAAATCATTGGTTTTGAGTTTCAAAAGTTTAGTAAGTTTAATGAGTTTAATTCAAAACTTTTTATAAACATAATATGTTTATTAATCTTTAGTTATCTTTTAGCTTAAAACTGAATTCATTATACCCTACACCATACTGTGGTACAGGGTATTATAACTTTGTGCATTTGTTTGTAACACCCAAGAGGAGAAGAAATAGACCCATCGTTTATTATACCAATCGACTTAGAATCACTTTCTGAGTTGATTTAGCTATGTCCGTCTGTCCGACTGTCTGTCTGTCCGTCTGTCTGTCCGTCTGTCCATCTGTGCATGTATTCTTGTAATCAAAGTACAGGTCGCAATTATGGTCCGATCGCGACGAAACTTTACACATATCATTTGTTTGGCCCAAGGACGATCCCTATTGAATTTGGTTAAAATCGGTTCAGATTTAGATATAGCCCCCATATATATGTTACCCCCGATTTGACATGTAAGCGCTGTAAAAACTTTATTTTATATCCGATCAGTATTAAATTCGGCAGAAAGAGGTTTCTTATTACATGAGGGAATCCTGCTAAATTCGGAGAAAATCGGTTCAGATTTAGATATAGCTCCCATATATATGTAACCCCCGATTTGACATGTAAGCTCTGTAGAAACTGTACTTTATATCCGATCAGTGCGAAATTCGGGAGAAAGAGGTCTCTTATTACATGAAAGAATACTGCCAAATTCGGAGAAAATCAGTTCAGATTTAGATATAGCCCCCATATATATGTTAGCCCCGATTTGACATGTAAGCGCTGTAAAAACTTTATTTTATATCCGATTAGTATGAAATTCGGCAGAAAGAGGTTTCTTATTACATGAAGGAATACTGCTAAATTCGGAGAAAATCGGTTCAGATTTAGATATAGCCCCCATATATATGTAACCCCCGATTTGACATGTAAGCTCTGTAGAAACTGTACTTTATATCCGATCAGTGCGAAATTCGGCAGAAAAAGGTTTCATATTATATGAATGAACACTTTTAAATTTGGAAGAAATCGGTTCAGATTTAGATATAGCCCCCATATATAAGTTACCCCGATTTGACATGTAAGCCCTGTAAAAATGTTATTTTATATCCGATCAGTGTCTGTATTTTATATCTGATCAGAACGAAATTCGACAGAAAGAGGTCTGTTTACATGAATGAGTATTCAGTGAAGATCGGTTCAGATTTATATTTAATCTCCATATATGTGTTCCTCCTGATTTGGTATCAAACCGCTATATAAGTTGTACTTTACTTCCGATCATTTAAATTTTAAAGAAAGATGTTTCCCAATTTAGGAACGAATATTGCTAAATTTCGCGATTATCGGTTTAGAATTAGATAATATGTTGCTACCTATTTACCAATTATTCCAAATTATTATCGCAATGACCCTTATCGCATTGTTAGGGAGGTGCAGGGTATTATATAGTCGGCCCCGCCCGACTTTCTGCCTTTCCTTACTGGTTTTTGTTTAGTTTTGGATGTGTCCCGCTTTAATAATACTAAAATCCGAAAAAATATTGCCTTTAGAAAGAACCTATTGAAATTGGTTGAAATCGGTTCAGATTTAGATATAGCTCCCATATATATGTTTTGTCCGATTTGACCCTTTACCCCTATAGCATGGTAAAGTTTATTGATCTAAGGATTGCATTGCCGAATTTAAAGAAAATCGTTTCCGATTTTGATATAGCACCCCTATAAAGGTGATATGTAATTTTTTTTTGGACGTGTGATTTTCAAGAAGTAATAAAAAGCATATAATTTAATGTTATGGCCAAGAATTAGGCTTTATTATAAAGATTAGGGTTTGGCGCCGCGTCTGGCTCGCACAGGGATGGTCCACGACATGATTTTGTAGGTTTACGACTGTCAGAAAGGTGTAAACGTCACATACGTCATAAACCCGTCTGAAATGTATGAAATGTCGTAAACTGTAATATCAATCCTAAGGACGCTGCAGACTTCAGCCCTTCACGTAAAAATCTGGTAGACACCATATACATAAAAACTAATCGAAATCCGAGATACAAATTCATTTTTTTTGAGAAAATATATGTTTTTGATCGAATACCAATATTTACGCAATGGTATGATATAGAGTACAACCCTTAATTAATAAGTTCAAATCGGAAAATCAACTACTTTCGGCGATAAATCTACTTTTTCAACAATGGCACGCACATCTTTTCAGATCATAACAATTCACTTTTCTTCACATCTTTTGTAGACCATTTAATTTATATTCTTGACGAACAATAAATCGTTTCTTCAATCTTTCAGTTTTTTTTTGTAAAATATTATATAAGTTCTGATTCACACGAGACAATTTTTTCAAAGCAAGTATCAAAGTTTGTAGTTTGTCTGCCGCTCTCCAACAAACTTTGACACCCACCCATTCCTGTGCTTGCTTCAAAAAATAGAAGCCCTGACTTATTCTGGAATATGGCAAAAAGTCGACATAACGCATTGGCATCATTTGCTCTAAAATTACTGATGATCCCAGCGTCAACTGCATAATTAGAAGGCATTTTCTCCAATGGGTCCCATCTGCATTCTGATTTTCGAAATCTATTAGAATCGTAACGATCTATAAAGTTGCTGGATGTTTACTTTTCACTTAAAATACGCGAAAAAAGACAACTTTGAAGGCATTGAAGATATTCGAGTGAAGAATAAACCTAATTTATAAACAAATAATAATTCATTTGAACCAATAAATAAACTTGAAAGTTCAAAATAAATATTTTTTCTTTTCTATTGATTTGCTAATTATTTACTGTTAGTGACAAAGTCAAGTTTCCGACATTAGGTTTACGACGTTGTATACGTATGTCGAATACGTCTCAAATGTATGTCATATACGTCACAGTTTACGACGGACCATCCCTGGGCTCGAATAAATTTCAGCCGATTGGCCCAATTTTCGACCACTGGGAATATTGTCTTCCAAGGCGTCACTGGTGTCGGGCTTTTCTGGGTAGACAAGCGACTTCACATAACCCCACAAAAAATAGTCCAGCGGTTTTAAATCGCACGACCTTGCAGACCCCGGCCCAGGCCCATGACGCGAGATGATGCGCTCACCAAAAGTTTCCTTTAATAAATTGATTGTTTCGTTGGCTGTATGGCATGTAGCGCCATCTTGTTGGCACCAAAGGTCGCACAGTGTGCTAAAATGGACATAATTCTGCCATTTCAAAACCACTTATCGTATGACGATGAAATTTTAGGTGTGTATACAAGAGGTGTTAGAGAGTTTAAGTTCGGAACTTTGGCCCCCTATCTCATACAGGGGTGGAGCTACAGGGCCCTAAAGTTGTCGGGTATACAAAATTTTCATCGGCTTCTAACTTTTGACGGTTTTAGTGGCGTTTTTTTCTGTGGATACTCCTAGACCAGACATACAACAATCATTTTATAGGTTGAAGATATTTTGAATAGTTACCGATATATGTGGATTTTAAATTTGAATTTTTCATTCTTTCGCCGACCTTTCCTTGGAGTTTAGCCAATATCTCAGTCAACAGTTTACCGATTTTGCTTGCGTGTTTTTTTGTGGATTGACAATAAAATTTACAATATCATGAAAAAAGAATCGATAAGATATGTAAAGAAATAAGAAAGTTATGGCCCTATAAAGTATCATTTTTGAAAAAATTTCTTTTTTAGACATTTTTTGGGGAAAAAAGTCCAATTCGTATTTAGGTCTTGTAGAAAAAGTTTGTTACACAAAGAATACCAAATTTATACTCATTTTAAAGGAGACGTTTCACAGAATCTGCTATAGAAAATCCGAAGCCAAAATTTTAATTGGTGTGGTTGCCACCCTTCTCCGATTTTGACTTTTTTTACATAAATTTCAAAAGTTTGATCGATTTTCTCCAATCGCAAAGATAAATTGTTAAATTTTTCTTTTTATTTATTTGTATTATTGGAATCCCAAGCGCGGCTTTTCATATCGAAGATATAGGACTAGAAGTAAGAAATCCCATTTTTGGGGATTTTTGATGCATTTTTTGGGAATTGAGGGATTTTCCATTAGAAATTTCCACATGTTGCGTTTGATTATTATTTCTAATATCAAAATAAAGAACTTTAACAAAAAATTCATCGAAATATATAAATTTTTAAGAATTTTATGCCGTATTATTTTTTTAATTATACCCTACACAACACTGTGGTACAGGGTATTAAAAATTTGTGCATTTGTTTGTAACACCCAAAAGGAGCCGAAATAGACCCATCGTTTATTATACCGATCGACTCAGGATCATTTTTTGAGTTGATTTAGCTATGTCCGTCTGTCTGTCTGTCCATCTGTCTGTGCAAGTATTCTTGTAATCAAAGTACAGGTCGCAATTATGGTCCGATCTCGACGAAACTTTACACATATTTTTTTTTGCCCAAGGACGATCCTTATTGTATTTGGTTAAAATCGGTTCAGATTTAGATATAGCCCCCATATATATATTAGTCCCGATTTGAGATTTAAGCGCTGTAAAAACTTTATTTTATATCCGATCAGTATGAAATTCAGCAGAAAGATGTCTCTTATTATATGAATGAACACTGTTAAATTTGGAAGAAATCGGTTCAGATTTAGATATAGCCCCCATATATACGTTACCCCCGATTTCATATGTAAGCGCTGTGGAGACTGTATTTTATATCCGATCAGTACGAAATTCGACAGAAAGAGGTCTTTTTACATGAATGAGTTCAGGGAAAATCGGTTCAGATTCATATATGTACAACCTCCATACATATGTTCCCCCTGATTTGGTTTGAAAGCGCAATAGAAATTGTACTTTACTTCCGATAATTAAAATTTTCCAGAGAGATGTCTCAATTTAGGAACGAATATTGCTTAATCTAGCGATTATCGTTTCAGAATGAGATAATATGTTCCTACCCATTTACCAACTATTTCAAATTATTATCGCAATGACCGTTATCGCATTGTTAGGGAGGCGTAGGGTATTATATAGTCGGTCCCGCCCGAATTTCTGCCTTTCCTTACTGGTTATACCTGTCAATGATTAAGGGTTTCCTAGAATTAGTGCCACAAAACAATATTTTCTGAAAGGTAAATCTTACTAAATTTTATTATTGTTTGATAAAAACATGTGATCTACACTGATAGAAAAACCGTTCGTCACCATGACGAAGCAGTTTCGTCAATATATCTTCGTACTGGTGACGAAAAGTTTCGTACATGCGATGTTTTTGTACGTCAATAGAACGAACACGATCATCAAGTCATGTTTTTGGTGATTTCGAAATTCGTCGTGAGAACGATAAGGTTTCATTCCCACGACGAAAAGATTTATTTGGCCATGTTGCTGAAAATATGATCAAACGAAGCAATCAAATTATAGTTTCTGCTTAAATGTACTGTTCTATATGCGTTCTGATTACCTTAGTTAAATAATTTGTTGTAAAAGATCAATTTAAAAAATCTAATAATTAATGACGAACACCGTTCGTCAATAAGATTATCCATTCATCATGAGAACGATCGACTTATTCGCCCTTTACGGCAACGTCAACTCCTACAGCAAAACAAAGTAAGACATGCGACGTTGTTATGTTCGTCCACGTGTGTGTTCCACGCAGCACCGATTGGTTCAAACAAACCGCACTGGCACGGCGTAACTGATGTTTGTTTAACAAAAAATCGAACACATGCATACTCGTACATGCAGCTCGACAAGCTGTATAAGTGTGAAACATTTGTGCTAGTGGTCTGTTGGCAAATACATTACTTGATGTGATTATTTTTGATTTAAAATAGCAGAAGTAATGAATACTTCTCGTTTGTTTGATTTCAGCCTTACCTGATAAGAACTGCGTCTCGAAACGAATATTCACAACTGAGCCTAGCAATGCAGTCAAATAATTTTATTTTCCATACCATTTTAAATGGTTTAAAACTAGAGGAACATTTATTGGAATTTTTAAAATTTAAATAGTCGAGGGCATGAATTCGTCGTGGTGATGAATGGGATTCGTCGTGGTGACGAATGGAATTCGTCGTGATGATGAATGAGATTCGTCGTGGTGACGGAATTCGTCGTGGTGATGAATGGAGTTCAGCATGGTGATGAATAGAGTTCGTCGGGGTGATGCATGCTATTCGTCGTGATGATGAATGGGGTTCGTCGTGGTGATGAATGGATCATCATGAGGACGAACGTTTTTGGAAACAGAAATTCGTCATGGTGACGAACAAATTCATCAAGAAGATTATTCCGTACGTTAGCTGACTTTTGACGAAAAAATAATCGTGATGATGTAGAAATTCGTCGTCATGACGAAGCTTTTTCTATCAGTGTACAAGAATTCAGTGCATATTGACTGATATAATAACTAATAAGTACAAGAAGGTAGGGAAAAATTAAAAAAAAAATGCATATAGACAGAAACGTAAATACGGCATAAAATTCTTAAAAATTTATATATTTTGATGATTTTTTTTAAAGTTCTTTATTTTGATATTAGAAATAATAACCAAACGCAACATGTGGAAATTTCTAATGGAAAATCCCTCAATTCCCAAGAAAAAATTAACAATTTAGCTTTGCGATTGGAGAAAATCGATCAAACTTTTGAAATTTATGTAAGAAAAGGTCCAAATCGGAGAAGGGAGGCAACCTTACCAATTAAAATTTTGGCTTCGGATTTTCTCCAACAGATTCTGTAAAACGTCTCATTTAAAATGAGTATAAATTTGTGTAACAAACTTTTTCTACAAGACCTAAATACGAATTAGACTTTTTTCGCCAAAAACTCTCCAAAAATGAAATTTTTTCTAAGATTTGATTTTATAGGGCCATAACTTTCTTATTTCTTCGCATATCTCATCGATTCTTTTTTCATGATATTGTAAATTTTATTGGCAATCCACAAAAGAAACATGCGAACAAAATCGGTAAGCTTTTGACTAAGACATTGGCTAAACTCCAAGGCAAAGTCGGCGAAAAAATAAAAAATTCCAATTTAAAATCTACATATCTCGGAAACTATTCAAGATATCTTCAACCTATAAAAAGTTTATTGTAGGTCTGGTCTAGGAGTATTCACAGAAAAAAAACACTAAAATCGGAAACTCCATTCAAAAGTTAGAAGCCGATGAAAATTTTGTATATAGAAGTGGTCAACTTTAGGGCCCTGTAGCTCCGCCCCTGTATGAGATAGGGGGCCCAAGTTCCGAACTTAAACTCTCTAACACCTCTTGTATACACACCAAAAATTTTATCGCCATACGATAAGTGGTTTTGAAATGGCAGAATTATGTAATTTTTTTTCCATTTTAGCCCACTGTGGGTCGTCCACATCAACATCCTCCAATTCAGGCACGAAAAAGTCATTAATCAAGGCTCTATAGCGTTCACCATTGACTGTAACATTATGGCCGGCTTCATTTTTGAGGAATTATGGACAAAAGATTCCTTCTGCCCATAGAGCACACCAAACAGTGACTTTTTGTGGATGTAACGGCGTCTGAAAAATGGCTTGTGGATTATAATTACTCCAAATGCGAAACTTTTGTTTAATAACGTACTCATTTATCCAAAAGTGAGCTTCATCGATAAACAAAATTTTCTTGTGAAAATCGGAAAATTTGTTACCATTATTTTTGTAATAAATTTGAACGATTTGCAAACGTAGTTTCATAGAAAGCCTATTCGTTGTAAAATTGCAACCCAAACCGGGCATAGATCAAGTAGCAGCTGTCAAAATGACCAACTCGGAAAAAAGTATTGCTATATTGAGAACCGCACGTCTGGCACTTTAACCCAATACACGCAGGAAAATAATTGGTTAGAATTCGATTGTAACAATAACAAAATAGTACTAGCAATAAAAAGTATATTGCCTACACGGTCTGTCGGTTGTATTTATAAATAAATAGTTGAAACAACAATAATAACATGGATACGATAAAATGAAAATGTTTGCAACTAAATCGATGGTTGTATTAATCGAATTAAGATTGTTTTTTCATTGACACTCGGTTAGTTGTGGTAACCAATTTTAAATTTTCATTATAGTACCATATGATCGATTTTTGGTTGTGATAACCAATGTTTTATTCTTGACAACAGAAATTGTATCAATAGACCAACGATTATTATTGCAACAAATAATTGGTTACTACAACAGAAAAATATTAATAAATAATCGTTTATTGGTTATCGCAATCATTTCCCAAATTTTGAATAATTAAATGTATTTTGGGATATACAACCGAAAGATTGGTTGCTGCTACATACGTTCTTTTGCTGATACATGACAAACAAAAAATAAAATTACTCGACATGAAGAAAACTTCAACATTTTGTTCAAGAACGGTATAGGTAATCAAAAATAATCTCGTGTGTATAATAATGTGTCGAATGCAGAATATGTTGTGCAAAATGTTTTACAAAACAAAAAATAAAAGCAACAATCATGAAATTGAAAGCACAGGGTTAAGCGATATTTGAATATAAGTTTTGTGTTTTTGATGTGTTAATAATGATGAATTTGTAATATGGGATTTTTAATTTTGTTATGAATTGTTTTGTTTTTTGTTCAATAAATAAAATAAAAATTAATGAAAACTGTTTTTAATTAATTGTCGGTAGTATATGACTGACAAATTGTCAGAACAACAAATTTTTTAAAACAGTTGGTTGTGGCAACTACGACAGATAATTTTAGCCACCATTTTCGTAGTTGGCGCAACCAAATATGGACCAATCCAGCAGAGTTTTAAAAAAAATATTGGTTCAGATTTAGTTACAGCTCCCATATATATGTTTCGATCGATTTGGCCCTGAATCCCTATAGAAAGTGTATTTATATCCTACATTACACTGTATTACAGGGTATTATAACTTTGTGCATTTAAAAGGAGAAGAAATAGACCCATTGTTTTTATACCGATTGACTCAGTTTCACTTTCTGGTTGATTTAGATATGTCCGTCCGTCCGCCTGTCTGTACACCTATTCTTGTATTCAACGAAACTTTGCACAAATCTTTGTTTTGGCCCAAAGCCGATCCCTATTGAATTTGGTTGAAACGGTTCCGATTTACATATTGCTTCCATACATATGTACCTCCGATTTGGCATATGAGTATATGCACCTTAAAAGCATTATTTTTTAAACAATCTGTATAAAAATGTACAGAAAGAAGTATCTTGATACACAATACTAAATTTGAGAAAAATCAGTTTGGATGTTACGCCGGATTTGATATGTACGCGCTGTATAAACCTTATTTTATATCCGCTCAGTACGAAATTCGGCAGAAAGAGCTTTCTTATTACATGAATGAGTAATAAACTGTATTTTATATCCGAAATTCGGCACAAAGAGGTTTCTTTTAATATATACACATATGTTGCTGCGATTTGGCATCAAAGAGCTATAGAAGTTATACTTTAGTTCCGATGAGGAGATAAAAATCGAATCGCCGGACAAGTAAAACACGTCTAACTGTTTTGTCTCTCACAAACATACTAAACTAAAAACAAACAAACTCAACTAAGAACACATCGTTCGTATAGTGCAAGGACGTCACAACTCAAAATTTTTAGATTTCTAGGTGCTCATACAAAATTGTACTGCACTTTAAAATGTAAAAATTATTGATATTTTGGATTAATGTAATTGGTAACAATTTTTCACAAAACTTGGAAATTGATTTTATTCCATTCACTTGTCAGTTTAATTTTTATAGGCTACACAAATCGTCCATATGCGGAATTTCCAATTTTGCGTTGTGACATTCTTGCACTAAATGAGCGATGTGTTCAAGTGTGCCAACATAACAAAAAACGCTAATCGAATGCACGTATCCCGAGTAATTTCAAAATTCACCTTTTCTATTGAACAGACCACATGTACATTCTTTTGCCTATTTAGTATTTGAGCGCTATTGAATCTGTATTTTACGTCCGATCTAATATAATTTGGCAAAAATTTGGTTTTTGATCCAATTTGATGCAAATCTGTTTAGATTATATACATACACGCTGAAAAAAATCGCTTCTGTAGTATATTGTCCCAAACATATTCGGCGTGAAGCATATATATGTTTATGGTACACTCTAAATATATAATATTTGGTACACACAAAAATTATATATTTGGGAAGATGTTGTTCTAAACAAATCCTTGTTTTCACCCTAATACCTTTTATTTGGGATTTTAATTCCGAAACAAAAATGTATTTAAATTTATGTATTCTGAAAATATCGAACCTTAATTGTGTTAAGTTTTTCAGTAATTTAAAGATAATTTTTTAGAAATTTTTAATTAAAATCGTCTAATTTTTGATAACATTAATTTACTCGAAGGATTGAAAAAAATGCTGACATGAAATACCCAGAAATTTAAAATGAGTCCCTTAAAACAGAATGCAATGCTGCTAATAGTATTTTTGACTGGGAGAAATAATTCGAAACGAAGGAAAAATTAAAAATGAAATTAGAAAAATTCACCAACATTTTGAAAATCTTTCTTATATTATATATATTTGAAGATATTCCTAAACAATAATTTTATTGGTATATAAATACATATTTTATTTGAGAAAATTAGTTTGCAAATATATTTTGTTGTAATATATTAATATATGCGTTCCAAGTAAATTTTATTGATTTTCAAATAAAATGTATTTACTCAGAAATATAAAACATTTAAAAATTTGTGTTCCAAATATATTTTCTTTCGATTCAAACATATCCAAAAAGGCGATTTTGTCCCGTGTATAGTCCCAACTATTTGTCCCTACCTATTCTTAATATATAAAATAATAGTGCGAATTTTATGATTATCGTTTCGGATGTAGTTTATTATGATCAACAGCTTCAACTTTTCCTTTGAATATGCCTCGATGAGGAGGTGGAGCTAAGTACTTTATTAACTGAAACGAAATCAAATTACCGCAATGCTTCTTTTCGCATTGTTTGTGATGTGTAGGGTATTTCTGTCATTCCTTACTGGTTTTCAATAAATTGGCTTTAACAGAAGCTTGTAGAGTTTCGTGATTCATAGACCAACATTGCCTTATTTAAACAAGTAAGGAAAGGCAGAAAGTCGGGCGGGGCCGACTATATAATACCCTACACCTCCCTAACAATGCGATAAGGGTCATTGCCATAATAATTTGGAATAATTGGTAAATGGGTAGAAACATATTATCTAAATCGCTAAATTAAGCAATATTCGTTCCTAAATTGAGAAACATCTTTCTGGAAAATTTTAATGATCGGAAGTAAAATACAACTTCTATAGCGGTTTGATACCAAATCAGGAGGAACATATATATGGAGCTTTAATATAAATCTGAACCGATCTTCCCTGAATACTCATTCATGTAAAAAGACATCCTTCTGTCGAATTTCGTACTGATCGGATATAAAATACAGTCTCTACAGCGCTTACATGTCAAATCGGGGGTAACATATATATGGGAGCTATATCTAAATCTGAACCGATTTTCTCCGAATTTGGCAGTATTCCTTCATGTAATAAGAAAACTCTTTCTGCCGAATTTCGCACTGATCGGATATAAAATACAGTTTTTACAGCGCTTACATGCCAAATCGGGGGTAATATATATATGGGGGCTATATCTAAAACTAAACCGATTTGCTCCGAATTTAGTAGTATTCCTTCATGTAATAAGAAACCTCTCTTTGCCGAATTTCATACTGATCGGATATAAAATAAAGTTTTTACAGCGCTTACATGTCAAATCGGGGATAACATATATATGGGGGCTATATCTAAATCTGAACCGATTTTAACCAAATTCAATAGGTATCGTCCTTGGCCCAAAAAAAAGATATGTGTAAAGTTTCGTCGAGATCGGAGCATAATTGCGACCAGTACTTTGATTACAAGAATACATGCACAGACAGACAGACGAACAGACAGACGGACAGACAGACAGACAGACGATCGTCTAAGTCGATCGGTATAATAAACGATGGGTCTATTTCTTCTCCTTTTGGATGTTACAAACAAATGCACAAAGTTATAATACCCTGTACCACAGTGTGGTGTAACAAAGCACTATTACTTGTATAGTATTACGGGAGCCTTGAACACAGAAGTCGCAACCTCTAAATATGATTAAAATTAACCAATTTTTGGAACACACTCTTCTTTTGATACATACAACAAAAGAAAACTTGTGGAGATAGAAAAAGGTAAAATTTTTATTTTCCGTATAATGGAGGACCACACAAGTGTTGCATTTTTATACCCTCACTTTAGTGTGACGAGGGTATATATCATTTGCTACGGAAAAAAGTGTAACACATCGAAGGAGTGACCTAAAACCCCAAGTATATTCGGCGGAAATCCGTTTTGGGTCATTTTAAGTCGAATGAGCAATGTCCGTCCGTCTGTCTGTCTGTCTGTCTGTCTGTGTGTCTGCTGGCTGGTGCGCACGATAACTCTCGAAAGGAGTAACCGATTGACTTCAAATTTCGTATGTGGTAATATTTTTTTCTATCTCCGGCTAAGTTCGAAGATGGGCCATATTGGTCCACTCCTTCTGGTACCTCCCCCACAAAGGGTTAAAATGTTGTGAAATATTGATTCTTTAATAACTGCTATTATACGTATTCGAATCTTCTGAAATTCCACACATAGTATTAGTTTGTTAGTCGCTATCAACTCGAGGAAAATGGGCGAAATTGCCACGCCCGTTTTGGTATCTCCCACACAAATGCACCATTTTGCACTAAAAGTTAAAAGCTTATAACATTAATACCAGTGTTTAGAAATACTTGAAATTTTGTACAGTGTAATGCTTTTATAGTGCCTACAGTCCATTGAAAAATGGGCGTTATTGTCACGCCCCTTTTGTTACCTCTCCCACAAAGGCACCATTTTGCACCAAAAGTTAACAGTTTATAACATTAATATCAGTGTATACAATTACTTGAAATTTTGTACAGTGTAATGCTTTTATAATGCCTATAGTCCAGTGAAAAATGAGCGTTATCACCACGCCTCTTTTTGTACCTCCCACACAAAATGGCCAAATTATACCACAATTTAATATCTCAACGTTAATATACCAGTCCATATAAACGGTTACAATTCGGCACAGTGCAATGTATTTAAAGTATCTACTGTTCAGCGAAATATAGGTGCATTTCTTAAACCCCTTCTGGTACCTCCCACAAAAATTTACACAATAATTTGTGTAATATTCAATATTACATTACTCGCAAAGTGAGGGTATACCTTAGTCGGTTTACCCGACTGAAACTTTCTTACTTGTTAAAGTACAATTAGCTCATTTCTTCGTTCAAAAAAGATTGTACGTTTGAAATGTCTAAAGCGGAATCATACTACAAATTTGATTGTCAATTACGGACTTGAAAAGTATCGCAGAAGCACTAGTACTAACGCGTATTTGGTAATTTCACAAACCATCGCATCAATTCATTTGTTGAATGGTAAGCTATCAAGGATAAACCTGAATGAATTGTAAGGCTTTACGTTTCAAACACGTCTGCCACACGCTCCATTGGTAACTTTGCCTTTGTGTATGACGTAATTGTTCTTTTGTTGCATTTCTCAAGCACAACTACAGTGAGTCCGAATGGAATATACGATTCAATAAAATAGTTCTACAAATTAAATTTTGATATATTAAGAAATGTTATAGACCGGTACATAGGGGGCGGTAAAATATACTGGGACAAACATAATGTCATTAGACTAAAATCGTAAAGATCGGTAGAAATTGTCATTCATATATCTTAGATCGGAGAGATATTGAATACACACTTTGTGAATTGCTTTTTATACCCTACACCACACTGTGGTACAGGGTATTATAACTTTGTGCATTTGTTTGTAACACCCAAAAGGAGAAGAAATAGACCCATCGTTTATTATACCGATCGACTTAGAATCACTTTCTGAGTTGATTTAGCTATGTCCGTCTGTCCGTCTGTCTGTCTGTCTGTCTGTCCGTCTGTCTGTCCGTCTGTGCATGTATTCTTGTAATCAAAGTACAGGTCGCAATTATGGTCCGATCGCGACGAAACTTTACACATATCATTTGTTTGGCCCAAGGACGATCCCTATTGAATTTGGTTAAAATCGGTTCAGATTTAGATATAGCCCCCATATATATGTTACCCCCGATTTGACATGTAAGCGCTGTAAAAACTTTATTTTATATACGATCAGTATTAAATTCGGCAGAAAGAGGTTTCTTATTACATGAGGGAATACTGCTAAATTCGGAGAAAATCGGTTCAGATTTAGATATAGCTCCCATATATATGTAACCCCCGATTTGACATGTAAGCTCTGTAGAAACTGTATTTTATATCCGATCAGTGCGAAATTCGGCAGAAAGAGGTATCTTATTGCATGAAAGAATACTGCCAAATTCGGAGAAAATCAGTTCAGATTTAGATATAGCCCCATATATATGTTACCCCGATTTGACATGTAAGCGCTGTAAAAACTTTATTTTATATCCGATTAGTATGAAATTCGGCAGAAAGAGGTTTCTTATTACATGAAGGAATACTGCTAAATTCGGAGAAAATCGGTTCAGATTTAGATATAGCCCCCATATATATGTAACCCCCGATTTGACATGTAAGCTCTGTAGAAACTGTATTTTATATCCGATCAGTGCGAAATTCGGCAGAAAGAGGTCTCTTATTACGTGAAGGAATACTGCCAAATTTGGAGAAAATCAGTTCAGATTTAGATATAGCCCCCATATATATGTTACCCCCGATTTGATATGTAAGCGCTGTAAAAACTGCATTTTATATCCGATCAGTATGAAATTCGGCAGAAAAAGGTTTCATATTATACGAATGAACACTTTTAAATTTGGAAGAAATCGGTTCAGATTTAGATATAGCCCCCATATATAAGTTATCCCGATTTGACATGTAAGCCCTGTAAAAAAGGTTATTTTATATCCGATCAGTGTCTGTATTTTATATCTGATCAGAACGAAATTCGACAGAAAGAGGTCTGTTTACATGAGTATTCAGTGAAGATCGGTTCAGATTTATATTAAATCTCCATATATGTGTTCCTCCTGATTTGGTATCAAACCGCTATATAAGTTGTACTTTACTTCCGATCATTTAAATTTTCAAGAAAGATGTTTCCCAATTTAGGAACGAATATTGCTAAATTTAGCGATTATCGGTTTAGAATTAGATAATATGTTGCTACCTATTTACCAATTATTCCAAATTATTATCGTAATGACCCTTATCGCATTGTTAGGGAGGTGTAGGGTATTACATAGTCGGCCCCGCCCGACTTTCTGCCTTTCCTTACTGGTTTTTATTAAATTATTTGTGAAACATTTGACAAATATATTGTACATAGCGTTTTTATACCCTGAGTTGCTCGGGTTGCATTTTATTGCCGTGATATAAACTTCATAAGCTAAAAGACGTTTCAATGAAAAAACTCAGATTAAATCAGTAAGGAAATACTAAATTCGGTCGGGCCGACTTTATAATACCTTCCACGATTGTTTGCCAACAAATGAACGGAGAACCATTATTACTATGAACATTTGCAGGTTAAATAGAGCAGATTTCTAAATTCCGGACACATATCGATACCTCCATTCAGTGCAAAAAGGTAGTTTTTCAGGAGAGGCGATCCAAGTTTGATGAATTTGTTAAATTTGTGTGGAATTCCTTTACCCCTTTTAATTCTATTAAATATTTTTTAGTACAAAAATTTTTTTGGTTCTTATTTGTTGGAAAGAATAAATTACTATACCGTTTATTTAAATAATCATAATTGCATTGAAAAATGCGTCCCCTAGAACTCCAAGAAGGCTAATAGGAAAGGGATCTTTACATGGGAGCAATATCAAAACATGGACCGAGGTACCCAATTGTACTAGGGATGACTAGGTCCAATATAAAGAATTATTTTTAAATTTCTGCCAGATCTATTGAAAATGTGTGCTCTAGCGTGTCAAGAATTGTCATCGGTGAGGACCTTTATATGGGGGATGTATCAAAACATGGTCCAATGTACCCCATTTTTGCTCGGGACGATTAGGTCTAATATAAAGTATGGATTCGGAAATTTTAGAATCCGTTTTCTAGAGGCTAGAATTGGCATCGATGGGGACCTTTATATAGCGCTATATCAAAACGTGGACCGATGCACACAATTTGTACTAGTACTCAATATAAAGTATAAATTACATAATTTTAGCCCGATCAGCATTACAAACAAATGCATAACTCATAATACCCTGTACTACAGTGTAATGTCGGGTATAAAAATAACAGCAAAACTTGGCCTATTAAGATATTTTAAAAATAAAATTAAAGACAATTATTTTAGTTTGAGGAATTATCAACGAACATTTCGTTTACCGCAAATACGTTAAGTAGTTGTCTAAAATTCCGATCCGCAGAAAATGTTTTTTTCTTTGCATGTATCTGTCACCAATTTTTCAATATCCGAATTTTAAGATGGGTTCAGTGGTCATGAGATTTCCATTAGTTTACGTCGTACTGATCATATACCAAAAACAACTAAGAAAGTTCAGTCAGGTAAACCGACATAAGAATCCCCTCACCTTCCCAAAAAATATTCGTAAATTAATTTATTTTTTGTACTAATTAAATTATTATCGATTTAAATTGCATTTAATAACTTTAAAGAAAGAACTTGTTTTAAAGTTATAAGCTGTTAACTTTTTGTGCAAAATGGTCCACTTGTATGTGAAATATCAAAAGGGGCGTACCAATAATGCCCAATTTTCTCTAGACTCTAGGTACTATAAAAGCATTACACTCTACAAAATGTCAAGTATTTGTATCAACTGACATTAAAGCTATAAGTGGTTAACTTTTGATGTGAAATTGTCTGTTTTTGTGGAAGGTTCTTAACTTAGCCTCGGAGAGAGCAAAATATTACCGTATACCAAATTTGAAGTCAATCGGTTAATCCATTCGATAGTTATCGTGCGCACCAGCCAGCAGGCAGACAGACAGACGGACGGACGGACACTGCTCAAATGACTTTAAATTACACAAAACGAATTCCCACCAAAATTACATGGGGTCTTAAGTCACTCCTTCGATGTGTTACACTTTTAGCTCGTTGCAAATGATATATACCCTCCTCTCTAAGATGAGGGGATAACAAAATCCATTCAGTTTTCTTCTTACAAATAATACTAAACTATAAGTTTTTAATCCAGTCGTTGTTTATTCGTAAAAATGCATATTTGGCTTATTTTGTCTTTATAGTATTTACTATTTCATATTTAATAATACCACTGTGCAACAAGACACATTGTAGTGCCGCTAAACTCTATGTATTCCGTACTTCCACCCTACACAATGTCGATTAGTTATCTCTCTCTTTGGAGCAAGTTGGTGTTGCAATGATGGCAATTGCGGTATCATGTTTATCTTTTAAGAACGTTTTGTATCAGAACAATTTGAATTTTTTTCTCCTTTTCGGGTTTGGGTGCTGGCGTTGTTTGCAAATTTTGTGTTCATTTAACGTAAATTACCGAAAACAAACACGGACTAACTCTGCAGTTGAATGCTGCTCTACGTCTTCTATGGTGAAAACTTTGAACCTGCAGTTTTACACAAACACACTCGACACGCACAGGATCTCCCACTTTATGGCTTTGGTAGTGTTAGAAGAACACTTTGAAAGTGAAACGTAGTGCTCCTTTGGCTGATAGTTTCAACAATTTTTGGCAATTTGGACTGAAAAATATTTGAAGAAATTAGCTGAAATATTGTTTGTGTGTTCACATGTTAAGTGCTTGGCTACAATGGAAACTACGATGTTCGGTATACGTTAACACTTTAACGAAGGTTAGTTAGGATGTATTTATATTTATATAGCCTATTTCATGTAAGGCTTTCGTATCTCAAAATCGAAAATTTTACCAAATGGTATTAAATATTAAAACAATTTATTATAGAATATACTTTTGGGCGTGTGTGGAATATGCATTTCCAAATCGGTACTATCATCGATTAGTTTCCACAGCAGTTGGAACAACATAAAAATATTACCTGTTTTAATTTTAACAAATTTTAGTACAATAATCTACTGTCGGATGTGCGAAAACGAAAAAGAGATTGAAACGGTTGACCGCCTGTTATGCAAATATCCTAAGTCGACGCTGTTTTGGAGTTTTCACAAGCGATTCCATTGATTCCATTGATTATTGACAAACAACAGAAATAGTTGTCAAGTCACATCTCTCCCTTAAAGCTCAAATAATAACTAGGATGTCTCTAAAAATAATCAATACACACTACTTTCTATGTCTTCTTATACACACAGAAAAAAGTTTGGTTGCCTCAACCGAATTTTAGTAGTTCTGTCTACTATCATGCGATT
This sequence comes from Eudasyphora cyanicolor, assembly GCA_963930755.1. Classification (NCBI taxonomy): domain Eukaryota; kingdom Metazoa; phylum Arthropoda; class Insecta; order Diptera; family Muscidae; genus Eudasyphora; species Eudasyphora cyanicolor. Next base: position 153,089,678 of record OZ005737.1, read on the forward strand.
CCATCAGGACAACCAACAATTTGGTTGTGGTATACTTGTGCTTCTATGTTGACAACAGTCATATTTGGTTGCGCCAACTACGAACATGGTAGCTAAAATTCTCTTTTGTATGTTACCACAACCAACTGTATTTAAATTCGGTTATTCTGACATTTTGTTAGTCATATACTACGGACAATTAATTAACACCCATTTTCATTAATTTTTATTTTATTTAAACAATTCATAAAAAAACCAGTAAGGAAAGGCTTAAGTCGGGCGGGGCCGACTATATAATACCCAACACCACTCTCGTAATATTGAATAACTCTGAAATATAAATTTTGTAGTTCATGTATAAATTGTTTATTCTAAATTTCAAAACGATTGGATGTAACATACAGCTTCTATAGAACTAAAGGGCCAAATCGGACGAAACATATATATGGGAGCTATAGCTAAATCTTAACCGTTTTTCTTCAAATTCGGTAGTGTTGGTTCATGGATCAAGAAACTCTACCATTCTAAATTTCAAAATGATTGGATGTAAAATACAGCTTCTTCAGGACTAAAGAGCAAAATCGGCCGAAACATATATATGGGAGCTATAGCTAAATCTTAACCGATTTTCTTCAAATTCGGCAATGTTGGTTCATGGATCAAGAAACTCTACCATTCTAAATTTCAAAACGATTGGATGTAATATACAGCTTTTATAGGATTAAAGGGCCAAATCGGACGAAACATATATATGGGAGCTATAGCTAAATCTTAACCGATTTTCTTAAATCGACTCAGCTAGTGATTCTGAGTCGATCGGTATACTTTAAGGTGGGTCTAGCTGTGTTATTTTCAGGTGTTACAAACATCCGCCGTGAAACAAACTTATAATACCCTGTACCACAGTGTGGTGTTGGGTATAATAAAAATCCCATATTACAAATTCATCACTATTGAGATGTGGAAATATTTGACACAAATTTTAGTACACGAGAGTACAATGCTTAAAAAAACTTCTATGCAAATATCGCTTAACCTTGTGCTTTCAATTTCAAGATTGTTACTTTTAATTTTTATTTATGCAAAACATTTTGCACAACATTCACACATTATTATCCACACCAAATTATACGAGTTTTGGTACATACACCGTTCTTAAAAGATTGAAAATTTATTTATGTCGAATAATTTTATTTTTTGTTTGTCATGTATCAACAAAAGAACAGCAACCAAGCTTTCGGTTGTATTTCACAAAATATGTTTAATTATTCTAAATTGGGGTAACCAAAAAAAAGATTAGTTTTTAATATATTTTCTGTTATAGCAACCAATTATTCGTTGCAATAATAATCTGTGGTCTATTGATACAATTTCTCTTATGAAATATAAAATATTCGTTGCCCCAACTAAATATCGTTCATATGGTACTATAATGAAAATTTAAAACCGGCACACGGTGTATGCAATAGAATTTTTGTTGCTAGTACTATTTTTTTTATTGTTACTATCGAATTCCAACAAATTATTTTCCTGGGTGTATCTTTTATATTTATTCCCTCACTTTTGTGTGACGAGGGTATATATCATTTACTACGGAAAAAAGTGTAACACGTCGAAGGAGTGACCTAAGACCCCAAGTATGTTCGGAGGAAATCCGTTTTGGGTCATTATAAGTCGAATGAGCAATGTCCGTCCGTCTGTCTGTCTGTCTGCTGGCTGGTGCGCACGATAACTCTCGAAAGGAGTAAGATAGACCTCAAATTTGGTATGTGGAAATATTTTTTTCTATCTCCGGCTAAGTTCGAAGATGGGCCATATTGGTCCACTCCTTCTAGTACCTCCCCCACAAAGGGTTAAAATGTTATGAAATATTGATTCTTTAATAACTGCTATACTACTTATTCGAATGTTTTGAAATTCCACACATAGTATTAGCTTATTAGTCGCTATCAACTTGAGAAAAATGGGCGAAGTCGCCACGTCCCTTTTGGTACCTCCCACACAAATGCACCATTTTGCACCAAAAGTTAACCGCTTATAACATTAACAACAGTGTATAAAAATACTTGGAATTTTGTACAGTATTATGCTTTTATATTGGCTACAGTCCAGGGAAAAATGGATGTTGTTGCCACGCCCCTTTTGGTACCTCCCACACAAAGGTATCTTTTTGCACCAAAAATTAACAGCTTATAACATTAAAACCAGTGTATAAAAATACTTGAAATTTTGTACGGTGTACTGTTTTTATAGTGTCTATAGCCCTTTGAAAAATGGGCGTTATTGCCACGCCCCTTTTTGTACCTCCCACACAAAATGCCCAAATCATACCACAATTTAATGTCTCATAACGTTTATACCAGTGCACATAAATGCTTATAAGTCGGCACAGTGCAATGAATTTAAAGTATCTAATGTTCAGCGAAAAAAAAGTTTTAGTGATAAACCCCTTCTGGTACCTCCCACACAAATTGACAGAATAATTCGGGTAATATTCAATATTACATTACTCACAAAGTGAGGGTATACCATAGTCGGTTTACCCGACTGAAACTTTCTTACTTGTTTTATCTAATTTATTTTTTTATTACATCTTAAAGACCTTTCCAGATATTTTGCTGTCATTCCTCCACGCTTTATTATTAATTTAATTTAAAAATTGTCCTCTGTTTGATTGAACAGAAGAAAACTGTTTCAAATTGCCAGACATGCCTTAGTATTCCGCAACAACAAAATCTAATTACCGTTTTGGATTTGTGAGAGTCAGGTGCATATTCAGCATGAATTTTAAAATAAATCGAAGAGTATCTTATTAAATTTTAAAAAAATAGTGTGAAGAAAAAAAATTATAAATTAAAAAATAGGGTGTAATATCCGAATTTGGTAGTGTTCATTTATGTGATAAGAAAACCCTCTCTGCCGAATTTCGTACAGATCGGATATAAAATATGGTTTCTACAGCGCTATATGTCAAGTTGTAACATATATATATATGGGGACTATATCTAAATCTGAACCTATTTTTCCCGAATTTGGCAGTGTTCATTCATGTAAAAAGAGAACTCTCGCTGCTAGATTCGTACTGGTCTGGTATAAAATACAGTTTCTACAGCGCCTACCAATCAAATCAGGGTAACATATATAGACAGACGGACATGGCTAAATCTACTCAAAAAGTGATTCTATGTCGATTGGTATAATAAACAATGGGTCTATCTCTTCTCCTTATATGCGCTACAAACAAATGCACAAAGTCATTTATATATATGTATAAAAAATCAACAAAAAATTGCCCGTTATATTCTCTTTCAACCGACGTAAACTTTGCAAAAATCGGTTCAGACGTTCAAGATCAATTAAAAAATTCGTGAAAACAAAAAATGGATTTTTTACATTTTTTTTACAAATTAAAATCACAAAAATCAATGTATATTGGATTTTTTTCACAAAATAAATGTTAGCGATGTCTTATTTACAAATATTTATAATCTTTTTAGGCAAAAATTAAATTCATAGTTTAATATTAAAAATTCTGACCCCAAAGTGTTTTTGATAACCTTCAATATTTTTCAGAAAATATTTTGCGAAATGAAAAATTCTTTAGGCACGATGAAAAAATAAAAATTAAAAAATTTTGAATTTGTCGATGCTTTAAGAGGTGTTAATTGACAAATACTAGGCTAAGAAATACATATACACCCATTTTCGTAAAGATAGCTTTCTATTTGCAATCTGTACTTTGTTAACAAGAATACATAAACAGACAGACGTGGCTAAATTTATTCAAAATGTGATTCTATGTCGATCGGTATAATAAACTATGGGTCTATTTCTTTTTTTTTGGGAGTTACGTTTTGTAGCACAGTATGGTTTATGTTATAGGGTAATTCCAAAGCAAATGAATCAAATAACAGACATTTGAACAATGTCACATTTTTATTTTAATAAAGTTTGACACAATCGTATGTATATTGATAATTTGTATACCCTGTATATTGATAATTTGAATATCCAGTGTGGGGGTATATTCAGTTTGTCACTCCGTTTGTAGCACTTCGAGATATTGATAAGAGACCCCATGAAGTATATATATTCCTAATTGCTGTTGTAATCACGCTACAATCTACAGGGTGGCCCAAAAAGGCCGAAGGGGGTTGAGTTCATTACCACTTTTTATTAACACATAATTATAATGTCATTCAAATTCACAATTTGACACAAATTATAATTTTATGACCACACGATTTTTTTTTTGCTCAAGGTGAATTTTCTGTATTTTTTCTCGGTATACCGGTCTCAATATCACCTTTGTGTCTGAAGCAAAGTTGTAGATATTGAATAGCAGGAACAAACCTATCCAAAACTAGTAAGGAAAGGATAAAGTCGGGCGGGGCCGACTATATAATACCCTACACCACTCTCGTAATATTGAATAACTCTGAAATATAAATTTTGTAATTCATGTATAAATTGTTTATTCTAAATTTCAAAACGATTGGATGTAAAATACAGCTTCTATAGAACTAAAGGGCCAAATCGGACGAAACATATATATGGGAGCTATAGCTAAATCTTAACCGATTTTCTTCAAATACGGTAGTGTTGGTTCATGGATCAAGAAACTCTACCATTCTAAATTTAAGAATGATTGGATGTAAAATACAGCTTCTACAGGACTAAAGAGCAAAAACGGGCGAAACATATATATGGGAGCTATAGCTAAATCTTAACCGATTTTCTTCAAATTCGGCAATGTTGGTTCATGGATCAAGAAACTCTACCATTCTAAATTTCAAAACGATTGGATGTAAAATACAGCTTCTATAGGACTAAAGGGCCAAATCGGACGAAAGATATATATGGGAGCTATATCTAATTCTGAACCGATTTCAACCAATTTCAATAGGGTTCTTGTGTCAGACGAACAGACAGACATGGTTAAATCTACTCAGTTAGTGACTCTGTAGTATCTCTAGGTGTTAAAAACATCTGATATTAAAAATAAAACTTATATTACCCTGTAGCAGGTGTAGTTCTAATTAATATATAGGGTGATCCACTTAGATATACTTTTTTCGTGTCATGCTGTCATGTTATTTTTGTTAAGTATTGTTTGGCATTTCATCATGGGAAGACTTACGACTGAACAACGTTTACAACGTTTTGACAACAAATTGACAGATTAATTAGTGTAATGTTATAACGGGTGATCCAAGTAGATATACTTTTTTCAATAGCCTTTTTTTGACAGATCACGTGTGAGTCGTATCATGCTGTCATGTTATTTTTGTTAAGTATTGTTTGGCATTTCTTCATGGAAAGGCTTACGGCTGAACAACGTTTACGCGTGTCATTCGCCAGTTACCAGTCAAAACTATCTGAGACGTAGCCGCGGCCAACATTTGATAGACATAATCTTCAAAAAATAAATGCCAAAGACTGTTCTTTCAAGTGATAATAAACATTACCCATTCAATCTGAATTTTCTGTGTTTTTTTTCTTTAAAAAAGTAGGGAACCTTGAAGTGGATCACCCTATATTTCATATAAATATTTTGAAGTGTGTAGGTCTCCAAATCAGAAATCGAAAGTAATTCGCGAATTATATTTTTGAAAATTCCACAATTCCTAAAATAATTTCAAAAATCCCCAAATCTGTGATTTTTGATTTTTCCTTATATCTACTATACAAAAATCTGCGCTAGGACATAAAATTGTATCCAAAAAAATTACAAAAGTTTAATTTATTTAGGAAAGTATAATTCAAATGGCTATAACTTTCATCTTATTACGTATATCGGAAGTTGATATAGCTGCATATTCTACTCCGATATTCGCAAAATACAAGAACAACGTCGGGAAAGAAATTAAAAATTCAATTTTCAATTGCAGATGTCTCGGTAACTGTGCGAGATAACTCTATGGTGTAAACTTGTTTGTATATCTCGGTTAGTAGAATGCCCTGTAGCTCTGCTCCTGCATTTTTTCAATTCAATTCAATGTTTCTTTATTTTTTTAATTCGTTATAAAAGTTCATACTCAATTATTACAAAAAGAAATTACAGCTTGTTTTGTATAAACGTGAGCTGGAATGTTGAGTTTACATATTTAATAGTTGTATTCTCTGATTAGCATTTTTATATAGTTTTGTGCTTCCTTCTAGTAGTTGCAAAGGCTTAGCAAACAAAATCCTTCACAACCGTATAATATTTGTGCTACTTCGTTATTATTTAATTCTCTTTTTGCGAAATGCTTAAATCTGAATTGTCCCAGGATTGGACATCTACCAATGAAACTTGTTTGCATGTCGTTTCTTCTTCTCTCAAGTTGCACATGGAACATATTTTATCATTTGCCGCTCTGAATATGGATCCGTTTAATCCCATCATATCAGGTCTGGCTTTCATTATATATGAAGTTTGCATTTGGTTTAGGCTGTCATTACAATATGCTGGACCCCTGGTGTGGTCTAGGTATTTGTAGATGCGATATTCACTTTGATGTGCTTTTTCAATAAAATTTGTTCTGTTTAGTTTTTCCATTTCTTCAATTAGCCTTTGGGAAGCGTTATACCAGAGTCCCTTATGTAAGTGTACATTCTCATGACTTATGTTGTAATTTCTGAGACGACATTTGAAGCAAAATATATTCCTTTCATCTATTTTAGTAAATAGTTTATGCGGTAGTCTTGTGCTCTCTTGATCAAAAAGTATTTTAGACAAGTATTTCAAGTGCAATGTGTATATATATAAATATATATACATATTAGGGCGGGTCGATTTAAAAATCGCCCATTGCTCAGTGAAAATTGCATTCTAGGGATCAAAATAAGAAACTTTGCTGAAGGAACCATACCTCTAAAACGAATTCTGATGTCCCGGAAAAAATCCCACTTTGACCCATTTAGAGCGCTCCAATCGAGTCCAAATGTATGACCGACCCCCACTCAGTGAAGTGCTCAGTGAAAATCGTATTCTAGGGATCAAAATAGGAAACTTTGCCGAAGGAACCATACCTCTAAAACGAATTCTAATGTCCCGGAAAAAAATCCCACTTTGACCCATTTAGAGTGCTCCAATCGAGTCCAAATGTATGGAACCTCCAGGGGATGTGCCACTGGCATGGGTGGGTCGGGCCTCCAAAGTTAGTGGGGGTCGGTCATACATTTGGACTCGATTGGAGCACTCTAAATGGGTCAAAGTGGGATTTTTCAAAATTTGCCCCTATCCAAAAGTTCGACCCATATTCCGGGCATCAGATTTCGTTTTAGAGGTATGATTCCTTCGGCAAAGTTTCTTATTTTGATCCCTAGAATACGATACTGAGCAATGGCGACTTTTGGTGCCTCCCCACAAATCGACCCGGCCTAATACATATCCATTTTCATAGCCAGAGATATGACATAATTTGGTGTATTCTCCGGTAATTATCCCCTCACCTTAGAGAGGCGGGTATACACATATCATTTGCTACGAGCCAAAAGTGTAACACATCGAAGGAGTGACCTAAGACCCTAAGTATGTTCGTATTTTAAGTCATTTGAGCAATGTCCGTCCGTCCGTTTGTCTGTCTGTCTGTCTGTGTGTCTGTCTGCTGGATGGTGCGCACGATAACTCTCGAAAGGAGTAACCGATTGACTTCAAATTTGGTATGCGGTAATATTTTTCTCTATCTCCGACTAAGTTCGAAGATGGGCCATATTGGTCCACTCCTTTTAGTACCTCCCACACAAAGGGTTAACTTTTATTGAAATATTGATTCTGTAATACCTTCTATACTACTAACTCGAATCTTTTGAAATTGCACACATAGTATTAGTTTGTTAGGCGCTAATACGTCAAGAAATATGAGCGAAGTGGCCTCTTCCTTTTTGGTACCTCCCACACAAATGGACCATTTTACACCAAAAGTTAACTGCTTATGGATTTAATACCAGTTCATACGAATACTTGAAATTTTGTACAGTGTAATGCCTTTATAGTACTCGTACCTAGAGTCCAGAGAAAAGTGGGCGTTATTGGCACGCCCTTTTTGGTACCTCCCACACAAATGGACCATTTTGTACCAAAAGTTACCAGCTTATAACTTTAATACCAGTGCATACAGTGTAATACGTACAGTGTAATGCTTTTATAGTACCTAAAGTCTAGAGGAAAGTGGCCATTATTGGCACGCCCCTTTTGGTGCCTCCCACACAAATGGACTATTTTACACCAAAAATTACAGCTTATAACTTTAATAATAATAAATACTTCAAATGTTGTACAGTGTAATGCTTTTATAGTATCTAGAGTCAAGAGAAAAGTGACCCTTATTGGCACCCCCCTTTTGGTACATCTCACTCAATTGGACCATTTTGTACCAAAAGTAAATAGCTTTTAACTTTAATACCAGTATATACTTTAAAGTTATTAAATGCTCTTTGTATTGATAATAATTATATTAAAACAAAAAATAAATAAATTTAAGAATATTTTTTGGGACTCAAGGTGAGGGGATTCATAAGTCGGATTACCCGACTGAACTTTCTTACTGGTTTTAGAATTCTTTTTATGAAAAATCTATATAATTTATCGACATCATCAAAATATCCATCACCCCATATCTGCGCGCCATAGCTTTGGATCGATTTTCACACAGATAGGAACATTTTCCATTTTGCCTTTAGTGATATGTTTGGTTTCCCCATAAAATTTCTCCATGTTGCAATAATGCAAGTTTTCGAGGCTTCATTTTTTATTGCGATGTGCTTGGCAAACAACAATTTAAGTGTTAGAGTTATGCCTAGATATTTGTATTCATTTACGACACGCAAGTAATCACCTTTGTATAACCGCTTTTCAGAAGTGGAAATTCTGCCTCCTTTTCTAAAAATCATTTTTTTCAGGTTTTGTCTGATTAAGTTCCGTCCCCCATATATCACAGTATGTCTCGAGGTTGTTTATCATTTTTTGCAAAATCATAACGTCTTCAGCTATAATAACGATGTCATCAGCGTACATTAATAAACGTATATTTAACTCATCCACGATAATACCGCCATCCAAAGCATCATGCAAATCATTTAAGTAAAGCGCGAACAAAAGTGGGGACAAAAGACATCCTTGCTTTACACCTGCACAGGTTATAAAGTGATCCGACAAGTCATTTCCTGTCCAAACAGATACTTTTGTGTTCGTGTATATTTACCCCCTACACCGCACTGTGGTACAGGGTATTATAACTTTGTGCATTTGTTTGTAACACCCAAAAGGAGAAGAAACAGACCCATCGTTTATTATACCGATCGACTTAGAATCACTTTCTGAGTTGATTTAGCTATGTCCGTCTGTCCGTCTGTCCGTCTGTCTGTGCATGTATTCTTGTAATCAAAGTACAGGTCGCAATTATGGTACGATCTCGACGAAACTTTACACATATCTTTTTTTTGGCCCAAGGACGATCCCTATTGATTATAACCGCCGATTTGACATATAAGCGCTGTAAAAACTTTATTTTATATCCGATCAGTATGAAATTCGGCAGAAAGAGGTTTCTTATTATATGGATGAACACTATTAAATTTGGAAGAAATCGGTTCAGATTTATATATAGCCCCCATATATACGTTACCCCCGATTTGACATGTAATCGCTGTAAAAACTTTATTTTATATCCGATCAGTATGAAATTCGGCAGAAAGAGGTTTCTTATTATATGGATGAACACTATTAAATTTGGAAGAAATCGGTTCAGATTTATATATAGCCCCCATATATACGTTACCCCCGATTTGACATGTAATCGCAGTAAAAACTTTATTTTATATCCGATCAGTATGAAATTCAGCAGAAAGAGGTCTGTTATTATATTAATGAACACTGTTAAATTTGGAAGAAATCGGTTCAGATTTAGATATAGCCCCCATATATACGTTATCCCCGATTTCACATGTAATCGCCGTAAAAAATTAATTTTATAACCGATCAGTGTGAAATTCGGCAGAAACAGGTTTCTTATTACATGAAGGAATACTGCCAAATACGGAGAAAATCGGTTCAGATATAGATATAGCCCCCATATATATGTTACCCCCGATTTAACATGTAAGCGCTGTAAAAAGTGTATTTTTAATCCGATCAGTACGAAATTCGGCAGAAAGAGGTTTCTTATTACATGAATTAATTCTGCCAATTTTGAGGGAAATCGGTTTAGATTTAGATATAGCCCCCATATATATGTTACCCCCGATTTTAAATGTAAGCGCTGTAAAAAGTGTATTTTTAATCCGATCAGTACGAAATTCGGCAGAAAGAGGTTTCTTATTACATGAATAAGAAAAATCGGTTGAGATTTCAGATTTGACATGTAAGCGCTGTAGAAACTGTATTTTATATCCGATCAGTGCGAAATTCGGCAGAAAGAGGTTTCTTATTACTCGAAGGAATACTGCCAAATTCGGAGAAAATCGGTTCAGATTTAGATATAGCCCCCATATATATGTTACCACCGATTTGACATGTAAGCGCTGTAGAGACTGTATTTTATATCCGTTTAGTACGAAATTCTACAGAAAGAGGTCTTTTTACATGAATGAGTATTCAGGGAAAATCGGTTCAGATTTATATATAACCTCCATATATATGTTCATCCTGATTTGGTATCAAAGCGCTATAGAAGTTGTACTTTACTTCCGATCATTAATATTTTCCGGAAAGATGTTTCTCAATTTAGGAACAAATATTGCTTAATTTTTGTTGCTGCCGATTTTCAATTATTCCAAATTATTATCGCAATGACCTTTATCGCATTGTTAGGGAGGTGTAGGGTATTATATAGTCGGCCCCGCCCGACTTTCTGCCTTTCCTTACTGGTTTTTCTATAAAACGAACTATTTTTGAGGATATGCCTATAGTCCAAAGTTTGTAAATTAGTTTATCCCTTGGGATTCTATCAAATGCTGCTTTGAAGTCGACAAAAAATGCATAAACTTTGTTATTTTCTGCCTGTTTCAGTTTTACGATTGATACAAAATTAAATATATTACACAGTGCGACAGTCCAAAAACCAAAAACCGCGATACTATTTTTCTTATAGGTCTTGCCGAGTAAAACAACCTTTGTTCTACGAAATTTGCCGGACACCCTCAAAATCCGGATTTACGGACATAAAACCGACTTTCTTGCCTTTTTTCAATTAAACGCCTATAACTTTGTTAACTAGTAACCGATTTTCAATCTTTCGAACGATATCTATTTTGTTTACTTGAAGCTGTAGGAATATAGTTTTATTTGTGCTACAAACACATTTTTTTCATTTTTGTCCGTCATTTTTTAGGTTAGGCAATGTTAAATCCATTAATCCATTGTCTGTAAATCCATTAAGAATCTTTGCAAATTAACTTTGACTGTGTCACACCCGTTACATATTAATATATTTAAGACAAAATAAATAAAATAAATAATAATTGTAATAATATAGAGTAAAGTCCACAATAGACACATTACTCTCGAGACAACCGAACAATTTTTTGTTGTTGACAGTACATAGACAAATTTTACAATATACAATCAAGACTGCTGATGATCAAGATTTAAGAAAAACTTAAGGTCACACCCAATACGGTCATAAATGAGCTATACCTTTTTTATTTAAAATATTACTTAATTTATTTGCATGTCAGTAGGTAACACATAAGTTCATCTTTATAAACCTCCCATTGTAAATTGTTATTATAAATTATATATACCAAAATCAGGAATATACTCAGTAACAGGAGTTGATTAGAATTTTTAATAATAAGCACCATATTTTTCCTTTAATGTAACGCTTATTTTATATTAATTTTTTAATAAAAAATATTTTTTTATATTTGTTTTGGAGCTTAGGATTATTAGGGCCCCATATATTAATATGAACCGATATGGCGGAACATATTTATGGGAGGTATTACCAAAATGTAACCTAAAACAAGTAAAAACGTTAAGTTCGGCCATGCCGAATCTTACATACCCTCCACCATGGATTGCATTTATTTTTGGTACTGGAAAAATCTTCGGATATGTAGCAAATCATGAAACGATCCTTTTTGTTTGAGTAAATTATTAAAAAGAAGTAAAAGCGTTAAGTTCGGCATGGCCGAATCTTAAATACCCTCCACCATGGATAGCATGTGAATAGTTTCGGGCACAAATAAAGTCCTTATATAAGTATAAAGAGGCTAGGGTAAGTTTCGTTGCGTTCGCACACACTTGTCAAACTTACCAATGAAAGTATGCCAAATGGCACTGGAAAGGCTAGAATTTTTCAATAATATACCAATTCTTCCATCACATTGTCTAACAAACTGTCACAAACATTAAAACATCTGTCGAGTTTTGATAATTGAAAAAAAAAAAAACAGTTTTATGCTAAAATATTTTCTCTTCCGTCCATTGACTGCCATTGCTGAATAAACAATTAAACACCGCATTGAATACAACATTGTCTGATTTTGACATTAAAGTAAGTCACAATGTCTTTTATATACATGGATGAAAAGAAAGACACTCAAATTGCAAACAAAAAAAATGAAAAAGAAACAAATTTACTTCGGTCTTAACTATGACAATATTTACTTTAGTCATTTTGAGAGACAACAAAATACCATTCCGAACATTGAGTGTCGGAGGCATTTATATATTTTATACAGTCATTACCCACTGCCACTGTAGATGACTTTTTTGTCATTGTGGTCTGTAAAGAGCGACAACATAAGAAGAAAATTGAAAAGAATGGCATTTTCTATGTAACCTCAATAAATATTGAAACAATAAAAGTCACACTTAAATCACAAAAGAAAACAACTCTTGACTGCCTTTTATTCGAATCTGGAAAAAAACAACTTCTGGTGAAAATGATAATAATTCTCCCTGAGATCCATTCGGAATCATTTGCATCTTTTATTTCTGTTTGATTGCTTTTCTTTTATGAAGATTTCGTCATTTGATCTTTTGTTGCAAAAGTCGATGACACAGAATTGAAATGAGCAAAGGAGTGATGGCCTGAGACAATGAATGCAAATTATTCAGCATATTGCTATTAATATACTCGTACATAAGTAGACTCAATTCATTTTCCTAGTTTTTATTGTTTATTCATTTGGAAATATAAAAAGCACTCGCAAACAGCCCTGTCTGACAAATTCCGCCCGTTTCTTCTCTTAACCAATCAACCGATTGCAACACAACTTGGTATGGTTTTAGAAGAGGTATTGGAGAAGTTAAGTTTTAAATTTGCGTCCCCTACGGTATGCAGGTGAGGAGCTGGAGGGCCCCAAATTTGTCCCCTCTGGCTATACTTTTGCTTCAGCGGCTATATCGAGTGGCAATACTTTTTCATCAAATAGGCAATTGTGTTGGAATCGGAGTATAACCGGCTCTAATACATACCGATTTGTAGGAAATAATCTGGAACAAATTAAAAAAAAAACAGTAAGGAAAGGCAGAAAGTCGGCCAGGGCCGACTATATAATACCCTACACCTCCCTAACAATGCGATAAGGGCCATAATAATTTGGAATAATTGGTAAATGGGTAGGAACATATTATCTAATTCTGAAACGATAATCGCTAAATTAAACAATATTCGTTCCTAAATTGAGAAACATCTTTCTGGAAAATTGTAATGATCGGAAGTAAAATACAACTTCTATAGCGGTTTGATACCAAATCAGGAGGAACATATATATGGAGTTTTAATATAAATCTGAACCGATCTTCCCTGAATAATCATTCATATAAAAAGACCTCCTTCTGTCGAATTTCGCACTGATCGGATATAAAATACAGTCTCTACAACGCTTACATGTCAAATCGGGGGTAACATATATATGAGAGCTATATCTAAATCTGAACCGATTTTCTCCGAAATTGGCAGTATTCCTTCATGTAATAAGAAACCTCTTTCTGCCGAATTTCGCACTGATCGGATATATAATACAGTTTTTACAGCGCTTACAGGTCAAATCGGGGGTAGCATATATATGGGTGTTATATCTAAATCTAAACCGAGTTTCTCCGAATTTGGCAGTATTCCTTCATGTAGAAAGAAACTTCTCTTTGCCGACTTTCGCACTGATCGGATATAAAATAACATTTTGACAGCGCTCACATGTCAAATCGGGGGTAACGTATATATGGGGGCTATATCTAAATCTGAACCGATTTCTTCCAAATTTAAAAGTGTTCATTCATATAATAGGAAACCTCTTTCTGACGAATTTCATACTGATCGGATATAATATACAGTTTTTATAGCGCTTGCATGTGAAATCGGGGGTAACATATATATGAGAGCTATATCTAAATCCGAACCGATTTTCTCCGAATTTGGCAGTATTCCTTCTTGTAATAAGAAACCTCTTTCTGTCGAATTTCGCACTGATCGGATATAAACCAGTAAGGAAAGGCAGAAAGTCGGGCGGGGCCGACTATATAATACCCTACACCTCCCTAACAATGCGATAAGGGTCATTGCCATAATAATTTGGAATAATTTGTAAATGGGTATAAACATATTATCTAATTCTGAAACGATAATCGCTAAATTAAGCAATATTCGTTCCTAAATTGAGAAACTTCTTTCTGGAAAATTGTAAAATACAACTTCTATAGCGCTTTGATACCAAATCAGGAGGAACATATATATGGAGCTTTAATATAAATCTGAACCGATCTTCCCTGAATACTCATTCATGTAAAAAGACTTCCTTCTGTCGAATTTCGTACTGATCGGATATAAAATACAGTCTCTACAGCGCTTACTGGTCTAATCGGGGGTAACATATATATGGGTCTTATATCTAAATCTAAAGCGAGTTTCTCCGACTTTGGCAGTATTCCTTCATGTAGAAAGAAACCTCTTTTTGCCGACTTTCGCACTGATCGGATATAAAATAACATGTTTACAGCGCTCACATGTCAAATCGGGGGTAACGTATATATAGGGGCTATATCTAAATCTGAACCGATTACTTCCAAATTTAAAAGTGTTCATTCATATAATAGGAAACCTCTTTCTGACGAATTTGGCACTGATCGGATATAAAATACAGTTTTTACAGCGCTTACATGTCAAATCGGTGGTAACATATATATGGGGGCTATATCTAAATCTGAACCGATTTTCTCCGAATTTGGCAGTATTCCTTCATGTAATAAGATACCTCTTTCAGCCGAATTTCGCAATGATCGGATATAAAATACAGTTTTTACAGCGCTTACATGTCAAATCGGGGGTAACATATATATGGGGGCTATATCTAAATCTGAACTGATTTTCTCCGAATTTGGTAGTATTCCTTCATGTAGAAAGAAACCTCTCTTTGCCGAATTTCGCACTGATCGGATATAAAATAACATTTTTACAGCGCTTACATATCAAATCGGGGGTAACGTATATATGGGGGCTATATCTAAATCTGAACCGATTTCTTCCAAATTTAACATTGTTCATTTATATAATAAGAAACCTCTTTCTGCCGAATTTCATACTGATCGGATATAAAATAAAGTTTTTACAGCGCTTACATGTCAAATCGGGGCTAACATATATATGGGGGCTATATCTAAATCTGAACCGATTTTAACCAAATTCAATAGGGATCGTCCTTGGGCCAAAAAAAAGATATGTGTAAAGTTTCGTCGAGATCGGACCATGATTGCGACCTGTACTTTGATTACAAGAATACATGCACAGACGGACAGACAGACAGACGGACAGACAGACAGACGGACAGACGGACATAGCTAAATCAACTCAGAAAGTGATTCTAAGTAGATCGGTATAATAAACGATGGGTCTATTTCTTCTCCTTTTGGGTGTTACAAACAAATGCACAAAGTTATAATACCCTGTACCACAGTGTGTTGTAGGGTATAATTAAACCCTCACATCCATAAAATATTTATAAATTAATATGTTTCATTTATTGTAATTTCTACGTCTTGGCACCAGAAATCAGGCTAATTCTAAGATTACTATATTTTTTAAGGATAATATCACAATTCTACAAATAAGTTAAAAAATCCCCAAAACGGATTTTTTAGTTCTTCCCCAAAATGTATTATACAAAAGGCCGGGCTCGAAATACCTTTTGGCTGTTTGCCGTTTAAAAAGGTTTTCATATTTTAGCTTTGCGATTTTGAAAAATATGGACAAGTTTAGAAATTTTTGTAAAAAGTGCTATAATTTGGAGAAGAGTGGCAACGCAATTACTGCAATTGTTTGAGCCATTCTTTTTGTAAAGCATTCTCCAGGAAATTTTCTTTAAGACGAATATCAATATTTTATACTTTCTTTTAATAATTTCCTCTGAATCTCCAAAATACTACATATGGGCAAAAATCAAAAAAATTAACACAGTAGAAATGTATTTTGGTTGTCACTTTTCTATCTTTCTGTACAGATATCGGTGCAAAAATTTTGTTAGCGAAAAAAATAAAAAAAAATTTCCAGGTGTTATTAGCATCTGAAATCTGAGAAAATATACAAATGTTCTCGGAACCCGTGGACGGATTTTTACAAATGAAGGCATCCGATGCATCTGAAAATTTAATTTGCGTTTTATACATCAATGACATCAACTTAAAATTTTGTGAAAAATAAACTTATAGAAGCCCCATAAATTCTAAACGAACGTTGAAAATATTGAGATGGTGTTCAGCTCCATTCTGCTTTAAAAAATATTTATTATAAAATTTCTGAGATGCGAATATTGAATTTGTTATATTTTAAGAACGCGTTTGTGGATGTATACAAATTAGACTTATTCTTAAAGTTCTTGTCTAGGACATCCTAGATATATTCTAAAATTCGCCAATATTTGCATATATCGTTATATATTTTCCCTCTTAAGTTTTAATTTGCATACTGGACCAGGAAAACACCAACACATGTCGATACCTCCATTCTAAAACATGCTAAGTCGTCGTTGCGTTGTTTTAAGGAGATTGCATTTTTATTTTCTAAATATTCCATATTATATTCAGTCAAAATTTGGTGTTTATCCGTCAACACAATCAAAAGTTATTCACAAAACAGTATTGGTCATCGATTTTCATTACTAAGGTATTCCCCACAAATTTAAAAAATTCATCAAACTTTGATCGCCTCTCCTGAAAAAATACCTTTTTGCACTTAGCATAGTTTAGAATGGAGGTATCGATATATATGAAATACGAGTATATATAGGCACGTAGTCTTATCTAATCTGAGCTGATCCTGTAAATATTAATATGGTTTCTTTTTTTCAGTTTCTATATAATAGCTTTTTTACTTAAAAATGTTAACAACATAAATGTTTTATATTTGAATGATTCTGTCTAATTTGTGATTTCAATATTTTTCATAGTTTATAAGGAAGACCCGTGCGCAGAGGCGGGGTTCAACCCTCCATTCCAAAGCTTCCACAATCATGGCGGACGATTTAGCTGATATTTGAGGTGTTGAACAAGTTTCAATGTGTGTCCGGTTCCTTAATAAAAGCGATGGGCGATATTAGATTTGCGAAGATTTTATGAGTTTTGTCCCAACAAAACAGTTCGATGGAAAAGGTTGGCTGAAGATATTCAAAATTTCCTCGAAACGTATGGTATTGATTATTATTTTGGGCAATGCTACGACGGCGCAAGAGCAATGAACGGAGAATTTCGTGGGGCTCAAGCATATATCCATGAAAAGTACAGCTTAGCACTATATTCCCATTGTGCAGTTCACTTCAACTTGGTTGTAAGTTACGCATGCAAAGTAGTCCCAGTTAAAAATTATCTCGGCCCTATCCAAACCATATACTCGTACCACTTTTTTTCAATATCCCAAAAAGTAGGGAAGTTCACTGCAGTTTTTCTATGACGAAATGTTATTTTTTACGAAAACAAATTATGGATTTTTCTTATTAAAACACTTTTCTGTAGCATCATTCGATTTTTGAAAAGTAATTGTCGAAAAATTCTCTATGCGCCGTGTCAATTTATTAAAATATTAATACAATTAATACATTATTTAAATAAATACAATTTATATTAAACGTCCATATGGTCCAAATTAAACGCACAATGTTAATTGTAAATAAAACAAAAAGTTTTCAGAAAATTATATTAATATTTTTATACCCTACACCACACTGTGGTACAGGGTATTATAAGTTTGTTTCACGACAGATGTTTGTAACACCTTAAAATAACACAGATAGACCCACCTAAAAGTATACCGATCGACTCAGAATCACTAGCTGAGTCGATTTAACGATGTCCGTCCGTCCGTCCGTCCATGTAAAGTTGTTCGTCGACTACAGGTCGCAATTTCACTCCGATCGTTCTGAAATTTTGCAGTTTAGAGTATTTCGCGGCTGTTAAGATCGCTATTGAATTTGGTTGAAATCGGTTCAGATTTAGATATAGCTCCCATATATATCTTTCGTCCGATTTGGCCCTTTAGTCCTATAGAAGCTGTATTTTACATCCGATTGTTTTGAAATTTAGAATGGTAGAGTTTCTTGATCCATGAACCAAGATTGCCGAATTTGAAGAAAATCGGTGCAGATTTAGATATAGCTCCCATATATATCTTTCGTCCGATTTGGTCCTTTAGTCCTATAGAAGCTGTATTTTACATCCGATCGTTTTGAAATTTAGAATGGTAGAGTTTCTTGATCCGTGAACCAACATTGCCGAATTTGAAAAAAATCGGTTAAGATTTAGCTATAGCTCCCATATATATCTTTCGTCCGATTTGGTCCTTTAGTCCTATAGAAGCTGTATTTTACATCCGATCGTTTTGAAATTTAGAATGGTGGAGTTTCTTGATCCATGAACCAACATTGCCGAATTTGAAGAAAATCGGTTAAGATTTAGCTATAGCTCCCATATATATGTTTCGTCCGATTTGGCCCTTTAGTCCTATAAAATCTGTATTTTACACCCAATCGTGTTGAAATTTAGAATGGTAGAGTTTCTTGATCCATGAACCAACATTGCCGAATTTGAAGAAAATCTGTTAAGATTTAGCTATAGCTCCCATATATATGTTTCGTCCGATTTGGCCCTTTAGTCCTATAGAAGATGTATTTTACATCCGATCGTTTTGAAATTTAGAATGGTAGAGTTTCTTGATCCATGAACCAACATTGCCGAATTTGAAGAAAATCGGTTAAGATTTAGCTATAGCTCCCATATATATGTTTCGTCCGATTTGGCCCGTTAGTCCTATAAAATCTGTATTTTACAACCAATCGTGTTGAAATTTAGAATGGTAGAGTTTCTTGGTCCATGAACCAACATTGCCGAATTTGAAGAAAATCGGTTAAGATTTAGCTATAGCTCCCATATATATGTTTCATCCGATTTGGCTCTTTAGATCCAATCGTTGTTATACCCTACACCACACTGTGGTACAGGGTATTATTTAAGTATAAAATGTCCCAAGAGTAAATTTATGTAAACAATTTATACATGAATTACAAAATGTATATATCAGAGTTATTCAATATTACGAGAGTGGTGTAGGGTATTATATAGTCGGCACCGCCCGACTTTAGCCTTTCCTTACTGGTTTATTCTTGTGTTTATTAATATTTATACCCTACACCACACTGTGGTACAGGGTATTATAAGTTTGTTTCATGGCAGATGTTTGTAAGACCTGAAAATAACACAGCTAGACCCACCTTAAAGTATACCGATCGACTCAGAATCACTAGATGAGTCGATTTAAGCATGTCTCTCCGTCCGTCCGTCTATCCATGTAAAGTTGTTCGTCGACTACAGGTCGCAATTTCACTCCGATCGTTCTGAAATTTTGCAGTTTAGAGTATTTCGCAGCTGTTAAGATCGCTATTGAATTTGGTTGAAATCGGTTCAGATTTAGATATAGCTCCCATATATATATCTTTCGTCCGATTTGGCCCTTTAGTCCTATAGAAGCTGTATTTTACATCCAATCGTTTTGAAATTTAGAATGGTAGAGTTTCTTGATCCATGAACCAACATTGCTGAATTTGAAGAAAATCGGTTAAGATTTAGCTATAGGTCCCATATATATGTTTCGTCCGATTTGGCCCTTTAGTCCTATAGAAGCTGTATTTTACATCCAATCATTTTGAAATTTAGAATGGTAGAGTTTCTTGATCCATGAACCAACACTACCGAATTTGAAGAATATCGGTTAAGATTTAGCTATAGCTCCCATATATATCTTTCGTCCGATTTGGCCCTTTAGTCCTATAGAAGCTGTATTTTACATCCAATCGTTTTGAAATTTAGAATGGTAGAGTTTCTTGATCCATGAACCAACATTGCTGAATTTGAAGAAAATCGGTTAAGATTTAGCTATAGCTCCCATATATATGTTTCGTCCGATTTGGCCCTTTAGTCCTATAGAAGCTGTATTTTACATCCAATCATTTTGAAATTTAGAATGGTAGAGTTTCTTGATCCATGAACCAACACTACCGAATTTAAAGAATATTGGTTAAGATTTAGCTATAGCTCCCATATATATCTTTCGTCCGATTTGGCCCTTTAGTCCTATAGAAGCTGTATTTTACATCCAATCATTTTGAAATTTAGAATGGTAGAGTTTCTTGATCCATGAACCAACATTGCTGAATTTGAAGAAAATCGGTTAAGATTTAGCTATAGCTCCCATATATATGTTTCGTCCAATTTGGCCCTTTAGTCCTATAGAAGCTGTATTTTACATCCAATCATTTTGAAATTTAGAATGGTAGAGTTTCTTGATCCATGAACCAACATTGCCGAAGTTGAAGAAAATCGGTTAAGATTTAGCTATAGCCCCCATATAAATGTTTGTCCGAGTTTGCTCTTTAGTCCTGAAGAAGCTGTATTTTACATCCAATCGTTTTGAAATTTAGAATGGCAGAGTTTCTTGATCCATGAACAAACATTGCCGAATTTGAAGAAAATCGGTAAAGATTTAGCTATAGCTCCCATATATATGTTTCATCCGATTTGGCTCTTTAGATCCAATCGTTCTTATACCCTACACCACACTGTGGTACAGGGTATTATTTAAGTATAAAATGTCCCAAAAGTAAATTTATGTAAATAATTTATACATGAATTACAAAATTTATATATCAGAGTTATTCAATATTACGAGAGTGGTGTAGGGTATTATATAGTCGGCCCCGCCCGACTTTAGCCTTTCCTTACTGGTTTTTTATTATGATATGTGTGAAACAAAATATCAGCCAAATGCTCGCCACGTGTGCACGCTGAAAAAAAATCGCTTCTGTGGTATATTGTCCCAAACATATTCGGCTTGAAACCTATATATATTCAGGGTACACTCTAAACATATAGTATTTGGTATATACAAAAATTATATACTTGGGAAGATGTCGTTCTAAACAAATCTTTGTTTACATCCCAATATGTTATTATTTGGGACTATTATTTCCGAAACAAATATTTATTTGCATTTAAATATTCGGAAAATATATAAATTGTGATAAATTTTTCAGTAATTCAAAGTTAATTTTCTAGAAATGTTAAATGTTCGTAAAATAATAATAATTTAAATCGTATAATCTTGGATTAAAACAAATTACTTAGAGGATTGACAACTAATGATGGCTTGGAATACTCAGAAAATTTAAATGATTGATTTAAAACGGAAGTTAATATGGGGTCATAACTGGGAGGTCTAATTCGAAAACAAGGAAAAATTAAAACTGAATTTCGAAAAAGTCAGTAAATGTTTTGAAAATTTTTTTAAATAAAATATATTTGGTAAAATTCCTAAACAATAATTTTATTTTTATTTAAACACATATTTTATTTGAGAAATTTAGTTTACAAATAAATTTTGTTGTAATATATTAATATATGCGTTCCAAATACATTTTATTGATTTTCAAATAAAATTTAATTGCTCAGAAATATATAATATTTAAAAATTTGTGTTCCAAATATATTTTCTTTCGATTCAAACATATCAAAAAAGGTGATTTTGCCCCGTGTGTCTCACAATTTACATCGTGCATTATGGTTGGACCACTCTTTATAACATTTAAATACAGAAACGTTAAAATTAGTTAAAGATGTGTGCAACATTTTTGTTCGGAGTATCTTAACATACGAGTACAATTTAAGTTAAACACTAATTTTCGGAAGTCAAGTTTTTACTCAAAAACACACAGGCTAGAAACAGCTTTGAATAATTCTCATTAATTTTAATATTTTTTTTTAATTTTAATTTTATTATATTCAATAACAACCAAGCCAATAGCTTACAAATTACTCCTTAACGTGTAAATCATTTGTATTTTATAACAAATTATTGAGGGTAAAAAAAATAAAAATGCGGGTATTATATTTTTTACCCTCAAAAATTACAAAAAGTATAAAAATGTTACAAATAGACAATTATGCAAGTTATCGTGTGCACCAGCCATCAGATAGACACACGGACAGACAGACGGACGGACGGACTTAAAATGACCAAAAACGGATTTCCGCCGAACATACTTACGGTCTTAGGTCACTCCTAAACTTTTACCCTTTTGGCTCGTAGCAAATGATATATACCCTCCTCTCTAAGGTGAGGGGAGAATAATATTTTAAATTTTAAAAAGGTTATTGAATCGCAGTTTAAACATTACAGCCTAATAAAATGTTTCTTGTAAACTTGCGATTCATATATTTATTTTTTGTACATTCGACACTTTTGACACTTCATAAATAATTTAAATATAGTAATAAATTAATTGTAATATAATAATATAATAATTTAAACATTTTTTGGTTAACAAAATGTTTATGTTTAAATAAACTGAATAATAAATTACTATTTATCACATCAGCATGTTAAAATAACTTAATCTAGATACCCTGAATTGATGCCATTTAACCACATTTTTTAGAATTTTCCCTCAAAATTTAAATCTTCAACAATTGGTAGAATTGTGTCATTTTCCAATTTAAGTATGAACACGGATGGAACATTATGATCCAGTGATGAATGTAACGACACAAAATATTTCGTCACAATGCGCATTCAATGGAACAATGGTTTACACGCTGTTGTGCATAATTCAATATTGGGCGATTGGAAAACCTTTTTGGTAAGCACATGCCAAGGACTCGTCGTTGAAAGTGAAAGCAAGTTTCGATTTCGTTCAAGGTCCCAAAAAACAACATTCAATCTTATAGAGCAGTCGTTGCATTGACAACAAAATCGATTAGAATTCATGCACAAATTTCCATAGAAATCCCAAAAAGAATTGTGCATGGATTTTGGAACTGTTTAGAGTGTTTTTCCTTTTCGATCGAAAGGAATAATGTGAAAAATGGAATAATACGTTTTAAAAGTTGTATAGCTTATGACAGTCATGTCTATGCTCCTACATACATTTCTGTTATTTGCATATATACACATATGTACATTTGCATTTTCATCAATTCTCAGACACTCTACTTTAAAGTATCCTTTAAGCAAAACACACGTCCATACTGAAAAGCTGACAAGGATATTTACACTCGCACTTATGTATGTTTGTTCGCATGTATGCAGCCATAAGGATGAACATCTGCATGGACTTTCATTTATACCTCCTGTGATTATTCAGCTTGATTGCTTCTTTTGACGAATACCAGCAAAAAAAGTTCTCTAACATTTCATTAAGAAACCACCAACAGAAAAACATTAGACCAGAATTGTGTAAGTAACGAATGTTTTTCACACTATTACTTGATGATAGGGGGGACCTATAACTAATACCATTTCTATCTAACGCATAGTAATACTTTTAGCATTTCGCTCTCATCATTAATCAGTTTTTTTCAATATTTTTTCATTAGAGGACCTTCAATATTTTAAAATTAGAAGACTCTAATTCATTAATTTTGTTTTAGAATAAAATTTCTCATATTCGTATAAATACGAGTATTTATTAGTATTTTCTACCCCTTCTAAGTTGGATTATATTTGAATTGATGTCCCGAATGTCCTAACTTATAGCACGACTAATTGTAGCTATACCGTAAAGTAAACTGAAAGATTGAAATAACTGAAACTTAGGAAAATGAAAAACAAGTCTTAAATGTTCGCAAAAACATTAAAGAACATAAGCACTACATTAACAATAAAACAGTCTAAAACGAAATTACACTGCAAAAGAAGTTCTAAGAAACTGACGCAAATATTAAAAAGACTGAACATTTCATTGATCAACTTTTGCTAATGATGAGGACAACTTTCAACATTTGTATACTCTACACCACACTGTGGTACAGGGTATTATAAGCTAGTTTTTAATGGCAGATTTTTGTAACACCCAGAAGTACTGCAGCTAGACCCACCTTAAAGCATACCGGTCGACTCAGAACCACTGTCCGTCCGTCCGTCTGTCTGTCCATCTAAAGTTGTCCGTTCAGTACAGATCGCAATTTCACTCCGAAACCTATTGAATTTGAAGAAAAGATTTAGATAAAGCTCCCATATATAAGTTTCGTCCGATTTGGCCCATTAGAAGTTTAGTATCACACACAATTGTTTTGAATCGGTTTTGATTTAGATATAGCTCCCATATATAGGTTTCGTCCGATTTTGCCCATTAGACTTATAGACGCTGCACGGTGGTCCAGAATCGAATTTTATTGGCCAACACCTCAATTGTTTTCATCACCGATTTCTAAAATGTTGACGCCATTCAATAGAAAACATAAAACTAAGGCTGCCAAAAAATTAGATCAAAATATTTGTAATTTCGGGCGTGTCGTGCTGCTGAAAACACATATTTTATGTTATTTAAAAAACGTAATTTTTGTAAATTTTTGTAGAAGGGAATTTCCGTTTCTCGCAGTTAAGATAGTAGTCTTTAAGAAATGGTATACTGTACTGTTTACACGTGGTGTGTTATTATATGTTTCCACAGTTACTATAATTTAGACAAATTTGAATTTTATTTATTTATTTTTTTTTGTATACCCTCCACCATAGGATGGGGAGTATATTCATTTTGTCACTCCGTTTGTAACACCTCTAAGTATTGATCTGAGACCCCATAAAGTATATATTTTCTTAATCGCCGTAAAATTCTAAGACGATTTAGCCATGTCCGTCTGTGGTAATCATGATACTGTCCGCAATAATAGAGCTAGGTTGATCAAATTTGG
Organism: Eudasyphora cyanicolor; assembly: GCA_963930755.1. Taxonomy (NCBI): domain Eukaryota; kingdom Metazoa; phylum Arthropoda; class Insecta; order Diptera; family Muscidae; genus Eudasyphora; species Eudasyphora cyanicolor. Next base: position 153,114,813 of record OZ005737.1, read on the forward strand.
TATAAATATTTCTTATAGTTGCAGGTTGTTTGGGATTGCAAATGGGCCATATCGGTCAATGTTTTGATATAGCCCCCATATATAGCATCTAACTTGCTGTGATTCCTACTGTACTCATCTACTATATGTTCCCTACTGTTCTCATCTACTATATTTATACCCTCACTTTAGTGTGAAGAGGGTATATATCATTAGCTACGGAAAAAGTGTAACACATCGAAGGAGTGACCTAAGACCCCAAGTATGTTCGGTGGGTCATTTTATGTCGAATGAGCAACGTCCGTCCGTCTGTCTGTCTGCTGGCTGGTGCGCACGATAACTCTCGAAAGGAGTAACCGATTGACTTCAAATTTGGTATGTGGTAATATTTTTTTCTATCTTCGGCTATGTTCGAAGATGGGCCATATTGGTCCACTCCTTCTAGTACCTCCCCCACAAAGGGTTAAAATGTTGTGTTTCTTTAATAACTGCTATAATACTTATTCGAATCTTCTGAAATTCCACACGTAGTATTAGCTTATTAGTCGCTATCAACTCGAGAAAAATGGGCGAAGTTGCCACGTCCCTTTTGGTACATCCCACACAAATGCACCGTTTTGCACCAAAAGTTAACAGCTTATAACATTAATAACAGTATATAAAAAAACTTGAAATTTTGTACAGTGTAATGTTTTTTATAGTGTCTATAGCCCTGTGAAAAATGGGCGTTATCGCCACGCCCCTTTTTGTACGTACCACACAAAATGTCCAAATCATACCACAATTTAATATCTCATAACGTTTTTACCAGTGCACATACAGTGGGGAGCATAACCGAGTGCATGTATGCTACTTTTTCAATTTTTATTTTGTGAAAACAGTATCTTTAGTCCAAACATCACAAAATTTGCAACAAATATACTTTATTTATTGCTAAACAAAAACTATTGTGAATATCATCATATGAAGTGAATATCATCATATGAACTAGATGAAATTCTGTATGCACTCAGTTTTGCACTTAAATTTTATTACATTTAAAATCAGATATTTTAGCATATAGTTCATCGTCCTTTGTTTTTCATTACGCTTTGCACTGGTTCGGGCATGCTTTCCACTAGGTTTTGGTTATTTCATTTGTATTATCACTCCATTAATGCTGCACCCGACTACACAGACCGTTGACATAACCCCAACCACATTTTGACCACAGCCCACAAATTTTCAATTGGAATTAGGTCGAAACTTGTGCTGGCCATTCTGGAAGTTGAAATTTATGTTACCACAACCATTTTTCACTATTTTGGAAGTGTGCTGGGATACACGTCTCGCTGAAACACAACATCCTCAACAGGGTAATGACTCACCTCTGCAAAATCCGGTAAATTTGATTTCAAAATATGATGCCAACATGATGCTCTTGTTGTTCACCAGCGGCCCAGTGCGCCACCACGTAAAGCATTCTCATATCATAAGCTTCCTCCTCCATGCTTAAAGTTTGCTTGACTTGAGGGTTTTTGAATCATTTCATAAGGCCGGCGCCTGTAATATTAATTCCCATCGGATTGGAAACTGTTAATTTTTGTTTAAACTGGGCATATAACACTTTTCCAGCCACCAATCCTTCTATTTACGCGGGTCTTACAGAATTCCAACCGCTTCTTAATTTTTTTTGTAAGACAAATCTGTTTTTTTTTTCTTGACTGCTGCCTCGAAACCAGTTCTTTGTATTTGTTGTTATTACTTTTTCAAAATTTAATTTACGGTGTTTTGTCCGTAAGAAAGTAAATAATAAGTGCTGACAATTTTATAACATTTGGCCTAACAATACTATTTTTACTGAATAAATGATACCAGAGTGGCCAACATGCACTCGGTTTTGCTCCCCACTGTAAATGCTTATAATTCGGCACAGTGCAATGAATTTAAAGTACCTAATGTTCAGCGAAAAATAGGTGTATTTGATAAACCCCTTCTGGTACCTCCCACACAAATTGACAGAATAATTCGTGTAATATTCAATATTACATTACTCACAAAGTGAGGGTATACCTTAGTCGGTTTACCAGATTTTCTTTAGGTTTGAGTTATTTTGTGAGGTCTGCTATCCATGTTGGAGGGTATAAAAGGTTCGGCATGGCCGAACTTAACGCTTTTATTTGTTATTTATTTATTTATTCTTAGGTAATAGCAACCGTAGATATAGCAATATCCTATTAATATAAATCGTTTGTTTGTCCGTTTGTTTGTTTGTTTGTTCCAGCATCACGCCTAAAGGGCTGAACCGATTTTCTTGAAACTTGGTGGACAGATAGACCAATGCCTGGGAAGTGCTGCTTGATTTTCGACCACTTGACCACAGAGGCTTCTGTTAAAGCTAGAGAGCTGAAATTTTGCACACACATAGACTGGAGTGTTGTAGAAACTACGGACTACTCACTTAATCATATTTCGGCCAGTGGTCAGTTGTAGCGCTATCAAAACATGCGTTTTATTTTTGTCGTTTCGGAATCCTCTTATAAGACACAAAGTTAAAACTTTGTATATATGAAGTACTATAAACCGCAAATATATGCGCGAAAAATTATTTTGAATTATCTGAATGTGGTCAGTTTAACTGTGACCCGAACAATTTTCATTATTTCTCTGATTTTAAAAGTTGCTTAAGAGTCAATGATTTACAAATTTATATGTACAGACTGATCTCAACGGAGATGCGAAAACAACAATACGATGTCCAGTCTGAGGTCAAACCGGACATAAAACCGCGTCATAAAATTTTTAAAGCCTTTTCAAAATATATCGCTCACCACTTACTGTGGTAATCTGTCTAACATTGTCAATTCGGTCACTTCTCCGACTGTGGTCAGTTTAGCAGTGACCAAATCAATTTCCACACTTTCTGTACTTTAATAGTCCTTTAAGAGCTATAATCCTAATAATTTATGTTTGTATACTGATCTCCAAGGGATGCGATTTTACACCAAGCGACTTTTGACCGCTTGACCATTACGGTACCTTTAAGATGTAGGAAGCTTTAAATTTTGCTTTGGTATAGACTTGAGTGTTGTATACCCTTCGGACTATTCACACAGTCGTTTTTGACACGTAGTCAGTTGTCGCGCTATCAAAATTTTAAATATTTTTTTGTATTTCAGAAGCGCCTAAAATGATACACAGATAAAATAATATGTAGTACTATACCCGAGAAATGCAATTTTGAATTCTACGATAGTGGTCAGTTAAGCAATGACCAAAACCATTTTCAATCTTTACTGGATTTCAAGATTCTTTAAGAGTTTTTCATTTTTTCAATATATATAAAATCCCATAAATTGCACTCTCATAGACATGAGTGTTGTATAAACCACGAGCTACTCACGTAGACATTTTTCGGCCAGTGGTCAGTTATAGCGCTATCAATTGTTTTCGTCCTTTCTGAAGCCTCTAATAGGACACAAAGTTAAAACTTTGTAAATATAATAACTTTGAATTCTCTGACTGTGGTCAGTGAAGAAGTGGCCAAAACAATGTTCACTATTTTACAGATTGTAAAACTTCCAACCCCTGTTCAAAATATATCTCTCACCACTTAATATGGTAAGATATACATATATAACGTTGTCAATTCGGTCAAATCTCAGACTGTGGCCAGTGTAGCAGTGAATTTCCACTCTTTCTGTACTTTATAGGGCCCAAAATGGCAATGTTAAACTAATTCAAGCGACTTTTGCCGCTTGACCGTTGCGGCTCATATAACAGGTAGAAAGCTAGAAACTCCAGTGTGGTATAGCCTACGGTCAACTCTCGCGCTTAAATTATACAAAGATAAAATAATATGTAGTGTACACAGGAAAAAAAAAACAATTTTGAATTTTAATATTGTTGTCAGTAGCGACCAAAGCAATTTTCATTCTTCCACTACATTTCAAAATTCTTTAAGATTTTTTCATTCTTCCAATAAAAATCCCATAAAGATCTGTGGAGCTGCATATATATGTGCATAAAACGATCTTCAAGGAAATGCGTCGTCTGGCCTGGGAACAAGAGGTACACAAAAACGGAGACATAATAGGCGTGTTTTCGTTACACCATAAGTGCTTAATTTGTATGGGGAGCTAAGCACTTTTAAGCACTATTAGTTCCCGATGAAGTTTGGTGCTTGTGTTCCTGTCTTAATCGAGTATGATGTTGCCAGATTGGGCACCCTATATTTAGCAATATGGCATCCCATTTTTGGAGAGATTTTATCAATTATTGTGAATTAACGGGACGAAGAATAACAAAAATAGGAAATTATTTTAATATTTGCAAAAAGAGTGTAAACAATTGAACATAGAATAGTAAAAATATGTTTTATAAATACTTTTCACGAATTTTTTGTCTGTTTCGCACTGTTCTTTCTTCGCAACTCATGACACCATTGGTACCAGATAGTGAAAATCCGCCACTTATTGCTTATGTGCCAGTTAGTGGAAGTCAGTTGTTTTCGTTGCAAAGTGCTAAACTAAAATTGCTAGCTTGTAACGAAAACATGCCTAATGTTTAAAAGTCTTTTCGAAATGTATCTCTCGCTATATACACCGGTAATATTTAAACAAAAATGTATACGAGTATATCGAAATTTGAAACATACATAGCATATTATGCATTTGTTTCTCAGCCACTTATTTGGTGACCTCTTGACCACTGACCCCATAAAAGTATTAATTTGAAAGTTTGCACACATATCGTACATTTGAGGTTGTGCTTTCATATTTACAGAATTTTTTACTGTTGTCATTGAATTTGTTTGAGTTTTTGAGAGCATCTGGAGTTTGATAGACTTTCAAGTAGACTGATCCTTGATGTTAAACAAATTTTTAATGATCGGCGTATGATCAAATATTCGAAGGTATTTGTAAACCAAAGATTTTAAATACGTATTTTTACATAAATTTTGCTATATCCAACATTTGTTTTTAGTTTGTGGGTCCTTATTTTTTATTCAAAATCAAAAATAATACTAATGTTTGGATCACTGTTTTCAAAGGCAACCCGGGCATCGCCGGGTATTTAAATGCTAGTATCTAAAGAAAAACTAAATAAATAAGAGGAAATAGGAATAACAGGAAATTAAAAAACAAACAAACAAAATTTAACTGGAGCAGAAATTAGAAAGGGGACAGGTGGGGTCAGGAACTAAATTAAAGTAAATAGATGGTAAAGATGGAACGGAACGTAGCAATAACAAGGCAAAAACAGGAACAGAGCGTAACAAGTACTGCAGGATCAGGGGGTAGCAAGACCAGAGCACTGCGGAAACAAAGTGTTTCAGGATCGGGACGTTGAAGAATCAGAGTATGGCAGGAATAGAACGAGTCAAGAATAGAGAACAGCAGGAACAGAGTGTTTCAGGAAAAGAGTATACCAGGAAGAGATCACAACAAGAAACTGGGAGTTGCAGGAATAGAACGTATAAGGAACAGAGTATAACAGGACAGGAGCACAGCAGGGACAGAGAGTTGCAGGAACGTGATTTAGTAGAAACCGAGCATGGCAGGAACAGAAAGTAGCAGGAGCACAGCAGGTCCAGAGCTTTACTGGAATGGATATGACAGGAACATAATATGGCAGGGACGAAGCATAGCAGGAACCGAAAAATTTCAGAAAACAGAACGTAGCAGGAAAAGAGCATTGCAGGGACAGAAGGTAGCCGGAGCACAGCAGGACCAGAGCATTGCAGGAACGGATATTGACAGGAACATAACAAAACAGAACGTAGCAGGAACAGGGCGTAGCAGGAACAGGACGTAGCTGGAAACTGGACTGGCAACCGTCTTTTACAATAGTGCGAGATAACGTACGATCAATAAAAAAAGAAGAATAGTTAAAGAATAGATTCCACTACTACGCGTTTTATCATTGAAATCGAGTCAGAAGAAAGAGTAAACCGAATTAGAGTTTTTGCGAAATGAGTTTAAAGATTAGATTCGAGGATTACGCGTTTTATCATTGAAATAGAGTCGGAAGTTGAGAAGAGCGAGTAAACCGAGTTAAAGTCTCTGCGAAGTGAGTTTAGAGGATTGAATTGTTCATAATTAAATCTACAAAAATCAATTTTTAGAGGAATAAAATTAAGAGTCGAACGAGCAGGAATGTTAAAGCGTAATTCGCTAACTAAATAATGTGAATTTATTTCTCCATTAATCAATTTAACTACAAACACAATACCTAACATAAACCTTCTTTTCTCAGGCGAAGGAAGATCAATCAGTTTCAGGCGATTGAAGTAAGGTAGCAAATCTAAAGGGTCACTCCAGCCAAGACCACGTTATGCAAAAAGTAGGAATTGTTTTTGTACTGACTCAATCCTATAAACGTAAATGTTATAATGAGGGGACCATAAAACCGAAGCATATTCCAAAGTAGGCCTAACAAGAGATATGAAAAGTTGTTTAGCCAAATATGTGTCGTTAAATTCCTTAGACCATCGTTTGATAAATCCTAATAAACTCATAGTTCAAGTTTGGAGTCAAGTAAATTATCAACATTCTCAAGGGTGTAATTGTCTATAGAGTAATTAGTCGGAGAGATTAATGAACGAGAGAAAGACATTTTCTTGCATTTTTTCAAATTTAACGGCATAAAGTTTCTGTTACACCAATCTGACAAACGCAAAAGATCAACTTGTAGAGAAGTTATACAAGGATCAGTTCCTTAAAGGATAGAAACAACTTGATATCATCTGCATACATTAATATCTTAGAATAGTTTACCACCGACGGAAGATCATTAAGATATAGATTGAACAGAATAGGACCTAAGTGACTACCTTGTGGAACACACGAAGTTACATAAATGATACGAGACAGAATACCTTTAAAAAAATACTCTCTCAGTCCTACCTTTTAAATACAAAGATATCCAGCGGATTAACCCATGATGAAAACAAATTAATTTAACAAATTAATTAATTTAAGCTTGGACAATAAGAGATCATGATTTATGGTGTCAAAAGCCTTTCTGAAATCAGTATAACTATCATCAGTATGTTTTTTCTGTGAGAATGAAGAAAATATGTGCGAAACGAATTCCATTAGATTGGTAACTGTGGACCTACCCTTTACAAAACCATGTTGAACGTCCGATTAGATATTGCTCAGTGAATGAGAGAGTCTATCAGTGATTAATTTCTCAAAAAGTTTGGGTATAGCACTAAGTTTTGCGATGCCTCTGTAATTTTCGATATTTATCTAGAGCATTTTTTGTACAAAGGAATAATAAAACTTTCCATCCATAAGGGGTGTGATCTAGATACAAAGGGGTGTGATCTAGATACGGTAATGTCGGAAGAGTTGCAAAAAAAACAAAGGTCTAAGGAGGGTCTTTCCACTATCTTGACAACGTGACCAGGAGACTTTAGGCAGAATAAAGTCACCAAGCTTAATAACAATATCTTTGAAGTTAGTCATGCTGTTCACTATTTTTTCATAATTAGCATTTAGAGGAATATAACTTCTGTAGGTCAAAAATGGCCAAAGAGGTTTTGCTACCAGTAGAAAATGTCCTATTTAAACCCATATCGCACCTGTTCCACAAAAGGGTAACAACTCAAAATTTAAAAATTTTGCTTTTTTGCAAGAAAACAACGTACAATGGCAAAAATGTCCATTGATTTTTCTCCTTTTTCATAATAAAAACCCGTTATGACTCTCTCTGTGTTTTCTTTAGAATCTTAAAACGTAATTTACCTAAAAGCCCTAAAAACTTGGATTATATTACACCGTATAAAAGTCTCCTGCGGTTTCCTGGAATTCACATTTTAAAACCGATACGGCTGAAATTTATCAGATGATATTTTACTTCGCTTGTATACATTTGTAGCTAACCTAGACCATATAAAGGTCCTTTCACTTAATTTCTGACGATATAAAATATGTACACATTTTTCTACATCTAAATAAAATCCATTTAAAACTATACATAGTAGAAATCGGCCACAGCGGTCCACATTTTGATATTGTAGGTAATGCACTCTAAAATGAATATATCCTTATATTGCAGTTATACTATAGCATTAAATTGTGATGGAAATAGGTAAGAAAATAGGAATCATTATTTTCACAACATTTCTACCTACTCTGTTAAAACAGAGTTGTATGTATGATGTTTATCTTTTTGTACTTGTTATAAAATCAACCCATCAACATTTTTTTTTAGAAACTACAAATATTTTCAGTGTGTTTCTTTATGGAAACACAAGAAATCCTAACAACATGAAAATCTTTACAAAATGAAAGTAAAAAAAAATGCTGTCGAAAGAAATGCAATTCATGTTAAATCAACATGACATCAATTGGAAATTTACATCCTCTTTCGACAACACATCACTTATATAAGGACACATGGATGTTTATCCTTCGGTGATATGAAAACCTATTGTATGAATGCAGGCATATAGACCAACGCACAGACATGAAGAAACAAGAAGGCAAACAAAAATTATACATACACCCCGATTCCTGTGAGATAATTATATTGGTGTAGATGTGTGTGTTAGTCAATGCTGCATTTCAATTACATTCAGTTACTATGGGAAGCATTAAATGTTAAAAGTGACGAGTCAAAAAAGGAAACGTTATATTTAAACAAAATGACTAGAAAAGTTTTTAAATTACATGTCTATGTAATAGCTAAAAATACTTCAGTTATGCTCATATCAAAGCACATTCATGGTCTCAGAATCAATAGCTGAGAGAATTTAACCATATATGTCGGTCCGCCGGTGCATCTTAAGTATGTTCCCAGGGTATTTTAACTTGATGTTGATGTGATTTACAACCGACCTTTATGTAAAAGTAACAAATTTATTACCAGTCTTAGCGAAAAGTTTCTAATTTAAACATCAATATCACACAATCGAATCCATATTTTTCAGAAAATCTGTAATAATTGTGCTTGATTTAAGAAACATCTCTGAGTCCAATTTCCTACATATTGTTTGAAAATTGTGAATTTTATAGCGTTTATATGCCTAACCGGAGCTATTTATATTTGGTGGCTATATCTACACCTGAACTGGATTTCACTAATGTAAATAGGAAGCGTCATTGAATCGCACATAGCTAAACCGGTAAAGATAGTTATTGTACATCGATCGGTGTAATAACAAGGACAATGATGTTTTGTACGGATCCACTATGGATCGTACTCCACCAAATAAAAACGCAAACAAAAAAGAACAAACGGGTTTTCCAATAAGAGGTTTAAAGTTGAATAACCCGCTATTTTAACAGTTACCCCAATATTCCTTAATGCGGGACAGTTACAAAGCAAGTGCTCAATTCTCTCCAATTCTTCCTCATCACCACAACTCCTGTATGAGATACTGAGTGTTCGGCGATTGCCCTGAATTTCTTTGGCCTAGTATGCAATGTCATTCCCGCTTTGGGTATGAATACCATTTTGACGCTCTCCATCGATTGGAGATATATGAGAGTCTGATACAGCCAGGGGATAATGTACTTTAACATTTTCTGCAATTCGACTGGTGAAATACCGTTTGGTCCAGGCGACTTAAAGGACTCAAAGCTGTTGATTGCCCAGCTAATCAGTCTTGCTGTTCCTCGGGTTCAGTTGGCGAGTTCCTCGGGAAACGTGTGTCGAGCAATAAATTTAGTGACTGCTCACTGTTTTTGGTCCACTTCTTACCCTCATCCTGCAGGTAACCCACAGTGAAGGGTGAAGCGGATAGTATCTTCCTCAGCCTTGCGGCGTCGGAGACGACCTTTTCCACTTCGCCAGAGAAAGTATACCAAGAGCGTCTTTGCGCCTTCCTAAGCTCCTTCTTATAGATTATGTGTTGCTCTTTATAGGCATCCCAATCATTAGCGACCCCAGTAGATTTCTCCCTGTTGAATAGCTTGTTGCATGTCTCTTTCCTAGCCATTAGCTCAGAAGTCCACCATTGAAATTTAGTTTAACCCTAGGATCTTGTTTTTGGACAAGCTTCTTCGAGCGAACTATTGAATTATGTATTGATATACTCCACAAGATTATCCAGACCAACCATGTATTCGGTTCGGACAGGGGTTTAGAACTGAGGACTTTTTTAAAATGTTCCCCATAGATGTGCCAGTTTGTCTTCCTCACATTTCTGTGGGCGGCAGATTTAGGTACATTTGCAGTGATTTTGTATTCTATATAATGATGATGTGAGAATTAGTGGTCTTCCAGTACATTCCAGCAAATAATTTTTGCTGACAAGGAGTCAGCAGCGAACGTGACATCTTGTATTGCCTGTCTGTTTTTATTTGTAAATGTCGCCTTGTTACCTTTGTTGCAGATATGTAGGTGGGTAGTCAGAATAAAGTCAAGAAGAAACTCGTCTCTAGTACTTGTATCCGTGCTAGCGTAGATAGGCTGATAAGCGTTTGTATATGCACCACTTATCAGCTCTCGGTCATCGGACGTTGCTTCTTCTACAACTCCCCAGAAGAGAGCTGTCGGTACATCTTCATAAGGCAAGTAACTTAGGACCACCCAGTATATACGATTACCTACCTCTAGACCAGCAGCTATTTGGAATTTTCCACTGAATTTTGGTATGAGAAAAATGCTTAGATCTTTCAAAAATTTCTTAAAAATAGGTTCAGATTTGCATATACGAGTAGTCATATCCGCCCGAGTATTAAGTCAATATTCCACACCATTTTCCAACGACTACACTCACTTTTTGCAAAACTGTTAATTTAAAAACAGCAAGAAAAAATATCGAGAATACAACCTAAAGCCGTAAAGCATATGTGGTATATGCGTAAATTTTGTTGCAAAATGTATTGCGTAGCAAAAAGGTTGATATTTTAGAGCAAAAATACATTTGCGAGTCAATGCTGCATGAAATTTGCTTGTCCCAATAACGCGCGGCATCGAACCGATACCTCTGACTATAACGCAATTTTCGTTGTTCCACCCGAAATCCGTATAACAGCATGGGGTTCGCTAATTAAGGAGTACTGAAAATTACGTATTAAGGCACTTTCACCACATAACAGAGTTTCTATAACTCTTAAAGGATATTATAACTGAGGATCTCACAACAAGCCCAACTGTAGGCTTATGTGTGTGCCCATGGATCTAATATGTCTTCAAAAATTATGATTGGCAGAATGTTACTGTCAATGGTGAACGGTATAGAGAAATAATTACTTACAAATTAAAAAAAAAATAAGCTGACATTAATCATGCTGACATGTGGTTTCAACAGGAGAGATCCACATGCAAACAGCACACGCTACAATTAATTAACATGGAATAACTAAAGTCTAGCGGGGCCGACTGTATAATACCCTCCACCATTATGTGCCAACCAATACACGGAGAAACAGTAAGGGTCTATCTAAACATTATTACAATGAATTGTTACTAGCAAATTTCTAAATACTAGGCACGTCGCTTTAAAAATGTAGTACCCACGCTGCCAAGAATTCAAATTCAAAGGTGACCTTTATATGGGGGTTATATCAAAACATGGATCAATTGGAAAATGCTTTCTTCAAATCGTCAAGATATACATATAATCTGTAGGGATCTTTATATTTAAAATTTTATTAAAAATGGCGTTATGTAAATCGACTCAAAGAGTGATTCTAGAATTATATAGGGTGAACCAAGTAAAGATACTTTTTTCAATAGCCTGTTTTTGACAGATCATGTGTGAGTCGTGTGAGTCGTGTCATGCTGTCATGTTATTTATGTTAAGTATTGTTTGGCATTTCATCATCGAAAGACTTACGCGTGAACAACGTTTATAAATCGTTCAACTTTGTTACGAAAATTCACGTTCTGTGAGGAATGTGTTTCGTGCACTTCACTCAACTTATGGACAACATAATCGGGTCTTACGATCACGTGTGAGTCGTGTCATGCTGTCATGTTATTTTTGTTAAGTATTGTTTGGCATTTCATCATGGAAAGACTTACGCCTGAACAAAGTTTACAAATCGTTAAATTTTATTACGAAAATTCACGTTCTGTGAGGAATGTGTTTCGTGCACTTCGCTCAGCTTATGGTCAACATAATCGAGTCATCGAAAATTGGACTCAACGGATGGGCCATCTGAGACGTTGTTTAGGCGTAAGTCTTTCCATGATGAAATGCCAAACAATACTTAACAAAAATAAGATGACAGCATGAACTTTTGTGCAAAATGATCCACTTGTATGTGAGGTACCAAAAGGGGTGTTGTAATAACCCCCATTTTACGCGGTACTATAGGTGCCGCAATGCATTACACTCCATAAAATTGTAAGTATTTGTATGGACTGAAATCAAAGATATAGTCCGTAAACATTTTGTGCAAAATGGTCCATTTGTATGGGAGGTCCAAAAAGGAGCGTGGCAAATTCACCCTTTTTTCTCAAGATGATATCGAGCAAGAAACGAATACTATGTGTGGAATTGTGAAAGATTCTGATTCTGAGATAATCAATATTTCACAAAATGTTGACCCTTCGTGGGGGAGGTACTCGAAGGAGTGGATTAACATAGTCCGTCCTTGACCTTAGCCTGAGAAAGAAAAAATATTGACGCATACCAAAATTTAAGTCAATCGTTTACTCCTGTCGTTAAATGACTTAGAATGGCCCAAAATGAGTTTTCGCCAAATATTCTTGGGGTCTCTTTAGTCACCCCATCGGTGTGCAACACTTTTGGACCGCTCTATCTGATATATACATACACTTTGTCACAATAGTGGGGGTATAAAAACCAGGCTAACTTGGATATTCACTTATTTTTACCACAAGTGCTATAATTTCTACATTTATTCACAGATTTTCTTCAAATATGCATTGTGTTCTTCGTTAGGAAGCGAGCTTTAAAAAACGTATCTTTTATGCTTTTTTCGTGCCAACAAAAAAGGTTTTTTTTTAGAAAAAATCAGTTTTTTTAATAGTTTTAACGACAGCTACAAAACATCTGATTCCACGTAGAAGTGCCGTTATTATATTTATAGGAATTGTGGAACTGCAGAATAATCGGTCTCGCCGTTTTCGAGTTATGTCAAAAAAAAGACCCCAAACGTGACAAATTCCCCTATATGATACTTACTACCATCAAATCCAAATATCTCGATTCCTTGACCCAGCGAAATGCCGGGACACCTATATTTTTTTGACCGATATAACTTTTCCCGCTTAAACACAGTGTATTAAGCAATTTATTAAAAAAAAAGATTAATAATATTGACTACAAAAATAATATCAATCACATTGGCATTTCCAACATATTCTTTTGCACAGAGGTGGAAAATTGCATTCAAAATCATTAAACTCAATCAAAAATAAGTAAGAAAGTTTCAGTGGGGTAAACCGACTAAGGTATACCCTCTCTTTGTGAGTACTGTAATATGAAGTACCAGAATTAATTTGTCAAATTTCTATGGGAGGCACAAGAGCGGTTTTAACAAGTAATCCTATTTTTCCCTAAACAGTAGATACTTCAAATATATTGCACTGTACCGAATTGTAAGCGTTTATGTACACGGGTATATTAAAGTTATGAAATATTCAAGTTTGGTATGATTTGGTCATTTTGTGTGGGAGGTACCAGCGTGTAGATAACGCCCATTTTTCATAGTGCTATATGTACTTTAAAAATATTACACTGTGCAAAATGTTTTTGTATTTTCGTGCATTGGTACTCACGCTATAAGCTCTTAACTTTTTGTATAAAATGGTGCATTTATGTGGGAGGTACCAAAAGGGACGCGGCAATAACCCCTATCTTTCACTGTATTGTAGGCACTATAAAAGCATTACGCTGTACAAAATTTCAAGTATTTTTATGCACTGTTATTATTGTTATATGATGTTAAATTTTGGTGCAAAATGATCGATTTGTGTGAGAGGCACCAAAAGGGGAGTGGCAACTTCGCCCATTTTTCACTGAATTGTAGGTACTATAAAACCGTTACAGTGTACAAAATTTCAAGTCTTTGCAAGCACAGGTATTCATGTTATAAGATGTTCACTTTTGGTGCAAAATAGTACATTTGTGTGGGAGGTACCAAAAGAGGCGTGCCAATTACGCTCAATTTTCACTGCATTAAAATGTACAAAATTTCAAGTAATTGCATGAAGTGATATTATAAGTATAACCAAGCTTTTGTTGCAAAATGGTCCATTTGTGTGGAAGGTACAAAAAGGGGCGCGGAAAAATCGTCCATCTTTCTCGAGGTAATAGTGACTAATAAAATAATAATATGTGTTGAATTTCAGAGGATTCAAATAAGTAGTATAAAAGTTATTAAATAATCAATAATTCACCAAATATTAACCCTTTGTGGGGGAGGTACTTGAAGGAGTGGACCAATATGGCCCATATTTGAACTTAGCCGGAGATAGAAAAAAATATTACCACATACCAAATTTGAAGTCAATCGGTTAGTCCTTTCGAGAGTTATCGTACACACCAACCAGCAGACAGACGGACATTGCTCATTCGACTTAAAACGAACTAAAACGGATATCCGCCGAACATACTTAGTGTCTTATGTCACCCCTTCGTTGTGTTACACTTTTGGCCCGTAGCAAATGATATGTACTAAAGTTTAAAGCTGTTAGATATGAAAAATTTCTCAATATTCCCACTTGTTATGAAATGTCCTCAGTTTGTTGAATGGGATCCCGATATGATTGCAGAGTGGAATCTACTCGGTCTTAGCAACACTAGGTTTAGATTAGAGTGGCAACCATTTTGTACCATCTCACAAAGACCAGTTTAGGTCCCTAGTGTTACAACGGGCTGAAATGTCCCTCATCGAACCAGCCTGTTTGATATACAAAGCTCTCGATAGTACGTATATCGGTTCCGGAAAGATCTGTTAGACAACCGAGAAAGGCCGACCCCAGTATATCCAGACGTCGTTTACTCAAAGCGGGAAAGTCGCATAGCAATTGCGCAATGCTCTCCATTTCTTCCTCATCTTCACCGCTTCTGCGTAACTAATTGGAGTTTTAGGTTTAGGTTAGGGTGGCAGCCGTATTTTTTTTACAAGCTCACATAGACCAGTTTAGGTCCCTAGTGTTACCACGTGCTGAAATGCCCCTCATCGAAACCAACCTGTTTGATATATAAATTTATCGATAGTACGAATATCAGTACTGGAAAGATCTGTTAGGCTGCCTATAAAGGCCGACCCCAGTATGTCCAGTCGTCGTTTACTCAAAGCGGGACAGTCGCAAAGCAAGTGCTCAATGCTCTCCACTTCTTCCTCATCTCCACAGCTTCGGCAGAAGTCATTGGAGTTAATACCCAATCTTTTGGCGTGTTCGCCGATCAAGCAGTGTCCCGTCAGAACCTGTACTAACGTAGACAATCGTTTCCTCTCTAGTGCGAGGAGATATTTTGACCTTCTCAGGTCATACCTTGGCCAGATTTGTCTAGCTACCCTGCAGGTGCCGATTTCTGTCCATCTCTCGTTGGACTGCCTGATTGCCTCTTGCCTAAGCCAAAGCTTGCACGTGGATAGTGGCGCACCAATATATGCAAATTCTTCGAGAATTTGTAATGTCGTCCCTTTCCTATCAAGTTCATCGGCTTTGCAGTTCCCCGGGATATCCCTATGCCCAGGCACCCATATGAGGTGTATATTAAACTGCTCAGCCATCTCGTTAAGAGATCTGCGGGAGTCGAGGGCTGTTTGTGAATTTAGGATGTTGCCTCCAGAGAATTGATGGCAGCCTGGCTGTCCGAGTAAATGACAACGCCAGTGTTGGTTACTATGTTGCGACTCAGCCACTTGGCGACTTCCCATATTGCCATTATTTCGGCTTGATAGACACTGCAGGTATCTGGTAGTCTGTGACCTATATCCAGACTAAGTTCTTCACAGTGTACTCCGAAGCCAACCTTTTCATCAAGCTTCGAACCATCCGTGTAAAAGTGGAGATGGTTTCTATTACCTAGTATTCTGCCGACCCATTCATCTCTGGCGGGAATCATAGTGATGTAATTTCTCTCGAAGGTGTACACAGTTGGTATATAGTCCACTCGGTCGGTTACCATAGCACTACACTTTGATATCCTCATGTGACCATAGTTCTTGTACCTCCACATTGATAGGCAGTTTAATCTTATTGCCGCTTTGGTTGCAACTTCTCTCGCCATAATATTAATCGGCAGTATATGGAGTAGGGCTTGTAGAGACTCGGTCGTAGTCCTTAAGGCTCCGCTTATGCTCAGGCAGGCAGTTCTCTGAACCTTTGTTAGTAGGTTGGTAATGGTTAGTTTGTCAGTTGCCGTCCACCATACCACAATGCCGTATAGCAGTATAGGACGAACTACTGCTATATATATCCAGTGGACGATTTTAGGAGAGAGTCCCCACCGCGACCCTACAGCCTTTTTGCAGGAATATAAGGCGATGTTGGCCTTCCTTACACGTTCCAATACGTTAAGTCTAAATAACATTTTCCTATCTAGAATTATTCCTAAAATTTTGCACTTTCAGAAAAGACTAGATCTGTTCCATTTATCCGAGGTGGAGGGTCCACACGTGGGACATTATTCATCCTAGTAAAGAGAACCAATTCTGTCTTGTTGGGGTTAACGCCCAAACCGCTGCTTCTGGCCCATCTAGCCAACTTGTTCACAGTCACCTGTAGGATGTCTCTGAGGACGTTTACGAATTTGCCACTCACTGTGATTGCCACGTCGTCCGCATATGCCACGACCTTGCAGCCAGAACGTTCTAGATCTAGCAGGATTTCATTCACCGCTAGGTTCCAAATTAGTGGAGACAATACTCCTCCTTGCGGGGTCCCTCTGTTTACATACCTTGTTAGAGTTGTGGACCCTAGACATGCTGTTATGCGTCTTCTGGTGAGCAGACTTTGAATTAGTCTAATCAAACTAGTGTTAACTTTTAGATGTGAGAGTGCCGCAATTACCGCATCTGAGTGAATGTTGTTAAAAGCCCCTTCTATGTCAAGAAATGACACCATGGTGAATTCCTTGACATGCAGGGACAATTCGATAGTGCTCACAAGTTCGTGCAGGGCTGATTCTGTAGACTTGCCCTTATTGTAAGCATGTTGGTTCCCCGACAGGAGTTTTGTATCCAGGTTTTCCCTAATGAAATGATCTAAAAGACTTTCCAGACCTTTCAATAGGAAGGAGGATAGGCTAATTGGTCTGAAGTCTTTTGGCCTAGTGTGTGATATCTTTCCCGCTTTAGGTATGAATACCACTTTGGTATCCCTCCATCGACTCGGGACGTATGAAAGCCTGATACAGCCTACATAAATTTTCTCCAGCCAGGGGATAATGTACTTTAACATTTTCTGCATTTCTGCTGGAGTGATGCCATCTGGTCCAGGTGACTTTAAGGGCTCAAAGCTGTTAATAGCCCAGCTTATTCTGGATCTCTCAGTCAAGAAGCTAGCGACGCTCGCAGTCCACTCGCACTCTTGTTGGTCCTGCTGATCCTCGGGTTCTTTTACAGAGTTCCCCGGGAAATGTGTGTCGAGCAGTACATTGAGCGACTGCTCGCTGTTTTTGGTCCAGTTATTTGCCTCATCCTGTAAATATCCCACTGTACAGGGTGAAGCAGATAATATCTTCCTCAGCCTAGCGGCGTCGGAGACCTTTTCCACTTCACCACAGAAGGTATACCAAGAGCGCCTTTGCGCCTTTCTAAGCTCCTTCTTATAGATCTTGAGTTGCTCTTTATAGGCATCCCAATCATTAGCGACCCCAGTAGATTTAGCCTTATTGAATAGCTTGTTCCAGGTCTTTTTCATAGCCGTTAGCTCAGAAGTCCACCATTGGGGTTTAGTTTTACCCTTGTACCTTGTTTTTGGACAGGCTTCTTCAAGGGATCTATTGAATGATATGGTGATATGATCGACCAGATTATCCAGACCGGCTTTGTCATTCGGTTCGTACAGAAGTTTAGAGTTGAGGACTTTCTTGAAATTCTTCTCATACAGATGCCACTTTGTCTTCCTTACATTTCTGTGGACGGCGGGTTTAGGCGCTTTTTCCGCGAGTTTGAACTCAATATAATGGTGATCTGAGAATGAGTGGTCGTCCAGTACATTCCACCCAATAATTTTGTCTGACAGCCGGTCAGTAGCAAACGTTACGTCGAGTACTTCTTGTCTGTCTTTAGTTGTGAAGGTCGGTTTATTACCTATGTTACACATACTAAGGTTGGTAGTTAGAATAAAGTCAAGAAGCGAATCACCCCTGTTGTTTATATCCGTACTACCCCAGATAGTATGATGAGCGTTCGTGTCTGCGCCAATAATCAGCTCGAGCTCGTCAGACGTTGCTTCTTCTACTACTTCCCTGAATAGAGCAGTCGGTACTACAGATTCATAAGGCAAGTAGCTGGAGACCACCCAATATATGCGATTACCGATCTCCAGGCTAGCAGCTGTTTGGTCTTTACCACTTAAATTAGTCAGGAGAAAGATACTTAGATCTTTCCTGGCCAAAATGCAGGTTCTTGGAGTGCCTTCACAGTTGGCCACAAGCAGTTTAAAGTTGGGTGTCCTAATACCGCACACCCTTCCTCCCACTACGTAGGGCTCCTGTATCAAGACGATGTTGCTGCGCCTGTCCAGCCGCTGAGGCTGCTTTAGCGTGATGGAGGTTAATCTGTAGAATTCTTACCATCATTGGTAATTGACAGATTAACATCCACCCCGACAAGGGTGTTATCGAACTCTTCGTCCGTATCGTCGAGAAGCATGTCCCCGCCAGATGCGTCAAAGAGTCCGGAGACTCCCCTCAGCCTCTCTGTGTCCGAAGTAGAGATTTTGTCCTCAGAGAAGGACGTTACAGATCTTCTGTTAGAGTTGGAATCACCAGAAATAATAGGCGTGGGTACCTCCGCACTTCCAGAAAGTGCCACGGTGGACGACTCACCTTCTGCAGTGGGAGCTATATCCTGCTTGTATATCTTCAAGACTATAGTCTCGAAGCCATATTGTAGGGTTGCACTCGCACTTTGTATATGGGAGGTGGATTCAGCGTTTAGGATAAGATTGACCTGCCGCTTGTTACCATCCGCCTCTCCCACCTTGCTGATTCTCCAATTATGGGCCGGCAGACCAGACCAACGGACGGACAGTCGGACGATTGGGGAACCGCGCTCCATCGGAACACGAAGGCATACCCGTCAAGAGAATTTATTTTTATTTTGTCTGTATTAGACCGTAATAGGTACTACGATGTAGGCCTTACAGACTTTGTACAGATTTTTGCTATTGCGTAATAGGTACTGGTAACTATCCGCTATGTGATAAACACGTCCGTTCACTGCGAATGATCAGCAACTAATTGGAGTCACTACCCTACTGGCGTGTTCGACGATCAGTCAGTGTCCCATCAGAACTGATACTATCTAGTGCGAGGAGATATTTTGACCTTCTCAAGTCATACCTTGGCCAGATTTGTCTAGCTACATTGCAGGTGCCGATTTCTGTCCATCTTTCGTTGGACCACAAAGCTTGCACGTAGATAGTGGCGCAACAATATATGCAAATTCTTCGAGAATTTGTAATGTCGTCCCTTTCCTAGTACGTTCATCAGTTTTCCAGTTCCTCGGGGTATCCATATGCTCAGCCATGTCATTAAGAGATTTGCGGCAGTCGAGGGCTGCTTGTGAATGTGGCCTCCACAGTATTGTCCTACCTTCTTGTACTTATTGGTTATTATATCAGTCAATATGCACTGATTTCTTGTAGATCACATGTTTTTATCAAACAATAATAAAATTTAGTAAGATTAACAATCATAAAATTGAGTAAGAAGGATAAACGATGTCGGCCTTTATAATATGTAATGTGACTCTTGTTGCCTAAAATTTGTGTATACCCATTTTGCAAGCGAAAGACCCACTTCTTGAGAAAAATAATTTATTTTCTTATTTTATTTCTGTGATATATATTTTATTATTTTATTTCTATATAATAATCTGAATAGGAGATAAAGCAAATCCTTGTATTCCTCAAGATTGTCGCATGTCAAAGATCGGTAACATATCCATCTTTTTCTTATTAAAGATAGAACATGATCGGAAGATAGGAGAATATTTACAAATATATCTTCATTTTGAAATTCTCTTGAACTTTTTCGGGAGTGAAATTGCTGAACATTGCGAAATCGCGATTTCGTGCCTCCTGGGCTTCTTCCGTAAGCTCACCCAAAGGGAGAATATCAAATGCAATAATTATATCTCCATGACGCAATACTTTATGTACTGTTGGGGTCATATCTTTCCATGGATACAGTTCTATTAGATGTTTCGAAATACCTAGACAGTATTTTCCAAATTTTTCTGCATTCACTTTGTTCTTTCTGTTGATTGCCATTAGAATTGTGCTGATTTTTCTCAGTAATTCTATATCAATTCCTGTGATCTTAGATGTGATTTCATAATCCTTGAAGAAACGCCTTGCAGTGTTACCATCATTTGTATTTCCATATCCCACTAGTGGTTTGTCGACATTTAATCCAGTCTCTTTCCAAAATTCCTCTTGAATTCTTTTTTTCTGGAACTCTCTCGATGCTTTTAATTCCTTTTTGTCCGGTAATTTGTTTGCCTTCTCTGGATTACTATATTAATGCAAATCGTATGCTATGTGTAGGAAATCTTCTAAAAACCGTATGCGATCATGTAATGGGGAAATTCCAAATTTTAGAGCATATGTGTTAATTGTTGGGTTCTTCGATAATTCCGAAAATTAATTTTTTCCCTCCACATAGTGTACATCTCCACGTAAATGATGTTCCCGTAACAGCATTGCAAACTTTCCCGTCGTCCATAGTGAAATTTAGGATGAAGGAGATTGTGAATCTGTAGTCCAATATTTTGATTGATATGGGTTCCAGCTCCTTAATTTCCTTCTCAATATGATCAACCAGGTTTTGTGTGTTGGTAGCCGACTCGTTTGTATACTCAAACCATATTGGTCTACAAAAGTTTTTTGATCCTGGAGTAGAAATTATCTAAGTCTTACTAAATTTTATTATTGTTTGCTAAAAACATGTGATCTACAAGAAATCAGAGCATATTGACTGATTAATGACCAATTAAAAAAATATTTTGCATATAGACAGAAACGTAAATACGGCATAAAATTCTTAAAAATGTATATTTTTCGATGAATTTTTTAAGGTTCTTTATTTTGATATTAGAAATAATAAACAAACGCAACATGTGGAAATTTCGAATGGAAAATCCCCCAATTCCCAAAACATACATCAAAAATCCCCAAAAATGGGATTTTTTACTTTTAGTCCTATATCTTCGATATGAAAAGCCGCGCTGGGGATTCCCTTTGCAGTCGATTTTGTTACACTCTAAAACAAATAAATAAAAATTAACAATTTAGCTTTGCGATTGGAGAAAATCGATCAAACTTATGAAATTTATGTACAAAAAAGGTCCAAATCGGAGAAGGGTGGCAACCACACCAATTAAAATTTTGCCTTCGGATTTTCTCTAACAGATTCTGTGAAACGTCTCCTTTAAAATGAGTATAAATTTGGTATACTTTGTGTAACAAACTTTTTCTGCAAGACCTAAATACGAATTGGACTTTTTGCGCCAAAAAATCTCCAAAAATGAAATTTTTTCAAAAATTTTATTTTATAGGGCCATAACTTTTTTGTTTCTTGACATATCTTATCGGTTCATGATATTGTAAATCTTATTGGCAATCCATAAAAAAACACGCGAACGAAATCAGTAAACTTTTGACTGAGATATTGGCTAAACTCCAAGGCAAAGTCGGCGAAAAAATGAAAAATTCAAATTTAAAATCCACATATCTCGGAAACTATTCAAGATATCTTCGAGCTAAAAAAAATTGCATTCAAAAGTTAGAAGCCGATAAAAATTTTGTATACCCGAGGTGGTCAACTTTAGGGCCCTGTAGATCCGCCACTGTATGAGATAGGGGGCCCAAGTTCCGAACTTAAACTCTCTCGCCTCTTGTATACACACCTAAAATTTTATCGCCATACGATGAGTGGTGTTGAAATGACAGGATTATGTAAATTTTTTTCCATTTATCCCACTGTGCGACGTCGGCCTTCCTTACATACGATCCTGTACGATAAGTCTGAATAACAGTTTCCTAGATTCTGTAGACTTTCCCTTTTTGTAAGCATGTTGGTTCTCCGACCGGAGTTTTGTATCCAGATTTGCCCTAATGAAGGAATCTAAAAGTCTTTCCAGACCATTCAATAGGAAGGAGGATAGGCTAATTGGTCTGAAGCCTTTTGGCCTAGTGTGCGATATGTCTCCCGCTTTGGGTATGCATACCAATTTGGTATCCATCGATTGGTGATGTATGAGGGGATAATGTTTTGCAAAATTTTCTGAATTTCTGCTGGAGTGATGGTCCAGGTGATTTGAAGGGCTCAAAGCTGTTAAACGCCCATCATAATCAGAATTTTCTGTCAACAAGCCAGCGACGCTATCAATCCACTCGCTCTCTTGTTGGCCCTGCTGATCCTCGGGTTCTGTTGGTGAGTTCCCTGGGAAATGTGTGTCGAGCAGTACATTTAATGACTGCTCGCTGTTTTTTGTCCAGGTATTTGTCTCATCCTGCAAATATCCCACTGTACAGGGTGCAGTGGATAATTTCTTACGCAACCTTGCGGCATCCGATTCCTTTTCCACTTCTCCACAAAAGGTGTGCCAATAAGGCCTTTGCGCTTTTCTAAGTTCCTTCTTATAGATGATGAGTTGCTCTTTATAGGCATCCCAGTCATTAGTGACCCCAGTGTATTTGGCCTTATTGAATAGCTTATTGCATTTTTATTTTTGCTAACCAAAAATAACTTAAACTTAAAATTGCAACCCTTTTATTAATAAATAAATTGAGAAACAAATAAGAAATAAAAAATTTTAACAGCAATATGCTATGTAAGGAAAGAATAATAATCGACACTATTTGTGGTCAGCCCAGTTATAAAAAGAAAGCCTGAATTCATAAATAACTATACATACGTCGTTTATGTTTTATAATTTCCTTTTTTATACCCTACACCACACTGTGGTACAGGGTATTATAACTTTGTGCATTTGTTTGTAACACCTAAAAGGAGAAGAAATAGACCCATCGTTTATTATACCAATCGACTTAGAATCACTTTCTGAGTTGATTTAGCTATGTCCGTCTGTCCGACTGTCTGTCTGTCCGTCTGTCTGTCCGTCTGTCCATCTGTGCATGTATTCTTGTAATCAAAGTACAGGTCGCAATTATGGTCCGATCGCGACGAAACTTTACACATATCATTTGTTTGGCCCAAGGACGATCCCTATTTTATTTGGTTAAAATCGGTTCAGATTAAGATATAGCCCCCATATATATGTTACCCCGATTTGACATGTAAGCGCTGTAAAAACTGTATTTTATATCCGATCAGTATGAAATTCGGCAGAAAGAGGTTTCTTATTATATGAATGAACACTATTAAATTTGGAAGAAATCGGTTCAGATTTAGATATAGCCCCCATATATACGTTACCCCCGATTTGACATGTAAGCGCTGTAAAAAAATTATTTTATATCCGATCAGGAATACTGCCAAATTTGGAGAAAATCGGTTCAGATTTAGATATAGCTCCCATATATATGTTACCCCCGATTTGACATCTAAGCGCTGTAGAGACTGTATTTTATTTTTATTTCCTTCTTATAGATGATGAGTTGCTCTTTATAGGCATCCCAGTCATTAGTGACCCCAGTGTATTTGGCCTTATTGAATAGCTTATTGCATTTTTATTTTTGCTAACCAAAAATAACTTAAACTTAAAATTGCAACCCTTTTATTAATAAATAAATTGAGAAACAAATAAGAAATAAAAAATTTTAACAGCAATATGCTATGTAATGAAAGATTAATAATCGACACTATTTGTGGTCAGCCCAGTTATAAAAAGAAAGCCTGAATTCATAAATAACTATACATACGTCGTTTATGTTTTATAATTTCCTTTTTTATACCCTACACCACACTGTGGTACAGGGTATTATAACTTTGTGCATTTGTTTGTAACACCCAAAAGGAGAAGAAATAGACCCATCGTTTATTATACCGATCGACTTAGAATCACTTTCTGAGTTGATTTAGCTATGTCCGTCTGTCCGTCTGTGCATGTATTCTTGTAATCAAAGTACAGGTCGCAATTATGGTCCGATCTCGACGAAACTTTACACATATCTTTTTTTGGCCCAAGGACGATCCCTATTTTATTTGGTTAAAATCGGTTCAGATTTAGATATAGCCCCCATATATATGTTACCCCGATTTGACATGTAAGCGCTGTAAAAACTGTATTTTATATCCGATCAGTATGAAATTCGGCAGAAAGAGGTTTCTTATTATATGAATGAACACTATTAAATTTGGAAGAAATCGGTTCAGATTTAGATATAGCCCCCATATATACGTTACCCCCGATTTGACATGTAAGCGCTGTAAAAAAATTATTTTATATCCGATCAGGAATACTGCCAAATTTGGAGAAAATCGGTTCAGATTTAGATATAGCTCCCATATATATGTTACCCCCGATTTGACATCTAAGCGCTGTAGAGACTGTATTTTATATCCGATCAGTACGAAATTCGACAGCAGGAGGTCTTTTTACATGAGTAAGTATTCAGGGAAGATCGGTTCAGATTTATATTAAAGCTCCATATATATGTTCCTCCCGATTTGGTATCAAACCGCTATAGAAGTTGAATTTTACTTCCGATCATTAAAATTTTCCAGAAAGATGTTTCTCACTTTAGGAACGAATATTGCTTAATTTAGCGATTATCGCTCCAGAATTAGATAATACGTTTCTACCCATTTACCAATTATTCCAAATTATTATGGCAATGACCCTTATCGCATTGTTAGGGAGGTGTAGGGTATTATATAGTCGGCCCCGCCCGACTTTCTGCCTTTCCTTACTGGTTTCTGTATATAATAAATTGAAGTTAGAATTTCTAAGCTAGAAAAGAGACAAAAATTATATTGTTATGTTTGGGCAGTTTCTGGGAAAATGGTAGCCATAAATATTGTATTGTTATATTTATGTTTGGGCAGTTTTTGGGAAAATGGTAGGAAAAAATATTGTCTAGCGGCAAAACTGTTCGTGCTTTTTTTCGCACAATGTTCCGCTAACGCGATTTTTTATACCCTACACCACGCTGTGGTACAGGGTATTATAACTTTGTGCATTTGTTTGTAACACACAAAAGGAGAAGAAATAGACCCATCGTTTATTATACCGATCGACTTAGAATCACTATCTGAGTTGATTTAGCTATGTCCGTCTGTCCGTCTGTCTGTCCGTCTGTCTGTGCATGTATTCTTGTAATCAAAGTACAGGTCGCAATTATGGTCCGATCTCGACGAAACTTTACACATATCTTTTTTTTTAGCCCAAGGACGATCCCTATTGAATTTGGTTAAAATCGGTTCAGATTTAGAAATAGCCCCCATATATATGTTAGCCCCGATTTGACATTTAAGCGCAGTAAAAACTTTATTTTATATCCGATCAGTATGAAATTCGGCAGAAAGAGGTTTCTTATTATATGAATGAATACTGTTAAATTTGGAAGAAATCGGTTCAGATTTAGATATAGCCCCCATATATATGTTACCCCCGATTTCACATGTATGCGCTGTAAAAACAGTATTTTATATCCGATCAGTATGAAATTCGTCAGAAAGAGGTTTCTTATTATGAATGAACACTTTTAAATTTGGAAGAAATCGTTTCCGATTTAGATATAGCCCCCATATATACGTTACCCCCGATTTGACATGTGAGCGCTGTAAAAATGTTATTTGATATCCGATCAGTGCGAAAGTCGGCAAAAAGAGGTTTCTTTCTACATGAAGGAATACTGTCAAATTCGGAGAAACTCGGTTTAGATTTAGATATAACACCCATATATATGTTACCCCCGATTTGACCTGTAAGCGCTGTAGAAATTGTATTTTACATCCGATCAGTGCAAAATTCGGCAGAAAAAAGTGCAAAATTTAGATATAGCTCCCATATATATGTTACCCCCGATTTGACATGTAAGCGCTGTAAAAACTGTATTTTATATCCGATCAGTGCGAAATTCGGCAGAAAGAGGTTGCTTATTACATGAAGGAATACTGCCAAATTCGGAGAAAATCGGTTCAGATTTAGATATAGCTCCCATATATATGTTACCCCCGATTTGACATTTAAGCGCTGTAGAGACTGTATTTTATATCCGATCAGTACGAAATTCGACAGAAGGAGGTCTTTTTACATGAATTAATATTCAGGGAAGATCGGTTCAGATTTATATTAAAGCTCCATATATGTATATGTTCCTCCTGATTTGGTATCAAGCCGCTATAGAAGTTGTATTTTACTTCCGATCATTAAAATTTTCCAGAAAGATGTTTCTCAATTTAGGAACGAATATTGCTTAATTTAGCGATTATCGTTTCAGAATTAGATAATATGTTTCTACCCATTTACCAATTATTCCAAATTATTATGGCATGACCCTTATCGCATTGTTAGGGAGGTGTAGGGTATTATATAGTCGGCCCGCCCGGCTTTCTGCCTTTCCTTACTGGTTTTATGTTAGATTTGTGTCCAGCTAATCTTGTTTTTAATTTATTTTTAGTTGTTTCAATATATTTTTCAGTAATTTTACCCAGACTGCAGAGGATTTTCTAATCTGCATTTTAATGTGAAAAACAATATACGAATACCTTCTCTGTATACATATATATGTACGAGTATACTAACATTTTAATACCCGGCATAGCCCGGGTTGTCTTTTAGCAACGTGATGCATACTTGGTAAGCTTTAAGATATTCTAATAAAAACTCCGATTAAAAGACAACATCAAAACAGTACAATTTTGAATCTAAACTCTAGTATGAAAATCCTATGGTACAGGGTTTGTTTCACGGCAGATGTTTGTAACACCTGAAAATAACACAGCTAGACCCACCTTAAAGTATACCGATCGACTCAGAATCACTAGCTGAGTCGATTTAACCATGTATGTCCGTCCGTCTGTCCATGTAAAGTTGTTCGTCGACTACAGGTCGCAATTTCACTCCGATCGTTCTGAAATTTTGCAGTTTAGAGTATTTCGCAGCTGTAAAGATCCCTGTTGGTTGAAATCGGTTCAGATTTAGTTATAGCTCCCATATATTTCTTTCGTCCGATTTGGCCCTTTAGTCCTATAGAAGCTGTATTTTACATCCAATCGTTTTGAAATTTAGAATGGTAGAGTTTCTTGATCCATGAACCAACATTGCTGAATTTGAAGAAAATCGGTTAAGATTTAGCTATAGGTCCCATATATATGTTTCGTCCGATTTGGCCCTTTAGTCCTATAGAAGCTGTATTTTACATCCAATCATTTTGAAATTTAGAATGGTAGAGTTTCTTGATCCATGAACCAACACTACCGAATTTGAAGAATATCGGTTAAGATTTAGCTATAGCTCCCATATATATCTTTCGTCCGATTTGGCCCTTTAGTCCTATAGAAGCTGTATTTTACATCCAATCGTTTTGAAATTTAGAATGGTAGAGTTTCTTGATCCATGAACCAACATTGCTGAATTTGAAGAAAATCGGTTAAGATTTAGCTATAGCTCCCATATATATGTTTCGTCCGATTTGGCCCTTTAGTCCTATAGAAGCTGTATTTTACATCCAATCATTTTGAAATTTAGAATGGTAGAGTTTCTTGATCCATGAACCAACACTACCGAATTTAAAGAATATTGGTTAAGATTTAGCTATAGCTCCCATATATATCTTTCGTCCGATTTGGCCCTTTAGTCCTATAGAAGCTGTATTTTACATCCAATCATTTTGAAATTTAGAATGGTAGAGTTTCTTGATCCATGAACCAACATTGCTGAATTTGAAGAAAATCGGTTAAGATTTAGCTATAGCTCCCATATATATGTTTCTTCCGATTTGGCCCTTTAGTCCTGTAGAAGCTGTATTTTACATCCAATCATTTTGAAATTAAGAATGGTAGAGTTTCTTGATCCATGAACCAACACTACCGAATTTGAAGAAAATCGGTTCAGATTTAGCTATAGCTCCCATACATATGTTTCGTCCGATTTGGCCCTTTAGTTCTATAGAAGCTATATTTTACATCCAATCGTTTTGAAATTTAGAATGGTAGAGTTTCTTGATCTATGAACCAACATTGCCAAATTTGAAGAAAATCGGTTAAGATTTAGCTATAGCTCCCATATATATGTTTCATCCGATTTGGCTCTTTAGATCCAATCGTTTTAATACCCTACACCACACTGTGGTACAGGGTATTATTTAAGTATAAAATGTCCCAAAAGTAAATTTATGTAAACAATTTATACATGAATTACAAAATGTATATATCAGAGTTATTCAATATTACGAGAGTGGTGTGGGGTATTATATAGTCGGCCCCGCCCGACTTTAGCCTTTCCTTACTTAGTTTGTGTTTATTAGAATATTTGTATGTGTTTATTAGAATAGCAATTTTCAACTTAATGTTGACTTGTCAAACAATAGCAATTTTAAAATTTAATTTCTAAGTATAAGTTAGTTTCAGTGGCAATGAAATATCATATTCTAATTGATCACTTCTGCACCGACTTGAACACGGAAACAAACAAGTAAGAAAGTTTAGTCGGGTAAACCGAATTATGAATCCCCTCACCTTCAGTACCAAAAAAAATTTTTTTTTTGGTTTAATTAAGTTATTATCAATTTAAATTGCATTTCGTCGCCGTCGTGGTAAAAGTAGCTATGTGTTTGTTCCTAATTTTTTAGAAGAGCAAATAACCTGATAAATTTTATTATTTCGCGATAATTTTAATATGACGTGAAATAGGAATTCGAAGGTATATATTTTACACGTTCCAATTCATTATCCAATCATATTAAAATCATATTAAAAATATGACGACAAAATTCATCAAGAGGATTATTCCGTTCGTTAGCTGACTTTTGACGAAAAAATAATAGTGATGATGTACAAATTCGTCGTCATGACGTAGCTTTTTCTTTCAGTGTACACTGTACAAAATTTCGAATATTTGTATACACTGGTATTAAAGTTATAAGCTTTAGACATTCGGCGCAGAGTTGTGCATTTGTTTTGGAAGTTACAAAAGGGGCGTGCTAATAACGCCCACTTTACTCAAGACTCAGGTACTATAAAATCATTATACTGTACAACATTTTAAGTATTTGGATAAACTGATATTAAAGCTATAAGCTGTTAACTTTTCGTGCAAAATGGTCCACTTGTGTGGGAGGTACCAAAAGGGGCGTGGCAACTTCGCCCATTTTTCTTGAAGGGTTGGCGACTAATAAACTAATACTATGTGTGGAATTACAGAAGAATCGAGTAAGTAGTATAGAATGTAGAAGATAGCCCTTTATGGGGGAGGTACTACAGGGTGGCGCAGAATGAGCTATATGGTTTATAACTTTTTTTATTTAAGCGATTATTATAATTTTTTTTAAAACATACAGTATATTTTTGGGGAATTATTTGCAATTAGCTTTGAAAAATTATATCCTGTAAGTGATGTCAATATTCTGCTTCGCACATATCATTGCTCTTTTTAGCATATTTTCCAAAACTTTTCGGAAAAAGTCAATTATTTTTGTACGTTGTTTGATTCATAATTAATTTCCCAAGTCTCCTTCACATAATGCTAAAAAAAACAAAGAAAGAATAATAACACAGTGCGGCAAAATAAACTCAAGTTGAGGAGCAAATGACGCGATCGGTCCATACTTTTTCAAAAATGATGCCGGTGAGAAAGTAACCGTCAATGGCGAACCGTTATCGTGCCATGATAACCGACTATTTGATGCCTGAAATTGAAGCTCGTGATCTCGGCGACATTTGGTTTCAACTAGGGATGTAACGAAAGTGACTTTAGCGAATGCGAAAGCGAATATTGAAATATATTTCTTGTGAATGCGAATGCGAAAGCGAAAGCGAATAGTGAAATATGAATTTTTGCGAAAGCGAATAATAGTTTGACCCTTTAGTACCAACAAAATTAAGGAACTAAATTGATACTTTTCCCGGATATTCTAGTATTACGAATGTTTTCCATATTTTTACCTCCTGTTATCATAAGGACAAGCATATTTTTCAACTGTCTTGAAGAGAAGTGGAAGAGGTTTTCAATGGTATTAATATCTTCAAAATATGTGAAGCGAATAAGAGGATATAACACTTTTAACAAATGGATGCGAATACTGAAATATATTTTTGCGAAAGCGAATGCGAAAGCGAATAATCCAAAGATGGTTTTAGCGAAAGCGAATGTTAAAATTATGCGAATAATTCGCGTTCGCATATGCGAATGCGAATATTCGTTACGGCGCCACTTGCCACACATCGCATCAATCAATGGATTTATTGAAAGAACACTTCGGTGAGCGGATAATTTCACGTTTTGGGCCGGTCGATTGGCCACCAAGATCGTGTGATAACACACCGTTAGGCTTTTTCTTGTGGGGATATGTAAAGTCTAAAGTTTATGCGGACAAACGCGCTTCGATTCAGGCCTAGGAGCAAAACATCACGCGTGTCATTCGCCAGTTAACAGTCGAAATGCTCGAACGAGTCATCGAAAATTGTACTCAACGGACTGACCATCTGAGACGTAGCCGCGGCTAACATTTGATAGACATAATCTTCAAAAAATAAATGCCAAAGAATGTTCTTTCAAATGATAATAAACATTCCTCATTTAATTTGAATTTTCTATGTTTTTTTCTTTAAAAAAGTAGGGAACCTCGAAATGGATCACCCTATATATGTTTCGTCCGATTTGGCTCTTTAGAAACTAAAGTTCAAGTCCAATCGTTTTAAAATTTAGCATATTTTAAATCTTTGGTTTTCAAATAGTTTTGTCTGTTTGATCATAACACGATCATAAGAAATTGGTTTAATATTTGCGATCAATCTACTTGAAAGTTTAGCAAATATATTATGTTTAGCTCTTAATCGATCCTTTAAATATCAGAATTATATTATTTTGCTCCCAACTGTTCAAATTTCATAAATCTGAGAGGGGTACTATTCCAGTCGCACTCTTAACTATATGGGTGAAAACTTTCTGCATAATACCACTCAGAGGTCCAGAAGTCGGAAAAAGCGTCTAGGAAAATCAAATGGTTTATTATACTAAGCGTAGTTAATACAATGATAGCTACGTTCCATGTTTCGATTTAATCGGTTAAGTATTGTAGTAAAAACATAAAACGAAATTAAAGTTGGCGGATTTATGTCCGGTTTGACCACTGGCTGGACATGGAATTCTTGATTTCGCATCTCCTTGAAGATCAATATACGAGTATGCTCACTAGGGACTTGGTCACCACTGCACTGACCACTGTTCAAATTGAGTGAATGTGAATAGTATATTTAAGCTTGTGTGTGTGCAAAAAAATATTTTTGTACTCTTGATACGGACATTCAGTTTGCCGCAATTTTCTACTAGAATTTTTAAAAAAATTACAGTTTGAAACCAGATTATTCACAGAATGCCGGTATCAAATAAAGCAGATACTAATAAAATATAACCGAATTACAATAAACAAGATTTAGAAAAATCTCACAATGATTTTTCTCAAACGGTCTATAATGGACCACTGGCTATATTTGTTCGTAAATAGGAAATCTTAGACTCAATTTCAGAAGACTTCGATATGCTGAATTCAAATCTGCCATCAGAATTATCGAATAACTTCGGGTTTTTGGAATTTAGACAGAAAAGTGAAAAGAGCTGATTTTGTTTCAGTTCTGATTATATTATTCTATCTATTACTTTTAACCAAAAAATAACTTATATCATATTAACAGTTAATTCCTTAAGTAAAAACGTCATTTATTGAAACATTAATATCTAAATATGTATACATAATTCTAACAATTATTGACTTAATTGATCTATAATAAAATAATTTCAAATTCTTACAGTTCACTTAACCGCTAATGTGACATAAGGATTTGTTTTGAAAAAGTAATTGCTGCAATGTAATCTGCACTCAGGAAAGAATCAGCTCATTTCACATTTCTATTTCAAAATATCAAAAAGAGAAGTTAATTGACATTTCTGGTGCCAGATTCGGATTCAGCGTATCGACGTCTTCTGAAATCGAGTCTAAGGTCCATTATGGACCGTTTCAGAAAAATCATTGTGCATTTTTTTTAAATCTTGTTTAGTATAATTCTGTTATGTTTTATTAGTCGTATGCCATAAATACAACCAATTCTGCCTTACTTTTTACATGCGCTATATGAATAATCTGGTTCCAAAGTGTAATTTTGTTCAAAAATCCAGTAGAAAATCGCGTAAATGTGAATATCACTATGAAGAGTACAAAAATATTTTTTTTTACCGCGTAATTGATAAATAATGTGGGCTTATTTTAGAACAAAAAATATTTAGATCCAGATGGAGAATGTAATTAAATATGCAAATCTGTGTGCAAAATTCCGATATTCGCGAATGTGCATGCCAAATATTAGCGTAAACTTTTGAATATGTCGGCAGTAAAATAGAAAACAAAAAGCCCCACAAGCAGACTAATGAGGCCATATCTTCCGCGAAAATTATTTTTTTGCAAAACGACAGAAATTGTGTTTTTGATTTGGCGTCCGAATCCACATACCGATTCTCCTCAAAAAATTCGAAAAAAATAATTTTAGGCCGTTTGTAAAAAATGTTAACTTACTTTAAGATTTGACGAAAAAAATGTTTATTTAAATAGAACTTGTAAACGATAAGACCAAGGATTTCATAAAAAACATTTTGCATCATACAACTTATGATTTGTCCAAAGGCTGGAAAATTGTACAAATACGTACTAATATTATGAACAAGCACTGTAAGCACAAACATTGACTCACACAAATATATCTACGAACGAAATAGTTAAAATTACAACGTTTTCAATTTCCCACAGAAAAACGGAAAAACTCAATTGAAAAAATCCTATGATTTCGCTTGGGGAGGGTGATAGCACATAAGAGCCTTCTAAAATGCGTTTCTCTATGTATATGTAAGCATGTATGCGCGTCGGCGTATACACATAACTGAACACCTACATATTGCACGCAGCAATTTCAACTATGGATTGCAGGAAAAAAGCGAAATGTATTGCATCTCACCCACCCTAGGGCAAGACAAAAAAACATAGGAAAAACTATCCGAACACCTTTTTCAAGCTCAGGCGAGTTGCAAAAGATAAAACATTACATATACGCTCCCACATGCACACTCAGAGTTATATTCCAGATAGGGTTTCTCACTGCTTGCGATTTACAATTACGTATATCTCATAAAATGGTAATAACAGGATCTGGGAAGGAGAACCCTTTTTTTACCAATTGCATGGGATGTACCAATCGATCTAATATATGCAATTAGATCGATTGGTATACCCTCCCCGTCCTATGGTGGAGGGTATACAAAAAGTTGTTCACATTTAGATACAGCCGGTTTCTATTTAGATATTTCTGTTTAGATAGTTATACCCTTCAATACACTGTGGTACAGGTTGTTATGAGTTTCTACATTTCTTTGTAACACCTAAAAGGAGGAAAGACAGACCCATCGTTTGTTATACCGATCGACTCAGAATCACTTTCTGAATCGCGGATGCGAGTTCCAAGGTGCATTAGATCACTCCAATTTGTGACTACTTTTTCAAATAAATCTGGCCATGTGGCGTTAATGATGGCTTTAATATTGACTTCCAAAGCTTCAAGACTTGCTGGTTTGTCGTCATAAACCAATGACGTAAGCCATCAGAAGAAATCCAGAGTGAAAAGGACTACTTCTGAAAATAAAGTTGTCACCAAATTTATTTTGCAATTTGGTTGGTGGTGAAAATGTCCCCCCAGTACTCACAACAGGAGGTACGGTGAAGGAAAGGCGTAATTTCCAACCATCAAAACGGAATGCGCAATGAACAACGGATAGCTCTCAGGATTTTGAAGAAATTCGAGGCGGTTGAGGTTTCGACTCTTACCAAAAAATAAAAAGGAGCCACTTACCTGTGGGTCAGAATATTTAATATCGACCTATGTAGTTTATTTTTGGCTAAATGTTAATAAAACGTTTATGTTTTTGAGAATTTAAAAAAAATGTTTTTTTTTGAAAAAACCTTTGTAGAAAAAATTCATCCCCCCTCGATATTCTTCAAATTTTCACAGAATATTCTTCGCACTCTCACAAATCTAGAACAGTAAAAAATTGTTGAGAGACTCAATATTTGTAAAATTTATGGATGAAATACCAAGACTAGTCTGACAATTTTCCACCGTTTTTGCAAAACACTACACAGTGGTACGAATTCAAAAAGGGGAAATAATTCCACCGTTTCTTAACCAAACAACCGTTGCGACCAAACTTGGCATGGTAGATGAAGAGGTGTTAGGTTTTATATTTGGCCCCCCTATGTCAGACAGGGGCGAAGCTAGAGGGCCTCAAACTTGGCCACATCGGATGAAGAAAATGTTCAAGCGCGTGTAACTCGTGTTTCTCTTCCGATTTTAAAATTTCTTTTTGTGTGTGTTCTACTAACTGGGGTCCACAAATAAACTGTTTACACCTAAGAATTATCTCGTATAGTTACCGAGATATCTGCAATTAAAAATTTAATTTTTCATTTTTTCCCTTACCGTGTGCTAGTATTTTGTAAATATTGGTTTGATATACCCAACAGATGTTTGTCAATTTTTTAAGGAAAAAAATATAAATACATATATATAACTTCAAGTAGTAATAACTGTTGTACTATTGGATATATCGATCATACATAATGATACGGATGAAATCGGTGCATACTGTGCTCCGATATTTACAAAGATTTGAAGAAAATCGAGGAGGATCAATTTTTCTACAACGGTTTTTTTCAAAAAAAAACTATCGTAAACATTTTTTTTACAACATTTTCAAAAAAAAAACATTTTTTCGAAAAATCTCGCATTGTGTCCTCTTTAAAACAAAGTAAACTTTGCGAAAATCTGTTCAGCCTTTCGAGAGCAATTACAAATTTGTTAAAACGCAAAAACTCGTTTTTTCTAAAATTAAAATGCCCACAAAATTTTTTCAAACCAAAATTTAAAAAAATAATGATAGCGAGATCTTATTTTAACTAATTGTAACTGCCTTTAAACATTTTAGCCAAAAATAAACTACATAGGTCGATATTAAATATTCTGAAATTGTATTATGTAAAATGTAAATATTTTCAATTTTCGCTCAATTAAACATATCCTTTTTATTTCTTTTGATAAATCTTTTTTTGCTCTATAACATAAAGCAATTCACTGTTACGTCTCTTGCCGGCAATAATTTCGTAATTAATTTTTCTTTTCAATTTGTACACCTTGAAGTCTTTTAAGATACTGATTTGCTGGTACATAGTTACTTTAATAATAATAATAATGGTCCATAAATTCGGTCGCAGTTTCAGTACACCACATTATACACCTGAAAGAATCTTTGCTCAGAATTATTAATTAATGTTATTATTTATTAAAATTATTATTAATATTTAAAAATATTCTTCTACATCCAGTTTTATTTGTGGACAAAATATAATTGCACATGTGACGAGCACAGTAATTTTTCTGCATTGAACTCTAATTTTTAAATTCAAATGCCATTTTTATGCATCTGTTTGTAAAACCCAAAAGAAGAAGAAATATACCCATCGTTTATTATACCGATCGACTTAGAATCACTTTCTGAGTTGATTTAGCTATGTCCGTCTGTCCGTCTGTCTGTCTCTCCGTCTGTCCGTCTGTGCATGTATTCTTGTAATCAAAGTACAGGTCGCAATTATGGTCCGATCTCGACGAAACTTTACACATATATCTTTTTTTTTGGCCCAAGGATGATCCCTATTGAATTTGGTTAAAATCGGTTCAGATTTAGATATAATCCCCATATATATGTTAGCCCCGATTTGGCATGTAAGCGCTGTAAAAACTTTATTTTATATCCGATCAGTATGAAATTCGGCAGAAAGAGGTTTCTTACTATATGAATGAACACTGCTAAATTCGGAGAAAATCGGTTCAGATTTAGATATAGCCCCCATATATATGTTACCCCCGATTTGACATGTAAGCGCTGTAGTTACTGTATTTTATATCCGATCAGTACGAAATTCGTCAGAAGGAGGTCTTTTTACATGAATAGGTTAGGTTAGGTTAGGTTGAAGAGAGGAGACTTTTAAACGTCTCATGTCCATGGACATACACTTAAGCCAGTGGTTCGGCCTGTTGTGCGCTCCTTATTTATGATCTTTATACCCTCACTTTAGTGTGACGAGGGTATATATCATTTGCTACGGAAAAAAGTGTAACACGTCGAAGGAGTGACCTAAGGCCCCAAGTATGTTCGGAGGAAATCCGTTTTGGGTCATTTTATGTCGAATGAGCAATGTCCGTCCGTCTGTCTGTCTGTCTGTCTGTCTGTCTGTCTGTCTGCTGGCTGGTGCGCACGATAACTCTCGAAAGGAGTAACCGATTGACTTCAAATTTGGTATGTGGTAATATTTTTTTCTATCTCCGGCTAAGTTCGAAGATGGGCCATATTGGTCCACTCCTTCTACTACCTCCCCCACAAAGGGTTAAAATGTTGTGAAATATTGATTCTTTAATAACTGCTATACTACTTATTCGAATCTGTTGAACTTCCACACGTAGTATTAGCTTATTAGTAGCTATCAACTCGAGAAAAATGGGCGAAGTCGCCACGTCCCTTTTGGTACCTTCCACACAAATGTACCTTTTTGCACCAAAAGTTAACAGCTTATAACATTAATAACAGTGTATAAAAATACTTGAAATTTTGTACAGAGTAATGTTTTTATAGTGTCTATAGCCCTGTGAAAAATGGGCGTTATTGCCACGCCCCTTTTTGTACCTCCCACACAAAATGCCCAAATCATACCACAATTTAATGTCTCATAACGTTTATACCAGTGCACATAAATGCTTATAAGTCGGCACAGTGCAATGAATTTAAAGTATCTAATGTTCAGCGAAAAAAAGGTGTATTTGATAAACCCCTTCTGGTACCTCCCACACAAATTGACAGAATAATTTGAGTAATATTCAATATTACACTACTCACAAAGTGAGGGTATACCTTAGTCGGTTTACCCGACTGAAACTTTCTTACTTGTTTTATACCTCACGAGTTACAGAAAATCGGTACTAGACACGAATTTTCTCAGTATCTTCCAGTCATATTCTCTGAGATGAGTCAAGTCTGGTAATATGTCGGACCCGAAATGTTGGGATCTTGCATGTGTGAAAGCCGGGCAGTGATGTTCCATCGTTTCGATGTTTTCTCTGCATGCCCTGCATTCGTCGTTTCCTGCTAGTCCTATGCGATGAAGATGTGCTTGTAAGCTTGAGTGTCCCGTTAGAACACTAATCATCTTACTAATATCGATCTTTTTAAGTTTCAGAAGACTTCTTGTTTTCTTTTCATTTGGGTCACCCCACAGTATCTTTGCAGTTGCTCCTACTGTTGCGCTATTCCACATAGTTTTATGAGCCATCACTGCCCAGTGCTTCAACTCATTTTTCGTGGCTTCGAAAGGTTTCCAATTTTTCAAGTTTATTACTCGAAGTTCTCTGCCTTTGAAGCCAAGTTGTTTGCCCGTTCATTTCCAATCACTCCGTTGTGTCCTGGTACCCAGCAAATACGCAATTGACCATGGGCTGAGTAATCATTTATCGTTCTTTTACAGTCCAACACAGTTCTGGATTTGACCCTTTCCGATGTTATTGCTTTAATCGCCTTTTGGCTATCTGTGAAGATGTTGGCATATTTAGGCTTTGTCGTGTTACTGAGCCAGTTCACACACTCCGTGATTGCTCGAACTTCTGCTTGAAATACCGTGTTATGGTCAGGGAGGCGGAAGTGAAGTTCGACTTCTGGTTCATCAATAAAAAGTCCCAGACCCGTCCTTCCTCCTCGCTTGGACCCATCCGTGTAGCAGCTGGTTCCCACTGGCACATGGGCCAAAGTTCCATTTTCCCAGGAGCGTCTGTCTGGCACAAACGTATCACAGTTAGCTGTATCTGGCGTTTGAATGTGACCAACTAGATATTCTAAAATCTTCTGATGGTACGACTTGTGGTCTCGATTTATCCATTCACCCATCACTTGTAGACGTCTTGCTGTGAGGGCTGCCTCATACTTTATACGGATGTCTATTGGTTGGATGTGCAGTATAGTCTCCAACGCTTTTGTTGGTGCAGTTCTAAATGCCCCGCTTATGCCTAGACAGCACATACGTTGAATTTTACATGAATAAGTATTCAGGGAAAATCGGTTCAGATTTATATTAAAGCTCCATATATATGTTCCTCCTGATTTGGTATCAAACCGCTATAGAAGTTGTATTTTACTTCCGATCATTAAAATTTTCCAGAAAGATGTTTCTCACTTTAGGAACGAATATTGCTTAATTTAGCAATTATCGTTTCAGAATTAGATAATACGTTTCTACGCATTTACCAATTATTCCAAATTATTATGGCAATGACCCTTATCGCATTGTTAGGGAGGTGTAGGGTATTATATAGTCGGCCCCGCCCGACTTTCTGCCTTTCCTTACTGGTTTTAAAAATGAAATAACTCCCCAAATCGAAAATTGGGGATTTATTTCATTGCCAAAAATTGGGGTCTTATTTCATTATGAAATAACTCCCCAAAATAAAAATGAAATAACTCCCCAAAAATTGAAACAAACCCCCAAATATAGCTGTTGTTGTTTTCTGTAAAATTTTTTGGGGACTTATTTCATTTTCGATTTGGGGGATTATTTCATAGAGCCAAAATTTAAATGTAGTTATTATATTATTGCAGAAACTTATTCTTAATTTAAAAAAAATAAATTGTTATCCATATATAGTTTAGTAGATACGAAAGAATTAAAATGAATATTAAATTCAGCGATTGCAGTTTTCCTTTGAAAAAAATAAGTGGGCTCGGTCTTCTGACTGCAAAGAAATGAAGGACGGGATGCTATTCTTTAAATTAAGGCAAAAAATCCAAAAGTCTTTGACCGTTTGCTGAACAAACCTGTGCATTTTCTGAAAGTGGATTACGAATTTTATGAGAAAAAATCGATTTGAATAGTATGTGCAGTGGGGACGGGGCTTGACGAATTCTGATGAAACTTGACATATAAATGTTGTTTATTCTAGGATCCAAATTTTAAGACTTTTCCTTGGATAGAAACATTTTTATAAGAAAACATGGATTTGGTGTTAATGCGCGGAGGTCGGTGGACATGTCCGATTTTGATGAAACTTGGCATGTATATAAGTATTTTGTTTCATCTAGGAAGTGTTATACCAAATTTGAAGACTTTTTCTTGGATAGGAAACATTTTATGAGAAACCAGTAAGGAAAGGCAGAAAGTCGGGCGGGGCCGACAATATAATACCCTACACCTCCCTAACAATCGGACCATAACTGCGACCTGTACTTTGATTACAAGAATACATCTACAGACAGACTGACGGACATTGCTAAATCGACTCAGAAAGTGATTACAAGTCAATCGGTATAATAAACAACGGGTCTATCTCTTCTCCTTTTGGGTGTTACAAACAAATGCACAAAGTCATAATACCCTGTACCACAGTGTGGTGTAGGGTATACAAATCGATTTGGATTGTGGGCGATAGTCGTGGCTGATTTTGATGAAATAGCATTTCTATTCCTAATTTGGTAAATATATTACTCCCTGCCAACTTTCAATGATTTTGGACCACTCCTTATATTTTTTGCACAAAAATATATGAAGCCATCCCACTTTGCGGCAGGTAGAGATG
Source organism: Eudasyphora cyanicolor (assembly GCA_963930755.1). Classification (NCBI taxonomy): domain Eukaryota; kingdom Metazoa; phylum Arthropoda; class Insecta; order Diptera; family Muscidae; genus Eudasyphora; species Eudasyphora cyanicolor. Next base: position 153,154,726 of record OZ005737.1, read on the forward strand.
CACATGTGCATTACGAAAAGAGAGCTGTACAATTGTATTACAAAAACCAGTAAGGAAAGGCTAAAGTCGGGCGGTGCCGACTATATAATACCCTACACCACTCTCGTAATATTGAATAACTCTGATATATAAATTTTGTAATTCGTGTATAAATTGTTTACATAAATTTACTTTTGGGACATTTTATACTTAAATAATACCCTGTACCACAGTGTGGTGTAGGGTATAAAAACGATTGGATCTAAAAAGCCAAATCGGATGAAACATATATATGGGAGCTATAGCTAAATCTTTACCGATTTTCTTCAAATTGGGCAATGTTGGTTCATGAATCAAGAAACTCTACCATTCTAAATTTCAAAAGGATTGAATGTAAAATATAGCTTCTATAGAACTAAAGGGCCAAAACGGACGAAACATATATATGGGAGCTATAGCTAAATCTTAACCGATTTTCTTCAAATTCGGTAGTGTTGGTTCATGGATCAAGAAACTCTACCATTCTAAATTTCAAAACGATTGGATGTAAAATACAGCTTTTATAGGACTAAAGAGCAAAATCGGACGAGAGATATATATGGGAGCTATATCTCAATCTGAACCGATTTCAACCAAATTCAATAGAGATCTTAACAGCCGCGATCTAAACTGAAAAATTTCAGAACGATCGGAGTGAAATTGCGACCTGTAGTCGACGAACAACTTTACATGGACAGACGGACGGACGGACATCGTTAAATCGACTCAGCTAGTGATTCTGAGTCGATCGGTATACTTTAAGGTGGGTCTAGCTGTGTTATTTTCAGGTGTTACAAACATCTGCCGTGAAACAAACTTATAATACCCTGTACCACAGTGTGGTGTAGGGTATAAAAAACGTGCATGGACCAAGAAACTCTACCATTCTAAATTTCAAAACGATTGGATGTAAAATACAGCTTTTATAGGACTAAATGGCAAAATCGGACGAAACATATATATGGGAGCTATAGCTAAATCTTAACCGATCCCGCCCAACTAATCACGTAGACTGCCACCAGATACATATACACAAAATTACAGCATTCTCGCTACTAAATTGTGCAAGATAACTCAATTTTGGGTTATATGGGGCGGGGCCACGCCCTTTGGTCAGATCCCGCTCATTTTTAGACCAAACACGTAGGCTTCCACCAGACACATATACACAAAATTACAGCACTCTCGTTAACAAATTGTGCAACATATCTTAATTTCAAAATTTGACTAATATGGGCGGAACCACGCCTATTGGTCCTATCCCGCCAACGGATATGTATGCACGAAATTCCAGCTCTCTCGATAACAAATTGTGCAAGATATCACATTTTTAAAATTTGGCTTATATTGGCGGTGCCACGCCCATTGGTGCGATCCGGCCCATTTTTGGACCAATCACCTGGACTGCCACCAGATACATATGTACAACATTACAGCACTCTAGCTAACAAATTGTGCAAGATATATCAATTTCAAAATTTGGCTTATATGGGCGGGGCCACGCCCATTGGTCCGATTCCGCCCATTTTTGGAAAATTCACATAATCTGCCACTAAATGCATACACACAAAATTTCAGCACTCTAGCTAAAAATTTTTCTCAATATCAAAATTGGACCCATATGGGCGGGTCCACGCCCACTTGATATATCGAAAATTCAAGTACCCTATTTTCAGCACCCCCTACACATGTACATTCTGTGAAAATTTCAAGATGACCGGTCTAGCCGTTTAGACGTCTATACGGAACAAACAAACAAACCCACAAACAGACACTCTCTTTTATATATATAGAAGACTAGCTGAGCCCGGTGCGCTTCGCTGCCCATGTCAAAATTAGCGCTGTAGAAACTGTATTTTATATCCGATCAGTACGAAATTCGGCAGAAAGAGGTTTGTTATTACATGAAGGAATACTGACAAATTCGGAGAAAATCGGTTCAGATTTAGATATAGTCCCCATATATATGTTACCCCCGATTTGACATGTAAGCGCTGTAGAAACTGTATTTTATATCCGATCAGTACGAAATTAGGCAGAAAGAGGTTTGTTATTACATGAAGGAATACTGCCAAATTCGGAGAAAATCGGTTCAGATTTAGATATAGCCCAATATATATGTTACCCCTGATTTGAAATTCTAGCGCTGTAGAAACTGTATTTTATATCCGATCAGTAAGAAATTCGGCAGAAAGAGGTTTCTTATTACATGAAGGAATACCGAAAAATTCGGAGAAAATCTGTTCAGATTTAGATATAGCCCCCATATATATATGTTACCCCCAATTTGACATGTAAGCGCTGTAGAGACTGTGTTTTATATCCGATCAGTCCGAAATTCGACAGAAACAGATTTCTATTTTACATGAATGAGTATTCAAGGAAAATCGATTCAGATTTATATATAACCTCCATATATATGTTCCTCCAGATTTGATTACAAAACGCTATAGAAGTTGTACTTTACTTCCGATCATTACAATGTTTCTCATTTTAGGAACGAATATTGCTTAATTTAGCGATTATCGGTTCAAAATAAGATATACATACACACACACACCACATTTACCAATTATTCTAAATTATTATCGCAATGACCCTTATCGCATTGTTAGGGAGGTGTAGGGTATTATATAGTCGGCCCCGCCCGACTTTCTGCCTTTCCTTACTGGTATTAGTAATAAATTCAGTGAATGAAAAAATACCGAATTCAGTGGAAAGTCCAGAAAATAGAAATGTATACTTCTAAAATATCCAAATTCTTGGTTCATTGGTCATGCATCACATTATCATATTGCGATTGTATTGGAGTGAGCAGCTGTAATTATCGCATACCGAGCATTTTTGTTCATGTATTTCCTATATAATACTTGCAAGATATATCAAAATATGGGCTGGGCCACGCCCACTGGTCCTATTCCGCCCATTTGTAATCCAATCACGTAGATTGCTACCAGATACATATACGCAAAATTTCAACACTCTCGCTAACAAAATGAGCAAGATAATTCAATTTAAAAATTTGTCTTATATGGGCGGTGGCACGCCCATTGGTCAGATCCCGCCAATTTTTGGACCAATCACGTGGACTGTCACCAAATACATATGTACAACATTGCAGCACTCCCGCTAGCAAATTGTGCAAGATATCAAAATTTCAAAATTTGGTCTATGTGGGCGGGGCCACGGCCATTGGGTCGATCCCGCCCATTTTTGGACCAATCACGTAGACTGCCACCAGATACATATACACAAAATTACAGCATTCTCGCTGCTAAATTGTGCAAGATAGCTCAATTTTGGGTTATATGGGCGGGGCCACGCCCATATAACCCATTTTTAGACCAATCACGTAGACTGCCACCAGACACATATACTCAAAATTACAGCACTCTCGCTAACAAATTGTGCAAGATATCTAAATTTCAAAATTTGGCTTATGTGGGCGGGGCCAAGCCCATTGGTCCGATCCCGCCCATTTTTTGACCAATTACGTAAAATGCCACCAGATACATATACGCAACATTGCAGCACTCCCGCTAGCAAATTGTGCAATATATCAAAATTTCAAAATTTGGTCAATGTGGGCGGGGCCACGCCTATTGGTCCGAACCCGCCCATTTTTGGACCAATCACGTAGATCGCCAACGGATACTCTAGCTAGCTCTAGCACTCTAGCTAAAAATTTTTCTCAATACCAAAATTTGACCCATATGGGCGGGTCCACGCCCACTTGATATTTCGAAAATGCAAGTACCCTATTTTCAGCACCCCCTACACATGTACATTCTGTGAAAATTTCAAGATGATCGGTCAAGCCGTTTAGACGTCTATACGGAACAAACAAACATACATACATACAAACAAACAAACAAACAAACAAACAAACAAACAAACAAACAAACAAACAAACAAACAAACAAACAAACAAACAAACAAACAAACAAACAAACAAACAAACAAACAAACAAACAAACAAACAAACAAACAAACAAACAAACAAACAAACAAACAAACAAACAAACAAACAAACAAACAAACAAACAAACAAACAAACAAACAAACAAACAAACAAACAAACAAACAAACAAACAAACAAACAAACAAACAAACAAACAAACAAACAAACAAACAAACAAACAAACAAACAAACAAACAAACAAACAAACAAACAAACAAACAAACAAACAAACAAACAAACAAACAAACAAACAAACAAACAAACAAACAAACAAACAAACAAACAAACAAACAAACAAACAAACAAACAAACAAACAAACAAACAAACAAACAAACAAACAAACAAACAAACAAACAAACAAACAAACAAACAAACAAACAAACAAACAAACAAACAAACAAACAAACAAACAAACAAACAAACAAACAAACAAACAAACAAACAAACAAACAAACAAACCCACAAACAGACACTCTCTTTTATATATATAGATAGAAGATAGATAGATAGATTTGGAAGAGAAGTAGATCCTCTACTGACATAATCAACTTTAATCGAGTTTCAAATATTTTTAAAAAAATCATGCAAGAGAAGAAGGCAGATTCTACTAGAATATTCCTACATAGTTTAAGTCCCACAAAAAATGATGAGCAAAGTCTCTGGAAAGATACCAAATATATGTCGCGACCAAAGAGGAGAAACTTACCAATTGAAGACACGAGCGGAGCGTGGTGTAGTTTAGCTGAAACCAAAGTGGCAGCATTTAAGAATCATTTGGAAGAGACCTTCAATCCATTTTCCTTTTCTAATGGAGTTGAAAATACGGAAATAGCAAACTTTGTTGGTGTACCATGTCAAATGTATCTTCCAATAAAAGCTTTAAATTTTCGAGAAGTAAAACACGAAATTTCAAAACTTAAAAATACTAAAGCTCCTGGATACGACTGTATTGACTATGGTGTACTTAAATTTCTTCAAAAAAAGGGATCGTATTTTTAAAAACAACATTCAATTCCATTTTAAGAATAAGCCATTATCCATCTCAATGGAAATTTACAAAGATTATAATGATACCAAAACCCAAACAAACAAGAAAAATTGTCACGTCAAATTGTCATACAGACCAATAAGTTTGCTGCCAATTTTGTCAAAATTATTTGGGAAGCTTTTTAAAAATAGATTCTCGATAGTCTCAAAATTATTCCGGATCACCAGTTTGGCTTCCGAAATCAACATGGTACTCCAGAACAATGTCAAGAGATTACCTTGAGAAGAAACTTTATTGTTCAGACTTATTTTTGGTCTGTCACTTGGGGATACTTTTTAAGTTGAACAAGGTACTACCAACTCCTATTTATCTACTTTTTAAATCATACTTTTTATATAAATATATAAGATGTCGACTCAGAGTTTGGCTCAATGAAATCTAGAGTTTCACAAGGAAGCGCTTTGGGACCGATCTCGTATACCGTTTTCACATCTGATATGCCATCTAAAAATACCGTAACACTTGCTACTTATGCAGATGATACCGCAATTCTAGTCTGCAATGAATCGCACATAATGGCCTCTGCTCTTTTTCAAAGATAGATCGATTTCATACCCAGAAAAATTTCTCATTACCAAATAATCCGACGAGTAAGCAAAGTTCGATAATGGTAAGTACTTATTTTAATGTGTTTTGTTTTGTTAATTTTGTAATTGCCAATAAGTTGTTTATTTAAGGGTTATAATATCATATTTCACGTATCTAAACATTTTCCTATTGTCTCCTTCAGTATTACAAAACCTATTACTCACATTTTTATCGTCCATTTTTTAGTGTTCGCACAAATCTCTTCACAGGACTTACAAAAAGATCTCCTATAAAAAGGTATGTACATCACCATAAATAACATGCAGCAAAAATAACTATGACGCACGCACTCTCTTATCACCAAGATCGATGGTGACGCCGACGGCAGAACCACATACATACACACATGTACCCGACGGTTCCATTTGTTGTTGTTACCATGCTTTATCAAAAATAACTGTTAACAGCCCATAATAAAATAATTTTCGGTGCAATATGCACGTAAGTATACACGTATACTTACATTTTCGCCGCAATCTCCCTTTTTCACAATCCGCGTTCACAGACAACCGTGTCCCTCCATCGCTTGTAAATAACTGACGATTTAAAAGAAAACGAACAACAGAACCATTTTCCATTTTCAGAGAGTAGAAGAGCTCTCGCATCACCATAACAATTATTGATACACATTAACAAACAAAACTGATTCTCCGAGCGAGAGAGGGAGAGAGATTGTATAATTATCTCGTATGTATTCATAAAAATAATGGCAATAGTCATAAAATTTATTTTCTTTAAGGTGAGCATAGCCTTAAATTTATTACTCAAATATCTCATACTGTCAATTAAGTCCGATTCGGCATTTAAACTATGACATGTCCACATCATAGTTTTAATGCAGAAAATCCTTAAAAGTATTGAAATATTACTTAAAATAAAGCGGATTGTCACAAAAATTATGATTAGTTTCTTCATTTAAAGAAGCGCGTACACAAAATTAATGATTAGATAGTCATTAATTCAAACTGAAAAACTTTAAATTAAGGAAAATTTCGTAAAAAAACGTGTAAATTTTCACTATTTTTATGAAAATTGGGATTGAATTGATGCCGAGGTTGCATACTTAATTTAAGAATGTGTCGTCATTAATTTTTTCAGTGTAGATGAGGATGTGGAGCTAAGTATATTGTTAACTGAAAAGAAACCAATTATTCCAAATTGTTATCGCAATGCACATTTTCAAATTGTGATGGAGGTGTATGTTCCACGATTGTAAATTTAGGTTCCTTTCAGAAGTAGTATAGAAGTTATCAATAAATCAATATTTTACCAAATTTCAATCCTCTGTGGTGGACCAATATGGCACATGTTCCAACTTAGCCTGAGATAGAAAAAAATATTACTACTTACAAAACTTGATGTCAATCGTTTACTCCTTTCTAGATATCCAGCCAGACAGACGAACGGAAGGACATTGCTCAAATGTCTGAAAATGACCCAAAAGGGATTTCCGAAACTTCTTCCATGTGTTTCACTTTTGGCCGGTAGCAAATGATATATAATAAGTAGTTGTCTAGATAAGAAGCGACAGAATTAGTTTCCTATTTTTTCAAATTACGTACCTTTTGATCCATAAATAAGAATGTTCGCTGAATCCCATTCATATTGATTTGTATTTCATTATACCCTACACCACACTGTGGTACAGGGTATTATGACTTTGTGCATTTGTTTGTAACACCCAAAAGGAGAAGAGATAGACCCATTGTTTATTATACCGATCGACTTGTAATCACTTTCTGCGTCGATTTAGCTATGTCCGTCTATAGATGTATTCTTGTAATCAAAGTACAGGTCGCAATTATGGTCCGATCTCAACGAAACTTTGCACAGATCTTTATTTAAACCCAAGGACGATCCCTGTTTTTGGTTAAAATTGGTTCAGATTTCATATAGCTCCCATATATATGTACCTCCGATTTGGCAAAAATTTACAGAGAGTAGTCTCGTGATACACTTAGAGACAATACACAATTTGGGGGAAATCGGTTCAGATGTAGATATAGCCCCCATATATATGTTACACCCGATTTGACATGTAAGCGCTGTAGAAACTGTATTTTATATCCGATCAGAACGAAATTCGACAGAAAGAGGTTTCTTATTACATGAAGGAATACTGCCAAATTCAGAGAAAATCGGTTCAGATTTAGATATAGCCCCCATATAAATGTTACCCCCGATTTGAAATTCCAGCGCTGTAGAAACTGTATTTTATATCCGATCAGAGCGAAATTCGGCAGAAAGATGTTTCTTATTACTGCCAAATTCGGAGAAAATCGGTTCAGATTTAGGTATAGCCCCCATATATATGATAGCCCCGATTTAACATCTAAGCGCTGTGGAGACTGTATTTTATATTCGATCAGTACGAAATTCGACAGAAAGAGGTTTCTATTTTTCATGAATGAGTATTCAGGGAAAATCGATTCAGATTAATATATAACCTCCATATATATGTTCCTCCTGATTTGATTTACAAAGCGCTATAGAAGTTGTACTTTACTTCCGATCATTACAAAATTCCCCAGAAAGATGTTTCTCAATTTAGGAACGAATATTGCTTAATTTAGCGATTATCGGTTCAGAATTAGATATATCCACATATTATATGTTCTTACTCAATTACCAATTATTCCAAATTATTATCGCAATGACCCTTATCGCATTGTTAGGGAGGTGTAGGGACTTTCTGCCTTTCCTTACTGGTTTTGTCCTAAAGTAGTAGTAACGCTCGCTTTCGTTTTTCCATGTTCCACATTTAAATTCAATCCGGCTGTAATTTAGTGTTTGATATTTCTCTACATCATTCATCATAAGTTTCATAGATTCTATGCAATGTTTCTCAGCTCTTTTTATTTGTTGACGCTATTGCAAAATCTTACGCATATTGCAGCTTATTCTGGCAGTGTATGTCGTCAAGATGCCAAATCTGAATTAGCCTTAGACAATCTTATAAAAATGCCCCGAATTAAATTAAAATAAAATGCTAATTTTACTGGATTATTTTCCATATTTAATATTGTTATTTAGAATTATACACAATCACTTCACATATACATACATGTTCGAGTATTTATAATAATATTATCGCCAAATTCAACAGCATGTAAAATAATTCCAACAAATACTTACATTGTTACCTATAATCCCGATTATCAATATTAATTAATGTTTACACAGTGTTAGGCAAGTGTCTGCCTGGAGGTATGGCACAAAAGATATTAGGTTTGATTGTAATCAAAATTAATAATAATTTGTTTAGTTAAATTAATTGAGATTTACAAGCAGAATTTTGATAGTAATTTATTATTTATGCGCCATAATTATGCCACTGCAATCAGGACACAATGTAAATACAAATAGATTTGACAACAACGGCGATTACTAATTACAAACCAATTGACCCCCACTACACGGGGCAAAATTGCCTTTTTTGATATGTTTGAATCGAAAGAAAATATATTTGGAACACAATTTTTTAAATATTATATATTTCTTAGCAAATAAATTTTATTTGAAAATCAATAAAATCTATTTGGAACGCATATATTAATATATTACAACAAATTATATTTGCAAACTAAATTTCTCAAATAAAATATGTGTTTAAATACAAATAAAATTATTATTTAGGAATTTTTCCAAATATATTTTATTTCAAAAATATTTCCAAAACTTTTGCTGAGTTTTTCATATTTCAGTTTCAATTTTTCTTCGAATTGTACCTCCTAGTTATGATATCATATGCAGCATTACCTTCTGTTTTAAATCAATCATTTAAAATTTCTGAGTATTCCAAGCCATCATTAGTTGTCAATCCTCTAAGTACTTTATATTGATCCAAGATTATATGATTTCAATTATTATTTTTTACGAACATTAAAAATTTCTAAAAACTTAACTTTGAATTACTGAAAAATTTGAGACAATTGATGTATTTTATGAATACTGAAATGCAAATAAATATTTGTTTCTGAAATAATGGTCCCAAATAAAAACATATTGGAATGTAAACAAATATTTGTTTAGAACAACATCTTCCCAAATACACAATTTTTTTGTGTACCAAATATTACATGCTTAGAGTCTACCCCAAACATATATATGTTTCAAGCCGAATATGTTTGGGACAATATACTACAGAAGCGATTTTTTTTCAGCGTGTATAATCATTGATCATAAAATGCATAGAAGATTTGGTTGGTCAAACTCTTCTGCGAGTGCATAATTCCGATAATAAATTGTTGTCATATTAACTCTGCACATTAATATGAATATTTATCGTTTTTCTTACAATGGTTTCATTACGTGTTTTTTTCGCTCACAGAGAAATCTCGATTCGTACACGCGCTCGCCGGGCGGTGATGCTGCATTGACGACACAGATTTTGAGGTCCTTGGAATTCACTTAGTGAGTGACGCAATGCTAATTGCTCCCAATGGGAGGACACAACTTCACTGCATTTACCAATGGGGGGACAACGGTTGTATACTTTTCATTTCTTTGGTAAATTAATTTAAGTTTTTGTTGTCATTTTTCTGAAGACTTGTTCAACACAGACCCAGCCACACACATACACTCACAAACTCTAACTTACATGTTTTGTGGCATTGCTGCAGTGCAGCTGGAGAAACTCAGGTGCCACCTGTAGTGCATAATTATGTCCTATCCTCAACTCCTGCTTGCCACACGAATGTCATTACGAACACCGCATGTGGCACATTTGCCGGGACAATTTCAATTGAAATTCACATACTTACACATGTACATAATTATATGTAGGCATATGTATGGCTTGAGCAATTTTCGAAGGACATTTTTTGACTAATATGTACATATGTACATATTTCCTAGAAATTATTTTAGAAATAAAATAAACAATTTTGAGTTGTATATCTGCTCACAAATGTTAACAAATTAAAAACGGCATGTGGTGAGTATGCAATCAATTTATTGCTTGTCAATTTAATTTTTTTTTTAAATATTTGAAACAAAATAATTGAAAAAAGAACTTATTAGCAAAGAAAGTTCAAAACCTTGAAGAAGGGGGGCTCCCAAGTAATATGGCGGATCCGACTACGTAGATCAGAATAAGCATGCATATTAGGGCGGGTTGATTTTTTTTTATTAAAATTCTAAGAAAATTCTCCGAAGAAACCATGTATCTAAAATAAAATCCTAATCCGCGCCTCTCGACTTGAAAATGTACGTTTGCCCGCCTTTGCCAAAAAAAAATAAATGTTAGAAAAAATATCTTTTTCCAAAAAGAAATCGAATTTTCTGAATAAAATTGTTTAGTAAGGTAGTTCTTTTGCACCTTATATCTTTTCTACACTCAAAAGTTTTTTCATTAAAAAAATATTCACCCAAGTACAAAATGATTAAAAAAAAAATGATAAAATGATTTGTACATTTTGTGTGGGAGGTACCAAAAGGGGCGTGGCAACATCGCCCATTTTTCACTGGATTGTAGGTACTATGAAACCATTACACTGTACAATATTTCAAGTCTTTTTGTGCATAGGTATTCAAGTTATAAGCTATTAACATTTGGAGCAAAATGGTCCATTTGTGTGGAGGGTACCAAAAGGGGCGAGGTAACTTCGCCCATTTTTCTTGAGGTGATAGTGACTAATAAAATAGTATTATGTGTAGAATTTCAGAGGATTCAAATAAGTAGTAAAGAAGTTATTAAATAATCAATAATTCACTTAATATTAACACTTTGTGGGGGAGGTACTAGAAGTGGTGGGCCAATATGGCCCATCTTCGAACTTAGCCGGAGATAGAAAAAAATATTACCACATACCAAATTCGAAGTCAATCGGTTACTCCTTTCGAGAGTTATCGTGCGCACCAGCTAGCAGACAGACAGACAGACGGACGGACATTGCTCATTCGACTTAAAACGACCTAAAACGGATATCCGCCAAACATACTTGAAATCGTATGTCACTCCTTCGATGTGTTACACTTTTGGCCCGTAGCAAATGATATATACCCTCGTATCACTAAAGTGAGTGTTTAATAAAACATAATATTTTTCAAAAAAGAAAATAATTTAAGCGAAATAAGAGGAAACAAATTCCAAGTCGAGAGGCGCGGATTAGGTTTTGATTTTAGACCCAGGGTTTTCTTCGGAGAATTTTCTTAGAATTTAATGTAGATTACGTTTTTGCTATACGATTTTTGATTTTTTTTCATTCATACAAATCAACCAGGCCTAATGCATATATTTGATCTAAATCTGAAACGGCAATCTTTAGTCATATTATTGGATATTGGATAAAAAAAACACTTTCTTTAAAATGTCGTGAAAATCATTTCGCTCATTTAGAAAAATAACGTCACATTTCTAGTTATGACATTTCACTTAAATGTGAATTATTGATCTCTACAAAAAAAAATATTTGGTAGAATAGGATGACATAACTTCTGAAGTGCGCCAAATGTTGCTGTTTTCCTCAGAAATCATGATTGGGTTCATGATCAGCTTGTATATATTGAAATGTAGAACAATTTGGTATGACCAAATAAAACAAATTTAGATGTGATATTCTTTTTCTAAATGACCAATTTGGAAAATTTGGCTTTTACAACCCATAAATGTAACATTGAAATGGACATATCGTCGAAGATATGCTAAGTCCACTTAGCATGTTTTAGGGAGATTGCATTTTTAATTTCTAAATATTCCAAATTATGTTCAGTCAAAATTTGGTATTTATCCGTCAACCCAATCAAAAGTTATTCACAAAACAGTACTGGTCATTCGATTTGCATTATAAAGAAATTCTACACAAATTTAAAAAATTCATCAAACTCTGACCGCCTCTCCTTAAAAACTACCTTTTGCACTTAGCAATGTTTAGAATGCAGCATTGTTTATTGATGAATGTATGTATATTGAAATTTAAAAAAATAAAAACAATTTCTTGAAATTTTTAACGTATATTCATGCGTCAGGTTGCTTTCTTCTTTTAATTTTCGTAATGAAAAGTGGCAAGATATAGCCTCTTAGGCGCTTACATGCTTAATCGGAAAGAAATATGAGGGCAATATGTAAATATGAACCCACAAACATTAACCCGGTGCGCTTCGCAGCTCCCATCCTTTATTTATTGTCTGTTTAGGGTGCTGTAAAATGATTTTACATACCTCTATCTTTCAAAATTACATGATTATTAAATATGCTGCAAAATTAAGTAGATTTGTTTACTTTCATACGATAAAATACGAAACCCCGTTTCATTTATTGTTTATAATCAAAGAGTACCCTGACATCATGGTACAATAATTATCCCTTTCCCCACTGTACCTCTGAATACTGAAAAAAATTTGTATGATTATATGTTAGCTTCTTACCCTAGTTTATGTTCCAATAGCTACATTCGTTCGCTGGTAAAATAATAAAAAACCATGTTTGTTCCACCGTGTCTATAAAGGTACGAATTTAAAAAGTTAATCGCTCCATTTTACAACATTTAACCCTTTTACCCAATGTGGTATAATAAACCAATTTGCACCACTGTACAGTTGGGTCTTAGGTCACTCCTTCGATGTGTTACACTTTTGGCTCGTAGCAAATGATATATAACCTCCTCTCTAAGTTGAGGGGATAAAAAATATGTGTAGCCTCGATAATAGAGTAGCTACTCTTAAATGGATTATATCGACCTATCTGATATATTAAATTCTGCATAAAAAAATCAATGCCAAAAATTATGTCGAAATTGGCCTGTAATGTCGAAACTCCCCATATGTATTTTTGTGTGGACCTTTTTGCAGAATTCGCAAATTTTTGCAGTGATATTCTTCTTGAAATATCTTCTCATGAATTTCGCAGATTGTGAAGATGGCATTGACATTCGGAAATTATATGATCTCCCGGATTAACCGATATTGCATGAATTCGCTGAAAATATTTTTTAGAGGGAAATTACTTATAAATCGTTTTATTTTGAGGTTATGTAAATTTAGCAAAGCGCATAATTTGCACAATCATCAAAATAAAATGACGGGCCTCCGATTTCGGAATAGAGCGTTAATTTATATATACTTCGCTATATCTGTACCGTAATTACTGAGACAAAAGTGTCCGTTCTTCACGTACAAGATTTCAATCTTCAAATAAGTGTCCATGGTTGTTAAGTGCACCACAGCAGTTCGCCCAAAGATCATAGAAATGAATTTGTTTATACTATTAAAATTGCCATGGACAAAATTTTCAACTTTTGCAAAATTAAAAAAAAATGTAAGCGTTTCATTATTTTGATACGGCCCCCAGATTTTGGGATTCAGCATGTAAAAAGCCATATGGGACAATAACTTCAGCTCAATTCATATATAACTGTCGCATATTTAACGAAGGTTTGGAGAGCTACAGCGTTGGTTCCATAAGGATCGATGACCGCGGTCAAAAAACAATTGAAATCGCATTTCCAAAAGTTATGAGCTATAGTTTTCGCTGAAAAATCTCACTTGAATAATTTCTTCCTCCATGTGTTCTTTGTATTTTCTTAACTGACCTAAGAATGAATAGTTTGGGCACAACTTATAAAAAGAGGATAAATGTATGAAGATTTCTAGGATTTTTTCCACATTTTCTAAATGTATGTGCTTATATCTTTTAAATTTTTTCAAATAATAACAAAACTTTTTGGGAAAAGACTTTGATGTCTTTGGTTTATCAAATTCTATCAGTTTTGCACAAAAATCTGTACACAACACGAAATAGCTTAATCCTATTTTGTTACATACGCCATTTTATATGACCGGAGAAAAATGCAATTTGTTGCTTGAGTAAAAACGGGACTAAAGAATTACACACTTTTTATTGCATAGGGTTCCCAACAGTGTTTGTATGATTCTCACGTTATTCCATGCCATACCATTTGTACATTTCGATCCGCTGTTGTTTTAAAATTTTTTCGTATTTGTACTAAGTGGATCACAAAGAGGGTCGGTATAGAACAATTTACATATTGTGATCAAAAGAACGTAAAATAGTGAGTAAAACATATAGAGCGATTGAAAAATTGAGACTAAGAACAAAAATATCAAAATTGTTTCCCGTAAATCAGAGTTAAATCGATTTACCCTACCAATATCTCGAAAACTAGACGAGGTAGGAAAAAATATTGCAAATTCTGAAAAAGCATGCTTAAAACTGTAACGTAATAATATCCTTCAATAACTGCCTATATTGTTTTAGGCACCATCATCCACTAGAAAATGAGCCGTAGTTAAAGTTCGTTAAATCGGAGACTGCGGGATCCATTTAAACTAGCTTTCAGTCGGGATTTGTGGGGGGTTCGTGTCTCCTATTCATCGACCTCTGATTAGTTACATATCTTTTTATAGACTCCCTAATATAGTAGAAACAACATTATTTTATGTGGACCATATAACCATAGAAAATAAACAAAAACAAAGCCACGCTATGGTTAAGATAAAAAGTGAGAGAGAAAAAAAACAGTATTGATCAACGGATGTGACAATGAATATGATCTCGAAGATGGATGGAGATCTACGCTTCATAACCCGCTCATACCTAATTCCTAGAGGCGTATAAACATATTTTTCTAGGATCCCATAACTAAAATAACCTAACACATCACTACATACAGGAAAACCAGCTGGTTAGTTTAATTCATTATGTTTGAACAAATTCAAAATTTATTTCAACCCATAGGGTCAACGGAAAAATATATATAAACCTTAAAAATATTATTTAACTCTATTATATTATTTAAGTTACTCTGAATTCATTGCTTAAATCTTTTATTTAATTAACTGTTATATTACTAAAACCCATAACGTAAATTTCTAACATTTACTGAACCCGTAACACTGTTCCATAAGAAAACGATATTGGTTTATGGATTCAAATCCAATATTGTTATGAATAAGAATGACGAAAGAAATTAATGAATTGTCGCAAAGAAGAAGGTAATAAATCGAGTTCACAAGTGAACACAAGTAAATAAGAAGATAGACAAGTGATGACATGAATGAGTATTTTTATGCGTTTGACGTTTTATATGGTAATGTATATAAGAACTCTGCACTGAGAGTGACGTACAAAAAAATGAATGTAGAATATTTACTATTTAACTCTTTCATGTCATGTATTGCACTCTTGGTTGTTATTGTATTCTCCCTGGGCCAATTCTTAATTTCTATATATTTTCAAAACAATTTCTCTCAAATTAAAAGTTTATGACTTACCAATCCATGGAACGATGAGGCCTCAGCGACGTGGATGGGATGTTGTTGTTTCCTTCGGTTCTGTTATAAGGAATTAAATTATACCAAAATTTGATGAGAAATGTTTGTTCCCAAATGCTTTCAACAATTGGACGGATGTTAAGGCAAATTAAAACAGTGTTACGTTGTTCTTTTTTTTTGTTATAAATACTGGTTAGATCTTTTTTTTTGTTACATTGGTATTCTGAGCTTGTACATAAGTTGTAAGAAAATTTAAATATGCCACTTTCATCTAGGTCATTTTTAGCTAGATATTTTTAGAATTTGGGTTACTATTTTTTTCTGATTTTTAAAGAGCGATTTCACTTGTTGCTGTAAGTTCTTTCAATATTACTAGTGGAATTTTTGTTTTTGTACCAATAACATTTTTTTTAATAGTGTTTTATGCAATATGATTGAGTTTACTTTAATTTTGTTTTTTTTTCTGTAATTCTTAGGTGTATGTTAAAAAAAACACAATTTATTGTACACGATGTTCCGATCGGCGGTAATGTAATTATGCAACTGTACTTTGATCCCCACGCTTCTACATTGGACCCCACTATTTTCTCTTGTCACCTCTAATTCTCCTTGAGTGACGTTTCTTGAGGTTTAGATGTGAGTCGAAGAGGGGAGTCACAGCGCTGATGACACGCTTTTTTTTCCTTTGGAGTACAATGGTTTCACCTACAGTAGTCCTACTGAAGAGTTACTATGTCCAATAAAGTCGGCTGCAGTCAATGTGCACCACAATACTATGCGATAGATATACAAATTTGGGTGTACAATTTCTTTGTATGACAAAATTCCAATTGGATTCCAAACTAAAGTAAAAATGAGGTTGTGTTGATTTCCTTCCAAGATCCTTATGATCTTTAGGTAGCAATCCACCTAATCCAAACCATGATTAAACAAATAAGAAACTCTTTTGAATGTCGTAAATTTGTCTTAGTTTGAAGTTATTAACGTTATATTTAAAAGAACTTGAGATGTGATGATAATTTAAAGAAATAGTCAATTTTGATTCGGAGCAGATTACTCGTACACCACACGGTTTGACGTTTTATCGGGAAAGGAAGTTATGTTTTTTTCTTACCAACCACGAAAACAACGCTAATGAGACGAATTGACAATTAATGGTACCAAAGGCACAAAAAGTTATATATCCCCTTCTACATCTTTTGGTACCCCTTCGGGTAATCTCTAAGTACTGTACACACAGTTGGGTGCAAAAAAAATATGTGAGATGTTGCTGAATGCGTATGATGTAAATTTACACCAATTTATTTTAGATTAATATTATTTCTAGCTCCGCGATGAATTTCAACACAATGGGATCATTATTACGACATACACTTTGATTACTACGATACACTTACACACCGACGACAGCCATCGTTATATCGATTCATAAAGTAATTCTAATAACACAGTGCAAGATATACAAAGTTGTCTCCGTTTTGATTTCAGTTTCATTTGGGTGTCTCTGGTTTTGCTCCCGTTCGGTGCTTCAAAATCGGAAATTTGTCCAGAAATTGTAAATTTGTTGAGACATTTCTGCATATAATTTATCATAACTCTGACACGACTTGACCGATTTGGTTGAAATATATTTAAGAATATTTAGACGTAAATTGCCTTTAACGGATGTCTATACATGTTTTTAATCTGATCAATAGTTTCAGAGCTAGCACCCCTAAACATGGGGAGTGCAGGATGAAATTCTACAATAATGGTGGCCATTAAATATTACTGTAGGTCAGAACACAAAAAAACCCAAATCTTAGCACAAACACCAAAACATAAGGTAAGTACACACGATTTGCAGATCGGACAACATTGCCAGAAAAATGGCGGAAAAATGCAACCCTGTGAATTTACAACCGTGTGAACACACAATTTTTGTTTCGCAACGTTAGCAGAAAAGTCATTGCGAGATAATTTGCTGATTGTTATATGTGCGAAGTTTATGCATGTGACAACGGCGCCATTGCCAGAAAACATTTTATTTGCAACACTGTCTATAAAGTATTTTTATTGGCAATCCTGAATATAAATATTTACAAAATATATTGTAAATTATGAAATTTTATGTTTTCTTGCAATCGTCTGAACTGTCAATTCACCTTTGCCTAACAATCTGTCATTGTCCGTATATTTGCAGCACTTTAACAGAGTTGATAACGTTTGCCGATCTGGCAATCGTCTATACTCAGCTATAGAAATTACAGTCAAAACCCTCTTCACTGGTATCGTTATTTGTTCGACCACTAGTTCGTATGAGTATTAAAGATTGTTATAATTAATATTATTAATACGACATCGTGTATAATAGATAACATTGCTGCACAAACAGGCAAAATTGGGTTTTGAATGTTTTTCGGTGTCTGTTTTTTTTTACATAAATACATATGTAGTAAAATTTCATGACAAGATTGTTGTGAAACATTTCATACACGTCCATTTATAGGGGTGTTTCTTACGAGTCAAACATCACCGTTTTTTGGGGGAGCCAGCTCTGAAAATATTGATCAGATTAAAAACGTGTATTTGCAAAGGTTAACCCTCCTTTAGGCACATGTTTCAATAGTCATATACGTGCCTCATGAGTCTGGTCAGACCCATAGACATTTTCATATATTTGTATGAAAATATCGGGTTTTTTGTGGTTTAATGATACGTATTTATATAAAACTAGCGGACCCGGCGAACTTCGCCTCGCCCCAATTTAACGCCTTCAGATAAACTCCAGAGTGATAATAAAACACAGATAGTTAAAATTTCAATGCGATTTGTTTAAAAGGAATCGAAATCAGTAGAGATAAATCGAATCAGATGATAAACAACAAACAACGAAGACAGAAGACAGGCAACGTACAGATGACCGTGCGAAAAACAGATTGGTTTTGAGATTTATTGGTTTTGAGATTTATGATACGATTGGTTTTGAGATTTATTGATTGTCATCGCAAAAGCCAATCGTACAGGGAACTGAATCCGCTTGAATTGGAATGAAAGATCAGTTGGAATAATCGGAATTCGTGGGATAAGGACTTCCTCTCCTTTGAATTTTCCCTTGATGATCGTCGCCTGAATCACATTGTCCATCAGTTTCATAATGGACAACCGCGAACTATGCACAATTTCGGATGATTCAGATTCCGCAACATGATTATGATCGATTCCACCTTCAGCTGTAAATTATGCGGCGGAGCTCCTGGCACATCAAGCGAGTTCGATTTTACTTTGAATAATAAAATTCATGCTATCGACGTCCTTATTCTTCGCTGCTAATATTGCCCATTCACTAATCTAATCGAGATTTGGAAACACTTTGGTGATGAGTTCCTCGTTCGACGATGTGAACTCGCAAAAATTTGCCGGGAACAATATCAATGCAGTGGAAACATCAATAGTAATTTGGCCATTGCCAAGCGCCAATAGTTGTTTCGAGAATTCAAGAGCCGATGAGTCGTTCTGCAACGCGACTCTCATATTCGTGGTCAATTTCAACTTCTTCAAAAATTTGCCGGGAACAATATCAATGCAGTGGAAACATCAATAGTAATTTGGCCATTGCCAAGCGCCAACAGTTGTTTCGAGAATTCAAGAGCCGATGAGTCGTTCTGCAACGCGACTCTCATGTTCGTGGTCAATTTCAACTTCTTGACATAACTTCTTGACATGCCGCCACAAAGACCACTATTTCAGGCATGCATTAATTTCATCGGCAGTAGATTTCGGGATGACGGGAAGCGTTTGACGAAAATCTCCGGAGAGCAATATCAGACTCACCAAATTGTCTCAAATCACGTCGTAAATCCTTCATCGTTCGGTCAATTGCCTCCAGAGCTCGTTTATGCGCCATCGTGCATTCATCCGAAATTATGATTTTGCAATGCCCGCAATCCAATAAGGTACCTTACCTCTTATACTCAAACTTATTATCTGAAAAAATGTTCGAATTGATAAATATCGTGAATTTTAATTGATCGTAATGCTTGTACCGTTTGCCGATGTGATACGCGAAATCAGTGTAACAATACGCAAAACTCGAATGAATTGCACCAAGAAAAATAGCTCATACTCGTACATATGTTTAATAGAAAACTTTTTTGTTTAATAGAAAATTAATAAAAAAATTTGGATTGAAAAAGAGAGCAGTAGATAGGAACAGTAGGAATCTCGCAAGAAATAGCAGTAGATAGGAACAGTAGGAATCTCGCAAGAAATAGCAATTTTCGATTTTCCCAATTTTCCGACTTTTCCGGAGGGTTTTCCCAAAATTTTCTTTCGTAACAACCTTCTCCAGGCAAAAACGAATAACTAAAAAAAATTGAGCCAAATCGCTCCAGCCGTTCTGACGTGATGCCATTACACAGATGGACCGTTTCATTTTTATATATATAGATAGATAGATAGATATGGATATACATATTACATTTGGTTTTGACTTTTTCTATGTATTAAGATTCTTAAACTTATAAAAACAATTTTAAAAAATATCGTAGAATGTGAAAAAACACATTTTATATTTTCGAGCAGAATAAAAGAAATATTGTCAAGATTTATGATTTCTTGATATTTGACGGCGGCTTTTTGGTTCAACTATTATCAAACTATTATCTGTAAAATTTTATAAAGATCTGTTGAGAAGTGAGGACTTCATAGCACTTGAATGCTTATATATAGATATGCATATATGGGGCCTATATCTAATTTGGAACCGATTTTCTTTAAATTCGGAACCCTCCAAAATGATTGAAAGAAAAATACAGCTTCTGTAGCGTTAAGCGGCTAAATCGGAAGGATCATATATCGATACATCCATTCTAAAACATGCTAAGTCGACTTAGGATGTTCTTGGGGAGATTGCATTTTAAATTTCTAATATATTTAGTGTTTATCCGTTAACCCAGACAAAAAATGATTACAGAACAGTACAGGTCGTTCGATTTGGATTCAATATGAATTCCACACAAATTTAAAAAGTTCATCAAACGTTGGTCGCCCCTCTTGAAAAACTACATTTTTGCACTTAGCATTGTTTAGAATGGAGAAATCGATATATGGAGGATATACCTAAATCTGATAAAGCCTCCAAGGTGGATCCAGCTCCAATATTTTTGTGTGTTACAAACATTTCGTCGCTTGAATGACCAACTGCAGTAGCTGACATTTTCAAAATTGTTCAGGAGATCAGTTTTTCTGTTTTTGAGACAATGTTCCTTCTTCCCCACGGCGTAATATTTATTATATTTCCAGTTTGATTTTCTCATTGTGTACTTAACTCCATCTTTTTCAATATTAACAAAAAAATAAAAAATTTAATTATAATGCATGTTTTTCATAAACAATGCAGATACGTCACTTTGCGGGAAAAAAAATTATACTTAATGTCAGTTACGACTGATCACCGCCCAGACCAAACGGCTAAAGCTAGAGTCATGAAATTTGGTAGAATGGGAGTCCTTGTTATGTAGACGTGCAATATGGAAGGGTTTTTCGAAATTTTGGGCGCACAATGGGTCAAAAAAGAAAAAAATATGGTATCACAGTCAAATCCAAACGGCTGGAGCTAGAATTGCAACATTTCGTGTGAGGGTAGCGCATAGGGCAAAGATTCGGTATGAATCACAATTTTTTGAAAATAAAAAATTTACGCGCACATTGGGACAAAAAGGGATAAATATGGCACCAAAGCCAAGTCCAAATGGCAAGAGCTTGAATCGTCTAATTTGGCACGAGGGTAGCCATTGGAACGTAGACTAGACACAAGGAATTTTTTTAAGGCAAAAATTATAAATATTAGGCAGAGGGACAAAACAATGTTGGATATGGTACAGTGGGGGGAAATTTAAATTTGTGCAGTGGGTCAAAAATGTGTTAAATATGGCACAGTGGGGCAAAAAGGGTTAAATATGGTACAGATGGGGAAATATTTTGAATTTGTGCAGTGGGACAAAAATGTGTAAAATATGGCACAGCGCAGTTGGAAAAAAACTGTGTTTAATATGGTACAGTAGGGCAAAAAGTGCTAAATATGGTACAGTGGGGGAAAAAAATTAAATTTTTGCAATGGGTCAAAAATGTGTTAAATATGGCACAGTGGGGCAAAAAGGGTTAAATATGGTCCGGAGTGCAAAAATGGTAAATTATGGTACGATATGGCAAAAAGGGTTAAATATGGTAGATTAGGGCTAAGGGTGCGAGTACCACCCCACGCCACAATCTTCCACAATTCCACATACAGTATTAGTTTCTTCGTCGCAATCATCTTGAGAAAAATAACCCAAGTTGCGACGTCTCTTTTGGCATCTCCCAAACAAATGGATCATTTTACAGAAAAAGTTAACGGCTGATGACTTTGATTCCAGTTCATATAAATACTTGACATTTTATGAAGTGTAATACTTTTATAGTTCCCATGGTATATTAAAAAGTAGGCGTTATTGTTATTACATTGTAGAGAGACGGAAAGCCATCTCTCAATCGAAAATACATCACGTTTTCATTATATATTGATAATCGGGATATAATTAATTTTACTTGTATATTCATCCTTATAATTTATTTTTTAATCATTAGTATACGGAATCTATATGTATGAGTATATATAAAAGGATGTGTTTGTTGTTACGTATGGATTCCAAAATGGCTGCTGGACCGATATTGATGAAGTTTTCGGGGAATCTTCAGATTATCCTAGCGGGCGACATAGGCTATATCAGTTATTGATTGAGGAGGCGTGGCCCCGCCTAAATAAGCCAATTTGGAGTTATTATTTTCTTAGTGATTCCTACTGTTCCTACCTACGAATGGATTATCGAGATTCCCACTGTCGTTACTGTGACTGGACTGGACCGTGCTCCCGTTTGGACCGCAATCGGTCCAAAAATGGGCAACGAGTGGGCTGGGTCCAGCAAGTACTCCATAACTTTTTGCAATAATGAACAAACATTTCGGGAAAACGAAATATTAAGTGACATATTGAACTTACGTCTCTTGGTGAAAATATTTTTTGGCACAATTACGTCTAAAATCATTTACCGTTTTTTGAGAAAACAGTAATATATATATGCACAAAATTTATACACACGTTGTACTTTGACTAGACAAATCGAATGGTGGCCTTAACTCAATTTCTGAAAAATGGTTAGTTACGTCGGTTGGTCATCCAAGCGACGATTTGTGCAAAAATGAACTTATAGTACCCTTTACCACAGCGTCAAGTAGGTTGCAATGACCGAAAGAAAAAAGAATGGAGAAATCGATATATGGAGGATATACATAAATCTGATATAGCCTCCAAGGTGGATCCAGCTCCAATAGTTTAGGGTGTTACAAACATTTGTGCAAAAATGAACTTATAGTACTCTTTACCACAGAGTCAAGTAGGTTACAATGACCGATAGAAACAAAAAAGCTCATGTGGCACGTAAACGATGTGTACCTCACAAAATTGCTGAAAATAGGCTACTTGAATTTTCGATGTACCAAGTGGGCGTGATAGGTCCAAAAAAGGGTGGAAACGGTCCAATTTTGATATTTTTCACAATATGTTAGGGAGATTGTTGTAATTCTGTGTATATGTATCTGGCGGCATTCTACGTGATTGGTCCAAAACTGTTCGGAATCGGATCAATGGGTGTGGCCCAGCCCATATAAGCAACCTTTTGAAATAGAGGTTATTTTATGTATACGTATTTGGTGGCAGGATTCGTGATTGGTTCAAAAATGGACTGGATCGGAAATCTCAATCTGGGGAAACGAAGTGGACCGGGACCAGCTAGTTATATATATATAAATATATATTTCAGTTTTCCCTAAAATAATAATAGTAAAAGTCGGGCTCAAAATTCCTTTTGCAGTTTACAGTGTTATACCCTCCTGTATATATAAATGGTAAAGGTTTTCACGTTTTTCACGTATTACTATTTTCGTGAAAAATGGTATAATGTGGAGAAACGTTTCAACACTATTAATACAAACTTTGTCTAATATTTTCTCGAAAACATTCTCCAGGACGTTTCCTTTAAGATGAATATAAATATCGATACCTCCTTTCTAAACTATGCTAAGTGCAAAACGGTAGTTTTTCGGGAGAGGCGATCAAAGTTTGATGTATTTTTAAAATTTTTATGGAATTTCTTTATAATGCAAATCGAATGACCTCTACTGTTTTCTGTATAACTTTTGATTGGGTTGACGGATAAACTCCAAATTTTGACTGAATATAATTTGGAATATTAAGAAATTAAAAATGCAATTTTCCTAAAAACATGCTAAACGTTGCCCGCTGCTGCGCCTGAAATGGTCCCAATTTTGGCATGCTCTTCAACATATTGGCCGGTATCTCACGAATAAATTCTTCAATATTGGCTTCCAGTGCGTCAACCGCTGCGGGTAGACATTTTTGCAATCAGACCAAAAATACGAAAGATACACGCGATTGAACATTTTGTTCACCCCAAGTGGTCCCTGTAGATCCGCCCTTGTAAAAAAAGTGTTGTGCAATGGCTGCCAGTTCCAAGAATTTTTTATGAATACTGATAATGCAGAAGTACCTAGGATAGGGTGTTTTTGACCTTGGTTATCATACTGCTTTCACGTTTGGTGGGAACAAATTGGGTGTTGTACACATTTTGTTTCCTCCAGATTTCCGGAATTTCTACAAGGCCAAATGTTCACCGAATTGTAGATTTTCCTTTCTAGTTATATGGGATATCATGACATTTGCCGGTCTCTCTGTGTGGTAAAACAGTCTTAGTCCATCATACCTGAGACCAAGCCTAAATGTAGACAGTGGATCATATATAGGTGCAAATTATTGACGATTTTGTAATGTCGTCCGCTTCCATCCTAGAAAGGTCATAAGTGCTGCCATTTGTATCTGCACATCTAGCAAATTACATTAAAATGCAATACCCTGTAAAGATAAAGAGACTCCATTTCATCGTTTGTCATACCAAGCAACTCTTTTGGTCACACACCATTAAACAATGGTCGTTTTGCTTTGAGGAAACTGGAGAATTGTGCCCTCGCAAGGGAATGTTTGTTGTACAATTTTTTCTATCGAACCTACTTATTATGAGCAAATTTTTTAATATTTTAGCTTAATATTTCATATCAAAAGATGAAACCACTACACAATTTGAGGTTTCAATTGTGAACTGTAGGGAACAAAATAGAATGTTTGCAAGATTTGACTACTACAACGACCATAGGAATATCAAAGAAGGCAACAAATTTTACAAAGGACTCATACGCAGGCAAACACAAATTGCTTCGCAACACTCGTTTAGCCATTGATCCCATCAGCGTCAGATTTCCCGTCAGAAATCGTAGCATCAAGAATTACTAAATGGCGGACGGACATTACTGTGGTCATCACGCGCAAAAGGGTTATGTACTTGTAAACGCTAGAGGTTGTTCGTTAGGCTAAAAGAGACCACTAGAGCATGAGAAATACATACTGAACAAAGATGAAACTCACTTTCAAATAAATCTTTTTCAATCATTTATTGCTGGGGAAGTAGTAAAAAGTGCCTACAGCAAGGATTTATGTAAACTGTGAAAATGAATTTCGCAACAAAAAACCAGTAAGGAAAGGCTAATCTAGTAAGATTGGATAACAATGAAATATCGAACGTATACTTCAACTAAAATTTTTTACACAATTTACATTTGGTACGTCTCTGTCTCTGTAGCCAAATCGGACGAAACATATAAATGGGAGCAATAACTAAATCTGAAATATTTTTTTCAAATTCAGCAATGTTGGTCGATAGATCAATAAACTGTCAATGCTAAATTTAAAAACAATTGGATGCAAAATACGTCTTCTATATGGCTTAAGTCCTAATTCGGACAAAACACCTATTTGAGAGCTATATCTACATCTGAACCGATTTTCTTCAACTTTGGCAAGTTTGGTCTATATATAACTCTACCATGCTAAATTTCAAAACAATTGGATTAAAATACAGCTTCTATAGAGCTAAGGGGCCAAATCGGACGAAACATATATGTGGGGACTATAGCTAAATCTGAACCGAATTTCTTTAAATTCGGCAATGTTGGTCCATGAATCAAGAAACTCTACTATGCTTTTCAAAACGACTGGATGTAAACTACATCTTCTATAGGTCTAAAGGACCAAACCAGACCAAACATATACATGGGAGTTACATTTAAATCTGACCCGATCTTCTTCAAATTAGCAATGTGTGTCAATGGATCAAGAAACTCTACCATGATACATTTTAAGACAATTGGATGTAAAATATAGCTTCCATAGGGCTGAGGTGGCAAAATTGGAAAAATCATATAAAATCCGCCGATTTTCTTCAAAATATATAGGGTTATTTCCGGCTACGAAATACTCCTACTGCAAAATTTCAGCACGATCGGAGTGAAATTGCGTCCTCAACGGACAACTTTAGATGGACGGAAGGACGTTGTTCGGTTCTCTGAACTGAATTGTATTTAGTCGGCTAGATCTAATTATGCGTCCCACAAATGTGAGCAGGTAGCTGTTGAGAGTTGTGATGATATTTGTTTTATCCAGGCGTAGATACATGATGTAGGTATTGTGTCTGCTGTGTTTATGTATTTCCAAATAAATGTTTGTCTAATAAGTACATATCCATGGGCGCATTTGCCTGACATGTGCTTGCAGCATGGTTAGAAATAGATACCGCACACTCTGTAGTGAAGATAAGGGATGAAGTCAAACGTTGGTATGATACATCATGTGTCTTCTTTCTTTTCTTCTTAGGTATAAACTAGGTTAAGATTTCTGTCACTAGTAATGAGGTAAGATTACCCCGACGTGATTAGTTCCTTTTTAGAACTCATTCGGGTCACTAGTTCCTTTCTAGAACTCAACCGTGTCACATCAATTTTCATGTCTGCTAGCTTTGCTCGTAAACAGACGTGGTTAAATCAGAGATTCTGAGTCGATCTGTATACTTATGGTGGGTCTAGCTGTAGTATTTCTACGTGTTACAAACATCTACCATGAAACAAACTTATAATACCCTGTACCACAGAGTGGTGTAGGGTATAATTAAGGGGAACTTAACGAATCTTTCTTAAATTAAGGATTTTTTATAATTCAATCTGGAGATATTTTATAATTCCAATTATTCTTTAAAAATTGAAATTAGAAATGTTTGAAAAATTCTCAAATATTATGGATGATCTTTGAAACAAATAGATTCTTTCCACCTTAACATGAAAAATATCTGGCACTCAATATCCGCATTCAAGACATAACATGAACAATATGTGGAATTTTGTTAAGTCTCAAAATTCGCAGAGGAAAATTTCATTGAATATTTTTAAGTAAAGTAAGGGCTATATAAAATCTTGGACCTAATATGTATAGTGGAACCTTTGTATGGGTACTGCATAAAACCATGGGTCCCTTAACATAAAAAGACGATTGCATAATTCTATGGGGAATATATCGAAATATGGACTAATATGGTTGATTTTCAATCCTAAAAAACTGATATATATTAGAAATGTCTCCACCAAATTTGATTATTATTTTATTGTTAAATCACTTTCACAACATTTTATTATACTCTCAATTTAGTGTGACGAGGGTACATATCATTTGCTACGGACAAAAAGTGTAACACATCGAAGGTGTGACCGAAGACCCCATGTATGTTCGGCGGAAAGCCATTTTAAGTCATTTGATCAATATCCGTCCGTCTGTTTGTCTAGTTGGAGAGCACGATAACTCTCGAAAAGAGCAACGGATTGACCTCAAATTTGGTATGGGATAATATTTTTTCTATCTCAGGCTAAGTTCAAAGATGGGCCACTCCTTCTGGTACCTCTCTCACAAAGGGTTAAAATTTAGTGAAATATTAATACCCTAGTAACTTATATACTACTTATAGAAGTTCACATAGTAATAGTTTATCTGTCGCTATCAACTTGAGAAGTGGTCCCTTCACTATTGGTAACTCCCACACAAGGGGACCATTTTGTACAGAAAGTTAACTGCTTATAGCTTTAATATCAGTTGATCAAAATACTTGAAATTGTTTACAGCGTAGTACTTTTATAGCGCCATCAGTCTTGTTAAAAATAGGCGCCCCTTTTGGTACTTCCCACTCAAACGTACCATTTTGTACAAAAATTTAAAAGCTTATAGCGTGGTAACAATGCACGAATATACTACACAATTTTGCACAGTGTAACGCTTTTGAGATACCTACTGTCCTGTGAAAAATGGGCGTTACTACTACGCCCCTTTTTGTACCTCCCACACAAAATGGTCAAATTATACCAAAATTTAATAGCTCATATCGTTAATATATTATTGCACATAAAAGCTTATAGTTCGGCACAGCGCAATATATTTAAAGTATATACTGTTCAGCGAAAAATAAATGTATTTGATAAACCCCTTCTGGTACCTCCCACACAAATTGACACATTAATTTCAGTAATATCCATATTACATTGCTCACAAAATGAGGGTATGTATACCTTAGCCGGTTTACCCGACTGAAACTTTCTTACTTGTTTTTAAAATCACTTTCGGACATTCGTCCGAAAATCTCTAAAGCTGTATGTAACTAGTAGATTTTTGCGTTTTTACGATTTTTGTTCCCTCATTTTGACGGTTTTGTATTAAATACAGCTGGGAACTCTACATGGTAGGGTATCTTAATACATGTACCAACATTGTTGAATTTGAAGAAAACGGATCAGATTTTGCTATAGCCCCCTAAATATATTTCGTCCGATTTGGCCAATAAGCCCTATAGAAACTGTATTTTACAACCGATTGTTTTGCAATTTAGCATGGTATAGTTTATTTATCTATGGATCAACATTGCTCAATTTGAAGAAAATCGGTTCAGATTTAGATATAGCTCCCATATATATGTTTCATCCGATGAAACTTAACTCAACTGACAGTGTCGCAAGCACTACTAACTATCGACCTTTTCTATTACCAACGTCAAAACTGACCTACACCTACTCTTTTATATGTCACCTGAGGTTTCCGCCTAGTGGCATGATAAGAAGTCTTTCTTTCTTATTCCAGATTTCATGGTAATAAGTTCAGCTCCATAAAAGTGTCGTATTGTAACTATTGCAAATAAAATATAAATTGCATAGTGATATGTACCTCAATTACACATTAAATACCTGAGATCATTATTTGTATACCGCATTTATCAATAAACAGTCGGGGTTTTTGTGAATTTGAACTCGAATTCAAGGACTAAAATTACTTGGTAATGTAGTCCTAAATAACTTAATAAATCCCAATCCCCCGCTAAAGCTATAAATCAATGCAAATAGCTGTGTATACATTCTTACTAATATCGCTTACTTCTCACCAGGAGTTAACTCGCACATTGGTTATAATTATAATTATAACGAATAGGGAACCAAAAGAAACCTGAACAGAAAATCCAAGAAATAAAATAATCCATGAAAGTATATCTTCTTTCCTTCTTTGTTTCGTAATATCACCAAACGCAGTTTTTTTATTCGTAACAATTATCACTGATTGTCCATTGTTTGACATTTGTAACTAAACATTAAGATCAGCTAAACTGAAGCAAATAAAATAAACATAACGATAGATACTGTGAACAAATCAAAAAAAGAAGAACATTAGAATTGTAAACAAGTAAGAAATTTTCAGTCGGCTTAACCGTCTACGGTATACCCTCACTTTGTGAGTAATGTAATATGGAATATTACACGAAATAATCTGTCAATTTGTGTGGGAGTTACCAGAAGGGGTTTAGCAAATACACCTATTTTCTTTAAACACTAGATTCATTAAATACATTGCACTGTGCCGAACTATAAGCGTTTATGTGCACTGGTGTAATAACGTCATGGGCATTAAATTTTGGTGTAATTTGACCATTTTATGTGGAAGGTACAAATAGGGGCATGGTGGCAGCGCCCATTTTTGTCAGGACTATAGGTACTTGAAAAGCGTTACACTGTGGAAGATTTTGTAGTATTTTCGTGCATTGGTACTCACGCTATACGCATTTAACTCCTTGTACAAAATTGTAGCTTTGTGTGCGAGGCACCGAAAAGGGCGTGGCAATAACGCATATTTTTCTCTGGACTTTAGGCGCTATCAAGGCATTACCCTGTGCAAATTTTCAAGTATTTTTATTCACTGGTATTATTGTTATAAGCTGTTAACTTTTTGTACAAAATGGTCCCTTTGTGTGGGAGGTACCAAAAGGGGCGTGTCCACTTCACCCATTTCTCTCAAGTTGATAGCGACAGAAAACTATTACTATGTGTGGAATTACATAGGATTCGGATAAGTAGTACAGAAGTTATTAGAGAATCAATATTACACTAAATGTTAACCCTTTGTGAGGGAGGTTCTAGAAGGAGTCCATCTTCGAACTTGGCCGGATATAGAAAAAATTATTACCGTATATCAAATTTGAAGTCAATCGAGAGTTATTGTGCGCACCAACCAGCAGACAGACGGACGGACATTTCTCATTCGACTTAAAATTACCCAAAACGCCGAACATACTTAGAGTCTTAGATCACTCCTTCGATGTGTTACACTTTTGACCCGTAGCAAATGATACTCGTATATACCCTCGTATCACTAAAGTGAGGGTATAAAAACCAGTATTAGAAAATTAGAAGAAGAAGATTCGTAAGTTTAAGTTTATTTATTGAGCCTTCTTTTAAATAATTTAAAAATTACAAACTAGTACCTTATGTTTTATCGCAATATGCCATTCTTGGGACTGTAACGTATTATCCTAATGTTACGGTATTTTTCCTTGTGGGTAGAAAGGTCAGATACTTGGTTATGTGTGCATGTGGAGCGAAACAAATATCGCCCTTGCTCCCGAGGCTTCGCAGAAGATTCGTAAACAGAAATGTAAATAAATATGTATATTAGTCATGTTTTTTCCCTAAACAATATTTTGTGTATATAATAATAATAACATAGATTTAAGTGTTAATATAAAGTGTTAGTTACTATAATTTTTCTAAAATAACATAAAGTCGAAAATGAATTGCTAAAGCTTAATATAAAGAAATGCATTAAACTGATGATTTGCAAAAGAGCGTGGAATTTTTCGGAAATTGTAATCAAGACCCCGCAGTTATGTAATGTAAGTATTCAGGTGAATCTGTCTTGTCTGATAGAATTAAATTGCTCAATAAAAGAGTTCTGTATCGGTGTTTTGACTGTAAGTGGGAGTGCGAATTTTTTATTCTTTGTTCACGTGCTCCTGAGACGTTGGATTACAGAACCTCGCCAACCGATAGAAGCTAGCTGATGAAACTACATCATGCCACCCCAAACCTTCGGGTCTGGTATCATTTTTGCGGGGTGTTATATAGTCGCCCGACTTTAGCCTTTCCTTACTGGTTGTAAGTCTAGGAAAAGCTCTTTATACCTACTAGTTGTCTCATACAGTTTCCGAGATATTTGTAATTTAGAATTGAAATGTTATACCAACTGAGACAAAAGATTTACAGCCGTATTCATAAAAAAATCCTAATTATGATTTAAAGTGCACATTAGTTAACAAACACTTTTGGACTAATAAACGATTACTAAAAAATCGTATTCATAAATAGCATTTTAACTAATAAACATTTTAATGACTTCGTCAATGTAATGCTGGATACACCATCTTTTTCACACACCATTTTCACTCTTAATGATGCATTAATAGGATTATCAATTGTAAGAGTAGTCGAATATGTAAATTATTTTATTGTTTATTTTAAAAACAACTGTATTAATTAACAAAAAAACAAAAATGTATGCTCACTTTGAAGAAAATCGGTTAAGATTTAGCTATAGATCCCATATATATGTTTCGTCCGATTTTGCTCTTTAGTCCTGAAGAAGCTGTATTTTACATCCAATCATTTTGAAATTTAGAATGGTAGAGTTTCTTGATCCATGAACCAACACTACCGAATTTGAAGAAAATCGGTTAAGATTTAGCTATAGCTCCCATATATATGTTTCGTCCGATTTGGCCCTTTAGTTCTATAGAAGCTGTATTTTACATCCAATCGTTTTGAAATTAAAAATGGTAGAGTTTCTTGATCCATGAACCAACATTGCCGAATTTGAAGAAAATCGGTTAAGATTTAACTATAGCTCCCATATATATGTTTCGTCCGATTTTGCTCTTTAGTCCTGTAGAAGCTGTATTTTACATCCAATCATTTTGAAATTTAGAATGGTAGAGTTTCTTGATCCATGATCCAACACTACCGAATTTGAAGAAAATCGGTTAAGATTTAGCTATAGCTCCCATATATATGTTTCGTCCGATTTGGCCCTTTAGTTCTATAGAAGCTGTATTTTACATCCAATCGTTTTGAAATTTAGAATGGTAGAGTTTCTTGATCCATGAACCAACATTGCCGAATTTGAAGAAAATCGGTTAAGATTTAACTATAGCTCCCATATATATGTTTCGTCCGATTTTGCTCTTTAGATCCAATTTTAATTTTGTTTTTCTTATTTTAACCAAAACCATTTCTATAAAATACTAGCGGACCCGTCGAACTTCGACTCGCCTCAATTTAACGCCTTCAGATAAACTCCAGAGTGATAATAAAACACAGATAGTTAAAATTTTTATGCGACTTGTATAAAAGGAATCGAAATCAGTAGAGAGCGATGTGATAAACAACAAACAACGAAGACAGGCAACGTACAGATGACCGTGCGAAAAACAGGGAAATTCGAGATTAATTCCACAGACTTCCTACGATTGGTCTTGAGATTTATTGATTGTCATCGCAAAAGCCAATCGTACAGGGAACTGAATCCGCTTGAATTGGAATGAAAGATCAGTTGGAATAATCGGAATTCGTGGGATAAGGACTTCCTCTCCTTTGAATTTTCCCTTAATGATCGTCGCCTGAATCACATTGTCCATCAGTTTCATAATGAACAACCGCGAACTATGCCCAATTTCGGATGATTCAGATTCCGCAACATGATTATGATCGATTCCACCTTCAGCTGTAAATTATGCGGCGGAGCTCCTGGCACATCAAGCGAGTTCGATTTTACTTTGAATAATAAAATTCATGCTATCGACGTCCTTATTCTTCGCTGCTAATATTGCCCATTCACTAATCTAATCGAGATTTGGAAACACTTTGGTGATGAGTTCCTCGTTCGACGATGTGAACTCGCAAAAATTTGCCGGGAACAATATCAATGCAGTGGAAACATCAATAGTAATTTGGCCATTGCCAAGCGCCAACAGTTGTTTCGAGAATTCAAGAGCCGATGAGTCGTTCTGCAACGCGACTCTCATGTTCGTGGTCAATTTCAACTTCTTGACATAACTTCTTGACATGCCGCCACAAAGACCACTATTTCAGGCATGCATTAATTTCATCGGCAGTAGATTTCGGGATGACGGGAAGCGTTTGACGAAAATCTCCGGAGAGCAATGTCAGACTCACCAAATTGTCTCAAATCACGTCGTAAATCCTTCATCGTTCGGTCAACTGCCTCCAGAGCTCGTTTATGCGCCATCGTGCATTCATCCGAAATTATGATTTTGCAATGCCCGCAATCCAATAAGATAACCTTACCTCTTATACTCAAACTTATTATCTGAAAAAATGTTCGAATTGATAAATATCGCGTTGAATTTTAATTGATCGTAATGCTTGTACCGTTTGCCGATGTGATACGCGAAATCGAATGAATTGCAGCAAGAAAAATAGCACATACTCGTACATATGTTTAATAGAAAACTTTTTTGTTTAATAGAAAATTAATAAAAAAAATTTGGATTGAAAAAGAGAGCAGTAGATAGGAACAGTAGGAATCTCGCAAGAAATAGCAATTTTCGATTTTCCCAATTTTCCGACTTTTCCGGAGGGTTTTCCCAAAATTTTCTTTCGTAACAACCTTCTCCAGGCAAATACGAACAACTGAAAAAAAATTGAGCCAAATCGGTCCAGCCGTTCTCAATTGATGAATTACTATACATTTTTCACACCATTTTTATATATATAGATGTTCAAAAACAGTCTTATAATATTTTTTTTTGTTTAATTAAAAAAATCCACAAAAATGTTTTGCAAATGCAAACGAAGAAAATGCAAATGTCACTTTAACAAACGCTTAAAGTAGGGTCGAACCAGTATTAAAATTCACGCATTTAACAATGGTTTACAAAAGGTGTTTTAGGCTAATAATCGTTTATGAATGCAGTTTTAACAAATATAGCTTAACAAAGGTTTGTAAAGCTGTTTTAAGTTTTTATGAATACGGCTGTCAGCCATTTACAGTTATACATTCCAAAAATTACTCTTTATCAAAAATACTCGTACAGAAATATACTTTGTTAGTATGGCTTGAAATATCTATGTGTTTGTCTCAGTGGGCATATCTTATTTAAATTTCTTTAGTCATGTAGAAAATGTTGTCGTTAAATCAGCAAAGTTGATGTGAACAAATCTGAATATGTATATCCAGCTCTGCTATATACCGATTACCAAGACATGAGTCGGAAATGATAAAAAAAAAAATTTCAAATGCTGACAAAAACTCCATAAAATATTTAAAAATGAGTATGTTTCATAATTCTATTTCATTTCTAAAGTATATGGCATAGGATCAGCGACATTCATATTGATACGTTAATTTCAAAGTATGCTAAGTGAACTAAGCATAATTATCATATATTCTCAGATCACCATTATATTGAGTTCAAACTCGAGGAAAAAGCGCCTAAACCCGCCGTCCACAGAAATGTGAGGAAGACAAAGTGGCACCTGTATGAGAAGAATTTCAAGAAAGTCCTCAATTCCAATCTTCTGTACGAACCGAATGACAAAGCCGGTCTGGATGATCTGGTCGAGCATATCACCACATCATTCAATAGTTCCCTTGAAGAAGCCTCTCCAAAAACAAGATACAAGGGTAAAACTAAACCCCAATGGTGGAATTCTGTGCTAACGGCAAAGACTTGCAACAAGCTATTCAACAAGGCTAAATCTACTGGGGTCGCTAATGTTTGGGATGCCTATAAAGAGCAACTCAAGATCTATAAGAAGGAACTTAGGAAGGCGCAAAGACGTTATTGGTATCTCCGATGCCGCAAGGCTGAGGAAAATACTATCAGCCTCACCCTGTACAGTTGGTTACTTGCAGGATGAGGCAAATAACTGGACAAAAAACAACGAGCAGTCGCTGAATGTACTGCTCGACACATATTTCCCGGGGAACTCACCAACAGAACCTGAAGATCAGCAAGACCAACTAGAATGCGAGTGGACTGCGAGCGTTGCTAGCTTGTTGACTGAGAGATCCAGAATAAGCTGTGCTATTAACAGCTTCGAGCCCCTCCGTTAAAGTACATTATACCCTGGCATACATCCCGAATCGATGGAGGAATACCAAAGAGGTATTCATACCTAAAGTGGGGAAGATATCACTCACTGGGCCAAAAGACTTCAGACCAATAAGCCTATGCTCCTTTTTATTGAAAGGTCTGGAAAGATTTTTAGATTATTTCATTAGGGAAAGCCTGGATACAAAACTCCTGTCGGTGAACTAACATGCTTACAATAAGGGGAAGTCTACAGAATCAGCCCTGCACGAACTTGTGAGCACTATCGAATCGTCCCTGCATTTCAAGGAATTCACCATGGTGGCATTTCTTGACATAGAAGGGGCTTTTAACAACATTCACTCAGATGCGGCACTGTCACATCTAAAAGTTAACTCTAGTTTGATTAGACTAATTCAAAGACTGCTCAACAAAAGACGCATAACAACATGTCTTGGGTCCACAACTCTAACAAGGTTTGTAAACAGGGGGACCTCACAAGGAGGAGTACTGTCTCCACTAATTTGGAACCTAGCGGTGAATGAAATCATGCTAGATCTAGAACGTTGTGGCTGCAATATCGTGCCATATGCGGACGACGTGGCAAATTCGTAAACGTCCTCAGAGACATCCTACAGGTGGCTCTGAACAAATTTGCTAGATGGGCCAGAAGCAACGGTTTGGGCGTAAACCCAAACAAGACAGAATTGGTTCTCTTTACTAGGATGAATAAAGTCCCACATGTGGACCCTCCACCTCGGATAAATGGAACAGAAATAGTCTTTTCTGAAAGTGCAAAATTTTTAGGAATAATTCTAGATAGAGAACTGTTATTTAGACTTAACGTATTGGAACGTGTAAGGAAGGCCAACGTCGCCTTATATTCCTGCAAAAAGGCTGTAGGGTCGCGGTGGGGCCTCTCTCCTAAAAACGTCCACTGTATATATATAGCAGTAGTTCGTCTAATACTGTTATACGGCATTGTGGTATGGTGGACGGCAACTGACAAACTAACTATCACCAACCTACTAGCAAAGGTTCAGAGAACCGCCTGCCTGAGCATAAGCGGAGCCTTATGGACTACAGCGACTGAGTCTCTACAAGCCCTACTCCATATGCTGCCAATTATTATTGAGGCGAGAGAAGTTGCAACCAAAGCGGCAATAAGATTGAACTACCTATCAATGTGGAGGTACAAGAACTATGGTCACATGAGGATATCAAAGTGTAGTGCTATGGTAACCGACCGAGTGGACTATGTACCAGATGTGTGCACCTTCGAGAGAAATTACATCACTATGGTTCCCGCCAGAGATGAATGGGTTGGCAGAATACCAGGTAAAAGAAACCATTTCCACTTTTACACGAATGATTCGAAGCTTGATGAAAAGGTTGACTTCGGAGTACACTGTGAAGAACTTAGTTTGGATATAGCTCACAGACTACCAGATACCTGCGGTGTCTATCAAGCCGAAATAATGGCAATATGGGAAGTCGCCAAGTGGCTGTGTCGCAACATAGTAAGCAACACTGGCGTTGTCATTTATTCGGACAACAATTCAATTCTCTGGAGGCAACATCCCTAAATTCACAAACAGCCCTCGACTGCCGCAGATCTCTTAACGAGATGGCTGAGCAGTTTAATATACACTTCATATCGGTGCCTGGGCACAGGGATATCCCGGGGAACTGCAAAGCCGATGAACTTGCTAGGAAAGGGATGTAACGAATTCCTGTTAATGATTTTAAGGAAAAAGAAAAAAACCGAAACCGGTTTCATGAAATGGAATGTAACCACTAGGCTAGCAACATTCCATACCCTGATGCAATCGATAAGCTGTTGTAATAATCATGACTGTCAAAGATAGAATTGCGAAAGAGATGGAAAAGATTTTTTTTGTTCAATCATCTTTGTGAAGACGTTGAGTAGTGTATCACGTTGAAATTAATCTTGCTGAAGCAATAATAAACTTTTTTTGTATAAACAGTACAAAGAAAAATACCAGAAACAAAAAAATTGAAATTAACATCTTTTTGTAATGAAAACAGTTTAAAATGTTTAACTGAAAGTTTAACTGGAATTTAAAAAGTTAATCTGAATTAATCAGTGCGTATCTGCTATGAAATAAAAGAATTCCTCCTGTGCTAAAACATAAAATGTAGAATTTTATGTCTCAAAATACATGTGAATGCCGCTACTCGGATAAGATGTTTTCTCGACTAGAAACTGGATTCATGTA
The DNA here is from genome assembly GCA_963930755.1 of Eudasyphora cyanicolor. Lineage (NCBI taxonomy): Eukaryota > Metazoa > Arthropoda > Insecta > Diptera > Muscidae > Eudasyphora > Eudasyphora cyanicolor. The sequence continues at coordinate 153,192,203 of OZ005737.1, forward strand.
TTTATAGAAGACCCTTTAACATCGTGTTATGAATTATGCAGCCACATGTGATTCAAGGAGCAGCTTAAACCAGCTTTTTGATAATTAAAATCTAATTCTTTTGATTTTGTATAAAAAATAGTGACCAATAAGTTTATATTATATACTTTCCTATTTGCCATAATTATGTATGCCCTTTTTTTTAATAATATGTATCTCATTTATCAGTGTTTATTTCATTGCATAAATTTTTATCATGTATTATAATGTATTATAATGTATTAAAAGAAGAGTATATTAAGAGAGTTAACCGTTATAAAAATAATTGATTTGAGATTTAGTAAATTATTCTTAATATGATGGTCTGCTTATGTGGTTAATAATCATATTTGTGTAACTCTTCAGATACTCATCGGTAATGCTGGCGCCAACATAGAGAATCGATGTATCTTTAAGAGCGGTGAGTTTAAGAGAAAAATGTATTACTGATAATTTAATACAACAATGATGTAAACTACAAAGCAAGCAATATTTGTATTAAGTGCTAAAAGTTGTGAATGCAGTTTTTGTGTATAAAACATATTTGCTCTTTCTCTATTACTCTTTTAAAAATTATTGCTATTTTAATTCTATCTTGATAACAAAAAAAAGCTTATTTTCTCTTCTTCGTATACTCTTTTAAGATCTTTATGATTCTAATTTTGATTTGTTTTAAAACGTATTAGACTTATTGTTTTAGTCTCTATTTCTTTCTTAGAAATATTTCTTGTTATGATGATAACAAAAATTAATTTGCTTTATATATTTAAATAAGATATTTAATGAATAAGATATTAAAAAAAAACGAATAGAAGTTTCATGAGTTAAGAAATCAAAAATAGATTTGGGAATGGATATGTCAATTATATTTTACTCTGTTTTGATCATTTTAAATATCATGGATGTTTAGGTTGATACCATTGGTGATGTTGGGGAAATGTTCGTTGAGGGACAATTGTTAGGGAATGCAATGGGAATACAATGACGTAAAATGACGGACTGACGGGAGCGACTTTGTATAGGGAACCATTTTCGTTATTATTGGGCTTTTGGAGGTGGTTCATGGCTGTAGGTGATGATTACAGAAGGCGAGGGTGTGCCCAGACCGAAGTCGGACCCGGACAGGCTGACAAATGGGAAGGGGAACGGGACATAATGACATACAGCGGGAGAAGTGACAAATACTGATGGGAGGATCTAGAATAGTTGGACGGTATCAGTACCGTGATAAAGCCACCGTGGCTTTATCACGGTACTGCTCGTCGGCTTAGGGGCAGGGTTAGGCCAGAATTCTATTCTCCTTCTATAACATCATTCCTCGTGTCCGTTAAGGAATTTTATTAGAAAACAACATGATTTATCATACACATTACCATTACCGTCCAACTATTCTAGATCCTCCCATCAGTATTTGTCACTTGTCCCGCTGTATGTCATTATGTCCCCGTTCCCCTTCCCTTTTGTCAGTATCAGTTCTGACGGGACAGTGCCTGATCGGCGAACACGCCAGAATATTGGGTATTAACTCCAATGACTTCTGCAGAAGCTGTGGAGATGAGGAAGAAGTGGAGAGCATTGAGCACTTGCTATGCGACTGTCCCGCTTTGAGTAAACGACGACTGGACCTACTGGGGTCGGCCTTTCTAGGCAGCCTAACAGATCATTCCATTACCAATATTCGTGCTATCGATACATTTGTATATCAAACAGGTTGGTTTCGATGAAGGGCATTTTAGCCCGTGGTACCACCAGGGACCTAAACTGATCTATGTGAGCTGAAGAAATAAAAAAGAAAACGGCTGCCACCCTAACCTAACCTGATTATTTATTCTTTACTCAACCGATCCCGGTAAAATTCCTGATTTACTGGACTTTATTGTCTTTACTGGAATACCAGGCAGCTGCCTGGATATAATGGAGTGTGATGATCTAAGTTCAGATCACACACCAATTGTTGTTAATTATAACACAACAGTCCACAGATATTTAAAAACTAAAAACATATTTTCCAGGAATACTGATATAGGCTCCTTCAAATACTGGATTGGCAAAAATATAAACCTAAATATTCCATTGAAAACCGGTGATGCTTTAGACGAAGCTGTAGATAAATTCGAAAAATTAATCCACGAAGCTGCTGTTTTATCCACGCCAGCAGATGAATCGAGAGAAATTCGAACGAACAGAATTGCTATAACCGCCGAAATTAGAGAATTGATACGCCGCAAAAGGGACTAAGACGAATTTGGAAGTTTAGCCGGAATCCTGCTGACAAACGAAACTTTAACAAAAGCTGCAAAGAACTCAAACAAATACTTGTAGAATTAAAAAATGAAAGAACGGGCCAATATCTGAAGAAATTAAATATTAGAAATAATGATGAATATTCACTGTGGAAAGCGACAAAGTACTTAAAGCGGCCTGTCAAGAGGAATACTCCTATAAAAGATTCAAGTAATTCTTGGTGTAGATCCAGCGAAACCAAAGCTGAGGCTTTTTCCAAGCATTTGGAGCAAACATTTAAACCCTATCCCTCTGTTTCTATTGAAAGGGATGAAGAAATTGAGCTATATTTAGACTCGGCTAAGCGGATAGTTAACAGTACCTATTACGCAATAGCAAAAATCTGTACAAAGTCTGTAAGGCCTACATCGTAGTACCTATTACGGTCTAATACAGACAAAATTAAAATAAATTCTCTTGACGGGGATGCCTTCGTGTTCCGATGGAGCGCGGTTCCCCAATCGTCCGACTGTCCGTCCGTTGGTCTTGGCCAAAGCCGACCACACCAAAAATGGTGAAAATCTCCCCCAAGTACTCACAACAGGTGGTGCGGTGAGGGGAAAACGTCATGTCCGACCGTCAAAACGGAAGCACAATGAGCATCGTGTAGCGCTCAGAGTTTTGACGAAGTTGGAGGCTGTTGAGGTTTCGGCTCTTACCGAAAAACAAAAAGAGTCACTTACCTGGGCTAAAGGCGTCATAGATGCTTCTAAGGCCAATGAGTCGGCTGAAAGAGCCACAAATTCAGCTGTGTTAACGGCTAATAAAGTAAAACGAATCAGATCACCTGATGAACCCCTGCCTTCGAAAAAGGCAAGAGGCCCTAATGTCACCATCAACAGGACACTCACCAAGCCCTTCAATGAAGTGGCGAAGGAGAGTCTAGTGATGGCTGTTATAGACAGAAGTAGTGAGGATGGATCCATCCTCAAGGACAAATGGAGTCATGTACAATCAGCCATTATGGCTCATTACCTCGATGTCCGTAGAGAAATGCCGGGCAAACCACCAATCTGCAACGATGCAGGATGGCATCAGGGGAGAGTAAAGCTCTTATATTTCGGTGATGCCAGATCAGTAGACCTTTATAAGGCTGCTCTGAGTCGAGCGGGCGAGGTGTGGCCGGGTGCCCAGTTGGATGTTGTAGAAAAAAACAACATCCCTAGTCACCCTAGAGCCATCACCTGGGTTACAGAAGAGCCCTCCAACCCGGCTGACATCTTAGAAATAATAAAAGATTCCAATCCTGGTCTGCCGGCCCATAATTGGAGAATCAGCAAGGTGGGTGAGGCGGATGGTAAAAAGCGGCAGGTCAATCTTATCCTAAACGCTGAATCCACCTCCCATATACAAAGTGCGAGTGCAACCCTACAATATGGCTTCGAGACTATAATCTTGAAGATATACAAGCAGGATATAGCTCCCACTGCAGAAGGTGAGTCGTCCACCGTGGCACTTTCTGTAAGTGCGGAGGTAGCCACGCCTATTATTTCTGGTGACTCCAACTCTAACAGAAGATCTGTAACGTCCTACTCTGAGGACGAAAGCTCTACTTCTGACACAGAGGGGCTGAGGGGAGTCTCCGGACTCTTTGACGCATCTGGCGGGGACATGCTTCTCGACGATACGGACGAAGAGTTCGATAACACCCTTGTTGGGGTGGATATTAATCTGTCAATTACCAATGATGGTAAGAATTCTACAGATTAACCTCCATCACGCTAAAGCAGCCTCAGCGGCTCTATTGCTGCGCCTGTCCACAGGCGCAGTAGACATCGTCCTGATACAGGAGCCCTACGTAGTGGAAGGAAGGGTGTGCGGTATTAGGACACCCAACTTTAAACTGCTTGTGGCCAACTGTGAAGGCACTCCAAGAACCTGCATTTTGGCCAGGAAAGATCTTAGTATCTTTCTCCTGACTAATTTAAGTGGTAAAGACCAAACAGCTGCTAGGCTGGAGATCGGTAATCGCATATATTGGGTGGTCTCCAGCTACTTGCCTTATGAATCTGTAGTACCGACTGCTCTATTCAGGGAAGTAGTAGAAGAAGCAACGTCTGACGAGCTCGAGCTGATTATTGGCGCAGACACGAACGCTCATCATACTATCTGGGGTAGTACGGATATAAACAATAGGGGTGATTCGCTTCTTGACTTTATTCTAACTACCAATCTTAGTATTTGTAACATAGGTAATAAACCGACCTTCACAATTAAAGACAGACAAGAGGTACTCGACGTAACGTTTGCTACTGACCGGCTGTCAGACAAAATTATTGGGTGGAATGTACTGGACGACCACTCATTCTCAGATCATCATTATATGGAGTTCAAACTCGCGGAAAAAGCGCCTAAACCCGCCGTCCACAGAAATGTAAGGAAGACAAAGTGGCATCTGTATGAGAAGAATTTCAAGAAAGTCCTCAACTCTAAACTTCCGTACGAACCGAATGACAAAGCCGGTTTGGATAATCTGGTCGATCATATCACCATATCATTCAATAGATCCCTTGAAGAAGCCTGTCCAAAAACAAGGTACAAGGGTAAAACTAAACCCCAATGGTGGACTTCTGAGCTAACGGCTATGAAAAAGACCTGCAACAAGCTATTCAATAAGGCTAAATCTACTGGGGTCGCTAATGATTGGGATGCCTATAAAGAGCAACTCAAGATCTATAAGAAGGAGCTTAGAAAGGCGCAAAGGCGCTCTTGGTATACCTTCTGTGGTGAAGTGGAAAAGGTCTCCGACGCCGCTAGGCTGAGGAAGATATTATCTGCTTCACCCTGTACAGTGGGATATTTACAGGATGAGGCAAATAACTGGACCAAAAACAGCGAGCAGTCGCTCAATGTACTGCTCGACACACATTTCCCGGGGAACTCTATAACAGAACCCGAGGATCAGCAGGACCAACAAGAGTGCGAGTGGACTGCGAGCGTCGCTAGCTTCTTGACTGAGAGATCCAGAATAAGCTGGGCTATTAACAGCTTTGAGCCCTTCAAGTCACCTGGACCAGATGGCATCACTCCAGCAGAAATGCAGAAAATGTTAAAGTACATTATCCCCTGGCTGGAGAAAATTTATGTAGGCAGTATCAGGCTTTCATACGTCCCGAATCGATGGAGGGATACCAAAGTGGTATTCATACCTAAAGCGGGAAAGATATCACACACTAGGCCAAAAGACTTCAGACCAATTAGCCTATCCTCGTTCTTATTGAAAGGTCTGGAAAGACTTTTAGATCATTTCATTAGGGAAAACCTGGATACAAAACTCCTGTCGGGGAACCAACATGCTTACAACAAGGGCAAGTCTACTGAATCAGCCCTGCACGAACTTGTGAGCACTATCGAATCGTCCCTGCATTTCAAGGAATTCACCATGGTGGCATTTCTTGACATAGAAGGGGCTTTTAACAACATTTATTCCGATGCGGTAATTGCGGCACTCTCACATCTAAAAGTTAACACTAGTTTGATTAGACTAATTCAAAGTCTGCTCACCAGAAGACGCATAACAGCATGTCTAGGGTCCACAACTCTAACAAGGTATGTAAACAGAGGGACCCCGCAAGGAGGAGTATTGTCTCCACTAATTTGGAACCTAGCGGTGAATGAAATCCTGCTAGATCTAGAACGTTGTGGCTGCAAGGTCGTGGCATATGCGGACGACGTGGCAATCGCAGTGAGTGGCAAATTCGTAAACGTCCTCAGAGACATCCTACAGGTGGCTCTGAACAAGTTGGCTAGATGGGCCAGAAGCAGCGGTTTGGGCGTTAACCCCAACAAGACAGAATTGGTTCTCTTTACTAGGATGAATAATGTCCCACATGTGGACCCTCCACCTCGGATAAATGGAACAGATCTAGTCTTTTCTGAAAGTGCAAAATTTTTAGGAATAATTCTAGATAGGAAAATGTTATTTAGACTTAACGTATTGGAACGTGTAAGGAAGGCCAACGTCGCCTTATATTCCTGCAAAAAGGCTGTAGGGTCGCGGTGGGGACTCTCTCCTAAAATCGTCCACTGGATATATATAGCAGTAGTTCGTCCAATACTGTTATACGGTATTGTGGTATGGTGGACGGCAACTGACAAACTAACCATTACCAACCTACTAACAAAGGTTCAGAGGACTGCCTGCCTGAGCATAAGCGGAGCCTTAAGGACTACAGCGACCGAGTCTCTACAAGCCCTACTCCATATACTGCCGATTAATATTGTGGCGAGAGAAGTTGCAACCAAAGCGGCAATAAGATTAAACTGCCTATCAATGTGGAGGTACAAGAACTATGGTCACATGAGGATATCAAAGTGTAGTGCTATGGTAACCGACCGAGTGGACTATATACCAACAGTGTACACCTTCGAGAGAAATTACATCACTATGATTCCCGCCAGAGATGAATGGGTCGGCAGAATACCAGGTAATATAAACCATCTCCACTTTTACACGGATGGTTCGAAGCTTGATGAAAAGGTTGGCTTCGGAGTACACTGTGAAGAACTTAGTCTGGATATAGCTCACAGACTACCAGATACCTGCAGTGTCTATCAAGCCGAAATAATGGCAATATGGGAAGTCGCCAAGTGGCTGAGTCGCAACATAGTAACCAACAATGGCGTTGTCATTTACTCGGACAGCCAGGCTGCCATCAATTCTCTGGAGGCAACATCCCTAAATTCACAAACAGTCCTCGACTGCCGCAGATCTCTTAACGAGATGGCTGAGCAGTTTAATATACACCTCATATGGGTGCCTGGGCATAGGGATATCCCGGGGAACTGCAAAGCCGATGAACTTGCTAGGAAAGGGACGACATTACAAATTCTCGAAGAATTTGCATATATTGGTGCGCCACTATCCACGTGCAAGCTTTGGCTTAGGCAAGAGGCAATCAGGCAGTCCAACGATAGATGGACAGAAATCGGCACCTGCAGGGTAGCTAGACAAATCTGGCCAAGGTATGACCTGAGAAGGTCAAAATATCTCCTCGCACTAGAGAGGAAACGATTGTCTACGTTAGTACAGGTTCTGACGGGACACTGCTTGATCGGCGAACACGCCAAAAGATTGGGAATTGACTCCAATGACTTCTGCCGAAGCTGTGGAGATGAGGAAGAAGTGGAGAGCATTGAGCACTTGCTTTGCGACTGTCCCGCTTTGAGTAAACGACGACTGGATATACTGGGGTCGGCCTTTTTAGGCAGCCTAACAGATCTTTCCAGTACTGATATTCGTACTATCGATAAATTTATATATCAAACAGGTTGGTTTCGATGAGGGGCATTTCAGCCCGTGGTAACACTAGGGACCTAAACTGGTCTATGTGAGCTTGTAAAAAAATACGGCTGCCACCCTAACCTAAACCTAAACCTAGACTCGGCTTGTCAAATGGACCTTCCGATTAGGCCAATAACAGTACAAGAAGTGAGGAGTGAAGTGTCCCGGCTTGGAAATGGAAAATCGCCAGGGTATGATCGAATTGATTCAAAAGTGGCAAAATCATTACCACTAAAAGGATACGTATTTTTAACAGTTATATTTAACGCAATACTGAGACTTTACCACTTCCCTAGTCAATGGAAATGTGCAGAAGTTAAAATGATTTTAAAGCCAAACAAATCGGAGAATGTCATAACTTCATACCGTCCAATAAGTCTCATAACTACGTTTTCTAAAGTCTTTGAACGGTTTTTTCTGAAAAGAATGAAGATAATGTTAGATGCCCGCAATATAATCCCGGTATACCAATTTGGATTCCGCAATAATCATGGAACACCAGAGCAATGCCATCGCATTGTAAATGTAATTAGGAATGCTTTGGAATGCAAGGAATACTGTTCGGCTGTGTTTCTAGACGTGAGACAAGCGTTTGATAAAGTTTGGCACACAGGTCTATTGTGCAAAATCAAAACCTTTCTTCCGATGCCTTATTATCACATCCTGAAGTCATACCTGGCTAATAGACAGTTCTATGTGAATATTAATAATGAGTTCTCAAGTATACGACAAATTGAAGCGGGAGTTCCCCAGGGGAGCGTATTAGGTCCCACCTTATATACCATATTTACTTCTGACATACCCGAAACTGAAAATGTAACAATTGCCACTTTTGCAGATGATACAGCGCTCATTACATCTCACAAACGTAAAGAAGAGGCTTCTGCCTTAATTCAATCACTGGTTAAATATATGGAGAATCCAGATTAACACAGAAAAATCTACTCATGTTACTTTTACAATGAGAAGAGGAAATTGTCCTACTTTGTTTCTTAATGGTAATGAAATTCTTCACTGCAACGATGTTAAATACCTAGGATTGCATTTGGATCGTCGTTTGACGTGGAAAAATCACATTAAAGCTAAGAGAACTTATTTAAACATCAAAGCAAAGAGATTATATTGGCTTCTAGGCCCAAAATCATAGCTAAATCTTATACAACTCTATTCTTAAACCGGTATGGACTTACGGAATTCAGCTGTGGAGAACAGCGAGTAATTCTAATATTGAAGTACTACAGCGTTACCAATCTAAAACCTTACGAAGCATAACAAATGCTCCGTGGTTTGTCACAAATAATGACATCCATCGAGATCTAGATATACCTGCAGTTCGAGAAGAAATTTCACACTACAGCTCCCGATACCTTGACAGATTAGTAATCGCACTAACCCTTTGGCAATATCCCTATTAGACGACACCAATGAAATTAGAAGGCTAAAACGTCATCATATACTAGATTTACCTTTTACGAGATAAGATATAACATTGTTACTTATTATTGTATAAATACATAGATATTGAATTAGACATTTACAAAATAATGTTATTGATATAAAGAAAATTGTATTGTGTACGTTGGTACACAATAACCTGTTATGTACTTAAAGTTAACAAATTTGCTAAATGTTATATTTTTGACAGATTGCAAATATAAATAAATAATAAAAAAGTTCTGATCGGATACGGTTTCTACAGCGCTTTAATGTAAAACCGGGTGTTACATATGTGTATATAGGGGGCTATATCTAAATCTGAACCGATTTTCCACAAATTTTGTAGTGTTCATTCATGTAATAAGGAACGTCTTTCTGCCGAATTTCGTGCTGATCGGATATAAAATACAAATCGGAGGTGCATAAATATATATATGAGAGCTATATGTAACTTTGAATCGATTTTGACCAATTTCAATAGGGAACGTCCTTGGACCAAAAAATAGCACTGTGCTAAATTGTATCACAATCGCACCTTATATATCACCTTATAACTCAGGAAGTGATTCCAAGTCGATCGATATAATAAACGATGGGTCTGTCTCTTCTACTTTTGGGAGTTACAAACAAATGCACAAACTTATAATACCCTGGACCACAGTGTGTATAATAATACTTCTTAAGGGTTCTCCAATAAGAGTGATATGATTTCTTTGAAAAAAACACACTTATTGTTAAGAAAATTCAAAAGTTTTTTCATTTAATGTGAACTATAATCGATACAATTAAGTTCTAAATAACACGTCATTCAAATAGCATCCACGGCTTCTTCTGCAGGAACGAATTCGATGAACCAAATTCTTGAGCACTTTTTCCACTAAATCAAGTCGTATGTCATGAATGACACGTTCAATATTGACTTGTGAAGCTTGAAGAGAGTCTGGTTTATTTCGAAAGACCAATGACTTCAAATAACACCACAAGAAATAGTCTAATGGTGTTAAATCACAACTTCTTGGAGGCCATTCAAAATTACAATTTCTTGAAATAATCGAATCTCCAAACTTTTCTCGCAACAATTCAATTGTTTCATTTGCTGTGTGGCAGGTAGCCACAATCGGTCAATGGCAAAAAGATAGCTCTTAACGAGAGCTCATGGGTTTTAAGGTCGTGGGTCGACTGGAAAGTGTTTTTTTTTGGATGTAAAAGAAAAATGGACTTAGCATAATTTTCAAATGTGAACGGAAAGTTTATTTTTGCTCTAGCTCTTTAACGGTACGTCGGATCGGGAATCGGTCAATGAAAAAAGATAGCTCTTAGCGAGAGCAAAATATAAAGGTCGTAGGATGACTGGAAAGTGTTTTTTTAGAGGGATTTAGCGCACGAAAATTTTCAACTGGAGAACGATTATTTTGATAATAAAAGTGAATAATTTGTAAACGTTGTTCTTGCGTATATCTCTCCATGATGAAATTGTAAACACTACTGAATACAATGAAAAACAAATGACAGCTCATGACATATTACAAATGGCCGAAACGTCACTTCAAAATCATAACATCCCTTTATTTAGCATTGGAAAAAATTTCCAATCGCCCTCCAAGCGTTTTTATAATGGATTTGTATACAACATTTCTGAAGTACCTCTCGTCTGTCTCTACATTTTTGACCTTCGCATCGGTTTATATTATGATTAAGTTCTCATAAAAATATATTTATTAATTCTATGTACAACGGACAGAAAAATTATAGTTTTTAAAACAAAGTCGTGACCAAATGAATCTGACAGCTAATCTTTTATAAAATTCTCCGCTGAATCCCAATATGAAGTCAGAATTGTCAAAAGTAGAACAATTTTCAAGATATGAAATAAAAGCATCTTCGAAAATATTCAATTGATTTTTGTTTCTTTTTTTTCTATTAAAAGATAATGAGATTACTAAAATAACCATGGATCGTTTGTAAAAATTGGCCAAGAAATGACTGAATTGTATTGAAACAAAGCTAAAATTTCACAAAAATTTTAAATTTTTTTGCAATTTTGCTCTTTTCAACTTGTTGTGTTTTTAAACCAAACATAAATTTTTTTATGCTATAAGTTACTACGTTATTTTATTTCAATAAAAACATTTTGTGCTTAATAGGATCTAGATCGGTTCAAAAATGACAAAGTTACTGAAGATTAATTGATTTTTCCCACTTTTCGATTTTTATCGAATCAAATCAAAAAAAACAATAACACCATTTTCAATTGTAATTCGAAAAAAGTCAATTGGAATTCGAAGATTCCATTTGAAATTCGAAAAATATCAATTGAAATTCGGATACTCCATTTGAAATTCGAAAAAGGTCAATTGATATTCGAAAAACATCAATTGAAATTCGAAAAACAAACAATTGAAATTCGAAACACATCACATGATATTCGAAGAACATCAATTGAAATTCGAAAAACATCAATTGAAATTGACATATTAACTCCTTTTTTAAGTAATATATATAAATTAATGTTAATTTAACAAAATAAATAAAAACAAAATCGTATTAAAAACTGGGCCAATTTTCTTATAGTTTTTTTATGATGTCTTCATAATTTGGGGCTCCTGAGATTTCCCAGGAAGCTTGATACAACCAAACCAAATAACTTCCACGCCTTTGATTCAACTTCGGACAGAATTGACTCAAATTTAGAAACTTTCAGTATCTCTGTAATTTGAGGTACCACAAAAACCGCTTCTTTATTTTGGCATCTGATACGTTGGCAAAAACGGTTTTCAGGTATTCAAATGCGACACTCCCAGTAAAATCTTGGTAAGTACATGTCCTTTCCACTCGCATTACCAGGTAATGATATCTCATTATAGCCAGCATTACTTTCGGTAAATAAATAAAGAATAACAAAATAATTACAAAAATAAGTTATAGCTAGTAATCTAAGTTAGAAAATCTTATTTTAACTTATAAACTTTTCTTTAAATGATTTACGATTTATGATTTTTTCATAAATGATTTACTTATATACGTTGTATTTTGTATTCAGTTAAATCAATTAAAGAAAAGTTTATAAATTCAAATTAGATTATCTTAATTAGATTACTAATAATAACTTATTTTTGTCATTATCTCATTGTCACATACAATGAGATATCATTACCTGGTAATGCATGTGGTAACGACATTTACTTACCAAGATTTTGATGAGTTATATTTTTGTACTTGATTATTAATCGATTTGTCTATGAATCGCGAGGTAGGCCAGTGGTTGTGATGATAAACTACGAAACAATAATGTCGCGTGTTCAATCCCACCTCCCGGCAAATGAAATTTTTCGTCAGATGACGACAACAATCGATAACTACTGTTGGCGAAAACATTCTTTCACCAACTTACACATTTGAATATACATACATAATATAAATATATTTTAAGATAACTTCATTTCTTATATTTGAACAACACTGTAAAGTAACTTCATAGATATAAGTATGTATTCTCTTTTGTAATATCTGTAACATTTTTGCTTCTTTAACAAATGTAGATGCAATTTTAACAGTTCAATGTGTTTAACATTTTTTTTGTTTCCTGAACTTTACATTGATTATGTTAATCTTGTAACTACATTTGAACTTGCCTGCATACTTATCAACAGAAGCAGAGGTTTCATCTCATTAGCATCATTGGTTCACTCTTTCTCTCTCTCTCTCTCGCTCTCTCTCTTGTATCTTTTGAAGTGCTAAAACTTCACATTTGCATCTTTGCACATTTCAGTTTCCAGTAGCAAGTTTGCCGTTACAACTCTCACCAATTTACTCTGAGTGTAAATTTTCAACTCTCATTGAGTTTCTAATTTCTCTGTGCATGTGAGTTTGAGATTGAGCAAGTCAATTGGTATTTACCTCTGTAAAACAGCGGCTTAAGCTGCTGCTTAATCCGTCTGGTTTTCGCTGCTTGCTGAGCTCAGAACCACCGACACTCAGTGTTGTACACCTATGTCTATACACACACAGCAATGTTTGTACGCAAACATTAAAATTAATAAGTACTTTTAATACTTGTTTTGTTTGATGTGGGAGTAGGCCTAGGTGTACTGGATTTGAGGTAACAGACAATTCGTCTGGATTGAGTTTTGAAACACTCAAAAATCTGAAATTTAATTATTTTGTCTGGTTGATGCTAATGACTGAAACCCTGTGTCGCTCTCTCCTTTTTTGGCTCTGAAGCAGACAACATCATTCGATAAGTATCGCTCCTGAACTTACAGTGTTTTTTTTCTTATGTTAAAGCATTGAGCTTTTTGTTATCTTACAAAAAGTAAAATAAAATTTGTTCTATCTCTACATAAAAGATAACTTTTTTCTTTTGAGAACTTTTACGTACATAAGTTGGTGCCGAAACCCGGGAATTATCGTGAATATTTTCTTAAATTGAATTATTTTAATTCGCGGTATTTTTTCCTTTTTTCACATTTCACAAAATTCGTGGTATAGTGCTTCGTGTCATTAATTGGGTAATATAAAGCGACAAAAATGTGTACTCTTGACCAACTAATTCAAATGCAACGTGATGCACTTGAGATTTTGGTAAAATATCAATCTCGTTTTAATTCCAAGATTTGTTCAGAAATAACCGCTGGTTATTTACATTCCCTTGGGCAACGAATTGATGATATTTTTAATAACTTTGAAAGCCAACATAATGAAATATTAAAGAAAATTCATGAAGACGAAATAAGTGCTTGTGATGTTCCCTACTTATCCGAAGATTTCTACTTCGATTTTTCCGAAAAATATTTCACATTTAAAGGCAATCTTATGGACCAGTTATCACAACATTCGGTCACATATTCCCCTTTGTCGAGTACGTTTGTTGCACCTAGCGGACGCGCAGATACCACCATTGGAGTTGACGCAAAACTTCCAAAAATATCATTACCAAAATTTTCTGGAGATTATATGGAATGGGTTCCATTTCGTGATATATATATCTCACTTGTACATAGCAATGAAGCCCTCACCAAAATTCAAAAATTTTATTATTTGAAGGGCACACTTGGAGGCGAGGCAGCAAATTTAATAAAGACGATTTCTGTCACCGAGGCAAATTATGAGTCCGCGTGGGAAACATTAGAATCCAGATACCACAATAAAAGGATGATTGTTGGACATTTGGTGACTAGGCTTTTTAATATTGGGAAATCTGATGGAGGATTTCAATCGATTAAGACACTACTTGATTCAACGAAAGAGTGCTTATCTTCCCTAAAAAATTTGGGTATAAAAACTCGAAGTTGGGATCCTTTTTTAATTCATTTAATAGCTCAAAAGCTGGATGTTCAAACTCGAAAAGATTGGGAGCAATCTTTAAAGTCTTCTACGGAAATTCCTACTCGTTCGGAAATGTTTGAGTTTTTAGAAAGGACTTTTAGAACGCTAGAATCGATACACGACGATTGTCCGTCAACAAGTAAACAAAAACCTACAAAACATGGCAAAGTGTTTTTGCAAAATAAAAAAACTTCTGTTAATTCAGGAAATTTTGCAAAACCAAATCAGTTTAAATGTGCATATTGTGACAAAAATCACTCTCTATCCAAATGTTTTAAATTTCTATCGCTTTCGTTAGCCTCGAAAAACGAATTTTTATCCGCCAAAAAAGTGTGTCGTAATTGCCTAACAATTGGACACAATTATAACAACTGTAGCTCTCCATTTCGGTGCATTATATGCAAACAACAACACCATACTGTTCTTCATACGGACGGACATGGACATCAAGATCAACGCTTGAACAATTTGCCTCCTTCCTCTGGTGCAAGTGGTGATATGGGCCAACAAGTTTCCTCTAATAGTGCTAGTTCATTCCAATCTGTTTTGCTGTACACGATTCGGTTATTAGTTCGTACCGATCGTGGGTATTTCCCATTGAGAGCCCTGTTAGATCCTGGATCTCAGGGTAGTTTAATTACTGAATCTGCTGTCCAAATATTAGGATTGAAAAAGCATAGGGCACACTGTAAAGTGGTAGGGATTGGTGACGGGCATAGTAATTTATCCAAATTCTCAGTAAATGTCGACTTATTTTCACGAATGAATAAGCCGGTTATAAGCTGCTTGGTTTTAGTCCTCTCCAATCTTTCTTCTTATACGCCTGAGCCTTCTTCGAAGCATATAGTTTTGCCTGATATAAGCACAAATAACTTGGCAGATCCCTTTTTCTATAAAACTGACCAGATCGACATGATACTTGGTT
The DNA here is from genome assembly GCA_963930755.1 of Eudasyphora cyanicolor. Taxonomy (NCBI): domain Eukaryota; kingdom Metazoa; phylum Arthropoda; class Insecta; order Diptera; family Muscidae; genus Eudasyphora; species Eudasyphora cyanicolor. Next base: position 153,207,475 of record OZ005737.1, read on the forward strand.
CAGACATTTGTTCAAAAATAAAGATTCCTACTGAATCCTTTATTCACAATGATTTATTCTTCCAAAACACGTATTTTGGATGGGTTTTCTCTGGATCTACTAATGCTATATCTGCTAACAGAGTTCATATCCATAATACCAATTTGGAGGCCATACTTAAGTCTTTTTGGGAACAAGAAGAAGTATGTTCTGAAAGGGATTTCACAAACGAAGAATCGTGTTGTGAATCTAATTTTAAAACCACTACAAAGCGATCTAGTTCTGGGCGTTATTTGGTACAATTGCCATTTAAAACACTGTTGTATGATAACGTTCTTCCACATTTAAATAACAACGTTATCAATGCTTTCAAAAGGTTGAGACAACTTGAAATTTCATTTTCAAAACGTCCCACTTTTGCCAAAAACTATAAATTATTCATGAACGAATACGAAACTCTAGGACATATGACCAAAGTTGGCTCATATCCCAGAGATATTCGACAAGATTCGTACTTCTTACCTCATCATGGGGTTTTCAAGGAAGACAGTACAACGACAAAGTTAAGGGTCGTTTTCGACGGTAGTAGCCATTCGAAAGAGTTTAAATCTCTTAACGAAACGCTTTCTCCAGGACCTGCCCTACAAAATGATTTGCCTGCAGTGTTGACTCGGTGGAGAAGACACAAAATATCTTTTTGTGCAGACATCGAAAAGATGTTTCGCCAAATTGACGTATGTCCAAGTCATCGCCGGTTTCAACAAATTCTATGGAGAAATGATCCATATGAGGAAATTTCCATCTACGAGCTAAATACGGTTACCTATGGTACCACGCCTGCTCCATATTTAGCCATACGAGTGCTCCGACAACTGGCAAAAGATTACATGTCAGAATTTCCACTTGCTTCTCAAGTTATTTTAAGTGATTCTTATGTCGATGATATATTATCTGGCGCTGAATCAGAAGATGACGCTATCCTCTTACAAACACAATTGTGCAATATCCTTGAAAAGGGAGGTTTCATACTACGCAAGTGGATAACAAATTCCAAAGAACTTTTGAGGAAAATTCCTGAGAATTACCGAGATCCATCTCTCACATTAGATTTTGATCGTGGCGATACGGTCAAAACACTTGGAATACAGTGGAATACAGGAGATGATTGTTTTTCGTTTAAAATAAACTTTCCTGACACTGAGTCGATAACAAAGCGAATTATTCTTTCTGATACAGCCAGTCTGTATGATCCACTTGGGTGGTTAACTCCCTCCACTGTTATGGCGAAATCTCTTTTTAAAAGTCTTTGGGAAAACAACCTAGATTGGGATGATAACATCCCTGATTTCTTAAGAAATCAATGGTTAAAATACCGTTCCTCATTGCCTGAACTAGCAAATATTAGGATTCCCAGATATATAGAGTGGTCAAGGGGAGCAAAAATAGACCTACATTGCTTTTGTGACGCATCAACAAAAGCATATGCTGCAGTGATTTACTCTAGAGTGGAGTCTGTTGATGGAATATTTATAAACATTATACAGGCCAAGTCCAAAGTTACGCCAATTAAAACAGTCACAATACCAAGACTAGAATTGTGCGCAGCAGCATTATTAGTTAAGCTCACAGAGAGGGTAAAATCATCTTTGCGTGGCATAGATATTGACAAGATATTTTACTGGAGTGATAGCTCAACAGTTTTGTCTTGGATCCGTAAATCACCGTCTAATTGGAACGTTTATGTCGCCAATAGAGTAGCGAAAATTCAGAGCTACAGCAATTGTCTCGATTGGAGATATGTCCCTACTGCACTAAATCCTTCAGACTGCGCCTCTAGAGGAATTCTTCCGAAGGATCTGGTGAAAAATGAAACTTGGTGGTATGGACCTAAATTCTTGTATAAACCTCCGTCATTTTGGCCAGCCAATCTTTCAAACTTATATACTCTGGAAGAGCAGAGGAAAACAAAAGTTGCATCCCATATTTCTAGTACAATGTCATATCCTGATTTGCTTTCAAGATTCTCGAATCTACAAACCCTTCTTAGAGTCACTTCTCTTTGCTTTCGCTTCGTTTACAACTCTAAGAATAATAAACAAAAGATTACAAATCCTCTGACATTATTAGAGATAAACAGAGCTTTACTCACGTTAGTCAAACTAACCCAAATGATAGACTTTCCGGAGGAATTGTCTCTCCTTTCAAAAAAACACGAGCTTAAAGAAAGCCGTATTTTAAAACTAATGCCATTTTTGGATAATGACGGTATAATTCGGGTCGGAGGACGTTTACAAAACTCTCCCTTGTCATATGATTTTAAACACCCAATTTTGTTATTAAAATCGAATCCTTTGGCAAAACTAATTATTTTAGATTCTCACGAAAAGACGCTTCACGGCGGCGTGACTTTGACTATGTCATATGTGAATCGGAAATTTTGGATTGTCTCTGGAAATACCTTGGCTAAATCCATCATTCAAAGCTGTATTAGATGTTTCAAATATTCAGCAAAAACATCTCATCAGATTATGGGCAATCTTCCATATGTCCGACTTAATGTCACTCGACCTTTTCGACATAGTGGCGTTGATTATGCCGGTCCTATTCCAATAAAAACATCTTCATTGAGGTCAGCATCTACGACGAAAGGTTATATATGTCTTTTTGTTTGTATGGTAACAAAAGCCATACATTTAGAGGCGGTTTCCGACCTTACCACGAATGCTTTTCTTTCTGCCTTTCGTCGCTTTATTTCGAGAAGAGGTATTTGTACCGACCTATATTCTGATTGTGGCACAAATTTCGTCGGCGCATCAAAAGAGCTCCAAGTGTTATACAACAAGAATAAAAAGTCGTTACCAGCAGAATTACATCAAGCTTTGAGTCTAAATGGAACGAATTGGCACTTTATTCCGCCCGCATCACCCAATTTTGGTGGTCTGTGGGAGGCAGGAGTAAAATCTACTAAATATCATCTGAAACGAATTGTAAATGATCGATTATTAAATTTTGAGGAACTTTCAACTCTGCTGTGTCAGATAGAAAGCTGCTTGAATTCTCGTCCTCTGGCTCCTTTATGTTCAGATCCTACAAATTGTGATGCACTTACTCCAGCGCATTTCCTAATTGGAGAACCAACAACCTGTATACCAGAAGAATCTTTAATAGACTCTAACATTAATCATCTTACTCGATGGAAATGCTTGGAAAAGTTGAAGCAACATTTTTGGAAAAGATGGCGAAGGTTTAGGTTTAGGTTAGGGTGGCAGCCGTATTTTTTATACAAGCTCACATAGACCAGTTTAGGTCCCTAGTGTTACCACGGGCTGAAATGCCCCTCATCGAAACCAACCTGTTTGATATACAAATTTGTCGATATTACGAATATCGGTACTGGAAAGATCTGTTAGGCTGCCTAGAACAGCCGACCCCAGTATGTCCAGTCGTCGTTTACTCAGAGCGGGACAGTCGCATAGCAAGTGCTCAGTGCTCTCCACTTCTTCCTCATCTCCACAGCTTCTGCAGAAGTCATTAGAGTCAATACCCAATCTTTTGGCGTGTTCGCCGATCAAGCAGTGTCCCGTCAGAACTGATACTAACGTAGACAATCTTTGCCTCTCTAGTGCGAGGAGATATTTTGATCTTCTCAGGTCATACCTTGGCCAGATTTGTCTAGCTACCCTGCAGGTGCCGATTTCTGTCCATCTTTCGTTGGACTGCCTGATTGCCTCTTGCCTAAGCCAAAGCTTGCACGTGGATAGTGGCGCACCAATATATGCAAATTCTTCGAGAATTTGTAATGTCGTCCCTTTCCGAGCAAGTTCATCGGCTTTGCAGTTCCCCGGGATATCCCTATGCCCAGGCACCCATATGAGGTGTATGTTAAACTGCTCAGCCATCTCGTTAAGAGATCTGCGGCAGTCGAGGGCTGTTTGTGAATTTAGGGATGTTGCCTCCAGAGAATTGATGGCAGCCTGGCTGTCCGAGTAAATGACAATGCCAGTGTTGGTTACTATGTTGCGACTCAGCCACTTGGCTACTTCCCATATTGCCATTATTTCGGCTTGATAGACACTGCAGGTATCTGGTAGTCTGTGAGCTATATCCAATCTAAGCTCTGCACAGTGTACTCCGAAGCCAACCTTTTCATCAAGCTTCGAACCATCCGTGTAAAATTGGAGATGGTTTCTATTACCTGGTTTTCTTCCAACCCATTCATCTCTCGCGGGAATCATAGTGATGTAATTTCTCTCGAAGGTGTACACCGTTGGTATATAGTCCACTCGGTCGGTTACCATAGCACTACACTTTGATATTCTCATGTGACCGTAGGTTTTGTACCTCCACATTGATAGGCAGTTTAATCTTATTGCCGCTTTGGTTGCAACTTCTCTCGCCACAATATTAATCGGCAGTATATGGAGTAGGGCTTGTAGAGACTCGGTCGCTGTAGTCCTTAAGGCTCCGCTTATGCTCAGGCAGGCAGTTCTCTGAACCTTTGTTAGTAGGTTGGTGATGGTTAGTTTGTCAGTTGCCGTCCACCATACCACAATGCCGTATAGCAGTATAGGACGAACTACTGCTATATATATCCAGTGGACGATTTTAGGAGAGAGGCCCCACCGCGACCCTACAGCCTTTTTGCAGGAATATAAGGCGACGTTAGCCTTCCTTACACGTTCCAATACATTAAGTCTAAATAACAGTTTTCTATCTAGAATTATTCCTAAAAATTTTGCACTTTCAGAAAAGACTAGATCTGTTCCATTTATCCGAGGTGGAGGGTCCACATGTGGGACATTATTCATCCTAGTAAAGAGAACCAATTCTGTCTTGTTGGGGTTAACGCCCAAACCGCTGCTTCTGGCCCATCTAGCCAATTTGTTCAGAGCTACCTGTAGAATGTCTCGGAGGACGTTTTCGAATTTGCCACTCACTGCGATTGCAACGTCGTCCGCATATGCCACGACCTTGCAGCCACAACGTTCTAGATCTAGCAGAATTTCATTCAACGCTAGGTTCCAAATTAGTGGAGACAGTACTCCTCCTTGTGGGGTCCCTCTGTTTACAAACCTTGTTAGAGTTGTGGACCCAAGACATGCTGTTATGCGTCTTCTGTTGAGCAGACTTTGAATTAGTCTAATCAAACTAAAGTTAACATTAAGATGTGACAGTGCCGCAATTACTGCATCTGAGTGAATGTTGTTAAAAGCCCCTTCTATGTCAAGAAATGCCACCATGGTGAATTCCTTGAAATGCAGGGACGATTCGATAGTGCTCACAAGTTCGTGCAGGGCTGATTCTGTAGACTTCCCCTTATTGTAAGCATGTTGGTTCACTGACAGGAGTTTTGTATCCAGGTTTTCCCTAATGAAATAATCTAAAAGTCGTTCCAGACCTTTCAATAGGAAGGAGGATAGGCTAATTGGTCTGAAGTCTTTTGGCCTAGTGTGTGATATCTTCCCCGCTTTTGGTATGAATACCACTTTGGTATCCCTCCATCGATTCGGGATGTATGAAAGCCTGATACAGCCTACATAAATTTTCTCCAGCCAGGGGATAATGTATTTCAACATTTTCTGCATTTCTGCTGGAGTGATGCCGTCTGGTCCAGGTGACTTGAAGGGCTCAAAGCTATTAATAGCCCAGCTTATTCTGGATCTTTCAGTCAACAAGCTAGCGACGCTCGCAGTCCACTCGCACTCTTGTTGGTCCTGCTGATCCTCTGGTTCTGTTAGAGAGTTCCCCGGGAAATGTGTGTCGAGCAGTACATTGAGCGACTGCTCGCTGTTTTTGGTCCAATTATTTGCCTCATCCTGCAAGTAACCCACTGTACAGGGTGAAGCTGATAATATTTTCCTCAGCCTTGCGGCGTCGGAGACCTTTTCCACTTCGCCACAGAAAGTATACCAAGAGCGTCTTTGCGCCTTTCTAAGCTCCTTCTTATAGATCTTGAGTTGCTCTTTATAGGCATCCCAAACATTAGCGACCCCAGTAGATTTAGCCTTGTTGAATAGCTTGTTGCAGGTCTTTTTCATAGCCGTTAGCTCAGAAGTCCACCATTGGGGTTTAGTTTTACCCTTGTACCTTGTTTTTGGACAGGCTTCTTCAAGGGAACTATTGAATGATGTGGTGATATGCTCGACCAGATGATCCAGACCGGCTTTGTCATTCGGTTCGTACAGAAGTTTGGAGTTGAGGACTTTCTTGAAATTCTTTTCATACAGGTGCCACTTTGTCTTTCTCACATTTCTGTGGACGGCAGGTTCAGGCGCTTTTTCAGCGAGTTTGAACTCAATATAATGGTGATCTGAGAATGAGTGGTCGTCTAGTACATTCCACCCAATAATTTTGTCTGACAGCCGGTCAGTAGCAAACGTTACGTCGAGTACTTCTTGTCTGTCTTTAATTGTAAAGGTCGGTTTATTACCTATGTTACAAATACTTAGGTTGGTAGTTAGAATAAAGTCAAGAAGCGAATCACCCCTATTGTTTATATCCGTACTACCCCAGATAGTATGATGAGCGTTCGTGTCTGCGCCAACAATCAGCTCGACCTCGTCAGATGTTGCTTCTTCTACTACTTCCCTGAATAGAGCAGTCGGTACTACAGCTTCATAAGGCAAGTAACTGGAGACCACCCAATATATGCGATTACCGATCTCCAGACTAGCAGATGTTTGGTCTTTACCACTTAAATTAGCCAGGAGAAAGATACTTAGATCTTTCCTGGCCAAAATGCAGGTTCTTGGAGTGCCTTCACAGTTGGCCACAAGCAGTTTAAAGTTGGGTGTCCTGATACCGCACACCCTTCCTCCCACTGCGTAGGGCTCCTGTATCAGGACGATGTCTACTGCACCTGTGGACAGGCGCAGCAATAGAGCCGCTGAGGCTGCTTTAGCGTGATGGAGGTTAATCTGTAAAATTCTTACCATCATTGGTAATTGACAGATTAACTTCCACCCCTACAAGGGTGTTATCGAACTCTTCGTCCGTATCATCGAGAAGCGTGTCCCCGCCAGATGCGTCAAAGAGTCCGGAGACTCCCCTCAGCCCCTCTGTGTCAGAAGTAGAGCTTTCGTCCTCAGAGTAGGACGTTACAGATCTTCTGTTAGAGTTGGAGTCACCCGAAATAATGGGCGTGGATACCTCCGCACTTCCAGAAAGCTGTGTTTCAACCGCGGTGGACGACTCACCTTCCGCAGTGGGAACTATATCCTGCTTGTATACCTTCAAGACTATAGTCTCGAAGCCATACTGTAGGGTTGCACTTGCACGTTGTATATGGGAGGTGGATTCAGCGTTAAGGATCAAATTGACCTGCCGCTTTTTACCATCCGCCTCACCCACCTTGCTGATTCTCCAATTATGGGCGGGCAGACCAGGATTGGAATCTTTTATTATTTCTAATATGTCAGCCGGGTTGGAGGGCTCTTCTGTAACCCAGGTGATGGCTCTAGGATGACTAGGGATGTTGTTTTTTTCGACAATATCCAACTGGGCACCCGGCCACACCTCACCCGCTCGACTCAGAGCAGCCTTATACAGGTCTACTGATCTGGCATCACCGAAATGTAAGAGCTTTACTCTCCCCTGATGCCATCCTGCATCGTTGCAGATTGGTGGTGTGCCCGGCATCTCTCTACGGACATCGAGGTAATGAGCCATAATGGCTGATTGCACATGGCTCCATTTGTCCTTGAGGATGGATCCATCCTCACTACTTCTGTCTATAACGGCCATCACTAGACTCTCCTTCGCCACTTCATTGAAGGGCTTGGTGAGTGTCCTGTTGATAGTGACATTTGGGCCTCTTGCCTTTTTCGAGGGCAGGGGTTCATCAGGTGATCTGATTCTTTTGACTTTATTAGCCGTTAACACAGCTGAATTTGTGGCTCTTTCAGCCGGCTGATTGGCCTTAGAAGCATCTAAGACGCCTTTAGCCCAGGTAAGTGACTCTTTTTGTTTTTCGGTAAGAGCCGAAACCTCAACAGCCTCCAACTTCGTCAGAACTCTGAGCGCTATCCGGTGCTCATTGTGTTTCCGTTTTGACGGTCGGACGTGACGTTTTCCCCTCACCGTACCACCTGTTGTGAGTACTGGGGGGAAATTTTCACCATTGGTGGTGTGGTCGGCTTTGGCCAAGACCAACGGACGGACAGTAGGACGATTGGAGAACCCCGCTCCATCGGAACGCGAAGGCATCCCCGCCAATGATTTTTTTTCCGTATTAGCCCGTAATAGGTACTACGGTGTAGGCCTTCCAGACTTTGTACAGATTTTGTTTTATTTTTTGCGATTGCGTAATAGGTATAATAGATTTTAACTATCCGCTCTGTGCTAAACACGTCCGTTCACTACGACTGATCAGCATATAAAGATGGCGAAACGAGTACCTAAATAGATTACAGGCACGACCAAAATGGTTAAGACCGAAAACCGAGGCAAAAGTTGGTGATTTGGTACTCATTGCTGACGAAAGATGCGGCCCAGGACAATGGTTGCTTGGACGCATACACGAGACTCATCCCGGAGCAGATGGACATATAAGGGTTGTATCTGTTCATACGAAAAATAAATTAATTAAACGCCCAATCACTAAAATTTGCTTTCTTCCAGGAAATGATCCACCATCGCCAGGAAATGATCAACCATCGCCAGGAAATGATCAACCATCGCCAGGAAATGGTCAACTATCGCCAGAAAATGATCAACAATCGTCAGGAAATTCTTCTCTCCTAAGCAATCACACTATCATGAAAGATGGAACCTATAACAGTCGCTGTGAGTCGGAGCATAGCGGAGTTTAAATAAACTCGACTAAAACACTCCCATCGATAGGCCATCAATCATCATCTAAAAACATCCGTTCTTCGGGGGGAGAATGTTGGCGAAAACATTCTTTCACCAACTTACACATTTGAATATACATACATAATATAAATATATTTTAAGATAACTTCATTTCTTATATTTGAACAACACTGTAAAGTAACTTCATAGATATAAGTATGTATTCTCTTTTGTAATATCTGTAACATTTTTGCTTCTTTAACAAATGTAGATGCAATTTTAACAGTTCAATGTGTTTAACATTTTTTTTGTTTCCTGAACTTTACATTGATTATGTTAATCTTGTAACTACATTTGAACTTGCCTGCATACTTATCAACAGAAGCAGAGGTTTCATCTCATTAGCATCATTGGTTCACTCTTTCTCTCTCTCTCTCTCGCTCTCTCTCTTGTATCTTTTGAAGTGCTAAAACTTCACATTTGCATCTTTGCACATTTCAGTTTCCAGTAGCAAGTTTGCCGTTACAACTCTCACCAATTTACTCTGAGTGTAAATTTTCAACTCTCATTGAGTTTCTAATTTCTCTGTGCATGTGAGTTTGAGATTGAGCAAGTCAATTGGTATTTACCTCTGTAAAACAGCGGCTTAAGCTGCTGCTTAATCCGTCTGGTTTTCGCTGCTTGCTGAGCTCAGAACCACCGACACTCAGTGTTGTACACCTATGTCTATACACACACAGCAATGTTTGTACGCAAACATTAAAATTAATAAGTACTTTTAATACTTGTTTTGTTTGATGTGGGAGTAGGCCTAGGTGTACTGGATTTGAGGTAACAGACAATTCGTCTGGATTGAGTTTTGAAACACTCAAAAATCTGAAATTTAATTATTTTGTCTGGTTGATGCTAATGACTGAAACCCTGTGTCGCTCTCTCCTTTTTTGGCTCTGAAGCAGACAACATCATTCGATAAGTATCGCTCCTGAACTTACAGTGTTTTTTTTCTTATGTTAAAGCATTGAGCTTTTTGTTATCTTACAAAAAGTAAAATAAAATTTGTTCTATCTCTACATAAAAGATAACTTTTTTCTTTTGAGAACTTTTACGTACAACTACACTCTCCCAATTATACGCTCTACCCATTGCCTACTTTCTCACCACATTCCACCACTGATAGTGGTGAACAAGCAATAGCAACTCGGAAATATCCACTACACGTACTACGTAAAATTATTTCTTTTGTCCACGCTTACTTTTGAATAATCGTAAGCGTGGGGTAAGTGGTTATTTGTCAGCTACTTATATGCTTGAGAGGAAGCACTTTACTCCAATAACATGTACATGTAATAATAATTCGAAGGGAGGCCAAATTATCAGCAGTTACTAGTTTTGAATTTAACTTACCCGTCAGGTTATTTGGTAATGGGTAATTTTGCTGGGCTGTTTCCTCTTTTTAGTGTTTTTGTGTTCTTGTTTACAAAATACAATGTTTTTAAAATTTATTTCAAATTCAGCGTATTTACTTCCTTTGGCTTTTTGATTTGCTAAAAACCGAAAAGTGGGTTAACTCACTAAATCTTATGTAGCTTTGTCATTCTTGCACCTATCAGGGTCCTGTTCGTATTAAAATGAATTAATGTCCAATATAATAAAATATTAAAATTGTTAATTGTTTGGTTTAAATAATCGTAGGTCGTAGGATGACTGGAAAGTGTTTTTTTTAGAGGGATTTAGCGCACGAAAATTTTCAACTGGAGAACGATTATTTTGATAATAAAAGTGAATAATTTGTAAACGTTGTTCTTGCGTATATCTCTCCATGATGAAATTGTAAACACTACTGAATACAATGAAAAACAAATGACAGCTCATGACATATTACAAATGGCCGAAACGTCACTTCAAAATCATAACATCCCTTTATTTAGCATTGGAAAAAATTTCCAATCGCCCTCCAAGCGTTTTTATAATGGATTTGTATACAACATTTCTGAAGTACCTCTCGTCTGTCTCTACATTTTTGACCTTCGCATCGGTTTATATTATGATTAAGTTCTCATAAAAATATATTTATTAATTCTATGTACAACGGACAGAAAAATTATAGTTTTTAAAACAAAGTCGTGACCAAATGAATCTGACAGCTAATCTTTTATAAAATTCTCCGCTGAATCCCAATATGAAGTCAGAATTGTCAAAAGTAGAACAATTTTCAAGATATGAAATAAAAGCATCTTCGAAAATATTCAATTGATTTTTGTTTCTTTTTTTTCTATTAAAAGATAATGAGATTACTAAAATAACCATGGATCGTTTGTAAAAATTGGCCAAGAAATGACTGAATTGTATTGAAACAAAGCTAAAATTTCACAAAAATTTTAAATTTTTTTGCAATTTTGCTCTTTTCAACTTGTTGTGTTTTTAAACCAAACATAAATTTTTTTATGCTATAAGTTACTACTTTATTTTATTTCAATAAAAACATTTTGTGCTTAATAGGATCTAGATCGGTTCAAAAATGACAAAGTTACTGAAGATTAATTGATTTTTCCCACTTTTCGATTTTTATCGAATCAAATCAAAAAAAACAATAACACCATTTTCAATTGTAATTCGAAAAAAGTCAATTGGAATTCGAAGATTCCATTTGAAATTCGAAAAATATCAATTGAAATTCGGATACTCCATTTGAAATTCGAAAAAGGTCAATTGATATTCGAAAAACATCAATTGAAATTCGAAAAACAAACAATTGAAATTCGAAACACATCACATGATATTCGAAGAACATCAATTGAAATTCGAAAAACATCAATTGAAATTGACATATTAACTCCTTTTTTAAGTAATATATATAAATTAATGTTAATTTAACAAAATAAATAAAAACAAAATCGTATTAAAAACTGGGCCAATTTTCTTATAGTTTTTTTATGATGTCTTCATAATTTGGGGCTCCTGAGATTTCCCAGGAAGCTTGATACAACCAAACCAAATAACTTCCGAGCCTTTGATTCAACTTCGGACAGAATTGACTCAAATTTAGAAACTTTCAGTATCTCTGTAATTTGAGGTACCACAAAAACCGCTTCTTTATTTTGGCATCTGATACGTTGGCAAAAACGGTTTTCAGGTATTCAAATGCGACACTCCCAGCAAAATCTTGGTAAGTACATGTCCTTTCCACTCGCATTACCAGGTAATGATATCTCATTATAGCCAGCATTACTTTCGGTAAATAAATAAAGAATAACAAAATAATTACAAAAATAAGTTATAGCTAGTAATCTAAGTTAGAAAATCTTATTTTAACTTATAAACTTTTCTTTAAATGATTTACGATTTATGATTTTTTCTTAAATGATTTACTTATATACGTTGTATTTTGTATTCAGTTAAATCAATTAAAGAAAAGTTTATAAATTCAAATTAGATTATCTTAATTAGATTACTAATAATAACTTATTTTTGTCATTATCTCATTGTCACATACAATGAGATATCATTACCTGGTAATGCATGTGGTAACGACATTTACTTACCAAGATTTTGATGAGTTATATTTTTGTACTTGATTATTAATCGATTTGTCTATGAATCGCGAGGTAGGCCAGTGGTTGTGATGATAAACTACGAAACAATAAGGTCGCGTGTTCAATCCCACCTCCCGGCAAATGAAATTTTTCGTCAGATGACGACAACAATCGATAACTACACTCTCCCAATTATACGCTCTACCCATTGCCTACTTTCTCACCACATTCCACCACTGATAGTGGTGAACAAGCAATAGCAACTCGGAAATATCCACTACACGTACTACGTAAAATTATTTCTTTTGTCCACGCTTACTTTTGAATAATCGTAAGCGTGGGGTAAGTGGTTATTTGTCAGCTACTTGTATGCTTGAGAGGAAGCACTTTACTCCAATAACATGTACATGTAAAAATAATTCGAAGGGAGGCCAAATTATCAGCAGTTACTAGTTTTGAATTTAACTTACCCGTCAGGTTATTTGGTAATGGGTAATTTTGCTGGGCTGTTTCCTCTTTTTAGTGTTTTTGTGTTCTTGTTTACAAAATACAATGTTTTTAAAATTTATTTCAAATTCAGCGTATTTACTTCCTTTGGCTTTTTGATTTGCTAAAAACCGAAAAGTGGGTTAACTCACTAAATCTTATGTAGCTTTGTCATTCTTGCACCTATCAGGGTCCTGTTCGTATTAAAATGAATTAATGTCCAATATAATAAAATATTAAAATTGTTAATTGTTTGGTTTAAATAATAACTTGAAAAGAGCAGAATTACAAAAAATCATAACACTTCCCAAGATGTTGCATTTTGCCCACTGGTTATTTATCCATGGTTATTTTAGTAATTTTGTTATCTTTCAAGAAAAAAATACATAATGACATCATCTTTTTTAAAACCACAAATAACGGTTATTTTGGAATATTTTGAAAACTGCTTTTGACCATTCTGAATCAGCGGAAAATTTTACATAAAGAGTAGGTGTCAGATACACTTGGTCAAAAAACTGTCACGTAGTGTTATTTGTCTCCAATTTGTTTTATCAATGAAACTCCACATGATTTTAACGTGAATATCTCTATTCATCACAAATTTTACGAACAAATTCTTTCAGGAACTCAGAGATGATAAGTCACACTCATTCACACACCGATCGACTTAGAATCACTTTCTGACTCCATGTAGCTATGTCCGTCCGTCCGTCGGTCTGTACAGGTTGCAATTATTTTCTGATTACGATGAAATTAGGCACATATATTTTTTTGGGCGAAGGACGAACTCTATATGTTCCTCCCGATGTGGCATCAAAGCGCTATAGAATTTGTATTTTATATCCGAACATTATGAAATTTAGCAGAAAGCAATTTCTTATTATACGAATGCAAACTTTGGGGGAAATCGGTTCAGATTTAGATATAGATCCCATATAGATGTTACTCCCGATTTGACATTTAAGCGTTGTAGAAACTGTATTTTATATCCGATCAGTACGAAATGCGGCAAAAAGAGGTTTATTATTACATGAATAAACACTGCCAAATTTGGGGAAAATCGTATTATTCAGTAAATAAATCAAAACGTTAATCACGCGTCACCCTGTGGTATATAAATAAAGTGTGGATTTCTTTAATATATATGGCTACCTCCCAACAAACTATATTCTTTACATGAGACAGTTTGGTATTGCGGGTCCCTTACGGACTATGCGTCCAACTCTACCTCGATACACTGTTTCCAAAAAGAAATGAGGGGTAACAAATTTTCGTTTATAATTTTTTTGCACAAAATAAACCTTTAAATGATTTTACTGTTCTTCTCGTTTTTTTTTATTAAAATGCGAATGGGTGTGAGCTTGTTTCTATGTAAGTGTGTGTATCCGATACACAGACCGGAACTTGAATATAAGTATGTGTGTCGGTTATATGTACATACGAGTATGTGGCAAAGCAATCTTAATATTCCCTCAGCTTCTGAGGCGGCATAACGGAACCCATTGCGGTTACGCCATTGTGGGCCATGGGGTCAACAATGCGTAGGTTTTTTTCTGTTTTCTCATGATTTTCAGAGATTTTTATATCGTAGAATGTGCGTTGGACAGCTTCCCTTGGTGTGCTCGAGTATATAGACTCTTTAGGTTGAATGGTTGGATTTTATTCATAACATTTTATTTCAATATTTTTTGTTTCTCGTTCTGTAGGCTTCACTCCCTCCCCGACCCATAAAAATCGGTTTATACGAATATTATACCGTATTAATGTGAAGCAAATATGTTTCGCAAGGGTTTATGTCTGCTGCCCATTTAGACCCCTTCTCCGCTTTTAAGAAGTTGCGTATAACAAACTTGAGGAAAAGTAGTCTTCCCAACATCATCGCCATTATAATCATCATCATCGTTGCTGTTGTTGGTTATAAAAGTGTGCATTTGTGTGATCCTTGTGTTTGGAAAATGTGCTAACCAGACGTAATCCTTTATATAGACCAGAACAACAACATAATGTGTATATATTTAAATTGATATTTGGTTCATTGAATATTCATAAAGTGCTGCTCCCACAGACGCATGTCTTAAGAATACACACGCATATATATAAATAGATTATGTTTATATGGTCAGCATTGACGGATTGCATGGGGGAATTACCAAGGAATTATATTCTGTTGTCACAAGCAACAACCGCCTAACTCGAAAATCTGGCTTTCGAGAAAAATCACTTTTTATTTTTCGGAAATTAAACTTCAATACGACTTGGGTCAATAAGCTTTTGTTAATATCTCTGTAAAAAACAATGCTAGGGACATGGGAATTTCACGTAAATATAGAGTACTAGCGGATACCCGCTGCACTTTGTAGCCCTCACATTTTATTTTAGTGAAATAGAGGCATGCGATGGGTTTTTCATATAATAATATCGACACACAGAAATATAGTTTTAGATAAATTAGAAGACTACTACATATTTCTTTTTCTTTTCACTGATCCAGTCATGATCTTAAATGCATACATGCCAAATCTCAAGCCGATTCGTGCAATGGTTCTCCACATGTTTTTTTTTCGATAATAAAGGCGTCGCGACGCCTCTAAAGAAATCGCCACGACGCGTTCTGGCGGTTTCTCTCCGGGCCCACTGATGTTTTATCCCCAATTTCGGCTAAATCGCTCATATTGTTATGTTTATTCAAATTTCAAGGCAGTGGCTATCGTATTCTTCGTTCTCAATAATGTATGGTACGGATGGAGCCACGCCCCACAGTGCTCTGTCTTCATGTATCGCTGTGACAAAAATAGAAAGAGTAGTTGCAGAATTATGAAATTTGGACCCAGTCGGACCGGGGGTCTTGTACCCCCAAGCAAATTATTCCGGGTACTCAAAAATTTACCAGACTATAACACTGATTTGGGGCATTGAATATTTATGAAATTTAGCGCGTCATAATATTTCATAAATATCATTTGCGGTGAAAAAAATAAATACATAAAGAATGCTCAAAAGTGGCTCTGGATTTCGACCAAAGTTTGTAAAGCGTAATAGGTTTGCTGTGAAGAAATGTATGCACAAATTTGAGAGGAATCATTCCAAGATCCCTCCCAAGACACACTAGAATATCTTAAAAATGGGTTTTTGGTCCATATATCGAGCGACCCATCATATTAAAGGGAATTTTGCTTAGATTACAAATATGGTGGATTAAAATGCCCGTATGTCTAATGCCGGGTACGTTTACGAAAGTGTTTTGCGTAGTATTGTACTATATTCTTTCGTTTAATGCGTGTATTTCCTTCGTAGACTTCTAATATAATATTATCATCTTTGTGAAAAATGTCGCCAAAAATACCGCATAAATCTTCGTTAAAAGATACTTGAACTTGATACTCTAAAAAAATATACTCCAAAAAATTTTCGACTTGTGATTTGAGCCCTTTGGATTATTTTCTGTGTGGAACCGTTAAAGATAAATGTTACGCAAAGCCTCCAGAGACAATTGAAGCGTTGAAACAATAAATTGAAGTTACCATTGAAGTGATTCGACCCGAAACAATCGAAAATGTTCTGTAAAATCGGATGAGTTGGGTTCCATTATCAAATGACAAAGTTCAACCTTCCCAAAAAAAAAAACAGAAATTTGAAAAAATTATCAGTGCTTTTTTTTTAAACCGGTACAAATTGTAAATGACCCACCCTTTACAAACATATTTCCATTTTTATACCATACACCACACTGTGGTACAGGGTATTATGACTTTGTGCATTTGTTTGTAACACCCAAAAGGATAAGAGATAGACCCATTGTTTATTATACCGATCGACTTGTAATCACTTTCTGAGTCGATTTAGCTATGTCCGTCTGTCCGTCTGTCTGTCTGTCTGTAGATGTATTCTTGTAATCAAAGTACAAGTCGCAAGTATGGTCCGATCTCAACGAAACTTTGCACATATCTTTCCTTAGACCCAAGGACGATCCCTATTGAATTTGGTTAAAATCGGTTCAGATTTACATACAGCTCCCATATATATGTATCTCCGATTTGGCATATATGCACTGTATAAGCAACATTTTTGAACCGATTTGTACAAAAATTGACAGAGAGTAGTCTTATGATACACTTAGAGACAATACAAAATTTGGGGAAAATCGGTTCAGATTTAGATATAGCCCCCTTATATATGTTACCCCCGATTTTACATGTAAGCGCTGTAAAAAGTATCAGCCGTATTCATAACAAATCCTAATTTAAAGTGCACATTAGTTAACAAACACTTTTGGTCTAATAAACGATTATTAAAAAATCGTATTCATAAACAGCATTTTAACTAATCAACATTTTAATGACTTCGTCAATGTAATGCTGGCAACACCATCTTTTTCACACACCATTATCTCTCTTAATGATGCATTAATACGATTATCAATTGTAAGAGTAGTCGAGTATATAAATTATTTTTTTGTTTATTTTAAAAACAACTGTATTAATTAACAAAAATGAATGCTCACTTGTCCAATAAATAAAATAAAACAACAACTAAAAATCAAATAAATGACGAATTCAGATAATTTTTTTTTATTACGTACAAAAAGGTATTCGAATAACGAATAATATATAACACATGTTGATTGTTTACATATCACTAGTGAATTTTGTACAATTTGCATTTCTCGTGTTGTGGTTTTGCAATGATAAAAGTTTTTGGTCTTTTATGAAACAATATCGACGCAAAATCATGCACTGGGTCGATTTAGCCATATCCGTCCATCTGCGACTATCAAAGTACTGCCGAAAAAAGGAACCAATCCTTGCGAAATTTTTGGGATAAGGAGCTGCTTTTGTTGCACAATGCCTTTAACTCTTCATGGAAAAATGCGACAAATCGGTCCACATTTTAATATACCTCCCATTTAATGGTACACTCCGTTTTGACATAAACACTTTCTGGAAGGCACAGTTGCGTATTTTTTTCTTATTTTTACCTAAACCATTTCTAGAAAATATGTTCAAAATCAGTCTTATATTTTTTTCTTTTAATTAAAAAATTCCATAAAAATGTTGCAAATGCACACGAAGAAAAAGCAAATGTCACTTTAACAAACGCTTAAAGTAGGGTCGAACCAATATTACAATTCACGCATTAAACAATGGTTTACAAAAGGAGTTTTAGGCTAATAATCGTTTATGAATACAGTTTTAACAACTTTTGCTTAACAAAGGTTTGTAAAGCTGTTTTAAGTTTTTATGAATACGGCTGTATATCTTTAATCCGATCAGTACGAAATTCGGCAGAAAGAGGTTTCTTATTACATGAATTAAGTAGGGTCGAACCAATAATACAATTCACGCATTAAACAATGGTTTACAAAAGGAGTTTTAGGCTAATAATCGTTTATGAATACAGTTTTAACAACTTTTGCTTAACAAAGGTTTGTAAAGCTGTTTTAAGTTTTTATGAATACGGCTGTATATCTTTAATCCGATCAGTACGAAATTCGGCAGAAAGAGGTTTCTTATTACATGAATTAACATTGCCTAATTTGAGAGCAATCGGTTCAGATTTAGATATAGCCCACATAAATATGTTTTCCCCGATTTGACATCTAAGCGCTGTAGAAACTGTATTTTATAACCGATCAGTAAAAAGTTTGGCAGAAAGAGGGTTCTTATCAAATGAATTAACACCGCCAAATTTGAGGGAAATCGGTTTAAATTTAGATATAGCCCCCATATATGTATACGTTACCCCCGATTTGACATGTAAGCGCTGTAGAAACTGTATTTTATATCCGATCAGTGCGAAATTCGGCAGAAAGAAGTTTCTTATTACTCGAATAAATACTGCAAAATTCGGAGCAAATCGGTTCAGATTTAGATATAGCCCCCATATATATGTTACCCCCGATTTGACATGTAAGCACTGTAGAGACTGTATTTTATATCCGATCAGTACGAAATTCAACAGAAAGAGGTCTTATTACATGAATGAGTATTCAGGGAAAATCGGTTCAGATTTATATATAACCTCCATATATATATATATTACTCCTGATAGCGCTATAGAAGCTGTACTTTACTTCCGATCATTAAAATTTTGCAGAAAGATGTTTCTCAATTAAGGAACGAATATTGCTTAAGTTAGTGATTATCGGTTCAGAATTAGATAATATGTTCCTTCCCAATTACCAATTATTCCTAATTATTATCGCATTGTTAGGGAGGTGTAGGGTATTATATAGTCGGCCCCGCTGGACTTTCTGTCCTTCCTTACTGGTTATATATATATTGTTAGTAGAATATGATAGCATACAAAAAATCGAATCCTTCTTAAGTCGACTTAGGCGATTATCGCTTGTGACCACAAATAATATGAAAACCTTGTTATTTACATATATGGGATTTCATGTCAAGTGAGTGAATTCTGCTGAATTTCTTACTTATCGGATATAAAATACTGTTTCTACAGCGCTTACATATCAAATCGGGGGTAACATATATATATGGGGGCTATATCTAAATCTAAACCGATTTTGACCAATTTCAATAGGGATCGTCCCTGGGCCAAAAAGAGCACTGTGCTAAATTTCATCACAATCGGACCATAAATACGACCTGCACTTTGATTACAACGATACATCTAAAGACGGACAGACGGACATGGTTAAATACACCCAGGAAGTGATTCCAAGTCGATCGGTATAATAAACGATGGGTCCATATCTTCTCCTTCTGGGTGTTACAAACAAATGCACAAACTGATAATACCCTGGACCGCAGTGTGGTGTAGGGTATAATTAGTGCTGTAAAACAAAAGCTAATGCCACACGCTGAAAAAAAATCGCTTCTGTAGTATATTCTCCCAAACATATTCGGCTTGAAACATATATATGTTTAGCGTACACTCTAAACATATAATATTTGGTAAACACAAAAATTATATATTTGGAAATATGTTGTTGTTTTAAAGAAATCTTTGTTTCTATCCTAATATTTTGTAATTTGAGACTATTTCCGAAACAAAGATTTATTTGCATTTAAGTGTTACATTTTTCATCACCTCAAAATTAATTTTACAGTTTTTTCTTTTTAATTAATAAATATTTATAATTTAAATCGTATAATGTTGGATATACATAAATTACTTGGAGGATTGACAACAAATGATGACATGGAATGGTCATAAATTTAAAATGTCGATTTAAAATAAAATTTAATGCTACATATGGTGTTATATCTGGGAGGTACAATTCGAATTAAAGAAAAACATTAAAACTGAAAATTTAAAAAGACAGCAAAGTTTTGAAAATCTTTTTAAATAAAATATATTTAGAGAAATTTCTAAACAATAATTTTATTTGTATTTAAACACATATTTTATTTGAGAAATTTATTTGCAAATATATTTTGTTCTAATATATTAATATATACGTTCCAAATAAATTGTATTGGTTTTCTAATTAAATTAATTTGTTCAGAAATATATAATATTTCAAAATTTGTGTTCCAAATATATTTTCTTTCGATTCAAACAAATCAAAAAAGGCGATTTTGCTCCATGCACTTATGTTATTTTTATAACCTCCACCATAGGATTGGGGTATACTTTCAAAGCATTTTAAGCAAATCTTTGCAGTTTGTATCTTATTTAGACAAGAATTCATCGCAGTAAATTGTATTTATATTAGCTCATATGTTTTTGTAGTCCACCTATAGATGTCGCTCCCAAAAAGGTTTGTTTAAGCACTAAATACCACATTTTCTAAGCAGTTTAGCTGAAACTTTGCAGTTTGTATTCTATTTTGGCAAGAATTTATCTCAATTAAATGTTTGCAAGACAGTTTATATTTTGTTGTAGTCGCCGTGTAGAGGTTGCCTTCAAATATGCTAATTTAAGCCATAAATACCACATTTTTCAGATGAAACTTTGGCTTAAAAATTTAACGCATAAAATTTTGCTAAAAATTGCAGCATTCGTTTTATTAATAATTATTAAAAAATGAAAAAAAACCTTCTTGTTTAAGCAAATTATAATTTGCTTAAAAAAAGGGATTGTTCCAAAATTTGCTCCACATCCAAAGATTTTTCCAGTAATAGAATTGAATACAATCCATGGTGGAGGGTATATAAGATTCGGCATGGCCGAACTTAACTCTTTTACTAGTTAACTACACTCAGAAAATAGTTCGGTTGCCTCAACAGAATTTTGGTACTATTATGCGATTCCATCAGGACAACCAACATTTTGGTTTTGCTATACTTCTGATTCCATGTTGACAACAATCATATTTGGTTGCGCCAACTACCAAAATGGTGACCAACTGTTTTAAAAAATTGGTTGTTCTGACAATTTGTCAGTCATATACTACCGACAATTAATTAAAAACAGTTTTCATTAATTTTTATTTTATCTATTGAACAAAAAACCAAACAATTCATAACAAAATTAAAAATCCAATATTACAAATTCATCCTATTATGAGATGTGGAGATATTAGACACAAATTTTAGTCCACGGGAGTACAATTCATAGCAAAAGTTTTATGCAAATGTCGCTTTACTTGTGATTTCAATTTCATGATTGTTATTCTGCATTCCAAACATTATTATCCACATGAAATTATATTCCACTACATACTCGTATACTGTTCTTGAACAAAATGTTGAAAATGTATTTATGTCGAATAATTTTATTTTTTATTTGTCATATATCAACAAAAGAACAGCAACCAAGCTTTCATTTGTATTCCCAAAATATATTTAGTTATTATTAGTTTGGGAAATAATTGGGATAACCAAAAGACGATTATCTATTAATATATTTTTCTGTTATAGTAACCAATTATTCGTTGCAATAATAATCTTTGGTCTATTGATACATTCGTTGTCACAACAAAATATCGCTCTTATGGTAACATAACACAGGTCTACAAAAAAGAAATAATTTTTTGGTCTTGAGTTTTGCAGCTGATTTTTATTTGTACTTTTAACGCGGATTTCAAAACTGGATACCATTTTTCCCTAGCAGCTCTAGTTTTTGAGTTACAGAAATATCCAATTTATCCTACTATGTATTTAAAAAGTGCAAATGCTTTTCTGCTATACACGTAACAAATGTGTATTTACATCATTTTCTTCTCTGTTAGTGTTGTGTTCATTTTCTTATTTTATTTCATATTTATTCTAAGGAATTGCAGTAAAATAATTACATCTTCTTATTACTAATACTGTAAGTGATTTACACAGAATCTGTGTAAATCATCCCGAGCAATTTTGTTATATATGTGGTGGATACACAACAAAAAATACACACAAAAAATGTTTTACTTTCTTCTTTTAACAATTATTTTGGGTATTTCTAAGAGGTGTCAGGGTTGTCAGTGTAATGAATATTTAAAAGTAGTTAACAACTCACCGAGTGCCAATGAAAAAACAATCTTAAATCGATTGATGCAATCATCGATTTTCCTGCAAGCGTCTTCAATTGATCGTACCCATGTTATTATTGTTGTTTTAACTATTTATATAAATACAACCGGCACACGGTGTATGCAATAGACTTTTGCTGCAACCAATTATTTTCCTTGGTGTTTAAATGTACCACGAAATCTAGGGAAATTTTAAACTGAAATACGAAAAAGTCATCAGAGTTTTAAAAATCTTTTTTTTTTAATAAAATATATTTGAACAACTTCTTAAATAATAACTTTGTTTCTGTGTACACACATATTTTATTTGTGAAAGTTAGTTCGCAAATATATTTTATTCTAATATACAATTATATGGGCCCCAAACAAAACTTCTTGATATTCAAATAAAATTTATTTGTTAACAAATACATAATATTTAAAAAATTAGTTTTCACATATTTTCTTTCAATTCAAACATATCAAAATAGTGATTTTCATCCGTGTATAGTTCTTATTGTTATAACGAGTGATTTTTGAAGAGCTTTCTGATTTGATTAAAAGAACCATTAAGGAAAGGCAGAAAGTCGGGCGGGGCCGACTATATAATACCCTACACCTCCCTAACAATGCGATAAGGGTCATTGCCATAATAATTTGGAATAATTGGTAAATGGGTAGAAACATATTATCTAATTCTGAAACGATAATCGCTAAATTAAGCAATATTCGTTCCTAAATTGAGAAACATCTTTCTAGAAAATTTTAATGATCGGAAGTAAAATACAACTTCTATAGCGGTTTGATACCAAATCAGGAGAAACATATACATGTATATGGAGCTTTAATATAAATCTGAACTGATCTTCCCTGAATACTCATTCATGTATAAAGACCTCCTTCTGTCGAATTTCGTACTGATCGGATATAAAATACAGTCTCTACAGCGCTTACATGTCAAATCGGGGGTAACATATTTATGGGAGCTATATGTAAATCTGAACCGATTTTCTCCAAATTTAAAAGTGTTCATTCATATAATAGGAAACCTCTTTCTGACGAATTTCATACCGATCGGATATAAAATACAGTTTTTACAGCGCTTACATGTGAAATCGGGGGTAACATATATATGGGGGCTATATCTAAATCCGAACCGATTTTCTCCGAATTTGGCAGTATTCCTTCATGTAATAATAAACTTCTTTCTGCCAAATTTCGCACTGATCGGATATAAAATATAGTTTTTACAGCGCTTACATGTCAAATCGGGGGTAACATATATATATATATATATCTTTCGTCCTATTTGGCCCTTTAGTCCTATAGAAGCTGTATTTTACATCCAATCGTTTTGAAATTTAGAATGGTAGAGTTTCTTGATCCATGAACCAACATTGCCGAATTTGAAGAAAATCGGTTAAGATTTAGCTATAGCTCCCATATATATGTTTCGTCCGATTTGGCCCTTTAGTCCTATAGAAGCCGTATTTTACATCCGATCTTTTTGAAATTTAAAATGGTAGAGTTTCTTGATCCGTGAACCAACATAGCCGAATTTGAAGAAAATCGGTTAAGATTTAGCTATAGCTCCCATATATATGTTTCGTCCGATTTTGCTCTTTAGTCCTGTAGAAGCTGTATTTTACATCCAATCATTTTGAAATTTAGAACGGTAGAGTTTCTTGATCCACGAACCAACACTACAGAATTTGAAGAAAATCGGTTAAGATTTAGCTATAGCTCCCATATATATTTTTCGTCCGATTTGGCCATTTAGTCCTATAAAAGCTGTATTTTACATCCAATCATTTTGAAATTTAGAATGGCAGAGTTTCTTGATCCATGAACAAACACTACCGAATTTGAAGCAAATCGGTTAAGATTTAGCTATAGCTCCCATATATATGTTTCGTCCGATTTGGCCCTTTAGTCCTATAGAAGCCGTATTTTACATCCGATCTTTTTGAAATTTAAAATGGTAGAGTTTTTTGATCCATGAACCAACATTGCCGAATTTGAAGAAAATCGGTTAAGATTTAGCTATAGCTCCCATATATATGTTTCGTCCGATTTTGCTCTTTAGTCCTGTAGAAGCTGTATTTTACATCCAATCATTTTGAAATTTAGAATGGTAGAGTTTCTTGATCCACGAACCAACACTACAGAATTTGAAGAAAATCGGTTAAGATTTAGCTATAGCTCCCATATATATGTTTCGTCCGATTTGGCCATTTAGTCCTATAAAAGCTGTATTTTACATCCAATCATTTTGAAATTTAGAATGGCAGAGTTTCTTGATCCATGAACCAACACTACCGAATTTGAAGAAAATCGGTTAAGATTTTGCAATAGCTCCCATATACATGTATCGTCCGATTTGGCCCTTTAGTCCTGTAGAAGCTGTATTTTACATCCAATCATTTTGAAATTTAGAATGGTAGAGCTTCTTGATCCATGAACCAACACTATCGAATTTGAAGAAAATCGGTTAATATTTAGCTATAGCTCCCATATATATGTTTCATCCGATTTGGCCCTTTAATCCTATAAAAGCTGTATTTTACATCCAATCGTTTTGAAATTTAGAATGGTAGAGTTTCTTAATCCATGAACCAACATTGCCGAATTTGAAGAAAATCGGTAAAGATTTAGCTATAGCTCCCATATATATGTTTCAGCCGATTTGTCTCTTTAGATCCAATCGTTTTTATACCCTACACCACACTGTGGTACAGGGTATTATTTAAGTATAAAATGTTCCAAAAGTAAATTTATGTAAACAATTTATACATGAATTACAAAATTTATATATCAGAGTTATTCAATATTACGAGAGTGGTGTAGGGTATTATATCTGTGGTCACAAGGCATAACAGCATATGTCTGTTTTTGAAACTTTTCAGGAGAGGAATTGTATGTGTTTGAATCGATATAATAATCCAAGTGTAATGTAGTGACACAGTCAGATATGCTGCCTTATATATTTAACTAAACGAGGGATCATCACAAAAATGTGTCACAATATGTAATCGAAGATGGGGAACATTATTACATTAATAACTCAGTTAGAGCATAACTCGAGTTATGCTGTTATGCCTTGTGACCACAGATATAGTCGGCACCGCCCGACTTTAGCCTTTCCTTACTGGTTTTAAACATATTTACAATATACCCTTAATTTTCAGTCCTGTTTTTTGGCATTGTTGAAATAAGGATCAGTTATCTATAAAACTACGAGATCATTTTTGTGTGCGAGAAGAAAATTTAGACTCTTTTTGAAATTGATTACCAAAAAAATGGTAAAATCTGTTTCGGAAATTCAGAGTAGTGGAGTTTATGTGAGTTTACGAAAATATCACTGTGACAAAGACAATGCATAAAGACCGTAAATGTGTTTAGGCATTGGAGAAATAAAGCCGAAGAAGAATAATTAGAAAAGCAATGAACAAAAATTGAATGTTTTTTCCGCTGTCGAAGTAATTGCAAATATTTCCGTAATGAATAAATAAACAGTTAATTTGAGCATTAAATATAATATCGTTAGATAAACACGCAAGTACGCCAAATCCAATTTAATGAAAATTGAGATTTTTTATAGAATGATAGAACATTTAGAAATACATTTTCTATAAGAAAGAAAACACCAGTATGTTGTATTCCCCTTTCTGCTGTAATAAGTTCACACAAAAATGCAAAACAGAAAACAAAAAAAAGAAAACACCAGTATGTTGTATTCCCCTTCCTGCAGTGATAAGTTCACACAAAAATGCAAAACAGGTGAAGTACTCGTATGTATAAAAACGCATATTTATGATAAATAAAATTAAAAATTATTGATATTTAAGAGAAACAAATACAAAGAGAAAAGAAACAAATTACTCAGTTTTATTATCAAAATTCCAATTGCAACTTTTAGTGCACTGAGTCCATATTTTTTAAAATCCACAAAAAGCACTTTCCAGTCTACCTACGACCTTGACACCCATGAGCAGTATTTTAACTCTCGTTAAGAGCTACCCTTTTGCCATTGACCGCATCTGGCTACGTGCCACACAGTAAATGAAACAATTGAATTGTTGCGAGAAAAGTTTGGAGATTCGATTATTTCAAGAAATTGTTGTTGTTGTTGTAGCAGCTTGGAGACGCTGAGTTGATAATCCTTAAGTCTATTTCTATTACAGACTTCGTTCCGACATATATCCGATTATCGCGGGAACTTTATACTGTTTTCATCCACTCAATGTTGTCCGGTTGTAAATTAACATTCGTCTGTTAATATCAGGGAATGGATGTTATTTGAGTGTTGCCGTTTCTATTCTCCACTAGAAGCGCTGCATTACTGTCAATAGTCGTCATGGTGTTATGTCTATTTTTAGCTTCCCTGTTGACTTGTGTGATCAGATGTTGTTGTAGTGGTAGTGCGACCGGTGAGTATTTTATTTTTTGCTGCAGAAACTCGAATTATGATGAAAACATGAAATGCTGATGTTAAATTTTTCCGGTGCCATGGCTGGGAGTTGAACCCAGCACCATCGGGATCCAAGTCTAACGCACTAACCACTAAGCTACCGAAGGCTTAGTGGGGTTACTTGAAGTCATTAGTCTTTCGGAATAAACCAGACTCTCTTCAAGCTTTACAAGTCAATAATGAACGTGCCATTCATGACATACGAATGAATGGACCAATGACGTAGACTACCACAGATACATATGCACAAAATTACAGTACTCTCGCCGACAAATTGTGCAAGATATCTTAATTTTAAGATATGACTTATATGGGCCGTTTCCGCCCATTTTTGGGCCAATCACGTAGAATGCCACCAGATACATATGCACAAAATTACAGCACTCTCGCTAACAAATTGTGCCACGCCCATTGTTCCGTTTCCGCCCATTTTGCACCAATCACGTAGGCTACCACCAGATACATATACACAAAATTCCAGCTCTATCGCTAACAAATTGTACAAGATATCACATTTTTAAAATTTGGCTTATAAGGGCGGTGCCACGCCAATTGGTCCGATCCGCCCATTTCCAATCACGTATACTACCACCAGATACATATGTACAATCGTTTTCATGAAATTTTCATAACCAAATAGCGAAGTGGCTGCCCTATGTCCTCGATAGCCTCACGAATTCTATCTTTGAGGTCTTGAATCGACGATGGGCTGTTGGCGTAGAGTCGCAAGATGTTAAATCACAAGATCTCGGTGGCCAATTGTGATCACCTCTTCGAAAGATAACACGGTCCGGAAACTTTTCCCGTAACAGAGCAATGGTTTCGTTGCTTGTGTGGCACGTAGCGCCGTCTTTTTGAATGTAAACGTTGTCCTGATCAATACCATCCAACTCCGACCATAAAAAATTATTAATCATCTCTCGATAGCGCAATCCATTCACCGTAACTGCTGAGCCAACCTCATTTTCGAAAAAGTAAGGTCCAATGACCCCGCCGGACCATAAACCACACCAAACAGTCACACGTTGAGGATGGAAAGGCTTCTCAACAATAACTCTTGGGTTTTCCGAGCCCCAGATGCGACAATTTTGCTTGTTGACGTAGCCACCGAGGTGGAAATAGGCCTCATCAGTCAAGATGATTTTGTATCGTTCGTATCGTTTTTTGATCCTTTTGTATCGTTTGATGATCGTGTATCGTTCTATTTTTAGTAATGGCGTAGGTTGTACTTGTCAAATTTCAAAGAATAAAAGCTTCAAAAGTGACAGCTACCGAAATACCGGGTGATTCAAAATAACAACTCTTGTTAGAAAACCCTGTACATTCTATAACAATTTCAAGAAGATCGGTCCAGCCGTTTAGACAAACAAACAATCACACATTCTTCTTTATATATATATAGATTTTAAAATCAATGTTCCAAATATATTTTTTTTCTATTTAAACATATCAAAAACTGTGATTTTGCACCGTGTATATATTTTCAAATATCTTTGTAACATGTCTCCTTTTGGATATTAAAACAATTTACAAAGTTAAAATTCCCTGTGGCACAGTGTGGTGTAACATCAGTTTGGGGTCAACATCAACATATGATGGGGACTTATGCACCGTTATTATAAAAATATGGAAAATCAAAATTTAAAATTATTTTTTTTACAAAAAATTCCGAATATTGTAGTACTCGTAGTAAGATATATGTATGTAGTTGCTGGTTAAAAATATTATTTATAAAATCGTAAATTCAGCTAATATTTCTTTAATTATGTTTATGCTAATGTTTATTGCTATTATTTTCAACATTTTTGTTTTCTGGGGGTGTTCGGACATACGCTAGTATCTCAATAATATATAGTATCTTAATAACAGATATAATATCAAATCTGTCATATACGAATAACTTAAACCTCATATATCTGCAAATGTTTTACAATAAATATGCTTCTTGCAGTACTCCTGACCTCAATGGCTTCGTATTTATTGATATTCACACCCCCGTTGTATGTAAACAGAAACTTATTTGTATAACTTAGTAAAATTATGTGGACATACAATTTTATATATATTTCCTAACCCACTTGCACTAAGGATATGTATGGTATGCAAATTTGTCTGCCTTCACCTTTAAAATCCCATCAAATTCAATATATATGCCAAAATAACATATAATAAATCTCGAATTGTTATTAACCTTGAGTAGAACGAACAAAGAATGGAAGCAGAAAAGTAAACTTGAACAACTTTAGTGGAATAACATTATCGGATATTTGGTTTGGGTTGAGTTTTTTTTATTTATTTGTTACCATGTCTACTCACTACAATGCGAGGATGGTTATTATGACTTTGGGTTAATGGTTGGTAACATAGCGTTTAAGGGGTTTTTAAGCAGCTTAATATTTCATCAAAACTATCCATGTTTTAGAAGAAATACTTTCACTCTGAGAAATACAATCACGTACGAGTAGATGCAATAGGGTACGCCAGAGACTCCGTTGTTGTTAAAATAGCTGGGCCAAAACTCAAAGCGAAGCTATCTTGAATCCATTAGAAACGTTAGTGAGATTTGTCGCTTTTATATACCCTCCACCGTAGATTGCAATCAATTTTATAACCGGAAAAATTTTTGGAAATTAAGCAAATCCTGGAATAATATTTTTAATTTTGTTTTAGCAAATTATTAAAAAACATGCCCCGAAAATGTTTAATCAGAATGTTCAGAAAGCCAGTTAAATATGGCTTAACCAAAGACATTTAAGAGCGACCCATATATATGAAGATTATATCAAATATTCGCAAAAACGAACCTTGGAATATTCGCTTTCGCAAAAATATATTTCAGTATTCGGTTCCATTTGCTAAAATTTCCATTTCTTCTTAACCGCTTCACATATTTTGAAGTAATTAATATCAATAAACACCTTTGCTACTTCTCTTCAAAACAGTTGAATAAAACGTGTTTGTCCTTGTGGTAACGGGAGGTCAACATATAGAAAACATCCTTAATACTTGAATATCCTTGAAAAGTATCAAATCAGGTCCATAATTTTGTTGGTACTAAAGGGTCAAACTACAAGGTTTTTCAAGGTGTTATTTTGAATCACCCGGTATTTCGGTAGCTGTCACTTTTGAAGCTTTTATTCTTTGACATTTGACAAGTAGAAACTACGCCACTACTAAAAATGGAACGATACACGATCATCGAACGACACAAAACTATCAAAAAACGATACGAACAATACAAAATCATCTTGACTGATGAGGCCCATTTCCACCTCGGTGGCTACGTCAACAAGCAGAATTGTCGCATCTGGGGCACGGAAAACCCAAGAGTTATTGTTGGGAAGCCTCTCCATCCTCAACGTGTGACTGTTTGGTGCGGTTTATGGTCCGGCGGGGTCATTGGAACTTACTATTTCGAAAATGAGGTTGGATTAACAGTTACGGTGAATGGATTGCGCTATCGAGAGATGATTTATTATTTGTTATGGTCGGAGTTGGATGGTATTGATCTGGACAACGTTTACTTTCAACAAGACGGCGCTACGTGCCACACAAGCAACGAAACCATTGCTCTGTTACGGGAAAAGTTTCCGGACCGTGTTATCTCTCGAAGAGGTGATCACAATTGGCCACCGAGTTCTTGTGATTTCACACCTTGCGACTTCTTCGTTTGGGGCCACGTGAAAGATAATTTCTACGCCAACATCCCAGCGTCGATTCAAGACCTCAAAGATAGAATTCGTGAGGCTATCGAGGACATAGGGCAGCCACTTTGCGATTTGGTTATGGAAAATTTCATGAAAAGGATATGGTCCTGTAAGCGTGGTCGTGGTGGCCATTTGGCTGATGTTGTTTTTCATTATTAATGGCATACCTTCCTCTTTATTACGAAATAAACATCCGATCATTTATCTCAAAAAATTCAATTTTTCTTTGAATACTAAAATAACACCTCTTGTTTGAAAACCCTTTATTATGAACTCACCATGAAAAACTCGAAATTATTGATGAACCCTAAAGATTACCAATTTTATTGAGACAATTTTATAATTATTCTTAAATATTTTTATATACAACGAATTTAGATGATTTATCGTGCAAAATTGTATTAAATTACAAAACGGTTATTTTTAAAATGTGTGGTTTTTGATACATTTGCTGTGGATTTGTCCAACTGCAATACATACATTGAATTTTAAAGACAGAATATTGGAATGAATCTAAATTGTTCGCATTCGTTTTTTTTTTGCATATTTTAAGACCGATTTTCGATATTTTTTGTAACTATCACATTTAAATAATTAATTTCGATCGCTAAGTGCAAAAAAGTTCAAAAATATACTCCGGAAAACAATTTTTCGCGTTTGAAAATTGATTTCTACTCGTTCATTACTCACGAAATGTAAACAAAGTTGCGACGGAACATCTGCATAATTGAGTGTCTGTGGTATTATTCGCTTTCGCAAAAATGAATATTTCACTATTCGCTTTCGCATTCGCAAGAAATATATTTCATTATTCGCTTTCGCATTCGCTTTCATTAAAGCCACTTTCGTTACATCCCTACTTTTTAGGGTCGCAGATCAATATTTCAAGGTATTGCAAAGGGAATGAAAAATCACAGGTTTTGGATATAATACGCCACCTCTTCTTTACCAACCTTATGGAAACTGATCAGCTTTTCTTTTTCGGGGGTTTTTCCGGGTTCTTGTAATATTTGTGATCATGATCTTTGAAGAGGACATCCTTTTAACATTTTGTTCCTTATTGTAAACCAACCCACATCATCCTAGAATTGTATGGGGCTTGACTAGTCTCAATCCAATTTTGTTGAATTTAAAGAGTAGGAAACATAGTTTAAAGATTGCAAATACTACTACGAGGGTTGCTATATATATATATATATATCTGGCCTAGGCAACACTAAGTTCGATGACCCATCAATTCGACGTTTTGGCCGGTCAAAAAGGCGCTGGTTTGAGCCGATGTATGAGAGCTCGCATTGTCATGGTGCACAATGATTCGTCTTCTCTTGTTCGTTTTTCGAATTTCTCCGAAGACTTCAGGCAAACAAATTGTGGTGTACCACTCAGAATTGACCGTCCTACGTTGCTCAAGCGGAACAGTCGCCACATGACCAGTTTTGCCGAATAAACAAGCGACCATTTGCTTCGAAGTGCTTCTTCCACGAACAACGTTCGTTGGATTTGGCTCGTCTTCGAAGACCCACACGGTCGATTGCTGTTTTGTTTTTCGGGCTCATACGCATAGATCCAAGATTCGTCACCTGTGACGATTTTATAAACGTCTTTGAAGCACCGCGATCGTATTTTTTAAAATTTCTTTGCACCAATCGACACGAGCCTTTTTGAGCGATTGTCAAATTGTGCGGGATCCAATGAGAACAAACCTTTTTACGGCCAGGTGTTCATGCAATATCGAATGTATGCTGGTGGAAGAAATGCATAAGGATGCCTCTATCTCACGGTATGCCACATGACGATCTTACGGCCGTTTTTGGACGACCTTCGTCTTTGAGCGAGGGTCGGCCACGATTAAATTCATTAAACCAGTTTTTCACAGTGCTATAGGATGGTGCTTCATCGCCATACAAAGATTTAAGTTCATCGATGCACTCTTGCCGTGATACTCCACGTCGAAAGTTGTGAAAACTGATCGCACGAAAATGTTCACGAGTTAATTCTATTTTTTTTTGCCAAATTGATTTTTTCAAGTCACTGTAAACAACACAAATGATGGTCGTACGTCACAACGTTCTGAGTACGTTTATGCTAAAAAATGTCAAACTTTCCGATGGAAATGTCAGATGGCGCCAGGCAACACTTAGTGTTGCCTAGGCCAGATATATATATAGCAATCCTCGTATTGTGAGAATATCCATTAACCGAACTTCAAATTCGACCAGACCGGAATTTGCTCCATAATCACAAGTACTTGTTATTTGTTTTTTAGATAGCAACATCCAACACAAGGACATTCAAATAAGTAAATAAATATCTGGCAAAACATACAACGATATATTCTTCCAACTCGGTTGTCATACCCTTAAAGTGAGAGTGTATTTGCCAGCAAATAACCTTTCGTGTATTCTGTTTACAGACCGCCAGGTTACAACAATCGCATCGAAGAATGTTCGAGACCAGATGATACGTGCACTGGACTGTCTACGGTTGAATGTATTCTTATCGCCAACTCCAACGCCAATGCCAGCATCAATACAATAATCGGTGTTCAAGGTAAAATATCATTTAGGTATCAGTGTATATTCAGGACAATACTCAGTACGTAGGAGAATACGCAAGAGCATATGAATACAAATAATGCCACAAAGTTATTATGTATATACATACGTATATGCCGCTCAACGGATAGGAATATTTAAAAGTCTGTATTCCAAGAATCCAAAATTTTAATATCTCTGAGGGAAGTAAATTAAATTGCAAGAAGAATATGAAACTCGTATAATTGAATCAGTCAGTCGAATCGAATTAAAAATGCCATCACAGTTAGGGTAATATAAAGCAAGAATGCGAATAGAAGTTAATACCTTATAATAGGATTGCTGGCGGTTGTGAGCAATATGTTCTCTCTGTTTCACTTTAATAGCACACCTTCAAAAATCAATATTTCACAAACCACATAATCTTGAGGCACACATTTTATATCGTCTTCAAATAAAGATTATTTACTTCTTAATCAAGACTTCAAATAAGTAGTGACGGAGAGTAAGTATTATGTGTTATGCTTCAACGTAACTCAGAGTAGCACATCGATCAATTGACCTAAGCACTAAATATGCTAGGAATTCCTCAAAGGACATTCTAAGTAATTTGAGCTATGCCCATTTGTACGTCTGGATGCTTACGCAGTACATAAAGCTAGGTGAAAAGTGTGCATTATTGTCACAGTTGGTGTGTATAAGCCCTTTGAAATTCAATACAAAGCAATGGTTTCTGAAATTCATGGGGTATAATTGCAGTTTTACCCCTATATCGTTCATTCCATGTCAAACCGAACACCCTTTTTGGGTCACCGTTCCCGATTTCAAAATAAATTGGCATATCGATACTCTGCTCAAAACAAAACATTTTATAGTTGGCGAAACAACTTACAAAAAAAAAATTCCAGATTTTATTAGCACCTGAAATCTGAGAAAATAGGAAAATATTCTCAAAGGGCGTCCGTTTCGAGTTCTGTATTTCCGGAACGCGTGGACGGATTTTTACAAAGGAGGCACAGTTTAAAGGTCGTAAGTTTTTTTCTATCAGAGATTTATCTTCGCGTCGTTAACGTTTTTTTGTGCATCTGCAACAAATTACAAAATTATTTTCCGGATTTTATTAGCATCTGAAATCTGAGAAAATAGGAAAATATTCTCAAAGGGCGTTCGTTTCAAGTTCTGTATTTCCGGAACGCGTGGACGGATTTTTACAAAAGAAGACACATTTTAAAGGTCGTAAGTTCTTTTCTATCAGGGATTTATCTACGTGTCGTTAACGATTTTGAGTGCATCTGCAAATTTAATTCGCATTTTACACATCAATGACACCAACTTAAAATTCTGTGATAACAAGGAAGAAAGTTCAGTCGGGTAGACCAACTTATGAATAATTATTATCAATTTGAAGTTAATAACTTAAAAGTATGTGCTGCTACTCGTGTCAATGTTATTAGCTGCTAACTTTTGGTGAAAAATGGTCCATTTGGGTCGGAGGTACCAACACGGGCGTGCCAATAATGCCCACATTTCTCCGGACTCTAGGTACTAAAAAAGCATTACACTGTACAAAATTTCAAGTAGTTGTATGCACCGGTAATAATGATATAAGTAGTTAACTTTTGGTGTAAAATGGTCCATATATGTGGAAGGTACCAAAAGGGGCGTGCCAATAACGCCCACTTTTCTCTGGACTTTAGGTACTACAAAAGCATTACATTGTACAAAATTTCAAGTAGGTGTATGCACTGGTAATAATGTTATGAGTACACCAAAAAAAAAAGTTTGCTGTTAATAACAAACAACGTCTGCTGATTTTTAGCAAACATTTTTTCTGCTAATACAGCAAATTTTCTGCTGTAATAGCAAAATTCTGAAAAATTTGCAGTTTGCTGAAAATTTTTGCCGTTAATCAAAATATGTGAAAATAAGACAAAAGTTGCAATAATTTACATGATAAAGTTCAACTTCCATTGAAAATCAAAAAGGTTAAGGTCATTCGTGCGATGAGAAAAGTATATTTAAAAAAATAAATAATTATTCGGCGATATCTATTTTCCGAGTTACGGTTCTCAATATTTTTATTTTTTCATTGGATTTTAAAATTATTGGAAATAGGAGTCGATTAAAACTGCAAAAAGTAAAACACAAATCGATAACGAATATGATTTGACGATTTCAAAATCTTAGTTCCGGACATATAATTAAAATTAATCTATTGTGTTTAGATTTTAGTTTCTAATTTTTTATATTTTAATGAAACCAAAGCTAAACATTAATATTTTATGTGCGATTTGTAAAAATGTTTATAAAGTTTGATTCACACAGGACAATTTTATTTCAAGCAAGTGTCAAGGAGAGCACTTTCCGCTTGGAAGAAATTGCCTTGTGTGATCTAGGACTAAGAATTGTGTATGCAAAAAAAGTTTAAAAAACGAGAGAATTCCTAAAGGCTTAGGGTGAGTATTAAGAGAAAATTTCGCAAGATTGTATCATCCTGTGTAAAGACGATTTTTATACGGTTTCCACGGCTACTCCTGTGTGTATTGTTGTTGTTTCAAAGTGCGAATGAAAAACAAAACGTTGAATCGATATGCGAAATGTTTATTTCGCATATCAAAAAATATTGACAGACGTAATATGCTTTCACTAGCATTCAAGAGTTGCCCTCTTTGACAAACATCGTGCGCCGACGCCGGCTATTTAAGTAACACCATTTGAAGAGTAAAATATTTTACGCCGAACAAATTGAATTGACAGCCCTGGTATATAAATACATGTATTCTACCAACAACTCCAACTGACGGGAGAACACATATTCCCAAAAAAAAATCGAATTAAATTGAAATGTTCGTTCTGTTTGTTAATTCGCATTACAAAAGCATTCCGCGGGTGGAGTAAAGTAAACTTTTTGGCAATGAAGAAGCGGAGGTAATGCAAATGATTTTAATGAGTAAAACGGTTCCGGGACAGCTCCGACCACACTTACAAATGGCTAAAGAAAAAAAGGCGAAATTGTGTATGTCTTGGAGGATCAATTAATCAAGTTGCAACAGGTAAGCGTACAGTAATTGTTTTGTGATTTGTTTACTTATTTCATTAATTGCACCTGTATCACCAGAAATGGCAACATTAATTTTTTTACACCATATGCTTCAACGATGGTTGCTAATATCAGCATCACGAAGTATCCTTTTGGCTCCAAAAAACTCGGGATAATTTTGTCTAATTGGGATGTAATCCATCGATAAGATAATTTTGCCCAATGCTATGGCTCTGGGCATGTACAATTACCGTGTATATATAGGGTGAACCCAATTGGCTAACGCGTAGGAGTCACTGATCATCATACGGTCTTTATTGTTATCATTCGGACAAAAAGAAGGTAGTTATTAATGCCAGTGACCGGTAAGTATTGTGTGTATGCTCCTATTGCTATTTAATTTTCTAAATGATTTATATTTTTTGATCAAGCGCACATAAAGGACCATGTCAGCAATTAATTAAGACGCAACAGGTAAGCGTACGCAAATTGAAAATTAAATGTACTATGCTGATTGTATAAACTTCCAACTTTTCACCAAGGTGAAAAGTTGGTTTCACCAAGGTGAAAAGTTGGTTTCACCAAGAATTGAAGTCCATCGAGCGGCGTTACCAAGGGAACTGGGATGAAAGAATCATCGGAGATTATATTTGGTTCCTCATTAGGAACCATGTAAATAAATAAATGTACATAATATAAATAAAAGTAATAAATAAAATCGCTATTTAAACAGAAATTAAAAAAAAAAGATTTTTTGAAATTCTCTTACCTCTACCAGAATGGCTAGAATTTCTACATTTAACCATAGATTTTCAAATAGGTATTATTTTCTTCGCTAGGATGCAAACATTTAAAAAATAAAATAAAATATTTTTTTCCGTTTTTTTTTTCTATTTTTTATGTTTTTTTTGACCACTTTTTATACCCTACACCACACTGTGGTACAGGGTATTATAAGTTTGTGCATTTGTTTGTAACACCCAAAAGGAGAAGAAATAAACCCATCGTTTATTATACCGATCGGCTTAGAATCACTTTCTGAGTTGATTTAGCTATGTCCGTCTGTCTGTCTGTCCGTCTGTCTGTGCATGTATTCTTGTAATCAAAGTACAGGTCGCAATTATGGTCCGATCTCGACGAAACCTTACACATATCTTTTTTTTTGGCCCAACGACGATCCCTATTGAATTTGGTTAAAATCGGTTCTGATTTAGATATAGCCCCCATATATACGTTACCCCCGATTTGACATGTAAGCGCGGTAAAAATGTTATTTTATATCCGATCAGTGCGAAATTCGGCAAAGTGAGGTTTCTTATTATATAAAGGAATACTGCTAAATTCGGAGCAAATCGGTTCAGATTTAGATATAGCCCCCATATATATGTTACCCCCGATTTGACATGTAAGCGCTGTAAAAACTGTATTTTATATCCGATCAGTGCGAAATTCGGCAGAAAGAGGTTTCTTATTACATGAAGGAATACTGCCAAATTCGGAGAAAATCGGTTCAGATTTAGATATAGCTCCCATATATATGTTACCCCCGATTTGACATGTAAGCGCTGTAGAGACTGTATTTTATATCCGATCAGTACGAAATTTGGCAGAGAGAGTTTCCTTATTACATGAATGAATACTGCTAAATTCGGGGAAAATCTGTTCAGATTTAGATATAGTAACCATATATATGTTTCAACCAATTTGACATGTTAGCGCTATAGAAACCGTATTTTATATCCGATCTGTACGAAATTCGGCAGAGAGAGTTTTCTTGTTACGTGAATGAACACTACCAAATTCGCAGAAAATCCTTTCAGATTTAGATATAGCCCCTATATATATGTTTCAGCCGATTTTACATGTAAGAGCTATAGAAGTTGTATTTTACTTCCGATTATTAAAATTTTCCAGAAAGATGTTTCTCAATTTAGTGACGAATATTGCTTAAATAGCAATTATCTGTTCAGAATTAGATAATATGTTCCTACCCATTTACCAATTATTCCAAATTATTATCGGAATGACCCTTATTGCATTGTTGGGGAGGTGTAGGGTATTATATAGTCGGCCCCGCCCGACTTTCTGCCTTTCCTTACTGGTTTTTTTTTAAATCTACTTTTTCCAATTTGTTTAATGACTGATACTAAACCACTGATTCTAAGTGAAACAGATACTTCCAACATTGGTTGCCCACATTAATAGCTTCAATTTAACGCATAAGTCGACCTGATCGGGCATATACTCCAAAAATTATAGTGCAAATACTAAGGGTACCTTCGACGATAATAGCATTTTTAATAAAAAAAATTTTAAAATAATTTATCTATAAAAAAATTTTTGGTTTTGATTCTATATAACAGTATTCCACAATATATACAAAAATATAATTTTTAGGTCTAGGACACAACAATTTTTTTTTTTTGGATCATCTTCAAAATTGTTCTGTTTTGATGTTGTCTTTTAATCGGAGTTTTTATTGGAATATATTCAAGCTTAGTTTGGAAGACAGTATTAAAAGGCAACCCGGGAAAAGCCGATTATTAAAATGCTAGTGTTATATATTTTTGAGCAAATAAAAAAAATTTAAAATCAATAAAATGTATTTGGAATGCAATTATTAATACTATCATTTTAATACCCGGCTTTGTCAGGATTGTCTTTTAATATCGTGATCCAAACTACGTACGATAGATTTATATATCACAATTTAAGCTAAGACCATAACATATTTTTTTTGAACTGATCATTATTATTAGACTTACAAAGTTGCACAACTTAACAACATTTCTTCTTATTCTGCTCTAAGCCGGTGGGTTTGGCTATTTATAGTTGGCTCCGCCCTACTTTATCTCTTTCTTACTTTTTTTGGTTTGCATCACTTCACAACTCAATTTACGGCATTTAAGTCTGGTGTAAAATGTGGGACTTTTTTATTTGATAGCCCGTATTTTTTTTCTCATATTTAGGGTATGTGTGTGTATCTGAGTGGGTTTGTCTACCGAAAGGTTATTTAGTTAATTGTTATTTAGATTTTTGAAAAACATTTTACAACAATGTACTAATATACGAATTCTGTATTATAGGGTGATCCAAGTAGAGATACGTTTTTCAATAGCCTTTTTTTGACAGATCACGTGTGAATCGTGTCATGCTCTCATGTTATTTTTGTTAAGTATTGTTTGGCATTTCATCAGAAAGACTTACGCCTGAACAACGTTTACGCGTGTCATTCGCCAGTTACCAGTCGAAATGCTCGAACGAGTCATCGAAAATTGAACTCAACGGATGGATAATCTTCAAAAAATAAATGCCAAAGATTGTTCTTTCAAATGATAATAAACATTCCCCATTCAATTTGAATTTTCTGTGTTTTTTTCTTTAAAAAAGTAGGGAACCTCGAAATGGATCACGCTATATTAAGGCAAAAAAATTATCTTAGATAATTTGTAATTCAAGATTACTGTTGAATGAAACGGTTTCCCCGAAGTTCTACCCACCAAAGAAATGTTGCCTAACATGTTTGGGTTTTAATTTGCGACTTTTTATATCTCATTTACTTTGAATGAAACTTTGAAAGAATATCTTTACTATACATGACCATGTATCATAATTTTATATTATTTAGAACAAACTGAGGAACAGATCCCCGAAGTCCTTGAAATACATGAACTTTGTCATAAATTTCAATTCATTTCAAAACTCGAACACAAACATATAGAACATTGAAGTATATCCTTTGATGCCCACATACGCGCACGCACAGCTTCTACCCAAATCAGCAACAACAACAACAGTAGACAAAGATTGAAGTATAAATCGATTGTTGCATAGATGATGCGTAGCTTTGCTGCTTCCAGCCTCCAGTTGCCTGCCCTCAATGAATACTATGCCGCTTGCCTTCCTCTGTTTTGTGCTCCCAAACATGTGATTGTCAATGAAATTAAAGTGAGTGGTACCGCTATAAATGGCATTGACTTCAATACCCGGTGAATTAGAAGAATGAAAAGGCGAGAGAGAGAGAGAGCAAATTGAGGCAGCAGGGACCATAAACATATAACAACAAGACTTTCAAAAGAGAAAGGGTGGAGGAACAAAAAAAAATAAATATATCAGGCAAAAAGTTTTGGCACAATTTTGGAAATGTGTTTTTTAAATTTTTTGGA
The DNA here is from genome assembly GCA_963930755.1 of Eudasyphora cyanicolor. NCBI lineage: Eukaryota > Metazoa > Arthropoda > Insecta > Diptera > Muscidae > Eudasyphora > Eudasyphora cyanicolor. The sequence continues at coordinate 153,247,584 of OZ005737.1, forward strand.
TATGCTTTCATATTGTTTGCGATAGGTTAACAAAGGTATGGTTAAGCAGGATAAGATGAACTAAATAAACAGGAATAACAACCTGTTTTTTTAATGGCACAACTTAAAAGCTTTATGAGACACAGAGAGGGAGAAAAGGTATTTGAAAGCTTTTGTGTTAGAGATTGGCTGAATATGTTCTCTAATCTAGCTATTAAAGAGTAAATTTTTATGCCATTAAAGCTTTCAGTGTAAAGAGCATATCGAAAAGCTTTACAAACTTTCGTGAGCGTTTTGCTATTTCTCTCTATATGCAAGAGGCAAATTTCCCTTTTTCAGAGTTGAGTAGGAAAAAAGTTGCTTTCGCTTTTAGGCAATAAAGCTTTTGCTTGACCAAGAGAGTCGAAAGCAAAACAGGGATGCTGCCGCCAACGCCAATCTGAGTGTTTCCTGTGCAAGGGAATTTTGGCGAGTTTTTCCCACAACAGCAACAACCAAACGAGCGACCCGACCATCGACAACAACATGTGTAGTGCAAAAAGATTCGATGACTGTATGTTGGTGTTATTGTTTTTGTTTTTGCCTTTTGCTCTGGCTTTTCTCCACACCGTAGGTAGATAGATGGTGATGAACGGTAAAAACTTCTGGGAAAATTTTTGTAGTTCAGTTAAGCTCCAGCATCCATAAGGAGCACGAGGATTTTACGGTCGCTTCGATAACGGTATATATGTATAAGCTTTGGCACTTTGGAGCTAAATAGGCAAAACATTTTTAGAGAAAAAAATTGTATAAACCGAAAAATAACAAAATAAACAACATTTAAAAACGAACGGGGTCGTCGGGTGGAGGCTGATGTCTTAGACTATCTCTAGTTCACAGGTTTTTGCCTAGCTAAATGCATTGAATGAATTTTCACAGACTAGTTGTGGCAATGCAAAAAACCTACACCAACAAAACGTAAAAGCGCGTCAACAGTTTGCAAAAAATAAAACGAGTCCGACCACAACTCAAGACAACATCAGGTGTGCGAACTGACGGTCAAAGTGCTTCTTCCCACACTTATTGATATTCCGAGACTGCAGTTGCACTTCAGCTTCCGAGTGCCAGTAAACGTCAAGTAGAGTCCGTGTACGGTTCGTAACGAGCGCGTGATCCAAAACTTTGCCGGGTTGCAGTTTCTCCAAAAGAAATACTCGTACGTCTAAAAGAGATTTCGATCAAAATATATGAAAAAACGGTTTTGTGATATCCTGAAAAAGATTCAGCTAAAGCAAGAGGAGATGATTTAAGGTCAGCTTAAAGGGAATATAAAAGTATTATTCCTATTTTTTAAGTGAAATTTATAAGACAAATCCTTTGACAAATAGGTTTTGTAAAAATTGATAAAGGAAAGGTTAGATACTCCAGTTATTATATATGCTTCATTGAAAATAGAATTAATCCAATCCGTTATGTTTATACTTTTCTGTCTAACCTTTTTTGTTGTCTTGAACAAAACCCACCTGAACAATATCTGATTTAAACTTAAGAATTGGGCTTTAGTACAAACATTTTTTTTGTTTGATAATGACCGTTCACAAAAATCCCTAAGCAAAAACATAATGTCTTAAAGGAAGAAAAAAGGATATAAAGTTCCATAACCAACCACCAAGCAAACCAAGCTAAACAAAAGCAAAAGAAAGTATTTCTAAAGAAACAAAAAGGAAAGGAAAACAAAAAGAAAGTAAAAATGTGAAAAACGTGTTCAAGAAAAACTCAACTTCGCGAATGAATAAATAAATGATAAGAAAAAATCTATCGAAAATAAAAGGAGAGCCGAAAGTGAAAAAAGTAAAAGTTTAACTATTCAGTCAATACCGGCCGATGCGAAAATTGATTTTCTTATCTAAAACATCAATCAAAAAGTGTCTTCTTTAAACGTTAAAAAATCTAATAAATAAAAACCTGCTAAGGATACTCGTATATCTCATCTTATTTTAGGGTAGGCAATATATACACAGTCCTTACTACATCGAAATAAGGAGGACATAGACTCATAAAAAACAACAAAGATATAAGTAAAATAAAATAAACAAGCAAACGTCACTCAAATGAGAATGTATGTGTATTTTGGTCCTAAAACGGAAATTAAAGAAACGCACACACAAAAAGCCGGCTTTCATCAAAAACCAAATGCCATTAGCTTAAACTCAACCTCACACCCAAATCCTCTCCCTTTTCCACCCAAAAACAAAAAAAGGAAACCGGCAGCCAGACTCCCTTAAAAAGCCAACATCCCAATCATAACCCCACCTAACAAAAAAGAAAATCGTTTGACAAACAAAGCAAAAATATTCTCGCAAAAAAAGCTAAACATTTTTGTGATTTGAAATTGAGTCTAAAACATCACGGAAAGGGGAGACAAACAAATCAAATCATGGCTATAAAATACAAAAAATATATTTTAAATGAAAAACACAAAAAAGGAAACAAATGGTCCAAATTCACCGAAACTAAATAAAAAAGAAAGTGTGAATTGTCTGCAACAAAAAAAAAACAAAATCTATTTTATTTTTTCAACACTTTGACCTTATACGATGTGATGAATGAATACGTGTCTCTTGCTATACATATACGAGTATATGTGTGTGGCTTTATGTTTCTATGTGTGTCAAAGTGCTGTGTGAATAATATCTAAGCTCTCTGTGTGTGAGTGTGTGTGGAAGGATTCATTGTTTGACTATTTGTAATTTGGGCCAAAGCTAAACCGGAAATTTGGAAAACTTTATTGGTTTCATTCTTCTGTGCGAAAAAGGCAACGATTTTTTATTTATGTCCTTTGTCTACACGGAAAGGATCTTTGAAAGTGTTACACAAAACGAGAATATTGTCAACTGGTGGATTTTAAAGCAATTTTGTTTTTTGGATATATTTGTAATTCATATTATATCAGTAGTTCTCAAACTTTGGGAACTTGTGTTAACTTTTGAAGGAAATTTATTAGCAGTTAATTTTTAATTCATTAAAAATTTATTTATTTAAAAAATTAACACTTATGAGAGCAAACTCAAATTTGCCACTATGCTGCACTAGGCTATAAATACACATAATAGAGTTTGCTCTTTAAAACAAATAAACTTTAAAAAAAATTGCAAAAAATTATCTTTATTTATCCTTCAAAAAGCATTGCTATCAAAGAATGCATTCTTAACATCTAAGAATATTTTCTTTAATCCTAAGAGAAAATTTATTATATTCAGAAAATTATTTCTCTAAATTTAAAAATGCATATTTTTGTTTTAAGGAAAACGTTTCTTAGAACCCACAGAATACAGTTTGGTTGCCTCAACCGAATTATTTGCCAACTGAATTTTGGTAGTTCTGTCTACTATCATGCGATTCCATCAGGACAACCAACATTTTGGTTGTGGCATACTTCTGATTCCATGTTGACAACAATCATATTTGGTTGCGCCAACTACGAAACTGGTGGCTAAAATTATCTGTTGTATGTTGCCGCAACCTACTGTTTTAAAAAATTGGTTGTTCTGACAATTTGTCAGTCATATACTACCGACATTTAATTAAAAACAGTTTTCATGAATTTTTATTTTATTTACTGAACAAAAATCCAAACAAATCATAACAAAATTAAAAATTCCATATTACAAATTCATCACTAATATGAAATTTGGAAGTATTTGACACAAATTTTAGTACACGAAAAAAAACACAAAACTTTTACTACCGAATTTGAAGAAAATCGGTTAAGATTTAGCTATAGCTCCCATATATATGTTTCGTCCGATTTGGCCATTTAGTCCTATAAAAGCTGTATTTTACATCCAATCGTTTTGAAATTTAGAATGGTAGAGTTTCTTGATCCATGAACCAACACTACCGAATTTGAAGAAAATCGGTTAAGATTTAGCTATAGCTCCCATATATATGTTTCGTCCGATTTGGCCATTTAGTCCTATAAAAGCTGTATTTTACATCCAATCGTTTTGAAATTTAGAATGGTAGAGTTTATTGATTTAGATTTAGCTATACCTCCTATATATATGTTTCGTCCGATTTGGCCCTTTAGTTCTATAGAAACTATATTTTACATCCAATCGTTTTGAAATTTAGAATGGTAGAGTTTCTTGATTCATGAACCAACATTGCCGAATTTGAAGAAAATCGGTAAAGATATAGCTCCTATATATATGTTTCATCCGATTTGGCTCTTTAGATCCAATCGTTTTTATACCCTACACCACACTGTGGTACAGGGTATTATTTAAGTATAAAATGTCCCAAAAGTAAATTTATGTAAACAATTTATACATGAATTACAAAATTTATATATCAGAGTTATTCAATATTACGAGAGTGGTGTAGGGTATTATATAGTCGGCCCCGCCCGACTTTAGCCTTTCCTTAGTGGTTAATTTTATCCTCGTTTTTTCCTCGATTTTGTGTTATACTTTATAGGTAAAAATGACTATTCCTCCTTTTTAATTTATAAATAGTCCTATTGTTAATGCATCAATGCTATTTGTCGTAACCCAAAATTATACGATTTAAATTTTTCAAACATATAAAATTTGTAAAAAATTGAAAACTTTCCTTTAAATTAAGGCATCGATACATTGCCAAAATACTTAAATATAAATTAATAATTGTTTTGGAAATATTATTTCCAAATAAAAAAATATTAGGATGGAAACATAAAACTGAATTTCACAAATAAAATATGTGTTTACACACAAACAAAGTTATTGTTTAAGAAGATTTCCAAATATGTTTTTTTTAAGAAGATTTCCAAACATTACTAACTTATTCGAATTTTAGTTAGTTTTTCCTAGTTTTCGTGTTAAACTTTATAGCTAAAAATGTCCTTATTTATAAATACTCCTATTCATCACTTTTTGTCAATTCATCAATGTCGTTTATATTTACGAAAGATTATTCGATTTAAGTTTTGATAAAATTTTACAAACATATACAATTTATAAAAAAATTGCTCTTTGAAAATCTGATAAACAGAAAACTTTAAGTTAAGGCATTTAATACATTACAAAAATAAATAATTACAAATGAATCCTTGTTTCGGAAATACTAGTTCCAAATAAAAAATATTTGAATTGGAGCATATTTTTGTTTAGAACAACATCCTCACAAACATATAATATTTGTGTGTGTAAAATATTATATATTTGGAGTGTACCCCAAACATATGTTTATTTCAAGCCGAATATGTTTGGGACAATATACTACAGAAGCAATTTTTTTTCAGCGTCTAGGCATGTAGTCTTGTTTAATCTGAGCTGATACTGCAAATTTGCATCTGGTGTTGTCTTCTGTTTCTATATAAGATCATTTTTACTCAAAAATGTCAGAAATCGGAATTGTTTTTACTTGGAATGATTATGCTTATTTTGTAATTTCAATATTTTACATACACGCTGAAAAAAAATCGCTTCTGTAGTATATTGTCCCAAACATATTCGGCTTGAAACATATATATGTTTAGGGTACACTCTAAACATATAGTATTTGGTACACACAAACAAATTTATATTTGGGAAGATGTTGTTCTAAACAAATCTTTGTTTACATCGCAATATGTGTTTACTTTGGACGATTGTTTTCCGAAGCAAATAATTATTTGCATTTAAGTATTCAGAAAATACCTAAATATTGTTTAATATTTCAGTAATTCAAACCTAATTTTTTAGAAAATTTTCAGTCGTAAAAATTGAAATCGTATAATCTTCGATCGAAATATATTACTTGGAGGATTGACAACTAATGATGGCTTAGAATACTCAGAAATTGTAAATGATTGATTTAAAACAGAAGTTTCTGCTGCATTTTGTATTATAACTGGGTGTTCAATTCGAAACCAAAAAAAATTAAAACTGAAATTCGAAAAATTCAACAAAAGTTTCGAAAATATTTTTTAAATAAAATATGTTTGGAGAAATTCCTAAACAATAATTTTATTTGTATTCAAACACATATTTTATTTGAGAAACTTAGTTTGCAAATATTATATGTTGTAACATATTAATATATGAGTTCCAAACATATTTTATTGATTTTCAAATAAAATTTATTTGCTCAGAAATACATAATATTTAAAAATTTGTGTTCCAAATATATTTCCTTTCGATTCAAACATATCAAAAAAGGCGATTTTGCCCCGTGTAGTTTATAAAGGAAAATCATTGGCATTTTTTAGTAAATATTATTTTAAAAAGGAACAAGGCTCAACATCATCTTGAAATTTACAGAGTCAGTTTAGGACAAATGGGGCTTCATGATTATATTTGTCTCGAAATTTTAATTTTCAAAACAATCGGGATGGTCGACCAGATTTTTTTCCAAAAATCGTTCGGTTTGACATGGAATGAACGAAATTCAAGCAGATTTTAATTTCGATTTATGCTTTCTACTAAAACACCTAAACCGATTTAATCGAATTGTTCAATAACAGAAATTATACTACAAAAATACTAAAGTTTCAATAGCACTAGAACTGCCTACAGTCCATACATATCTATCTATCATAAAACGATCTTTTCTGTACGCGTACAAGTAGCGGAAAATCACTTGGTGGAAATCCAAATTCAAAGTATGCAACTTTCAAAATATTGGCTTATCTGTTTACCATGTTCTAAGAAAATATAGGCAAACAAAAAGCAATTTTATGATAAGCATGTAGATAAACCGACAAAATAGTTGAGAACCAAAAATATCTGTTAGTCGATGCAGACGTGATTAAATAGAACAGGAGACTTCATCGCAACTGGCACTATATAAAAATTGGAAAATTTAAAATTGTTATACTTGACAAGTCATATTTTAGTTGAAAATTGCTGTTTCTACAGGAAATAAGGATATACAACTAACATTTAATAAGAAATACTTATTACAAAGTAATTTTTGTCAGTCCTACGGATTTTCATACTAGAATTTCGATCAGCTTCATAATGTAACTGTTTTGATGTTGTCTTTTAATTGCAGTTTAATTAATTGCAGCCGGGTATAAAAATGCTAGTAATTTTATATAAATTAAAATGTACACATTTCGTAACTTCATTAAGCGGGATCCCGGGAACGGATCTCGCTTTCCCGGGAATTGAAAAATCCGGGAAATAATAAACTTTATTTCTCAATAAATCTGTTGTAAATTTAGCAGAAACAATTTCTTGAACCAAGAACAAAACCTTGTCAAATTTGAATTGTTTTCCTTTTTTAAACAAAGCTAATAATATTGTACAATCTTCTTAAATTTCAAATAAATTATTAGTATTTAACAAAAAAAATAACTAAAAGTATTTGTTTAACAAATTTTAATTGACTTTGAATTTTATTCTTTGCATACACTCCCCAAAGAAAGAGGTGTATTATGTACGTATGATTGATATTCCTTTTGCAGTATTAAAAAATATTTTTCTGAGATCCAATGAATATTAGGGCGGCGTCAAAAAAGTTCGCGTTGGTATAAGCATATGTGAAAATTTGGTTTGTTTTAAGTAAATTCGCAATATATTTTGTTTCTGCGGCCAAAACTTATGGGCAATTTGCGGTTTAAACAACCTCTAAAAAATGGGGTTTCCCTCAGTAAAATTGTCAATTTTTATTATACCCTCACATTAGGGTGACAAGGGTATATATCATATGCTACGGAACAAAGTGTAACACATCGAAGGAGTGACATAAGACCCCAAGTATGTTCGGCGGATATTCGTTTTGGGTAATTTTAAGTCGAATGAGAAATGTCCGTCCGTCCGTCTGTCTGCTGGCTGGTGCGCACGATAGCTCTTGAAAGGAGTTACCGATTGACTTCAAATTTGGTATACGGTAAATTTTCGTCTATCTCCGGCTAAGTTCGAAGATGGGCCATATTGGTCCACTCCTTACCATACCTCCCACACAAAGGGTTAACTTTAAGTGAAATATTGATTCTTTAATAACTCCAATACTACTCATTAGAATCTTCTGAAATTCCACAAATTGTATTATTTTATTTATTTATTATTTATTTATTTATATGAATTACAATACAAAGTAAATTTATATTCTAATTTTTCAGGTCCAGGGAAAGACCGGGTTACAAAGACCATATGGCTGAATTTTTGCAGCGACAGACCAGAGCCTCTGGTGGGAATCGAACCCAGGACCCCCAAACTCATAGGCGAGTACGCTACCAACTCGCCTACTATGGCGCTCTGTATTATTTTATTTGTCGCTATTACCTCGAAAAAAAAAATGGGCGAAGCTGCTCCTTTTGGTACCTCCCACACAAATCGACCATTTTGCATCAAAATTAAACCGCTTATAACTTTAATATAGATGCAAAGAAATACTTGCAATTTTGTACAGTATAATGTTTTTGTAGCGCCTATAGTCCTGTAAAAAGGGCATTATTATACAGCCCCTTTTGGTACCTCCCACACAAAATGGACCGTTTTACACCAAAAGTTAACGGCTTATACCAGTGCATACCAGTACCTGACATTTTTTACAGTGTAATGCGGTTGTACCAGTACATACAAATACTTAAAATTATGTACAGTGTAATACTGTTATAGTGCCTATAGTCCTGTGTAAAATGGGCATTATTGCGACGCCCCTTTTGGTACCTCCCACTCAAAGCTACCATTTTTTACAAAAAGTTAACATTTTATAGCGTGAGTACCAATGCACGAAAATACTACAAAATGTTAGACTGTGTAACGCTTTTAAAGTACCTATAGCCCTGTGAAAAATGGGCGTTATCACCACGCCTCTTTTGTACCTACCACACAAAATGATCAAATAATACCAAAATTTAATAGCTCATAATTTTAATATCCCAGTGCACAGAAACGCCCATAACTCGGCACAGAGCAATGTATTTAACGAATGTAGCGTTTAGAGAAAAATAGGTGTAATTGTTAAACTTCTTCTGGTACCTCCCACACAAATTTACAGATTAATTCGTGTAATGTTTCACGAATTTACCCGACTGAAACTTTCTTACTTGTTACATTTATGAATTGACCACTGGACACTTAAATCTGAACTGTTACTTATTTAATAAAGTTGCAATACAATGCCACTTTTATTCTCAAAATTAGTGTAATTTTTACAGCATTTTTCCACAATAGGAAATAATTTCTACAATTTTGGTCCGATTTTCTGTCTTCATGGTTCGTTATAGAACTGATGATTTTTAGATTTTATTTTTATAAAAAATTGACCCTTTCAAAGCTTAAACTTATTATTTGATTGTTGGTCCCAAATTGGTTGACGCATTATTTTAACTGTATTGTAAAAGCTTTACCCTCCACAACATTTTGTTAGTTGTATGGACTGCAATCAAATTAACGTTTTGTGAGGAATAGTCAATTTGTATGGGATTAAACTGCACAAACAGTGAAGTATTTGTATGGTGTGGAATCAATGTTATAATCCTCTAACATTTTGTGAAAAATGGTCCATTTGTATGGGATGATAGCGACCAAGAAACTAATACTATGAGTGGAATTGTGAACGAATCAGATAAGCAGTATAGAAGTTATTAAAGAAGATATTTCACTAAATTTTGACCCTTTATATGAGAGGTACTCGAAGGGGTGGAACAACATGGCACATCTTCGATCTTAGCCTGAGAGAGAACAAAATATTAACATATCAAAATCAATCGGTTACTTCGAGCGAAAGTTAATGTGCGCGCAAGCCGGACAGACGACTGACGGACGGACGGACATTGTTCAAATGGCTTAAACTGTCCCAAAAAACGGATTTTCACTAAATATTCTTGGGGCCTCTTAGGTGACTCCTTCAATGAGTTACACTTTTCGCCAGCTGCAACTGAAAACATTGTTTTTTGTTGAAATTCTCTTACTTCTACCAAAAGGGCTATAATTTCTACATTTATCCATAGATTTTTCTCAATAAACATTGTTTTCTTCGTTATAAAGCTAGCTTTCAAAAATTTAATTTTTGGCGATTTTTTTCTATGATTTTATGGTTTTTTGTGCCAGCAAAAAAAGATTTTTTTAAACCAATTTTTTTCTAATTGTTTTAACGACAGTTACTAAACTTCTCTTGGTTCGTGAAAGTGACATTTTCAACATTTGTAACCCACATAATTTCCTTCAATTTAAATGGTATCCCGGCTTTATCGAGTTTATACTTCAAATATGTCCGAATACTTAAGGCGTGTTCCATGAAAATCGAAATTAAAAAAAGATAACCATACAAATTTAATTTTTAATTTTATTCCAACTATGTCCTAGTATTTTATTAAAATCAGAGAAGAATATATGAAAATGTCTTTTATATAAACTGTTCTTAATTGACAATAAAAAATGCTATATGATGAAAAAAAATCAATAGAATATTCCCACTTAAACAAAAGTCATGGCTATTTGAATTCATAATTTATGGAAAAGTATAGCATATTTATATACATCCCAATGAAAACTTCCCTGAGATCGTTTTCGAAGAAAAACAAGTCAGAAATTGCGACCCTTTTCCAACCTAAAATTTTTTACGCAAATTTCAAAACTAATGGTGTTTTTTTCTAAAAAGAGATGTTGCCCTGTCAGAGAGCAGCCTTATTAATAATGTCGCGTACTCACACACCCTCTTGTACTGCTGCTTTTTTTATGAATCGAAAACAAAAATGCAAAAACTAGCCCTTTGACTCACTAAAATAAAACTAAAAACAAAATCCGTCCAAACGTCATTAAAAAAGGACGCACGTACACATGCGGGTACTTAGGCTATTCGCTCGACTGTGAAAAAAGATCTATTTTGTAGGGCAGCGTCCACCCCTTCGATTAAACACAGGGCTGAAATGTAGCATTTTTGCACCGTGCAAGTGCCACTTTTTTTTATAAAAGGAAACGAAACCTTATCAAAGTGCAGCATTTTTTTACAAACGAAAACAAAAACGCTTTTTGGGGGCGAAAGGCAGAACAAATTTAGCATTTTTTGGCACAAAAGAGAACACCAAAAGTCACATTTTCTCCAATATCAAAGGTGTTGAAGTGAAAGGTGTTGTAAATTAAACTGCGAAAGTAATTTGGAGCCCGGCTTTTAATATCTATATATCGTCGGCTTAATACTATTTTGGCTCACTAAAGAAATTTGGCTGCCTTAAGGAAATTCGAAATTTGAATAAATTAATCTCAGTCAAGTTTATTTTATTGCAAACAATCATATTTCGTATTATTCCAGCGTTTTTAAACATCTCATTTCATGTTACTCACCTGTGTATGTGGACTTAAAGTTACACATTTTGATAGTTTTTAATTTTGAGTTATGTTTCTGCTGTTGAGGTATGTGAGCGATATGGTAAAGTTAGGGGAAAAACAAGTCGAAAAGCAGTGCACAAGTTGTTATAAGTGGTTATTATATAAAAAATGTTTTTATATTTTTTGCATGAATAACAACATTAGTCATAATATGTTTTTTTAATGTTATTAGAACTACAAACTATTTTATTTAAAAAAAACTAAGTAATGGTACTTGGCTTTTCAAAAAAAAACTAAAGGGTCCGCCAAATAACTTTTTTTTTGAAAATGCTATAAAAAAACTACTGAATATTTTCTTAAATTTCTTTTTTTTATTTGAAAGTACAATCCTTCCGGTTAATAACGGAAAATAATTTCATTCAAATGGCTGCCTCGGCTGGCCATGCAGTGGCCTACACGATCGGTCCAATTTTTAAGCACATTATCGATTGTGTGCAGCTGTATTTCACCAATGGCTTCACGAATATTGTCCTTTAAAGCGTCAATTACGCTTGTCGGCGTAACACTTATCTTTGAGGTCACCCCACAAATAATAGTCCAACGGTGTCAAATCGCAGCTCCGAGGTGGCCACACGACATCAGCTCTGCGGCTGATAATGCGATCTTCAAAAACAGGGCGCAAAACATCGAGTGTAGCTTCGGCTGTGTGGCACGTAGCGCCGTCCTGTTGAAACCAAATGTTGCCAATATCCTCCTCTTCAATTTTTGTGAACAAAAATTCGTTCACCATGGCCCGATAACGATCGCCATTGACTGTAACGGCCAGTCCTTGCTCATTTTCGAAGAAAAATGGCCCAATTATGCCTCTGGACCAAAATGCGCACCAAACAGTGACTCGTTTTGGGTGTATCGGCTTTTCAATGTATGCGTGCGGGTTTTCTGTTCCCCAAATGTGACAATTTTGCTTGTTTACATACCCGCCAAGATCAAAATTAAAAAATCAAAATCAAATAAAAATCAAAAATTAAAAAAAAAATTGAAAATCAAAATTTTTAAAGTAATGTCGCAATATTTCCCAGCGTTGTTCAAGCGTATACACAACCATATTCGTTCAGCGGAAGGATAAAACTAATTAACTGTCAAATCAGGCATGAGCTAAGTGTTACCATTCACGTAATAAGCACTAGTTGAAAAAAAAACGTTAGATGGCGGACCCTTTACATTAATAAAACCAGTAAGGAAAGGCAGAAAGTCGGGCGGGGCCGACTATATAATACCCTACACCTCCCTAACAATGCGATAAAGGTCATTGCGATAATAATTTGGAATAATTGGTTTGTAGGCAGGAACATATTATCTAATTCTGAGCCGATAATCGCTAAATTAAGCAATATTCGTTCCTAAATTGAGAAACATCTTTCCAGAAAATATTAATGATCGGAAGTAAAGTACAACTTCTATAGCGCTTTGATACCAAATCAGGAGGAGCATATATATGGAGGTTATATATAAATCTGAACCGATTTTCCCTGAATACTCATTCATATAAAAATACCTCTTTCTGTAGAATTTCGTACTGATCGGATATAAAATACAGTCTCTACAGCGCTTACATGTCAAATCGGTGGTAACATATATATTTTTCTAAATCTGAACCGATTTTCTCCGAATTTGGCAGTATTCCTTCGAGTAATAAGAAACCTCTTTCTGCCGAATTTCGCACTGATCGGATATAAAATACAGTTTCTACAGCATTTACATGTCAAATCGGGGGTAACATATATATGGGGGCTATATCTAAATCTGAACCGATTTTCTCCGAATTTGGCAGTATTCCTTCATGTAGAAAGAAACCTCTTTTTGCCGAATTTCGCACTGATCGGATATAAAATAACATTTTTACAGCGCTTACATGTAAAATCGGGGGTAACATATATATGGGGGCTATATCTAAATCTGAACAGATTTTCTCCGAATTTGGCAGTATTCCTTCATGTAATAACAAACCTCTTTCTGCCGAATTTCACACTGATCGGTTATAAAATAATTTTTTTACGGCGCTTACATGTGAAATGGGGTGTAACATATATATGGGGGCTATATCTAAATCTGAACCGATTTCTTTCAAATTTAACAGTGTTCATTCATATAATAAGAGACCTCTTTCTGCTGAATTTCATACTGATCGGCTATAAAATAAAGTTTTTACAGCGCTTACATGTCAAATCGGGGCTAACATATATATGGGGGCTATATCCAAATCTGAACCGATTTTAACCAAATTAAATAGGGATCGTCCTTAGGCCAAAAAAAAGATATGTGTAAAGTTTCGTCAAGATCGGGCCATAATTGCGACCTGTACTTTGATTACAAGAATACATCTACAGACAGACGGACAGACGGACAGACAGACGGACATAGCTAAATCGACTCAGAATGTGATTACAAGTCGATCGGTATAATAAACAATGGATCTATCTCTTCTCCTTTTGGGTGTTACAAACAAATGCACAAAGTCATAATACCCTGTACCACAGTGTGGTGTAGGGTATAAAAAGAACATGGAAAATGTAGCACTTTGGCATCGATAAAAAAATCTCCAAACATCGACTTAATTGAATATTTGTGAAAAACACAGAATTTAAATATAAATATAAATTATATATTCTTGTCTGCAAAAGCTAAAAATATGAGAGTATTTGCAAAATGTTAGTAAATATTTTGACTCCTAATAAAAAGTAATAAACAAATTTAACGGTAAGATCACCTTTTTTTGATGATTGAGTGGGGTTTTTTCTTAGCTTAATTTCATCATAAAAACTAATTCCATTTAAAATTTTAAAAATTTTCGATTTTTGAATCACTGGGTGGAAAATATGAAACACTGCTTCAGGGCAATCCTTGACCATTTAAGACAACATAAAAAAACATGTGTAATTCTACGACGGCTGCATCCTTGACCATTTAAGGTAAAATAAAGACGACATATTTTTCCTTAACACATATTCCCTTAAACGGACAAGGATGCCCATTGGCCTCCATTTAAAAATCCTTATAAATTATGTATAAATTAAGTAATCACTCACAAATGCCAAAAAAATATGCGAAGCAATTGTTTGATTAGAACAGCTTTAATATATCTTACAAAAATACATTCCTTGTTATAACAAATTAATTAATAAATTACAGTACCTTTACATCACACTACAATTTTCACAGTGGCTAAAATACAGTTGACGTTGTAATACAACCGTAAAAAGGATGTGAATGAGGGGCCATAAAAGAGACTTTGTAAAAAATTTTGTTGTTGACGGAGTTATGATAGTTGAAAACATAGCTGCACTGAAGCATACTTAACCGTTAGAAGTTTAAGGAGATAAGTTCTCCAACAGTTTCTATAAATTAAAAAATTTATTTGTTTGGTTTTACGAAATTTTTAATTGCTCTGAAACGGCTGAACCATTTTTTGCAAAGTTGACTTGCCTTAGTATTTCGCCAATAACTTTTACAAATATTGCGTCACCAAAACTCCAATTACTGTTTTGGATTTGTGAGAGTCTGGTGCATATTCGGTGCATATTAAAATCGAAGGGCGGCAATGTAAATAAATAAATTTTTTATTACATTTTTTTAGAAAATCCAGCAAAAAAAGGCTGGTTATGTTTTTTTTCAAACGAAGTAAACTTTGCAAAAATCAGTTCAGCCTCTGAAGAGCAAACCCGTAAAATTTTGGATTATTTTTTAAAAAAATAAATGATAGCAGGCAAAAATAAAATGCATAGGTTATTATTAAAAATTCTGACACAAATTTGATTAGGAAAAAATTGTTAAAATTTCTAAATATTTATTCCCTACACCACACTGTGGTACAGGGTATTATAACTATGTGCATTTGTTTGTAACACCCAAAAGGAGAACAAATAGACCCATCGTTTATTATACCGATCGACTTAGAATCACTTTCTGAGTTGATTTAGCTATGTCCGTCTGTCTGTCTGTGCATGTATTCTTGTAATCAAAGTACAGGTCGCAATTATGGTCCGTTGTCGACGAAACTTTACAAATATCTTTTTTGGCCCAAGGACGATCCCTATTGAATTTGGTTAAAATCGGTGCAGATTTAGATAGAGCCCCCATATATAGGTTACCCCGATTTGACATGTAAGCGCAGTAAAAACTTTATTTTATATCCGATCTGTATGAAATTCTGCGGAAAGAAGTTCCTTCTTATACGAATGAACACTGTTAAATTTGGAAGAAATCGGTTCAGATTTAGATATAGCCCCCATATATACGTTACCGCCGATTTGACATGTAAGCGCTGTAAAAATGTGATTTTATATCCGATCAGTGCGAAATTCGACAAAAAGAGGTTTCTTTCTACATGAAGGAATACTGCCAAATTCGGAGAAAATTGGTTCTGATTTAGATATAGCCCCCATATATATGTTACCCCCGATTTGACATGTAAGCGCTGTAGAGACTGTATTTTATATCCGATCAGTACGAAATTCGACAGAAAGTGGTCTTTTTACATGAATGTGTATTCAGGGAAAATCGGTTTAGATTTATTTATAACCTTCATATATATGTTCCTCCTGATTTGGTATCATAGCGCTATATAAGTTGTACTTTACTTCCGATCATTAACATTTTCCAGAAAGATGTTTCTCAATTTAAGAAATATATTGCTTAATTTAGCGATTATCGGTTCAGAATTGGATAATATGTTCCTACCCATTTACCAATTATTTCAATTTAATATCGCAAATGCCCTTATCGCATTGTTAGGGAGGTGTAGGGTATTATATAGTCGGCCCCGCCCGAGTTTCTGCCTTTCCTTACTGGTTTTAATGTATGGTTGCGGCATATATATTAACATAAATCTAGAACCATTTGTCCAATTGGGCTAAAAAAGTGTTAACAATTTAAGGGTGGATCATTTGAAATTTTGTATTTGAAGGACCGACCACTTTTACTTGTGTTTTGAGCCCTTTTCTGTGGGGAGCCATTAAGGTTAAATGTTACGCAAAGTATCCAGAGACAATTAAAGCGCTGAAACATGAAATCTAAGTTGTCATTGAAGAGATTCGACCTGAAGCAATCGAAAATGTATTGAGAATTTGGGTTGATCGAATGAGGTACGGCAGAGCCAGTCATGGTAGTCATATGAATAGAATTGTGTTCCATTGTTAAATTGCAAACCTTTCCAATAGAACCAGATATTTGAAAAATGAACAGTACTTTTTTTACAGCCGATTCAAATTTAAAATTTTTAATGACCCACCCTTTAAGTATCCATTAAATTCGTGTAATATTTACCATATCTTTATCGGTTTCGGAGATATATCGAAGAAAAGTAATAATTTTAAATAAAAATGTGTTTTATTCACGAGTTTATGACTAAAGGAACATCTTTTTTTAATTTTTTTACTTTTTATTCCCTTCACTTAGATAGGAGGCTATATATGATTTTCTACCAGCCAAAAGTATAACCCATCGAAGCAGTCACCTAAGACACCAAGTATTTTTAGCGAAAATTCGATTTGTGCCATTTTAAGTGATTTGAGCAATGTCCGTCCGTCCGTCTCTCTGTATGTGTGACTGTCTGCTGTCTGGTGCGCACGATAACTTTCGAAAGGATTAAACGATTGACTTAAAATTTGGTATGCGGTAATATATGTCTCTATCTCCGGCTAAGCTCTAAGATGGGCCATATTGGTCTAGTACCTCCCCTACAAAAGTTTAACATTTAGTGAAATATTGATTCTTCAATTGCTTCTATACTACTCACTCGAATCTTACTTTATACGTCGCTAAAACCTCAAGGAAAATGGGCGAAATTGCCATGCCCCTTTTGGTATCTCCCACATTCATAGATGTTGCAGTTTACGATGGACCAACTCTGGTACATCCCTTGTTGCTGGTACAATCGGTACCAAAATAGGTTTAAATCGGGTCGGATCTATAATACTTGAGCTAGGTGGCTGAAATTTGGTATAGATGCTTCCTATAGCTGCCGGTAACTTGGGATTGAAAATGGGCGATATCGGTCCATATTTACATATAGCTCCCATATATAGCATCTAACTTTTTGTTATTCCTACTGTCCTCATCTACTATATTTTTTTGTGTTTTCCGGTGTTATTTTCTTTAGGTTTGAGTTATTTTGTGAGGTCACATGCTAGCCGTGGTGGAGGGTATATAAGATTCGGCATGACCGAACTTAACGCTTTTACTTGTTTTAATATTAAATGAATTATGATTTGGAATGTGTATAATATACGAGTAAATCTTCAAATTCATAATTCACATCATATTAAGATTATCGCGAAATAATAAAATTAAACAACTTATTTCCTCTTCTGAAAAATGAGAAACAAACACAAATTTTTTATCCATTTCAACATATAAAAGTTTCATGTACAATAATACTTCTTAACAGATCCGTTTAAAATTTTGCAGATAACAGTTTCTTGAGCCAAGAACAAAGGCTACCAAATTTGAATGAAATCCGTTCAGTTGTAGATGTAGCCCCAGTATATACCGGTAACCTAAGCGCTACAAAATCAAGTTTTTTAACACATCAATATTATTAGACAAACAATATTGATAAAACTGGACAATATTTCTTCGAATTCTAATCTGGGACGATGGGGTAGGGTATCATAAAAGCGACATTAACACCCCCTTACAGGTTTTAAATATTTTTTGTTTTAATTGGACAATAAAATTACTCTGTGTATATATTTGTAATTTTTCCACGGATTCCCTTTCAAATATGCTCTTTAACATTTTCAATTGTGATCTGCTATTCGTTTTGATTCTTATTAACCGTTAAAAAAGCACAATTTCTGACATGTTTCTTTGATGTATGTGGTATGTAGATTTTTACATGATTGTGGGAATGCAAATCCCCAATTTAAAGGAAAAAATTCTACCGAAACCCACAATGTTAAGCTTTGCTTTTAACTAAAAAGCACTAAGTACTAACAGCTAAGAATAGAACACCTTCCAAAGATTTTGAATTGTTTTAAACTTTAGGCTCTGAACTGAATAGGCTTTCGCAATTTATATTCTGTAACTGAAAGCAAATTAATAAAAAATCGCTGTCAAAAACTTTGCAGGCCAACTCAAATAATTTAAGGAATTCTTACGAATACTTTAGCAGACTTTTTGGTTAACATAAAACACGTGTCCTTAGTTTATATTTTCGAAGAATTTATGTGTTTATTGGGACCACAGTATTTCAATTAGTTTTTCTCTTTTAAGTCATATGCAATTTGTTAGAGTTTTTGCTTATTGCTCAAATGCTGTCTTCCTAGTTTATATTGTTTAAGTACCTGTTAAGCAAACTTTATTCGTTACGAAGCACTGCAGGTTGTGTCCATGAGTATTAATGTTCCGAAATACTAATTTATTTCTGATTGGCAAAAATAATAAAAATCCTTCGGCTTAACTGAATCTTTATTGTATTTTTCGAATACATAAAAGGATTTATGTATGTTTATTAAAACATGTGTTGAAAAATTCTTTGAAATTTAGTACTATTCTTAATTTATTCTAATGAAATTCAAGGTATGTTAATTAATAGTTTTTTTAAATGTATATTTGAGAGGAAGAAATATTTCAGCACTACATTTGACAGCTATTCACTTGAGATTTCATATCAGCTGTCTCAGATTTAGTTATTAAATGTCTCTATACAATTTGACTCTCGTCATTACATACTTTATTCGCATATTCTGCACAAATTCAATTTATATACACATAATAGTCAATGGATTTTACAAAGACCACAAAAGTTATCCAATATAAATTTAAAACAAAAATATAAAATTCAATAAAAAATCATAAAAATATAAGTACAATTGTCACGATTGGATGAGGGAGTTAGCCGTGAACTACAAAAGGAATGAAGGTAATATCGATATTAGTTCAATAGTTATATTTGTGTCAAAATACGAAGTCCATATCAATTGTGTTTTTTAATACAAATTCCACTACAAAATTCTATGTATTGATGGGACAGAATGTTAAGATCTTTTGATTGTATTTTTTGGTGAACTTCTTTTGTAAGATTACATAATATTATTTGTTATGGACTTTGATAATATGTTAACACACTTCGTAAAAAACTTCTTTATTTTTTATTGATATTATAATCTAAGAAATTTTAAAATATGTTCTTATGAATTTCGCGGATTATGAAGTCGACATTTACATACGGCAAATTTGTGCTCACCCGGGCTAACTGATATTGTATGAATTCGCTTAAAACCATTATATATCCTAAGAGGGAAAGTAATAATGAATGGTTTAATTTTGAGGTTATGTAAATTTTGCAAATTATTCATATGTTAAGTGCACCACAGTAGTATGTCCGAACAACAAAGAAATGAATTTAAAAAGTTTACACTAATAAAATTGACAAGGACAAATTTTTAAATTTTTGCTTTGACTTAGTTCGGCAAAATACGGGTTTGGTTAGTAGTTCTTGTTAAATTCAATTAACTGCTTCCATAAGTATTTCGGCTGATTTAAGTTAAAGACATACACTATTGCTACTGAATTCTGAAGATGATAGAGTGGAGTCTATCGAAATTGCAGCCAATTCTTCCAAGCAATTAAAACTCTCTACCAATTTTTGTATTTGGTTCTATTACTTTTTTGCAATAGACAGAAAGTAACTGAAACAAATGGTCTCGAACCAAATAAATTCTGACTGAATAACAAAAGCACAGACCAACAATAAATAACAACAACACATTTTTGCAAAATTTGAAAAAAGTGAATACAATTTCGGCCATTCATTATTTTGTTACGGCCCCACTGATTCTCGGATTTACAATGCACAATCAATATGTGTATAAGTTTAACGAAGGTTTGGTAGCTGTAGCGTTGGCTCTATAAAGAACACATCAACGACACCTCCATGGATTTGTAGGTACTCCAAGCCGCTATAATCGCTTCTTCAGTGTTATTTCATTAAATCGAGCGGGCTGCTGACCCCAGTCAGAAACCAAAAAAAACTTGAAATCTATATTTTTTCGTGGAAAGTTCCCGCATGAACAATGCTCGCGAAAAATGCTTCCTGACGAGTACCTCTTGAATTAACAGTTTGGCCAAAACAATTGAGCCCACTTGTAAACGGCAACCAATTTTTTTAATTGTGGCAGTATTCGTTCCTTGATCAAGAAAAACCATTGTAACAAATTGCAACTGGTCAAATAAAATACAAAACTTTTATAGTGCCAAGATGCCAAATCTGTTAGAATATATACATACGGGGTTTTCCAATAAGAGTGATATGATTTTTTTGAAAAAGAAAAAAACACACACACTTATTGTTAAGGAAATTCAAAAGTTTTTAATTTAATGTGAAGTACAATCGATACAATTCAGTTCTAAATAAAACGTCATTTAAATGGCCTTTACGAATTCTTCTGCAGGAACGAATTCGATGAACTCAATTTTCGAGCACTTTTTCCACTAAATCAAGTCGTATGTCATGAATGGCATGTTCAATATTGACTTGTAAAGCTTGAAGAAGCTGGTTTATTTCGAAAGACCATTGACTTCAAATAGCCCCACAAGAAATAGTCTAATGGTGTTAAATCACAACTTCTTGGAGGCCATTCAATATAACAATTTCTTGAAATGATCGAATCTCCAAACTTTTCTCGTGGGTGTCAGGGTCGTAGGTGGAGTGGAAAGTGTTTTTTTTTATTTAAAAAAATTGACTTAGTAGTTTCAATTGGAACCATCGATATACTGAAGAAATTTCCATTCAAAGCAGTTTCATCAACAAATTTGTATTTGTATACGAGTATATGTATTATGTTGTGCCCCATCTCATCCCGATTTTAACGTTACTTGAACATCATCTAAATATTCTGGAACTCGACCAACTACTTCGTTTAG
Organism: Eudasyphora cyanicolor; assembly: GCA_963930755.1. Classification (NCBI taxonomy): domain Eukaryota; kingdom Metazoa; phylum Arthropoda; class Insecta; order Diptera; family Muscidae; genus Eudasyphora; species Eudasyphora cyanicolor. The sequence continues at coordinate 153,268,709 of OZ005737.1, forward strand.
CGTAATAGTGTGACCAGTAAGTGGTTGCAGTTTTATTTCTGCATACGATTCAGTCACTATAATTCCACCGGAAAACAAAATTATAGGGGAATATTTTTGAATTTACTAACATTGCATGTCTATGTCTATGTCTTATATTCAATAATGTTTAACTACATTTTGATACAATATTACATCATCAAAAATATGCAACATTGTGGTTTTGTACATAAGCATTATTGAATATAAGACCTCGACAGGCAATGTTAGTAAATTCAAGGATATTTCCCTATAAGCCATCGACATTACCTAAGAACTTTATATTGATGTGTCGATAATCATAAACCACAATCACTTTTTTGTCAACCGAACAGCAGTGTTCTTTACAAAACCACGCTGTGACCTGTGTGACTTTTCCATCTATTGTTAAATTCAATACAAATCCTTCTTGTGAAATATTGTAACAATGTTTATATATAGTTTCATTAGAACCAGAACTGATATTCCCTGCAATAAAGTTAAACACGCGATCGCACTCGCTTTATCCTTTGCTTGCCCCAAATATCAAAAATTTGCTACTATTATATCGGAAATATGCACATGACGAAATATGCAAATAAATGAAAGAACTGCAGCTCTCTGCAGCTGCTTTTAAAATGTTCTCGAAGAGGGCAGAATGAAGAATCTTTAAATACAATTGGGACCGCCCACAATAAGCAAGTTTTCTTCAAAAATTCACTTTAAGAATATGTTATTAATTCTTTGAAAATAATATTTAGAAATGCCTTAAAGTTGAAGCGATGCAACGTTTTATTTTTCAAAGACATACTCGTACATGTTCTTAAAGCAAAAAGATTGAAATGAATGCATAAATAGGGAGCGCAATCTCCATATATATTAACTGAAATAACCATTCGATTTGAAGTACAGTAGTAGTGACTGCATTTTATTATTATAAAATAATTAAAATACATGTTTGACAATATCAACAATGACATAAAGTCGTCTGTTGTATAAGCATAAAAAATAGTTTAGGTATAGATTAATACATACATATTTGCGTACTCAGTTAGTGAACAATAATACATTTCAAAAGTATTCTTCTATTATGTGTTTTCGATACGTGAGTGCATTATTTAAATAGTTAAATAAACTTGGGCAGCCGTTGATTGCTTGGCCATTTAAAATAATTATTAATTCGGATTGATTTAGGCATTCTCTTCCAAAATATCTGTTTCTGAACTCTTTAAGTACTGGACACCTTGACATAAAATGTTGGATTGTTTCATCTTCGGCGGTATTACATAGTGTACACGTTTTATTTTGATTGGTATTAAATCCGTTTGCATTTAATGGTAACATATCACACCTTGCTCTGAGTATTAGGGATATCTGATAAAGTTTATTAGTGTCATTTATGTAGTTTTGGGCTAGTTCCTTATTTAAAAACTTATAAAATCGAGTGCTGCTGTTTTCCGCTTGTTGCATATATGTTTCTCGCATTCTCGACTTCCAGTAGCATTGATCCTTTTTCAGTTCACTCATGTTTTGTTGCAATTGAAAATTTAATTTGAAAATCGTTGCCCAGTTTCGTGGTACAGTTATTCAGATGTACATAATGTTTTAACAGCCTGTTCCGCTAAATGTACCGGAACGCAGACGTGCGATAGCTACCCAAGCAATAATTTTTTTCTTCTTATTCTCACCCAAGCAATCATGTTTTTAATTTGGTTCATTGTCACTTATCGTTCGAGTAAGAAAGCTCTTTTCTTCATCGTCTTCCTGTCAATGATCAATATTACCATCATGTTTTTATTGACATTTCTTAAGGCCTTTTCCACACGAAAATATCAGAACGGGGGCAACCATATCTAGCAGCTGTAAAAGTTGCAACAGCTGTTTCTAGACAATGAGAAATAATTAAAAACCCGAAAACAAATACAATTGTTTGCTTAATTGATCACATATGTGTATATAGGGGCTATATCTTAATTGGAAACCTTCTGAACTCATTTCAGCAAGTCCGTGCGTTAAAAAGGAAGTTCTTGCCAAATTTCAAAGTGATCTGAGCATAATTGTGACCTGTACATGGTAACAAGGATACATTTACAAACAGATGGACGGACAAAACCAAACCAATTCAGAAATAGATTCTAGGTCGATAGGTATATTAAACGATTGTTTGGGTCATCTGATTTAAGGTATTATGAAAAAATCCAAAAAGCAACAGTGTGGTTGTAGGATTTCAAAACATTTTATACAAACTAATAAACAGACATTTTTTAAATTACGGTTGTACTTCTGCAAAAGATACATGTTTATGTTTTTTTGTTCATTTATCCATTTTTTATTCAATTTCAAACAATTTCAATATTCAAACAATTTTCACTTTATCTTTCAACAGGGCTGTAAACATAACCGACACGAATGAATTTTTCTGATCGTCTAATTTGACATTTCCTTTCGTTCGTTGTTGTCTTATAAGAACCAAAATGTTGGCGATAATTGAAAGCTTCTTTGTTTACATCCCAAACAAAGTGTGCAAAAACCAAAAATGTCATTCGCTTGCCATTTGACGCGCGTAGTGGCAAAAAATAAGTTACAAAAACAGGCCCTACGTGTATTGATTATTTCAGCGTACTGCTTGAAGTGTTCTCTAACATTTCTTCTTATAATTATGTTAAGATCAACCACGTTTTGACGCTCTAGGTTCGCCGCTTCGACACTGTGGGTCTAAATAAGTATATCCTTATAAAAAGAAGCCTTACCAATCATATACTCGTATATCGTTATGCCATTCGTTATCTATCAATTTCAGAAGGTAAGCACATTTCTAAAATAAGTACTGACCAGAACACCATTAAAACAGTAAGTAAAGGCTAAAGTCGGGCCCTATGCTCTAGTGGGAGAAAATTATCAAAGAAGAAAGTCAGGCGGTACCGAAAATATGATACTCTACACCACTCTAGTAAGATTGGATAACACTGAAATATCCAATGTACACTTCAACTAAATTTTTTATGCACAATTTACATTTGGCACGTCTCTGCCTGTGTAGGTAAATCGGCTGAAACATATGAATGGGCGCTATTTCCTAATCTAAACCGATTTTCATCAGCAATGTTGTTCCATAGATTAATAAACCCTATCATGCTAAATTTCAAAACAATTGGGCGTAAAATATAGCTTCTATAGGGCTAAGGGACCAAATCGGATGAAGCATGTATATGTGGGCTATAGCTAAATCTGAAACGATTTTCTTCAAATTGAGTTGTATCTAAATATGTACCGAATTTCTTCAAATTCGCCTATATTTCGGCACAGAGCCGGACGTAAGCGTAAAGGTTTAAGGGTATTTTTCCTGCGTTTATAATATAATAAATGTAGAATAGTAAAAGTAGTATTTTCTTAGGGCTACTAAAATCTGTTTATACGTTACTACACACAACCATTGTTATTCTCTTATAATCGTTGTTGTTTTCTCATTGTTTATTGTTTTAATCATTGCTTGATAACTTTTAAACATGAAATCTTCTATTGTTAAACTCATATCTACGACATTTTTGAATCAATTGCTAAATAAAGTTTATAATATGTAAAACATTTTTTTGGTTCTTGATACCACTGTCTAAAGTTCTGAACAAAAAACTAAATACGATTACTCAATTATTAACCTATTAAAATGTTGTATTAAAATGTTCAGTAAATAATTTTATTAGAATTTCTACTCTGTACAGTGCCCCCAAAAAATCCTTGTTAAGGAATTGTTATGTGTGTATTGTTGATTCAATCGAAAAAACCAGTTAAGCGAAGTCAAAAATCTATAACCTCGGTTCCCCAAAATAACAATTTTAAACGAAGCTGGCTTGGTTTTTATGTCAAAATTGGTTAATTTGTAAAAAGATCACTTTATTGGAACAATACTAATGGTGCTTCAGTGCGTATTAGTATTTAAACTGTTTATGATGTAAATTATACGCACTATATTTCATCATTGGGAAGTGATTAAGGTTATGGAAATTGTAGATCGGAAAAAGTTATCAGGAGTTCTAAAATTCGGTTCAAATTTTGATGTAGCTCCCAGTTCTATCCATAGCGCTTTTCCATTCAAAGTGGCAAAAATTCCACTCAAGATGCTTGCTAGAAAATCGTTTGCTCTTTACGATAAAATAGTCTTTGGGTTAGTCGCATCGTGAAAATCGCTTGGATCACTAAGCACATACATCAATTTCCCATAAACTAGTTTATGAAACGTTTATTGTATACTTCTTCAGATTTATGTAGACTGTTTGTTCCTATAAAATTCAAAAACTTTTTTTTGTATGATATTTATCCAAAAATGAGGTCGAGGTCTATGTTGATTTTTTTATGTGTTTTTTATCCGTAGAAAATGAGAATGTACTCCCTTCGTCGTTGTCTGTTGTAATACTTTTCTACGGATAATTTTAAGGTTTTTCGTAGTTATATTTTCTCATCTGGATGATGTCTTTCGAAGAAAGATGAAATATTGAATGAAAACAAAAAAAACCTATAAAAAAACCTATAAAAGGTGGCGCTACCTGTTAAAAGGTGGCGCTACCTGTTTACCTGTTTATTTTGTATTTCGGAATTATAAAATTTTCTAAAAATGATCTGTTCCTTAAATAACTGTAAAGTATCAAAAATTGACGAGCCAATGGTTACGTGTTGGCTTTGTCTTGATGCTTTTCATGCTAAATGTGTAGAATTGTCACCACGTACTGCCGATAATCTTCTTGAAAACAAGGGTCTTCGATGGTCTTGCAAGAAATGTAAAATATTCGATGTTGAATTCTTCGTATTTTTTAAAAACACTCGTAAGGAATTTGAGAACATAGAAAATGACCTTCTATCACTTATGGACCGTTTTAAAAAATACAAAGACATTCTTGATAGCACTTCCCGAATTGATAACTTTTTGCTGTCTCCATCTGACAGTTTAAGAAAAAGAAGAAAAACTAGCACTATACTACATCAACCCGAGAAAAGTGTAATTGAACAGATTACTTTTCCGAGTTCCCAAACTGTCCGTAATGATGCTGATGAAAATCAAAATGAACGTCCTCTGGAAGTTCGGGAGAATCATGTTTCTGCCCCGAAGCCTTCGATCTCTGTACATGTTGATAAACCTGAAATCCAAAACGCTTCTACGTATCAAAATACGGTGTTTATACCATCCGATAATAGAATGTTATCTGCAGCTACACCTACTTTGGACTTAACCCCATCTGGATCGAATAAGTTTTATTCTCCGTCAAGTTCTCCATTTGTACAAAATTCTACGACGAATAATGGTAAACCTGTTAATGCTCCAAAAGAACTGAAAGTTGTGGCACCTATGAAAACTGTTTTTGCTGCCCGTTTCGCTGCAAATACAACCGTTGAGGATATTTCACATTACATAAAAACAAGGTTAAAAACTGACATTGATCTGAAAATATATAAATTTAAATATTCTGTGAAAAGAAGCAAATCATCATTCAAAATTATTGTTCCTGTAGATAATTTTAATGATGTTATTAATCCTGCATTTTGGCCGCCGAATGCAATTATTCACGAGTATGTTTACAAGAATAATGAACCTACGGATATTGTACATTTGCCAACTCGAAATGAAAATTCTTCAAAAAACTGATTATCTCCCCATCTGATATGGTATTACATATCATTTATCAGAATGTGAGGGGATTAAATACAAAATTATCGTCTCTCTATGCTGACAGTTTTGGATTTAACTACGATATTATTGTATTGACTGAAACCTGGCTTCATGATAATATTCATAATTCCGAAATATTATGTGATAAATATCAAATTTATAGATGTGATCGCAAGATTGGATGTAAAAAAACTGGTGGTGGTGTGCTAATAGCAATTTCTACTGAACTGTCCTCAGATATGCTTGTTTCCTGTTCAAATCCTGATATTGAATTTGTTTCTGTAAAAATTCGTGTGAGAGATAAATATTTGTTCATTTCCTGCTCCTACATTCCTCCTGGTTCTCCTGTAGAAATATATCAATCTCATTTAACTGTCATTGAGTCTATATTTCTTACCTGCAAATCTTCTGATATTTTTGCTGTTTTTGGTGACTTTAACTTGCCCACAGTTATATGGAATCATTCACCTGACGTAGATCATTTAATTCCTATTGTCTCCAGTGGACATTCATTGGATTTTATTGAATCTGTACTGAAATCAGGACTTTTTCAAATCAATCATATATACAATTCATTTGGAAAATTATTGGACTTGATATTTACAAACTCTCCAGCTGATGTATCATTGTGTCCCTCGAACGCTGTTACGTATCCTGAGGACCGTTATCATCCAACAATAGGTTTGAATATTCTTTTTCCTGCAAAATCCCATTCCAATACTGATAAGTCAAAAACAAATCTTAAAAGATACTGTTTCTCCAGAACCGATTATTCAAAACTTAATATGCTACTATCTTCTGTAAACTGGAGTGAAATTTTTTCGTCTGATGACATTAATGAATCAATAAAAGTATTTTACAATAAACTGAATGATTGTATTCATAAGTCAGTCCCCCTGGTTCTGAAGGTGAGTCCCATTGGCCCTCCTTGGAATAATAGTCAATTATCAAAAATAAAGAATAATAAAAACAAACTATATAAGAAGTTTAAAAAATCTGGATCTTCTACTGATTACAGTAAATACTGCATTGCAAGATCGGAATATAATGTAATTAATAAAATATCATATAGCAATTACTTGATAAACATGAAAAATCGGCTGAGGGAGAATCCAAAATCATTTTATAAATTTGTTAACTCTAAACGAAGATCGTATGCCTTACCGAATTCCTTAAAATATGGATCTGTTACAGCAAATGATGACCTATCAATAAGTAATATGTTTGCAGACTTCTTCGCAACGACTTATTCAGCATACATTTATGATCAATCTAACTCTTATCCGTATCACTTATTGGAACATAGTCCTATTAATATACCATTATTGAATCATAAAACTGTTTTGGAGAACATGAAGAAGTTAAAAACGTCATTTAACCCTGGCCCTGATGGAATTCCTAGCAGTATCCTGAAAAATTGCGCTGATAGCTTATCTATTGCCTTAACATCACTATTTAATAAATCATTGCTAATTGGTTGTTTACCTCAACTGTGGAAGGAATCATACGTAATACCTCTATTTAAATCTGGCAGTAAAACTGAAGTGTCAAACTACAGAGGAATTGCTAAACTGAGTGCAATTCCTAAACTTTTCGAGAAAATAGTATCTGATATACTTGCACATCAAGTTTCCACTGTACTATCACCTTACCAACATGGATTTCGTAAATGCCGCTCAACTGTTACGAATGTTCTTGAACTTACATCCGTAGTAAATGATGGTTTTCGTAACCGAATGCAAACTGATGTAATTTACACAGATTTCAGCAAAGCATTTGATAAAGTTAATCTTACACTACTGTTACATAAACTGGATTGTATAGGTTTTAGTAAGAATCTGTTAATTTGGTTAAAAAGCTATTTATTCAACCGTACTCAGTGTGTTAAATTTGGTAATTCTCTATCAAAAAATATTGCTGTTACATCTGGCGTCCCTCAAGGTAGTCACCTTGGACCAATATTGTTTTCTTTATTTATAAATGATTTACCTTCTGCTGTCCACTTTTCTAAAGTTCTTATGTATGCGGATGATGTCAAAATTATTAAAACTGTTAATGATCAAGATGAACAGTCATTGCTTCAGTCTGATCTTGATAGTTTTCATAACTGGTGCCTGGTCAACTTAATGGAACTTAATATAAAAAAATGTAAACATATTTCTTTCTCTAGAAATGTTAATTTACAATTCAATTATTATATAAATGACGTTATGCTGGAATCTGTTGAATCCTTTATGGATCTTGGTATTCTGTTGGATCGTCGTATGAATTTCAGATCACATATATCATTAACAACTAATAAGGCTTATGGTACTCTCGGATTTGTGAAGCGTTGGGGTAAAGAGTTTACTGATCCATCTGTTACTAGAAATCTATATACTTCGCTAGTACGACCTATTCTTGAATATGGATCCGTAATATGGGATCCGTGTTATACAATTCACTGCAATCGCATAGAATCTGTTCAGAAACAATTCCTACTATTCTGTCTACGTCGAAATGGTTGGTCTCAACAAAATCTGCCTTCATATGAGTACAGACTGGATCTTATTAAGTTACCTTCGCTAAAGAGCAGACGCGTAATGCTGAATATTTGTTTTGTATTAAATATATTACAAGGAAATATTACCTCTGAATTCCTGATTAATAAAATTAAACTGAATGTTCCATCTAGACCAACTAGAAACTTTGAACTGCTACACCTGACCTACTTCAGAACTAATTATGCTAATAATGATCCGTATCGTCGCCTATGTGTTACCTTTAACAAATACTACCACTTAATAGAACTGTGCGAGACTAAATCTACTTTAAAAAGAAAAATAACCATACTATTGAATTCTTAGTTCCTTGCAATTGTATATAAACTCGTTAATGAAATCATCATAACATATAAGCTAAAATGAATTTAAATAGAATAGTGTATATATTGTAAATAGTCTGTAAGGATATAAGTCTATAGACTAATAATAATAAAAAAAAAAAAAAAAAAAAAAAAAATCAACATAGACCTCGAGCTCATTTTGGGATAAATATCATACAAAATTAAAAACACAGGTCGAATATACAAAATTACCCATTCGAAAACTAAATACAACATGCAATGGCGTCTGAAAAAGAAGCCATTGCATCTACGAAATTTCGTAAAGATCTGTTGAGAAATGCGGTTTCTATAGACATCATGTCCTAAATCCTGGTATCGTTCACCACTAATTCGAAAAACTGTATTCCGGAGAATTCCAAGAAAATTAGTTGAGAATGCCGCTTGTGTGGATCATATATACCAATCAGTACCATATGATCCGAAGGTACTCATATAGATTTATGAATATTCAATTTGAGACAGGTATTTTTTAGGTTTTAAAAAACGCTTGGAATATAAAGTTAAGACATGTATAGTAGAGGAATCATTATGAGTATTCAGCTCAAGTGAATTTCATTCTAATATTCATGCATTTTCAAAATGAGACAGACAATTTTTATACCCTCACTTTTGTGAAACGAGTGTATATATCATTTGCCATGCGCCAAAAGTGTTACACATCGAAGGAGTGACCTAAGACCACAAGTATGTTTAGCGGAAATCTGTTTTGGAATTTTAAGAAAGTAATTTGAGCAATGTCCGTCCGTCTGTCTGTCTGCTGGCACGCAGACGCGATTAACTTCAATTGTTTGATTAACTTCGAATTTTGTAATAATATGGCGATACGAGTAATATATATACCATACACCACACTGTAGTCCAGGGTATTATGAGTTTGTGCATTTGTTTGCAACACGCAAAAGGAACAGAGATAGAACGATCGTTTATTATACCGATCAACTTGAAATCACTTTCTGAGTCGATTTATTGTCTGACCGCTATAAAATTGTTCACGTATATATTGCTTGGACTAAAGACGAATCCTACTGAAATTGGAGAAAATCTGTTCAGATTTAGCACCTATATATATGTTCCTCCCGATGTGGCATAATAGCGCTAAGGAAGCTGTAATACATAACTGATAATTACGAAATTCAGCAGAAATAAGACCCTTAACGAGGGAATGAATACTGCTGAACTTGAAGAAAATCGGTCCAGATTATATAGCTCACATAAGTATGTTACTCCCTGTACTTTATATGTGATCAGAAAGAAATTCGGCAAAAAGAGGTTTCTTAGTTCATGAATTAATCGGTTTAGATTTAGATATAGCCCCGCATATATATATTCCTCCAGATATGGTAGCAAAGCGTTATAAAAGTCGTACTTTACTCCCGATCATTGCAAAATTTGACAGAAAGGAGTTTCTTAAATTGGGAACGAATACTGCCAGATTAGTTGAAAATCGGTTCAGTTTTAGATATAGCCCACATATAAAGTAGGACGCCCTAAAATCCTGAATAACTTCTGTTCTATCAGAACGAGAATCACAATATTGGTACTAGAATATAGTGTTCTAGCTGAATATATGAAAAATTTTGCGCTTTAGTCCAAGATGTCCAATATCTGCAAGAAAAACATGCATTTTAGGGGTTAGGTAACATCGAAATATTTTGAGGATATTCACTTAACAAAACAAGCTTTCATTTGAGATACGGACAACCACGGTATTTTTTCCTGACCGTCCCTAATACTAGTATACATATATGACTCTGAAGTTAACTATTTCGTCTCTATGGAAATTGCATTTTCCGTCCGATCTCTATATGTTTTGGTAGACATGAGGCTTTCTATCCAAGTTGACGCATATACATATTTTTAGATTAAGTATAGTCCCATCTATTTGTTCCTTCCGAGTCTTGATCTATAAAAGAATACAGGTTTTTGAACTACGGATGTACTGTGAAGAATTTGAATTTTTGCATATACCTATATATGTGAAAGTAACATTGAAGCTACATTTTTAGTCAGGATTTGGCATTGATGAGTTTTCGGAAACATAGACGAACACTTTAGAGTTGGTTCAGAATTTCTAGGGGATAATAATTGATGATTTGTTGGCAATTTTCTTTTGGCAACACTGTTTTTGTCAGCTCAGTGTTTTCATGTAACATGTTACTGTCAAACTTTCCAGTTTGGTCTTTTATTTAACCATGAATCGACTTACAAACATACAACGCTTGCAGATTATTGAATTTTATTTATTTTTATTGAATTTTGAGTTCGGTGACCAGTTTATTTCACGTTTGGGGCCAGTGATTTAGCCGCGTAGATCGTGGGATTGAACGCCTTTAGATTATTTTTTTTTGTGGGTTTATGTTAGGACTCATGTCTAAAGAGACAAATAAATTTAATTTTGAGTTCGGTGAACAGTTTATTTCACGTTTGGGGCCGGTCAATTGTCCGCCTAGATCGTGCGATATAACGCCTTGGATTATTTTTTGTGGGGCTGTGTTAAGGCTCATGTCTATAGAGACACGCCCGCAACGGTTGACGCACTGGAAGCCAATATGGGAGAAATTATTCGTGAGATACGGGCCGAAATATTGTAAAGAGTATGCCAAAATTGGACCCAGCGTATGAACCACTTGAGGCTCAGCCGCGGTCAACTTTACATGAAATCATCTTTAAATATTGAATTATATAGACCACGTTATCGGCTAAAATAAAGATTTCATACATTTCTCCAAATTGTATGCGTTCTTTATTAATCAAATCCGATAGCGCTGAAAAGATCTCTAGTTATTTCTTTCGACATTAGCCTTTCTTTATTTGTTTAAATTTTCAAAAGTATTCGTACATTTAGATTGAATTGAAGAAAATTAAATTTTCACAATAACTTTTTCTCTATTTTTTATTTTTAAACGATTAAAAATGTAAATTTTTCAGCAAAGTATGTCTGGTTTTATACACTACACCAGTCAGTGGAAAAGGGTATTATAAATTTGTTTTGGGCCAGATGTCTGTAATGCCAAAAAACGGTTAAAATTGACGAAAATTCCTCATTAATACGAGTTTTATATTTGCCTATCGCCTTTGGTTTTTCAGGTATTGGGACCTAAACATAATTCTTCTTTCCGTGTGAATACAAATGTGCAGATCTGTATATAAAAATGCAATATTAATTATGAATAACTCTTCCGGAAATAAAGACAAAAACATGTTGCCATAGCTTGTTGTATAGTCTTTTAAAATAATCTCACTTTTCCTTAAGCTCAAATTTTGATTCAGCTGTATTAAATTATAGTTTTTTTTTTGTTTCACAAAGTGATTGTGAGGTTTTGAAATTATCATAACTATAAGTAAAATCCAAATTTTTGCATTATTTGCTAACAAACCATGACATAGAAAAATTATGCAAATTTAATTCAAATTGTTTTGCACAAAATTTAAATTTAATATACATATTTTTCCTCTTTCCAGGTTAGAGCTGCAGCAAAAAATATACAACAAAACCCTGGTAACATACTCTGCAAAGTAATTGCAATTAAAAGCTAATATCTATTCCATTTTTACACTTAATTAACCAGAAAAAGTAAATAACAAAAAACTCAAGTGGAATAAAACAAAAATATTAAACAAAAACTAGATGTTTTCAAAATATATTGCGATATAAATGAAACGAAACAATTGTTGAATATTTTAGAGAATTTTTGATGAAAACTAAAATTGATTTATTTAATGGAAAAGCTCGACAATGTTAAAAATGAATTGACAAAAAATGCAATAAAAAATTTGATGGCTGCATTGAGTTTATTGTTAACGAATACCAGTAAATATTGCCCTATGAAAGTGTTTTCTGTGTGTTAAAAAAATTAAAAAAAAGTAAAACAAAACATCGAGGAATAAAAAACATTTGATTTCTTTTTCCCGGAAAATACTATTTCATTTAGTGTTACCTCAAATTTTATTCCGAACAGTGGCGATAAACAAAAGACTGATTGAGCGAAAACGAAAAAAAAATAATATTTTTTGTAGATTTCATGGAAATAAAATGTTTTGTGTCGTAGTTCTCTTTAAAAACGGGATTTTTTGTGGCATTTAAAGAAGAAGAAAAAAGCATACAACTGTTGTATCTGAAAACAAATAAACAAAACGAATTTCCCTTTCAAAATATACTGTGTCAGCCCATTTTTTTAACCAATAAAAACGTTTTCGTGGAAATCAAAAGTCTTTCGCACTCTCGGTTATCATGAAAGAATAATAAATATAAAAGTGAATAATCGTTGTTTTTTTCATCGAAATTTCCAAAGAAACTCTCTGTGCCACAAGAAGGACAACCAAAATTTTTGGTTGTTAAAAACATTTTCTTGACGCTTTTCAATTCGCCTGCGGTGTTAACTCAAGAACAGTCCTATAAACCGCGTCAGCAGAAGGACAATGGTCCAGCCTTTGCCACATCATCCGAAAGTGATGTGAAGTGATTGCCATTCATACTCTACTAAAATTTGTGTTTATAGCACGCCAGACGGTGATTGTGACATCAGGCAAGTCCTTGTGCTGCCTTCTCCACGGGTATGTCCAGTGTAAAGGACTGCGAATGTGTCGCCGTTAAGTAGTCTTGGCATTAATGAAATTAAGCACTGATTATCAGCATTAGCCTTAAACATTAATATATATAAGTATATAAAAAAATTTCCCTTTGGTTTGCTTTCGTCAATGACCGAGCAACAAAACCTCCTTAAATAAGGACTGATAACAAACAAAACATAAATCCTTGAGAGAGCAAAAGGAAAGAGAGTGAAAGCATACTTTGTCGTAAACAAAACCAACTCATAACTCACAATAGCAAGAGTGTTAGAATACATATGCGTTAGTGTTATTTAACCTAAGGCCAAAGAAAGCTGGCGGCTAATATCCTGGCTTAAAGGACCCAACACTTTGTCTATACATGTGTCTCTCTCGGTAATTCGGTGGTGGACCTCCTCTCAAAACCTTAACCATTCGCCTCGAAAGTCAACAATAGCTATTAAGGAAAAGTGTCTTCATCATTGCCATCAGCTGGTCCTGTTTTATCGCTGTCTCTCTTTTTGGCTTGGCTTGACTTGTCGTCCTGTATTGTTGCAGCATTTATATTGTCGTGAAGCGATTAAATTGTTTATAACAAAAACAACATCAAGCGGAAGTGGGAACAAGAGTTCTGCTGGGCAACAGGTTAGTACTCGCAGTTGCTTCTATAAGTACATATCACACTGCAGCATTTGCCATGTCCTGTTGTGTCTTTGATGTATTGTAGATGTTTTGATAACGCGTCTATATATATTTTTTTGTCTAAGGACATTAGTAAGTTTTAAGTGATTTCTCTTTGGGGGTTGCTCTGTTTGGAGGTACTGGTGGTCAGGACGTTTCCTCGCCAGTTTCTCCTTCTTTTCTCATTTTAATCTCTTCAAAATAGATAAAAATTCACTATGTCGTCTGTGACCAAGCAGCCATTTTTATTATTATTTCTAGTATGTTTTACTCCTCTATTGTCATCCAACCCCAAACCGTGTCCACCACAATGACAATGACAACGACGACGACGATGAAGTGTAAGCTCTCAGGACAGTTCTAAGATACGTATTTAAACTTAAGTGGTATTAAACCGGAAATGGCAGAAATGTCCGGACAATTGTTGTTACCATTAACTAAAGAGAATTGTGTGCTCGGCTTTTTTATGATGGGCACAAATTCATGCGAATTTCATGGGGAAGATAATTGTCATATAAAAGTAAATAATAAAAATTTAATGTACTTTAATCACATGATGTTCAAGAACTCGAGTGTTAAACCAACTTTATGGGAATCTAAGAAGTTGCATTGTAGTCTATTTTAATTGCATTTAGAGGAATTCATCTTTAGTACAAATGCTGGAAATATATTTTATATTTTTCTGTTGAAAGCTTTGACATATAGAAAAGCGGAAATCATTAAAATGTTCGTAATAAAAATAGAGTGATTTCGGCTTACCACGAAACGAAATAAATCTTGTTATGGGTCCTATGAAATTAAAGTTGACAACTTGTGACTACTTAGTTTTATGGTGACTTCGGTTTTGGAAAAGTATGCAAAATTGTGTCTAATTTTTATACCCTACACTACACTGTGGTACAGGGTATTATAACTTTGTGCATTCGTTTATTATACCGATCGATTAGAATCACTTTCTGAGACGATTTAGATATGTCCGGCTGTCCATATGTCCGTCCGCTCGTCTTTCTGTCTGTCTGTGCATGTATTCTTGTAATCAAAGTACAGGTCGCAATTATAGTCTGATCGCGATAGAATTTGGCACATACAACATTTTTGGCATAAGGTCAAACCCTATTGAAATTGGTGAAAATCTGTTCTGATTTAGATATAGCCCCCATCGTCCCCTCAATAACAGAATAGTGTAAAAGTTTTTTGTAGTTTCGAGAAAACCATATTTGAAGTTTTTGTGAAATTAGACTTCTTGGAAGATAAATATGTATATTTTAGAAGAGAAACGATGTTTTCAATTTTTTGTCATTTAATAAGTGTGATGAAATAATCAGGCTACAGCCAGATGATATTCTATTAGTTTTTTTTTTTCAGCTATAGAATCGATAAACTAGATTCTTATAATGCAATACAAAATAATGGTGTATATGGGTATACGAGTACACTATTGTTTTATTGCGGCGACGCCATATACAAGTTCCTTCTGATGTGGAATCAAATCACTATAGAAGTTGTATTGAATATACGATCATTACGAAATTTAGCAGAAAATTACCATTTCCAAATTTTGGTACAAGAAAAAGCGTTAAGTTCGGCCATGGCGAATATTTCATAACCTCTACGATTGATTGCATTAAATTCTATTACTGGAAAAATCTCTGGATATGGAGCAAATCTGGAACGATAATTTTTGTTTAAGCTAATTATTAAAAAAACGAACGCTGCAATTTTTTGCCAAATTTTAGCCATCAAATTCTTTAGCCACTGTACACTTGAAATTTTTTACAGGGTAATGTTTTTATAGTATCCAGTATATTATAGAATAGGGGTTATTGACACGACCCTTTTGGTACCTCCCAAACAAAATAGCCATAATAAAAAAAAAAAACAGTAAGGAAAGGCTAAAGTCGGGCGGGGCCGACTATATAATACCCTACACCACTCTCGTAATATTGAATAACTCTGATATATAAATTTTGTAATTCATGTATAAATTGTTTACATAAATTTACTTTTGGGACTTTAATACTTAAATAATACCCTGTACCACAGTGTGGTGTAGGGTATAAATTCAAATTCTGTAGTGTTGGTTCATGGATCAATAAACTCTACCATTCTAAATTTCAAAACGATTGGATGTAAAATACAGCTTCTATAGAACTAAAGGGCCAAATCGGACGAAACATATATATGGGAGCTATAGCTAAATCTTAACCGATTTTCTTCAAATTCGGCAATGTTGGTTCATGGATCAAGAAACTCTACCATTCTAAATTTCAAAACGATTGGATGTAAAATACAACGTTTATAGGACTAAATGGCCAAATCGGACGAAACATATATATGGGAGCTATAGCTAAATCTTAACCGATTTTCTTCAAATTCGGTAGTGATAGTTCATGGATCAAGAAACTCTACCATTCTAAATTTCAAAATGATTGGATGTAAAATACAGCTTCTACAGGACTAAAGAGCAAAATCGGACGAAACATATATATGGGAGCTATAGCTAAATCTTAACCGATTTTCTTCAAATTCGGCAATGTTGGTTCATGGATCAAGAAACTCTACCATTCTAAATTTCAAAACGATCGGATGTAAAATACGGCTTCTATAGGACTAAAGGGCCAAATCGGACGAAACATATAAATGGGAGCTATAGCTAAATCTTAACCGATTTTCTTCAAATTCGGCAATGTTGGTTCATGGATCAAGAAACTCTACCATTCTATATTTCAAAACGATTGGCTGTAAAATACAGCTTCTATAGGACTAAAGGGCCAAATCGGACGAAAGATATATATGGGAGCTATATCTAAATCTGAACCGATTTCAACAAATTCAGTAGCGATCTTAACAGCCGCGAAATACTCTAAACTGCAAAATTTCAGCTAGTGATTCTGAGTCGATCGGTATACTTTAAGGTGGGTCTAGCTGTGTTATTTTAAGGAGTTACAAACATCTGCCGTGAAACAAACTTATAATACCCTGTACCACAGTGTGGTGTAGGGTATAATAAAAACCAGTAAGGAAAGGCTAAAGTCGGGCGGTGCCGACTATATAATACCCTACACCACTCTCGTAATATTGAATAACTCTGATATATAAATTTTGTAATTCATGTATAAATTGTTTACATAAATTTACTTTTGGGACATTTTATACTTAAATAATACCCTGTACCACAGTGTGGTGTAGGGTATAAAAACGATTGGGTGTAAAGAGCCAAATCGGACGAAACATATATATGGGAGCTATAGCTAAATCTTAACCGATTTTCTTCAAATTCGGTAGTGTTGGTTCATGGATCAAGAAACTCAACCATTCTAAATTTCAAAACGATTGGATGTAAAATACAGCTTCTATAGAACTAAAGGGCCAAATCGGACGAAACATATATATGGGAGCTATAGCTAAATCTTAACCGATTTTCTTCAAATTCGCCAGTGTTGGTTCATGGATCAAGAAACTCTACCATTCTAAATTTCAAAACGATTGGATGTAAAATACAGCTTCTATAGAACTAAAGGGCCAAATCGGACGAAACATATATATGGGAGCTATAGCTAAATCTTAACCGATTTTCTTCAAATTCGGTAGTGTTGGTTCATGGATCAAGAAACTCTACCATTCTAAATTTCAAAATAATTGGATGTAAAATACAGCTTTTATAGGGCCAAATCGGACGAAACATGTATATGGGAGCTATAGCTAAATCTTAACCGATTTTCTTCAAATTCGGCAGTGTTGGTTCATGGATCAAGAAACTCTACCATTCTAAATTTCAAAACGATTGGATGTAAAATACAGCTTCTATAGAACTAAAGGGCCAAATCGGACGAAACATATATATGGGAGCTATAGCTAAATCTTAACCGATTTTCTTCAAATTCGGTAGTGTTGGTTCATGGATCAAGAAACTCTACCATTCTAAATTTCAAAATGATTGGATGTAAAATAAAGCTTCTTCAGGACTAAAGAGCAAAATCGGACGAAACATATATATGGGAGCTATAGCTAAATCTTAACCGATTGATTTGACATATATTCACTGTATAAGCAACATTTTTTAACCGATCTGAATAAAAGTTGACGCAAAGAGGTCTCTTGGCACTTAGAGATAACACTAAATATGAGGAAAATCGGTTCAGATTTGTATATACCCTAGACCAATTATTATTTTTTCGGTACTGATTTCCGGGCCGAAAAAGTTTCCATTTAACCTACAAACCTCCAATAAAAAATTTGGTGCCGATTGGATAACGCCAAGGTCTGCCCAAAGTTGTTTGAAAACACAAAACTCACTTTACATGAACAAAATTTGGATTTTTATCAAATGTCACATGTTCAAGTAATTAAAAAATATTTTATTAGCATGAACAGTTTTTAAATGATCTTTGAACAAAATTTTCTTTCTTACAAAGTTACAGCAGTTTTCATTTGAATTTTACGTCATGACAGGGCATGCATGCACACCGACATGGCCTCTATGCAATCACAATAAAAAATAGATCATGCTTGTGCATGCATGAAAAAAACAACGAATTTGCATGATAGTTGGTTTTTCGCATCAGTCTGACATTTTTCTACTAGTCAAATAAGAAAACATAAGCAGAACTTTGCAGCGCGCTATACGGCCATGCAACAGGGTCGTTTACAGAACGCGCTCTGCCTCCAGCCTAAGTGAATTAAGAAAGGGACAGCTTCGCACAAAATTTAATTTTAGTCATATTCTTATTTGTCTCAAGACCGACCACATCCAAAATGGTTACTAGATCCAGTGATAAATTTCGCACCGTAGAATCAGTTGGGCATGTATCACATACAATATCTGAAGACAAACTGCCGTCAAACAGACAGATATTTCATGATGTGATAACTGTAATGTATAATGCTGCGACGCCTCTGACCACTGTTGGTGAGCTTGTGATTAATCGATCTACACATCAAAATTTTTGGGCGCACCCAAAATCCCGGCTGGTACTGGAGAAAAGATGGCCAAAGTCGTTCATGATACTCTCATCAAATACAGGTCAAAACACTGGATCGTGCATTTTGTTGCAGAACAAATTAGATCGAAAATTAATCAAGTTCCCATGTTCTCATCACATGATGGAGATAGTATTGAAACATGTGTTTGAGGTTAAACTTCGGCGACTTGTGGTCCTGAAGTGCCTATTTTTAATCGTTTTGCTGCCATTTGGGTAAGTCTCGACCACAAATCGTTTAAAAGCGGACTCGATGATCCAACTGTACGCTCAAAAATAAGTAATGCTGACTGCGAAGTCATTAAGAAATTCTGCATTAAACAGCTAAATGAAACACAAATCCGAGCTGATTACAAGGAACTATTACAATTAACAATAATGTTTCTTGGTGGTGTCGGCGATAACTTCCGAACACCTGGTCCCACATCCCACGCAAGGTTCATGGGAAAAGGCATTTATGCCTTAAAAATATACCTATTTCTAGAGCAGTTTGCATTTACAAAACGAGAGTCCAGTGGGCGTGGTTTACATGCAAAATGCCATACGAGCACCAAATCAAGATATACACTTGTTGAAAGACAAGATGTGTCTGAAGCGGTTTTGAAGAAATGGAAAAATCATTTGTGGTATTTGGCCCTAGAATCATCTCATACAAAACCAAACATTTTTTCGGTGCTTTTGGATTGAGTACTGAATTTTTAAAGCATGACCCATCCATTTGGGAAGATTATCAAGATACTCTCGATGTTTGTCGTAATCTGTTTGTTGTTAACGACACTGCTGAACGCGGTGTACAATTTATGAATGATTACGATAATTTGAAAGGGACGCCCTTCTGAATACAACTGACGAGTTCACTTGGGGCCGACGATTTGGTCCATTGTATTTCCCGTGAGCAGAATTGAGGTAGAGAAAAGAAAGTCAGAGGTTGGTAGGCTAGGAAGAGGGAGAAAAGGTTTAGGAAGAGGGAGAGAAGGTTTAGTTACTCGTGTTTTCATTAGTCTTTGTGGCATAGCAAGTGCTGTACTGACTCCTCCTCTTCTTCATCCAAGCAGCTCCTACAGAAGTCTTCGCAAGGAAGCTTCATGCGTACAGCCATATTGCCTATCACGCAGTGAACTTAGTGTGTTCTTCCTGATGGACAGCAGTTCCTTGGTACCGGTCACATCAATAGATGGCCAAAGGGTTTTTACAGTCCTGCAGTTTTGTATGGTGTCCCACCTCGATCTGGTTAGTGCTGCTCCCCGTTAAGGATAAGAAAGGACAGAAAGCAGTACATCGTGCAACGTGATTTCATGGTTCTTGAGTCCAAGGCTTTGAGAGCTGCCCCAGTGTCGACGTAGATCTTGAATTTTTCGGAAAAAGAAGATTTCGATTTCATTGTCTTCTATGACGCTATTTGACGCCCAGTCTTCACGGCTAGGTATCCATACATTAAAATTTTTCCCGATGTATATATCGAGTGTATCATTTTCGGTTGCAAACCCCATTTGCGTCCAATCATTTTCTTGCAGGCATAGATGGCGCATAACGCTTTCTTTCCCCTTTCCTCCAAATTCCTTTTCCAGGACAGCTTGGAGTCAAGGGTGATGCCTAAGTAAATTTGCCTCTAATCAAAATCACGACGTCGTCTGCATACGCTATGATTTTAATTCCTGTTTTGCCCAGATCCATTACGATTTCGTTTATCACTAGATTCCATAATATCGGTGAGACCACCCCACCTAGCGGAGTACCTCTCGTAACTCGCTTTCTTGTCGAAGCATTGCCCATATTTGAGTTTATTATTCTGCTTTTGTTACCTCTCCAATTGGTTATGCCTGGGTGTGAGCCTATGCTGTCAAGTGCGTTAAGTATTAAAGCTATTTTAACATTATTAAAGGCGCCTTCCACATCGAGGAACGCCGCCATGGTGTAATCTTTGTAATGAAAGGAGTCCTCAATAAATCCTACCACTTCATGTAAGGCCGTTTCAACAGATTTACCTTATAGGTAAGCGTGTTGTGCCGTACTGAAGTTGTTTGGAGTCAGTTTTCCCCTCACGTTTAGATCGACTAGTCTTTTCATGGTTTTCAACAGAAACGATGACAGACTGATTGGTCTGTACGTAGTCCTTAGTCGTATTATGGTTTATTTGTCTCGCCTTGGGGATAAAGACCACTTTGACTTGGGTATGTGTGACCATTGCAATCTTACTGAAAAAATTGCGCGTAGCCATGGTAGAATAAATTCCAAGGATTCTTATAAAAGAGCTGGAATTATGCCATCCGGATCTGCCGATTTGAAAGGCTTGAAGGATCTCACCGCCAGCATATTTTCTCGTCATCTACAAAAGTTCTGATAAGTTCATCCATGTTGGCCGTGGGAGAGTCCGCGTTCACCTCCACTGCATCTGAAACTTCGCTACAACCCGGAAAATGGGTGTCCATCAACAGTTCTAGAGTCTCTTCGCTGTTCTCCGTGAGCAGTCCGTCTGGTCCCGTGAGGAAGTTTGTTATGCTGGGGTTTTTGGACAGGACTTTGCGGAGTCTAGAGGCTTCGCTAATGTCTTCCAGTTCTTTACAGAAATTCGTCCAAGACTTCCTTTTTGCCTTTCTGTACTCTCTTTTAAAGGTTCTAGTAGCTGTTTGATATTTCTCCCAGCTTTCCGGTGTTTTCTCTTTTTTGGCTTTGTTTTATAGCATTCTACTTTCCTTCCTGAGTTGCTTCAGTTCCGGTGTCCACCATGTTTGGTTGGTTTTATATCCGATCAGTAAGAAATTCGGCGGAGAGAATTTTCTTATTACATGTATGAATACTGCCAAATTCGGGGAAAATCAGTTCAGATTTAAACATACTCGTATTCCCAATATACATGATACACCCGATTCGACATGTAAGCGCTGTAGAAACCGTATTTTATATCCGATAAGTAGAAATTCGGCAAAGATAGTTTTCTTATTGCATGAATGAAAACTGCCATATTCGGGGAAATTCAGTTCAGATTTAGATATATACGTTTCACCCGATTTCACATGTAAGCGCTGTAGAGACCTTGTTTTATATCCGATAAGTACGAAATTCGGCAGAGAGAGTTTCCTTATTACATGAAAGAACACTGTTTACAATTCTTTCCATCATTACAAATTGTGGCAGAAAGAAGTTTCTTAATTTAGGAATGAATATTAATCTGTTAAGATTTAGATAAAGCCAAATTTTTATGTTCCTGCCTATTTAGTATTTAAGCGGCATCAAAACTGTATTTTACGTCCGATCTTTATATAGTTTGGCAGAAATTATGTTTTTGATCGGAGTTGATGAAAATCTGTTTAGATTATGTATAGTGCCATCTATTTGTTTCTTCTGATTCCTGTTCTATGAAAGTCTACTGTACATTTTTAGGTTATCGTTTCAGATTTAGTTTATTACTAGCTGACCCGGTGCGCTTCGCTGCCCTCAAAGTGAGTTTCAGTGAAATAGAACCATATAATATGTTGACACTCTTGATATTACGGCAGTGTTTTCGGGTCATCCATATTGCACTTAAATGCACAAATTTCGTTTCAAAACTGTCCTGCAATGATATTGGAAATTTTTCAAAATCACATCTCGGGTAAGGCGCCACGCCCTTATCACTCTCTTTTGCAAAGATATCGCCGCAATACTATTTCAAATATTGCATTCTACATTTTTTATTTATATGGGGGTGTCATGCCAAATGTTTCCATCGTTCCTGTTTAAAGCTCCACCACCGCTACTGGTACCAAGGCCAGACAGCCAAACTTCGAAACCATGACTGATATATTGATCGAAATATTGAATTTTGAAATTTCAGGTTGTGTAGGAGTTTCCCACTGTTATAAGATGCCAGTTTTTGGTTCAATCATTGGTTGTGGTTCGAAGGTTATACACCCATTTTTACAGGCTAGCTGCAATAGTGGATCCAACACGCGTACTGCTACCAAGGCACAAATACTAAATATCGCCGATCTTACTTCAATAGTACTCAAAATATAGTATTTGTAAATTTCAGGTTGTGTAGGCGGTGCCACACCCACTATAACTGTCACACCAGTTTATCGTTCCATCACGTATACTGGTACCAATGTCACATATACCAAATTTGGAGATTTTTACCCCAATAATACTCGTAATAAAGCATTTTCAAATTTCAGGTTGGATGGGCGGTGTCACGCCAACTAACACTATCACCCTGGTTTTCAGCTACATAACGCGTATTGGTACCAAGATCACACATACTAAATTTCGAGAATTTTACTGCAATAGTACACGAAATATTTCATATTTCAATTTTAGGTTGTGTGGGCGGTGCCACGCCCACTTTCACTGTTTCCCCGTTTTTAGTCCTGTGACGCGTACTCGTACCAAGGTCACACATACAAAATTTCGAGAATTTTACTGCAATAGTACTCGAAATATTTCATATTTGAATTTTAGGTTGTGTGGGCGGTGCCACGCCCACTGTCACTATCAGCCTAGTTTTCAGCTACATGACGCGTAGTGGCACCAAGGTCTCACAGCAAATTTCGAGAATTATGCTTAATCGAATAAGTATTCGGAATATTTCATTTTTAAATTTCAGTTTTTGTGGGCGGTGCCACGCCCACTGTCACTGTCAAACCGGCTTTTAGCCCCATGATGTGTACTGGTACCAAGATCTCACATACCAAATTTCGAGAAATTTTCTCCAATAGTACCCGAGATATTCCACTTTTAAATTTCACTTTGTATGGGCGGTGCCACGCCCCTTTGTCCAATCATAACCAAATATAGCTACGAACCTTCCACACACCAAATGATATACTCATGCAAAAATTCAACAAAATCTGTTCAGCCGTTTTCGCGTCCATCGCGTACCAACGAACACCATTTCATTATACCCTACACCACACTGTGGTACAGGGTATTATAACTTTGTGCATTTGTTTGTAACACCCAAAAGGAGAAGAAATAGACCCATCGTTTATTATACCGATCGACTTAGAATCATTTTCTGAGTTGATTTAGCTATGTCCGTCTGTCTGTCTGTCCGTCTGTCCGTCTGTGCATGTATTCTTGTAATCAAAGTACAGGTCGCAATTATGGTCCGATCTCAACGAAACTTTACACATATCTCTTTTTTGGCCCAAGGACGATCCCTATTGAATTTGGTTAAAATCGGTTCAGATTTAGATATAGCCCCCATATATATGTTAGCCCCGATTTGACATGTAAGCGCTGTAAAAACTGTATTTTATATCCGATCAGTATGAAATTCGGCAGAAAGAGCTTTCTTCTTATGTGGATGAACACTATTAAATTTGGAAGAAATCGGTTCCGATTTAGATATAGCCCCCATATATACGTTACCCCCGATTTGACATTTAAGCACTGTAAAAACTTTATTTTATATCCGATCAGTATGAAATTCGGCAGAAAGAGGTATCTTATTATATGGATGAACACTGTTAAATTTGGAAGAAATCGGTTCAGATTTAGATATAGCCCCCATATATACGTTACCCCCGATTTGACATGTAAGCGCTGTAAAAACTTTATTTTATATCCGATCAGTATGAAATTCGGCTGAAAGAGGTTTCTTATTATGTAGATGAACACAATTCAATTTGGAAGAAATCGGTTCAGATTTAGATATAGCCCCCATATATATGTTACCCCCGATTTGACTGTAAGCGCTGTAAAAACTGTATTTTATATCCGAACAGTGCGAAATTCGGCAGAAAGAGGTTTCTTATTACATGAAGGACTACTGCCAAATTTGGAGAAAATCGGTTCAGATTTAGATATAGCTCCCATATATATGTTACCCCCGATTTGACATCTAAGCGCTGTAGAGACTGTATTTTATATCCGATCAGTACGAAATTCGACAGAAGGAGGTCTTTTTACATGAGTAAGTATTCAGGGAAGATCGGTTCAGATTTATATTAAAGCTCCATATATATGTTCCTCCTGATTTGGTATCAAACCGCTATAGAAGTTGTATTTTACTTCCGATCATTAACATATTCCAGAAAGATGTTTCTCACTTTAGGAACGAATATTGCTTAATTTAGCGATTATCGTTTCAGAATTAGATAATACGTTTCTACCCATTTACCAATTATTCCAAATTATTATGGCAGTGACCCTTATCGCATTGTAAGGGAGGTGTAGGGTATTATATAGTCGGCCCCGCCCGACTTTCGGCCTTTCCTTACTGGTTTTTATATATATAAGATGATCAATATCTTCAACTCCTCCTTAGAATTAGCTTTGATGACGAATCAAATGGAGCTAAGTACTTTGTTAACTGAAACGAACCCAATTATTACAAATTATTATCGCAATGCCTCTATGCGCATTGTTAGGGAGTTGTAAGGTTTATGTATATAGTGGGCCCCGCACGACTTTCTGTCTTCCCTTATTGGTTTCATAGTTAAAACTTCATATTTCATGCAGTTTTCACAAAAAAGTTATAAATCATGTTTGTGTGAAATTATTTATATTATATGTATGCATCACTGTGTTTAGGCATTATCATGAAAACCCCGTTATTCTAACGACATCATTATCCCCTCACCTTAGAAGGGATAATTATTATCATTATCATCTTATCATTTGCTACAGCCAAAAGTGTAACACATCGAAGGAGTGATCTAAAACCCTAAGTATGTTCGGCGAATATTTGGTTTGTGTCATTTTAAGTCGAATGAGAAATGTCCGTCTGTCTATCTATCTGTCTGATGGCTGGTGCGCACTTTAGCTCTCGAAAGGAGTAACCGATTGACTTTAAATTTGGTAGGCGGTAAAATTTTTCTCCATCTCCGGCTAAGTTCGAAGATGGGTCATATTGGTCCACTCCTTCAAGTACCTCCCCCACAAAGGGTTAACTTTTAGTGAAACATTTATTCTTTAATACCTTCTATACTACTTACTCGAATCTTATGAAATTTCACACATAGTATTAGATTGCTAGTCGCTAACACGTCCAGAAAAATGGGCGAAGTGGCCGCTTCCTTTTTGGTACCTCCCACACGAATGGACCATTTTGCATGTATACAAATACTTTACATTTTGTACAGTGTAATGCTTTTATAGTACCTAGATTCCAGAGAAAAGTGGCCGTTATTGGTACGCCCTTTTGGCACCTCCCACACAAATGGACCATTTTGTACCAAAAGTTGCAAGCTTATATCTTTAATACCAGTGCATACAAATACTTCCAATTTTGTACAGTGTAATGATTTTATAATACCTAGAGTCCAGAGAAAAGTGGGCGATATTGGCACGCCCCTTTGGTACCTCCAACACAAATGGGTCTTTTTGTATCAAAAGTAAACATCTTTTAACTTTAATGCCAATACATAGTTTAAAGTTATTAAATGCAATTTAAATTTATAACGGGGTTTTCTTGTAAATATTGTATGGGCGCCACTTGTTGAAGATTTTCTAAAGGATTGCCTTCCGGAATTGAAGGATGTTGGTTTCAATATTTTATACAAAAACCAGTAAGGAAAGGCAGAAAGTCGGGCGGGGCCGACTATATAATACCCTACACCTCCCTAATAATGCGATAAGGGTCATTGCGATAATTATTTGGAATAATTGGTAAATGGGTAGGAACATATTATCTAATTCTGAACCGATAATCGCCAAATTAAGCAATATTCGTTCCAAAATCGAGAAACATATTTCTGGAAAATTTTAATGATCGGAAGTAAAGTACAACTTCTATAGCGCTTTGATACCAAATCAGGAGGAACATATATACGGATGTTATATATAAATCTGAACCGATTTTCCCTGAATACTCATTCATGTAAAAAGACATCTTCCTGTCGAATTTCGTACTGATCGGATATAAAATACAATCTCTACAGCGCTTACATGTCGAACCGGGGGTAACATATATATGGGGCTATATCTAAATCTGAACCGATTTTCTCCGAATTTGGCAGTATTTCTTCATGTAGAAGGAAACCTCTTTTTGCTGAATTCGCACTGATCGGATATAAAATAACATTTTTACAGCGGTTACAGGTGAAAACGGGGGTAACGTTTATATGGGGGCTATATCTAAATCTGAACCGATATCTTCCAAATTTAACAGTGTTCATTCAAATAATAGGAAACCTCTTTCTGCCGAATTTCATACTGATCGGATATAAAATAACATTTTTACAGCGCTTACACTTCAAATCGGGGGTAACGTATATATGGGGGCTATATCTAAATCTGAACCGATTTCTCCCAAATTTAGCAGTGCTCATTTATATAATAAGAAACCTCTTTCTGCCGAATTTCATACTGATCGGATATAAAATAACATTTTTACAGTGCTTATACTTCAAATCGGGGGTAACGTATATATGGGGCTATATCTAAATCTAAACCGATTTCTTCCAAATTTAGCAGTGTTCATTCATATAATAAGAAACCTCTTTCTGCCGAATTTCAGACTGATCGGATATAAAATAAAGTTTTTACAGCGCTTACATGTCAAATCTGGGGTAACATATATATGGGCGCTATATCTAAATCTGAACCGATTTTAACCAAATTCAATAGCGATCGTCCTTGGGCCAAATAAAATATATGTGTAAAGTTTCGTCGAGATCGTACCATAATTGCGACCTGTACTTTGATTACAAGAATACATGCACAGACAGACGGACAGACGGACAGACGGACAGACGGACAGACGGACAGACAGACAGACGGACATAGCTAAATCAACTCAGAAAGTAATTCTAAGTCGATCGGTATAATAAACGATGGGTCTATTTCTTCTCCTTTTGGTTGTTACAAACAAATGCACAAAGTTATAATACCCTGTACCACAGTGTGGTGTAGGGTATAAAAACAGAAGTTCTTTATTGAATGAAACTGAGAAACTATAAATGAACTGAGAAAATAGAATGAACAATTGTTAACAAATCGTCTTATACATTTACAGATATCATATACATATAGGAACAATTAAGTAACGACGGCCATCGCCACCACGAATACTTATATTGTCCTATATGTATTTGTTTTTAAACAGAATGAACAATTTTCGTTGTGTGAGCCCTTTTATATATTTTCACAAAAGCTTTTCGAAACAAATATCAAATGACAGTTAACACAACGAAGAAAGTTTTACAAAAGTCTGTTTTCTAAAATTATTAAAATGTATTGAGCAAATTGAAATTGAATGAATAATAACATAGGAACAAATATAAATAAGGACAAATAATATATAATAGCTACCGCTACAAATTGATAATAATGTAATAAAAACATATATTTACGAATATTTTTTTAGGACTCAAGGTGAGGGGATTCATAAGTCGGTTTACTCGACTGAACTTTCTTATTTGTTTTTCATTCTATTTAATTTTTTGCTTCTCCTGTAAAATTTGTATATATTATACGCCCTATCTCGTTTCTGATGACACACATGGATGAACATATTTTAATGTGGATTTTTTTCTGTATAGTTCTTGAACATTTCCTGTGCCGAAAAAACTCAAAATTTGTATGTTACTGTTGAATTAATTGCTGACAATTTCGAAAAGTGAAGATTTTTGTATCCACATTTTGACGAATATATTTATCAGTCAACGTTATGACAATAACCTAATGACACAACCATTGAATATCTTTTTTAGAGAATGATAATAATTTTAAATTTATATGAATTAAATTTAAATCCTCGGCAACATGGAATGGTAATATTATTTATGTGCGTCTAACACTTTCGCAATTATATCAATTAATTTTAAAACATTTAGTATAGGTGTTAAATGCTAATGACTCTCTAATCACATTAAATATTAGAAAACCACGAAAATGTCATGGTGAGCAAGAAATTGAATGCACATTTTAATCTTTGTGAGTACCAAATTAATTATATTTAATAAAATGAAATGGCTTTAGTTATAAATCGAATATAAAATTTATCACGGCATGGTGGTAATCACTTTATACGTATAATATAAGCTACCAAGACAGACGTTTCAAATAGAAAATCAAAAGTAAAATGTTAGAATACTCTTATGTCTGTGAGCAATAACTAATCACTTCCAGGTTGAACGGTTAAAATTACTGTAAAAGAAATTTAGTATATTTATGGGACACTTTAAAACTCGTATCAGAAGCATAAATGCAGTTGCCTTTAAATAAAATCACACCGATATAATTGAAAATGTCCTCTCACATAAAATAACATCACGAACAAAGGATGAAAATAAATGCAAATGCATTTTGCCGTGTATTATTGTTGCATTCTAAAACACCGCCTGATTGGAATCCGGACATTTTGTTGTCACAGCGGTTGTTGCGCTGTTATTACTGAGGATGTCCTTTTAAAATAAAACACAAAGCCTTTTTGGTGAATTTTTGCACGTTTTGCATTCGGAGAGAAGTGATATTTTTACAGGGTTTGGCATTAAATGGCATTTAATTGCATACAATCCGGACGCCACATATGTTACACTTCTGGCGGTGACGGCCAACCCTCACTCTGATTTTTTGTCGCTGGTCCTGCTGATGAGTTGGTCACTGGTCAGTCCGACGTCCGACCAATGATGTTGTTATCCGGAAAAGCAGCAAATAGATTTACTCACATTGACATTTTTAACGATTTTCAACTTTAATGACAATTATATACAAGCATTTTTTTGTTCAAAGAATGTAATTGTTTAATCGTCCGTTATATGTATATACGTATGCAAATGTTGTATGTATGCAGATTTGCTTGTTATAATATAATAGCTATAATAATATTGGCAAACAAGAACAAAGTGCGGACAACAATATATAAATATATGTAAATCGTTGTACATGAAGGTATAGTAAGCTATGCCGAGTTGTAAAAATCCTTCTGTTTGTACAAAAAAGCATTTAAAATCGTTTAAGAAAATTCCAGTCGAGTAAACCGAATTAAATATACACTCAATCTCAGATAATTGGTGGATAACAATTACATATTTTCCTTAATTTTAAGTAAAACATTGAAGAATTTATGAGATATAATATCACCTATATTACTCTTGACTTTCTTTGAACACTCTTTCTTGGATAGGAAAAATATTATGAGAAAAATAATCAATTTCGATTCTATGGGCGGTAGGAGCGTTGCCGATTTTGGTCAAATTCCATATTATTTCTTAATTTAGTCAATATATTATTCAGTGCCAACTTTTAATAATCTAGTACCACTCCTTATATTTTTTGCACAAACATGTATGAAGCCATCCCACTGTGCGGCATCATATCGTCCACTGGTGGCTCAACTGAGGATATTGCTTTTGGAGCCCTCCAAAAAGTGTGGAATTATCCCCAAATAAACTTAAAATTCAAACTTCACAATTTCTCACCAAACGAACAATCCGTTCTAGTTTACGGCTCGGAATCGTGGAAGACCACAGTTAACAAACTGCAAGCTCTACAGTTGTTCATTCTCGAACACGTAATCCTTATCCAAATAGTTAAAAGGAAATGGGATTGAATCAGTCGTATCCTAAGGAGACCGCATAATGACGTAGCGAAAATTGGCAATATCGTCGAGTCCTCAAGGCAGCAGAAGTAGGAGTAGACATGCCAATATATGGAGAAGGGGAACAGAAGCGTTGTTGTGAGCGACTTGGTCGGAAGCCGATTCTGCAAGATAGGCCAAATTCGAAGTGTTTTGTTGTGGCACTTTGTTCCACTCTAGAACCATTGGAATATACTTATATATAAATATGTGATGTAATTCCCAGGGAATAAATAGCAGCCTGACTATCAAAGACAATATTGATACCGACTTTATTCAGAATATTAATTTTCAGCCATTCCGCTACTTTTTTATTAGCTAAGATTTCCGCCTGGTAAAAATTGCGGTAATCAGATAATCTTTTTGCAATGGATATTTCAAGATCATCATCGAAGACACCAAATCCCACATGGTTGTTGAGTTAGAAACCGTGTGTGTGGAAGTTACGAATTTCCTATGCCCTGGGATGCGACCACCCCTCTCTGATCTAGAGAAATTACTTTCGTGAAATGTTGCAATCTTCTAATATGTTTTAAGTTTCAAGTCGCCACGTTGTTTAGTTTTTTTGAGCACGCAGAAGTAAACGAATCTCGGTGAATTTCTAAACATGGAAAAAATTGGTCATCGATATGTAATACAATACTTTCATTTGAATGGTCTCAGTCCAACCAATATTAAAACCCAGCTATTTTCTACTTTTGGGGAGTCTACTCTTTCGTTTTTCTATAAAATATTGTTTGGCAGAGTTTAAAAGAGCCGTACGAGCTGCCAAGACGAACATCGTAGTGGTCGACCAATTGAGGTGTCCCCGCCACAAAATAGTAAAAAACCCCCAAAATAATATTGGGTTACAGTCGGCTGAAGGTTCATGAGTTAGCTGAAGTCATAGGCATTTCAAAAATTGCTATACGTCTGATATTGCTCACAATCAAGGCAATGCATCAATTCATACATCCACTGTTGGTTTATGTTTTGTAGACATAATAAGTCTTAACGCTTCTTGGGTACCGAAAATCCGCATATAACCCACGACCCTTTATGCCAGCTTACACCCAGTAAAAATGTTTCCGAAAAAGCAATCGAGTTGGGAATTAAGCAGCTTTGTGCGTACTAATTCCCCACTCGCTTCCCTAACCGATTCTTTTTATAAAGGGATGAGACTTCTGGAACTAGTTCTGAATTGCTGAAAAAAGAATGCCTTTTTTCCGATTTTTCTACCAGGTTAGATAAATGACAAAAACTTTTTTTGTTTTTATTTTCTATTTTTAATTTTATTTTTATAGACTTATTTTTTTATTTCGATCCGACGAGGATTTAAACCCCGGTTACTTGCTTCTCGCACTCATCAACGCTAAATTGTACTAAGTACTTAAGGGAACAAGATTTTTTCGATATCCTCGCTTCCTTTTTATGATTTTTGGAATTAGGCTGAAAATTTAGGTGTTCTATTTTTAGACTCGCTTACTTTTGCGGATTTTTGGAATTAAGTTCTCCATTACAGACTGGAAGTACTTCTGGGCGAGTCAGTTACAAAAATAACCAGTCATTTTTTTACTGTGCAGTTACTACATGGTATGCTGTTTCCTCTGATGACGTGATCGGGCCTTATTTTTCCGAAAATACCGCAGCCCGGACGATTAGTGTAGACTGCAGATCCATACCAGTTGGATGAATTGGGATAGGGAACATGTGGTTTAAACAGCATAGCGCACCGGCGAGCCGCGGCACGAGTATCTCGTTTTTGTGATATTTATATGATCCTTCTGATCTGACATCTATGCGGTAATTACGAAAATAATAAGAGTGCAATCACTCGATCATGTGTATACGCTAAATATACAGAGTAAATTTTTTCAGAAATATTATATGTTTGTAAAATTCGATTAAAATTTAAATCGTATAATTGTATTTGTATTGACAAATTATTGGTGAATTGACAAAAAGTGATGAATTGGAATATTTAAAAATTAGTGCTGTAAAATAAAAGCGAATGCTGCTTACGACATTTTGAACTATATGGGAATTTCCGCGGGTCGCGAACGTACGTTCGTACGCTTTTGATGTACAAAATATATAGAAAACAAAAATATTCCCCGAATTTTTTTTTGTGATTTGATTCCATTCATTTTTCTCTTCTTAATTGATTGTAATAGAGACATTTTGTAGAAAGAGTGCAAACATAACATTTGTTTTGCATGTAAAATAATTAAATATAAAAATGTCTTTAAAAGTAGCTTAAAATGGAAAAATAAAATTTTTACAGTTTTTAGGCCGATTTTCTAATGAAAACAACTGAGATATGCTATGGAACCATTGTTCCATAAAACCAACATTTTATTTTTCGGTCCTGGTTGATCATTCGGCAGAAATTCCCATATACAATCTTTAACATTATATACTAATACATAGATGGTGAAATTCATGAAAAACCTCCTGGCTAATTTTTTTTTACTGTCCGAATTGGTTAAAATTTTGTGTACGACTGACGGTATGTACGAGGGCTGCTATATATATTTCTGGCCTAAAAATGAAAATGCGAATAATTATCATCAAAAGTGGTTTTATTGTTTTTAAAAGTATTCTCCAGCATGATTTATACACTTTTGCATGCGCTCAAACCAATTGTCGAATCACTTTCACTCCACTCCACTTCCACTCCGATTGAGACACCTCTAAAACATGGATTTTGAACGCTTCAACAGCATCTTCTGGCGACGAAAATCGTTGACCACGCATTTTTTTCTTGATGTGCGATTGCTGTTTTGTTTCGGGCTCATACGCATAGATCCAAGATTCGTCACCTGTGACGATCTTATAAACGTATTTTGAAGCACTCCGATGGTATTTTTTCAAAATTTCTTTGCACCAATCGACACGAGCCTTTTTTTGAGCGGTTGTCAAATTGTGCTGGGTCCAACGAGAACAAACATTTTTTACGGCCAGGTGTTCATGCAATATCAAAGGAATGCTGGTGGAAGAAATGCCCAAGGATGCCTCTATCTCACGGTACGATCTTGCATTATCAGTTCAAGCACGGCATCAATGTTCTCTGGCACAACGGCCGTTTTTGGACGATCTTCGTCTTTGAGCGAGCGTCGGCCACGATTGAATTCATTAAACCAATTTTTCACAGTGCTATAGGATGGTGCTTCATAGACATACAAAGATTTAATTTCATCGATGAACTATTGTCGTGATAATTCACGTCGAAAAATGAAAAATGATTGCACGAAAATTTTCACGAGTTTATTCCATTTTTTTGCCAAATTGATTTTTTCAAGTCACTGTAAACAACACAAATGGCGGTCGTACGTCAAAACGTTCTGAGTACGTTTATACTAAAAAATGTCAAACTTTCCAATGGAAATGTCAGATGGCGCCAGGC
Organism: Eudasyphora cyanicolor; assembly: GCA_963930755.1. Lineage (NCBI taxonomy): Eukaryota > Metazoa > Arthropoda > Insecta > Diptera > Muscidae > Eudasyphora > Eudasyphora cyanicolor. Next base: position 153,302,345 of record OZ005737.1, read on the forward strand.
AAAACTTAGTGTGCCTGGCGCCATCCATATACATAGCAACCCTCGTACAAGTAATATATCTGCCACGTTTGGAAATTTTCCATTAAATACTGGCTGCTTGCCCGGTTGTCCAACATTGACTCTTCAGGCCTAGGTGATGATGTTTGATTACACTATGCAACAACTGAACACTTTTTGAAAAATACGGACTTGGCAGTATAGGTTTGATTCTGCTACCAAAGGGTAATATAACCCTTTACTCGGTTTGGCGAAATTGGTGACCATTTTTTATGTGCCTCAAAAGTTTCTTTAAATCAGTGCTCCCTTCGAAAAAGGTGTCATCAGCTTTTGTTCAACAGCTAATTCAGACTTGGCGATACCACTTAGCTATGTTTGATAGTTAAGTCATGATAAATCTGAACAACTTTTTTAAACATATCAATATAATCTGAACGTGTCTAGGCAACCTAAATAGCTACAAAAACCACATTGAACCTCAAAATTTAAGTATTTCACTATTTTGTAACAAAAAAATTTTTTTTTGGTTTAGGGTATGTTGAGGAACTTTATAGAAAATATTAAGGCCAATATTTTGGTGAAACATTTTAACCCTCTTCCTCCCCCCAAAAAACTGTATTTTTTGTCACTATTTTATCAAAGGACCAAAAAGATTATATTTTGAAACACAAAATGTTATTGTTTTGTTGATTATTTGCCATTGAATGTCTGATTTTGCATAAAATCTTCTTCTGTTTGCTTATTCGCAAAAAAGGAAAAATTAGTTAAACAAAAATGTTTTCGCTGTGTTGGACCTTAACAATTTATTTTATTTTTCTTTCAAATAAAAGAGCACATCTTTTCTGAGATTTTGAAACCGGATACTTTTTCCATCTTAGAGAAATTAAATGTTGAAGACTTTATTAATAATTATATATAATACAAGCTGGAAAAGGTCTCCGTTTTAAAAATCTCATAAAATAAGAGGAAATATGTGTACTTTTATATAAAACGAGTAAAGGCGGATTAAGTTCGGCCATCTTATATACCTTCCACCATGGATCGCATCTGAATGGTTTCGGGTACAAATAAAATCATTATACCAAATTTCAGCACAATTCGTACAATACGAAGTCAAATCTAGAGGGACCTTTGTATGGAGTCTATATCAAAACTTGGACCTATGACTACCGTCGTTCATGTGAAGGATTCCAGGTGAAGGATTCCAAATAAACCCCAGTTACCAATTTATAGTTTGATCGGTTGGCTTTTGTTGTCTCTATGATGATAAGAAATAAAATCGAGGAGATGCTATATGTGGGGGCTATATCAAAAATGGACCGATATTTCCCGATTTCAATCCCAAGTTACCTGCAGCTAAAAGAAGTATCTACGAATCATTGTGCACCATGACAATGCGAGCTCTCACACATCGGGTCAAACCAGCGCTTTTTGACCGGCCAACCCTGATTTGACACCCAATGACTTATTCTCATTCAAGAAAAAACTGCTTGGTCAACGTTTTTCGACGCCTGAAGCAGCTGTCGAAGCGTTCAAAAACCATGTTTTGAAGGTGAATTTTCAACACACTGTAACCAAAACAATTCGCGTTCAAATGACAAACCAGCATCATCTAGCAACACCACCATTGCCAGGGCCGAACTATAAATAGCAACCCTCGTATAACAAATTTCAGTCATCTAGCTCAATTATTACGGACGGACATGCCTGAAACGTCTTAGAAATGGTTGACGATTAAGAATGGGGTCTCAGATCAATATTGTGAAAAAATCCTCAACATTCTTTTAACAAAATATTTGTATATTTAGTGGTTAAAGCACAAAAAATAATCAAACATCATCACCTAGGTTTGAAGAGTCAATGTTGGACAACCGCCCAAGCAGCCAATATTCAACGGAAATTTCCCAAACTTAGCAGATATATTACTTGTATATTAGGTTAGGTTAGGTTAGGTTGAAGAGAGGAGACGTTTAAACGTCTCATGTCCATGGACATACACTTAAGCCAGTGGTTCGGCCTGTTGTGCGCTCCTTATTTATGATCTTTTTATACCTCACGAGTTACAGAAAATCGGTACTAGACACGAATTTTCTCAGTATCTTCCAGTCATATTCTCTGAGATGAGTCAAGTATGGTAATATGTCGGACCCGAAATGTTGGGATCTTGCATGTGTGAAAGCCGGGCAGTGACACAGAAAATGTTCCATCGTTTCGATGTTTTCTCTTCATGCCCTGCATTCGTCGTTTCCTGCTAGTCCTATGCGATGAAGATGTGCTTGTAAGCTTGAGTGTCCCGTTAGAACACTCATCATCTTACTAATATCGATCTTGTTTAGTTTCAGAAGACTTCTTGTTTTCTTTTCATTTGGGTCACCCCACAGTATCTTTGCAGTTGCTCCTACTGTTGCGCTATTCCACACAGTTTTATGAGCCATCACTGCCCAGTGCTTCAACTCATTTTTCGTGTCTTCGAAAGGTTTCCAATTTTTCAAGTTTATTACTCGAAGTTCTCTTCCCTTTGAAGCCAAGTTGTTTGCCCGTTCATTTCCAATCACTCCGTTGTGTCCTGGTACGCAGTAAAGACGCAATTGACCATGGGCTGAGTAATCATTTATCGTTCTTTTACAGTCCAACACAGTTCTGGATTTGACCCTTTCCGATGTTATTGCTTTAATCGCCATTTGGCTATCTGTGAAGATGTTGGCATATTTAGGCTTTGTTCGAACTTCTGCTTGAAATACCGTGTTATGGTCAGGGAGGCGGAAGTAAAGTTCGACTTCTGGTTCATCAATAAAAAGTCCCAGACCCGTCCTTCCCCCTCGCTTGGACCCATCCGTGTAGCAGCAGGTTCCCACTGGCACATGGGCCAATGTTCCATTTTCCCAGGAGCGTCTGTCTGGCACAAACGTATCACAGGTAGCTGTAAGCCGCACTTCAGGAATGCGGTCCGAGATTTCTGGCGTTTGAATGTGACCAACTAGATATTCTAAAATCTTCTGATGGTACGACTTGTGGTCTCGATTTATCCATTCACCCATCACTTGTAGACGTCTTGCTGTGAGGGCTGCCTCATACTTTATACGGATGTCTATTGGTTGGATGTGCAGTATAGTCTCCAACGCTTTTGTTGGTGCAGTTCTAAATGCCCCGCTTATGCCTAGACAGCACATACGTTGAATTTTTTGCAAAGGTATTACGTTGCACTTCTTGGACATATTTGGACGTAGTCCCCATTTTAAACCTATAGCTCTTCTGCACAACGACCAACATCTGTGTGCCTTTGTAACTCTTTCTTCAAGATGATCTTTCCAGTACAGTTTCTGATCCAAGATTACTCCCAAGTATTTAACCTTTTTAGTTATAGCAATTGTCTTATTCAGGAATCGAGGCGGGGTAAAACGTGGGATCTTCGTTTTCCTTGTAAATAGACATATTTCTGTTTTGTCTGGGTTAACATTTAATCCCCTTGGTTGTGCCCAGTTATATGCTATGTTAAGTGCCTCTTCAGCTCTTCTGCATAATATATTTGGATGAAAGCCCATTAGAAGTATTACAACGTCGTCTGCATAACAGACTGGTTTAAGTCCTTCATTGGTGGGGGCTTTTAGGAGACTGTGTATCGTCGTAACCCATAGAAGAGGCGATAAAATGCCCCCCTGAGGTATACCACGATTTACCTTGTCTCTAATTTTTATGTCATATGACCCACAAATAATCCACCTATTCCTTAGCATATTGTTGATCCACTTTTTCAGCGCCCGGTCAACCTGAAACTCGTCTAAGGACTTGATAAGTGTATCGGTCTGTACATTGTTAAATGCGCCCTCAATGTCTATGCAAACAGCAAGTGTATACATTTCTTTACTGAAGGACTCTTCTATGTGGTGCACTACCTCATGCAGAGCTGTTTCCACTGATCTTCCTTTGACATAGGCGTGTTGTTTGAATTTTAGCCTGTCATCCGCTATTTTACCTTTGACCATGTCATCAATTATTCGCTCCATTGTTTTTAACAGGAAAGAAGTAAGGCTAATGGGTCGATAAGCCTTTGGGGTCGTATAACTCGCCTTGCCAGGCTTTGGTATAAAGACCACCCTTGATTCCTGCCAGTTTTTTGGGGTATACGAATGGGTTAAGCATGCAGTGAACACTCCAGCCAGATGAGTTGATACCAGATCCACCTCATTCTGCAGAAGTGCTGGAAATATTCCATCCGGTCCCGCAGCCTTAAAGGGAGAGAAACTTTTTATCGCTTCTTTAACCATACCATCTGTTATATCCGTAATAGGTACTTGATGCAATACGTTTTCATTCTGTAACTGTTCCTCTGTTGGTCCAGCATTACCAGTCGGAAAATGAGTTTTCATCAATAGCCTTACGGTATCCTCCATAGTTTCCATCCTTTTACCCGTTTCATCCACCAGTGTTTCGGTTTGGACATGAGTTTTTGAGAGGAACATTTTCATTTTAGACATGCTGTTAACGCTGTCTACCTGTTCACAGAAAAGCCTCTAGGAGTCCCGATCTAACGATTTTATTGTATTCTTTGAGTCCTCTGTGGTAGTCGTCCCAATATACTGATTGTTTTTTACGTCGAGCTCTATTGTAAAGTCTGCGGACATCTTTGCCAATCGAGCGAATTTGTCCTGTCATCCAGGGTTTCTCAAAGGCAGATTTCCTTTCTCGAAGTGGGCAACTATCTTCGAATGATTTTACAAGAGCCTCGGTAATCTTCTTAACATTGATATCAATGTCTTCTGCACATAGATAATCGCGTGTAGGCTGCCCCAATCGATTTCTAAGTAGATTTCCGAATTTAGTCCAGTCGGTCTTAGCCTTATTTCGGAAACTTATGGGGTTTGGCGGTGGCCGTGCAATTTAAACCTTATATAACGGTGGTCTGAATAGGAGTGTCCATCCGAAACCCTCCACTCATGAATCTCATCAATAAGATTTTCTGAACATATCGTTATATCTAATACTTCTTCCCTAATTTTGTTAACAAAGGCAGTGTTTCCTATGTTAAGAGTTATGAGGTCATTTGTATTCAAAAATTCGATAAGGGCGTGTCCCCTTTTATTGGTATTAGTACTACCCCAAGCGATATGATGGGAGTTGGCGTCACATCCAGCTAATAACTCATTACTTATGTGTTTGGATTCCCTCACCAGACGTTGTAATTCCGACGTAGGTGGCAATGTCGGCGCATCGAATGGCAGATATATTGACGCCAGGTACATATTTCCATTACCTTGCCTCAGCACCGTTGCGTCCGATGTTGACAACTCTGGAGAGAAAATAAAACATAAGTTTTTATGGCACAGAATACAAGTCCTTGGACGAGTACCTGTGTTAGCGTAGAAAAGGTTATAGTTCACATGGTTTAATCCAGTAACCTTGTTGCTAGTTGTCCATGGTTCTTGGATCAAAGCAATATGAACCCTGCCTTTATTTATGATGTCCATCAGAGCGTCCGATGCTGTCTCGCTCCGGTGGAGGTTTATCTGGATGACCTCAATCATTGTCCTTCCAGTAAAAGTTTCTTTTGAAAGTCTATCCTATCTGGTGGCACCCCCTCATTATTTGGTAGTGGGTCATTCTCCTCCTTTCGTTCACTACCTATTACACCATCTTCCAGTCGACAATTTTGGGAGGCGGTGTTATTTTTTGTCGCTCCCTCATTGGTTTGAACCGTTTTGTGGCTCTTTTTATTTTGATCACCACCTTTGCTGGGAACTTCCTGCAAAAGTAGCGGTACTATTGGTGAACTGGTGGTGTTATTGACTACTTCCACATCAGTTTTTGGCAGTGTCTCACTTGTCTCCATCCGTTCAATACCAGTGTTTGCCTCTTCAGACAGTATATTTGGACTCGATTCATTTGTCCTGCCAATCGGGACCTTTCCAATTTTGAAAAAGACTGTCCAGATCAAGAAGTACGCCATGCCCTTCGCCATGACAAGATTGTTCTTACTTGTATATACTGCCAGTCATGCACAAAATGTTAACCAATTCGGACAGTAAAAAATGTTAGGCAGGAGATTTTTCATTAATTTCACCATATATAACACGAAATCTAGGACAAACTTTAAACTAAATAAAATTCAGCAAAGTTTTAAATTTTTTAAAAAATAACAAATATTCTATTTGTGAAAGTCAGTTCGCAAATATATTTATTTCTAATATATTAATATGTTCGTTCCAAACAAAATTTCATAATTTTCAAATAAAATGTATTTGTTCACAAATATACTCGTATAATATTTAAAAATGTTGCTTTCAAATATATTTTCTTTCAATTCACACAAAAAAAGGCGATTGCCTCCGTGTAGCCCCCTTCCGTTCGTACATATATTCCCTGCGATTTGACATCTACAATGTATAGATGGTGAATTTTACATCAAATCATTACGAAATTGGCCAGAAAGGAATATATATTTATATATTGAACTTACAAGGTATATTGTATAATATACTCGTAGTCGTTTCCGTCAGACTTTAGCCCTTTCGTATTTTATACGCATTTTCTCTCAATTTCTTATCTCTATGTTTGCGTTTACATTGATTAAAATAATTTAAAGTAAATTACACAGATTTAATTTCCTTACTACTTTATTATTGGAGCTAGATAAAATTAAATTTAACCAGTAGACACACCTATGCACCACGATGATAAAAAAACGGATGTCAGATCACGCACAGTTTCACCATAAGTCCATTGTGTATGCGAAAGATTGGAAACACATTTCCAACGATTTCGATATTATTGGATATCATTTATTTCGTGACCATGACACTTTCATAATGATTCCGGGGTTGTGAGTGCAGCAGCAGCAGCTTCGCAAAATGGCTTCAATGGCACGAAAAATTTTGTTGTATATAGAAAATTGCGGGAGCAAGCGAGTCAGCGAAGCCATTCATCAAGATCCCGACGCCAATGCTGCATCCGCAAGTGCGTTATCTGGACACGTTCCACCAGACCACATGCTACATTGTGTGTGCAACACCATCAGGTGTGCACAAAACGTAACATCCGCGACATGGTGCGAGGGAGAAATGGAAAGCGCATTTCTGTGTGTTTATAGGCGATTACGACAATTTCCGGTAACGGAAAAGTGTGCAAGGACGAGGTTGCTGTTCTCACAGTTGCCATGGCCGGCTAGTTTGTGGGCCCAGCCTATTGTAGACTTCACGAGTTTACATGATTTTATGCGGTTTTGTCCATGTCGAGTCTGCGACACAATTTACGCACCAAAACTGCATTTCATTTATGTCCAATTTTTGTGGTTTTTAATAAAATTCAAATTTGTTTACCAAAGCCTTAACAAATAAACTCACTCCCGCAGTTGCATATGTCTCTCACCCAATGAGGCATATGTTTAATTTGAAATTGTGAATACCGAAAAAATTAGGCGGGGCTTTAATTTGTTTGTATAATGCCCAAAATATACGCTGCAAATGAATGAATGTAGGTGGGGCTGCTTGTCTGATATTTGTTTAACTATTTGTGGGTTTTTGGAAAATATTCTATATGTAAATTACTAATCTATTTTAATAAGAATCAATTAAAATTAAAATTGCATTTTTATAAGGATGTGAGAAATGCAATGTGGGCAATGGAAGTACATACAATCAAAGACAATTAAGTAACAAAAATGGGTGGAAATTCATGCGCGCTCAGTTTTGGTTCACTGATGCATACTGAAGTGGCTACAAATAACACTATGCCACAAAATGTTTGTCGAAGGTAATTTTTACGGTAATTTTATTTTTTTCTTTAATTCGCATTTTCTTGGATGATGCCTTGAGTATTTTGATCTTTTTGTGAAGTATAAGCACGATAAAGCCGGGAAATTTAAGGAAATTATGAAGACTACAAATGTTAGAAACTACACTATCACGTGGAAACAGAAGTTTACTAAAGATATGTATAGACGATTGCCAGATTGGGAAACGTACTGCAAATGTACGGACAATGACAGATTGTTAGGCAAAGGTTCAGACGATTGCAAGAAAACCTTACAACTTCATATATTTACAATAGATTTTGTAGATTATTTTTTTCTGTTTTTGTTTTTGTTTTATTCGATCTGCTTTCATAGTACATATTTTGTTTTTGTACTCAGGCTCAAGATCGTTATTGTTGTTTTCAGTATAGATATTCAGTTTGTAGATATTTAAATGCAGGATTGCCTATAAAATATATTATATACAGTGTTGCCATTATTCCGCCATATTTCTGACAATATTGTCCGATCGGGCAATCGTCTGTACTAAGCTTAACTGTCGTTAAAACAATTAGAAAAAAAAATGAATTTTTTTCCCAAAAATTGTTTATACCAGTTTTTGAAAGCTAGCATCTTAACGAAGAAGCAATGCATATTTCAAGAAAATCTATGAATAAATGTAGAAATTATAGCACTCTTGTAGAAATAAAAGAGTTTAGACATAACCTGCTTTTTATATCCCAACTATCGTGAACGAGGGTATACGAGTATCAGTTGCTGCGGATCAAAAGTGTAACACATCGAAGGAGTTACTTAAGAATCCCAATGAATATTTGGCGAAAATCCGTTTTGGGGCATTTTATGCCATTTGAGCAATGTCCGTATATCTGTATTGATTCTGTGCATGATAATATTCGACTGGAGTAACCGATTGACTTAAATATTGATATGTGTTAATATTTTTCTCCGTCTCAGGCTTAGACCAAATATGGACTATGTTGGTCCATTTTTCCGAGTACCTACCATACAAAAGGTCAACGTAGTGAAATATTTATTATATCATAACTTCTACATACTATTACTTTCTCAGTCGCAAAAAAATATATTTGGATGGAAACAATGATTTATTTAGAACAATAACTACCCAAGTATATAACATTTGTTTGTGCCAAATATTACATATTACATATTTGTGCCTTAAACCTATACAAGTTTCAAGCATAATAAGTTTGGGACAATATACTACAGAAGTGATTTTTTTATGCGTGTACTTAAAATTTTGTAGGTCCCAAAAGGGACCTTCCATACAATTGGGAGGTCCTCCCATACAAGTGGACCAGTTTGAACAAAGGTCAACGGGTTATAACATCGATTCCTGCATATACAAACACTTGAAATTTTGTACAGCGTAATACTTTCATAGTACCCATAGTATATAAAATTAGTGACAGCGTTAGGTTCGGCCATGCCGAATCTTTTATACTCTCCCCATGGATTGCATACAATTTTATTACTGGAAAAATCATTGGATATGGAGCAAATCATGAAACGATCCTTTTTGTTTAAGTAAATAATTAAAAAAGCGAACTCTGCAATTTTCAGCCAAATTTTAGGCCGCAAATACTTTAGCCAAACTCTTCACTTAAAAATGTGATATTTATGGCTTAAATATCATTTTTGAGAGCTACATCTACACGGGTATTACAGCAAAATAAAATTTTATTGAGATGAATTCTTGCCAAAATAGAATACAAACTGCAAAGTTTCAGCTAAATTTCTTAGAAAATGTGGTGTGTATGGCTTAAATAAGCTTTTTTAGAGCGGCATCAATAGGTGGGCTATAACAAAATATGAACTGATTTAAAAATTTTTACTGCGATGAATTCTTGTCTTAATTAAATACAAACTGCAAAGATTCAGTTAACATGATTAGAAATTATGGTATTTATGGCTTAAATATGTATATTTTGGAGCGACCTCTATAGGATGACTATAACAATATATAAACCGATTTGTAAAATTTTTGCTGTGATGAATTCTTGTCAAAATAGAATACAAACTCCAAAGTTTCTACTAAATTGCTTTAAAAAGGTGGTTGTTATGGCTCACAAACCGTATTTTGGAGCGACCTCTTTAGGGGAGCTATATCAAAACATTGACCGATATGGCCCATTTGCAATCCCAAACAACCTGCACTGTAAGAACATGGCTAAATCGTCCGGGCGGAAGGACAGACATGGCTAAAGCGTCTTAGAATTTTAAGACGATTAAGAATGTATAACTTCATGGGGTCTCCGATTAATATTTAGTGGTGTTACAAACGGAGTCACAAAATGAATATACCACCCATCCTATGGTGGAGGGTATACAAATAGGGCGTTATTGCCACACCCCCTTTGGTATCTCCCAAACGAAATTGCCAAAATAAAATATTTGAAAAATGTTTATTTTTATTTCCCTAACTTTTACAATATGGCTCATACGTAATTTATACATTTTCTTATATTTTTCTTTCATCTAAAGTGTATAACGGCCCCATCGGGCTTATACAGGGTGTAGTGCAGTAACTTGCTTATTTGGGAATGAAATAAAAAAGTTATGAACCTTAGAAAAAATTATTTTATATTTTAATTATATTGAACAGTAAGGGAATTTATAAATTACATGGTTTTAAATAGGGTATCTGGCAAATGTCGACCTTCGCTATCCACACACTGCAGCATACGTTTTCTGAAGTATTCTGCCAATTTCAGCCTCAATATTGTTAATTAGGTCTTCCAAGTTGTTGGGACGGTTGATATACAGTATATGTTTTCGAAGGTTTTTATTTCATTCCGAAATATGCAAATTACCCCGCTCCACCCAGTACTTGAAAAATATGGTCCAACTACTAAAGGTAACTTCCATGAAAATTTTAATTAAAAAAAAATTTGTTGTTTAGAAATATTGTACAACTAATTTTTCGCTTCCATAAAATAGTATGCCTCAATCTACACACAAAAAAGTTTTTAGGACTGTAATATGGTATAGATGCTTCTTATAGCTGCAGGTAGTATGGGATTGAAAATGGGCAATATCGATTATAAGTTTGTTTTGGCAGATGTTTGAAATACTAGAGCTAGGACCATCTTAAAGTATACCGATCGATTCAGAATCACCAGCTGAGTCGATTTAACCATACCTGACCGTCCGTCCGTCTATCCATCATTAGTTGTTCGTTAAGTGCAGGTCGCAATGTGGACTCATTCACACTTGGGAAGAACTCTATTGAAACTGGTCAAAATCGGTCCAACTTTCATATAGACCCCATAAATATGTTTCTTCCCATTTGGCCTTTTAGCGCCTTATTTCGCTTTCAATCCATTTGAAATTTAGCAAGGTAAAGTTACTGGATAGAGGGATCTTCATTCTCGAAACAATCGGTTCAGATTTAGATATAGCCCCATATATATGTTTCTTCCTATTTGGCCTTTTAGCGCTGTAGAAGCCGTATTTCACATTAAATTCTTTTGAAATTTAGCAGAGTGGAGTTTCTTGAAACAGGTATCCTTATTGTAGAGTTCGGTTCAGATATAGATATAGCTCCCATATTGAACTGTAGAGTTTCTTTATCTAAGGACCCATATTGCTGAATTTGAGGAAAATCAATTCAGATTTAGATGTATCCTCCATATTTATTATCCTTTCGTTTTGGTCTTTTAGCGCTATAGAATATGTGTTTCACATTTAATCATTTTGAACTTACCAACAGCAAATTTATATAAAACATTTATCTTAAGTATAACCTACATATATATTTCAGTGTTCTTCGATATTACTAGAGTGGTGCAGGGTATTATATAGTCGACCCCGCGCGACTTTATCCTTTCCTTACTCTGATGCTGTGAAGAATTCTCGTCTAAATAAAGTACAAACTCACGATTTAAATAAGCGTTATTGGGAGCGACATCTATAGGGAGACTTTATGCTTAAATAAATATTAGGTGACTATAACAAAATATGAACCGATTTGTAAGATATTTTCTGTGATAATTCTTGTCAAAATAGAATACAAACTACAAAGTTTCAGCTAAATTGCTTTATAAATGTAACATTGATGGCTCCAAAAACGTACTTGAAGCCTTTATATGCATATAGAACTGCAATAATAAGAACTATTTCTACAAAATTTGATCAATCTAGCTCTATTATATTGGACTGTAGCGCGATTTCAACAGACATACAGACAAATATGGCTAAATCGTCTTAGAATTTCACGTCGATCTGGAATATATATAACTTTTTGGGGCGCAAATCAATATTTCAAGGTGTTGCAAACGTAATGACAAAGTTAGTATACCCCCATCATATGGTGAATGGTATAACAACAGACACAACACAACAACAAACCGATACTACTACGAATACTAGAACAACAACGAAAACGACGACTAAAACACGAGTATTTAAACCTAGGCTGACAACAAGCCCAGTGATCCCGAGACCTCTTCTCAGGCAATATGGAGGACTTCCCTTCGCCATCCCGGGCACCTCTACAATAGTTTTTGCGACATTTTTAAATCTTTTAACACTCGGAGTATCATAAACTTAACTAAGGGGTAGATTTTTTTTTAAATAAATTTGTGCATTTTTTTTCAGTAAATGTGATATAGGATCATATTGAAGCTCTATTCATACCCTACACCTTACAGTGCTATTTGAATTTGTAACACCTTACATAGAGATATAAGTTGATTTGCAGATGTCAGCCAGTTCATCTGCAAATTTGTTCTTGTAATCATAGTACTTGCTCTACCTGAAGTAGTGCTCGTATCTACAATTTAAATTTCTTTTGTCTTACAAACCAAACCAATATAACCCATTTAATTTCTATACAAATTATAAATATTGTGCTACTCACGTTTCACATGAATATTATGAATTTAGTCTATATAAACTAAATAATCCTCTAATAAATTACTTAAAATGTCCGACCTTAATAAATACTATAGCATGTAAATTGTAGTTGCATATTATTCTTTGACAAGCAAATGAAAATATATCGTTGTGACAATACAACACATTTAAATTCAATTTGTTGACGTTAACATAACATCGATTAAAAAACAATTAAAATTATAATAATAAGGTAATTTTAATAAGTTAATGTAATGGAAAATCTGTATGCTAATGAACGCTTTGATAATAATTATTTTTAAATAAATTGAATAAAATTTGTTGCCAACAGTTGTAATTGAAAAGGTTCGTCAATGACTGACAAAATAAGTAAATAACCAGTAAGGAAAGGCAAAAGTCTTGCAGATCAGACTATATTATACGATACACCATTCTATCAGAATAGAATAAGATGAAAATTTGCCAAGTTTTATCACCATTGTCTTTCTAAAGGTAATGAATAATCGGTACAAAAATTTTATTTTACAGCAGATTGGCAGACACGGGGTTAAAATCTAAATCTGCACCCTTTTTCGTCAAATTGGACAATGTCCGTATTTGGTTCAATAAACTGTTATCTGTAAAATGTATAATGCTCTGTTGATAAATGTAGATTTTTTAGGGTTAGGGTGCAAAATCAGGATATACGTAAATATTGTGGCTAAATCTAGATATGAATCGATTTTCTTCAAATTTAGCAGTGCTCGTCCCTGGATGATTGGATGTGATATACAGGCCTTAAAGCGTTTATCGGACAACAGCGGAGGGATTTCATGTGAAGTGCATCAATTTTTAAAAACGTTGACTTCTGATCGGGATGAAACTGTCACAAAGTGTAGACCTATTGGATAGTAGTAATGACGACAATATCAACGAGATCGGTTATGGACTGTCCAAATTGACTTTTGAAATTTGGGGCCATTTTCCCCATCATTATAAATAATTATCTATTGTATTTAGAAAAATTTGCCAAAGTGTTTTTGATAGCTTTTTCTTCAATTTGTTAGGAAAATTAAGCAATTTGCAATAACATTTTTTGTGTTTTTTTGCGAAATTAAAACTGGTTGTGACATTTTTGTAAAAACCCTTTTTTATTATTTATTTGAAAGAAAGCATATGTAATTTCCTATAAGAGCTTTGTCGTCTAATAGTGGGATGGGACCTGTTTATGTATCAAAATAAAGATAAGCCTATAAAAACGTAATTTTCAACCATACATCTTCGCATAACTCGAGAAAGTTTATCGAAATTGGTTGGGGAAAGCTTTATATAATCCTAAATTGAGTATCCTTCATCTTCTTCTAACATAATTTATTTATCCCGTCAGCGACCTTAAGATTTCTTACAAGATATTGCGAAAAAATAAAAAAAAACAAGTAGAAAGACCCATTGTTTTTTATACCGATCGGCGTAGAATCACTTTTTGTGTCGATTTAATCATGACCGTATGGCTGTCTGTCTGACTAAGGACGATCCCTGTTAAAAATGCGGCATATCGGTGTCACTTCTTGACACTTCACAGAACACATTTTTCAATTGACCTGGCTAAAATTCAAGAATTTACACTTTATAGTGGATATAATCGTCCTAGTAACGTGTTATCCAATAGGGATGATATGATTTTGAAGTAATGTTTCGGCCATTTCTAATATGTCATGATCTGTCATTTGTTTTTCATTGTTTTCATTAGTGCTTACAATTTCTTCCTGGAGAGATATACACAAGAACAACGATTACAAATTATTCAGTTTTATTATCACAATAATCGTTCTCCAATTGCAACTTTTCGTGCGCTAAGTCCACTTTTTTAAAATACAAAAAAACACTTTCCAGTCCAGGTATTTTAGCTCTCGTTTAGAGCTATCTTTTTGCCATTGACCGATTGCCGATCCGAAGTACCGTTAAGGAGCTAGAGCAAAAATAAACATTTTAAAATGATGCTAAGTCCATTTTTTAAAATCCAAAAAAAAAACACTTTGCAGTTGACCAACGACCTTGACACCCATGAGAAATATGTTAGCTCTCTTTAAGAGCTATCTCTTTGCCATTGACCGATTGTGGCTATGTGCCACACAGCAAATGAAACAATTGAATTGTTGCGAGAAAAGTTTGTAGATTCGATTATTTCAAGAATGTTGAATGGCCTCCAAGAAGTTTTGATTTAATTTACTACTTATTTCAAAATAAACCAGACTCTCTTCAAGCTTTACAAGTCAATATTGAACGTGCCATTCATGACATACGACTTGATTTAGTGGAAAAGGTGCTCGAAAATTGGGTTCATCGAATTCGTTCCTGCAGAAGAAGTCGTGGAGGCCATTTGAATGACGTTTTATTTAGAACTTAATTGTATCGATTGTACTTCACATTTAATAAAAAACTTTTGAATTTCCTTAACAATAAGCGTGTTTTGTTTTCAAAGAATTCATATCACTCTTATTGGAAAACAGTATAAATGGGGCACATCGGTCCATTTTCTGGTATAGCCCCCATATAAAGATCATCAATTGACCTTGTGGAAATTTAAGAATTCATACTTAATATTGGACCTAATCATCCCTAGTAAAAATGGGGTACATCGGTCCATATTTTGATATAGCCAATAGAAAGGTCCCCACCGATTTAACTTCTTTACACTCCAGATAAAACATTTGTCAACTGATCTGGCTGAAATTTAAGAATTTATACTTTATCGTTACTAGTGGAAACGTGGAACATCAGTCCATATTTTGATATTGCTCCCATATAAATGGCCCTTCTGATTAGACTTCTTGGCTTTCTAGGGGACGCATTTCCATCAAGCGGAAGGTTAGGCTATTGGACTTCGTATTAAATCGTCTCTAGTGAAAATTTAGTATATCGGTCAATGGAATTTGGAAATGTACTCTTTTTAACCTGCAACTGTTAATAGTTATTATGATTATCCGTGCATTTGTTGGCCAAAAATGGTGGATGGTAGTCGGCCCCGCCCGACTTTTATATTATGGGTCGATTTTCTTCTAAAATTATCTCATTTTATTCATAACCATTCAGACTATTAACAATTTGATTATTTCGATTATTTTAAAAGTTTTTAATGAAAAACTAGCGGACCCGGCGAACTTCGACTCGCCCCAATTTAACGCCTTCAGATAAACTCCAGAGTGATAATAAAACACAGATAGTTAAAATTTTAATGCGATTTGTATAAAAGGAATCGATATCAGTAGAGAGCGATGTGATAAACAACAAACAACGAAGACAGAAGACAGGCAACGTACAGATGACCGTGCGAAAAACAGTTAAATTCGAGATTAATTCCACAGACTTCCTACGATTGGTCTTGAGATTTATTGATTGTCATCGCAAAAGCCAATCGTACAGGGAACTGAATCCGCTTGAATTGGAATGAAAGATCAGTTGGAATAATCGGAATTCGTGGGATAAGGACTTCCTCTCCTTTGAATTTTCCCTTGATGATCGTCGCCTGAATCACATTGTCCATCAGTTTCATAATGGACAACCGCGAACTATGCACAATTTCGGATGATTCAGATTCCGCAACATGATTATGATCGATTCCACCTTCAGCTGTAAATTATGCGGCGGAGCTCCTGGCACATCAAGCGAGTTCGATTTTACTTTGAATAATAAAATTCATGCTATCGACGTCCTTATTCTTCGCTGCTAATATTGCCCGTTCACTAATCTAATCGAGATTTGGAAACACTTTGGTGATGAGTTCCTCGTTCGACGATGTGAACTCGCAAAAATTTGCCGGGAACAATATCAATGCAGTGGAAACATCAACAGTAATTTGGCCATTGCCAAGCGCCAACAGTTGTTTCGAGAATTCAAGAGCCGATGAGTCGTTCTGCAACGCGACTCTCATGTTCGTGGTCAATTTCAACTTCTTGACATGCCGCCACAAAGACCACGATTTCAGCATGCATTAATTTCATCGGCAGTAGATTTCGGGATGACGGGAAGCGTTTGACGAAAATCTCCGGAGAGCAATATCATAGACTCACCAAATTGTCTCAAATCACGTCGTAAATCCTTCATCGTTCGGTCAACTGCCTCCAGAGCTCGTTTATGCGCCATCGTGCGTTCATCCGAAATTATGATTTTGCAGTGCACGCAATCCAATAAGATAACCTTACCTCTTATACTCAAACTTATTATCTGAAAAAATTTTCGAACTGATAAATATCGCGTTGAATTTTAATTGATCGTAATGCTTGTACCGTTTGTCGATGTGATACGCGAAATCAGTGTAACAATACGCAAAACTCGAATGAATTGCAGCACATACTCGTAGCACATACTCGTACATATGTTTAATAGAAAACTTTTTTGTTTAATAGAAAATTAATAAAAAAAATTGGATTCAAAAAGAGAGTAGTAGATAGGAACAGTAGGAATCTCGCAAGAAATAGAAATTTTCGATTTTCCCAATTTTCCGACTTTTCCGGAGGGTTTTCCCAAAATTTTCTTTCGTAACAACCTTCTCCAGGCAAATACGAACAACTGAAAAAAAAAAATCATCCAAATCGCTCCAGCCGTTCTGACGTGATGCCATTACACAGATGGACCGTTTCATTTTTATATATATAGATAGATTATTATTTTTTGTAATACTTATCCACTTTGACCATCATCAATTGGCCACGGGAAGCGCTACAAATTAAAAATGTTGCAATTGAAGCGATTAAAATTTTTTATATCAAAACTTCATCCAGTATATCGTAAAACATTTCTAAGCTTATAAAAATTATTTTATAGTTCCAATTAAGATAACAGCACGAATGTTGTCTGATGGTATTTTATTCAATTATTGGCGGAGAGCAATCGTAATGGTGTTGACCGATTCACATTTTTTAGTTGATATTTTTGCAAAATTTGTATTAATTTCTTAATGTTATGTATATTGTATAAATAAATTAGAAACTCAAATATAAATATTCATTCCTATAGCATAAAGTGGGCCCTAGCCTTAGGTAAAAGTTTAGTCCTGTCCCATTTTCCAATGATCCATACAAACAGTTAAGTTAAGAAGTCAAATGTTAAAATAAAATATTAGAAAGAATAGAATGCTTGCAGATGAAGCTTCCTTTGCCTGTGCTATTTTCTTTTTGAAGAGTGGATGATTGAAAATAAGCTTTCGACTATATTTTTTAAACTCGCAGACGACAACATATGACAAATATGCCACAAGCGAAAACCACCACCTGGCCACCCACTTCATATGGGGAACCCTATCAAGGAGGTTGACATAAATGAAAGGGTTGGAATTGTGAATTTTTCTTTATTCAATAAATGCGAACAAACAACTTTTTTATGTCAAGGATTACACACACATTCGCATATTTATACTATTTCTATGCTGGGAAATGTGTCATATTGTTGCGAGCACTTTAAAAAGGTTGGCTTCTCAGCTACGTCATATAACAACAACCACCTACTACTACTACTACCGCTACAACAACTTGAATGACATAAAAACTTATGAAATGAAATAAGTAAGAAAAACTTTAAAGAATCATTCATATGTAAAAGCAAACTTACATGTGTACATGTATACACGATGGAGTATATATAAGTACGAGTGTGTTTCATCATATGGCCAATTTCACAAAAGCCGGGCAGAGCCGAATACATTATATTGAATTAGAAGAAAATGAGTCCAGATTTAAATAAAGTCCTCATAAATATGTACCTCTCGATTTTGCCTTTAAGCTCTATGCGAAAAGTGTTTTACAACTGATCTTAATAAAATGTTGAAGAAGTCCGTGAACAATGATTTGACGTAATTTTGTTTAAATTTACATATAGTCCCATACCCAGCAAAATCTTGGTAAGTACCTGTCATTATTCCCTGCATTACCAAATAATGACATCTCAATATTCGCTGAAATACTTTCGGCTTATTAATAATGACTTACCAATAATAACAGAAAGAAGTGATTTTTTTATCAAAATAATTTTTGGCAAATTTTAGTATAATGCAAATTTGGCTATATGTGGGTTATTGTAGAAGATTTATTTATTTTCAACAAGTTTTCCAAAAATACGTGCAAATTGAATGAAAATACCAAAAATATTTAGGTATATCGTATGATGTTAGACCATTGAAGAATTTTTCACATGGTGGTTTGGGTTCAGAAATTCGAAATATGCTCGACAATATGCACAAAATTACTTTCAATGGCCATCTCTACATATCTACTACGTATTTTGTAACTTTTTGGTAATGCATTATTCAAGTACTTAAAATCGTGAAAACAGAAGCACATATTTATGATGCCTATGCTACAAATAAGTACTTATTATGCTACTTTATTGTATGCTTTTGGGAAGTACTTCCCTCCAATGACATCCCCATGTTAAAATAATGAGAAAAGTGGCTAAATAATAAGTACTTACCATTATCGAACTTTGCTTATGTCGGATTATTTGGTAATGAGAAATTTTGCTGGGATACGTATGTTCCTACCGATTCAGCGTCTATGCGCTATATAAGCCTTGTTTATATATCGTCATCAGAAGCGAAAAAGGGTCTATCATCATATTTGAAAATTTTACAGGAAAAGCAAAAAACTAAATGAAATGAAAAGTGTTGTCTAACGAAACCCGAAAGCGGGATTTTCAGGATAATATCTAAACATAATGATGTATATATAAAATCATACAAATATGATTTTTATCTTTTTTGTGAAAATTGCGTGAAATATAATTTTTTAACTATGAAAAAATAAATAATTTCTTGTTAGGCCCTTTTGAATTTCGTTAATAAATTCGTCATTTTTAATATAACGTCGCTAAAAATTTGTCAGGATGTGTATTTTGACGCAGTCTACCGAATCCATCAAAAGCTGAATTTCCATTTTTCTTGTTGTTACGCCCTTTTTCGTTTCTGATAACGATATGTAGTTTCTTGATTCATGAAAGAAAACTGCGAGTTTAAAAGTTAGGTTTCAGATATGGATCTATTAAGTTCTATCATAAAACTTTGGTGTAGTGTATAATTCATTCAGGTCCGCCCGACTTTACTCTTTCCTCACTTGTCTTAAATGAAAATCTTTCTTATATCCCATTTTCTACATCAAAATGGAGTTTAGTAAACGTAAATAGAATTTTGGACCTTCTGTAAACGTTTTTCGGTAGGTTTTTATTATTATTTGTTCATTTTACTGCAGTTTTTTAAAATCGATAGCTTTAAACGCAATCACCTCAGAGAAGAAAAGTTTCTTATATCGATTGAATTTGAATTACTTTTGGGTGTATTTACCTATTTTTTGTACAATTTGGTATTTGTCTGCGGGAAGTGGACTGAAAACTTTAGTAAATCGAGAACTTCCAGAATTGTAATGAAAACAGAATTGTAATATGAAACAGAGATTAAAAGAAAAACTAAGTTTCATTTGATAAGATAAAGGAAGAGGTTCACTGCAAAAGTGAAGTTGCAGTGTAGAGCCAGTAAAGATAGACACAGAGGAAAATTCAGCAGAATTTGGAACAAACAGATAAGATGGCAGCCCTTTTATCCATTTGAGTAATAGATTTTGCCTTGATGGCAGGGAATGAATAAGGGTTTCCATCTGTAAGAAAATAAATGATACATTCGGGAAATAGTAACAATTCAATTGTGTGAAGGTTCAATGCACACCTTATAAAATAATAATATATATACAGGGAATTCTGTAAACTTATAACTAATTGTTGAAACTGGGTGCACTGGTTTTTATAGATAATATGTTAAGATATAGATATAGACCCATAAGAAATTTTAAAGAAAGGGGTTTCTTGAAGAATATCTGTACTCATTTAAAGCAACTTCTGTAATAACTCTGCCATACAGTCAATAACGCCCGACATCAGCCTCCCTTTACTTATTTATTTAGAAGTTAAATTTTGAAACGGGGGATCCAATAACTAACATGGAGGAATAAGAAAAAAGTGGTTCATATTTAGATATAGCCTATATCACCCTATATAGATATACAGGGTTGCCCATATTCGACGGACCCACGGACTCGTTGGGCCCATTCCAATCGACGAGGCTTGTCCGCAGGCAACAATCTTTGCGTCAATTGAATTTTGTACGGGAACAAATGCAAATCAACGCGAATAATCCGTTGTAAAGTGGACCGAGCCATGCCCAACTGCTGAGAACGGCGTTTTTGGGATGTTCTTGGGGACCTCTCAACACTGGCTCGTACGGCAGCGATATTCTCGGCCGATCGCCTTGGTCGACTTTTATTTGGCCTCTTCGGATTAGAAAGAGCCTTACCAGTCGAAAATTTTTCGTATGAACGCTTAACGGTGTTCTTAGAAGGCGCACTTCTCACATTTTTTAATATTTTAAAAGCACGTTGACTTGACTTCTTCTGTTGAATGTAAATTTCAACTATTTCAGAGCGCTCGCGTGGCGTGTATTGTTCCATGGTAAAAATCTGCTTGGACTGACGCTTCAAACGCGGTATGTCATTAAGCGATCTGACATCTCTGTCAAAAGTTATAGCGTTGCCAGATGGGTCCGTCGAATATGGGAGACCCTGTACGTATATCAGCCGCTTTTGAATCTAAGCATTACAAAAATCATTGGCATTATGCGCCCACCATTTGACGTAGGTTAGGTTGAAGAGAGGAGACGTTTAAACGTCTCATGTCCATGGACATACACTTAAGCCAGTGGTTCGGCCTGTTGTGCGCTCCTTATTTATGATCTTTTTATACCTCACGAGTTACAGAAAATCGGTACTAGACACGAATTTTCTCAGTACCTTCCAGTCATATTCTCTGAGATGAGTCAAGTCTGGCAATATGTCGGATCCGAAATGTTGGGATCTTGCATGTGTGAAAGCCGGGCAGTGACACAGGAAATGTTCCATCGTTTCGATGTTTTCTCTGCATGCCCTGCATTCGTCGTTTTCGGCTAGTCCTATGCGTCCTTGTAGTCCTTGTAAGCCATTTGACGTAAACGCAATAAATAATAATAACAAAAATCATTTATTCAAACAATCTTTATGGAATTTGGAGAGAACGTGTACTGCCAATTTTCAGTTTACATTTAGACATACATACAGTATCGGACACTACATATTAGACTAACTTTATATTTCTGTTCAGTCGCCAAAATCTGAAAAACTATCAATGATATATTCCAAAAAAAAGTACCTATTATTTCCGAAATTGTATCAGTTCACCAAAAAATAACAATACGACTTCTTAAATTTTCTAAGTATGAAAATATGTTTCACAAAGAACAAAAAAGTCGGTTAACCGGATAACCGGGACCGGTTATCCGGTTATCTGGTTTTGCAACCCAAACCCGTAACCGGTTTCTTAAAAAATGTCATTTTCGGTTTACCGAGAAAGCCAGCTTTTTCATGTCGGTTAACCGGTTTTTTTATTTATTGTTTAAACAAAAATTAAATTATTGATGTATTTTTTCTACTTGTTGTGGATACCATTTATATAAGATGCAACAAATAACAACGATGTGGTGGATAATTCTGACAGTTGTTCTTAATATTCTGAAAGTGAATATGAATTCACTGATCTTGAAAATTATTTTGGCTTTATTCCTGATTTCCATGATGTAATATCCCGATGTTAAATCCCGACAGAACAGCCAGATACCTCTGATTCGGTTTGATATATAAGTTGTTATATTGATGAGTCAAATAATTGAATTTTGGATTCATGTCACACTCGAAAAACGAAAGGCAAGCAACATTGTATGATGACTTTGCTTTTTTTGAAAAGTTTAAGAAGAAAACGGAGAAGCTGTGTTACTTATACAATGCTTTAATGACTATCGGACTAATATTGCCTACATCAACGTTTGTGAGCTTTTTCAACGTCAAGTTACATAAAAAATTAAAAGAAAAATCTTTTAAGAGCGCCCCAGTAGGCGAGTTGGTAGCGTACTCGCCTATGAGTTTGGGGGTCGTGGGTTCGATTCCCACCAGAGGCTCTGGTCTGTCGCTGCAAAATTCAGCCATATGGTCTTTGTAACCCGGCCTTTCCCTGGACCTTAAAATTAGAATATAAATTTACTTTGTATTGTAATTCATATAAATAAATAAATAAATAAATAAATAAAAATCTTTTAAAAATAATCCTTTAAATTGTATTCTATTTTTAAGATATTATTTAAAAAAAAAATATTTTTTTAAGATAATTTCAGAAATATAATACTCTCTATTTAAAGTAAACCAAAAAATTAAACCTGTAATTAACGAAATAATAATCTATTTTTATTTACTAATTTTTACTACAAATGATTTAGTTGTTTTTTGTTTTACAATAAACATTTAATGACATTTTAATGGCTTTCGTATATTATTTAAAAACCGGCATAAAACCCGGTTAACCGGTTTCGACAAAAAATAATAACCGAAAACCGGGTTTTAAAAAAAGTAATATTTCGGTTAAACCGGAATCCGCTTTTTCGAAATAACCGGTTTTTTGGACACCCTAACTATGCATTTCTACTAAGATTTGTGAAAAACCCTTTATTATGAAGGACGGCTTTGCTTCACCTTGCATCTTTGGAGTTCTATGCATCCGCAATGGTCTGAAATAGCTTATTTTTATCTCCACCTATACTTTTACGTTTTATCTCTTTGTTGATAATTTCCCAAAGATTTTCAAAGGGATTGAAGTCTGTGGTTGGTCTGGTCACTCCATAATATTTATCTCTTCCTTTCTAAAACAATCTTTGAATCATTTCGCGGTATTTTTAATGTCGTTGTCGCGTTGAAATTCCCATATTAAACGCCATATTCCACTCAACATGGGGAAGCATTGCACTCTCTAAGATTTCAAGCGACATAAACGAGTCCATAATTCCGTTTATTTTATAGAGGGGTCCATCCCCGTTACGTGAAAAGCATCCTCAGACCATTACATACCGCCTCCATGTTATACAGGCCCTTTACAGTACAAAGGATCCAATCTTTTATTAACAGGAATTCGTATTCGCATGTCTGGAAATAAAATGGGTTTCCATTTGTGCACGGACCAGCTAAATAGCTAAATTTAAGCAAGCCCTTCGGCTTTAATTTGGAATTTTTTATGCTGAATTATAACATTCAAGTCTAGCATCATACGCATAACTGTTAATAAAATATTGACCCAAATAATACGTCGAAATGATTCCAAGATTGATTAAAAAGTAAGGCGTCCACGTTATGGAGTGGCCGGCTCAACCCCAGATTTTAATCCCATGGAAAATCTTTTGGAAATTTTCAAACAGCAAAGCTGCCCTCCATAATAAAGATTTTTCCACAAAAACTTTGTAAAAATTCATACTGCAATATGTTTTGTCGTGCAAATTTTTTACTTTTTTGTTTTTTATGATACAAAATTGTTATTTTTAAATAATTTAAGCAGCCAAGTTGTTATTTTTTGGTAAATGGATGCAATTTCGTAGCTAATAGGTACAAGTTTTGATAGTTTTTTCCAATATGTATTGTCCGATACTGTATATATATCCAGATTTACACATTTGAAGGTTGTGAGTTTGTAGATCCAACTGAGAAAGGACACTGCCGAATTTGAAAATAATCGGCAGTGTTCATGTCATCATAGGAGTGTAGAGTGTCATATAGACGACTCCGCCCAATTTGAGATTTTCCTTGCTTCTTGATTTTATATTAGTTTATGACTTGTGCATTAGTTTGTAATATCCAAAAAGAGAAGAGATAGACACATATACATATTATTATACCGATCGACATAGAATCATTATTGGAGACAATTTATCCATGTCTGCCCGTCTATTCATATATTATTGTGATCAAAGTACACGTCGTTATTATAATGCGATTTCAAAGAAACTTTTCAAATAACTTTCTTTTGGCCCAAGGACGATCCTTATTGAATTTGCTTAAAATCGTTTCAGATTTACATGCTGCTCCCATATATATGTAACTCCGGTATGGCATAAATGCACTGTATAAGCCACATTTTTTAACCCATCTATATAAAAACTGACGGAGAGAAGTCTCTTCATACATTTAGAGACAATACTAAATTTGAGGGAAATCGTTTCAGATTTAGTTAAATCGCCCATATATAAGTACATATAACAATGATTAACAATGATTTAACATGTACGCACTGTAGGAACTGTCTTTTATATGCGATCAGTACAATTGGGGCAGAGCAGTTTCTTATTACATGAATGAACTCTGCCAAATTTAGGGAAAATCGTTTCAGATTTAGATATATCTTCCATTTATTTGAGATGTAAGCGTTGTAGATGCTTAATTTTACAGCCGATCACTACGAAATTCTCTTAAAGAGGTGTCTTATTACATTAAGAAAGCTGCCAAATTTGGGAGAAATCGGTTCAGATTTAGATATAGTCCCCACATATATATGTTCAGTCTGATTTTGAATCAAAGCACTATACACAAAAAAGCCAGACAGTCTAAAAATGTTATCAAATGTATTTGTATGTTAAAATTTTTGAAATTTAACAAATATTGCTATTGAAATTTGGAAAATAATTTTCAAAATTATTCCAAAACTGATCAAATTATAAATTTGTCAATGACTTACTTATTTCCTGTAATATTTTTCGTATTTTGAGTGTGAAAAAAATATAAAAATTATACGAAACCGTGGCGAGCATTTGGCCGATATTTTGTTTCATACATAATTGTCATGGATCCTTCTGTCAGAATAAAAAATATTAAGATAAGTCTCTGAAAACTTTTTGCGTTATTTACATTTAACATCGAGAGTCCGTTTTGGACCACCCTTTACTATGTTCCTGCCTATTCAGTATTTAAGCGCTATTGAAACTCCGATCTTTATATAATTTTGCAGAAATGAGGGTTTTGATCCAAGTTGATGAATTCTGTTTAGATTATGCATAGTTCCATCTATTTGTTTCTTCCGATTGTTGATCTAAGAAATAATACTGCTTATTTTAAGATTATCGTTTCAGATCAAGTTCATGGTGATCAACATCTTCAACTGCTCCATGGAATAAACCTTGATGAGGAGGTGGAACTAAGTACTTTGGTACCTATTATTCCAAATTATATTGGTATATCCCCATCGTCCCCCATCGATGCCACTTCTTGACACTTTAGAATACACCCTTTCGCCAAGTTTTTTTAACATATGTACCTGGAATTTAGAAATGTACTCTATTTTACCTGCAACTGTTCATATTAATAATGGTTACCCGTGCATTTAATGGCAAACAATGGTGGAGGGTACTATACAGTCAGGCCCGTCCGACTTTAGTCTATTCTTACTATTTTTCAAATATTACGAGTTATTATCTGTTAAATTTGGAGTATTCCCCTAAACCCAAAAAATTATTATGCGTTGGAGTCGTACGGTCTAAAGTGTGAACATGTTTCGGAGAAAAATGGGCTACTCACGTAGTCATTTCTCGTCAGTGGTCAAGTTCTAGCGGTGTCAAAAAGTTTAGTATTATTTTTGCCCTTCAGAAGCCTCTTATAAAATACAAAGCTAAAATTGTGTAAACATGAAGTACTGCCGGCAAATATGATCGCGAAAAATAATTTTCAATTCTCAGACTGTGGTCAGTGTGGCACTGATCAAAGCAATTTGTACGCTTTCAATACTTTAAGGTCCCTTAAGAGTTATGTATATATTAGAGTGTTGCATAACCCACGGACTATTCACATAGTCCTTTTTGTGGACAGTGGTCAGTTCTCGCGCTTTCAAAATCTTTAATATTATATTTGAACTTTCAGATGTCTCTTAAATGATACAAAGATAAAATAATATGTAATAATACACGACAAATACACACGCTAAAACTATTTTGAATTTTCAGACTGTGATCAGTGTAGAAGTGACCAGAACAATGTTATTATTTCACTGATTTCAAAAGTTCCTTAAGAACTAAGAATCTAAAAATTTATATTCACATACTAACCCTAAAAGGAGATGCGAAATCAACAATTCGATGTCCTAAAGTCTTTTCAAAATATTTTGATCACCGCTTTCTCTGATAACGTATCTAACATGGTAAATTTGAATTGTGGCCACTGCTAGTCACTCGCTCAGTCTTTCAGTACCTCAATAGTCCTTTAAAATCGATGACCCTGCAAATGTATGTGTAAATATTGATATCCAACGGATGCGTTTTTACGGCAAGTAATTTTTGACCACTTTACCGCTTTTGCTCACGTAAGAGCTAGAAAGCTGGAATTTTGCATACATATGTATAGAGTTCAGTATTATACAGAGCATATTTACATAGTCAATTTTTGGCGCTTCGTCAGCTTTCGCATTATCAAAAACTTTAAATACAAAGATAAAATAATATGTAGTACTATACACGAGAAAAACAATTTTGAATTGTTGAAGATTGTGGTCAGTGTAGTAGTGACCAAAACAATTTTCATTCCTTCACTGCTTTTCAAAATTCTTTATGAGCTAAGAATCTACTATCCGATGTCCAGCCTGTGGTCAACCCTGACATAAAACAGCATTTTTAAGTCTTGATATCATTTTCGAAATAAGGGGTGGTTAAATTTTAAGGGCCGATGTTGATTTTGAATAAAGCACAAATTATTTAGGAAATTATTGTCATTTCGTTTTATTATGATAATATTGGTATGGTTCAATTATGTATGGAACAAAATATCTGCCAAATGCCGCCGCGACCTCGGCGGCACACCTCCATCCTATTTTCGATGACGCTGAGGCATAATTGCGGTTCTATGCCGTTAATGTGCCGAAATATCTCATCCCTTAGCTCTTGAATTGTTGCTGGCTTTCACCTTTTCTTTCAAACAACCCCAAAGAAAAAAGTCCAACGGTATCAAATCACATGATCTTTGCGGCCAATTGACATCGCCACGACGTGGGATAATACGGCCATTGAAGTTGTTGCGCAAAAGAGCCTTTGTTCGTTAGCTGTGTGGCCAGTGGCACCGTCCTGTTGAAACCACATATTGTCCACATCCATATCTTCCAATTCGGGCCATAAAAAGTTCGTTATCATCTCACGATAGCGAACACTATTCACAGTAACTGCCTGACCGGCCTCATTTCGAAGAAGTATGGCCCGATGACATCGCCAGCCCATAAGAAGCACCAAACAAACTGGCCGAGCATGCACAGGTGTTTTCACATCTCCTACAGACCCGGTTTGCTGAAATTTGCGCACAATTCTCCCGATTGTGGACACATTTGGTCGATTATGCTGATCAAAAAAACATCACGAAGTGCACGAAATGCATTTTGATTTGAACGCCCATTTTCGTAAAAGGCTTAAAAAACTTTAACGTGTTGCTCGATTGTGCATCTTTCCATGGCTCAAATTGAGTTAGTCTGAAATTGAGAAATGTCAAATGAAATGCAGAAAAAAACTTGACATTTAGGTGTGGTTCACATTCAGCATCGGCCCTTACAATTTAACCACCCTTTATATCGCTCAGCTCCTGTTGTAGTAATATATCTAAACTGATCAATTATAAATTCTCAGAAGATGAGCAGTGTATCGGTTACTAAAGCAATTTTCATTCTTCCAATACTTTATCCCATAAACATACACATATAAGTTTATACACCGATATTCAAGGAAATTTGTCGTCCGACCTGAGTTCGAGATTGACATAAAAACCGCAACCAAAAAAATTTAAAAGTCTTTCCTCCTATTACAGCGGAAAAACATTTAAAAACAAGTTAGAAAGTTTCAGTCGGGTAAAGCGACTAAGGTATACCCTCACATTGTGAGTAATGTAATATGGAATATTCCACTACTTCCCAGCAAAATCTTGGTAAGTACCTGTCATTATTCCCTGCATTACCAAATAATGACATCTCATTATTCGCTGAATTACTTTCGGCTTATTAATAATGACTTACCGATAATAACAGAAATAAGTGATTTTTTTTATCAAAATAATTTTTGGCAAATTTTAGTATAACGCAATTTTGGCTATATGTGGGTTATTGTAGAAGATTTATTTATTTTCAACAAGTTTTCCAAAAATACGTGCAAATTGAATGAAAATACCAAAAATATTTACGTATTGATGTTAGACCATTGAAGAACCTTTCACATGGTGGTTTGGGTTCAGAAATTCGAAATATGCGCGACAATATGCACAAAATTACTTTAAATGGCCATCTCTACATATCTACCATATCTACTACGTATTTTGTAACTTATTGGTAATGCATTATTCAAGTACTTAAAATCGTGAAAACAAGCACATATTTATGTGATATGCCTATGTTACAAATAAGTACTTATTATGCTACTTTATTGTATGCTTTTGGGAAGTACTTCCCTCCAATGACATCCCCATGTTAAAATAATGAGAAAAGTAGCTAAATAATAAGTACTTACCATTATCAAACTTTGCTTACCCGTCGGATTATTTGGTAATGAGAAATTTTGCTGGGTTAATCTGTGAATGTGTGTCGGGGGAACCAGAAGGGGTCTATCAAATTCACTTATTTTTCGCTGAACAGTAGATACTCGTACTTTAAATACATTGCACTGTGTCGAATTATACGCGTTTATGTGTATATATAGGGTGATCCAAGTAGAGA
This sequence comes from Eudasyphora cyanicolor, assembly GCA_963930755.1. Lineage (NCBI taxonomy): Eukaryota > Metazoa > Arthropoda > Insecta > Diptera > Muscidae > Eudasyphora > Eudasyphora cyanicolor. The sequence goes on from OZ005737.1 coordinate 153,331,551, forward strand.
TACTTTTTTCAATAGCCTTTTCTTGACAGATCACATGTGAGTCGTGTCATGCTGTCATGTTATTTTTGTTAAGTATTGTTTGGCATTTCATCATGGAAAGACTTACGCCTGAACAACGTCTCATATGGTCCATGCGTTGAGTCCAATTTTCGATGACTCGATTATGTTGACCATGAGTTGAGCGAAGTGTACGAAACACATTCCTCACAGAACGTGAATTTTCGTAATAAAGTTGAACAATTTGTAAACGTTGTTCAAGCGCAAGTCTTTCCATGATGACATGAAAACAATACTCAACAAAAATAATATGACAGCAGGACACGACTCACACGTGATTTGTCAAAAAAAGGCTATTGAAAAAAGTATATCTACTTGGATCACCCTATATTAACGATGTGAGCTATTAAATTTTGGTATGATTTCACCTTTTTGTGTGGGAGGTACAAAAAGGGCGTGGCGATAACGCCCATTTTTTACAGGGCTATAGGCACTTCAAAAGCGTTACACTGTGCAAAATGTTTTTGCATTTTCGTGCCTTGGTACTCACGCTATAAGCTCTAAACATTTTGTGCAAAATGGGCCGTGGCAATAAAGTACATTTTTTACTGGACTGTAGGCGCTATAAAAGCATTATTATGGTATTAATGTTATAACCCAGCAAAATTTCTCATTACCAAATAATCCGACGAGTAAGCAAAGTTCGATAATGGTAAGACTTATTATTTAGCCACTTTTCTCATTATTTTAACATGGCGATGTCATTGGAGGGAAGTACTTCCCACTAGCATACAATAAAGTAGCATAATAAGTACTTATATGTAGCATAAGCATACCACATAAATATGTGCTTATGTTTTCACGATTTTAAGTACTTGAATAATGCATTACCAATAAGTTACAAAATACGTAGTAGATATGGTAGATATGGCCATTTACAGTAATTTTGTGCATATTGTTGCGCATATTTCGAATTTCTGAACCCAAACCACCATGTGAAAAATTCTTCAATGGTCTAACATCATACGATATACGTAAATATTTTTGGTATTTTCATTAAACTTTTTGGAAAACTTGTTGAAAATAAATAAATCTTCTACAATAACTCACATATAGCCAAAATTGCATTATACTAAAATTTGCGAAAAATTATTTTGATAAAAAAATCACTTATTTCTGTTATTATTGGTAAGTCATTACTATTAATAAGCCGAAAGTAATTCAGCGAATAATGAGATGTCATTTGGTAATGCAGGGAATAATAACAGGTACTTACCAAGATTTTGCTGGGAAGCTGTTAACTTTTGGTGCAAAATGGTGCATTTGTGTGGAAGGTACCAAAACGGGGGGTTACAACTTCGACCATTTTTCTCAAGTTGGTAGCGACTAATAAACGAATACTATGTGCGGAATTTCAGAAGATTCGAATAAGTAGTATAGGAGTTATTAAAGAATAAATATTTCATAGCACATTTTAACACATTGTGGGGGAGGTACTAGAAGGAGTGGACCAATATGACCCATATTCGAACTTAGACGGAGATTGAAAAAAATATTACCGCATACCAAATTTGAAGTCAATCGGTTACTCCTTTTGAGAGTTATGTGCGCACCACCCAGCAGACAGACAGACGGACGCACGGATATTGCTCATTCGACTTAAAATGACCCAAAGCGGATTTCCGCCGAACGTAATTGGGGTCTTAGGTCACTCCTTCGATGTGTTACACTTTTTGTCCGTAGCAAATGATATATGTCCTCGTCACACTAAAGTGAAAAATCAATATTCGGTGTCCAGCCTGAGGTCAAACCGGACATAAACCAGTAAGGAAAGGCAGAAAGTCGGGCGGGGCCGCCTATATAATACCCTACACCTCCCTAACAATGCGATAAGGGTCATTGCCATAATAATTTGGAATAATTGGTAAATGGGTAGAAACATATTATCTATGTAATTCTGAAACGATAATCGCTAAATTAAGCAATATTCGTTCCTAAATTGAGAAACATCTTTCTGGAAAATTTTAATGATCGGAAGTAAAATACAACAACAACAATATATGGAGCTTTAATATAAATCTGAACCGATCTTCCCTGAATACTCATTCATGTAAAAAGACCTCATTCTGTTGAATTTCGTATTGATCGGATATAAAATACAGTCTCTACAGCGCTTATATGTCAAATCGGGGGTAAAATACAGTTTTTACAGCGCTTACAAGTCAAATCGGGGGTAACATATAAATGGGTGTTATATCTAAATCTAAACCGAGTTTCTCCAAATTTGGCAGTATTCATTCATGTAGAAAGAAACCTCTTTTTGCCGACTTTCGCACTGATCGGCTATAAAATAACATTTTTACAGCGCTCACATGTCAAATCGGGGGTAACGTATATATGGGGGCTATATCTAAATCTGAACCGATTTCTTCCAAATTTAAAAGTGTTCATTCATATAATAGGAAACCTCTTTCTGACGAATTTCATACTGATCGGATATAAAATACAGTTTTTACAGCGCTTACATGTAAAATCTGGGGTAACATATATATGGGGGCTATATCTAAATCTGAACCGATTTTCTCCGAATTTAGCAGTATTCCTTCATGTAATAAGAAACCTCTCTTTGCCGAATTTCGCACTGATCGGATATAAAATAACATTTTTACAGCGCTTACATGTCAAATCGGGGGTAACGTATATATGGGGGCTATATCTAAATCTGAACCGATTTCTTCCAAATTTAACAGTGTTCATTCATATAATAAGAAACCTCTTTCTGCTGAATTTAATACTGATCGGATATAAAATAAAGTTTTTACAGCGCTTACATGTCAAATCGGGGCAAACATATATATGGGGGCTATATCCAAATCTGAACCGATTTTCTCCGAATTTAGCAGTATTCCTTCATGTAATAAGAAACCTCTCTTTGCCGAATTTCGCACTGATCGGATATAAAATAACATTTTTACAGCGCTTACATGTCAAATCGGGGGTAACGTATATATGGGGGCTATATCTAAATCTGAACCGATTTCTTCCAAATTTAACAGTGTTCATTCATATAAGAAGAAACCTCTTTCTGCTGAATTCAATACTGATCGGATATAAAATAAAGTTTTTACAGCGCTTACATGTCAAATCGGGGCAAACATATATATGGGGGCTATATCCAAATCTGAACCGATTTTAACCAAATTCAATAGGGATCGTCCTTGGGCCAAAAAAAAGATATGTGTAAAGTTTCGTCGAGATCGGACCATAATTGCGACCTGTACTTTGATTACAAGAATACATGCACAGACGGACAGACAGACGGACAGACGGACATGGCTAAATCGACTCAGAAAGTGATTCTGAGTCGATCGGTATAATAAACAATGGGTCTATCTCTTCTCCTTTTAGGTGTTACAAACAAATGCACAAAGTCATAATACCCTGTACCACAGTGTGGTGTAGGGTATAAAAACCACGCTTTAAATTTCTAAAGTCTTTTCAAAATATTTTGCTCACCACTTACTATGATAACGTGGTCAATTTGAATTATCGGGCTGTGGTCAGTATGGCCACTGCTACTCACTCACTCTCTCTTTCAGTACTTAAATAGTCCCTTAAAATCTATGACCCAGGAAATGTATATGTAAATACTGATATCCAACGGATGCAAGAAAATACGTCGTCCGACGTGAAGTCAAGGTGGACAAAAAACCGCAACCAAAAAAAAATTTAAAGTCTTTTCGAAATATGTTGCCAACCAATTACAGTGGAAAAATATTTTAATAAATATTAACCAATTTGTGAGTGTGGTCAACTTTTATGCAGGTGATCGGGTTTTCAATTATGTGGTATGATTTCTATTATCATGACAATACAGATTATATCGAAATTTGGAACATATATATCATAATAAGCACTATCATATCATATTTATATCACATTTATTAATCACTGACAACTAAGCACATGTAAAATTATTCATCTGAAAGAAAATTGAATTTCTTCTGATATTTCGATTAAGAGCTAAAATCCTATATGAGGCCAGCACAGTTAGCGGTCAGTGCAGTTGTACCGTTTGAGTATTTATTTTCAGGAGTTTGCTAGACTTTCAAGAAGGCTGATATGATCAAACAGACAATCTATTTGTGGACCAACGATTTTAAATACTTATACATATCTTTTACTATAGCCACATTTTTTGAGTTCTGGGTCCTGATTTTTGATTCAATAACACAAATAATAGCAAAATATCTATATAATTAAAACTGACTATATTCCATAATTTAAAAACAAGCAAACAGATAGTAACTTTATGACTTACTTTTTTTCGTTTTTGTGTTAAAGTCGGTGCAGACGTGGTCAAATAGAATATACGGCTTCATGGCAACTGAAACTATCAACAAATTGGAAAATTTATATTCTTTCACAAGTCTGCCTTTGGTCCTACAGCAAATAGACATAAACAACTAACTTTTAATAAGAAATATTAAAAAGTACATTTTTTTGGTAGTCAGATCTAAGGAATTGCATACTACATTTTGAATCAGCATCAAAATTTTACTGTTTTCATGTTGACTTTTAGTCTGAGTTTTAAGTCTAATCATTTTTTTTGTGGATAAACGTTTTATTCGATAATGAAGATGCATGGCTGTAAATATATACCTTGTAGAGCTCTATTTTGGCGGTTTGCCCCTATTTCCTCAATTTTTTTTCCTATGCGTTGAACAAATTCCTCCTAAATATGTGGAACACATCATATGCGTATATAACAATCTGATGGCTTAGAACAATACAATGAACAAAAAGCAGGAGAAAGTAAAAGAGAATTTTTTCCCGTAAAAAGAAAACAATGGCATTCAAATGGGGCCACCGTTGAAGATCATATACCCCAATTCGCAATGGGAGCAAAATAAAAGGGACAAAAGACAAACATGAAGAAAAACTGTAAGAAAAACAAAAGAGACACTCACACACGCAACAAAAAAAAACTTAAGATGTAGTAACTTTTACTTTTTGTTTCACTAACAAGTCCTTTGAAATATTCCGTGCACAACACTCGAATGAAACTAAGGCAGTTGATATGATAGTTATGATAATGTAGGCAATACAATCGACTATGCCATGGCAGAGTAGGAGTATATCAATAAGTTACTTGTATGTGTGTATATTAGAGTGAGGGACAAAAGTCTGAAGTGCTTCATAATATGTATAACCTAACAAATAGAGACTGACTATTGCTAAAAACCCTATTTGGATTTTGTTGTGCTATTCAGTTGTGATAACACTCATTCCATCACTCCACCCCAGTGTAGGTAAGCATACAATATACACATATTTATACAGAGTTGTTCTATGTAAACACATGTCAGATATGTGTACTTATGTATGTGCATGAATTTGTAAATTTGGTTACGCATCCGTTATTGTGTCACATATCCTTCCTTCAGACATCCATTCCATCCATTTGCAAATACAGTATATTAGGATACAAAGGATATGTAATTTCGTACATTGTATATCTAGCCTGACTAGTTTTTCATGCTGAAGTATTTTACGCAGAAATTTCGTCTGTTTTAAGTAGAACACAAACATTCTTTTGTCTAACAAAAGTACAGCAGAGAAATGACTGAAGTAATTATAATGTTTGCAGTTTTTGTATTTTTTTCAGCATTTAGTTTTCACTTCAGTTGCAATCCTAAGTGCATGGAAAAGAGGTACGCATCAAACACTCCAAACAAATGAGAGAAACTAACTTAACTTATTTCTGCCAAATAATATAAATATCGGACGTAAAATAAAGTTTCAATAGCGCTTAAGTAGCTACATCTAATCTGAACCGATTATGCCAAATTTAGGCAGTATTAGTCCCTACCTACCATTAAAAAGTTCTTTTCTGCCAAATGTTGCAATGACTGAAAGTAAAGTAAAACTTCTATAGCGCTTTGATACCAAATCAAGGGTAACATATATATATGACCTATATCTAAATTTGAACCGACTTTCCTCAGATAGCAGTGTTAATTCAGGTAATAAGAAACCCCTTTCTGCCAAATTACGTGTTGATCGGATATAAAATACAGATTCTACAGCGATCAAGTGTAAATCCGGGTAATATATATATGGAGCTTTATCTAAAAGTGCTTTGGGTGTTTACTTTTGGGTGTTACAAACAAATGTACAAAGTTATCAAGTTGAGATATCTTGAACAATTTGTTAGCGAGAGAGTTGTTATTTTGTGTATATGTATAATATATAAATCTTAACCGATTTCCTTAAAATTTAGCAGAGCACATTGTCGGGTTAAGAGACATCTCCCTGTAAGGGTATTATGGCTGTGTGAATTTGTTTGTAACGTCTAAAATGAGAAGTGATAGGCCCATTGTTTATTTTACCAGTCCGTTTGTCCGTCCGTCCGTCCATATATACTTGTAAACAAACCCTCATATAAAGGTCGTCACCGTTGTCTCTTGCGATGTTCTGGAGATTACTTTTTTTAAATTTTTAAAATTTATCTGGCTGAAATTTAATGATTTATACATTATATTGCACGAAATCATCCCTAGTAAAAATGAGGCATATCGATCCATGATTTGATATTTTTTCCTTTATTCATTCCACTTGGGAAAATTGGGCTTCTACAAGTACCTTACAAAATTCGATCATTACAAAATTCGTCCCTTGACTTATTAAAAGTCTTATCTCTAGATAAGTTCTGAGTCATATATTTCTAGGACGGCCAGGTCGTCTCGTGCCTTGGGGTTCCAGTCTAAATTTCCTAAGATCGGTGGCTAAATATAGCGGGGCTGGGTCAGCTAGTATGAGATATAAATGTTTACATTTTAGGATAATCAGTTAAGAATGAGTTATCTAGAGCGTCAAGTAACCAAAACCCTTTATACGGGTATATTTGAAAACATGATGTACTCGATTTTCATTAGAGACGATTTTATGTAACGATTTTAATAATATAGATTAAATTTCACCCACTTTGTTGTAAAATATGTTCTCTAGAGCGTCAAGAAATGTAATAGCAAGGGAACTGCATATGGGGTATATATAAAAATATGGAACGATGTATCCCATTTTGACTATGGTCGAAAAATTTAAAAAAATATTTGTTCTTTAGGTGTCAAAGCTGGAACAATCTAAATTTTGTCCAGATCAATTCAGTCAATCGTCATCCTCAAAATCTGTCGTCTTTCACATCACTTTTTGGTTGCGTTGGTCTAATGTACGAGTGCAAACTAATAGATAACTGCATAAAGTCCCGACACCTATTCAATCGGTACTTCTTTAGTTAAGAGAACATGATAGAAATTTAATTTGTTGCTTCGGATACAATAATTTCCACATTATATTGTACAAATTTGAAAAAACTATATACAAAAAATTAGATGAATATTGCAATATTAGTGGATTAAATTTACTTGTTTATATATAATGTCTGTCTACGTAACATATTATTTTTTTAATCATGACACTTTGTAGACTTCGCATAAATATGAAAATCCATGGCTTTTCTGCTAAATTATTTAAATCATAATCATCCACATTAGTTTTCCAAAGAATATATTGTAATACGACGTCACTCTTTTCTGGCCTTTCTCCTTTTTATGGAGAGACTACTTTATTCAAAATCAGCACACTCTAAGACAATTCCGGTTTTTGTTCTTTTGGTGGACAAGGTTGGAAAGTCTAACTATTTTTAATAAATATAAGGAAATGGTAAATTCGTTTAAATAAGCGTCGTTTTTTATACATAAGCATACCTTTTAAATTTTTGCATTATTGTCCTCCCCACAAACTTCCGTTATCTCTTACTGCATATTTACTAAATGCATATCCTGCATATTTACTAAAAAAATTATTGGAAAAATATCAAATTTCAACTATTTTTACTCGTTAAAACAAAGGTTTCCAAAATTACATATCGTCATCAGAAACGAAAAAGTGCGAAACAACAATGGAAATTCAGTTTTTCTTGGATTTCGGTACACTGCTATCAAAAATGACTAATTTATTAGCGAAATTCAAAAGGACCCAACAAAAATTTTTTTTCGTGGTTTAAAATTCCTATTTCACGCAATTTTTACAAACAAGTTAAAAATAATGTTTGTCCGAATTTAGAAATTATCCTAACCCGCTTTTCTCATGACAAAAATTTTATTTTATTTAGTTTTTTGCTTCCTTGTAAAATTTTCAAATATGATGATACGCTTTTTCTCGTTATAAGTGGGCTTTGTCAAAACATAGATTGAGGTGCTTCTATTTTCGGTAGATACGATTTCTGGCTATATCAAATACAAAATCCTAAATTTCAGTGAGATTGATTGAAAATTTTGTTCTTTTGGACGTCAAGAAGTCTAATCTAAAGGGACCTTTATGGGGGATATATCAAAACATGAACCGATTAGTGCATAAGCATAAAAGCTTACATTTCGGCCAGATAAATTGCCAAATTGGTTTCTATGGCGGGAGGAAGCAAATTCCGGAGAGACCTTTGTATGGGGGCTATATCAAAATGCTGACATATAACAAACGTTGTTCGTGTTAATGGTTCGGGGTGTCTAAATTTTTAGACGAATAAGTTAAAAATTTTGGTGTCTATGGCGTTAATACGAGGGCTATATCAAAAAATGGACCGATATTGCCCACTTTCTATCTAAAGAGATCTATAGTATCTGAACCAAGTCATCTAGCTCAATTATTGTAGATTGTTGTGAGATTTAAACAGGCGGACAGATGGACATACGTGAATATAACTCAATATTTTTGTAATTAAAAAAATTCACATATTATACAGTGCGACAAAATAAAGTCAAGTTGAGAAGCAAATGTCGCGATACTATTTTTCCTGTAGGTCTTGTCGAGTAAAACACGAATCTTTTTTGGAATTCCCCGGACACCCCCAAAATCCGCATTTACGGGTAAAAAACCGATATTCTTGCCTTTTTTCACTTGAACGCCTATAACTTTGTTAATTATTTGCCGATTTCCAATCTCTAAAAGAATTAAGAAAGAAGAGAATTAGACCTTTAATAACTCCGTCAATTGCAAACGGATTTTTAAGAGACTGGTTGCATTTTTTTCCTTATAAAATATACTATATATGTAAATCAATTAATCGTACGGTTATCTCACAATATAATTGGTAAAAACATTGTCTAAACTAGAAAGGTCTAATTCTCTTCCTTCCAAATTCTTTTAGAGATTGGAAATCGATAATAATTAATAAAGTTATAGGCCTTCAGGTGAAAAAGGCAAGAAAATCGGTTTTTTACCCGTAAATCCGGATTCGTGTTAATGGTTCGGGGTGTCTAAATTTTTAGACGAATAAGTTAAAAATTTTGGTGTCTATGGCGTTAATACGAGGGCTATATCAAAAAATGGACCGATATTGCCCACTTTCTATCTAAAGAGATCTATAGTATCTGAACCAAGTCATCTAGCTCAATTATTGTAGATTGTTGTGAGATTTAAACAGGCGGACAGATGGACATACGTGAATATAACTCAATATTTTTGTAATTAAAAAAATTCACATATTATACAGTGCGACAAAATAAAGTCAAGTTGAGAAGCAAATGTCGCGATACTATTTTTCCTGTAGGTCTTGTCGAGTAAAACACGAATCTTTTTTGGAATTCCCCGGACACCCCCAAAATCCGCATTTACGGGTAAAAAACCGATATTCTTGCCTTTTTTCACTTGAACGCCTATAACTTTGTTAATTATTTGCCGATTTCCAATCTCTAAAAGAATTAAGAAAGAAGAGAATTAGACCTTTAATAACTCCGTCAATTGCAAACGGATTTTTAAGAGACTGGTTGCATTTTTTTCCTTATAAAATATACTATATATGTAAATCAATTAATCGTACGGTTATCTCACAATATAATTGGTAAAAACATTGTCTAAACTAGAAAGGTCTAATTCTCTTCCTTCCAAATTCTTTTAGAGATTGGAAATCGATAATAATTAATAAAGTTATAGGCCTTCAGGTGAAAAAGGCAAGAAAATCGGTTTTTTACCCGTAAATCCGGATTTGGGGTGTACATAATGCGTTAAATTTTTAACAAAAGTGGGTATACAAGCACTTTGTGGTCGAATATCTCGAATACAAGAGCTAACTTAAAAAAACGGCTAGCACAACTGGATTCATCAATCGAAAAAGGTATATTCATAGGGTCTCCTTTCTTTTACATTTTTATACCCTCACTTTAGTGTGACGAGGGTATATATCATTTGCTACGAAAAAATTTTTAACTCATCGAAGGAGTGACCTAACACCCCAAGTATGTTCGGCGGAAATCTGTTTTAAGTCATTTTAAGTCGAATGAGCAATGTCCGTCCGTCTGTCTGTCTGTCTGTCTGCTGGCTGGTGCGCACGATATCTCTCGAAAGGAGTAATCGATTGACTTCAAATTTGGTACATGGTAATATTTTTTTCTATCTCCGGCTAAGTTCGAAGATGGGCCATATTTGTCCACTCCTTCTACTACCTCCCCCACAAAGGGTTAAAATGTTGTGAAATATTGAATCTTTAGTAACTGCTATACTACTTATTCGAATCTTCTGAAATTCCACACATAGTATTAGTTTATTAGTCGCTATCAACTCGAGAAAAATGGGTGAAGTTGCCACGCCCCTTTTGGTACCTCACACACAAATGCACCATTTTGCACCAAAAATTAACATTAAAACCAGTGTATAAAAATACTTGGAATTTTGTACAGTGTAATGCTTTTATAGTGCCTACAGCCCAGTGAAAAATGGGCGTTATTTCCACGCCCCCTTTGGTACCTCCCACACAAAGGTACCATTTAGCACCAAAAGTTAACCGCGTATAACATTAATACCAGTGTATAAAAATACTTGAAATTTTGCTTTTATATTGTCTATAGCCCTGTGAAAAATTGACGTTATTGCCACGCCACTTTTTGTACCTCCCACACAAAAAGTAAATGCAACAACATTTTGCACAGTGTAACGCTTTTGAAGTGCGTATAGTCCTGTAAAAATTGGGCGTTATCACCACGCCCCTTTTTGTACCTCCCACACAAAATGGCCAAATTATACCAAAATTTAATATCTTATAACGTTAATATACCGGTGCATATAAACACTTATGGTGTTTTCTTTTGTGCCAAGAAACGCTACATTTTTTACGCATTTCGCCCCAAAAATGCCTTTTTGTCTTCGATTGTAAAATAAATGCTCCACTGTGAAAGGGATTCGTTTTCTTTTGTGAAAAATGTCGCACTTGCATGGGGCAAAAATGCAACATTTCAGCCCTGTATTTAATCGAAGGGGTGGACGCTGCCATACAAAACAGATGTTTTTTCGAAGTCGAGCGAATAGCCTAAATACACGCGTGTGTCCGTGCGTGCTTTTTTATAATGAAGTTTGGTGAGATGCTTTATTTAGGCGGCGTTTACTTTTAGTGAGTTAAAAGGCTAGTTTTTTGCATTTTCGTTATCGATTCTGACCATAAAAAATGGAGCAGTATAAGAGGGTGTAGGCGACATTATTAAAATGCTGCTCTCTGACAGGGCAATACCTTTTTTTAGAAAAGAAAACACCATTATAATTCCGCACAGTGCAATGTATTTAAAGTATCTAATTTTCAGCAAAAAATAGGTGTATTTTTTAAAAACCTTCTGGTACCTCCCACACAAATGGACAGAATAATTAGTTTAATATTCTATATTACATTACTCAAAGTGAGGGTATACCTAGGTCGGTTTACCCGACTGAAACTTTCTTACTTGTTAAAGTGTGAATTTCGAACACAGTGCAATTATTGTGAACCAAAACTTATTAACATTTAACATTAACAGGAACACCCACACGAAGTTACCAAATCGTAGCAGAAGGTACAACCATCAGAAAGTATGTTGGTGTCCGCGCCTTTCAATTTCCTGAAAATGTAATTGTTGTTGGCAATTATTTTGTATCATAATTTCAATCCTAATACGTAGCACATTTATGTCAAATCGGGAGATACGTATATATGGGGTATATATTTTTAAATCTGAACCTACTTCATTGAAATCTGACGTCCTTGGCCATCGGCCTACAGCCATGTTTATTACAAAGTTCATGGGAGTCGGTGACGAAACGTAGCTTCTCTAATATATATGTATGTACATATATATATTAAATTGGGAAATACATAAGGACATGAAAAAAAATTTTACACGCTAGTTTTCAATAAAAATTTTTGAGTGGAATGATTAGTCCAGAATGTTTCCCTAAAAAATTATTCAAAATATCTCCATTTCAAAACATGGTTCACAAGGGCGGGGCCATGTCCATAGGTCCGATCCCGCCCATATTTGGACCAATCACATATACTGCCACCAGAAACATATATACAAAATTACATCACTCTCGCTGCCAATTTTGCAAGATATCTCAATTTCAAAATTTGGATTATATAGGTGGGGCCACTCTCATCGACCATTGGTCCGATGCCGCCTATTTTTGACCAATCACGTAGTTTCGCATCTATTTCCAGTTAGACCCTAGAAAGCCCAGGACTGATGGCCCATGTGGGAACACGGTCCAGTCCCAGTTATGGAAGTACGAATTATGGTGCTGACAGTAAGAATCTGTCAAAAAATCATAACTCTAAATTGGCTTATATGGGCGGGGCCACGCCCCTCAATCAATCAAACTAATATAGCCTACGTCACCCGCTAGGCTTATCTGAAGATTCCCTGAAGATTTCATCAAACTCGATCCAGCCGTTTTGGATTCCATACACACACACACATCCAACTTTATTTATACATTTAAAAAGAAAAATTAAGTTTGACAGAAACCCCTGCCATCAAGACTGGTGTTTGGAACTTTACTGGTGTGGTGTTTGGTACTTTATGACATAAATTGCTTCTCTTTTTGTGACTTTTAATGTCCTTTTAACTTAAGCTCAATATCTTTCGTGTGAATGTACTTCCGTGTATTTAGGTGTATTAGCCCCCTTTTGTACAAATAAAATGTTATTCGCTGGCACCAGTCACAAGTCAGATAACACGTTAATCTCATCATACATGATTCAGCAATAATACTTTGGCAGAAAATTCCTCTGAAGTTTTCTAACTTGCTCCATTGGCATTTGTACGTTTCTGATGAGTCTCTTTTTTCAATTTTATTACATAAGTCTTCGAGCAATTTGTCATATATGTATCATTTCTTCCAGAAACGTTAGGCTTCTAATTAAAAATGGTCTATTATCTTAAAACACTTCTGAGGTCTGAAACCACTTTTTCTGCCACTGCCATTTTCCTATTATTGGCTAAGAGTTCCTTAAGTCTTACTGTGACACTATAAAATTAATACGGGACATCACTGCCTTCCTAGAATTTTTTTTTTTGTGAAAAACATTAATTTATAAAAAGTTATAGGGCTAAAATCATGCATCATTTTTTTCGTGCAGAGTCCTAATACATGGCATCTATATCATAATCTCATCCGAGTTGTTAAATACGTGAAGTAGTTAGTAATTGGCATAAACAATTTAGTATAATTTAAATCTATTGTAGTGGTCATTGACCTAAAAACACATGTCTGACAAATTTCTGTGGTAAATAGCAGTTTCTTAAGCTCTTTTTCATACTTATATAACCAAAACGAAAGACATACATTGTTAAATTTAATCAGCCTTTGATTCGAGCAATATTTTTTACTTAAATATTAGTATTATTATTATTTATTTATTAATTTATTTATGTGAATTACAATACACAGTATATTTTATTGTAATTTTACGGTCCAGGGAAAAGCCGGGTTATAAAGCCCATGTGCCTAGATTTCTGCAATGTTAAAACAAAACCCTCGCTGGGAATCGAACCCACGAACACCAAACTCATAGGCGAGCACGATATCTACTCACCTACTGGGGCACTCTTAAACTTAAACGATCAATTATAAATCACCAGCTGAACCGTTTCCACGATGGATGCTTGAAATTCAATTTTGTACATTTGTCTTCCTCAGAAGTCCGTATGGTTATATATTTTTTATTATTCACAAAATTTAAATTTAAAATACGACGAAAACAAGAATTCGAAACGTGACTTAAAAATTAATTTATATATTTTTAACATAGTTAAATTTGCAAGAATTTTCCCCCGTGTATTTTAGGGACTACCTGTCGATGTATTCTTAAAGTTTCATGGTTGTTGCAAATCACATCCCGAGTTTAGCATAAAAGATTCTGATGAAATATGTCAATAGAATAGAACACCCAACATCCGCAGGCAACAACAAAAGATATTGGAGTACTTGTACACAAAACCATAAAATCGGGAGAAAGTGAGAGTTTCTAGGCAAAAGTACTTTTCTTTAATGCAAAGCGATATTTCCTTACCTTAGGATACACATACACAATCAATTGAATTTGTTTACAAACACACACACAAATCCATTGACATATTTGTTACATCCGGTAGACGTGTAACCACTTTGGTGTTGGTTTTCCATTTGTTGCTGGTGTATTCGAGTTTAGGAAGAGCACGGAAAAAAGTGCTAAGCAAGATTGATGATGCTGCGTTGCAGTGATGTTACAGCCAATAGTGTTTTTCGGTTGTTCGTAAATTGGGTCAAAGTGCCGAAAAAGAAATTCATAGAATTGTTGTTAGTTTCTGTGTTTCTTAAGATACATCGTTTCTTTAAAGCTGAGAGGTTGTTTGCGGGAACCCATAACCTGCTTTTGCTTTGGATAGTTTTGTATAGGAAAATGTTGTCTAAAGGAATCCTTAAATAGAATGAAAAATGTGGACATGAAGTGGCATTCTAAAGAAGAACTACAGTTATTTTGAACAGTTTGTGGTGATGAAGGTAGATTGATATTAATCGTCTTCAAACCTAGAGAAAACCAGTAAGGAAAGGCTAAAGTCGGGCGGGGCCGACTATATAATACCCTACACCACTCTCGTAAAATTGAATAACTCTGAAATATAAATCAGAACGATCGAAGTGAAATTGCGACCTGTAGTCGACGAACAACTTAAGATGGACAGACAGACGGACGGATGGACAGACAGACATGGTTAAATCGACTCAGCCAGTGATTCTGAGTCGATCGGTATACTTTAAGGTGGATCTAGCTATAGTATTTTCAGGTGTTACAAACATCTGCCATGAAACAAACTTATAATACCCTGTACCACAGTGTGGTGTAGGGTAAACAACGATTGGATGTAAAATACAGCTTCTACAGGACTAAAGAACCAAATCGGATGAAACATATATATGGGAGCCATAGCTAAATCCTAACCGATTTTCTTCAAATTCGGCAATGTTAGTCCATGGATCAAGATACTCTACCATTCTACATATCAAAACGATTGGATGTAAAATACAGCTTCTATAAGACTAAAGGGCCAAATCGGACGAAAGATATATATGGGAACTATATCTAAATCTAAACCGATTTCAACCAAATTCAATAGGGATCTTTACAGCTGCGAAATACCATAAACTGCAAAATTAAGGAACGATCGGAGTGAAATTGAGACCTTTAGTCGACGAACAACTTTACATGGACAGACGGACGGACGGACATACATGGTTAAATCGACTCAGCTAGTGATTCTGAGTCGATCAGTATACTTTAAGGTGGGTCTAGCTGTGTTATTTTCAGGTGTTACAAACATCTGCCGTGAAACAAACTTATAATACCCTGTACCACAGTGTGGTGTAGGGTATAAATATTGTAGATGACCACCTCGCCCTCCTATAAAATCGAATTTGGACAAATAGTAAATAACCACAATTCTACCTTGTCTTGTAGTAGAAGCGTGTAAAATTTCAAAGAAATCGAAAGTGTCAAATTTTAATTTTTGGGTCGTTTTACTTTGGAATTTCCCTTAATTCATTATGTTTTAAGTCGGACATAGACCAATTGTTTACATTACTGCTTTCATGTTTCCAGCAGCCCTTTTTCGGAACCAACCAATTTAATATAAAAAATTTTCAATAATACGATCTATAAGATCGTAACTGCCAGTTGGGCCATCCGTTATAACACTTCCTGGAAAGGCCAACCCAGTACGTACAGGCATCGGTATATCAACGGGAATAAAACTGGTGTGCAATGATTCTATTTTTGTTTACAGTTTCTCCCACTGTTTCGCTATCCCACATAGCTTTTTGAGCTATCACCGCCAGTGTTTTTTCTCCTCCTTCGTGGAATCGAACGGTTTTGAGTTTCCCAAGTTTGCTACTTGTAAGTTATCTGCCCTTTGAGGCCAAACTGTTTGCCCGTTCATTTCAAAAAACTCGCAGTTGACCACGGCCTAAGTAATTATGTATCGTTCTCTACAGTCAAACACAGTTATGTATTTGACCCTTTCGGACATTATTACTTTGATAGCCATTTGGCTTTCTGTGAAGATGTTAGCATCTTCTGTCTTTGGTGTTACTGAGCCAATTAACACAGTCCATGATTGCTGGAACTTACGCTTGAAATACCGTGTTATAATCTGGAAGGCGAAAGTAAAGTTCGACCTCTGGTTCCTCAATAGGAAATCCCGATCCCATCCCTCATAGTTTGTAGCCGATTTTGTTTCTAAGGCCTATAAGAAGTGTATTTTACATCTGACCAAGGAAAATATATATACATATACTCGTATCTGTTCCTTCTAATTTCTCTTCTACGGCCTATAGAAGTTTTATTTTACACCAGATCGAGTTAAAAACTGCAGAGACAAGTCTCTTTATCCACTAATGAAGACTACTAAATTTAGTGGAAATCGATTTACCACCCGATTTGGCTTCTAAGGGCTGTATTAGCTGTATTTTCAGACCCTATTATTTGAATTGGAAGAATGGAGTCACTTGCTCTACGAATAAACGTATCTTAATTTTAAAGAAATCGGTTTAGGTTTAGATTTAATCATTTCGGTTATGCATGTAAGGATTGACAAAGCTAAATTTTACTAACGATTTTTATGCTATCTAAAAAAAACATTTCTTGATCCACTAACAGACATCTTAGTACGAGTTTCAAGGTATTCGTTTCAATTTTAGATCAAGTATATGCATGCATATTCTTCTATATAAAGATGGCTTACGGTATCATATAGTCGGCTCCTCTCGACTTTTGTCTTTACCTGTTTTATTTTGGGTAGTTTTTCGTGAAATTATTAGAACTTTGGGCGATTTTTCGATTTTATACCCTACATTTCACTTCACTGTGGTACAGGGTATTTTAACTTTGTGAACGTGCTTGAAACCCAAAAAGGAGACGAAATAGGCCCACCGTTCATTATACTGATCAACTTAGAATCACTTACTGAGTTAATTTAACAATGCCCGTCTGTCTGTGCATGTAACAGTATTCTTGTAATCAAAGTACAGATCGCATTTATCGACCGATCTCAACCAAACTTTGCACATATCTTTCTTCTGGTCCAAGGACGGTCCCTATTTAATTTGGTTAAAATCGGTTGATATAGCTCCCAAGTATACATATGTACCACCGATTTGGCATATATGCACTGTACAAGCAAAATTTTTTATCCGATCTGTATAAAAATGTATATAAAGATGTGTCATGAAGTGTCATTAGAAGCTATACTAAATTTGATGAAAATTGGTTCAGATTTAGATATAGCCCTTATATACAGGGTGTCTGATATGTATTGCAACCAACTTTAGGTTGCTATAATTTCTAAACCGCTGACAGATTTATTTCAGTGACAGTTCATTTTATTGTTTACAAGCATACAAAGCATTTTGATCTATTGCATTCAGAAAAAAAGTTATTCGTGATGGAATTCAAGCGTGATAGTGTGATTGCTTTATATTTGGGTGGAAAAACACAAGTGGCTATCGTTAGAGCCCTCCAGCATTTAAATGTGAATAAATCTTTTGTTTCTCAGACCATTGCTCGTTACCGTGATACTGGCAGTGTTGCATCGCGTCCAAAAAGTGGACGAAAAAAAACGGTAAAAACACCAGAAATGATCCGAAAAGTGAAGGCCAGATTTGATCGAAATCCACGCCCCCGTGGTAGAAAAATTGCTCGTGAGCTGAACATATCGCGAGAACGGATACAACACATATTAAGAAATGAGCTTGGACTAAAGCCATTGAAGTTCCAAAATGTGCAAGAGCTCACCGATACACAAAAAAAAGTTAGACTGGAAAGAGCCAAGGAGTTGCTTCGCTTGCATGCAAGTGGCCAGTTACCGAATTTGGTTTTCTCCGATGAGAAGCCATTCCAAATTGAGCAGTTTGTGAACAAACAAAATGATCGGGTTTACTTGCCAAAGAGGTCAGCTGAAAATTTACACCTTCGATTGGCCACCAGAACTCAAGCGACGCCGATGGTAATGGTGTGGGACGCCGTAACGGCCGATGGTCGCTCCCCGCTCGTATTCATCGACCATGGGGTCAAAATAAATGCCGAATATTATCGGGAATATGTCCTAAAGGCAGTATTGAAGCCCTGGGCAGACAAACATTTCGGCCGCAGACCATGAACATTCCAACAGGACTCAGCACCATCGCACTCAGCACGCGTCAACCAAGAATGGCTTAAAAAGGAGGTTCCTCGCTTCATTTCTACCGCACAATGGCCACCAAGATATCCGGATCTCAATCCGTTGGACTATTGCGCCTGGGGCATTTTAGAGAGTAAGGTTCGCACTAAAAAATACAAAAGTATCGATCATCTCAAGACGGCGCTTCGCCGGGAATGGGCCAAAATACCGCAGAGCCACTTTCGTGCAGCGTGTGATGGCTTTGTCGGCCGTTTGAAGGCCATAATTCGTGCCAAAGGTGGCCTATTCGAACAAATCTAAACTGTTTCTAAAATTTTATGTTATTTCCGACATTTTTTGCTTTTGAACAACACAATTTAAAAAAAAATTAAAAAAAATATAGCGCTTTACTTTGTTGCATGACATATCAGCCACCCTGTACATAAATGTTACGATTTGACATGTGAGCGCATTAGAAACTGTATTTTATATCAGATCAGTACGAAAATCGGCAGAAACAGGTTTCTTATTACGTGAATGAACTCTGCCAAATTCCGGGAAAATCAGTTCAGATTTAAATATAGCTCCTTATATATATTTCACCCGATTTGGTATCAAAGAGCTATAGAAGTTGTACTTAACTTCCGACCATTACAAAATTTGGCATAAATAATTTTCTAAATTTGTGAATGACTACTGCTTAATTTGGGATAATTAGTACCCTTTTATGTACTTATATAATCAGATTGTATATATGTTCCAGCCTATTCGGTATTTAAGCGGTATTGAGACTGTATTTTACGTCCGATATTTATATAATTCGACAGAAATTAGGTTTTTGATCCAAGTTGATGAAAATCTGTTTAGATTGCGTCCATCTATGTATTCCTTTCGATTCTTGATATATGAAAGAATACTGCACATTTAGATTATCGTTTCAGATCTTGTATATTATGTTTAGATTGCGTCCATCTATGTATTCCTTTCGATTCTTGATAAATGAAAGAATACTGCACATTTAGATTATCGTTTCAGATCTTGTATATTATGATTAACATCTTCAACTCCTCCTTGGAATAAGCCTTGATGAGGAAATAGAGCCAAGTACTTTGTTAACTAAAACGAAACAAATTATTCCAAATTATTCTGGCATTGACCTTTCTCGCATTGTTAGGGAGGTTTAGTGTATTATATAGTCGGTCCCGTCCGAATTTAGTATTTCGATACTGCTGAACAAATTCCAGAATCTCACCATTCCTCTTTATCCAGTTTCGCTACATAAAATTCTACTGATTTTCCTTAGACAATATTAAAACCTGTTGCCATCATTAAAGTAATAATATATTTTTATTACGTATACGCCTGGTGAGCTCTCCATATCGCTGTTAATTATTTTGTTTTAATTTCCACACGGAGTCACTGAGCCACATACGTTTTTTGCCATTATCGTGATAGCCATCAAATGAAAAATCTCTTTACGCCTCTCCGAAGTATCTTAAATCCATAAATAACTTCAACTTGATTATTCCCAAGTTTGGCAAACTGATTTTCTGAGTATCGTTCGTTCATTCGTTTCTTTGTGTCGTGTTTCTTTGCTACTTATGTATAAGGCTAACAAGCGAATGCTTAAAACTAACACCATTTAATGGCTCTAATCTTCAAATGTCTCCCCTGACATTAACGGAAGTCATAAGAACGCCCTGCCTGCAACTCCCTTCCAATTAAATGAGTGTATATCTATGTATAAGAGTATATGTAGAAATCTAATGCAAGTTTATGAGAGTGCCGCCAAGAGTCCTGGAATGAATGAGTGTGAATAAATTCTTAGAAACAGAAAAACAATCATTAAAAACAAAACAAATTTCCTTCATTTCATAAGGGAAATCTTGAGAACAGTAAAAGCGAAAAAATCCGAAAACAAATAGACAAATAAACTTGAATTGTAAACACCGCCATTGTAATTAAATGAGAAATGCTCTGTGTGTGCACACACTCACACATACAGTTTTGTACACCGCAAATAAACTGGAGGAATGTCATGCGGAAACGGAAACCGGAAATGGCAAGTGTTATACTCAAACGTGCGGGGCTGGCACTCGAGTGTAGTGTCAAGATACTATGAGTACACCGGCAGACAGTCCACAGTCATACCCATTGGTGTTAAGTGTTAAAAGGTATGAACTAAATAACAAAAGCAGAAAGAGGACACACACACCAATACGCGAAGTGACGGCAAGAACTTCACATGTTTGTTAAATGAATGATCCTGAAATCAAAACACAGAAACCTTCACGCCGAGGCACACTCCACTCGAAGTGGAGCGAATGGAAGGCTTTTAAGTGACAACAACAACTTTGATAACACGATTGTGCCTGTTTTTTGAACAGACATCAGTTGAAATACGTCACTCTACACAGTAGTTCCATACAAAGGCCAATTAGTTAGTAAATCCACAATTAAAATCAACTATTTTGTTTTATAAATATTTCTCAATGTTTTTCAACTTTTTGGGATTGGGGTATACTACTCGTAAGCGGTTAAGAAGATATGACAATTTTAAGAAATAGTAATATTAAGCCAATACGTTATTTTGAAACTAAAAACGACAAAATATTTCAGCACTTTAGGAGAATTATTGTGCTAAATTTTGTTAAAATTAAAAGCGGTGTTTCTGCGTTGTTCGAATTGCTTTGGAAGTACCCAAACTTTACTAAGAACTCTAATATAAATTCAAATTAAAAAATACGTACATTTTGCTTTTTTTTACGCAAACACTGTGCGACACTTTTTTGCTCTTCTCCAATCGCGTTTGCTTCCCACATGTTCACATATCAGGACTTATGAATCCATCCAGACGTGCTGAAGGATCGGCAACTGGCATCGGGGCACAGTGAAAACAATAGCTACTAAAAGAAAAAAAACAATGGATAACAGAAAAAACAATATAAAACACATCAATTAATTGTGTAAACAACGCAATCAATCAGAAGAAAATTTTCATCTATAAATAGGAAGTTAAGCAAGCTTATCACATACTCCTTTCATTTGCACTTTCATGCTGACATCACCAACGTGCAAATACAATAAGTACCCTTGACGAGATTGCCACTGATATGGAAGAATGGGTCTAAGAGAAGTGGAAAATAAACTGATTTTTAATCTTGGATAGATTCGTGATAAACTACTCACATAACGTTATTTCCTTTAGACGTAAAAGGATGAAAGTATGTTTTTATCAGAGGTCCTAAAATTACGTATTACACTAGTTTATGTCGAGGGCATAACATTTTCTGGTGTAATATGACGCCAAACACGAGAAAAATATGGTAATTTTTACTGATTTCTTTCAATTCAGCTTTAAAAAAATTAGTAATTTTTTTGGGAAAAAAGTATACTTCATATTTTGGAGTTATAGAAGAAGTTATTTCAAAAAGTATAACCTATTTATATTCATCTTAAAGGAAACTTCTTGGAAAATGTTTTCATGAAAAGAAAGAGTCAAGCTAATAGTCCGAGAAGGGAGCGTTAAAATTTTCCAACTTTGAGATTAACGTATTCGTTGGTCAAATGGGGCGACACAGGCAGCACAGCCTTATAACTTGGGAATGATTGTTAGATAATTTATAATTTTTTTTCTTAAGCGGGGAATTACGTTTGTGTACTAATTTTTTTTTGGAAATTTTTATACCTTCACTTTAGTGTGAAGAGGGTATACATATATCATTTGCAACGGGCCAAAAGAGTAACACATCGAAGAAGTGACCTAAGACACCAAGTATGTTCGGCGGAAATCCGTTTTAAGTAATTTGAGCAATGTCCGTCCGTCTGTGAGTCTGTCTGTCTGCTGGCTCGTGCGCACGATTACTGTCGAAAGAAGTAACCGATTGACTTCAAAATAGGTATGTAGTAATATTTTTGCCTATCTCAGACTAAGTTCGAAGATTGACCATATTGCTCTACTCCTTCTAGTACCTCCCCCACAAAGGGTTAAAATTTAATAAAATATTGATTCTCTAGTAACTACTATACTACTTATTGGAATTTTCTGAAATTTCCACACATAGTATTAGTTTATTAGTCACCACCACCATGAGAAAATTAGGTGAAGTAGCCATGCCCCTTTTGGTACCTCTCACACAAATGGAGCATTTTGCACCAAAATGTAACAGCTTATAACTTTAATACCAGTGCATACAAATAATTGAAATTTTGCACACTGTAATGCTTTTATATTTTGAACACTATCGTTTTTAAGTTTTGAACACTATTTCTGTACATAATTTATGAGGTAAAGCTGGAGAGATATTTTAAAATTTGTAAATATTTTTTATTTTACAATAACAAGTTATCCGATTTTTTTCTGCAAAAAATAGCGTTTTTCACTTCAGAGTATTTCCAAAAATTTAAAAATAGAAATTTCGAATAACACTTCCATTGTTACCTGTGGAAAACGATTATCTAACGAAATAATCCCGGATTTATGATGGACACCGCAATTCAACTTTATGACTGTTCAAGGAGTTATGGCATGATCAAGGAGGCATATGACCTTACACATAACCTCATAACAATAACGGATCTTTCGATGTTCACGATTTTTTGATTGACGTCTTTGTATATCGCCCCAAGAAAGGACATAGTGGAGAACAATTTATGATTGTTCAAAGGAGCGCGGCACCGTCCATACGACTTCATAACTCTATTCGATCATTCGATTTTCTTAATTATATATTCGTAATTCCAATGCGAATGAAGCAGAAAACACACACAAAAACACCCTTTAAATTTAAATGAAAATTGACATAATAATTAAACAAATATGCACGAATTTTATGGCGTTTTTACTTTTTCAAAATTCATTGTAGTTTTTGTGGTACAGAGCTCCAAAGTTACCTATCTCAATTCTCTAAATTACTATTTGCTATATTAGCCATATATTCTTAATCGTTTTATGTATTTTGAAGATATTAATATCAATGAAAAGCTCCGCTACTCCTTTTCAATGTTGGTATGAAATATTTATCTGCTTTTGGGGGAAAGAGGTTACAATATCGAAAATATCCTGAAAAGGTATAAATTAATATCCTTGACTTTTGTGGTACTGAAGGGTCAAAAAATTATGAACTGACTATGAAAAGTTCAAAACGGAACATTGATGGACCAAAACGATATAGAAATCATATTGAGCTTATATTATAATTTTTCTTGTAAATTTGTATAAAGAATTTTAGATACTAGTGTAACTTCAAAACGACCTGGCCTAAAATTTGGCTAAAAATTGCAGCGTTCATTTTTTTTAATATTTGCTTGAACAAAGAGTATGGTTCCAAGATTTGCTCCATATTTAAAGCATTTTCCTATAATGGAATTGAATGCAATCCATGGTGGAGGGTATATAAGATTCAGCATGGCCGAACTTAAGGTTTTTTTACTTGTTTTTTCTCGAATTTGAAAATCAGGAAAAAAATCGAAATTAAAAATTTGGTTTCGAGCATCGATAATTGCATTCGGTGCGGAAGGTTTTTGACCGCAAAGTAACAAAAAATAGTTATTTGAAACCAGTTTAGCATCCCCTACTGTTCAAAAATAGACTAACCCTACTGTACAGTGAGTGCATTGTGTTACCACAGGGAAAACATAAGTTATCCCTAGCTCCTCCCGTTGAACTAATTTGATTGCTTTAAAAAGCTTAAAAGTTGGCGGATTACAACATGAGCCAAGTTAGATAACTCCTCAGGTTGTATCCCGCCGTCATCGTCTGCACAGCTTCTACAAAAGTCATTATGCAAGACCTTCAATCTCTTTGCGTGCCGTCCAATGAGAATGCCTTCATGACAGACACTATAAGTGAGATGTCCCTTCTAGACAATGACAGCAGTGCTTTGTGCGTTTTGAGTCTAGGTCAGGCCACATAAGCCTGTAATGTATGCAGTTCCTAACTACTGACCACCAGTCATTTGTTGCCGTAAGTGCAGTCCCCTGGAACATGTTCGTCTTTCAAGTTCATCTGCCTTGCAGTTCCCTTGTATATCCCTGTAGCCCGGCACCCATATCAGGTGAATATTGAACTGTTTAGCTATCTCGTAAAAAGATCTGCGACAGTCGAGGACAGTTTCGGAATTAGTAATATAGTTTCCACAGACTTGATAGCTTCAGAGAAAATATGTATACCGACTTTGGTCAGCACATTCATTTTCAGCCATTCCGCTACCTCTTTAATAGCTTATATTTCTGCCTTGTAAACACCACAGTTTTCTTAGTAAAGACACCAAAGCCCACTGGGTTATTGAGTTTGGAACACTCTCTACTCTATTCAAACTGCTACAATTTATACTAATAATGCATTAGCAAAAAATGATGTAGGGTATTATACCGTTTTACCCGCCCGACTTCAATCTTTCCTTTCTGATTTTTTTTTTTAAATAATTTGCTACAAAAACCAGCCAGATCGGTTTGCTTATTTTCCACTTCAAACAATTTTCTGGTTATAGAATTGAATACAATCCATAGAGTAGGGTTTAAGATTAAGGCCTGTCGAACATACTCTCATCCTTACTTGTTTATTGGTAATACTTCGAGATCCGACCTCTGTGTATGAGGGGTACAGAAAAGTGAAGTTTAGAGAAAATTATAAGATATCACATACAATATGGCAATTTTGTTTATGATGCACTCCATATGCCGCTCGATGATGAACATTTTCACAGAACTCTGCTTTCCGTAATATAACTTCATAATTCCAGACATTGTTGGGATATACGGCTTTCCATGATAAATTGTCAAACAATACTGAATAAAAATAGGATGACATTAGGCGTGTTTTCGTTACACCATAAGTGCTTAATTCGTATGGGTAGCTAAGCACTATTAGTTCCGATGAAGTTTGGTGCTTGTGTTCATGTCTTAATCGAGTATGATGTTGCCAGATTGGGCACCCTATATTTCGCAATACGGCATCCCATTTTTGGAGAGATTTTATCAATTATTGTGAATTAACGGGAAGAAGAAGAACAAAAATGGGAAATTATTTTAATATTTGCAAAAGAGTGTAAACAATTGAACATAGAATAGTAAATATATGTTTTATAAATACTTTTCACGAATTTTTTGTCTGTTTCGCACTGTTCTTTCTTCGCAACTCATGACACCATTGCTACAAGATAGTGACCGCCACTTATTGCTTTTGTGCCAGTTAGTGGAAGTCGTTGCAAAGTGCTAAACTAAAAGTGCTAGCTTGTAACGAAAACATGCCTATTATTGCACTTGTCACTCGTGATCTTTGGGAAAACAACAATGAAAAAAGTCCTAAATGCATCCTGTGCCCTAAACCAACGCAACTAAAATGACGAGCTCATAAAACCACAAATGATACAAACCCCATCGCGGTAAATATAATTTTGGAAAAGCCTTAAGTAAAGTCTGCCATGCAACAACTTAGGACGATTATCTTTTCTATGCCGCCGAACAACATCAAAAAACTGAAATTATGTGTTATTGATTGGGCGACATGAATAATTTAGATAAAAATTACTGCATCAAAAGTAATTAATTGGTTACGAAATTGCGATTGCACTGTATGTAGCGCATCCTCAGTTCATCAGAAATTACTCCAATCGCCTTCCGTAACGAACTCCCAAAACTTGTTAACATTTGATTGCATTTACTATGTGCACTCTAAATCCCAGGACGTGTTGCTGAGAGGGCAAAAGTGTTTTTGAGCTTTTTATTCGCTTTCTTTTGTCATTCTTCAGCATTCATTCGCACTGAGATTGAAGTATGCAAGCAAAAAAAAACGCTTGTAAAAAAGAAGGAAAGAAGATACACAAATGTCTCGTAACAGGATTAATTATACTATTTGCGTGTAGTGCAGTAGTTATAAATGATCGAGTGTATATGTATATGTGTAGATGTGTGTGCGGAAGTCCTTGTGTGAGTAGACTCTCAGACAGACGGAGGAGAGTCAGGATTCATATAGTGCACTCCACTCCTTTACATTCCATTCTATCTCGTGTTATTGTAGTTCGGTTGAGAACGCTGTAAGTGGTCGGATACAAATTCATCCATCTACGACAACTATTTCAATTCCATCCCAGATGCTTGAGTATTGGGTGTTGGGCTTATGCTATTCCCCAGTATCGCATCCTCACCTTTGCTCCCTCAGTTTACAGGAGTTCGTTGGTGATGATGATAGTGATGCCAGATGACAAGCATCACTGCTTGTTGTCACTTATACAGTCATGAACTATACACGGATATATAATTTTTGATGCACAGTAGTACGAAATTCACAAATATTTTTGGGATTCTATAGAACATTGATATCAAATCGCATTCACTGCAATAAATCGAATCAGATGGTGATTCTGAATCTATCCGTATACTTGAACTCGTGTCTAACTCCAGTGGTTTAAGCATTACAAACTTTTTATACAAGCAACCTTATAATACCCTGTACCAGAGTGTGGTTTAGGATATAAAAAACCCAAAAAAAGACATTTCATTTGGAACCCTAATGTGAAAACTATGTATGTACTCGTATATTTATTAATTTGCAATAGAAATATAATATAAATAAAAGTAACCAAATGCGAGGCGGAATATTAAAGCGTGCTTCGAGACAATTGCAAAAACCTTTTTTTATTATTTCTTTTTCTTTGAAGATCGATTTTCACATGCGATCATCAATGTGTTTGTCTCGACTAGTACTACGTTTGCCACATAGATTTCGTTGGTCATTTTCTAATGAAGACTTCAACAAGATATATAAAAATGTTTTTATAGAGGATTAAAACCAAGAACATTTTGCCATGGGTGTAAACAGCTTTAATTAGAAAAAATAAGATAAAAAAAGATATTGGGCCAACTCAGGCGATTCGGAGAATGTGAAAAACATATTTTTGCAATTGTCTCACATATTTTATATGTATATACTAGCATGTACCCGCTGCTTCGCATTGGAACATATATGACATAACCATTTTTATTACCCTTTATCTTCGCTGTTTGTCAGAGCTCAAATACAGATATTTCCGTATAAAATCAATAACATTAGCTTTAAAATCACATTTAAATAGTCTTGTTGACCCTTACTTTGATATTTTACTATTGGGTTACGTTTAAAGAAATTTCGGGACAGAAATTTCGTATGTCCAAGGGTGTGGCCCAGCCCAAGTAAAACAAGTTTTGAAATTGATATATCTTGAACAATTTGTTAGCGAGAGTGCTGTAATTTTGTGTATATGTATTTGCTGACAGTCTACGTGATTGATCTAAAAATGGACGGGATTGGAAATCTGAAGCAACGAAGTGGACCGGGTCCAGCTAGTCATTTATAAATCTGAATCGATTATCCCCAAATTAAGCAGTATTTGTTTCTAAATTAACAAACTTCTTTCTGCCAGGGATCGTCCTTGGGCCAAAGGAAATATATGTGCAAAATTTCGTTGAGATTGGATATATAGTAGGCCGGGTCGATTTGTGGAGAGGCAAAAAAAGTCGCCATTGCTCAGTGAAAATCGTATTCTAGGGATCAAAATAAGAAACTTTGCCGAAAGAACCAGAATTTGGGTCGAACTTTTGGGTAGGGGCAAATTTTGAAAAATCCCACTTTGACCCATTTAGAGTGCTCCAATTTAGTGGGTTCCATACATTTGGACTCGATTGGAGCACTCTAAATGGGTCAAAGTGGGATTTTTTCCGGGACATCAGAATTCGTTTTAGATGTATGGTTCCTTCGGCAAAGTTTCTTATTTTGATCCCTAGAATACGATTTTCTCTGAGCACTTCACTGAGTGGGGGTCGGTCAGACATTTGGACTCGATTGGAGCACTCTAAATGGGTCAAAGTGGGATTTTTTCCGGGACATCAGAATTCATTTTAGAGGTA
The DNA here is from genome assembly GCA_963930755.1 of Eudasyphora cyanicolor. Classification (NCBI taxonomy): domain Eukaryota; kingdom Metazoa; phylum Arthropoda; class Insecta; order Diptera; family Muscidae; genus Eudasyphora; species Eudasyphora cyanicolor. The sequence goes on from OZ005737.1 coordinate 153,359,927, forward strand.
TGGTTCCTTCGGCGAAGTTTCTTATTTTGATCCCTAGAATACGATTTTCACTGAGCAATGGGCGATTTTTAAATCGACCCGCCCTAATATATAGGTAATTGCGGCTTGTACTTTGATTACAAGAATACATGCACAGACGGACAGACAACCAGACGGACGGACGGACATAGCTAAATCAACTTACAACGAGATTCAAGGCCGATCGGTATAATAAACGATGGGTCTATTTCTTCTCCTTTTAGATTTTACAAACAAATTCATAAAGTTATAATACCTTCTACCACAGTGTGGTGTAGGGTGTAAAAATGCTGTCACCTTCTAAGATCCTCGTAAATATAGATTTTGCTTTGTGAGCATTTCATTTCACTGTCATCCACTGTGTGTCGGCTGATTCATTGGGAAGGAACACAACAATCCCGGGAATAGAGAACTTTTGTTTCCACATATCTGTTGGGATGGATTTTAGCATTCATAATCCATGTGGTGCGGGTTACTTGTACACAATTCGACCGCACCCCTTGACTCTTTGCCCGACTGCCTTCGTTGCGTTGAACGATTAGATGCAGTAGTGCGATTTCAGTCATTTCTCAATGGAATCATGTCAAAGTTTTGTTCCAACTTGTCAACTATTGTATTGAATGGGAAAACTACAAACATGGATATTTGTCGTAGTCGTCGTCGGTATCCTTGTTGTTTATGTCGTCATCAAGGACGACGATGTCGACTACGACTGCTAGAATCCTTGTTGTTAGTGATTTGATCCGACAAGTTTATGTGATTGTATATGTAACTGTATGTACATTTATGCGGTGGTATGATTTGGTGCCAATTCTCATTTGAATTGCACATGTTTTTCACAAGGATATTGCTTTGTTTCTTCGACGAAGCAGTGCCTCTGGCTCCCTCAGGAAAATTACTGTCCTTCAATTGCAACTGGGGTATGAAAAAGGGTCGAAGGTTATGTATTTATTGTATTAATTGTATGCATCGTTAAATCTTTTGTAAGATCTGATTGGTATAAACTAAAGGGCAAGGACTTGTTGAAAGTCGAGATTGATTTTCATTGTCTGTGCAAATTGTGCAATTCAATTATGTTGGAATTTGTTGTTGAAAACATTTGTCTTATAACTGTAAAAACGCTGTGTCAGAATAAAGCGTAGGTGATCTCAAGCTTTTAAATTTTAATTCAGACATTAATAACTGAAAATGATGTGTAGAAGAATTAAAAAGGTAGAATATGTAATTCTGACTTTTTGAATTTTGAGAAGTTCGACGAAAACACTATTGTATGAACGGATAAATAATTTATTTGGACTGGTGAAAACAACTGGCGGGACCTGCCAATCATCTGGGCCCACATTACAAAACAATTAAATTTTAGTTAATTCAAAATTAAAAAAACTTAAAGAAACACAATGTTGTACATATATTTTGGGTTTGAAATCGACACTACATATTCCAATGTGGACAAAAGTCAACATATTGTAATTTCCGAGTAAATATTTTTCCTAAATTTTTTTTGAGCGCATCAAACTCCTTTGTAGGTAGACAGAGATAAAAATGTGAGCTGGCAAAAACCGATGTTGTGAATTTATTTCATAAAAAGGCACGAAATTTATGCCGGTTCCAAATTGAAATTTTAAGAAAATTCTATAAAACCAAATTTTTAGAGGAATTAAGAAACTAAACATACAATCGTAGACCATTCACATTTTTGTCAGCATATGTCAAAATATTCGCTATGCATTCACTATTTGCAAAAAGACAGCGAATGAAATTTAGAACAACACCAACAAAAGAGCGTTGGAGACTATACTGCACATCCAACCAATAGACATCCGTATAAAGTAGGAGGCAGCCCTCACAGCAAGACGCGAAAGACGTGATGGGTGAAAGGATAAATCAAGACCACAAGTCGAATGATCAGAAGATTTTAGAATCTCTGTTTGGTCACATTCAAACCAAGAAATCTCCGACCGCATACCTGAAATGCGGATTACAGATACTTGTGATTCGTTTGGTAAAACGGAACACTGGCCCATGTACCAGTGGAAACCAGCTTCTACACGGATGGGTCCAAGCTAGTAGGAAGGACGGGTCTCGGACTTTTTATTGATGAACCAAAAGTCGAACTTCACTTCCGCCTCACTGACCATAACACCGTAGTTCGAGCAATCACGGAGTGTGTGAACTGGTTTAGTAATACCACAAAGCCTAAATATGCCAACATCTTCACAGATATCCAAATGGCGATTAAAGTAATAACAACGGAAAAGGTCAAATCCAGAACTGTGTTAGACTGTAAAAAACGATAAATGATTACGCAGCCCATGCGCAGTCAATTGCGTATTTGAAGGGTACCAGGACACAATGGAGTGATTGGAAAGTAACGGTTAAACAGCTTGGCTTCAAAGGGCAGAGAACTTCGAGTAATAAACTTGGAAAATTGGAAACCTTTCTAAGCCACGAAGGATGAGTTGAAGCACTGGGCAGTGATGGCTCATATAAAAAGATCAGAAATAAGGAGCGCACAACAGGCCGAACCACTGGCTTAAGTGTATGTCCATGGACATGAGGCTTTAAACGTCTCCTCTCTTCAACCTAACCTAACCTAGCGAATCAAAGATATCTTTAGGTTAAATTTGATTTAATATATGTAATCCCGCGAAATATAAAAATCGGAAAATATATGAAAAATTCCCGCGATTACAAAAAAGAATTTGTCGTGATCTTCAAAAACAATAAAGGCAATAATATCTATTAGTTAAAAAGTTATATTTGTTTATTTCAATGAAAAATTTCTCTAAATTTCTCTAATTCGTATTTATTGATGGGAGTTAAATGTTAAGATCATTTTGAGAGTATTTTTTCGTGAAAATCTTTTGTAAGATTACATGATAGTATTTTTAATGGTATTTAATAATAAATTAACAGACTTCATACACTAAGAAATTTTGAAATACGATAATTATGTACATCCAGGCTAACTTATATTGTATGAATTCGCTTAAAACCATAATATATCTTAAGAAGGAAACTAATAATGAATGGTTTAATTTTGAGTTTATGGAATTTTGCAATGTGCATAATTTGCACAACCATCGAAATAATATGAGACCACTCCAATTTCGGAATGGGTGTGCCTTGACGATCCTGGCTGAGACAAAAGTGTCTTGTTCTTCGCGTACAAGACTTCAATCTTCTAATAATTGTCCATGGTTGTTAAATACACCAGAGCAGTATCCCCGAAGAACATAGAAATAAATTTAAGCAGTTGACACTATTAAACTTGCCAAAAACAAATTTGGCAATTATTGCAAAAATTTAATACAATTTCAGTGATTTCAGTGTGCGAATGCAAAACAAATATTCCAAATTTGTTTTTTGCGAATGTTCAAAATGAAGCGAATAATTCGCATTTATTCGCTACATCAATGATGTAGAGTGACATTTGTATGGGCGCTATATCAAATCGTGGACCTATGACAAGAGTTGTTCGTGTGAATGGTTCCTGGTACTAATAAACCCATCTTACCAAATTCCAGACAAACGCGTTGAAATTGTTCGTGTCTATCGCGTTATATCGCGATACAAAAAAAGTTGCATTTTAAAGTTGTTATAAAAAAAGATGGATACATTTTTTTCAATGACTGTGCCTTTATTGAAATACCTCAACATTCTGGTTAATAATGGAACACTACTTCATTCATATGACTGCCGCGGCTGGCCTTGCAGTAGCCCGTTCTGTGTCGACCAAATTTTTCAACACATTTTCGATTGTGTAGCCCTCTATGGCTGCAATTTCGTGTTGCAGGTCATGAATCGGATGATTGGCGTAGGACTTATCTTTAACGGATTGCAACAAAAGATAGTCCAACGGATTCAAATTGCAGCTGCGATGCGGTCGTAGTTCAAAAATCAACCACTAGATGGGCCACCCGTTATATCAAAAAATGGACCGATATTGCCCATTTTCAATTCAAAATTACCTGCAGCTATAAGAAGTATCTAAACCAAATTATAATCATCTTGCTCAATTATTGTAGATTGTAGCGTGATTACAACTGACGGACGGACATGGCTAAAATGAATATACCTCCACATCCTATGTTGGGAGCATAAAATTAAATGTACTGTAATAACAAATTTCAGTTATCTAGCTCAATTATTGTAGATTGTAGCGTGATTACAACAGATTTATATATATTTACCTTATGGGGTATCTTATCAATGCTTCGAGGCGTTACAAACGCAGTGTCAAAATGACTATACCCCTCATCCTATGGTTGAGGGTACAAAAGGAGTTGAGAAATGGTTAAAAAAAAATTCTGCATGGATTTCTGCAATGGCGTAGAAAGCTCATCCGATGCCTCAAAGTTACGGAAATTATTTGCCTCTTTTATTATTGGGTACTTCAAAAAAGATGGACTACGTCCAGTGAGGAATTGGTGACCGTATTCCTGGATACACATTTACCTTACAACTCTGATTAGGCATTGAATACTTCAACTGGGGATTCCGTTGAAGTGCAGCCGTCGGAGGTCGTCAATAAGATTGTAACCGAATCTAGAATTATTTGGGCATTCGAATTATTAAGGCTGATAATATCTCGCCCGCAGAGCTACAGGTATTGGCTGATACAATTTCTCCCTGGCTCAGAGACATACCCGTATATACTCGTTGTAGAAATCAGGCCTATATACCAACAAAATGGGGAAAACCGAAGGTTATTCTCCTACCAAAAACGCGAAAGCCGACCCATACGGGATGTCGGCTCTAGCAAATCCGGGGATTACTAGAAACCTCTTTCTGCCGAATTTCTTACTGATCGAATATAAAGTACAGTTTCTACAGCGCATATATATTAAATCTGGAGTAACATATATATGAGTGTAACATATGTATTAAATCAATTTCCCTTAAAATTGGCAGTATTCGTTTCTGAGTTAAGAATTGTGTTTATGCCAAATTTCGTAATGATCGGATGTAAAGAAACTTCTATACCGAATTGATGCCACATCGGGAGGAATGTACTTATATATACAAGGGCCATATATAAGTCTGAACTGATTTCTACCAATTGCAATAGGGTTCGTCCTCAGGCTGAACAAGATATATGTCCCAAATTTGATAGCAATCGGACAATAATTGCGATCTTTGCGTCGATTACAACATATCTAAATCGACTCAGGAACTGATTCAAAGTCGATCAATTCAATAAACGATTGATCTACTGCATCTTCTTTTGGGTGTTACAAACAGAGTGGAGTATAAAAATGAAAAATATTAATGAAGTTTTTTCATACATATATGTATTTATGTATTTTAATTTTAATTATGTAGTTTAATTTTTAAATGTTGCAATATATATTTATTCGTAAACATTTTTCTTTTTAGGTAATTGAATAGCCACCCCACACTGGATGTTTACCTAATATTACTTACGCAATTCGTATCGAAGTTCCAAATATGAAACCCTATTATACGTTTTGAATTATTACTTCATCTAAGGTAGGCATATGAAAAAATAAATAAATAAATATTCATTAATTTCCATATTACTCAAAAAATCCATTTATAAAATTTAGCCGAAGAGTGAATTTTTAGAAAATGGTTAAAACTATAAATAAACCGCATATAATTATTTCTAACTATAAACGTAAATTCTGTAGAAATGTAAAGCGATGCTGCCGAAATAAAACGCACCAAATGTGGCTTCAATAGACTGTAATTTTGTGCAAGGACAACAAAAATATTTTTAAAAGTTTAGAAATGAGTGATGTTACATGTTTTTTTCTAATACATTTTCACACTTACCAAAGTGCATTTGGCATTTATTGATTTTTCGCCAAAACTCCAAAAGGTTACAAAATGCCGGTGGCACCGACAGCAGCATAAATCAGCAATTCGATTCGGTATTTGTTTTTCCGAGTTCGGTCATGTCTGAATGAATGAATATCATTTTTTGCTAACCATGTTAACACTTTACAAAAAAAGAAGTAAAAACATAACAATTCCGTTTGAAAGTGATTCCTGACGAATCATTCTAGTTTATACAACGCCAATATTAGAAAGAACTGAAATCGATTAAAGGCAAAATGTTAATAGACCTGAATTGATTAATAGACTTAAAATTTTTAATTTGTTCAGTTGAAATTATTTGGATGTTACATTTACACAAAAATTTTCAAAGGAATTAATTGGTATTGAGATATTAACATTGCATAAATATGTAGTTGTTTATATTGATACAAAAGAAAGAACCTATAGGCTAAATTCGTTTGATTGGCAAGGATGACTTTACAACAGAGCGTAAAAAAGTACCAGTATATTCAGACGACTACAATAAAATCATTAGATCGGCGAAACGTAACTCCGAGAGGCTTTTCTGTGAGAGGGTAGACAGCGTTAGCAACATATCTAAAATAAAAAAGTTCTTCACAAATACTCATATCCAATACGAAACACTGATGGACGACATGGGTAAAAGGATGGAAACTAAGGAGGATACCGTAAGGCTCTTAATGAAAACTTATTTTCCGACTGGTAACGCTGGGCCAACAGAGGATCAGTTACAAAACGAAAATATGATGCATCAAGTACCTTTTACAGATATAATATAATTTATTGTTAAAGAAGGCATAAAAAGCTTCTCTACGTTCATGGCTGCGGACCGGATCACAGTGGACAATTTTCGTCATTTTCGGATCGAAAATCAATAACTTTGTTAATTTGAGAGATATATTTTTAAAAATTTGCACACATAATATAGACAATATTTAAAAGGAAGTGTGAAAATATTTCGGATTTCGCACCACTACATATCCAGTAGTAAGCTTGCAAAATCTGTACTTTTATTTTTTTCTGAAACTGTACTACAGTTTTGACCGAATTGAAAGGTCCAAGTTGAAATATTAGTTTTCTGGAATTTGGTATGCAATTTGCATCCTTAATGGTTAATTAAAATCAATTCATTTATAAGGACAAATTAAAATTATGAGAAAATAAAGTTGAAACACAATTTTATTTTTTGTGAAAAAAACACAATATTTTTATAAATTAAAATTGTCTGTGTGGGGCATTTTCAATAACAACACTGCGTCTTCATCAAGATCTCTACAGGCTATGTGTGTTTCTTTTCTGATGCTAGATATATAAGGATCTGAAGTACATAAAAGTCTCTTAAATACATTCTCATTTGTCGCTATCCTTGATTTTTTTCTGGAATGATTCAATCGGTAGTTTTTATAATCTTTGTTACGCGATTATATATATTATATTATATATATTATATACTCACTTTGACCCGAGGAGCCATCACATCCCCATTTGCAATATAGAGTGAGCTTACGCATATTTTTGTTCTCAACATTGTCAATCATTAAAATTCGTTTGGCAGTATGTTCAAGTAGTTCTTGCAAAGATTTAACTTTTGCTACCGTATTCCCAATTTCAAGAGAATTTGGATAACAATTAAGTTTTTCTCTTTGAATTTTATAGTATGGTGGCATAAGTGGGCAATTATTATTGAGCATGATAATTCTTAAATGGGTATATTGACTTTTAGTTAAGTCGAGATCGAGAAATACACTCAATGCTTCTGTGCTATTCACAGGTTTAACTTCCTCATGCTTCTCTAGGGTTTTCAGTAGTTCCTGCTTCTTCGACTTCTCCATGTACCTTGTTAATTCTACAAGTTTTGCTTCTTCTATTTCTCCAATTGCACGAAGTTTCTGACTGTATGCACTCTGAATATGTTGTAGGCCATTGTCTTCCAAAAGTAAAACATTTTTCCGTCTATTCGTTGAATCAGCCGATTTTTCGTATGTCCCTTTTCCTTAAGAGATTAATGGATTTCATAGCGATGGGCACATTTACACAATATTCTTTATTCAACCAATTTGCGTTATATTTAAAAAATTTCTCTTTTTGCCTTCCTGATTTTAGCCATCGATCATTTATATGCGGTATTAAACCCTTCTGAATATGATTAATTATATATGATACATTTTCATCGTTCAAATGTCCATTCTCGCGCACAAACCGTTCAATAGATTGCACATTTCTATCACTGTTTATATAGACAAGAACCAGATCGGGTAGAGAACACTTAAAGTGCAACATTTTCAAAATTGAAGTAATAGCTCAATGAATGACATATATTATGAATGAATATTTGACAACAAATGCGTCGGCTACTATTAGGAATAATATATTGTTAAAAAAATATTTCGGAAAATACTATGTTAAACCAATTTTTTGCACACCGTTTGAAAAGGAGCAAAAAGGAGCAGCCAATTTTTTGCCACAACTTAGGTTAGGAACGTAGCTTTGAAATTATGCAAAAGTTTGAACCTAGGCAAACGGAGCTAACAACTAAAACCTTAGCTATTGCATACAGCGAATATTCGCTGTTAATTTTTTAAACATTTTGCTACTGAATCCGATTCGTTAGAATATTTCCTACACATAAATCCGCAATTTATGCTCTAAAGTACGTTACACGCCGGGTACATGTATTTTTATATGAGTGTTCAGAATTTTTTTATTTTTTTAACAATCAAAAAATCTGTAAATAGTGGTACTTTTAACGCCTTTTCCGATGAAAATGTTCGGAAATGTTTGCAGATAATCATGACGTGATGTCTTACCTCTGAAATAGTATTAAAAAAATTTAATAATTTCAATGCTTGTGAAAAGTATTTTTGATCAGGCCTTACACTACCATTTTCCACTGTGCGGATGGAGTATTTCCAGCACTTCTGCAGAATGAGGTGGATCTGATGTCAACTCATCTGGCTGGAGTTTTCACTGCATGCCTAAATCATGCATATAACCTACAAAAATTGGCAGGAATCAAGGGAGGTCTTCATACCCAAGCCTGACAAGGCGAGTTATACGACCCCAAAGGTTTATCGACCCATTAGACATGGTAAAATAGCTAATGATAGGAAAAAATTCAAACAACACGGCTATGTCAAAGAAAGAAATGTGAAAAATGGTACCTTTGTGTTGGAGGTACCAAAAGGGTCATGACTATAACGACCATTTTTCACTGGATTGTAGGTACTATAAAACCATTACACTGTACAAAATTTCGACCCTTTATCTGCACACGTATTCAAGTTATAAACTGTTAAATTTTGGTGCAAAATAGTACATTTGTATGGGAGGTACCAAAAGGGGCGTGCCAATTACGCACACTTTTCACTAGACTCTAGGTACTATAAAAGCAATACACTGTACACAATTTCAAGTATTTGTATGAAGTGATATTAAAGCTATAAGTAGTTAACTTTTGGTGCAAAATGGTCCTATTTGTGTGGGAGATACCAAAAGGGGCGTGGAAACTGCGCCCATTTTTCTCGAAGTGATAGCTACTAATAAACAATACTTTGTATGAAATTTCAGAAGAGTCGAATAAGTAGTATAGAAGTTAATAAGAATCAATATTTCACTAAATGTTAACCCTTTGTGTGGGAGGTTCCAGAAGGAGTGGACCAATATGGCCTATTTTCGAACTTAGCCGAAGATATAAGAAAATATTACGGCATACCAAATTTAAAGTCAATCTGTTAAATCGATCTGGGAAATTAGGACTGCACCAACAAGAGTATACTGCACATCTAGCAAATAGACATCCGCATAAAGTATGAGGCTGCCCTCCCATCCAGACGTCTACAAGTGATGGGTGAATTGGTAAATCGAGACCACAGTCGTACCGTCAGAAGATTTCAAAATATTATGTTGGTCGCATTCAAACACCAGAAATCTCCGACCGCGTTCCATAAGTAGGGCTTGCAGCTACCTGTGATTCATGGATGCGTCCAAGCTATGACGAAGGACGGATCTGGAACTTTTTACTGTTGAACCAGAAGTCGATCTTTACTCCCAGACCATAGCACGGTATTTCAAGCGAAAGTTAGAACAATCACTGAGTGTATGAACTGGCTCAGTAATACTACATAGCCTCAATATGCCAATATCTTTACAGATATCCAAATGGCGATCAAAGCTATTACGTCGGAAAGGGTTAAATACAGAACTGTGTTGGACTGTGAAAGAACGATAAATGATTACTCAACACAACTGTGTATATTCTGGATATCAGGACACAGCGGAGTGATGGGAGTAATTAGCTTAGAATTGGAAACACTTCTAAGGATGAGTTGAAGCACACAAAACTGTGTTAAATAACGCAACAGTGGGATAAGCTGCCAAAATACTGTGGGGTGACCCAAATAACAAGAAAACAAGTAGTTTTCTGAAATTAAACAAGCGCAAGATTAGTAAGATGATGATGATGTTCAAAGGGACACTCAAGCTTGCAATCACATCTTCATCGAATAGGACTAGCAGAAAACGACGAATGCAGGGAAAACATCGAAACGATGGGACATTTTCTGTGCCACTTCCCGGCTTCCACACATGCAAGATCCCGATATATCGGGTCCGACATATTGTCAGACTTGACTCATTTCATAGGATATGACTGGAAGATACTGAGAAAATTTGTGTCTAGTACCGATTTTCTGTAAGCCAAGAGGCGTTAAAAATATCATAAATAAGAAGCGTGCAACATGCCGAACCACTGGCTTAAGTGTATGTCCGTGGATCAATGGACATGAGATGTTGAAACGTCTCCTCTCTAACCTAAACATACCTAACTAGCGGCTCGTGGAGCGAACCCAAACAAAAAACAAAAATTTACTGATTGCGAGTATCAGTGTGTCTACTTAGTTCGGTGAAATAGGGTTAGCATAAATTCCTACTAGTTTTATAAGTATTTCAGGCTGATTAAAGTTGAAGACATACATTATTGCTTTTGAATTCTGACGATGATATAGTGGCGTCTATCGAAACTGCAGTCAATTCTACGCAAAAGTTTTGCGAACTCGCACCACTTGTTGTATTTGTTTCTGTTATATTTTTGTCATTGGCAGAATGTAACTGAAACATATATGGTCTCGAACGAAAATAAATTCTGACTGAATAACAAAAAAAGTAAGAAAGTTAAATCAGTTGAGTACAAGTCGGAATTTCACTCAAATCGTGCAGAAATTTTGCAGTTAGGAGTCTTTCGTAGCTGGAAAGAAGTCTATTGAATTTGAACAAATCGTTTCAGATTAAGATATATCTCCCATTTATATATTTCTTCCGATTTGACGATTAAGCCCTATAGAAGCTGCATTTTACATTCATTGACCAATTTCTAGATTCATTGACCAACATTTTAAAGAAAATCTGCCCTATAGATGTTGTAGTGTACATTCAATCGATTTGAAATTTGTCATGCATAATTTGAAGAAAACAGGTTCATAATTAGATATAGCTCCCACATATCGATACCTCCATTCTAAACTATGCTAAGTGCAAAAAGGTAGTTTTTCAGGAGACGCGATCAAAGTTTGATGATTATTTTAAATTTGTGTAGAATTCCGACTTTAAAAAAAGTCTGTTCAGATTTATATACGTTTTGTCTGATTTTGGCTACAATGACAGATATGTACCAAATGTTAATTGTTTAAATTTTAGTTTCAGTATACATTGGATATTTCATTGTTATCCGTTCTTACTGGAGGGTGTAGGGTATCATATAGTCGGCCTCTCCCGACTTTAGTCTTTCCTTCCTAGTATCATACACTCTTCATTTATTTAAAGCAGTGCTATAAAATAACAATTAAAAGTCTTTGCCGGATCCGACTATATGATAAACCACACCATCCAGTCGGAGCAGAATAAGTTGAAGTAAATATTATAAATAATATAGAGGTTAGATTAAAAATTGTGATATAAATATATATAGGTCAGCTACATCTAAATCTAAAGCGATTTTCTTCAACTTTGGCATCGTCCTTTCTCGGTTCAAAAAGCTGTTATTTTCTAAAATTTTTAAAAACATATGTTCAAAAATGGGGATTATGTCGCTTTAGAGGCAAAATCGGGACTTAGTTATTTCTTGGCAACTTTTGCGTTAGCTACACTGTTTTTAGCAGCTCAGATGTTTTCGTGTTTTCATCTGTAAATGTTTTTTCATGTTTAAACATTAAGTTATATAGACCGTTCTATCGAATCAAATAAAGGTTTCATAAATTTTTTTATATACATATATACGAGTACATATCTATATACATATCTAGTCTTTGTATAAATCAGAACCGATGTTCTTAAAATTCGCGTAGTAACGCTCTTGGTTCAAGAAACTGCAAAAACATTTTGAAGTTTGGTCCAGAATTACGTTTTCTTTAGACTTTATACGGAAAATCGGGATATTGGTTTATATAGGGGCCATGTCTAAATCTGAAGTTGGACCCCAAGAAAATACACTCCAAATTGAAAATGAAAGTGCGCCCCAAATCTGGGACCTGTTTACGTTACAAAAACTGATTTAAGAAATTACACACCAATCATGAAATGAAAATAACAACATGAAATGAAAATAAACCCCTAACAAACTGAAAAATGTTCTCTTCGTAAATCTGCGGAGTACGTAATAATACACGTATATATATTTTTATACCCTACACCACACTGTGGTACAGGGTATTATGACTTCGTGCATTTGTTTGTAACACCCAAAAGGAGAAGAGATAGATCCTTTGTTTATTATACCGATCGACTTGTAATCACTTTCTGAGTCGATTTAGCTATGTCCGTCTGTCTGTCCGTCTGTAGATGTATTCTTGTAATCAAAGTACAGGTCGCAATTATGGCCTGATCTTGACGAAACTTTACACATATCTTTTTTTTTTGGCCCAAGGACGATCCATATTTAATTTGGTTAAAATCGGTTCGAATTTTGATATAGCCCCCATATATATGTTACCCCCGATATCACATGTAAGCGCTGTAAAAACTGTATTTTATATCCGATCGGTATGAAATTCGTCAGAAAGAGGTTTCCTATTATATGAATGAACACTTTTAAATTTGGAAGAAATTGGTTCAGATTTAGATATAGCCCCCATATATACTTACCCCCGATTTGACCTGTAACCGCTGTAAAAACTGTATTTTATATCCGATCAGAGCGAAATTCGGCAGAAAGAGGTTTCTTATTACATGAAGGAATACTGCCTAATTCGGAGAAAATCGGTTCAGATTTAGATATAGCTCCCATAAATATGTTACCCCCAATTTGACATGTAGGCGTAGAAACTGTATTTTATATCCGATCAGTACGAAATTCGACAGAAGGAGGTCTTCTTACATGAATGAGTATTCAGGGAAGATCGGTTCAGATTTATATTAAAGCTCCATATATATGTTTCTCCTGATTTGGTATCAAACCGCTATAGAAGTTGTATTTTACTTCCGATCATTAAAATTTTCCAGAAAGATGTTTCTCAATTTAGGAACGAATATTGCTTAATTTAGCGATTATCTTGTCAGAATTAGATAATATGTTTCTACCCATTTACCAATTATTCCAAGTTATTATGGCAATGACCCTTATCGCATTGTTAGGGAGTTGTAGGGTATTATATAGTCGGCCTCGCCCGACTTTCTGCCTTTCCTTACTGGTTTTAATTATAAATCTTTTCCTGCGCGGTCGGCCTACGGCCTGCGGTCTTCGGCCTTATGTCAACGTGGAGCTAATCTTTTATGCGTAGCCTCTCCTGTTTCTAAATTTATAGATAAAAATAAGCCCCAAAAAGGAAACAAAAAATGGAATGAAACCCGAAAATGTAGACAAAAAATTAAAATAAGCCAAAAAAAATTGTTCTTGTTTGACATGTTATTTTTGGGGCCCATTTCATTCCGCCTTGGCAGGGTTTATTGTCGGGGCAAACAACTTTTCTAAATCTAACATGCATATATATGTATGTGACTATATATAAGTCTAAACAGATTTTAATATAATTTGGCAGGGTTATCCATAAAGCTTCTATACCGCTTTAATACCAAATCGGGATGGGATGTACATATAAATGGGTGCTATATATATATCTGAACCAATTTTTACCAATTTCAATAGGCTTCGTCCTTAATGCAAGAAGGACTCTGTACAAAATTTCGTCAAGACCGGAGGTAAATTGCGACCTGTACTTTGGGTACAAACTAAAGACGGACAAACATTGCTTGATCGAATCTGATAGTCATTCTGAGTCCATTGGTATAGTTTAAGGTGCGTCTAGCTCCAATATTTTGAGACGTGAGCCAAAATACACTTATAATACCCTGTACTACAGAGTCCTGTAGGGTATAAATATTGAATTAGTTTGTATTAATTTTGGAACAATCACAGAAGGCTTATGTCGACTCAAAAACATTTTCAAATTACTTGGTGTAAGAACGTCACTACAAAAATTAGCGAAATCTATATTTTTCCCAATAAAATATGTTAATTTATTACAGAAGATCCCAACAAATAATACTATGTAATCCAACATTATGTGATGTAATATAACAGTCACATCTTTTAAACTAATGGATTTATTATTTTTGTAGATCATTGCTTATGCCATAATATAACCGCGGAAATATTTTATATATTTTTCTAATTTTTATACCCTACACCACACCACACAAAGATGTGTATATATTAAAAAGTTCGTGCTTTAGTTCGACTGTTAAATTTTTTAATGTCAGAGACCTTGCTTGTGATGAGTTTTTATTGAATTTGATAATCTATACTAGAAGAAACTGTATACCTTTAACCGAGTGTAATTGCTTCTTAACATCATTATTATATGCCAGATATAAAGTGCTCAAAAACCCCTAAGACATGCGACATGAACAAACTAGAAAATTTCAATGTAATATGTAAATCTACATTTTTCGAAGATGAAGAACAATTCCTTGCTTTTCGTGTAAGATCAATATTTTGAGGTGTTACAAACAAAAACAGGGTATAAGTATCATAAGACAGGAACAAGTATTTTTTTTGTTAAAACTACATGACACATCCTCAATAGTTATTGCGATGAAAATTCCTTTGTTTCATACGGATACTGTAAATGAAAAAAGGATAACAGTCTCAATGATGGAAAATAGAGGACCTGGATTCATTCGTCTATTATTTTTTAAATTAAGCCATTGAGTTTGCCTATTCTTTGCATCGAATGACAGATTGTGACATTCACTGGGAAACTCAGAGTCTTCCTTTTCTTTGTCTTTCTTGTTTTTTCTGTTATCACATACATGTTCTGTTCTGGGATCCATTGCAAGTAGTGCTGCAAGTTCTTAGCGTTATTGTTGTCGTTGGCGACATCATCGTCGTCCTTTAGCATATTCTGACAGTTGTTATCTAAAGTAGCGTCTCTTTTACTGCCACTGCCTTCTGTCTTCCTAGCCATTTCATCCTCATCCAATGTGTTTGTGTGCGTGTTTGTTTGTGTGCGTGTTTGTATGTGTGGTGTGGTGGCATATCCGTGGCCCTTGGATGGGTTTTTGTTATTTTTTTCTTTTTGCTCCAGGATTACATGTGTATTTTGTTGGTAAATATCCTGTGCAATATGTGTGGGCTTTCATGTGGTAGCTGCTGGGGTTGAGGTTGTAATAGCATTTCCTGATAAACTTCGGCACAACTATTTTGCCATTGCACAAGTATGTCGTAGACGTTTACGGCCTAAAGGCTTTCTTGATTTTCTTGTCGTCCTTCTTACCTTTTTGCTGAGTTTTCTTCTTACATCATAACCCTCAAAAGTAATGTTTTGCACAGTGATTTTTTAAGGAGAACATTATTGATTCCGACATAGGATTATAACAAAAAGTAAAGTAAGGCAGATTGGACAATGTGATACGCTGCAACGCCTTGATATATCAAATAGTTGATCTAGATCTGATACGATGAAATTAGTCCGCAGTTTTAATTCTTGGATCAAGAAACTACTATGGCTTCTATAAAGTTTAGATGCAAAAACCGTTGAACCGATTTTAACAAAATTCAATAGTGATCATCATTGATTTTTAAGATTAGGAAAAGTTTATTATAGCCGCAAACAACTATCCTGTTTCAAATCTTGTAGAGATTAGATGAAAATTGTGGATTTTATATATGGGGCCGATTTTCGTGAAAATTGGCAGATGTCGTTACTGCCTCATAAATCTGTTGTGTGCTAAATTTGCCTAAAAATATGTCGTATATATCGCTTAACTGCCTAATCGGGAAGTACTTTATATATTAATAAGGGGCTATATCGAAATCGGACCCGATTTTAGCCAATTTCAATAGGCTTCGTCATTGCTACTGATTCTGAGTCGATCAGTGTACTCTAATTTGGGTCTATTGATTCTGAGTTGCTGCGATTCTCAGTCGATCGGTATACTTTATGTTGGGTCTAACTTCTGTATTTATAGGCGTTACAAACATTTTCTAAAAAACAAACGTACCGTGACACCTGTATGAAAAGAATTTCAAAAAGTCGGTCTGAACAACTTATTCGATCACATCATTACTTCATTCAATTGCTCTCTTGAAGAAGCCTGACCAAAACTAAGGCAGAAGGTAAACTAAAGCACAGTTGTGGAACTCTGGGCTAAATCTAGGGAGAGAACAAGCTAAACCTACTATGGCCACCAATGACTGGGATGCCTATAAAGACCAACTCAAAATCTACAAGAAGGAGCTTGGAAAGCGCAAAGGCGTTCTTGGCACATTTTCTGTGGAGAAGTGGAAAAGGTCCCGCATGCCGCAAGGATGAGAAAGATATTATCGCACCCTGTATTATTTGCAGATTGAGGCAAATAACTGGACAAAAAACAGCGAAAAGCGTCATCAAATGTTCTGCTCGACACACATCTCCCAGGGAACTCAGCAACAGAACCCAAAGATTAGTAGGACCAACAAGTGGACTGCTAGCGTCGCTAGTTTGCTGACTGAGAAATCCAGAATAAGCTGGGCGATTAACAGCTTAGAGCCCTTCAAATCATCTGGACCAGACGGCAACACTCCAGCACAAATGCAGAAAATGTTTAAGTATTATCCCCTGGTTGGAGAAAATTTGTGAAGGCAGTATCAGGCTCTCATACATCCGCAAACCCAAAGCCAAACCAGGAAAGATATCACACACTAGGCCAAAAGACTTCAGACCAATTAGGCTACCCTGCTTCCTATTGAAAGGTCTGGAAAGATTTTTAGATTCGGAAAACCTGGATACAAAACTTCTGTCGGGGAACCAACTTGCTTGAAACGATATAAATTTGGCATCTCTTGACATAGAAGGAACTCTACACAACATTCATTCAGATGCTGTAATTGCGGCAATAGAATAACTCAAGGCCGGTTCAACAGAAGAAGCATAACAGCAAATCTTGGGTCAACAACTCTAACAACGTTAGTAAATAAAGAGACCCCACCATGAGGAGTACTGTCTCCACTAATTTGGAACCTAGTGATAAATGAAATCTTGCTAGGTCTAGAACGATGTGCCTGCAGATCGTGGTATATGCGGACTATATGGCAATCGCAGTAACTGACAAATTCGAAAGCGTCCCACAGACATCTTGCAGATGGCTCTGATCAAATTAGCTAGATGGGCCAGAGACAGCGGTTTGGGCTTTAACCCAAACAAGACAGAATTGGTTATCTTTACTAGGATGAATAAGGTCCCACATGTGCTGAGTCTCTACAAGCCCTACTCAATATACTGTCGATTAATATTGTGACAAAAGGAAGATGCAACTAGAGCAGCGTTTAGATTAAACTACCTATCGATGTGAAGTTACAGGAACTGCGGCCAAATGAGGATAACAAAGTATAGTGCTATAGAAACAGACCGAGTGGACTATACGAGTATACCAAGGGTTTGCACCTTCGAGAAGAATCATATCACTATGATACCAGCCACATATGAATGGGTAATAGAGACCATCTCCACATTTATACGGATGTTTCGAAGCTTAATGTAAGGTTGGTTTCGGAGCACATTGTAAAGAATTCAGTCTTGGTATAGCCCACAAACTTCCAGATACCTGCAGTGTCTATCAACCAAAATAATGTCAATATGGGATCTCTCCAAGTGGCTGAGTCGCAACATTGTACCCAACACTGACTTGTCATTTACCGACTCAGCCAGGCTGCCATCAATTTTATGGAGGCCACATTCATAAATTAACAATGGGTGCCTAGGCATAGGGATATCCCGGGAAATTCCAAAGCCGATTAACTTGCTAGCAACGAAATTACAAATTCTGGAAGGATTTGCATATCCACATCCAAGTTTTGGCTTAGGTAAGAGACAATCAGGCTGTCCAACGAAAGATGGACAGATATCGGAACCTGTAGGGAAGCTAGACAAATCTGGCCAAGATATGACCTGAGAATGTCAAAATATCGCCCTGAACTAGAGAGGAAAAGGCTGTCTACGTTAGTGTCAGTTCTGAAGGGATACTGCCTGATTTGGTAAACGAATCTTTCTAGGTAGTTTACAAATCTTTCTGATGCCGATATTAGTACTATCGACAACTTTGTATATCAAACAGATTGGTTTCGATGAAGGAGCATTTCGGCCCGTGGTAACATTAGGGACATAAACAGGTCTTTGTGAGCTGGTAAATAATGGTTGCCATCACAACCTAAACACGATAAATAAGATGTCCTCTTTCGATAACGACAGCAGAGCGTTAATGTGTTTGGAATTTAGGGAGGGCCTCATCGACCTGACTATATACAGTTTCTGACTAGTGATCACGCGTCATTTGTTGCCAGATGGACACTATTTCTCAAAAATAGTTGTACTTCGCTAGAGGCAGGACCTGTTTGATAAAGTTCTGTCATACTTGGTGGCATCGAAATGTTTCTTATTTTCCAAGTTTATTTCGTGAAGTTCTCTACCCTTTAAGGTCAAGTTGTTTGCCAGCTCATTTCCTGTCTCTCCGCTGTGTACTGGTCCCCAAAAGATCAA
This sequence comes from Eudasyphora cyanicolor, assembly GCA_963930755.1. Classification (NCBI taxonomy): domain Eukaryota; kingdom Metazoa; phylum Arthropoda; class Insecta; order Diptera; family Muscidae; genus Eudasyphora; species Eudasyphora cyanicolor. Next base: position 153,378,775 of record OZ005737.1, read on the forward strand.
CATGTGTTGAATAATCAACAATTACTCTTTTACTGCTGTTTAAGTACGATTTGGTTGAATTTCGTTGACATCATTAATTTCTTACAGTGCATATATTTATTTTACATTTATCACACATTCATGCTCGTTAAAATCTTCCTACTACTTTTTTTCTACATCCTTGTAATATTAGCTTTGCAGATTTTAACAGGTGACGATTCGTTTTCTTGATCTTGACACTTGCTCCGCCACCACTCTCCATCTTAGACCGTCGCTCGAGTAAGTACATCTTGCTGTACAAATCTAAATAAAAGTAAATCTTCGTTAACAAACTAAGCACTAAAAACAACAACAAACCTACAGGCACCTTGCCTATTGTTATTAGAAAAAACTAAACATCGTCTTTTATTTATTCTGTCAAACACAGATCGGGATTTGAACTTTTCGGCCGTTAGTGCTTTGATCGCCATTTGGCTACCTTCTGAAGATGTTAGCGTCCTAAGGGTTTGTGGTGTTACTGAACCAGTTCATATACTCCATGATTGCAAAAACTTCCGCTTGAAAGACCCTGTTATGGTCTAGGAGACGGAAGTAAATTCGGCTTCTTCGGTTCATCAATATAATTTCCCAGTCCAATTTGTCTCTCAAGTTTGGAGCCATCGGTTTTGCTGTTAGTTCCCGCTCAACCAAGTACAACCAGTCCTGTCTTGTACATACAAAAACATTAATCTAATTGTTTATCGATCCCATTTGGGTACGTCCTCTGAATGTGGGGGAATCTTATTCGGTTTACTCGACTGAGATTTCTTTAAAAATTCCCAAAATTACGAAAGAATTATTTTCCACCTACCCAAATCTCTTTTTCAAATATTCTATTCAAAATCACTGTTCGTCAGTTGGATAAATGTCTGTCATACAAGTACCATCAAAATCTCTGCCACTCCTTTCAGCAGTGAGAGGGTGTACTTTCTTGCGTGTATGTTTCAATGGATGGGGGCGTGTGTAGTTAGGAACCTATGTAAGTGCCATAAAGGAGTAGCGGAGCGTGTACCCAACAATGTCTACTTTATCTTCTTGAACTTCCCTTTTTAACATTTCCACTTCTCTTGGTTGATGGCGATGACGGTGGATATGTTGGTGTTGTTATTTTAGTTGTTTCCCATCCAAGGATCACATCATGGTATACAAAAAAGACAGCTCAACAAGAGACTTCCTTCTGCTATTTTACTTTCTAATTGTCTCGGGACGGGCGGCGGATGTCTGTCCAAAGCACCAACAAACTGACTAACAAGTAAAATAAAATAAATATGAAGAAAACAAAGAACTCGTCGAAAGCAATCGTTTGAATATGGCAGAAATATTGGATTGAAATGTACTTATCATATTTTTTCATCATCATCATCATCGTCGTAGTCATCGACAACGCCATAGCCATCATTTCATCGTACTCCACCACTACTATTGATGATATGGACTTATCATAAATGTTACACAAAGATAATATCATTAGCAGATTAATGCCAACTCAACTCATGTCAACACCAATCCGGACCGACCGACAACGGCGGAAGTTCTCTCGTAAATGGCCTACTCGGGAGAAATAATACAATATTTTATGGCTGGCATTATGTTAAGACCCTAACTGAGTGATGTGATGAAGGTTCTCCAATGGCTTGTTATCGAATTCACACAAATATTACCTACACATGTATGAATTCGTAATAATATACATATTTTTGTGGATAGGCCTTTTGAATTTGTCCAAACGAGGAGAAATAGGATAGTCCTTGATTTTTAAGCCTTAACGAATCCAATTTGTTCCACCTCAGATATCTGGAGAAAGATGAAAACTTAATCAATTATTGTTTGTTTTTTTGAGTAACAAGCTTAAGAGTAGTGTAATCTTTGGTTGCTAAGGGTCTTCCATTAAGAGCTTCCTTTTTTACATTAGGTTAGGTTAAGAGTGACAGCCTGTATAACAGATTCACTTAGACTATACAATCAATTGTGTTACCACAGGGGCGTGAGGGAAAACATAAGTCTGATTGCTTTAAAAAGCTCAAAAGCTGTCGGACTCCAACATCAGACAAGTTAGCTGATTCCCCAAAGAAATGAGGGCCAAAGGCTGCATGCCGCCTTCTAAAGAGAGCTGGGCACAGACACAGTAGTTGTTTATTGATTTTTTTCCATAACAAAGATAAACAATTAAAAAATTGCGTTTATTGTGTAGGAAATGAAAGATAAGTTCCTTAGTTTTTTATTCCTAAATATAAATGTGTACTTTAGTGTAATCTTCGATTTTTTGAAAGAAATCAATCAATTATTTCATTGATTTTGACTTCATCTTTCTATATAGACATCAAAGCCAGATAAGATAGCCTTTCTCCTTCCATTCTTCTTAACGTCGAGAAACTTCGCTCAGCAGATACCGTTGTCAAAGGTATTCTTATCATTCTTCTGCTTCTAATAATCAATCCATATACTTATTTCAGCTAAAACAGATTTTGCTGAATTTTTTAAATCGTTTTTGTAAAAAAGTGTGACTTCTTCGAAATCTTCCTTTATTAGATTTACAACTCGTATCGGAACGATATTAAAGGGACTTGTAATTATAGCTTCATGTTCGGAAAATCTATTATTTAAATGTGATATTACTTCGTCCAGATATGGTATGAACAATGTTGTCCTAAAATACGCCTTGGCATCTGAACCCTATACTTTTGAGTGTCTACTCTTCTAGGTAGTGCTGCTTCTATTCCAAAACTTGTTGTGTAGATTCTTCAAAAAGTTTATCAAACTCCGCATCTGAATTTCTACGCATGTCACTTAATTTAGTCGTTGCCAATTTTATGATTTCGTAAGCCTTTATTATATCTAGGTTAATCGTTTGCAACTACCGTGATAAGTCCTGTGTAATGGCCAAAACCGTACCGATTATTATAAAGTCAAATTTACATACACGGTTGTGCAAACTCATTCCATCACTGCAACCTACATGTTAAAAAGGTAGATAGATAAGAAATCATAAATGTAATTATACCCTACACCACACTGTGGTACAGGGTATTATAAGTTTGTTTCACGGCAGATGTTTGTAACACCTGAAAATAACACAGCTAGACCCACCTTAAAGTATACCGATCGACTCAGAATCACTAGCTGAGTCGATTTAACGATGTCCGTCCGTCCGTCCGTCCGTCTGTCTGTCCGTGTAAAGTTGTTATTCGACTACAGGTCGCAATTTCACTCCGATCGTTCTGAAATTATGCAGTTTAGAGTATTTCGCGGCTGTTAAGATCGCTATTGAATTTGGTTGAAATCGGTTCAGATTTAGATATAGCTCCCATATATATCTTTCGTCCGATTTGGCCCTTTAGTCCTATAGAAGCTGTATTGTACATCCAATCGATTTGAAATTTAGAATGGTAGAGTTTCTTGATCCATGAACCAACATTGCCGAATTTGAAGAAAATCGGTTAAGATTTCGCTATAGCTCCCATATATATGTTTCGTCCGATTTGGCCCTTTAGTCCTATAGAAGCTGTATTTTACATCCGATCGTTTTGAAATTTAGAATGGTTGAGTTTCCTGATCCATGAACCAACATTGCCGAATTTGAAGAAAATCGGTTAAGATTTAGCTATAGCTCCCATATATATGTTTCGTCCGATTTTGCTCTTTAGTCCTGTAGAAGCTGTATTTTACATCCAATCAACACTACCGAATTTGAAGAAAATCGGTTAAGATTTAACTATAGCTCCCAATATGTGTTTCGTCCGATTTGGCCCTTTAGTCCTATAGAAGCTGTATTTTACATCCGATCGTTTTGAAATTTAGAATGGTAGAGTTTCTTGATACATGAACAAACATTGCCGAATTTGAAGAAAGTCGGTTAAGATTTAGCTATAGGTCCCATATATATGTTTCGTCCGATTTTGATCTTTAGTCCTGTAGAAGCTGTATTTTACATTCAATCATTTTGAAATTTAGAATGGTAGAGTTTCTTGATCCATGAACCAACACTACCGAATTTGAAGAAAATCGGTTAAGATTTAGCTATAGCTCCCATATATATGTTTCGTCCGATTTGGCCATTTAGTCCTATAAAAGCTGTATTTTACATCCAATCGTTTTGAAATTTAGAATGGTAGAGTGAACCAACACTACCGAATTTGAAGAAAATCGGTTAAGATTTAGCTATAGCTCCCATATATATGTTTCGTCCGATTTGGCCATTTAGTCCTATAAAAGCTGTATTTTACATTCAATCGTTTTGAAATTTAGAATGGTAGAGTTTCTTGATCCATGAACCAACACTGCCGAATTTGAAGAAAATCGGTTAAGATTTAGCTATAGCTCCCATATATATGTTTCGTCCGATTTAGCCCCTTAGTCCTATAAAAGCTGTATTTTACATCCAATCGTTTCGAAATTTAGAATGGTAGAGTTTCTTGATCCATGAACCAACACTACTGAATTTGAAGAAAATCGGTTAAGATTTAGCTATAGCTCCCATATATATGTTTCATCCGATTTGGTTCTTTAGATCCAATCGTTTTTATACCCTACACCGCACTGTGGTACGGGTTATTATTTAAGTATAAAATGTCCCAAAAGTAAATTTATGTAAACAATTTTTACATGAATTAAAAATTTATATATCAGAGTTATTCAATATTACGAGAGTGGTGTAGGGTATTATATAGTCGGCACCGCCCGACTTTAGCCTTTCCTTACTGGTTTTTTCCTTAAAAAAGTAGGGAACCTCGAAATGGATCACGCTATATATTTACATCCGGATTTGGCATTTAAGCGGTATATAAACTTCATTTTCTGGTAGATCTTTATAAAATTTGTCACAGAAAAGTTCAATGAGGGTAGGTTAGGTTAAGTTAGGTTGAATAGAGGAGACGTTTAAACGTCTCATGTCCATGGACATACACTTAAGCCAGTGGTTCGGCCTGTTGTGCGCTCCTTATTTATGATTTGTATACCCCACGGGTTACAGAATATCGGTTCTAGCCACGTACCGATTATCTAATCAATGAGGGTATGGGGTTATATCGTTATATCTGTTTGGAACCGCAATTCTGAATTGTTCTAAGTTCAATTCAAATTCTGCATCGTTTTCGCTAAAATCTTTTCCAATGATCATTTTTGACATTACTCCGTACCATACTGAGCATCTAAGAGAGTGCATTTGATATTCAACAATTCGATACCTCTATTCTAAACAATGCTAAGTGCTAAAAAGTAGTTTTTCAGGAGAGACGATAAAAGTTTGATGATTTTTTGTAATTTGTGTGGAATTCCTTTATAATGCAAATCGAATGTCCTGCACTATTTTGTGAATAATTTTTGATTGGGTTGACTGATAAACACCAAATTTTGACTGTAGATTTATAAATTAAAAATGGAATCTCCCTAAAAACATGCTAAGTGGAGTAGGCTACTCTTGGATTTTTTGCGTCCCATATTTATACCCTACACCACACTGTAGTACAGGGTATTAGACAGCTAGACCCACCTTAAAGTATACCGATCGACTCAGAATCACTAGCTGAGTCGATTTAACGATGTCCGTCTGTCCATGTAAAGTTGTTCGTCGACTACAGGTCGCAATTTCACTCCGATCGTTCTGAAATTTTGCAGTTTAGAGTATTTCGCGGCTGTTAAGATCGCTATTGAATTTGGTTGAAATCGGTTCAGATTTAGATATAGCTCCCATATATATGTTTCGTCCGATTTGGACCTTTAGTCCTATAGAAGCTGTATTTTACATCCGATCGTTTTGAAATTTAGAATGGTAGAGTTTCTTGATCCATGAACCAACATTGCCGAATTTGAAGAAAATAGGTTAAGATTTAGCTATAGCTCCCATATATATGTTTCGTCCGATTTTGCTCTTTAGTCCTGAAGAAGCTGTATTATACATCCAATCATTTTGAAATTTAGAATGGTAGAGTTTCTTGATCGATGAACCAACACTACCGAATTTGAAGAAAATCGGTTAAGATTCAGCTATAGCTCCCATATATATGTTTCGTCCGATTTGGCCCTTTAGTTCTATAGAAGCTATATTTTACATCCAATCATTTTGAAATTTAGAATGGTAGAGTTTCTTGATTCATGAACCAACATTGCCGAATTTGAAGAAAATCGGTAAAGATTTAGCTATAGCTCCCATATATATGTTTCATATGAGCGCCCAGTAGGCGAGTTGGTAGCGTACTCGCCTATGAGTTTGGGGGTCGTGGGTTCGATTCCCACCAGAGGCTCTGGTCTGTCGCTGCAAATCTCAGCCATATGGTCTTTGTAACCCGGCCTTTCCCTGGACCTTAAAATTAGAATATAAATTTACTTTGTATTGTAATTCATATAAATAAATAAATAAATAAATAAAAAATATGTTTCATACGATTTGGCTGTTTAGATCCAATCGTTTTTATGCCCTACACCACACTGTGGTACAGGGTATTATTTAAGTATAAAATGTCCCAAAAGTAAATTTATGTAAACAATTTATACATGAATTACAAAATTTATATATCAGAGTTATTCAATATTACGAGAGTGGTGTAGGGTATTATATAGTCGGCACCGCCCGACTTTAGCCTTTCCTTACTGGTTTTAACTTAATTTTCGCCATATCTGGTTATCATAAATTTAAAGCCAACCAATAGTTACACCGGTCGACAAAAACAAAATTTTTTTGGGGGGTTTCTGTTTTAATGCATAGATTCTGATTCTAGACGTCAAAAAACTTCAAAATCTCCAATCTTAGCTTTTAAAGTTAGTTTTTGTAAATTTGACATCGAGACATCGGGCCCCCCTCTGGATACGTCCCTGGCGTCATTAAATGTAGTATAAGATTTAATGTCTCAGTTGATGTCGTTCTCAGTGCTCCAATGATACATATCGAGCCATTAGAGCAAATCTATCGTAAACGACATTTTATCGAAACATTTTTTATAATTTTTATGATTCCTTAGTCCATGTGTCAAAACGTCGTGTATCACCAGAATCTTAAAACTGTAAAAAACACACTAAAAAAGTGGATGCTGCATTTTATCGTAAGTGATTGTTTAATTTTTTTTTGTGAAAACGATTTATTGTAAGTCGCATATTACGCAAACTACTGCGGCCACCGCAAATGCGTTGCGATATCGACGAAATTTTGCATACCCTCTGAAAAAAATGTCTCCTGTAGTTCCAAACATATTACGCTTAAAATATATGTATAGTTTAAATAAATATATATAATAAATATAAATATATATATATATTTAAACTATAAAATAATTATAGTTTAAATACATATATAATATAATAAATATATATATAATTTAACACAAACAAATATTATGTATTTGGGAATATGTTTTTATAAATAAATCTGTGCTTCCATCTTGGTTATATATTAGTTGGGACTATTATTTCCGAAACAAAAATTAAGTTTTGTTTGAGAATTCAGAAAATATAACAATACCTTAATTCAAAAATAATTTTTTAGAAACTATTAATGTTTGTATAACTCCTTTATAATTGCAACTTGTTTGATCTTGGATAAGAATTAATTGTTTGAAGGATTGACAACAAACATTGACTTTGAATATTTAGAAATTAAAAATGAGTGCTTTAAAACAAAAGCTAATGCTGTTTATAACTAGAAGGTGTAATTCGAAACCAAGGAAAAATTAAAACTACAATTCAAAAAAGTCTGCAAATTTAAAAATTTTTTTAAACAGAATGTATTTAGATAAATTCCTAGCAATACTTTTATTTCTATCTAAAAATATATTTTATTTGAGAAAATTAGTTCGCAAATATATTTAGTTTTTTTTTCTACATGTGCAAAAATCAGTAAGTAAATTTTATCGTAAGCGCCATAAATCGCTTGAAAACAACATGAATTGTTGTGGTTTTTTGTTACCGTTAGATATGTGAGAGAAATATGTGGTTCAAAACATTTCAGTTTTGTTTGATGGCACGATATAGTTTGTTACTTGTGTTTCGAAATAAACAAAAATAACCTCTGCTATTTGCCGTTTGTGAAAGATTTGCGCTCATGGCTCGATATAGCAAACATTAGCTGAACCTTGTTTAGTACCGCGCAGAAGGTAAATTTCTGTAGAGCTGTCCACCAGACGACAATGACATAGAGCATTCACGGTTTGGCTACTGCCGTATACTACTCGTCAGAATGTTGGGTTTGAAGTGAAACTTCTTATCTAGTAAAATACCTATGTTTTGTGCGCTTTCGGAGAAGGAAATTCAATACCCCTTATTGAGACAGGTGTAACTGTTGGTGCCTTATTTCTCCTGGTGCAAAGAACTAGTTCCGGCTTAACACCAATACCATTATAGGAACCCCATTTTACGGTTGTAGGAAGGGCCGGCTGTAGGATGTATCGAAGAGTACTCGGAAAAAAGAGGAGACAGAATACCCCCTTGGGCGTTCTGCTGCTGACAAATCTATGGATGTTAGTTGACCCTAAGCAAGCTGAAATGCATATCTTAATCGGATGGTTATGAATGAACCAACTTATATTGCTATAAACCCCCAGGTTTGCTAGAGCCGTAATAATAGCAGTTGGGTTAATGTCATTGAAGAAGGCCCCCTCCATATCTAATGGTGGTTTCGATTCTGAAAAAAATGTTGCCCCTTCGACGGGAAGTTCTGAAAAATATTTGACTTTTTGCTGGTGTAGCTCCTCGAATTAAGCTTAGATCCCATTTAAAAATCCAAAATGTGGTTCACCATAAGAAAGCTATTTCTTAACAGAGAGGGATTCTTCAATAAAGCTGACTAGATCATGCAGAGCAGTTGCGGTTGACTTGCCCTTGCCCTTGCTGCAGGCATGCTATTGATTGGACAGTAGCCAGTGATCAATTTTAATTCTAAGGTAACTATACTTAAATTTGTTTTATCAGAAATCCTAAGATCCAGTTTGGGACCTCGTTCCTTCTTTTGGGTTAAAAATAACCTTAGTTTCTCTTAATTTTGTTTGTATGTATGTCTGATGGACACATCCTGTGTAGATTTCTCTGCACAAGGGAGCAATTGCTTCGGCCACAGCCTGTAGCTCCGCCGGTGAGACTTTTTCTGGTGCTGACGACTTAAAAGATTAAAAGCTTTTGATAACCCTAAGAACTCTAGATTCGATTACAATCTCGGTGGCGCCCTCTGATGGCTGCACTTCAAAGGAATCAAAAATTTAAGTATTCAATGCCTCTTTAGAATTCCCCGGGAAATGTGTATCCAGGAGCACTCCCAGCGATTTATGTAGGATTTATCTAGAGCCCTTCTTAACACTTTTTGTACCTCCTGAGTTCTTCCTTATATGTGTACCAGTCCTGTGGGCCCCTGGTAACCTTTGTCCTATTAAATAGTTTCCTACAGCACTTTTTCAGTATAACTAATTGTTTGCCCCGTGGCTGTAGTTTGAGGCATGCGGCTTTTAAGGAAGCCATCTCTTGTATATCCCGGATAGTTTGCATTTTCGTTTCAGGTCTTTTTGGAAGAAATCTGTTCTCCCAATTTGCACTCCTAGTATTGGGTAGGATGACGGTATTAGCAGGCTTCGCATTCCTGCAGAGGCTAATACATATGGTCGGAAAAGCTATGAGCGCTCAAAACATTCCAGTCAGGAATCCTTCCACTTAAATTATTGGACGCAAGGGTGACATCGAGAACCTCCTGCCTGTTTGTAGTTATGATGGTAGGTTCATGCTCTCTATTACAAAGCACAAGGTTACTACTTCTAATACTCATATATTCGATAAGTAATTCGCCCCTTTCGTTGATGTCAGTACATCCCCACATATGACGGTGTACATTGACATCACTACCCACAATAAGGATTTCATTATTTTCGTTTGCCGCTCCTACCAGTGATTTCAATGCACAGGGTGGCGTCTCGGTGTCATGTGCCATATAAACGGAAAGAAACCAAAAATGGGAGTTTTCTACCTCAAGGCTGGTTGCTTCTATGTCGCCACTACTAAACTTCTTTTAGAAAAAGGTATATACGTATATTACGGTTGGCACTACGTCTTCCATTACCTGTACCTTGAAGAAGTTTAAACTCTGCCATCCTAAGCCCACAAACCATATCTCCTCTCAACCACGGTTCCTGGATTAGGACCAGGTATACCTCTCGTTGCATTAGGTTTGATTTAAAGTCAGCTGATGCAGCTTTAGAGTGGTGGATTCCTCTGATACCGTGATGAAGAGCTTCTCGACACATCCAACACGTCGGAAAAGGGTGAAACGCAAGTTCCCGCTATATGACGCTTGCGACGAGGAGGAAGAGTATTTTTCGAATTTCTTCCATTATCGATTTTGTACACCTTAAGTGGGATTTGCTGAAAACATATGACACCTTGCCATTACACTTGACGAGGTGGGATACAGACTCGATATTCAATATTAGTACTGCTTACCTCCAAGGCCCATCCGCCGCATCCAGTCGATAGACCTTCCAGTTACCAGTTGGAAGCCCGGCATTGCAAACTTTCAGCATCTTAGTCAAGGATTCCACATCGGCTGGTATATGATATAGTCGGAATCTATGCATGTGCACTGGGCCGAGACGGGATGTCCTCCTTGTTGACAACATCCAGTGTCGAACCCGGCCACATTTTACCAATCGTCTTCAAAGCGCAGCGGCAGCCCTTTACAGAGCGCATATTTCTAAACCATTCTGAGCCTATGGCTCTTCTAAATAATGACCAACATCTGTGAACTGTTTGCTCGTTCTTGAGGGTCGTCGAAATGTCCAATCTTCGTTTTCCTTATAAAGAGAGAGATTTCTGTTTTGTTCGGGTTTACGTTTAGACCTTTGATCGAGCCTATTTTGACAACAGTTTATAGTCTTCTGGAAATTTGATTTGGAATCTTCTCCCAGAAATTTTATAACGACGTCTGCGTATCAAACTGTTTTAAGTCCCTCATCAGTTAGGATCCTTAGGAGATTGTTTACAGTTGTAACCCACAGGAGTGGTGATAATATACCCTCCTTTGGTGTTCCCTGTGCTACTCTGTCCCTTATTTTTATGTCGTGCCTTCCACAACTTATCTACCTGTTCATAAGCATTTGGCTTATCGAGTCAAAATATATTAAGGAAAAAGATTAATTAAAGAGGTTTTTATGATCAGAAATGCTGTTTACAGAAAGTAATAGACTACTAAGTGCGAACGGAGGAATATAATGTTATACTACTTCACACAGAGATGGTCCAATGTGTTTTAATATCGGAGTTCCAATGATAACCATTGGCCATTTTTCCAGGTTCAGTTTCTAGAATAAAATACCCAAGACATTTCATAAAAATCGGTAGAAGAATGCGATTCTCGAGCGCTAGGGTGAACAATTGGGATACTGGAATATATGGTGCTCTTTATTAATCGAGGAGAATCCACCTAAAAATGTTCATCATTCACACACACAACAATTTTCGGAAACATTTTCTTTATTTCTCAACATAATCTCTTTTTAGTTCGATTCCAGCGCTTTTCAACAATTTCTATATATTAAGAATTATCTAGCTCCTGAAAATAGCCATCAACCGCAACCTCCACCACTTCATTGCTGACAAATCTTTTTCCGCCGAGTCATTTTTTCAATTTTGAAAACAAAACCAGTAAGGAAAGGCTAAAGTCGGGCGGGGCCGACTATATAATACCCTACACCACTTTCGAAATATTGAATAACTCTGATATATAAATTTTGTAATTCATGTATAAATTGTTTACATAAATTTACTTTTGGGACATTTTATACTTAAATAATATTTTATACTTTTATACTTAAATAGTACAGGACCACAGTGTGGTGTAGGGTATAAAAACGATTGGATCTAAAGAGCCAAATCGGATGAAACATATATATGGGAGCAATAGCTTAATCTTTACCGATTTTCTTCAAATTCAACAATGTTGGTTCATGGCTCAAGAAACTCTACCATTCTAAATTTCAAATTTCTATAGAACTAAAGGGCCAAATCGGACGAAACATATATATGGGAGCTATATATAAATCTGAACCGATTTCAACCATATTCAATAGGGATCTTTACAGCTGCGAAATACTCTAAACTGCTAAATTTCAGAACGAACGGGGTGAAATTGCGACCTGTAGTCGACGAACAACTTTACATGGACAGACGGATGGACAGACATGCTTAAATCGACTCAGCTAGTGATTCTGAGTCGATCGGTATACTTTAAGGTGGGTCTAGCTGTGTTATTTTCAGGTGTTACAAACATCTGCCGTGAAACAAACTTATAATACCCTGTACGATACCACAGTGTGGTGTAGAGTATAAATAATCCGAGGGAGCTAAATCTGACGAGTATTTGGCCATCGCAATAGTGGATGTGAGAAAATGCGGCACCCATCTTGCGCACAGCTTTCTCATCATCACCGTCAATATGCGACGTATTGCTCACGAACCTTCAACCGACGGTAATCTAATACCATGTGGTGGATTTTTTTAACAATTTCTGACGTGGACACCTCAATTGGTCGACTACTACGGTGTTCGTCTTGGCAGCTCGTACGACCCGGTTTAAACTCTGTCAACCAATATTTTATAGTTGTAAACGAAGGAGCGGACTCCTCAAAAGAAGAATCTATTTTGGTTTTAATATTGGTTGGACAGATGCATTTCAAATGAAAGTATTGTATTACATATCGGTGACCAATTTTTCCATGTTTACAAATTCACTGAGATCGTTTACTTCTGAGTGCTCAAAAAAAACTAAACAACGTTGCGCCTTGAATCTTTAAACTTATGTTTTAGAAGGTTGACACTTTTAACGAAAGTAATTTTTTTCAAACTACTACAGCCATGTATACTTGTATGTCGGAGCGCCGAATTTTGGGACCGCCCACGTAAATACAGCTTATACTTATTTATTTTCTAATAACATTCATTTGGATATACACTGCGACAGCATTTTATGGGCTCACCTTTTCGGTCCGGCACTTTGCCTTTACTCATGAAAATGTTTGGTTCTTCTCTGCCTAGTTATTTTTAAATTTAATAATTTACACCAAACGTAATTTGGTTTTCTAATTATGTATTAGAAAACCTATTACTCTAGAGAATTTGCTCAATTCTGTCAAATTCCAATATATTAAAATATTGTAAACTTTGTTAATAGCAAGTCCAGCCTCATTAGTTACTTTTTTTCAACATTTGCCTGTACTTATGTCGAAATTTATGGGGCGGTGCAACAACATTAAATACTACAAAGTTCATATTGTAATGTCTGTCTGCATCCTTAATAAGCCAATTTAAAGAGAAATAACCAATTGCGAGGGAGGGCCATTCATATCGTTAACAAAAGAAAAAAGTGAAAAAGAAAAAATAAACAGCCATTAGTATTGAGATATGAAAAAACTCTAAAACGGCGAAAAAAGTTAACAAAAGCAAGAGTGATAAAGATAAAAATAGGCCAATTTCATCGTTCTTTGGCAGAGAATTTGCTTCTTCTGCTTGGCCAAATAACATTTTCGATCGGAAACGGAAAGAAATACATTTTCACAAAAAGTACAAGAACAGATACAACACAATTCCAAAAAACTCAGAAAAAAAGGAGAAGAGCTACGCACACACACAGACTCACAGACAACAAAACAAAGCCAATACAAACCGCAAAACTAAATTGTGTTAATGGCTGTAAAATTCTTACCCAACAACAGATATGGTTGCAGTCATATACGAAGACGTACAAACCTACAACTGCAAACTTAATATGGGGCTTTGCATATCAACAAATCGTAATACAATGTAAGGTATAAATAGCTGTTTATTTAGTCATAAAAAAACATTCGTGCGTATGACTTGGATTCCGAAAGTGCTGGGTTCGATTGCCAACCAGGGCACACGAAAAATTGAACAGCACAATTCACACAAAAGTCACGGGATACCCTCCCACTATAACAACAGACATAACATCATGACGAATATTAATAGAAATGCAGCATTTCTAGTGGAGAATAGAAACGGCAAACTCAAATAACGTTCATTCCCTAAGATTAGCAGAACAATGTTAATTAACATCCGGATAACATTGAGTAGGATGGAAATATCACAAGGTTCCCGTGACAATCGGATATATGCCGGAACGAAGTCTGTAACAAAAAATAAACTTAAGGATTATCACCTCAGCGTCTCCAAGCTGTTACAACAACAATTAAGGACTTGTACAATACTACGTCTGTGGTTAAAAATGCAGCACCAGTGTTTTCACCGAATGTGAGCGAGACGCAGTCGAAGAACCTGCAGACCTGTCAAAATGCCGCCCTAAGAACTGTTACATGTCTTTTGTGGGCCACCTACATGAGGAGACGAAGATAATACCCATGCGATGACACAACTTTATGCTGTCGAAGCAGTATCTACTAGTATGCTTCCGTCATAGCCATCCTAACCACCACCTTGTGAATGAAAACCCATTTCCAGGAAGATCAGAAAAGATATCCATGATCTAGAGCGCGAGGTCCAACGCTACAAGAGAGATCCTCTAGATCAAAGAGTATACCAGGCCGGTTTTACTGACACACACTCTGACGCAGTCGTTGAAGCAATGAACAATTACAGAGTGAATGTCGTGTCAGGAGATCTCCTTTCATCAGTGGCTTCGGAGGAAATGGAATTACCACGACAGACAAGAGTAGTTTTGGCTCAACTAAGATCAATTATGTAAATATATCCTCCTCAATTCGTATTGGGCGAGAATTGATGGCAACATGTCGAACACCTGCCCCGATTGCAACCAGGGACCACACGACACACTACAACTGTTCAACTATTCAGCTTTTTCCAAGGACTCTTTTGACCCACCCAGTGGAAGCAGCCACCTTACTTGGCCTGCAAACCTATACATCAGAACCAACAACACAAGGCGATTCAAATAACATCTATTGGACAACAAAACAACTATACATACTGCTACAACAACAACTAAGGACATGGATACACGATGGAAAACATTCATCAACAAATGCTTGCGGAAGATTATATGTATATGACAATATCGCATTACTTCCTCAGAAATAAAAGAGCAAAAATGACAATGTATCAAATACTTAGAATTCTACCTGAAAATATTGCTAGTTAAGCCTTAAAATGGAATCCTCAACGGCGCCGACCTCCTACTGCTCCCACAAATAACCGGAAAAGAAGTATCGAAGATGCGGCACGATCTGCATTCTTATAGCTAGATGGACATGACCCAAGAAGCCAAAAATAGAGTGAGATACAGAGGCATTGTAGAAGCCCTGCGATCCAGTGGAAAAGAAGGATGAGAGTAGAAAAAATATGTAAAGAAAAGGTATTTGTGTAAAGTCCCTTTAGGAAATTCCAATAACTAGATGTTATTTAATTAAACTTCTACTCTGTGTAAGGTTTGTCTTCCATAACGACCTAACATAATTAGATTTTTAATCGCTTTCTTAGATGTTTAGCCGAATCTTTAACTGTCTCTCAATACCGCGAATAACTTCATGTACTTCCTTGGCTCTATAAACTTTTTGTAACCCATACGTTTGTTTTTACTCGAGTACATCAATAACTCTCCGCTGCGGAAAATTCTCCAAGGAACATATACTACATTGCCAGGCAATAGATACGAAAGGAACAAGGAAAACGCCTTTGCTGTAATCGAAAATTGTAAAAAATACGGAGCATTTTAGGAATTTTGCACCGTGAAATCCTATTTATCAATTTGCAATTGTAAACAACGAAAGCTAACGACCGCACGAAAGGATCGCTCGAACGGATGGATACATACGTGTTGCCCACATACCGTGACGCGCACTCACACACATGTACATACATTTACAAACAGTGAAATACGCAAGTAAACAAATCCTTTTATTCTACACAAAAATTAAAGGTACATTCCCAGGGAGTGAGTAGCCATTCGTGAGTGTGTGAGGAAATATGTGTAGGTTTGATGTTGTATGCTTTTGTTGCTGCTCACATTTTTCTTTATCGAAAGTGTTGGCCTAGACATACATGAAGAAATTCCAAATACATATATGTCCTTAAATCTTTCGAAGAATAAAACAAAAAATAATTTAATAAGACAAAAAATAAAGGAAATTATTTTTGTTAATCGCCTACACAGAATTTTTCCTCTTTCCAATTTTAAACAAAGTCAAGGGAAGGAGAATGTATGAACCCATAATTTTAGAATGGAGTTATTAATTGGTCAAACGTGTGTTAAAGTATGATTAATTTCAGGTGTTCTTTTCACAGCTTTCCCCTTAAAGCCGTTTTGAAAAGTTTGCGGCTAATATATTTTACATAGATCTAAAAAATATAGTTTGAAACCTAAATGAAATTTTAAACAAAGTCAAGGGAAGGAGAATGTATGAACCCATAATTTTAGAATGGAGTTATTAATTGGTCAAACGTGTGTTAAAGTATGATTAATTTCAGGTGTTCTTTTCACAGCTTTCCCCTTAAAGCCGTTTTGAAAAGTTTGCGGCTAATATATTTTACATAGATCTAAAAAATATAGTTTGAAACCTAATTTGTCAAAATCGCTTCAGATTTGAATATAGCTCCCGATTTGGCATTATAGCGGCATATAAACATTATTTTCTGGCGTTTAGCATGAACGTTGTATGAGCCAGTAATTACCTATAACAAATTTCATAAAAATCGGTTAAGATTTATATATAGCTCCTATATATATCGAGGGCTTATATTCAAAAATGGCTATGAACAAAAACACAATTTTCCAGGAGAGCGAAAAAACAGTTTTCATTAGTTTTAAAAGTAACTATTAACTATTCTTCTACAGTGTAATCTAAAGATGATTACTAATTAATCTAATTAAAAAGTTTTTGAAAATCCTTATTATTCGCGCTTTTATGGTTCATAGCCACTTTTACATTTTAAATGTGAGCACTATGAAAGTTCAAATTAGCAGATAGCCATTATTGCACAAAAACATAAATAAGATTTATTGTAAACTCGTTAACGTTTTTTAATGAAATTTTTCAAATTTTTTGTACAATTCAACATACAAGAATAATGACAGGCATTGGTCAGTTTAGCTGTGACCAGCAGGTTAATGTATTCTTCATCGAAAGTCACTTTATATTTTATATTATCACATGGATAGAGATGGTTGTAAAACGAATAAGCTTTCCATCGCGAAAGTCTTTAAATAAAGAAAATAAAATATAATGTATTGCAATACGTTCTAGAAAAGTACAAATCCTGGCGATATGCTGCTCCCTCTGTAAATATTTTTCATTTTATTTTATTTTTAAAAATGGTCTACAGAATCCGTATGTCTGAAAGGAACTTTGTAAAATTTAGAAGATGAAAGCTTCACGAACAAAGAATGCTAGTTGGCAACTTTTAAGAAACTTGGATTAGATTTAGAAATGGCACCTGTATATACTATATTTCGATTTTCCATCCAATTGCAATATAATCCGCCTTTTTTGAATAGATCTTTATAAAATTTGGAAGATAACAGTTTTTTTAGCAAAGAAAGTACGAGTACGTTGCCAAAACTGAAGACTATCGGTTGAGATTAGGGATGTAACGAAAGTGACTTTAGCGAAAGCGAAATATGAATTTTTGCGAAAGCGAATAATAGATTGACCCTTTAGTACCAACAAATTTAAGGAACTGAATTGATACTTTTCCAGGATATTCAAGTATTAAGAATGTTTTCCATAGTTTTACCTCCTGATACCACAAGGACAAACATGTCTTCAAATTGTGTGAAGGGAATAAGGAGATTTAACACTTTAACAAATGGAAGCGAATACTGAAATATATTTTTGCGAAAGCGAATAATCCAATGATGGTATTTGCGAATACGAATGCGAAAGCGAATGTCAAAATTATGGGAATAATTGGCGTTCGCATATGCTATAAAATGAAAAACAAGTAAGAAAGTTCAGTCAGGTAAACCGACTTATAAATCCCCTCACCTTGAGTTCCAAAAAATATCGGTAAATTTATTTATTTTTTTTTTTAATTAAATTATTATCAATCTATGTTGAATTTAATAACTTTAAAGTATGTACTGGTATTAAAGTTAAAAGCGGTTTACTTTTGGTACAAAATGGTTCATTTATGTGAGAGATACCAAAAGGGGAGTGCCAATAACACCCACATTTCTCTGGAATCTAGGTACTATAAAAGCATTACACTGTACACAATTTCAAGATGTGTTATTTCGAATCACCCGGTATTTCGTTAGCTGTCACTTTTGAAACTTTTATTCTTTGACATTTAACAAGTAGCACGATTCAACAACGCATTGAAATTATTAAAATGCGAAAAATCGAAAATCATCGAAAAATCATCTTGACTGATGAGGCCAATTTCCACCTCGGTGGCTACGTCAACAAGCAAAATTGTCGCATCTGGGGCTCGGAAAACCCAAGAGTTATTGTTGAGAAGCCTCTCCATCCTCAACGTGTGACTGTTTGGTGCGGTTTATGGTCCGGCGGGGTCATTGGACCTTACTTTTTCGAAAATGAGGTTGGATCAACAGTTACGGTGAATGGATTGCGCTATCGAGAGATGATTAATGATTTTTTATGGTCGGAGTTGGATGGTATTGATCTGGACAACGTTTACGTTCAACAAGACGGCGCTACGTGCAACACAAGCAACGAAACCATTTTTAAACAGGTTTATAAGTTATTATAAGTTTTTTATTTATACGATTATTATAATTTTTTTTTAAAATACAGAATGTTATTGGGGAATTTTTTCCAATTAGCTTAGAAAAATGATATCCTGTAAGTAATGTCAATTTTCTGCTTCGCAGAAAACCATATAGCTCATTCTGCGCCACCCTGTACCTTTATAGCAATTTATTTCTGAAAGGAACTTTATAAAATTTAGAAGATGAAAGCTTCATGAACAAAGAATGATAGTTGGCAACATTTAAGACACTCAGATTAGATTTAGAAACGGCCCGTGTATATACTATATTCCGATTTTCCATCGAAGTGCAATATAATCCGCCTGTTTGAATAGATCTTTATAAAATTTAGAAGATAACAGTTTTTTTTAACAAAGAAAGGAAGTTGCCAAATCTTAAGAACATCGGTTAAGATTTATATATCGCTTCAGTATATTGTATTTATATTCCGGTTTTTATCTGAATGCTATAAAATGAAACACAAGTAAGAAAGTTCAGTCGGGTAAACCGACTTAGGAATCCCCTCACATTGCATCCCAAAAAATATCCGTACATTTATTTATTTTTTTTTTTTTAATTAAATTATTATCATATAATTTTTTTGTTGTTGTAATGAAATCATTATAAAATTACATTGCATTTAATAAACGTAAAGTATGTACTGGTATTAATATTAAGAGCTGTTTAATTTTGGTACAAAATGGTCCATTTGTGTGGGAGGTACCAAAAGGAGCGTGACAATAACGGTCACTTTTTCTAGACTCTAGATACTATAAAAGAAAATTTAAATATTTATATGCACTGTTATTAAAATTAAAAGCTGTTAACTTTTGGTACAAACATTTCCATTTGAGTGGGATGTACCAAAAGTGGTATGCCAATAACGCCCATATTTCTCTGGACTCTAGGTACTATGAAAGCATTTCACTGTACACAATTTCAAGTATTTGTATGTTTTAAAGTTATAAGCCGGTAACCTTTGGTACAAAATGGTCCATTTGTGTGAGAGGTACCAAAAGGGGTCGTGCCAATAACACCCACTTTTCTCTGAAATCTAGGTACTATAAAAGCATTACACTGTACAAAATTTCAAGTATTTGTATGAACATATATTAGAGCCATAAGCAGTTAATTTTTGGTGCAAAATGGTCCATTCGGTACCAAAAAGGGAGTGAACATTTCGCCCATTTTACTTGACGTGTTAGCGACTTATAAACAAATAAACTAATAATGTTTGTGAAATTTCAGAAGATTTGAGTAAGTAGTATATAAGGTATTAAAGAAACAATATTCCACTAAAAGTTAACCCTTTATGGGGA
The DNA here is from genome assembly GCA_963930755.1 of Eudasyphora cyanicolor. Lineage (NCBI taxonomy): Eukaryota > Metazoa > Arthropoda > Insecta > Diptera > Muscidae > Eudasyphora > Eudasyphora cyanicolor. Next base: position 153,398,773 of record OZ005737.1, read on the forward strand.
AGGCACTAGAAGGGGTGGACCAATATGACCCATCTTCGAACTTAGTCGGAGATAGGGAAAAATATTACCGCATACCAAACTTGAAGTCAATTGGTTACTCCTTTCGAGAGGTATCGTGCGCACCAGCCAGCAGACAGACATACAGACAGACGGACGGATGGACATTGCTCAAATAACTTAAAATGACCCAAAACGGATTTCCGCCGAACATAGTTAAGGTCTTAGGTCCCTCCTTCGATGTGTTACACTTTTGGCTCGTAGCAAATGATATATATCTTCCTTTCTAAGGTGAGGGGATACAAAATTGGACAGATCATTAGGAAAATAACACTGATAAAACTTGACAATACTTCTTCGTATTCTGCTCCGATAGGTTTGTGTAGGGTAGTATACAGTAGGCGCCGTCCGTATTTAGTCTTTCTTTACTGGTTTAGGATTATAGTGCGTTTTGAACGAACGGACGGGCAGACCTACAGACAAGGACAAGGCTAAATCGCTATAAAATTTTGCAACTAGTGAGAATATATTTTCCATAGTGTCCCTGATCAATATTTTAATTTAAGATATCGACTATACCCCGATCCTATATTTGAGGGTATACCTCCGGTCATGTCGAACTTCAGGGATAAAGTTTATCGGCGGGTAAGACTTCATTTTAGGTATTTGTAACATTAAAATGCATGGAACAATATAGGGTTAATAACATAATATATATATATATATATATAAAGTGTATATATTCGTAAAAATCTAAGACGATCTTGCCATGTCCGTCTGTCCTTACGTTAGTTGTAATCATGCTACAATCTAAACTAATTGAGCTAGATGGCTGAAATTTGGTATGAAAATGGGTAATATCGGTCCATGCTTCGATATAGCCCTCATATAAAGGTTCCACCTAATGTCATTTCTTCTAGCTCTAGAAACACACAATTTCAATTGATCTGCCTGAAATTTTTTGGGTTAAAGACCAGGGTTTTTTGGCCGTTGCCAAAAAAACACGTTGGGTTTCACCGACTTTATGTGATGGTGTTGAGTTTGCCTGAAATTCTTTGTTTCTGGTAATTTTAAGTACGAGTATTTTCAGATTTTGAATCGAAGTGATATGAAAAAAAATTTTACTACCATTAGAAAAGCTAGCAATATATCATCTTATTCTGCTCCGATAGGGTGGTGTACGGTATCATATAGTCGGCTTCACCCGACTATATCTCTTCATAACAGGTTTTCCGGCCAAAGGCATCGTTTAAAATCTTTTTGCAGCAGATTTGTTGATTCATCTTTACAGCAAGTTCAATGCAAACCAGTGGTGAACGTTCTGTAGATTTTAAGCATTGCGTCAACTCTTGCTGATGCAGAGCATTTCCCAGAAAGACTGTGTGCTGTATATCCAGACGCCGTTTACAATTGCGATTACAAATCCGACCCTCAATTCTTTTTACTTATTCAGAATTTGCAAATGTCATTGGACTTAATTCCCCCTGTTCCGGCCAAACTGACACTAATACAGACAGTTTTTTTCGTCTCTAGTGCAGGGAGATATTTTGACCTCCTCAGGTTCAATTTCTGTCCATCTCTCATTGAAAGATATGAATGCCTCTTGCATAAGCCAGTGGCAGTGTCTATCGGCTTGATCAAGCATTGAACCATCTGAATAAAAGTGGAGGTAGATTATATTGGTATAAATACGGAAATTTGTTTGAAAACTCTAGAAAAAAATCAATTAGACCTGCAAACTTTTTTGTTGTATATAAATGTCGCTGTAACTGGTTGTTTGTAGTTATAACGAAAACTGTTGTCATTTTATTGCACGATGTATACTACAAAGGTAGGAAACTGTCATAATTGAATTTTTTGAAAGGTCCTCTACGCATTTCGCCCAACTCATAACAACATTATAATTTCTCATATATTAAACAGTTTCCTAAAGAAGCAGACTGATTCTTATTTTAGGTTGAATGTTTTTTCATTCCGCATTATCGAACATTTATTTTTATTAAACTTACAATAGATGGAGCAACAACGTAAATAGAGAGAGGGAGAGAGAGAGAGGGAAAAAAGAAAAACCAACACCTCCTCTTCCATGCGGAGATGACTCTCAAAAGGATAATCTTTGGTCTGAGATACCTTTAAAGTGTTTTCCGGCAGATTTTCTCTACTCGATTATCTCTTCCGTTGTACCAGGGGGGAAAGTGAAGGGCATTGGTGTGTCCCATATAAAATGGTCTCTTTTGGAAAATCATCATTGACTCCATCAGTGTTAGACTTACGCCTCCACCTCCACCCCCAACCCCCGCATGGAAAATACTTTTTGGTTTAATGTCTTCATCGTAAGCTTTTTAAAACCATTAACGTTTTAAAGATAACTCTGTTCGTGACAATAAAAGAATAAACACTCACTCACACAAAGAACCGGCAGCTCCTGCAGCTAAAGTTCTCAGACACAGTAGTCAACGATGTGTTAGGAGGTGCTGACGCTGTTGGGACTGTTGGATCGGGCGCTACGGGCGTCGTTTGTGACACATATAAACGTGGAAATTTTATTGTCTACAAATTGCTGATAAGCTCCATACTTCAAAGAAGTGAACACAAAAGGATAGCGGCTACAAAAAGCTATGAAGGCAATTTGAAAGCCTAACAAAACTAATGAAATGTCAATATTGGGCCAATTGGTATAATTGCCCCAGAAATGGCGACAATTGGATAATGGCGGTGGGGCACTTAACGATTGTTTGAATTGGGTATTTACAAGTACTGCGGGATATTTTGGGCTACTAACATGCTTTGAAGGGAGAACATAATAAAAAGGTGAAAAATGAGTTTACAGTTAGAGAAGATTTAATATAGTTGATCTACGGTAGGTAGCTGCATAATGAACAACATAAAAACTTACACATTTAGATTTTATAAAAATTGCACATTAACTTTCCTAGTGTATGTGTGTGGCTGATATGTAATGCAACAAAGTAAAGCGCTATATTTTTTTATTTTTTAAATTTTATTGTTCAAAAGCAAAAAATGTCGGAAATAACATAAAATTTTAGAAACAGTTTGGATTTGTTCGAAGTGGCCACCTTTGGCACGAATTATGGCCTTCAAACGGTCGACAAAGCCATCACACGCTACACGAAAGTAGCTCTGCGGTATTTTGGCCCATTCCAGGCGAAGCGCCGTCTTGAGATGATCGATACTTTGGTATTTTTTAGTGCGAACCTTACTCTCTAAAATGCCCCAGGCGCAAAAGTCCAACGGATTGAGATCCGGAGATCTTGGTAGCCATTGTGCGGTAGAAATGAAGCGATGAACCTCCTTTTTAAGCCATTCTTGGTTGACGCGTGCTGAGTGCGATGGTGCTGAGTCCTGTTGGATTGTCCATGGTCTGCGGCCGAAATGTTTGTCTGCCCAGGGCTTCAATACTGTCTTCAGGACATTTTCCCGATAATATTCGGCATTTATTTTGACCCCATGGTCGATGAATACGAGCGGGGAGCGACCATCGGCCGTTACGGCGGCCCACACCATTACCATCGGCGGCGCTTGAGTTCTGGTGGCCAATCGAAGGTGTAAATTTTCAGCTGACCTCTTTGGCAAGTAAACCCGATCATTTTGTTTGTTCACAAACTGCTCAATTTGGAATGGCTTCTCATCGGAGAAAACCAAATTCGGTAACTGGCCACTTTCGTGCAAGCGAAGCAACTCCTTGGCTCTTTCCAGTCTAACTTTTTTTGTGCATCGGTGAGCTCTTGCACTTTTTGGAACTTCAATGGCTTTAGTCCAAGCTCATTTCTTAATATGTGTTGTATCCGTTCTCGCGATATGTTCAGCTCACGAGCAATTTTTCTACCAGCTCACGAGCAATTTTTCTACCACTGCGTGGATTTCGATCAAATCTGGCCTTCACTTTTCGGATCATTTCTGGTGTTGTTACCGTTTTTTTTCGTCCACTTTTTGGACGCGATGCAACACTGCCAGTATCACGGTAACGAGCAATGGTACGAGAAACAAACGATTTATTCACATTTAAATGCTGGAGGGCTCTAACGGTAGCCACTTGTGTTTTTCCACCCAAATATAAAGCAATCACACTATCACGCTTGAATTCCATCACGAATAACTTTTTTCTGAATGCAATAGATCAAAATGCTTTTGTAAGCTTGTAAACAATAAAATGAACTGTCACTGAAATAAATCTGTCAGCTATCAGACTAGCGGTTTAGAAATGATAGCAACCTGAATTTGGTTGCAATACATATCAACCACCCTGTAGTTCTAAAAAATTGCAATCAATTCGTGTAATATGTCAAACGTCATACAAATCGACGACATTTTTAGTTGGTGTCTTTGAGAAAAATATTCCTTTGAAATGGTTTACCATATTACATCAGAAAATGTTTTGCACAGCCCCTCGACAAAGTGGCGAAGTTGCCGCTCCCTTTTTGGTACCGCCCACACAAATGGACCATTTGCACCAAATATTAACAGCTAAATACCTTTAAACCGGTGTATACAAATACTTGAAATTTTGGACTGTGCAATGGTTTTATAGTACATACAGTCCAGTGGAAAATGTACGTTATTTGGTACCACCCATCAAAAGGTAAAATTTTGTACCAAAAGTTAACAGCTTATAACTTTAATACTAGTGAAGAATTCAAAAAATATAAATGTCCATATTTGAGGGGCTAAAAAATGTATAAAATAATAACAAAGTAATAAACTACATCCCCAAATACAGCCAAGATAGTTTAACCATGACAGGCAAATTTCCTGAAATAACCGCATATGTAAGAAAAGTTTAAATGTATTCATATAATAATTACACAGTGCGACAGTCCAAAACCCAAAAACTGGGATAATATTTTTCTTGATGTCTTGGAGAGTAAAAAAAAATTGCCAGACACATCCAAAAACCAGATTTATTTTTCTAATTATTAACTATGTATAATAATTCAGTCAATTGCAAATGGATTTTTAAGAGACTGGTTGCATTTTTTCCTTATAAAATAAACTATGTGTGTAAATCAATTAATCGGTTATGTCATAAAATAATTGGTAAAAACATTGCCTGAAAATGCCTGAAAATGGGGAAAAATGAAAAATGTGTTTGTGGGACAAATAAACAGATATTGGTACTGCTTTAAATATTTAATATATATATATAATAAATAATATATATATAATAAATAATATATATAATAAATAATATATATAGCGCTCTTAAGGTCTAATTTTATTCTTTCCAAATTCATTTAGAGATTGAAAATCAGTTAATAATTAACAAATTTATAGGCGTTCAAGTGAAAAAGGCAAGAAAATCGGTTTTTACCCGTAAATCCGGATTTTGGGGGTATCTGGGGAAATCCAAAAAAAGATTCGTGCTTTACTCGACAATACCAACAGGAAAATGGTATCGCGTCATTTGCTTCTCAACTTGAGTTTATTTTGTAGCACTGTTTTATCTATCGATCCATATATGACACTTCTAGGTATGAGAGAGAAAAAGTATTTTGCTCCCCCGAACATTTAGAATTTTTAAAATAGTCGGTTATTCCCGAAAACCTGCGATATATCGTCCCAATAAATAACACAACAGTATATACGATTTTTCACCAGAAATTCTGACGACTATGTACCGGATACTCTCGATTGTCACAGATCTCCGCCATGAATTGTGAAAAGTTCAATAAAAAATGTGTCCAAAACCACATATTTGTAGCATATAATATGCCTTTCCGAATAGATATAAAAACTGCCGAAAAATTTTTGTTATTTCAGCAGTATAGCCAATATATTAAAGGTTTATCTCTATATCATTTAGAATAAGGCGACAAAGAAAACGCTTACATTTTCTGCAAGTGTTGCGTATGAGTATTGATGGTAACTTCCAAATATGCCTCATACGCACACCGGGAAAAATTATAATTGCATAGTTTCTATTTTTTTCTTTGTTAACAAGTCGACTTCGCACACTCATAGACGAATAGTTGTCGAGAGTTCGAAATTTGAGGTTTGTTACTCAATGACTCAATTATATAGCCTTAGTTGCGAAATCGGGATATAGTTATATATCAAAATCTGAACCAAGTAACGTTCTTGGTTCGAGAAGCTGTTATCTGCAAAGTTTTATAAATTTTGTTCAGAAATGCGGATTCTATAGCTCTTATATGCAAAATCTGTAATCTGAATAGATTTTCTTCCAAATTGGCATTGTTTATTGTCGGCGCAAACAAGTTTTCTGTATACAATTTCGTAAAGATTTGAAGCAAAATGTGGCTTTTGTACCGCGAAGATGTCATGTGGCAGGGTGGCGTATGATAAACGACATGATTTATTTAGTGAATATATTTTGTTTATGTAATTTTTTCTTTGTTTTCCGAATTAACTTTGAAAAACTTGAGAAATTTATGATGGAAATACTCAGCACAGAACAAATACCAAAGTTTAATTTTATTTTGAAATAAAGAACTAGTTTATTCACAGACTTATAATAAGCGATTAAGCTAAATTTCTACACATGGGTCATGTGAATAAACATAATTGAAAACCAGTAAGGAAAGGCTAAAGTCGGGCGGTGCCGACTATATAATACCCTACACCACTCTCGTAATATTGAATAACTCTGATATATAAATTTTGTAATTCATGTATAAATTGTTTACATAAATTTACTTTTGGGACATTTTATACTTAAATAATACCCTGTACCACAGTGTGGTGTAGGGCATAAAAACGATTGGATCTAAAGAGCCAAATCGGATGAAACATATGTATGGGAGCTATAGCTAAATCTTTACCGATTTTCTTCAAATTCGGCAATGTTGGTTCATGAATTAAGAAACTCTACCATTCTAAATTTCAAAATGATTGGATGTAAAATATAGCTTCTATAGAACTAAAGGGCCAAATTGGACGAAACATATATATGGGAGCTACAGCTAAATCTTAACCGATTTTCTTTAAATTCGGTAGTGTTGGTTTATGGATCAAGAAACTCTACCATTCTAAATTTCAAAATGATTGGATGTAAAATACAGCTTGTACAGGACTAAAGAGCAAAATCAGACGAAACATATATATGGGAGCTATAGCTAAATCTTAACCGATTTTCTTCAAATTCGGCAATGTTGGTTCATGGATCAAGAAACTGTACCATTCTAAATTTCAAAACGATCGGATGTAAAATACAGCTTCTATAGGACTAAAGGTCCAAATCGGAAGAAACATATAAATGGGAGCTATATCTAAATCTGAACCGATTTCAACCAAATTCAATAGCGATCTTAACAGCCGCGAAATACTCTAAACTGCAAAATTTCAGAACGAGCGGAGTGAAATTGCGACCTGTATACGACGAACAACTTTACATGGACAGACGGACGGACGGACGGACATCGTTAAATCGACTCAGCTAGTGATTCTGAGTCGATCGGTATACTTTAAGGTGGGTCTAGCTGTGTTATTTTCAGGTGTTACAAACATCTGCCGTGAAACAAACTTATAATACCCTGTACCACAGTGTGGTGTAGGGTATAAATATGGGACGCAAAAAATCCAAGAGTAGCCTAGTCCACTTAGCATGTTTTTAGGGAGATTGCATTTTTAATTTATAAATCTACAGTAAAAATTTGGTGTTTATCAGTCAACCCAATCAAAAATTATTCACAAAATAGTGCAGGACATTCGATTTGCATTATAAAGGAATTCCACACAAATTAAAAAAAATCATCAAACTTTTATCGTCTCTCCTGAAAAACTACCTTTTAGCACTTAGCATTGTTTGGAATGGAGGTATCGAATTGTTGAATATCAAATGCACCCTCTTAGATGCTCTGTATGGTGCGGAGTAATGTCAAAAATGATCATTGGAAAAGTTTTTGGGGAAAACGACGGAGAATTTGAATTGAACTTCGAACAATTCAGAATTGCGGTTCCAAACAGATATAACGATATAACCACATAAAGGAGTCACATGCCCTCGTTGATTAGAAAATCGGTACGTGGCTAGTACCGATATTCTGTAACCCGTGGGGTATAAAAATCATAAATAAGGAGCGCACAACAGGCCGAACCACTGGCTTAAGTGTATGTCCATGGAGATGAGACGTTTAAACGTCTCCTCTATTCAACCTAACCTAACCTTCCCTCATTGAACTTTCCTGTGCCAAATTTTATAAAGATCTGCCAGAGAATAAAGTTTATATACCGCTTAAATGCCAAATCCGGATGTACATATATAGCGTGATCCATTTCGAGGTTCCCTACTTTTGTAGAGAAAAAAACACAGAAAATTCAAATTGAATGGGGAATGTTTATTATCATTTGAAAAAACATTATTTGGCATTTATTTTTTGAAGATTATGTCCATCAAATGTTGGCCGCGGCTACGTCTCAGATGGTCTATGGTCGGGAATCGGTCAATGGCAAAAAGATAGCTCTTACCGAGAGCTAAAATATTGCTCATGGGTGTCAAGGTCGTAGGTCGACTGGAAAGCGTTTTTTTTTTGATTTAAAAAAAATTGACGTAGCGCAATTAGCGAACGATTTTTTATACCCTACACCACATTGTGGTACAGGGTATTATAAGTTTGTTTCACTGCAGATGTTTGTAACACCTGAAAATAACACAGCTAGACCCACCTTAAAGTATACCGATTGACTCAGAATCACTAGCTGAGTCGATTTAACGATGTCCGTCCGTCCGTCCGTCTGTCCATGTAAAGTTGTTCGTCGACTACAGGTCGCAATTTCACTCCGATCGTTCTGAAATTTTGCAGTTTAGAGTATTTCGTGGCTGTTAAGATCGCTATTGAATTTGGTTGAAATCGGTAAAGATTTAGCTATAGCTCCCATATATATGTTTCGTCCGATTTTGCTCTTTAGTCCTGAAGAAGCTGTATCTTACATCCAATCATTTTGAAATTTAGAATGGTAGAGTTTCTTGATCCATGAACCAACACTACCGAATTTGAAGAAAATCGGTTAAGATTTAGCTATAGCTCCCATATATATGTTTCGTCCGATTTGGCCCTTTAGTTCTATAGAAGCTGTATTTTACATCCAATCGTTTTGAAATTTAGAATGGTAGAGTTTATTGATCCATGAACCAACACTACCGAATTTGAAGTAAATCGGTGAAGATTTAGCTATAGCTCCCATATACATGTTTCGTCCGATTTGGCCCTTTAGTCCTATAGAAGCTGTATTTTACATCCAATCATTTTGAAATTTAGAATGGTAGAGTTTCTTGATCCATGAACCAACACTGCAGAATTTGAAGAAAATCGGTTAAGATTTAGCTATAGCTCCCATATATATGTTTCGTCCGATTTGGTCCTTTAGTCCTATAAAAGCTGTATTTTACATCCAATCGTTGTGAAATTTAGGATTGTAGAGTTTCTTGATCCATGAACCAACACTACCGAATTTGAAGAAAATCGGTTAAGATTTGGTATTAAAGTTAGGGGCCGTTCAAGTATTACGTTAGCACTATAGGGGGGTGGGGGGGTCTTTGCTTTGCTTATTTTTGATGACATTGGGGGGGGGGGGGTGTTGGAGATGGTGATTACGTCAGCAGTAGTTCTTTACTTTTTTCCACATATGACAACCCACACAGATTGTGATTACTTCAGCAGTAGTTATTTACTTTTTGACACATATGGCAACCCATACCAAAAATTATAAATTATGAAGATAAGTCATCCCGAGAACTGTCAAAATCTATCAGTTACGGACGAATAGGAATGAAATGTCACACGCGAAAAAACACTTTTCCGCGAAGGTGATTTCAACTTTTTTTGCACTAATCGATTGATATTAATTTTTTAATTGTGACAATTACAAAAAATTCGGGAAAATCGGTCCGAAATCCGCGGAAAACCTCACTCTTTGAAGTCCTACTCGTTGAAATTTTTATTCGTTCGTATCTGATAACTTACTCGCTCCGGGATGACATATCTTATTATTCATTATTTTTGACCCACACAATGTCTATGCTCGAAAACAAAACCCATATTCGGGGATTCCCATAAATAATGAGTACATTTAGGTACTCGCTTAGAATTTCTTCAATCAGTTTCGTTTCGGTACGATTGACGATTTGACGTGGTGTAAGCAAAGCAAAGCAAGTAAATATTTGTGTTACCGTTGATCCACTTTCGCCAAAGTGGAATTGTTTAAGATGTCGTTTCAAATAGACAAATCCAAGTTATACCAACAATTGTTTGAAAGTTTTAAAAAATCTCATACAAATACAAAACTACAAAAAGTACAGAAGTTAGTTAACGAAGTGTGGCGTAATTATAAGTTACAAACAAAATCGGACAAGGAACTTGATATTATTGTCTCTAAGAGAATTGAAGAAGAATTGCAAGCATCGACTAAGAATAAATCCAATCTACTACGATTTTTTTCCAAGGTGAGTGATGAAGTTAATGTAAATTAAACAATCGCAGAAAAAATTTCACGTGAAATGTTTTGATCCCTAGAAAATACAAAGTAGAAATTGAAGTCTATAGGTATATTATTCTGCGTTAAAGAGATTTGCAATGAAGAAAATGATAACTACTCGTCTTAAAAGTCTATTCAAGTGGAATTATTTTCACTTTCCATTTTGATTATATCCCTTCAATTTTTCTGGGGAGCAAAACTTTTCACATGGAATTTTATTCACGATAGGGGTGAATATTAAATGTACTCACTATAGTGTGTATGTATTAATAAGACAAACATTAGCAGTACCTATAAAATGTTTTAATTTTTAGGCAACGAATACCTGTAAGCCTGCAGAAAAACCACAAATTATACAGCCAGCTTCAAATTCTAAAGAACAAAAAGACGACATAAACCCCGGAGTGGAATCACAACAGCAATGCGAAAACACAGAAAATACAGATAAACAGCCGAGAGCAAAACCTTCGCAGGAAGCTATGAAAAATAAGATTGCTCTACTCGAAAAAAATCTGAATGCTTTGTATTCTGCCAGAGATAGTATGCCAAGCCGTGTTGAAGTTGATAAACATCAATAAGTTGCGCGAAGAATTAAAAACAGCGAAAATGTCTTTAAACAGGAAGATTCAAAACGAAGTTGCCCAGAAGAAACACAGAGATGGTATGAAAAGAAAGTTAGAAGATATTTCTCATGCAAATCCAGAAATAAAAAAAAAACTATCCATGAGGGATTCAGTGGGACGGCCTAGCCTAGAAAATGATCAACCATTATTATTGAAAACAATTGCGGATATTGCTTTATTTGGCAGTGCAGCAGATGATAGAAGACGAACAGAATCTATTCGCAGTGTAAAAACTCTTGACGAATTAACACAAGAATTACGAAAAATAGGATTTGACATTAGTCGAAGTGGGACATATCTTCGTTTGATTCCCAGAAAATCTAATTCTGCAGAGGGACGAAGACATGTATCGACAGTCCCTGTAAAGCTCACTCGGGCTCAGACTGATCAGCACAAAAGCCACTTGGATAGCAATTTCGCTGAAACATCAATCCATTATTTGGAGAACATAGCATCCATACTTGGACCAGATCAAGTATTTTTCATATCTCAAGATGATAAAGCTCGGGTCCCTATTGGTGTAACTGCGGCAAATAAGCAAGCACCTCTTCTAATGCACATGGAATATAGAATCAAATTGCCTGATCACGACTGGGTAATCGCTGAGTGGCATAAATTAATACCATCAGTTTATGCTGGTATCAAAATCACTTCCAGTATGCTAGGACAACCGCAAGCCGTTGGATATTCTGGACCAACATACATCGCTATACGAAGTGGAAAGCATAGTTCATCTACTGCAAATACTCATGCTCATGATTTCGAGACGCTTCTCGAACTTGAAGAGTTTCAAGCATTAGCTAAAACTGACCATGGGTTGGTAAAACCAGTAGTAATCATGACGGTTGATGGAGGGCCAGATGAAAATCCGCGTTATACAAAAATTATAGGGTTTGCTATTAAACACTTTAAGCGACATGATCTCGATGCATTGTTATACCCTCACTTTTTTTACAATTTAGTGAAATATTGATTCTTTAATAACTTCTATACTACTTATTCGAATCTTTTGAAATTCTGCACATAATATTAGTATATAAGTCGCTATTAACTCGAGAAAAATGGGTGAAGTTGGCATGCCCCTTTTGGTACCTCCCACACAAATGGACCATTTTGCATCAAAATTTAACTGCTTATAACTTTAATACAAGTGCATAAAAATGCTTGAAATTTTCTACAGTATAATGTTTTTGTAGCGCCTATAGTCCGGTAAAAAATGGGCATTATCGTACAGCCCCTTTTGGTACCTCCCACACAAATGGACCGTTTCGTACCAAAAGTAAACGGCTTGTAACTTAAATACCAGTGCATACAAATACTTGAAATTTTGTACAGTGTAATGCTGTTATAGTGCCTATAGTCCTGTAAAAAGTGGGCGTTATCACCCCGCCCCTTTTTGTACCTCCCACACAAAATGATCAAATCATACCAAAATTACATAGCTCGTAACTTTAATATAGCAGTGCACATAAACGCTTATAGTTCAGCACAATGCAATGTATTTAAGAATGTACTGTTTACCGAAAAATATGTGTATTTGGAAACCCCCTTCTGGTACCTCCCACACAAATTGACAGATTTATTGGTGTAATGTTATATATTACATTACTCACAAAGTGAGGGTATACCTTAGTCGGTTTACCCGACTGAAACTTTCTTACTTGTTTTTAGCTACCAATGCTCCTGGCAGAAGTGCGTATAACAGAGTAGAGCGCAGAATGGCTCCTCTTAGTCGGGAACTGGCTGGTTTGATATTGCCTCATGACCATTTTGGGTCACATTTGGATGCACGTGGTGTTACAATTAATGAACATTTAGAAAGATCCAATTTCGAGTTTGCAGGAAATGTGTTAGCTGAGATATGGAGTTCAATGGAAATTGATGGCTATCATGTTACTGCACAATATGTTGGGCCGGGCGAACAAGATCTGCCTGATTTGCCAGATATTGAATGGTATTCAGAACATGTGCGTGAAAGCCAATACTTACTTCAAATTGTAAAATGTAGAAACATAGAATGCTGTCGTCCAAGAAGTGTCCTATTTAGATTACTAGACAACAGGTTTCTTCCACCACCAGTAAAAGTAAAACAAACAGTTGATGACTTGGTTTTGGATGATGGAGGGCAATTTCTCAATCTTCCAGTCAATTTAGCTCTACGCTTAAATTCTTCACTCAAAGATTTCCTACAAATGTCATACGATTATTTTTGTCCGACGGTAAAATTGAAGCTATTAAGTCGAACATGCAAAACGTGTGGTCTTTATCATACTTCCGTCAAGTCACTAAATCGTCACATCGAGAAGATCCATAAAAAAGTAAACACGCACACTGATATGAAAGTTAGGCCTTTAAGAGTGGCTGCTCGTCGTGCTAATGAACTGATGTGCATTATTCAAAATTTAGAGCACCAAGATGTTGAATGGCTCGATGAAAACGACGTAGACATTCCAAAATCGAATGAAAGTGAGCAGACACACAACATGGAGCAGCAAACATCCAATGTCATCGAAAACTTAGAATCATGGATTCGGGTGTCATGGACTGAAGACTGTTAATTGGAATTAATATGTACACCAAAAATTTAAAAGAATTTTGTTTAGTTCGTAATATTACTTAATAAGATTATAATATTTGTACTTTACTCTATGTTGAATACCGTATCAATAAAGTTTGTTTAAATGAATATTATGTGCGTTAAAGTCCTCTATCCTAAGCCTATTTTCTTATTTCTAGAATTTTAACTGCTTCTCATGAATGAATAACAAAAATAGAATACATTAAATGAAAAATGCATATAACAATGTTTACGTAAGCATGGGGGGGGATAAGAGCTTTGCTTACTTTTGATGACAAGGGGGAGGGGGGGTAAATAATTGCAATAAATCTGCTTACGTAATACTTGAACGGCCCCTTATAAGCTGGGAACTTTTGGTACAAAATGGTCCATTTGTGTGGGAGGTACCAAAAGGAGCTTGGCAATAGTGCCCATTTTTCACTGTATTGTAGGTACTATTAAACCATTAAAATGTACAACATTTCAACTCTTTTTATGCACTGGTAATAAAGTTATAAGCTACTAACTTTTGGTTCAAAACTGTCCATTTGTGTGGGAGGTACCAAATTATACCCTATAATTATTATAACTTTGCCCATTTTTCTCGAGGTAATAGCGACTAATAAACTTATACGAATAAACTTATACGAATTTCAGAGGATTCAAATAAGCAGTATAGAAGTTATTAAATAATCAATATTTCACAAAGTGTTAACCCTTTGTGGGGGAGGTACTAGAAGGAGTGGACCAATATGGCCCATCTTCGAACTTAGCTGGAGATAGAAGAAACTATTACCACATACCAAATTTGAAGTCAATCGGTTTCTCCTTTCGAGAGTTATCGTGCGCACCAGCCAGCAGACAGACAGACGGACGGACATTGCTCATTCGACATAAAATGACACAAAACATATATCCGCCGAACATACTTAGCGTCTTAGGTCACTCCACTTTTGGTTCGTAGCAAATGATATATACCCTCCTCTCTAAGGTGAGGGGATAATTAGAAGCAGATTACTTTTTGTTCAAAATAGACCTGTTGTGTCGGAGGTAGTAAAATTCCATTTTTATACCCTCACTTTTGTGTGACGAGGGTATATATCATTTGCTACGAAAAAAAGTGTAACACATCGAAGGAGTGATCTAAGACCCTATGTATGTTCGGCGGATATTCGTTTTGGGTCATTTTAAGTCGAATGAGCAATGTCCGTCCGTCTGTCTGTCTGTCTGCTGGCTGGTGCGCACGATAACTCTCGAAAGGAATAACCGATTGACTTCAAATTTGGTACGTGGTAATATTTTTTTCTATTTCCGGCTAAGTTCGAAGATGGGCCATATTGGTTCACTCCTTCTAGTACCTCCCCCACAAAGGGTTAAAATGTTGTGAAATATTGCATCTTTAATAACTGCTATACTGCTTATTCCAATTTTCTGAAATTCCTCACATAGCATTAGTTTATTAGTCGCTATCAACTCGAGAAAAATGGGCCATGTTGCCGCCCCCCTTTTGGTACCTCCCACACAAGTGCACCATTTTGCACTAACAGTTAACAGCTTATAAAATTAATAGAAGTGTATAAAAATACTTGAAATTTTGTACAGGGTAATGCTATTATAGTGTCTATAGCCCTGTAAAAAATGGACGTTATTGCCACGCCCCTTTTTGTGCCTCCCACACAAAGGTACCATTTTGCACCAAAAGTTAAGAGCTTACAGCGTTAGTACCAATGCACGAAAATGCAACAACATTTTGCACAGGGTAACACTTTTGAAGTGCCTATAGCCCTGTAAAAAATGGGCGTCATCACCACGCCCCTTTTTGTACCTCCCACACAAAATGGCCAAATCATACCAAAATTTAATATCTGATAACGTTAATATACCACTGCAAACAAACGCTTATAATTCGGCACAGTGCAATGTATTTAAAGTATCTACTATTCAACGAAAAATAGGTGCATTTGTTAAAAACCTTCTGGTACCTCCCACACAAATTGACAGAATAATTCGTTTAATATTCCATATTACATTACTCACAAAGTGAGGGTATACCTTAGTCGGTTTACCCGACTGAAACTTTCTTACTTGTTCTAATGGCGATAGCGACAGGTTAATTATTAATATTTGTGGAATTTCAGAGAATTTGGATAGGTAACATAGAAGTTATTATAGTATCAATATATGGGCAGAAGTAAGTTTATTTTAAACTTTGTGGTTGAAAAAAGGAGACTTTTATTTTTAAATTGACATTATTCAGATTTTGCGTTCGATTCTGCGATTTTCTGCGTTCATAAATTATCTTAAGTGGCTCGGAATTTATGGCGGTTTTAAATGCAGACTTTAAAAAATCCTGACAATTTATTATTTGACGTATATCATCATATGTTTTATTTAACTGAAGCGATTACTGATGTCTTATAGGTGTTACATCTCAATAAGTGTAATAAATTAGCTGTCTGTATCGGATTGTGAATTCCAACAAATGTTCGAAATTCCCTCACATTTAGTAAATATATACAACAAAAATAGTGGTGGTATTTCATGTAGATTTCGATGAAGAACATGAAATTTCAATTTTTATTCTAAAATATTTTATTCGAATTTATTCCAAATTCTATTCATGATCTTTGTTCGCAATCGCGACAAATTGTATTTTTTCGTACTAAAATATTATGACGTCTGCAACCTTAAAGATCAGTTAACGTTTTTTAGATGACTTATTATAAAATCTCATTTAATTAATAAATTTGAGTGTATCTTCGAGAATATGACAAGATTAATAGAATGGACAATGGTCAAAATATTTGGATGCCCTTCCGATTTATTGATGCTCGACAGAAAGCCCCACCAATTGATGTACATTTTATTTAATTTCGTTCAGCGCCTTTGAGTAGAAATTACTGTGCCATTGCAAACTATTTCTCGACAAAACCGTGGGCGAATCTGTTACCCGGCGATATTACTAGACATAAACAATGAACATGTTCTAAAAATTTTAGTAAAATAATTAATTAAGTGGTTCTTGCCGTTTTCTGGGTTCTTGGCATTTATGTTCGGTTTGAAATATTTTCCCGATTTTTGGACCTTAGACAAAGACTAAGAGAAATGCGATTACCTTGTGAAAGAGATAGATATGATAGTTATGTATTTGTTTTATGAGGATATACAGGGTGGCTGATATGTATTGCAACCAACTTCAGGTTGCTATCATTTCTAAACCGCTAGTCTGATAGCTGACAGATTTATTTCAGTGACAGTTCATTTTATTGTTTACAAGCTTACAAAATCATTTTGATCTATTGCATTCAGAAAAAAAGTTATTCGTGATGGAATTCAAGCGTGATAGTGTGATTGCTTTATATTTGGGTGGAAAAACACAAGTGGCTATCGTTAGAGCCCTCCAGCATTTAGTTGTGAATAAATCTTTTGTTTCTCGTACCATTGCTCGTTACCGTGATACTGGCAGTGTTGCATCGCGTCCAAAAAGTGGACGAAAAAAAACGGTAACAACACCAGAAATGGTCCGAAAAGTGAAGGCCAGATTTGATCGAAATCCACGTCGCAGTGGTAGAAAAATTGCTCGTGAGCTGAACATATCGCGAGAACGGATACAACACATATTAAAAAACCAGTAAGGAAAGGCTAAAGTCGGGCCGGGCCGACTATTTAATACCCTACACCACTCTCGTAATGACTCTGATATATAAATTTTGTAATTCATGTATAAATTGTTTACATAAATTTACTTTTGGGACATTTTATACTTAAATAAACCCTGTACCACAGTGTGGTGTAGGGTATAAAAACGATTGGATCTAAAGAGCCAAATCGGATGAAACATATATATGGGAGCTATAGCTAAATCTTAACCGATTTTCTTCAAATTAGGCAATGTTGGTTCATGGAGCAAGAAACTCTATCATTCTAAATTTCAAAACGATTGGATGTAAAATATAGCTTCTATAGAACTAAAGGGCCAAATCGGACGAAACATATATATGGGAGCTATAGCTAAATCTTAATCGATTTTCTCAAAATTCGGTAGTGTTGGTTCATGGATCAAGAAATACTACCATTCTAAATTTCAAAATGATTGGATGTAAAATACAGCTTCTACAGGACTAAAGAGCAAAATCGGACGAAACATATATATGGGAGCTATAGCTAAATCTTAGCCGATTTTCTACAAATTCGATAGTGTTGGTTCATGGATCAAGAAACTCTACCATTCTAAATTTCAAAATGATTGGATGTAAGTAAAATACAGCTTCTACAAGACTAAAGAGCAAAATCGGACGAAACATATATATGGGAGCTATAGCTAAATCTTAACCGATTTTCTTCAAATTCGGCAATGTTGGTTCATGAATCAAGAAACTCTACCATTCTAAATTTCAAAACGGTTGGATGTAAAATACAGCATTAATAGGACTAAATGGCCAAATCGGACGAAACATATATATGGGAGCTATAGCTAAATCTTAACCGATTTTCTTCAAATTCGGTAGTGTTGGTTCATGCATCAAGAAACTCTACCATTCTAAATTTCAAAATGATTGGATGTAAAATACAGCTTCTATAGGACTAAAGAGCAAAATCGGACGAAACATTTATATGGTAGCTATAGCTAAATCTTAACCGATTTTCTTCAAATTCGGCAATGTTGGTTCATGGATCAAGAAACTCTACCATTCTAAATTTCAAAACGATCGGATGTAAACTACAGCTTCTATAGGACTAAAGGGCCAAATCGGACGAAACATATATATGGGAGCTATAGCTAAATCTTAACCGATTTTCTTCAAATTCGGCAATGTTGGTTCATGGATCAAGAAACTCTACCATTCTAAATTTCAAAACGATTGGGTGTAAAATACAGCTTCTATAGGACTAAAGGGCCAAATCGGACGAAAGATATATATGGGAGCTATATCTAAATCTGAACCGATTTCAACCAAATTAAATAGCGATCTTAACAGCCGCGAAATACTCTAAACTGCAAAATTTCAGAACGATCGGATGTAAAATACAGCTTCTATAGGACTAAAGGGCCAAATCGGACGAAACCTATATATGGGAGCTATAGCTAAATCTTAACCGATTTTCTTCAAATTCGGCAATGTTGGTTCATGGATCAAGAAACTCTACCATTCTAAATTTCAAAACGATTGGATGTAAAATACAGCTTCTATAGGACTAAATGGCCAAATCGGACGAAAGATATATATGGGAGCTATATCTAAATCTGAACCGATTTCAACCAAATTCAATAGCGATCTTAACAGCCGCGAAATACTCTAAACTGCAAAATTTCAGAACGATCG
Source organism: Eudasyphora cyanicolor (assembly GCA_963930755.1). Classification (NCBI taxonomy): domain Eukaryota; kingdom Metazoa; phylum Arthropoda; class Insecta; order Diptera; family Muscidae; genus Eudasyphora; species Eudasyphora cyanicolor. Next base: position 153,417,723 of record OZ005737.1, read on the forward strand.
GAGCAAAATTGCGACCTGTAGTCGACGAACAACTTTACATGGACAGACGGACGGACGGACGGACATCGTTAAATCGACTCAGCTAGTGATTCTGAGTCGATCGGTATACTTTAAGGTGGGTCTAGCTGTGTTATTTTCAGGTGTTACAAACATCTGCCGTGAAACAAACTTATAATACCCTGTACCACAGTGTGGTGTAGGGTATAATGATTGGATATAAAATACAGCTTCTACAGGACTAAAGAGCAAAATTGGACGAAACATATATATGGGAGCTATAGCTAAATCTTAACCGATTTTCTTCAAATTTGGCAATGTTGGTTCATGGATCAAGAAACTCTACCATTCTAAATTTCAAAACGATCGGATGTAAAATACAGCTTCTATAGGACTAAAGGGCCAAATCGGACGAAAGATATATATGGGAGCTATATCTAAATCTGAACCGATTTCAACCAAATTCAATAGCGATCTTAACAGCCGCGAAATACTCTAAACTGCAAAATTTCAGAACGATCGGAGTGAAATTGCGACCTGTAGTCGACGAACAACTTTACATGGACAGACGGACGGACGGACAGACATCGTTAAATCGACTCAGCTAGTGATTCTGAGTCGATCGGTATACTGTGTGGGTCTAGGTGTGTTATTTTCAGGTGTTACAAACATCTGCCGTGGAACAAACTTATAATACACTGTACCACAGAGTGGTGTAGGGTATAAAAATATACCGCTTCACTTTGTTGCATTACATATCAGCCACCCTGTACTTATTTAGACTCGTAACTCGGAAATAATGAAGAGCAAACCTCTGCTTCAGCAGTTTTAAAACAAATTTATTTTACCCATATGAGAGGTGCTAGAAGGAAGGAACGAATATGACCCATCTTCAAACTTAGACTGAGTTAGAAAAAAATATTACCACATACCAAATTTCGTCTCAATCAGGTACTCCTTTCGAGAGTTATCGTGCGCACCAGCCAGCAGACAGACAGACAGACGGACGGACGAACAATACTTATTCGACCTAAAATGACCCAAAACGGATATCCGCCGAACATACTTAGGGTCTTAGTTCACTCGATGTGTTACACTTTTGGCCCGTAGCGAATGGTATTCACCCTTCTTCGCTTAAGCAAGGATATAATAACAAACAAAGAACATTTTCTTATTCATTGTACGTATACTGGAATAAAATCTCCGTGAAAAAATGAGAGGTCTTCTCTGAACTTTTTATTATAAAAGCTTTTTGTTAGAAAATAACTAAAACGTATTAATCGATGCCAAAAAGCATTTTCAGCACAAAAGCAAAACATCGACCGTGAAAAATAGTTTTTAGTCTTAAAATCAAACTTTGACGTAAGTGAATTACTTTAGCATATGTCAAGCCTAAATATCTGGGTATGACAAATGAGAAATTGTTTTCCGCTCATGGTCCATTTATTAATGGTATCTTCATTTGATCCCAATGCGATATTAGACTGTATTACATGTGTATTACTTATTCCTATCCACTGAGATTCCTTTTGAATAGCATATGATTATGCATCAATTTATTTACTTCTGTTAGTAATAACCTTATCCAATGGTAATCAGCCCAAATTGTCATGTAATATTACCCCCACACATACATTATCCAATATAAAGATGTAATCCATATAAACTGTAAATCATAGGATGATGGCAATCCATCAAATATCCACCACCGCCCGGGCAATCTTCCTGGAATTAAGATTATTGCGAAATGATTTTACACACTCTCTCACATTCTCTTGATGCTCTTGCCACATAAGTGGCCAACAACTGTGCGTGTTTTTTTTAGTTCTTGGCCAAAGTAATTCAGTAGTAGTAGTAATAGACTCACATACGCAGACAAACTGTCAAAGACACACTAGTGTTGACATTTGAAGTCAAGTGCTCCCCACACGAAGTCCTCCCTCTTTCCCTCGAATTTGCAAAGTAGAAAAACCAACAATCATTATTTACATACAAATGAGAATTGCATAGTGATGGTGGTGCTGCTGCTGCTGGCAGTAGAAGTGCTACTCTTATATTAACAACAACAACACTAAAACTAACACCACCAAAAAAAAAAGAAGAAAATATATTCCAAATGAAACATTAGTCTTAATGTTTAAACAATTTTACCGCCATTATTGACACTAAGTGGTGCTTCACCAAATACTCTCTCACAACCACACACACACATTTGAACGCACACAGTAGTTAAACAAACAAATAAAAACAGAACGCAATGACGACAGCAGCAGCGGCAGCAGAAGGACCAGCAACGTCACCAACAAAAAATAAAATTACAAAAACTATTCGAAATGCCAGAGAACTAAAACCGAGCCGTTTTGAGTAGAATAGAGAATAATAGCGGAGAGGAGAGCAGAGGAATGCACAAGTAGTCCCTTATGACGCCTCTTTAATGGCAGTCAAGTTGCCACATGGTCCAATGACATTTTAAGTGTTCGCCTCTACAATACTTGTGGCATTAGTTCTGTTCGCTCTGTTGTTCCATGATTTTTGTTCGTTTTGTCTCATTTCTGTTATTTTTTTTCATTCTATTTTCAACAAAAATATGTCACGTCTGTGAAGCCATTGCATGCATTGTTATTGTATATATATACCATATATATACATATGTGTGTATTAATTTTTGTGGGTACAAGTCTCTACAAACATGTATGCAAAAATGCGCTGAAATGCATTCATGTTCAAATAAGTAGCATTAACTTAAAAAGTCTAAAATCCAAGTGGCAAAATCCAGCCCAGCTAAAAATCGAAACTTCAACATACACATAGCGTTTAATGGGAATTATGTAAGTGTACTTTCGAAAGGCATTAAACATTATTATCCCCTCACGTTAGAGAGGAGGGTATATATCATTTGCTACGAGCCAAAAGTGTAACACATCAAAGGAGTAACCTAAGACCTACATTATTTTTGGCAGAAATTCGATTTGGGCCATTTTAAGTCATTGAGCAATGTGCGTCTGTTTGTCTGGCTATGTCTATCTGCGGGCTGGTGCGCACGATAACTCTCGAAAGGATTAACCGATTATCTTCAAATTTAGTATGCAGCAATATTTTGCACTATCTTCGGCTAAGTTCGAAGATGGGCCATATTAGTCCACTCCTACTAGTACCTCCTCCACAAAGGGTTAACATTTAGTGAAATATTGATTATTTAATAACTTCTATACTATTTACTCGAATCTTCTGAAATTCCACACATAGTATTAGATCATTGGTCGCTAACATCTCAAGAAAATGGTCGAAGTTTCCACGCCCCTTCTGGTACCTCCCATAAAAAATGAACTGTTTTGCACTAAAGTTAACTGCTTATAGCATGAATATCAATTCATAAAAATACTTGAAATTTTGTACGGTGTTATTCTTTTATAGTACCTGTTTATGTGTGGGGTTTACCAGCAAGGGAGGTGAGGGTAGTAGTAATGTGCGCGATAGTATCGCCGGGCAAAGACTTTAATTGACTACTTTACTCGGAGAGTGCTCGACAACGGCTAATCAACGCAGAGGCTCGTTAAAAGTGTTAGACTCCTTAGAAAGTGCGAGGAAAGAGAGAGATACCCGAGATAATGCAATGCAGCCACAAAACAACCATCGCCCGGTGGCAATCCGCACTCACACATCCGTACTAAGCGAATAAGGTCCCCGAAGAGAGGTGTAGAGGAGATTCCAGTGATGTCAATAGCAATAGCTCGGGAAGTTGAGACAATGCTGCGTACGTGAACAGTACCTATAATCCATAGAAAAGAGGGCGTCATTGACATGTCCGTTTTGGTACCAAATGGACTATTTTGCACCAAAATTAACACACACATTAGATTTATTAAATGAAATTTAAATTGATAATAATTTAATGAAAACAAAAAAATAATAAATTTACGAATATTGTTTTGGGACTCAATGTGAGGGGATTCTTAAGTCTTACGAGAATTTTTGTAATCGATACCAGGAAGCAGGCTCATCACTTGGTATCGAGTTACTTTTCAGTTAACGTTTCGTTGTTTGCTTTGTATTTGTACATTAAAAGAAATTTTGTTCTCCTTGAATATTTTGTGGGGAGGTAATGAAAATGCCACCACCACTTTAAAAAATTTGGAGCAATTACATGAAGAGATACAACACAGATGCAGTTTGCAAGCGTCATTAATTAAAAATATATATATATCTGCTGTATTATAACATGTACGTGAGAATCTCGTTATAAATCGCGTCCTTAAGAGGTAAAGTTTCAAAGTTTCTTTTTTCAAAGACTGGGTCTATCATAATCGAAAAACGAAAAAATACTACACTATGGTGACAACCAGAAACATTTTTGTCCGACACCTAAAAACTTTTTTTAGAGTTTGAGTCATACTATTTTATTTATGGTCCGATCTCGACGAAACTTTACACATATCTTTTTTTTGGCCCAAGGACGATCCCTATTGAATTTGGTTAAAATCGGTTCAGATTTAGATATAGCCCCCATATATATGTTAGCCCCGATTTGACATTTAGGCGCTGTAAAAACTTTATTTTATATCCGATCTGTATGAAATTCGGCAAAGAGAGGTTTCTTATTATATGAATCAACACTGTTAAATTTGGAAGAAATCGGTTCAGATTTAGATATAGCCCCAATATATACGTTACCCCCGATTTGACATGTAAGCGCTGTAAAAATGTTATTTTATATCCAATCAGTGCGAAATTCGGCAAAGAGAGGTTTCTTATTACATGAAGGAATACTGCTAAATTCAGAGAAAATCGGTTCAGATTTAGATATAGCCCCCATATATATGTTACCCCCGATTTGACATGTAAGCGCTGTAAAAACTGTATTTTATATCCGATCAGTGCGAAATTCGGCAGAAAGAGGTTTCTTATTACATGAAGGAATACTTTCAAATTCGGAGAAAATCGGTTCAGATTAAGATATAGCCCCCATATATACGTTACCCCCGATTTGACATTTGAGCGCTGTAAAAATGTTATTTTATATCCGATCAGTGCGAAAGTCGGCAAAAAGAGGTTTCTTTCTACATGAAGGAATACTGCAAAATTCGGAGAAACTCGGTTTAGATTTAGATATAACACCCATATATATGTTACCCCCGATTTGACCTGTAAGCGGAGGTCGCAGAAAATCGGTTCAGATTTAGCTCCCATATATATGTTACCCCCGGTTTGACATGTAAGCGCTGTAGATACTGTATTTTATATCCGATCACTACGAAATTCGACAGAAGGAGTTATTTTTACATGAATGAGTATTCAGGGAAAATCGGTTCAGATTTATATTAAAGCTCCATATATATGTTCCTCCTGATTTGGTATCAAACCGCTATAGAAGTTGTATTTTTTTCCGATCATTACAATTTTCCAGAAAGATGTTTCTCAATTTAGGAACGAATATTGCTTAATTTAGCAATTATCGTTTCAGAATTAGATAATATGTTTCTACCCATTTACCAATTATTCCAAATTATTATGGCAATGACCCTTATCGCATTGTTAGGGAGGTGTAGGGTATTATATAGTCGGCCCCGCCCGACTTTCTGCCTTTCCTTACTGGTTTTACATGAATAAGTATTCAGGGAAGATCGGTTCACATTTATGTTAAAGCTCCATATATATATTCCTCCAGATTTGATGTTTCTCAGTTCGGAACGAATATTGCTTAATTTAGCGATTATCGTTTCAGAATTAGATAATATATTTCTACCCATTTATCAATTATTCCAAATTATTATGGCAATGACCATTATCGCATTGTTAGGGAGGTGTAGGGTATTATATAGTCGGCCCCGCCCGACTTTCTGCCTTTCCTTACTGGTTTTTTTCTAAGATTCCAAATTTCAAGGGTTTATTTGTACCATATTTTTACCATAAAGTCGGAATATCATTTAAATTGAAGGAAAATGTGAGAGCTATAAATGCTGAAAATATCACTTTCACAAAGAAACAGAAGTTTAGTAACTGTCGTTAAAACAATTAGACAAAATTTGATTTTTTCAACAAAAAAATCATTTTTTGCTGGCGTGAAATATAACAAGAAAAAATCGCAAAAACTTGGTTTGTTCCATTTTTTGAAAGCTAGCATCCTAACGTAGAAAACAATGTCAAAAAATTGATGGATAAGTTTAGAATTAATGACCCGCCCATATTGTAATAATAGGCATATTAAAATAAATATTTTCATTTTTTTGGCACTTTTGTTTGGTACCCAAAAGGGAGTGACAAACATGCCCTTTTTTAATATACTATGAGTTACATTAAAACATTACACTGTGCATAATTTCAAGTGTTTCTATGTACAGGAATCGGAGTTATATACGCCCATTTTGCACGGGAATGTAGCTACTGTAATGGCATTACACTCCACAAAATTGAAGGAATTTGTATGGACTGGAAACAATGTTATATACAGTTAACTTTTATCGCAAAATGGTCCATTTTTCTGGGAGGTACTAAAAGGGGCGTGGAAATAACGCCCATTTTTTAAGAACAGTAGGTACTACAGCGTTTTCCAACAAGAGGTGTTATTTTGAATCACCCGGTATTTCGGTAGCTGTCACTTTTGATGCTTTTATTCTTTGAGATTTGACAAGTAGAAACTACGTCATTACTAACCAGTAAGGAAAGTCAGAAAGTCGGGCGGGGCCGACTATATAATACCCACACCTCCCTAACAATGCGATAAGGGTCATTGCCATAATAATTTGGAATAATTTGTAAATGGGTATGAACATATTATGTAATTCTGAAACGATAATCGCTAAATTAAGCAATACAGGGTTGCCCATATTCGACGGACCCATCTGGCAACGCAATAACTTTTGACAGAGATGTCAGATCGCTTAATGACATACCGCGTTTAAGCGTCAGTCCAAGCAGATTTTTACCATGGAACAATACACGCCACGAGCGCTCTGAAATAGTTGAAATTTACATTCAACAGAAGAAGTCAATTGTGAAAACTCAAAAAACAAAATTATCATGTCCGATGAAGCCCATTTCACATTGAATGGGATCGTAAATAAGCAAAATTGCCGTATTTACGCCACTGAAAATCCTCAGGAGATTCAAGAATTGCCTCTTCATGACGAAAAAGTCACAGTTTGGTGCGGCGTTAGTGCGAAAACGGTCATTGGGCCGTTTTTCTTCCAAAACGAAAATGGCCATGCTGTTACCATCAACCAGGAGCGTTATCGCGACATGGTGACCAATTTTGTGATGCCAATTATTCGTCGAAAGCGTATGAGGCAGTTCTGGTTTCAACAAGACGGCGCTCCACCGCACACAAGTCGCATAACAATCGATTTTCTGAAGAATTTGTTTCCGGGCCGTTTGATGTCGAAAAGTGGTGATTTGGACTGGCCACCGCGTTCGCCCGATTTGACGCCGCCTGACTTCTTCTTGTGGGGATATTTGAAGTCAAAGGTTTACGTTAACAAGCCAAGGATCGTAGAAGAGCTCAAGGACAACATTCGTGAAGAAATAGCCGCTATTCCGGCCGAAATATTGGCGAAAACGATGGAAAATGCTGCAAAAAGGGCACAATACGCCATCAACGCCAGAGGCGGCCATTTGAGAGATATCATATTCAAAAATTGATGTAAACTAATCTACTTGGAACAAATTAAATGATTAAAATTGCCAACCGCCAAATTTTTATTTTTTTCTTTGATTTTTTTAAAAAAACATGGGTCCGTCGAATATGGGCAACCCTGTATATTTCTTAAATTGAGAAACAGCTTTCTGGAAAATTTTAATGATCGGAAGTAAAGTACAACTTCTATAGCGCTATGATACCAAATCAGGAGGAACATATATATGATGGTTATATATAAATCTGAACCGATTTTCCCTGAATACACATTCATGTAAAAAGACAACTTTCTCTCGAATTTCGCACTGATCGGATATAAAATAACATTTTTACAGCGCTTACATGTCTAATCGGGGGTAACGTATATATGGGGCTACATCTAAATCTGAACCGATTTCTTCCAAATTTAAAAGTATTCATTCATATAATAGGAAACCTCTTTCTGCCGAATTTCATACGGATCGGATACAAAAATACAGTTTTTACAGCGCTTACATGTCAAATCGGGGGCAACGTATATATGGGGCTACATCTAAATCTGAACCGATTTCTTCCAAATTTAATAGTGTTCATTCATATAATAAGAAACCTCTTTTTGCCGAATTTCATACTGATCGGATGTAAAATAACATTTTTACAGCGCTTACATGTCAAATCGGGGGTAACGTATATATCTAAATCTGAACCGATTTCTTCCAAATTTAACAGTGTTCATTCATATAATAAGGAGCTTCTTGCCGCAAAATTGTATACTGATCGGTATAAAATACAGTTTTTACAGCGCTTACATGTCAAATCGGGGCTAGCATATATATGGGGGCTATATATAAATCTGAACTGATTTTAACCAAATTCAATAGGGATCGTCCTTGGGCCAAAAAAAGATATGTGTAAAGTTTCGTCGAGATCGGACTATAATTGCGACCTGTACTTTGATTACAAGAATACATGCACAGACAGACAGACGGACAGGCGGACATAGCTAAATCAACTCAGAAAGTGATTCTAAGTCAATCGGTATAATAAACGATGGGTCTATTTCTTCTCCTTTTGGGTGTTACAAACAAATGCACAAAGTTATAATACCCTGTACAACAGTGTGGTGTAGGGTATAAAAATGGAACGATACACGATTCAACAACGCATTGAAATTATTAAAATTCACTACAAAAATGGTGAAAATCTTGCAGTCACAGTTCGCAAAACTAAAGCATTTTTGGGTCGTCGTGAAGCACCTTGTCGGACCGCAATACAGAAATGGGTGGAAAATTTCGAGCTGTTGGGACAAGTTAGTGATGTGAAAAATAAAATCCGTGCATGTCGCTCAAGAACAACTCTCGAAGAGGTGATCACAATGGACCACCGAGATCTTGTGATTTAACACCTTGCGACTTCTTCCTTTGGGGCCACGTGAAAGATAAGGACTACGCCAACAGCCCAGCGTCGATTCAAGACCTCAAAAATAGAATTCGTGAGGCTATCGAGGACATAGGGTAGCCACTTTGTGATTTGGTTATGGAAAATTTCATGAAAAGGATATGTTCCTGTAAGCGTGGTCGTGGTAGCCATTTGGCTGATGTTGTTTTTTATTATTAACGGCATACCTTCCTTTTTATTGTGAAATAAACATCCGATCATTTATCTCAAAAAATTGCATTTTTCTTTGAATACCAAAATAACACCTCTTGTTGGAAAAACCTTTATAAAAACATTACACTTCACAAAATTTCAAGTATTTTTATTAACTGGACTCAAGATTTGTATGGGAGGTACCAAAAGGGGTGGTTTCGTCAATTTTTCTCAAGATGGTAGGGACTAAGTAACTAATGCTATGTTTGGAATTTTGAAAGATTCTGAGTAGTAATATAGAAGTTATGAGTTAATCAATATTTTACAAATTTTTGACATTTCGTGGGGAGGTACTCGACCAACATAGTCCATCTTTAACCTTGGCCTGTGATAGAAAAACATATTGACACATACCAAATTTGAAGTCAGTCGGTTAATCCTGCCGAAAGTTATTCTGCGCACCAGCCAGACAGACAGACCGACATGCTAACGGACCAGACAATGAAGTCGACCAAAATTTTCGGCGGCGGCGGCGCATGGAAAAATATCGATAGGCGGCGGCGGCTGATCGGCTGAGCCGATCAATTTTCAACAATCGGCTGAGCCGGTAAATTTTCCACAATCGAAAGCGCACGAATACGAATGTAATTCTCCTGCAAACGTGTTTTTTTTATATTTAGCGTTAGAGGAAAACACTTAAAATTAACACAAAGTTATGGAAGTTTGATATAATATTGAAAATCGGTTTAATAAATCTTCAATGGTTGATACATTTGTTATTAACTTGACAATCCGATGGTTTTAGGCCTCAGTATTTTTAAAAGTTATGGACGAAATACTAAGATTGGTCTCTTAATTTTGGCGTTTTTCTTCTATTTCTGCACATATGAATTTTAAACGCCCTTGCGAATATTCTGTGAAAATTTGAAAAAAAAATCGAGGGAAACAATTTTTTTGGAACTCAAACTTTTTTAAACGTAGACTTTGAAAATATCGGTTCAGCTGTAATTTTCGTTTTTTTAATAAAAGATAGCCATATCTTATATTAACATTAGCAACTTTTTATAAAATTTGTACGCTACGCTTTGTAATTAACCCTAAATATTGCAAATTCCGAACCTAAGGTATCACTTAGTAGTCGCTTTCCAAATTTTCATGGTTGCAAAAATAAAATCTTCTTGACTCACCAAATAAAATTCGGCGGCTGAGTTTCAGCCGATATGAGCCGCTAAAATCGGCGGCGGCGCCGGCTTGTAAAAAATCATCGGCGATGGCGCGCCGCCGGTTTGCGCCGCGTCGGCTTCATAGCCTGTAACGGACATTGCTCAAATTACTTAAAATAGCCAAAAATGGATTTCCGCTAAATATTCTTGGTGTCGCTTAGGTCACTCCATCGATGTGTTACACTTTTGGCCCTCAGCATCAAATGTATACCCTTGTTCTCAATAGTGGGTGTGTAAACACCGGATTATATTGAAATTCTCTTATTTCTAACAAATGTCTTTTACATTTTTTCGACATTTTTTTTTAACGACAGCTACTAAACTACTGTTTCCACATTATTTAAATTCGCAGTCCTCATAATTTTCTTTACTTTAAAGTGTATCATGGCTTTATCGAGCATATACTGCAAAAATATGGTCCAAAAATGGAATTTTTAAAGAAAAAATGCAAAAACATTTATTTTTTCGTCTTAAGGACATCATATTACACTAGAAAATGTTATGCACAGCACTTCCACAACAATTTTGTTGCATAATGCTATCAGCCAAATACTTGGAATAACTAATTTTCCTAATGGCGATTTCGTATCTACAAAGAAGTGCAACATTTTTGTTGCCTTATTCCCGAAAACTGGACTTTTATTCCACATATTGACATTTTGAAATAGGAGTTATGTTAAATTCGAAGGGACTACATCAGTTCCACCGTAAAAGGGCAAATATTTATTATTATTATTATTATTTGCTCACCCCTAGACTCGTATCTTTACTAGGAGGTATACGATTCCACATGTGGAACCTCCTCGCCCAAATGGAACCTGGCTTCGATGAAGGTCATCTGATCCCGTGGTAGAACTAGGGACCACAATTGGTCTATGTGAGCTGGTAACAGCAGCTGCCGCCCTAACCTAAACTTAAACTCTTGTATTAAAGTACCCTGTTATAAAACTGGCAGAACACTTTTGAAATGACTGTAATCTAGCTAAGAATAAGTCAAATTTCCCTACATATTCTGGTACAATGTATCAACAAATCAAATTCAGTATTATATTTGACTGAAGTTTAGGGTATATATCAGTAAAGGGCCTCTCAACCATTTGCTCCGCGACTTCGTTGAAGCCAGCAAAGAGCTTGGCCACTATAAAGTTGGCCATTTCCCTGCAGTAGCAAAATTGATCCCCATTTGAACTTTAGTCGATTTACTCGTAAAGTGTCCTAACTTGCTGGCACTATTAGATTAAGCACAACTGTTAATTTGTAATAAACAATTGCATGAATGGCATTTGAGTGGAGAATGTGTGAATATCTGCGCACACATTTAAATTGTAAAGCCACACAGAGAATTGTTAAAAAAACACATCTGCCTCTACATGTATGTAAGTTACATTTACATTCGTTTGTGTGTATGTAAATATTACAGCAGTGAATGTGTTTTTGTTAGACGGTACTTACTATGTACTTATCTCGAATATTCCCACACATCAGACGATATTCTGTACGTTGAATAGGGGGGTAGCTCGTATGCGATGGGTGGGAGCGGTGTTGGTGGGTTTATTGCTGGCGTTTAGTTTCTAAATGTCATATTTTGTATGAATAATTTCTATTAGATGACATTTCTATCTGTGCGTGCTTGCGAAGTGCGTTTGAGAGTGCACTACTGTATCCGTACTCATGACATCTTTTCTAAGAGTGAGTGTGAAGTGTGTGTTCGTGTTTATGTTTGTGTGTGTACAAGTATTATTTATCTCTCTGTATATATCCTCTTATGTTACTAGTCACGCTCTCCAGCCGCCACTTGGTTTTATTTTCATCTCTCCATTTTAGTTGCATTTGTACTTGTCGTTGTTGTCGCATGACTTTGTTGGCAGCTGCAGCGGCGGCAGCAATCCATGTGGACCCAGTAAATGCAGTTAAAATACTCAAGAAAGAGTCGTTCCTGTTCTACGGTTTGCTTTTGTAGTTCAGTCTCGATTTAAAGACATTCTTATGTATGTTTTGTTGAACCAAAGCCAAGTGATAACAAACTGTAGGACACAACAAAAAGGATATAAAAAAAAAACATAAAAAGTTATCTTAAAGACTCCCAGAAGAAGTTAATGTTGGGTCAGGAATCTCGTTTACATGATATCCTATATTCATAATCGAGATAGCGTCTATCAATTTATTTAATCAAATTAGGAGTAAATTTTGGAGTGGGGACGACTTTGGTTCAGATCAGAAGGTATCTACCTTATATGTAATAATGAAAATCTGTACCAAATTACAAAGAAAAATATTTGTATGTGTTTTCAACTCTATTTGTTGATTTTTTTTCAAATATTTTTTCTTTGTAATTTGGTAAGGATTTTCAGTTATTGTAATGTAACTTCTGAACCAAAGTTGTCCCCAATCCAAAATTTGCACCATCGGTAGAGTATGGAGCATTTTTTTTAAAAAAATTAAGGAAAACAAATTAGTTCGATTCTGAGATATCGCAATCTATATTTTTATATCCGCGAAAAGTAACCGAAATAAACTGTTTTAGATAAAATTAGTATTTTTTATGAAAAGTAACCGGAAAAAGCTTTAAGAATTGATACTTTTTATTGTCAAAGTCTTATGCTTTGTCAATAAAAAGTATTGATTACAAAATAAAAGTAAAAGGACTGCAAAAATCATTACTGAGGGAAAAAACTATTTTTTAACTTTGACCTTGCCCCAGCCTCCATTTTTCAGTTTATTTTTTTGATATTGTGGGTCATTACTCTCACATACTAGGGTAACATTTTCTGAGAATTTGAAAAAGATATTATTTATGACCTGTGACAATTGAGAAATAAGGATGTTATAGCGCACAGATGCACAATCGGGATATAGGTATGTATATATTGTAACTATATCTAAATCTGAACCGATTTTCTTTAAATTCGTCAGCGATCGTCTGTGATTCAACGATTCACATCGTTTCTGTGATGAAACGATTTTGACCAAATTTGGCAGTAATCGTTTTAGGTTCGAGAAAATTACCTCTAACAAATTTCGTAATAATGCAAAGTACAGCTTCTGTAACGATCAGATTGCAAATTGGATAGAACTTATTCATATATGGGCATTATTAAAATTTGAACCGATTTATTTTAATTTCGAAACTAAATTGTGTGGTTATAAATATATCTTCGTGTCGAATTTTATACACGTCAGTTTAAAAAGTCGGGGGTATAAAAATCTGAACCGATTTTAACCGCATTCAATAGTCGTCTTCCCTGACCTAAAATAGTGTTTTTTGTCAAATTTCATAAAGATCGGAGTAAAGTTGTGACCTATACTTTGAGATCAACTTTACTTGGACAGACAGACATGGTTAGATTGGAACTGCTAGTAATTCTGAGTCGATCGGTATACTTTAAGGTGGGTCTAGCTCCAATATTTTAAGGTGTTACAAACATCTGGGCCACAACAATGTTATAATACCCTGTGTCACAGAGTTTTGAGCTCTACCAAAACATGGACAGGTGTGCCCCAATTTTTACTAGGGACGATTAGGTGTAATATAAAGTATAGATTCTAAATTTTCAGTCAGAAATTTACCCTGTAAATACAGTGTGGTGTCATATATTTCGTTTTCAGTAAGAAGTCGAATGGGATGCTTGTAAAACAAGTTATGTGTGAAGTTATTTACGTGGTGGGCCTCAAAAATAGCATGACACAAATATGTAATTTTTCCACGAATAGTACGTTATTCAAAAACATTGCTCTGTGCAGAATTTATTGGTATTAAATTTATGACAATTCTGTATTGGTACGATTATATTGGTACGGCCATATTTTAATGAACTGTTGAGACTATGACAGCAAATACAAAATTTCAAATATTTGTGTATGCTCACACACAAATTTTTAAATGTTTTATATTTCTGAGTAAGTAAATTTTATTAGAAAAATCAATAAAATTTACTTGGAACGCATATATTAATATATTACAACAAAATATATTTGCAAACTAATTTTCTCAAATAAAATATGTATTTATATACCAATAAAATCATTGTTTAGGAATATCTTCAAATATATATAATTTGAGAAAGATTTTCAAAACTTTGGTGAATTTTTCTAATTTCATTTTTAATTTTTCCTTCGTTTCGAATTATTTCTACCAGTCAAAAATAACATTAATTTTAATTTTATTATATTCAATAACAACCGAGCCCATAGGCCGTATATGGTTACAAATTACTTCTTAAGGTGTAATACATTTAAATTTTTTTAATAAATTATCTTATATAACTAATTATGCGAGGATTATTTTTTTTTACCCTCAAAAATTACAAAAAGTATAAAAATCTTAAAAATAGACAAACCTAACCTATTCAATTATGCAAGAAAGGGAATTATAAAGAAACATCAAAAGGAAAGGAATGGGAATAGAAATTGGAATTGAAACTAAGAAACATTAGCAGCATTGCATTCTGTTTTAAGGGAATCGTTTTAAATTTATGGGTATTTCATGTCAGCATTTTTTTCAATCCTTCGAGTAAATTAATGTTATCAAAAATTATACGATTTCAATTAAAAATTTCTAAAAAATTATCATTAATTTACTGAAAAACTTAATACAGTTATACTTAATATATCGGAATACTTAAGTTTAAATACATTTTTGTTTCGGAATTAAAATCCCAAATAAAAGGTATTAGGGTGAAAACAAGGATATGTTTAGAACAACATCTTCCCAAATATATAATTTTTGTGTGTACCAAATATTATATATTTAGAGTGTACCATAAACATATATATGCTTCAAGCCGAATATGTTTGGGACAATATACTACAGAAGTGATTTTTTTCAGCGTGCTCTTATTAAAATTAGGCGCCATTGAAATAATTTTAAAATTGATGAAATAACAATATGTATTGAACTTGTAGAGTATTCAATATTTTACTTGATGGAGCTACCAGAAGCAGTGGTGAAATATGAGTCATCTTCGTTCTTAGTCCAAGATCGGAGAGAATATTATCACACACAAGAATTGAAGGCAGTCTCCCATACCTTTCGAGAGTTAGGGTGCGCACAAGCCAGACAGACAGAGAGATATAAGGTCAGAGAGAGAGAGAGTATCAATACAAAAACCTATCTGTGTCTTAGCAAATTTGGCATTTTAATATAATCATATTGTTTCACAGGAGAAGCTAGAAAAACGTATATTTATACCCTCCACCATAGGAGGGGTATATTCATTTTGTCACTATATTTGTAACACCTCTAAATATTTATCTGAGACCCTATACATATGTATATTTAATTGTCGTAAAACACTAAGACGATGTAGCAATGCCCGTCTGTTGTAATCACGCTACAGTCTACAATATTTGAGCTACATGACTGAAAATTTGTATTGATACAGTAACTAACTTATAGCTACAGTAACTTGGGATTGAAAATGGGGAATATCGATCCATTTTTTGAAAAAAAAAAATCATCGAATTGGGCTGAAGTTTGGTATAATTAGTTTATTTGTAACAAAAACCATTAATTTGTTCATTTGTATCAGAAACAAGTACAAAAATGGTAGAGAGTTTAAAAAACTGATGGGTAGAATTGACTGCACAGTTTCATTAGACACCACTCTTTCATCGTCAGAATACGAAGCAATAGTATGTATGTCTTTAACTTAAATCAGCTGAAATACTTATGGAAGCAGTAACTTATAATTTAACTTAAAAAAATAAACAAACAATTTTTTCAAAGGTGGAAGGTCACTTTGTAAAGCCATTAATTCTTTAAAAATTAATATATAACAATTATTTTCTTGTTATTTGTACAACTTGACGGATCCGTACTCCGCCCTTGTATACCAAATTCAAAACTTAACTTCTTGAATACCTCTCCTACAAACATGCCAAGATTGGTCGCAATTGGTTGTCTGGTTAAGAAACGGCAGTAATATTTCCTTTTTTTAATTCGTCCCACAGTGCGTCACTGTGGTCTCGGTCACTATGGCTAGAAAATGGCTACGGATATAGTGTCATTCTAGACAGAATGCCTTCCGAACACTGTTGATTACACTATGCATGAAGTTAGCTAACTCCTCAATAAAATAACAGCCAAAGGTTGTATGCCGCCTTTTAGAGAGAGCGGGGCACAGACGCAGATCTTTAATCTCTCTGCGTCTATGTGAGCCTGTTTTACAGGCTGCCACTCTTAACCTAACCTAACCTATTGGTATTACTGATATAGTTGAAGTGGGCCTGACGTACATGCTGTTACTCTAAACCTAACCTATCGTATATTTCTTGGGTTGATAGCGAACACTTCGAATTTAAAGAAAATCATTTCAGATTTGGAACAGATATATGTAAGTTTATTTAAACCATTAGTACTTCTTCGTCCTTGTTTTAGTTCTTAAAAAATTTACTAAAGTATTGATTTCAAGTTAATATCACTCCGATCCTTTTCACCCAATGTTTGTTTTTATCGAAACAAGCTAAATTTAATCACTTATCACTTTTGACAGCAAAAGAGGATTACGATATTTAAGGAAATTTCCATCTGTAATCTCTTTTGCCGATTACAAATAATAACGAAACGTTATCACTGGTTCCCATGGAACGAAATGTACAGAGACTATAAAACTTTTGCATTTTTTCCTTTTGGGGGGTAAGGGGTGGAGGATATAAAACCAACTACAGCTTTTGAGACCTACAACAATTGAGCCACTTTATTTTTTGTTGGCGCAAAGATTTTGAAATTTAAACTTCTACCCACTAAAAGGATTTGCAACTTAGCAAAACGAACGAATCAACCCAAAAAAAACTCGGTACAAAGTTGTAGTTCGGCGATTCGTTTTTTTTGTGCGACCGTTGTGTTGTGCTATGTTAAGTTGTTAACGCACAACAAATACTCTGAAATTCTAGTTTTGTTATTTCAAAGCTTCAATTTCCTCTGCCGCAAGCGTAACGGCAGAATCATTTTTATTGCTCCTGTGTGGTATGGAGACACCTCACTCAATGAGTTCTGGAGTAGGCGATAAGTTCATTCATTGAGCATGTAGTAGTGATGAAGAAAAATAACATTTTCTCGTGTAATAAGTGAGTCGCCGATATTGGAAGGGTCTCAAAGTTTGTATAAATAAAAAGTTTTAACATAATAATGACTAATGGAATTGGGAACAAGATGAATAGATCTATAAGGAAATATTTGTAGAAATGAGTAATGGTATTTTAGAATCGAGAGGAGCAGACTATATAATTCCATACAACTTTACTTCTGTTGCAAATGCGAAGACTCTAAATTCAGCGAAATCCTAAGTGCTATGTAATTTTGATAACGTAGAATACAAACTCGGGATTCCAAATTCTAAACCGAAAAATTTCAGGCGAATCAGTTTTAAAATGTTTTTTGTGAAACGTAAAAAAAGTAAGAAAATGTCAGTTAAATAATCGTAAACATACATTTGTGAATTATCCGTTATTATCAATGATTCGATTGAGTGCTACAGAATCTTCTATAGCACTAGTGTTTTAATATTTCACTAAATCATAATTATTTGAATTCTCAAAAGGGGACGGGCACTATTGTCTATCTTTAAACTTTAACTAGGTTTGGAGATAATATTCCTCTTTTCGAGAGCTGAAATTGTTTAAAAACCACTAAAACGTTTCGAAAATGATTTATTTTAGATACCTCCATTCTAAGCTATGCTAAGTGCAAAAAGGTCGTTTTTTCAAGAGCGGCGATTAAAGTTTGATGAATTTTAAAAATTTTGTGTGGAATTCGTTTATAATGCAAATCGAATGACCTCTACTGTTTTGTGAATAACTTTTGATTGGAACTAAGAATTACCGATCGACTTAGAATTACTTTCTGGGTCGATTTAGCTGTGTCCGTCTATCTGTCCATCAGACTGTCTGTATGTCCATATATCCTTGTAATCAATTATTGTGTAATGGCGATAAAATTGGCACGTATATCTTGTTTGACCTAAGGACTAACCCTATTGAAATTGGTGAAAATATGTTCGGTTTTCGATATAGCCCCATACATATTTCTTCCGATTTAGTAATGAAGTTCTATTAAAACTGTATTTTACGTACATCTTTATATTATGTGCCAGAAATGAGGCGTCGCCCGACGTTCTCGCTTTCGTTACTGTAGAATGTATGTAGAATGTGCTATAAACGGGATACTCAGATCATTTTAGAAGAAAAGAGTGAAAGTTGTCGCATATGCCGATGATGTTGTTATCATGGTTGGAGGCAAATGGAATAAATGAAGGGCTAGGAAAAAATCTGACAAAGACAGAATTAGTACCATTCACTAGGAAGAATAAGATCAAACCTTTACATAAACCCATTTTTGACGGAGTGGAATTGAAATTGTCTCCGGAGGCAAAAATACCTTGGCGTCATACGTGACCAGAAGCTAAACTGGAAAAGGAACACCGAGAAAAGAGTGAAAAAGGCATTGAACGCAATCTACTCCTATAGAAATTTCATAAGTAAAAACTGGGGTTCCGCCCAAGGTCTATCCATTGGATGTACACAGAGATTGTGCGTCCTATCCTCACCTATGGTTCCGTGGTGTGGTGGAAAGCGACTGAATGTAGATATCAGCTAAAATCTTTACAGAAAGTTCAAAGGATCGCAACCTTGTGCATAACCGGCGCGAGAAGGAGTACACCACAGCGGCTATAAATACTTTACTGAACCTTCAACCAATAGTTCAATTAGGTCAAAAAGACTCCGCGAGTCACATATGTGGCGCAAGTCAGACTGGGATCACTCGAAAATCCTGAATGAGGCATCGGCCAAGACCAATTTGAGGGAAATAGCAGGACGAACGGACTATTTGTCGCCAGTTCTAAACTGTTCCACCAGGTTGGACATGGCGATACCCTCTAGGACAGAATGGTTACGCGGGGATCTCCCTCTAAATGGTCACGCGATTTATACAGATGGATCGAAACTGGATGTAGGCACGGGGGCAGGCATCTTTAGTTAATCTCTTGGCATAAGTAGATCTTATACATAGGTTGTCTGATACCTGCAGTGTTTTTCAGGCTGAGGTTTTTGCCATCCTGGAAACCTTGCAACTAATAAAGGAAGGGAATTTTAGGCAGGACGAGTGCATAACGGTCTATCTTGAACATCGGGCCGCTTTGAACGCACTGAAGTCAAACGTTATTAGGTTCAAAGTGGTGAATGATTTTATACTGGAAATGCAAAATATGCCAATTGATGTAAAACTGTGCTGGTTTCCCGGACACTGTGACATTGAAGGGTATGAGAAGGCTGATGAACTCGCACGGGAAGGGTCGGCGATTAGAGCACTAACATCAAAGTGGCAACGTAATTCCGAGGACTACTGTCGGCTCTGTGCAGATGAGGTGCAGCTGGAGAGGATTGACTGCCAATGTCCTTCACAATCTAGAAGAATAAACCGCTATCTAGGTGACTTTATTATCGCAGATCTCGAAGCTCTGTAATCGCACAACGTCGACAGAATCCTTTACTTCATTAGGTGCCTGGAATGGCTGGGGATGACAACTACTCATCCATCTGCTTAAATGGCATGGAAACACCCATTTTGTTTCCACCCCTTTCAATCTCTTACCTCGCTTTTCTGTTTTCTCCAGTTCTAATTAACAACCTCCCCCACCCATTATATACTTTATTTTTATTCTATTATCTTCCAGGACTAGCACAATGGACCTACCGGTCTCCCAGTGGAACACTGCACGCCAGCTATTAGTAGTGTGCTGTGCGTCCTTTAATCTAACCTAACCTAACCTAGAATGTGCAACAACATAATTAGTATAGTAGAATCAGTGGGGAATTTAAAATTTACTTTTGAACAATTTCAGAAGTATATATAGAAAAGCAGTAATGCAAAAGCAGTTTAGCAGTAGCATGCAAAATCAGGACATATGTAATTATATCTGTATCTGAAAGGATTTTCTAAAAATTTGGTTTATTCTTCACAGTCCCACAAACTCTACACTATATAATTGCAGAAAAAATTTCAAATTCGGGTTTTATAAAATGTTTGCAGAATTCATAATTGATGAAGCTTTTGTACTAAAATACGCTTTGTATACTGCTTACATGCCACAACAGAATCTAATTATACCCTACACCACACTGTGAGTACAGATAGCAATTTCACTCCGATCGTGCTGAACTCCGATCTTGAAAAGAGTTTCTTGATCCGTGGACCAACATTGCTCAATTTGAAGAAAATCGGTTCAGATTTTCCTATAGTCCCCATATATAAACGGTGATCCAAGTAGAGATACTTTTTCAATAGCCTTTTTTGACAGATCACGTGTAAGTCGTGTCATGCTGTTATGTTATTTTTGTTAAGTATTGTTTGGCATTTCATCATGGAAAGACTTACGCCAGAATGCAGTTTACAAATCGTTCAACTTTATTACGAAAATTCACGTTCGGTGAGGAATTGTTTCGTGCACTGCGCTCAACTTATGGTCAACATAATTGAGTCATTGAAAATTGGACTCAACGGATGGACCATCTGAGACGTAGCCGCGGCCGACATTTGATAGACATAATCTTCAAAAAATAAATGCCAAAGAATGTTCTTTCGAATGATAATAAACATTCCCTATTCAATTTGAATTTTCTGAGTTTTTTCTTTAAAAAAGTAGGGAACCTCGAAATGGATCACCCTATATATTTCGTCCGATTTTGCCTATTAGCCATATAGAAACTTTATTTTACATACAACTTTTTTTCGAATTTAGCATGGTAGAGTTTACTTATCTATCGATTATAATTGCTCAATTTGAAAAAATCGGTACAGATTTAGATATAGCTCCCATGTATATGTTTCTTCCGATTTGTCTAAATTATGTATACAAATTATAGTTGAGGTATACGTTGGATATTTCATTGCACCGCCCGACTTTAGCCTTTCCTTAATTGATTTGAAATATATTTTATTTGTAAGTAGGATATTGTTCTGGCTTCAGACCATTCTTGCCTCTATAACACTGCAGAAAGCTACGTTTTTTATAGTTACATGGTATATACAAATGACAGCAAGTTCCTTGTATTGCGATTTCAGAAATGCTACTTCAATCTTCAGCAAGGTTCAGCAGAGATTATTCGGTTTAAAACTCAGCTTTTTGCATTATATAATACTAGGATATAAATACTCGACGTTGCCCGGGTTGTCTTTTAACACCGTGAACCAAATTTTGTAAGCTTGAAGATATTCTAATAAAAACTCCGATTAAAGGACAATATCAAAACAGTACAATCCGAACTTGAGCTCGGTGCGACCATAACCCGAAAACCAAAAACTTTGGCAATTGTAAGTAACGTTTTTCGTTTTCAAATACTTTTGTCGGTGTGACCACAGGCCTATCATAAAACCAGTAAGGAAAGACGGAAAGTCGGGCGGGGCCGACTATATAATACCCTACACCTACCTACCAATGCGAAAATGGGCATTGCGATAAGAATTTGGCAGTGCTCATACATGTAATAAGCAAACTCTCTCTGCCGATTTTCGTACTGATCGGATATAAAACACGGTTTCTACAGCGCTTACATGTCAAATCTGGTGTAACATATATATTGGGACTATGTTTAAATCTGTGTTCATACAGGTAATAAGAAAACTCTCTATGTTAAATTTCGTACTGATCGGATATAAAACACGGTTTCTGCAGCGCTTACATGTCAAATCGGGTGTAACATATATATTGGGACTATGTTTAAATCTGAACCGATTTTCCCCGAATTTGGCAGTGTTCATACATGTAATAAGAAAACTCTCTATGTTAAATTTCGTACTGATCGAATATAAAACACGATTTCTACAGCGCTTAAATGTTAAATCGGATGAAACATATATATGGGGGCTATATCTAAATCTGAACCGACTTTCCCCGAATTTGTCAGTGTTTATTCATGTAATAAGAGAACTTTCTCTGCCGAATTTCGTACAGGTCGGATATAAAATACGGTTTCTACAGCGCTTACATGTCAAATCGGGTGAAACATATATATGGGGACTATATCTAAATCTGAACCGATTTTCCCCGAATTCGGCAGTGTTTATTCATGTAATAAGAGAACTCTCTCTGCCAAATTTCGTACTGATCTGAATTAAAATACAGTTCCTACAGCGCTTACATGTAAAATCGGGTGAAACATATATATGGGGCTATATCTAAATCCGAACGGATTTTCTCCGAATTTGGTAGTGTTCATTCACGTAATAATAAAACTCTCTCTGCCGAATTTCATAAAGATCGGATGTAAAATGTGGTTTCTACAGCGCTTACATGTCAAATCGGGTGAAACATATATATGGGGACTATATCCAAATCTGAACCGATTTTAACCAATTTCAATAGGAATCGTCCTTGGACGTAAAAAGAGCACTATGCTAAATTTCATCACAATCGGACCATAAATACGACATGGACAGACAGACAGACGGACAGACAGACAGACGGACATGGATAAATCGACTCAGAAAGTGATCCTGAGTCGATCGGTATAATAAACAATTGTTCTATCTCTTCTCCTTTTAGGTGTTACAAACAAATGCACAAAGTCGTAATACCCTGTACCACAATGTGGTGTAGGGTATAAATACTATTGCTATATGCTTTAGCATGAATGTCTAAAGGCCTGGACATATTTTTTTAAAATATGGCTGACTGATACGCCAATACTTTAAAATTGAATACTTTGATTTTAAATTTTCGACCACTTCATGGTTACATGTACGCATATACTTATAGAAAAGAGTGTTGAATATGGGCTACTTTAGATTGTAATGCATATGACTGTTTCGTATTTATGTCATTGAATCAAAAATAAGGACCCAAAAATTAAAAACAAATAATTTGGTTATAGTAAAAGATATGTAACGGGTTTTCCATTAAGGATGATATGAGTTTGAAGGGACGTTTCGGCCATTTGTAATATGTCATAAACTGTCATTTGTTTTTCATTGTATTCAGTAGTGTTTACAATTTCATCATGGAGAGATATACACAAGAACATCGTTTATAAATTATTCAGTTTTGTCATCAAAATAATCGTTCTCCAATTGCAACATTTCGTGCGCTAAGTCCATTTTTTTAAATCCAAAATCCACTTTCCAGTCGTAATATTTTCGCTCTCGTTAAGAGCTATGACATACGACTTGATTTAGTGGAAAAAGAGCTCGAAAATTGAGTTAATCGAATTCGTTCCTGCAGAAGAAGTCGTGGAGGCCATTTGAATGACGTTTTATTTAGACCTGAATTTTATCGATTGTTCTTCACATAAAATAAAAAACTTTTGAATTTCCTTAACAATAAGTGAGTTTTTTTCAAAGAAAACATATCACTCTTATTGGAAAACACTGCATAAGTATTTAAAATTTTTGGTTCACAAAAAGCTTTGTCTGCTTAAACATACGCCGATCATAAAAAAATTGACTTAATATGCATAACCAGTCCAGAATACTCGTAATATAATACCAGATGCTCTCAAAAACTCATACACATTAATTTATACACGCTGAAAAGATGTTGTTCTAAACAAATCTTTGTTTTCGTCCTAATATTTTTATTTAGGACTATTATTTACGAAACAAATAGTTATTTGCATTAAAATATTCAGAAAATATATCTTTTTTAGTAATTCAACGTTCTTTTTTCAGAAATTTTAAATGTTCGTAAAATTACTTTATACTCGTAAGTGAAATGATACATAAGAAAAACTATAAACTCCAATTTTCACAGTTCACTATCACACCAGAGTGTAGGGCATTTAAAAATAGTTTTAACTTAAAACTTTAAACCAACACGTGTACTTCACTTGTTCATACCACGAAGACACGAACAATGGACGTTGGTGTTTTGGGATTTGTTGGCTTTTTCTCTTCTTTTTTCCAGCACCAAAACAATTGTACGGACGACAGTTATGACAAAACAAAGCGCCAGACTGTCTTTCTGACACAATGGAGAATGGCAAAAAAAAGAAAAACACACATACACAGAGTAGCAGACACAGGGTCTCATAAAACACTCAAACGAATCCAAGTCATAACTCAAAATTCATTGAAAGAGGACATTCACGCACACACACACACACACAGCCATGCACACAACCATACACTTGTGGCAATACCGGAAATAAAATGAATTTGTTCGCACACACACCCAGTTGGCTTTCACATCCGTTCAGAAAAAAGAAAAATACCCCCATAACGTTGCAATAGCTATTTGTACTTTGTTTAACATTTGAAAAAAAAAATATTAACGTTATATTCACAAACTCTTCCATAAAAATGCTTGTGGTAAATTAATATCTCTTAATAGTTTTATTTGTGAGAGAAATGAAGTACATACTAGTATATTTTTCTAAGGTCTCTGTCTACTTTAAAGCTGCAATGCTCTTATGATTTGTAAGCTATTCGGAGTACTGAACTGAACAAATATAAATCGGCTTAATATTTTTAGTTCAATTGAAAAAGTCATTGCATATAAGGGAAACACTTTTTGGGAAGGTGAGGAGGAATATTGACGTAAAAAATATATAAGTAGATTTGGTAGCAAATACGAATATTGGATGGAACAGAAAAAGTTTTTATTGATCAATGTTTCTGCAAATGAAAAACTGTTGGATATTTAAATTTATTTCATTTGATTTTAATAGTTCATAGAATAGTCAATAGTTTATAGTCAATAGAAAAGCATTTTGTAATATTAAATGCATTTTTGTGCTTCAATTTAAGAGACATTTATTATACCTTAGTTTAATCCTTTGGAAAAGAATGAGCCAGAATCAACAGAATTAGTAGAAAATTTGTAAGTAAAAAAAGACCTTGATATGGTCCAATTTTACTGGGAATGGTTTTAAGTAAAGTTGGAATATTTTTCAAATTTCATCCTGATCGGCTAAGAAATGGTACCTTTATAGTGTCAACAATTCCTATCGGAAGGAACTTTTATATCTCCATCCATTTATGGATTATTTCAGTTTTGTATTCTATTTCTATGCCTATAGCTAATTATATAGATAGGTTTAGGTTTAGGTTAGGGTGGCGTTTTCTTTTTTTTTTTTCTTCAGTTCACATAGACCAGTTTAGGTCCCTAGTGGTACCACGGGCTAAAATGCCCTTCATCGAAACCAACCTGTTTGATATACAAATGTATCGATAGCACGAATATTGGTACTGGAAAGATCTGTTAGGCTGCATAGAAAGGCCGACCCCAGTAGGTCCAGTCGTCGTTTACTCAAAGCGGGACAGTCGCATAGCAAGTGCTCAATGCTCTCCACTTCTTCCTCATCTCCACAGCTTCTGCAGAAGCCATTGCAGTTAATACCCAATCTTCTGACGTGTTCGCCGATCAGGCAGTGTCTCGTCGGAACTGATACTAACGTAGACAATCTTTTCCTTTCTAGTGCGAGGAGATATTTTGACCTTCTCAGGTCATACCTTGGCCAGATTTGTCTAGCTAACCTACAGGTTCCGATTTGTGTCCATCTTTCGTTGGACGGCATGATTGCCTCTTGTCTAAGCAAAAGCTTGCACGTGGATAGTGGCGCATTTGTAAAGTCGTCCCTTTCCTAGCAAGTTCATCGGCTTTGCAGTTCCCCGGGATATCCCTATGCCCAGGCACCCATATGAGGTTAAGAGATCTGCGGCAGTCGAGGGCATTTGTGAATTTAGGGATGTGGCCTCCAGAGAATTGATGGCAGCTTGGCTGTCCGAGTAAATGACAACGCCAGTGTTGGTTACTATGTTGCGACTCAGCCACTTGGGTACTGCCCATATTGTCATTATTTCGGCTTGATAGTCACTGCAGGTATCTGGCAGTCTGTGAGCTATATCCAAATTAAGTTCTTCACAGTGTACTCCGAAGCCAACCTTTTCATCAAGTTTCGAACCATCCGTATAGAAGTGGAAATGGTTTCTATTTCCGGGTATTCCGCCATCCCATTGATCCCTGGCAGGTATCATAGTGATGTAGTTCCTCTCGAAGGTGCGCACCGTTGATATATAGTCCACTCGGTCGGTTACCATAGCACTACACTTTGATTTCCTCAAGTGACCGTAGTTCTTGTACCTCCACATTGATAGGCAGTTTAATCTTAGCGCCGCTTTGGTTGCAACTTCTCTCGCCACAACATTAAACGACAGCATATGGAGAAGGGCTTGTAGAGACTCAGTCACTGTAGTCCTTAACGCTCCGCTTATGCACAGGCAGGCAGTTCTCTGAACCCTTGATAGCAGGTTTGTGATGGTTAGTTTGTCAGTTGCCATCCACCATACCACAATACATAACCGTATTGGACGAATCACTGCTATATATATCCAATGGACAATTTTAGGAGAAAGGCCCCACCGAGACCCTACAGCCTTCCAGGAATATAGGGTGATGTTGGTCTTCTTTACACGGTCTGAATGACAGTTTCCTATCCAAAATTATTCCTAAAAATTTTGCACTTTCAGAAAAGACTAGATCTGTTCCATTTATCCGAGGAGGAGGAGGGTCCACATGAGGGACATTATTCATCCTAGTAAAGAGAACCAATTCTGCCTTGTTTGGGTTACCACCCAAACCGCTGCTTCTGGCCCATCTAGCCAATTGCAAGGTCGTCCGCAAATGCCACGACCTTGCAGCCACAAAGTTCTAGATCTAGCAGGATTTCATTCGCCGCTAGGTTCCAAATTAGTGGAGACAGTACTCCTCCCTCTGCTTACAAACCATGTTATAGTTGTGGACCCAAGACATGCTGTTATGCGTCTTCTGTTGAGTAGTCTTTTAATTAGTCTAATCAAGCTAGAGTTCACCTTTAGATGTGACAATGCCGCGATTACCGCATCTGGGAGTATGTTGTTAAAAGCCTCTTCTATGTCAAGAAACGCCTCCATGGTGAATTCTTTGAAATGTAGGGACGATTCGATAGTGCTCACAAGTTCGTGCAGGGCTGATGCTGTAGACTTTCCCTTATTGTAAGCATGTTGGTTCCCCGACAGGAGTTTTGAATCCAGGTTTTGCCTAATGAAATAATCTAAAAGCCTTTCCAGACTTTTCGCTAGGAAACAGGATAGGCTAATTGGTCTGTAGTCTTTTGGCCTAGTGTCCGATATCTCCCCGCTTTGGGTATGAATACCACTTTAGAGACCTTTTCCACTTCGCCACAGAAGGAATACTAAGAGCGTCTTTGCGCCTTCCTAAGCTCCTTCTTATAGATCTTGAGTTGCCCTTTATATGCATCCCAATCATTAAAGGCTCCAGTAAATTTCGCCTTGTTGAATAGCTTGTTGCAGGTCTTTTTCCTTGCCGTTAGCTCAGAAGTCCACCATTGAGGTTTAGTTTATAAATAGATTTGTTACAAATTTGTTCCTTTGTGTGAAATGTACATAATGCGGTATGGGTATAAATCCCATATTTCACTGAACCATAGGTACTGCAGAAGCAGCACACTTTTTGTGGGTCGTGCGAACATTTCGACTACTTTCCCAGATCTGACAGCGACGAAGTTACTACTAATGGTAAACTAATCTTTGAACCCAAAGTTAGGAAAAACCAGTAAGAAAGGGTTAAAGTCCGTCGGGGCCGATCATATGATTCGCTACACCACTCTGTCGGAGCGGAATACGAATAAATACACTGTGCTAGTCCAAAAATGTAACAGAAAGGACCGGTTTTCTATGTTAGCTCTTGTTCTCGCGATATTCGACCACAAAGTTTGTTGGGAAATCAGAGAGTTGACTTATCTCTTTGGTTATTTTGAAGTGGAAGACTTCGGAATATACGCATCAGCCCAAAGATCGAAATAAAGGGAACATTTGGAAAATTATCAACTCAAAACAGTCGTCCAAGCTTCTCACCCCCTTACCCCTGAAAAAGTGCAATGAAATCTTATCATATGTTAAAAATCATACATATCGTCGACATTTTTAGTAGGCATCGTTCAGAAAAATATTCCTCGCGAAAAAATACTATAAGTTCTTTCTAAAAATTTTTATGAGAATTCAGCAGATTTCGAATTATTACATAATTTGTATATTTTCCTGCTCATAGTAGAAAATATTTGAAATAAAATTTTTTCGACTTACATTTTTGTAAGTTATTTTTTGGTTTGTGTTGATGGAAATTTCAAAGGTAACCAACAAAATATGCTAAAATTTCGCGAGGAACATTTTTCTCAAAGACACAAACTGAAAATGACGACGATTTGTATGCCGTTTGACATATGGTAAGATTTGATTGCACTTTTTCGTGGGTAATGGGATGAGAAGCGTGGTTGACTATTTTGAGAGAAGTAATTCTCGAAGGGTTCCCTTTATTTCGTTCTTTGGACTGAATCGCGTTTTCGGAAGTCTTACACTTCAAAATCACCTCCGAAATAACTAACTTCTCTGATTTGTTGCAAACTTTGTGGTCGAATATCGCGAAAACAAGAGCTAACCTAGAAAAACGGCTAGCTCCATTGGATTCAGCAAGGTCGAAATATGTATATCCATAGGGTCTCCATTCTGTTACATTTTTAAAGTGTCCATTTCGAGCACAGTGATTTTATCAAGATTTATTATAAATATTTTTTTTCTAATGTGAAACAAACGGGGCTTCATCTACGAGTTCCTTCTGATGTGGCATCAAAGCGCTGTAGATGTTCATTAAATTTAGCAGAAAGCATATTCTTAACTCAGGGACCATTACAGCCCAATTTGTGGAAAATCGGTTTAGATTTAGATATAGCGCCCATATATGGGCAAAAATAAATTTGTTTTAAACCTGGAATGTTACCGTTATACTTATTAAGACTGGGAGTTATAAGTCTTAATAAGTATATCCTTATAAAACAAAATGCATAACTATCACATCTATCACTCTAAGAAGGTGATCGCATTTCTAAAATAATTACTGACCAAAAACCTATTAAAAACATGACAAACAGCTTGAAGCAAACTAGGAATTTTGTAATCTTCGCCAAATTGTCAACAAACTGTTATATTTTCAGCGTTCTGTCAAACACAATATTTAAAGAGTAGACTTGAGGGATACATACACCCTCAAGCTAAATTACAAAATATCAAGAGCATATTATCCTGAAAGATGCCGACATTTGGAGGCAAATTTTTTGCCGTTTTTTTTAATTTTTGATGGGACGAGGGCGCCTCTCCATATATGCTAAATTTCAATGTATCAAATAATAGCCCCAGTCAGCACTCGTCGTTTGGTATAAACTTAATCGATGTCATCTCATAAAATTATTGTTTAGGAATTTCTTCAAATATATTTTATTTAATAATGATTTTATAGTACCTAGAGTCCAGAGAAAGGTGACCGCTATTGGGATGAATCTTTTGGTACCTCTCGCACAAATGGACCATTTTGTACCAAAAGTAAACATATTTGAACTTTAATACCAGTACATACTATCAAGTTATTAAATGCAATTTAAATAGATAATAATTTAAATAAAACAAAAAAATAAATGAATTTACTAATATTTTTTGAGACTCAAGGTGAGGAAAAAAAATAAAATTTCTAGCGATTTCGTACTAAAATCAAGAATAGCTTACAACCCAATTTGAAATAAATTCGAATAAAATATTTTAGAATAAAATTTTAATTTTTTTGTGGTATTTTTCATGTCCTTAATCGAAATCTACATGGAATACCACCACTATTTTTCTTGCATAATTTATGAAATGTGAGGGAATTTCGCAATATTTTTTTGGAATTCACAATCCGATACAGACAGCTGAATATTGTCTATTTAAAAAAAAGAAGTCCCCTTTTTCGAACCCCAAAGTTTAAAACAAACTTACTTTTGCCCATATATGTTACATCAGATGTGACATAAAGAAATTGTATTTTGTATCCGATTAGTACCAAAAACGGCAGAAAGAGGTTTCTTACTACATGAATGAACACCGACAAATTTTTGAAAAATCGGTTCATATTTAGATATAGCCCTTCTATACATATATGTTCCTTCACACATTGAATCTTCATTTTACATCCGATTATTTAACAAGTAAAAGCGTTAAGTTCGGCCATGCCGAATCCTCTATACCCTCCACCACGGATTGCATTAAATTGTATTTTTGCAAAAATCTTTGGAGACGGAGAAAATCATGAAACGATCCTTTTTGTTAAAGTAAATTATTAAAAAAACGAATGCTGCAATTTTTAGGCGCAAATTCTTTAGCCAAACTCTTCACCTGAAAATGTGGTGTTTGTGGCCTGAAGTTGCTTTTTTGAGACCTACATCTACAAGGATACTACAACAAAATAAAATTTAATTTGTCTATTTTTTTGAGATAAATTCTTGCCAAAATATAATACAAAATGCAAAGTTTCAGCTAAATTTCTTAGAAAATGTGGTGTTTATGGCTTTAATAAGCCTTTTTGGGAGCTACATCTATAGGCGACATCTGAATTAACAAATTTGTACAGTGATGAATTCTTGTCCAAATTAAATACAAACTGCAAAGATTCATTTAAAATGCTTAGAAAATATGGTATTTATGGCTTAAATAAGTATATTTTGGAGCGACCGATTTGTAAAATTTTTGCTGTGATGAATTATTGTCAAATAGAACTGCAAAGTTTCTGTTAAAGTGCTTTAAAAATGTGGTATATATGGCTAAAAACCCATATTTTGGAGAGACATATATAGGCGTGCTATATCAAAACAACGACTTCCAAACAAAATGCAACTAGAAAAAATATTTCTACCAAATTTGATCAACCTAGCTCTATTATTACGGACTGTAGCGTGACTACAACAGTCGTAAATTCTAAGACGATTTATCCACGTCCGTCTACAATAATTATGCTAGATGACTGAAATTGGTGTAGATACCACTTCTAACAGCAGGTAACTTGGGATTAAAAGCGGGCAATATAGGTCCATTTTTGATATAGCCCGCATATATAGCATCTCCCCGATTTGACTTCTTAACGTCATAGATACCACAAATTCCAACTGAGTGATCTTTAAATTTTTAACTAGGGATTATATATATCTTGAACATTTCACATGAACAACGGTCCCTCTAGATTTGATTTCGTAACGCCATATAGACCACAATATCCAAATTCTCGGGCTGAAAATTTGTATATAGGGTTTATTTCTACCTGGAACATTTCACACGAACAACGGTACTCATAGGTCCATGTTTTGATGTAGCCCCCATACAAATGTCCTTCTAGATTTAATTTCTTAACGCAAGAACAACGACAAATATCAACGAATTGGACTGAAGTTTATTTGTACCCAAAGCCATTCACATGCGGTCCATGGTGGAGGGTGTATAAGATTCAGCATGGCCGAACTTAATCCGTCTTTACTTGTTGAAGTTAATTTTAATGCTGCAAAGCATATGAAATTGAAAGTAGAAAATATTGTTTTTTAATGGATTTTCCATGCCCTTTCCATAATAAATATTAATTTTGTTTTAAACAATTTATTTCGCCCAATTTTCGCGGAAATAAAATATGGCGATAATCAGAATCAATACATATATTTTTTTTATTAAAACTGGTCCATATGTACTCTACAGATGGTGTAAATTTTGAAGTGTAGACGACTTTGGTTCAGAAGTTACATTATAATAACAAAAAACCTTCAACAATTAAAAATAAAAAATATTTGGAAACAAAAATCAACAAACTAGATATTGTTGAAAACACTTACATACAAATATTTTTTCTTTGTAATTTGGTGAAGACAAATATAACAAAATATGAACTGATTTTAAAAATGTTTACTCCAATAAATTCTTGGCTAAATAAAAAACAATCTGCAAAAATTCAGTTAAAATGCTTTGAAAATCGTCGGCTCTATTCTATTTTTGATTTACCCTACTAATATTTCAATAACTAGACGAGATAGGAAACAAATTATTGCAGATTCTAACTCAAAAAACACAAAAATGACGTATGGACCAAAATAGCATTAAGCCGACAAAATGTGTAGCGACCTCTATAGGATGTCTATCGACATCCTATTATCGATACAATTCATAAAACGCATAAAATATTGAATAGTAAAATCCATATTAAAAAAACATTCCGAAAAAACTTTTAACTTTAAGTAACCCACACGCAATTGGTTCCGTTTTATATATATTTGTGATAGCCTTTTGGGACATATAAGTATTACTGTTATTCCATGAAACAAGTTGGTGAGGTTGTATAATGATTACGCATGGTATATGTAACTTCGATTAGGGTTATATCCGCTATAGCTACTCGTACAATTT
Organism: Eudasyphora cyanicolor; assembly: GCA_963930755.1. Lineage (NCBI taxonomy): Eukaryota > Metazoa > Arthropoda > Insecta > Diptera > Muscidae > Eudasyphora > Eudasyphora cyanicolor. The sequence goes on from OZ005737.1 coordinate 153,450,376, forward strand.
ACACTGAATATCCATGAATATCCACAAATGGACCATTTTGCACCAACAGTTAACTGCATATAATTGTAACACCAGTGCACACAACTACCTGAAATTTTGTTTAGTGTACTACTTGAATAGAACCCACAGTCCAGCGGAAAATGGGCGTCATTGGTACAGCCGTTTTGGTACCTCCCGCACAAATGGACTATTTTGCACCACATATTTACAGTTTATAACTTTAATACCAGTGCATGCTTTAAAGTAATTAAATTCAATTTAAATAAATCAATTAAAAGAGAATCAAACCTACAACAAGGAATATTTTTTGGGACCGAAGTTGAGAGGATTCGTAAGTCGGTTTACCCGACTGAAGTTTCTTCCTTTTCTTATATGCTTACACGTATACAGAATACGTAGTAAAAATTGTGGTAACTACACAATTCTAAGAATTCTTGTCGTTGAATTCTTCAAAAGTTCGCCCAATACTGATTGATGTTTTAAATACATATTCCCACAAGGGCATTGACACAACAACAACAAAAATATATAAAATATAAATTAATGAGAAATTTATTTCTCGAATAAATTGGCAGGAAGAATAAATTTAAACGGAAACCGAAACCAAACCAATGCCTTGAATGAAACAGAAATTATGGCTTCAAAGGAAACGGAAAATAACCTTCCAATCTCTCACAGTCTTTCCAAAAGAGATTCAGTTTAAGAAAAATGTGAAAATGTTTAATGGAGAATGAACATTAAAGAGCATTGACGAAAATCTTCAAATACATTAAAAATATTTTAACATAACTTTCGATAATTGTAACCAAAAAAACAAAAATGGTGCCTTCGAAATAAACCTGCCTGCCATATTTCTGGAATACTGCACATCATATCGTGTAATGCCCGGCAATCACACACAGTGGGCATAATACATTGCATTTATATGTACATAAAATATTAGATGGCCATTATGATTTGTTTCTATTACTTTCTTGCAATAGGCAGAAAGTAACTGAAACATATGGTCTCAAACCAAAATAAATTCTGACTGAATACCAAAAGCTCAGAGCAACAATATATAACAACAACACATACAAACACATGAGGTACGATGACGTCGGCACTAGCCGTTGACAAAACTACATTTGTTTGCGTGGATCGCGAAGCAAACCCAAGCAAAAAATATGTATTGGTATGAGAGTTTTAGTATGTTGACTTAGTTCGGCAAAATACGGGTTTGGTTAGCAGTTCTTGTTTAATTCAATTTACTGCTTCCATAAGTATTTCAGCTGATTTAAGTTAAAGACATGCACTATTGCTATTGAATTCTGAAGATGTTAGAGTGGTGTCTATCGAAACTGCAGTCAATTCTACCAAGCAATTAAAACTCTCTACCAATTTTTGTATTTGTTTCTATTACTTTTTTGCAATAGACAGAAAGCAACTGAAACATATGGTCTCAAACCAAAATAAATTCTGACTGAATAACATAGACGCATATATTTATACCCTCTTTTTGTTCGAGTGTAATACATCAAAGGAGTGACCAAAGACCCTAAGTGTGTTTGGCGGATATACGTTTTAGCAGATTTCTAGTCATTTAAGCAATGTCCGTCTGTCTGTCTGGTTGGAGCGCACGATAAGTCTCGAAAGAAGTCACGGATTGACTTACAATTTGGCATGTGATAACATTTTGTTCTATCTCAGGCTATCTCGAAGATGGGCCATATTAGTCAACTCCTTCTAGTACCTCCCTCACAAAGGGTAGGTTAGGTTGAAGAGAGGAGACGTTTAAACGTCTCATGTCCGTGTACATACACTTAAGCCAGTGATTCGGCCTGTTATGCGCTCCTTATTTATGATCTTTTTATACCTCACTAGTTGTTCTTTAACAACACAACAACACCCTCACAAAGAGTAACAATTAAGTGAACTTTTGATTCTCTAATAACTTCTATACTACCTATCCAAATCCTCGGTAAATCTGTACATAGTAAGAGTTTCTCCGTCGCTATCATTTTGAGAAAAATAGGCAAAGTGGCTCCGCATTTTTGGTACCTCCCACATAAGGGCCCATTTAGTTCAAAAAGTTAACCACTTATAACTTTAATACCAGTGTATATACTTGCAATTTTGTGTAGTGCTTTTATAGTACACGCCCCTTTTGGTACCTCCCACACAAAATGGCCAAATCATACAAAAAATTTAATTACTTATGACGTTAACACCAGTGTTCAAAAAACTTACAATTCGGTACTGTGCAATGTCTTTGAAGTATCTACTTTTCAGCGCAAAAAAAGTCGTATTCGTCGAGCCACTTCTGGTGTCTCCCACAAAAATTGACAGATTCATTCGGACACAGCATTCCCAGAATTTTTGCAGCAATCATTTAAATGTTTTCATGTTTTTTAATTTTGGCAACATTTCTAATTACTATAGACTGACAAAAAATTACACATTTGTTATAAACATTCTGGCATTTCCCCCTCGAATTACTATATTAATTATTTTACGCAGAAAGTAAGGGTATCAAAGACACACTGAAAAAAAATTTCATTAAATTAAAGGAATGCTCAACAAATTTTTCACTAGTTTTTAAAATAAGTACATTTTGTACTTCAAATATAGCCAATTTCAATAATATTAATTTACTTAATTTTAAGTAAATTTTCTTAATTTTAAGTACAAAATGTACTTATTTTGAAGACCAAGGACGTCTTTGGAGCATTTCTATTATTTTATGACAATTTTTTTTTCAGTGCAGATAGAATAAGACATTCCTTCAGGCCTAAACGTCAAAATCTATCAGGTTCATTCCAGGTTCAGGTTCATAGAATGAACTGTCACACTTTTTTTGCACTTATAGATTAATATTAATTTTTTAATTGTGACAATTACAAAAAATTCGGGAAAAACGGTCTGAAAATCAGCGGAAACCTCACTTGTTGGAATCAAGTTCTTATTCGTTCGTAACTGACACATACTCGCTACGGGAGGGAATGTCTTCTTAAATTATATTGTTTTTGGGGGGCATGCCTCAGTTGTTTTACCCTACTGACATTTGCTTACCAATTTTTTGGCCAAAAATTAACCTTTTAAAGTTTGGTTTTTGGTTTTGGCTATAATGTCGTATTGATTTTTCAAACCGATGAGATACTTATTTTAAATGCTATAAAATACACTCCCATCTCTCCCACTGTGCAACCGACAACAATGAATAAAACATTCACTGTCATTCACTCCTGGAGTTTTTCATCTTTCCAATTAACAGTTATGACAGAAAAGTCAAAGAACATTCAACAGCCAAAATAGTACGAGTGCCTTCGACAACGAAACGGAATGTATATCGACTGATGAAAGGAGGGGCGGAGAATGGAATTGATGTAAAGTTGGGGCAGCGGAAAACTTTATCAAACAGTTGTATCGGTAAGATACAGGTATAAAGTAAATTACAATTTTCTCTGCCGCATTCGCTAGAGAGTTCTTCAGTCTTCGATTCGATTCCCTGTGTAAATTATGATTGTACGTATGCCCTGAACACCACCACGAATATCATCAGCGCCAGACCAGACCAAACCAAACCCCCATCAAAGTCATCAGCATAGAAGCAAGCACTCGTCATTGTCATCAGCCAGTCAGTGAAGGCATCAGCATCAGTATCAGCATTGATATCTGCCTCAGCATCTGGAACAGTAACAGCATGAGCTTCATAATCGTTGCCATCATCATTTTCATTTTTATACAAGCTGACATTTTTATTAGCAGAATACTTTAAAACATCACGCTTCATTGCTCACGTTCCGCCCATCGATGAATTTACTTTTCTACTGGCATTGAGACGGGCACACATACATACATGCGCCCAGAAGTTTTTTGTTCCCACTTACTCATACAAATATATTCTCTGGGCAGAATGTATGTTTGAGAGTAGATGTGTACTGGCGAAGGTACATATTGCCAATGTCACTTATTCATAATGATAGTAAGTCCAAGTGTACTACCAGTAAGAGTGTGTGTGCGTTTTGTTGAATATATTCTGGCCATAGTCTTTGTTCAATCAAGAAAAGGTATTCTGAGTTGGAATGACGGAGGAACATTGTATGCTCAAGTGGAGATATGAGAAGTACAAAGACAACATCAGTCCTTTTTTCTTCATTTGTCAATTCGCATATATGTATATCCTCTATGAAGTTGTCGCCTTTTTTCAATTTGTACGCTACAGTAAGTCACATATTATTGAACTTCTCTGTGGTTTTTCCCCTTGGAGGATAAAGTGGGACTCGAAATTTAATGTATTGGTAGACACAGAACTTCGTAGTGGCAGATGCGAAAATGATTAAAACATATCAATTAAAAGATTTTTTTCAATTTGGAGATTTTTACTAAGAATGAATCTAGATGTACAACAAATGTACATAATTTAAAGTGTACGAGTATAACTACAATAAACTAATTGCGTATTAGAAACTCTAAGTTTTTTTTAGTCTTTTGGTTAGTGAAAAATGCGCCAAATCAATACAGTTCATATAAGTATAAAATTATTTTTCATATCGGTTAAAATTAGGTTCATAAATCGCAAAACTCTTCTCTGCCAATTTTTATAATAATCTGTTTCTACAGCTATGCCAAATGTACGAGTTAAAATTATTTAATTGTTTTAACTAATCCGAAGCTCTCAACGAGATGGCCGATTATGTTGACCATAAGTTGAGCGAAGTGCACGAAACTTCGCTTAACTCAAGATGGGTGATGGTGTTGCGAATAGTACGCTCAGTAGGCCGATTATGTTGACCATAAGTTGAGCGAAGTGCACGAAACACATTCCTCACAGAACGTGAATTTTCGTAATAAAGTTGAACGATTTGTAAACTTTGTTCAGGCGTAAGTCTTTCCATGATGAAAGGCCAAACAATACTTAACAAAAGTAACATGACAGCATGACACGACTCACACGTGATCTGTCAAAATAAGACTTTTGAAAAAAGTATCTCTACTTGGATCACCCGTTATAATCAGAGCTTTTCTAAAACTGTCATTACATAAAAAGTGTATAGTTTGGATGACTTTGTTAGATATTTTGGACATACACAAATATTTGGTTAAATGCTTCGAATGTTTTATCCACCATTAGTACCAAAATTGTATTCCTAAAAAAATGTTTAATGCAAAAGTTCTACCACATAAATGGTAAATATTGCACAATCCATCTCGGATTCGTAGTCGACCATAACTTTTCGAATCCGGACCCCGACTCCAGGCAAATTACCCCGACTCCGACTCCACATCCCTGACAAAGACATTACAAATTAGCTTAGGCAAGAGGCAGTCCAGTGAGATGAGGGATGGACCGAAATCGACGCCTAGAGAGGAAACGACTTCAAACGTTAGTGTCAGTTCTGACGGGGCACTGCTTGATCGGCGAAGAAGCCAGTAGATTTGGAATTAAGTCCAAGGACTTCCTCAGAAGCTGTTGAGATGAGGAGGAAGCAGAGAGCATTGAGCACCTGCCCGCGTTGACAAAACGACGTCTGGATATAATGGGGTCGACCTTGTAGGTTGGGTTAGCTTAAGAGTGACACTCTGTAAAGCAAACTCACTTAGAGTATCCAGTACATTTTGTTACCACAGTGATGTAAATGATAACATAAGTTATCCCTTGCTCCTCCCGTGGAACCAATTTCATTGCTTTAAAAAGCTCATAAGTTGGCAGATTCCAACATCAGCCATGTTAGCTAACTCCTCAAATAAATAAGAGCCCCAGGTTGTAAGCCGCATTCTAGAGAGAGCGGGGCACACACACATAAGGTGTTCTATTGATTCCTCCTCTTCTTCGTGTCCATAGCTTCTGCAAAGTCATTCTCTCTCAATCTCTCTGCGTGCCGTCAGGTAAGATAGTGACAATGACAGCTTTGGTGCGTTTTAAGTATAGGCCGGGCCACAGCAGCTCGTAATGTATGTAGTTCCTAACTAGTGACCACCTGTCATTTGTTGCTGTAAGTGCACAATCTCTCAAGAGTAGCTTGCAGGTTGCTAGGGGCATACCCACATGTTCCTGGTCCCATAGAGCGTGTAAGGTAGTTCCTATTCTTGCAACTTCACCTACCTTGCAGATCCCTGGTATATCCCTGTGGCCCGGCACTAGACCATTTATTATTTTTTCGGTACTGATTTCCGGGCCGAAAAAGTTTCCATTTAACCTACAAACCTCCAATAAAAAATTTGGTGCCGATTGGATAACGCCAAGGTCTGCCCAAAGTTGTTTGAAAACACAAAACTCACTTTACATGAACAAAATTTGGGTTTTTATCAAATGTCACATGTTCAAGTAATTAAAAAATATTTTATTAGCATGAAAAGTTTTTAAATGATCTTTGAATAAAATTTTCTTTCTTACAAGTCGTAAACAATCAAAATCGACCGAGAAACGAAAAAGTTACAGCAGTTTTCATTTGAATTTTACGTCATGACAGGGCATGCATGCACACCGACATGGCCTCTATGCAATCACAATAAAAAATAGATCATGCTTGTGCATGCATGAAAAAAAACAACGGATTTGCATGATAGTTGATTTTTCGCATCAGTCTGACATTTTTCTACTGCTCAAATAAGAAAACATAAGCAGAACTTTACAGCGCGCTATACGGCCATGCAACAGGGTCGTTTACAGAACGCGCTCTGCCTCCAGCCTAAGTGAATTGAGAAAGGGACAGCTTCGCACAAAATTTAATTTTAGCCATATTCTTATTTGTCTCCAGACCGACCACATCCAAAATGGTTACTAGATCCAGTGATAAATTTCGCACCGTAGAATCCGTTGGGCATGTATCACATACTATATCTGGAGCCAAACTACCGTCAAACAGACAGATGTTTCATGATGTGATAACTGTAGTGTATAATGCTGCGACGCCTTTGATCACTGTTGGTGAGCTTGTGATTAATCGATCTACACATTTGTGGGCGCCCCCAAAATCCCGGCTGGTACTGGAGAAAAGATGGCCAAAGTCGTTCATGATACACTCATCAAATACAGGTCAAAACACAGGATCGTGCATTTTGTTGCAGAACAAATTAGATCGAAAATTAATCAAGTTCCCATGTTCTCATCACATGATGGAGATAGTATTGAAACATGTGTTTGAGGTTAAACTTCGGCGACTTGTGGTCCTGAAGTGCCTATTTTTAATCGTTTTTCTGCCGTTTGGGTAAGTCTCGACCACAAATCGTTTAAAAACGGACTCGAAGATCCAACTGTACGCTCAAAAATAAGTAATGCTGACTGCAAAGTCATTATGAAGCAGTTTCCATTGACAAAACTAGAGTCCAGTGGGCGTGGTTTACATGCAAAATGCAATACAAGCACCAAATCAAGATATACACTTGTTGAAAGACAAGATGTGTCTGAAGCGGTTTTGAAAATTTTTGAAAATTCTCCAACCCGAAACTATTGCTGTGTAATAATTTGAGCGATTTCGTCTCATACAATACCGGATTGAGTACTGAATTTTTAAAGCATGACCCATCCATTTGGGAAGATTATCAAGATACTCTCGATGTTTGTCGTAATCTGTTTGTTGTTAACAGTGCATTGAAGAATATCGTAGAAAATGTCCCTCACATAACAAGACAGATCTAATATAATATTGAATTAATTGTATTTTTTTTCACCGATCTTAATATTTAAAAACTATTTATTAATTAATAATACAAAGAAATGTAATTTTACTTATCTAAACATACGATTTTTGAATAAAAAAAATATTTCCCCTATAGAGTGTGTTCTAAATTTTGAATGAACTTTGGGCAGACCCTAGGGTTATCCGATCGGCACAAAAATTTTTATGGAAGTCTTGTAGGCCAAATGAAAACTTTTTCGGTCCGGAAATCAAAGATCGCAGCAACTTTCACTTTTTGCATCATGTGCTATAAACGGTGTACCCGGCACTCATATCAGGTGAATATTGAACTGTTCAGCCCTCTCGTTAAGAGATCTGTGACAGTCGAGGGAGGTTTTTGAATTCTGGAATACAGTTTCCAGGGACTTGATAGCAGCCTGACTATCAGAGACAATATTTATACCGACTTCGTTCAGAACATTAATTTTCAGCCATTCCGCTACCTCTTTACTAGCTAAGATTTCTGCCTGGAAAACACTACAGTGATCAGACAGTCTTTTTTGCAAGAGATAGGTGAAGGTCCTCAGAAAAGACTCCAAAGCCCACTTGGTTATCGAGTTTGAAACCGTCTGTATAGAAGTTAATGAATCTCCTCTGTCCTGGAATATGACCATTACATTCTGATCTATCAGATATAAGAGTGAGATACTTCTCGTCAAAGAATGGTTCAGTCATAGTGTATTCAACAGCGACCGGAAAGTCAGGCATTCTGTCTGGAATGACATTATGTCCGTAGCCATTTCCTGGCCATAGTGTGTGTTCCCTGAGTCTAATCGCAGTACCTGAGGCATATTGTACTGATATAAAATCTAGCGGTATTAAATGTAGTATAACATTTAGTGCCGCGCTTGGTGTCTTTCTCAGCGCACCAGTGATTCATATGGCAGCCATTCGTTGAACCTAGTATAGTATCGCACATAAGGTTGATTTCTGCAGAGATGTCCACCAGACGACAATTCCGTACAGCATTATCGGTCTGACTACTGCCGTATACAAGCCATAAACTATACGCGGGTTTAGGCCCCAGCGATTTCCTATTGCCCTTTTTCAGGTATATAGCGCTATCACAGCCTTACTTGCTCACTCCAAAATGTTTGGTTTGAAGTGCAACTTCCAGTAAAATACCTAAGCATTTTGCATTTCAGATAAGGTAATTTCAATACTCCCAAGGAGACAGGTGTAACTGGTGGTACCTTATTTCTCCTGGTGAAAAGAACTAATTGCAGCTTGGCCAGGTTAACACTAAAACCATTACCGGAAGGATGTCTCTGCGAGTATCCAGAAACGTCCCTCTAACATCTATCGCCACGTCATCTGCATAGGCAAAAACTCTGACACCCATAATCTCCAGAGAAAGCACAATATTATTCATGGAGATATTCCATAGCAGAGGAGAGAAGAACACCCTAACTTGATGAAATGCGTCGCTTAATCGGAAGGTTATGAATGCACATACGTATACTGCTGTCAACCCCCAGGGTTTTTAATGCCGTAATTATAGCGGCTGGATTTATGTTGTTGTAGGCACCCTCTTTATCTGAGAAAGCAACCATAGTATATGCCTTAACAGAGAGGAATCCTTCAATAAAGCTGATTGGATCATGCAGGGCGGTTTGCTGTAGACATGCCGTTGAGTGGATGGTAGCCTGTGATCAATTTTAGTCATAAGGTTTAGGAGAAATTACTAATTGACAGACTAATTGGCCGGAAATTCTAAGCCTTGTAGGAAGTCTGACACATCTTGCCGGATCCGATTTTAATATTATTGATAACTTTGTGTATCAAACCGGTTGGTTCCGATAAGGGGCAACTGTGCATGTGGTCTATGTGAGCCGATAATTCCTGCTTCTAGCCTAACATAAGCCCATTCCGAAGCTTCTGTAAAAGTAATTTATCAAGTCTTTAGCTTTCTGCGAGGCGTCTAATAAGAGAGTGAGCCTTCAAATAAAAGTTTTAATTTTGAAACGGGTATTTTTAGGGGAAACCATTGCATGTTTATTTTACTATAAAGAAAAGGGTATGTTATTAATAACAATAAAAAGTCTATCTGTCAAATATCTGCCACAGCTACACTTGCAGTACCATATTCCCATGATCCGGAATTTCAGCGAAAAAACATCTTGAGTGCTGAGGGCTATTTTTATTGCGGACGCTACGTTAACAAGCTGAATTATTACATTTGGGGCTAGAAAAACCCAAGACTTAATGTTTAAGAGCATTTCCATCCTCAACTTGTGACTATTAAATGCCAGGGTTATTGAACTTTACTTTTTCGGAAATGAGGCTGGAGCGACTGTTACGGTGAATGGATTGCGCTATCGAACAATGATTAATGGTTTTGTATGGCCGGAATTGGAAAATATTGATGTGGACAACGTTTATTTCCAATAATGTGCAATGTGCCAAACAAGCAACGATACCAATGCTCTTTGCATGAAAAATTTCCTGACCGTGTGATTTCTCGAAGGGGCGACCACATTTGGCCACAGAGATATTGTGATTTAACACCTTTAGAATTTTTTCTGTAAGGATATGTGAAAGATAAAGTCAATGCCAATGGCGAGAAGTTATAGTGGGCATACATCCGCAATTGTGCGCATTGGTGATAAATAAATTCGTGAAAGAATCTGGTCCTTGCTAAACCATTCCTCTCTGGAAGGTGTACACCGTTGGTATATAGTCCAATCGTTCGGTTACCATAGCACTACACTGTTATATCCTCATGTGGCCGTAGTTTTTGTACCTCTACACTGATATAAGTGTAGCCTTAATGCCGCTCTGGTTGTAAATTCTCTCCCCACATATCAATCGACAGAAGATGGAGTAGGACTTGTAGATACTCAGTCGCTGTAGTCCCTAAAGCTCCGCAGTTCTCTGAGTCTTTGATAATTGGTTTCTAATTGATCGTTTATCACTTGCCGTCCACCACACCATAATACCGTACAACAGTATTGGACAAACTATACTACTATATAGTATATTCGATGGTCGATTTCAGGATAAGGACCCAACGTGGGACCTTATACTTCCTAGTAAAGAAAACCAATTCTGTCTTATTACGGTGAACACTTAAACCGCTGCTTCTGAACCACGTAGGCTCTGCCAGTTGATCGAATAGGATTCCATTCACCGCAAGTTCCATATTAGTGGACAAAATACTCCACCTTCTGCGGTTCCTCAGTTTGAAAACCTTGTTAGAGTTGTGGACCCACGACTTATTGTTAGGCTTCATCTGTTGAGCAGGTTTTTAATTAGTCTAATCTAGCTAGAGTTCTTTCTTATGACGATTTCGTTTCTGGAAAAAAGTGCAACATTTTCGTTGCCATTTTCCCAAAAACTGGACTTTTTTACCATAGTTTGACATTTTGAAATCGGAGCTAAGTTCAATTCAAAGACTTCTGTAGACTTGCCTTGTTGTAAGCATGTTGGTTCTCAAACAGGAATTTTGTATTCAGGTTTCCTGAATCTAAAACTTTTACAGGCATTTAAATAGGAAGGAGGGTAGGCTAATTGGCCTGGTGTGCAATATCTATCCCGCATTGGGTGTAAATACCATATTGGCATCCCTCCATCTATTGAGAGCCTGATACAGCCTTCATTTTCTCCAGCCAGGGAATAAAATACTTAAAAATGTTCTGCATTTCTGCTGGAATAATTCCGTCTGGTCCAGATGATTTAAAAGGCTCACAGCTGTTAATCACCCAGCTTATTCTGGTATATTTAATTTATTTGCTTAATGAAACCCTAACCGATAGCTCTTTTTCTACCCCACCTCTAGTGAGTATATGAATTGCTCTAACATATTACACAAATATCTGACCACATAAAATAAAAATGGCCTTCCAATAAATCCTGGCAATATGTACACACAGTACGTAGGGTACTAAATATACACGTCGAATAAAGTGCAGTGCTTATACTTTTCCTTGTTTTTTTGCAAAATTTTTTCTGAAAAGTTGCAATGTCCTGGCAAAAAATATTTACTTTACACTTTAAGAAAATGACTGCCGAGAATGGTTGATGAGACTGATGATGGCGATGATGGGCATAAGAGTACCAAAGAAAATGATTGCTTTGAAGATAGAGATACTAGCATTCTTTTTGGGTAGAAATATAAAAAACGGAACAAAAAGTAACGCACAAAATGAAATGAAGTCGGCCGCTTTATCAGATTCACCATCTACAAGTTTTGTCATCGTCCTCATCACCATCATCATCAGCAGTATCAGTGGCAGGAGGAGGAGGAGGAGAAGCAGCAGCAGCAGCAGCAAAAGTGGCAGCATCGTTATTACCAAAGTAAAACTGTCAGAAATGCTTTTTTCTTCGGAAAAAAGTTCGTTCTGCCTCCATTTATCCTCACCATCTTCATCGTTTCGTCCTAGTCTTCTTTTCAGTTTTTTCTCTGTGTGATAAGTATACGACTTTTTCATGCAGCAATGTATGTGAGTGTTTTTCCATAGTTTTCTTTTCTGGGCATGTTAAATGTTCCTTTAGATTTGACCAATTTATCAGAACTTCTTTTTATGAACGATACCAATTGTTAGTGTGACGAGTATGAATGGACTTTCTCTGCCATTTCCATGTGTGTGTGTGTCTCAAGAGTGCGGTATTGTCGTATATGAATACGAAAGTTATCTACGTATGGAATGAACGCGCTTTGGAATGCTCTTTGAGCAAAGAAGAGGAGAACACAGGATAACACAGGAGAACATCTGAAAGGTAAAAACCATTACACATGACGGGTTAATACGTTTATCAATGTTAAATCGTTTGGAAAATAAAATGTCATAAATAAATCAGAGAATTTATTTAAAAAAAATTCTGGTTATTGCAATTATTTGCAAAACCCCGAATCGCACACCAACATACCAGTATACAATTTTACAAAACTGTAAAGAAGGGATAATTTTTGCTCTAGGATAATTTGCAAATATATTGATTCATTAATTACATTCGATTTATGATGGCAAGACCTACACACTGCAAAGTATTTCATTGAAATATAATAATTTTGCAATATTTTATGACATTACTACTTTTCTGTCTACATGTGAAAATTGATTATTTAATTTTTCCTGATCCTGTCCCAGTATTCTGTTAATATCAGTCCAGACTTTGCATATCAGTCCATCTCTCACATAAACTTTTCTGAATTGACAACATAATTTTCTATACGATGTATAATTTGTCGGTCATACAAATGAGAGCAAAGTTATGGACATATCAATTTATATATTAAAAAAAGGTATTTTATTGCGGAAATGTATTTATATACGTCTTAAAGGAAACTTCCTGGAGAACGTTTTTGAAAAAAGAATGGGTCAACAATTTTTATAAATAGCGTTGTCATGTTTGATTTTCAGATGGCGTTTGAAAACATTTTCTTTTTTAAAATTTTCTCGATCCTTCGGTATACTCGTACTCGTATGTTCGAGCTGGATATACCGATTCCTTTCTCGACATCTTTTCTGGATATCCAACAAAATATTCCATTTGATGAAAAAATATTGCCATTAGATATCACTGCTGAGACTACCACTAGTCTACCATTTCATTTTTACCATTTTTTTTGGTATTTTTGACAAAGAACATTTTTTGGTAACGTATAATTCAAATGGCCATAACCTTTGTCTCAGCGGGTATATCGAATGACAATATTTTTTCATCAAATAGAAAATTTTGTTGTCTATCCAGAAAGAATAATGAGAAAGAATCGGTTTATATCCGGCACCAATATTTGGCAGTATTCGTTTTTGGATCAAAACGGAATAAACGCATACGAGTATATGGCTATATAAATCGGAACGGATTTTTAGAAAACCATTACTATTTTTGACGGGATAAAATATTGTCTTGTTTCGAATTTAATTTACATCGGTTGAAAATATCAATTCGTTCAGACAAATCGGGAGAACTCATATGAATGTATATGTGGTCTACATCGAAACCTGTTCCCATATTGATAAATATCAATAGGCTTCGTCCGAGATGGAAGAAAGTGATTTGTACACTCTTTAAAAAAGATCGCTTCTGTAGTATATTGTGCCAAACATTTTCTACTTGAAACATTCATATGTTTAGGGTACACTTAAGTATACTTAATACTTATACTTATATACTTATATAATTTAACACACACAAATATTATATGTTTGGGAGGATGTGATTCTAACTAGGATACTCTCCCGGCTTCAAGACCATTTTGTTTTTATATTATCATAGAAACAAGTATTTTATACATGGCGGTGTATAGATATGTAAATTGGGAGGATGTTGTTCTAAACAATCTTTGTTTACATCCCAATATGTTTTTATTGGAGACTATTATTTCAGAAACAAATATTTATTTGCATTTAAGAATTCAGAAAATACCTTAATTGTGTTACATTTTTAACTAATTCAAATTTAAAAGAAATTTTTAATGTTCGTAGAAATAAATAATAATAATTGAAATCGTATAATCTTGGGTCAAATTAAATTACTTGGAAGATTGATAAGAAATGATGACATGGAATACTCAGAAATTTTAATCCAAAACTATGTCATACTCGTAAATGTTCACCTCCCAAGTTAAAAGTTAAAGAATTCACGAACATTTATACATATCTTAAACGATATTGTATTGTAGATGGAACTTCCTTTAGGAGCTTCAACAAGTGCACAAAGTCGAAATATTCCATACAACATCAATATCAAACTAGATACCTTTTAAAAGATTTTTCTTGAATATATATATTTAATTATTATAATTTCGTTGTTTTGATAATCAATAATAGTTATTATATTGGAGTGTGTTCCTCGGTACATTTTTAATGTAGAAATACTTTTATATTTTCAGGTGGGTCAATATCCCTGAATAAAACTGTTACTAAGAGGTGAGCGGAAAAAAAAAATAATATTTGTATAATTATGCAACATAAGCTATATTTTTGTTTATATAAATGATAATATATATTAATTTTTGTGAAATTGGCGCAATTGTCACTTAATTTCTGCTAATCCCAACAAAATTACACATTCACTCGAAACTCATTTTGTTTATTTTATTTTTATTTATTTATTTCAATAAGTTTAATTTGAAATAAATATTTCCCCATAACATCTGTAGCAATTATGTAAATGTTTTTACATTCTGTTATTTAGACATGTTAGCAATGGATGTAGACTGACACAGAATTATCAAAATGTTTCCGCTGTTCTGACTTCCACACAAAGAACCATATTCCACTACTCACAAAATGAGACTATGCTGTAGTTGGTGTATTCGACTGCAGTTTACTTTCTTTTTTATACCCTACACCACACCGTGGTACAAGGTATTACGTATAACTTAGAGTATTTGTTTATAACGCCTGAATGAAGATGAGATAGGCCCACCATTCGACCTGGCTGAAATTTGTCAATTCACAAATTTAACCTTCATTTTACCTAAAGTCATGTAATGCCTTTAGAGGACATTATTTATAACAGACCTCTATTTAGAGCAGGAAATTTTAAATTATCTACATCATTGTCCATAAACGGTCCACGTTTTATATACATAGTTCATTTCATTTTAGGCTTAGGTTCAGGTTAGGGTGGCAGTCGTTTTTTTGTCAGCTCACACAGACCAGTTTAAATCACTAGTGTTACCACGGACTGAAATGCCCTTCATCGAAACCAACATGTATGATAAACAAATTTCTCGATAGTACGAATATCGATACCGGGAAGATCTGTTAGACTGCTTGGAGAGGTCGACCCCAGTATGTCCAGTCGTCGTTTACTCAAATGCTCTCCACTTCTTCCTCAGAACTGATATTAACGTAGACAATCATTTCCTCTCTAGTGCGAGGAGATATTTTGACCTTCTCAGGTCATACCTTGGCCAGATTTGTCTAGCTACCCTGCAGTTGCCAATTTCTGTCCATCTTTCGTTGGAATGCCTGATTGCCTATTGCCTAAGCCAAAGTTTTCACGAGGATAGCGGTGCACCATTACATACAAATTCTTCGAGAATGTGTAATGTCGTCCCTTTCCTAACAAGTTCATCGGCTTTGCAGTACCCCGGGATATCCCTATGCCCATGCACCCATATGAGGTGTAATTAATCTGCTCAGCCATCTCGTTAAGAGATCTGCGGCAGTCGAGGGCTGTTTGTGACTTTAGGGATGAGGCCTCCAGAGAATTTGATTGCAGTGTTGGTTAGTATGTTGCGACTCAGCCACTACGATACTTCCCATATTGCCATTATTTCGGCTTGATAGACACTGCAACGTAACATGGCTAAATGCATCAGCAACTATATACTGATTAAAAGGTCTTCAAGGTGGTAATGCCGAAATTGTTTTTAATTACCGTTGGTAGGATATTATTACCAATAATGTTCTTTCGGAAAGATCACTGGGGGAGCCTTGTTTTAGCTAACCTAATTCGGGTGAGGGTTCAGGTCCTTTCCCTTCCAAAACTAGTCAATTACAAGAACATATTACAGGCTACCTTTTTAGTAAAGGATAAATACGAAACTATTAGCGAAATCTAATTACCCCACAAATGATATATATGTACTTGAAAATTAAATTCTTCTAACTACATTTATCTTTTGGATGTTAAGAGAGTTGGCGCATCTTTACCCACCCTAACCAAGGACCTGATAGCGCGAATAACATTTTTCAAGACTCCATAAAAGGTAATTTCCTAGTCAAATCCTACCACATCATCCGTACGAAAACACAATATTTTTACCAATGCGTGACTAATATATTAAAATGAGACTTTGATATCAACGAAATGTATTTAACTTTAGAAAAGTCAACTATAGCATTATTAATGAATTGTATATCTATCTATATGTTAGTTACTACGCTTGTAACTCAAGAACGCCTAGACCGATTTCGATGATTCGCACTAATTCGGACTGGTCTCCGGGCAAACAAGAAGAGTAATCAAGAAAATTCCCAAAAAATCCCGGAAACGCTGACAACTTCGCCGATGATGCTCCTCTAAGAGCTAGAAAGCTGAAATTTTTCACAACCATAGACAAAGTCTTGTATAACGGACTTTTCACGTAGCCATTTTTTGCCCTGTGATCATTTGTAGCGCTATCAAAAACTTGAGTATTGTGTTTGTCCTTTCAGAAACATCTTATAAGATCAAGAGCTCAAATTTTGTAAATATGAGTACTTAAGCCGTCAAATACAAACGCGAAAAATAATTTTGACCACATCTTTTGTCATTATTTCAGTAATTTTATTAAGAGGTAAGAATCTAAAAATGTAAATGTACATACATACATATCTCAATCAATGTCAGGCCTGAGGTCAAACTGCAGTGACAAAAGCAATTGCCACTATTTCAGTACTTAAGAAGTCGTTTAAGAACTATATGCTTTTACGCCAAGTGATTTTTGGCCGTAGAGTCTTCTGTAAGAACAACAAAGCTGAATAGATAGACTCGAGTGCTGTATAAAAGTCGGACTTTTCACGGAATCGAATTTTGGCCAGTGGTCAGTTCTCGCGCTAGCAGAAACGTGAGTGTTATTTTTATCCTTTAAGAATCCTTTTATCCAAATCTAAATCTAAATCTTTGTAAATATACGAGTAGTACTATACATCGAATTTACCCACTTGATACTATCGAGGAACATTTAGGATTAGTCAAGCGGATGAGTCGCTGCCAGTATATCCACATAATTAGAGAACGGATCCTTGGATTTTCACTATTTTTGGATTAATGGATTCGTATTGGACACAAAAGTGACACTGTGGAGGAAATTTTCGTCAAATTGATTGGTCATAGGGGCGCGACAGGGCCAACACAACCTCATAGCTCGAGAACGTTTTTTTGCGAATTTTACAATATTGAAATTGATGTATTTATATTGGCCCAAGGAAGGACTCTATGGAGAAAGATTTACGTCAAATTGATGTTGCGCGTCCGGCATAACCTCATAGCTCGAGTATCAATTGTTCGAATTTTCACGATTTCGGGCTTGGCGTATTCGTATTGAACCAAGGAAGGATCATATGTAGGAAAATTTGGAATTTGTCAAATATCCGTGGCGCGGCAAACACAACTTCATAGCTCAAGAGTGGATCGTCAAAATGGCGAAAATCAAACGTATTGACACTAGGGAGGGACACCATGAAGCAAAATTAAGGATTGTTCAAATCGACGCGACACGGCCATCAAAAACTTATAGTTTAAGAATTGAATTATGTGGTGATATGCACGACCAGATTATCCAAACCGGCTTTGCCATTCGGTTCATACAGCAGTTTAGAGCTGAGGACTTTTTAGAAATTCTTCTCACACATGTGCCACTTTGTCTTTCTCTTTTTCAGCGAGTTTGAACTCAATATAATGGTGATCTGAGAATGAGTGGTCATCCAGTACATTCCACCCAATAATTTTTTCTCACAGCCAGTCAGAAGCAAACGTTAGGTCGAGTACTTCTTGTCTGTCTTTAATTGTAAATGTCGGTTTATTACCTATGTTACAAATAGTTAGGTTGGTAGTTAGAATAAAGTCAAGAAGCGAATCCCCCTACTGTTTTATGATGAGCGTTGGTGTCTGAGCCAATAATCAGCTCGAGCTCGTCAGAATTTGCTTCTTCTACTACATCTTCATTTCGTTTGCTTGAAGTTTTTTTTTAATTGAAAAAAAAACTAAAAAAAATTTACATCCACTTTTTTTTGCATTCCCCAAAAGAAATTTCGAACTACATGCTACTACTTCTTTCAAAGAATTGGTTAGGCATTTGCAATGTCATCGCCTTTGATTTCTGCTTTGGTAAAAATATCTATCAATCGTAATGCCCCGGTTCTCATCGTTGAGTTTCCCGCTTCCGTTTCTAAAACAATTGTTTTATGTACTCTTCTACAACCATTCTAGGGGAAACGGAATGGAGCTTCAACAATCCTTTCACCCTTCCGCATCACTTAAATTGATAAAAATTGAAAAAAATAGACTAATAGAAAAACTTGCAGCAATAGTTTACATATGTATTAAGTTTATCTCTAACAATGTGTAACAAATTGTTTCACATGTCTTCTAGTTACCCCTAGCTACCCTTCCTTATGTTAGCTTTATCTCCTCCGTTGGATATCATAGAGATTTTTTCAAATAACATATATGTATATAGACGTATTTGAATCTAAACTTAAACTTTGAAAAAGCAAAAAAAAATCAATAACAACCAACTGAAAAACATACTCCAAACTGGGAAAGAAATAAAATGGGATTCAAAAGAATTGTTATTTGTATCAACAAATTCATTGATGGAATGGACAAAGAAGTTAAATATATACACAAAAAGTCATATACATACGCATATATATGCTTAGCATGTATTTCGTTACGAGTGGAGCACAGTATTTTGAAACTAAGACAAAAGTGAGAATCGGAGTACATGTTTTATGTTTTGAAATTGAAATTGTGGAATTCCTATTGTGCATACGATAATTATATTTTCCAGACGATCGGCGCCTTTTTATTGGCAGCTCAAACCCAAGTTTGAAAAATCTGACCTTCTACACACTGGGAATAAATAAGGTTTAATACCAATTGCTCACTCAACGAAAATCATAGAATAATATAACACCATAGTTTAGGTGGTGGAGAAGATAAAGTATAATCAGCATCAGTTGACGATTTGTGTTGATTACAACTGGTAAATTTTCTCTTTGGACAGAAAAGTGGCTGCTGCAAATGTCCTAGACTTTTGTTCGTCTGAAATAGCAGAGACAAAGCACACCACTGGACCAAGGGTATCAAAGAGGATCAGATTTTCTATCGCCACTTAGTTGGGCGATAGAAAATTATGAAGCAGATTGTAAGATTCTTAATTAATTTAATTTATTGAGTCTTTTCTAGAGATAACCAGTAAGGAAAGGCTAAAGTCGGGCGGTTCCGACTATATAATACCCTACACCACTCTCGTAATATTGAATAACTCTGATATATAAATTTTGTAATTCATGTATAAATTGTTTACATAAATTTACTTTTGGGACATTTTATACTTAAATAATACCCTGTACAACAGTGTGGTGTAGGGTATAAAAACGATTGGATCTAAAGAGCCAAATCTGATGAAACATAAATATGGGAGCTATAGCTAAATCTTTACCGATTTTTTTCAAATTCGGCAATGTTGGTTCAGGAATTAAGAAACTCTACCATTCTAAATTTCAAAACGATTGGATGTAAAATATAGCTTCTATAGAACTAAAGGGCCAAATCGGACGAAACATATATATGGGAGCTATAGCTAAATCTTAACCGAATTTCTTCAAATTCGGCAGTGTTGGTTCATGGATCAAGAAACTCTACCATTCTAAATTTCAAAACGATTGGATGTAAAATACAGCTTTTATAGGACTAAAGGGCTAAATCGGACGAATCATATATATGGGAGCTATAGCTAAATCTTAACCGATTTTCTTCAAATTCAGCAGTGTTGGTTCATGGCTCAAGAAACTCTACCATTCTAAATTTCAAAATGATTGGATGTAAAATACAGCTTCTACAGGACTAAAGAGCAAAATCGGACGAAACATATATATGGGAGCTATAGCTAAATCTTAACCGATTTTCTTCAAATTCGGCAATGTTGGTTCATGGATCAAGAAACTCTACCATTCTAAATTTCAAAACGATCGGATGTAAAATACAGCTTCTATAGGACTAAAGGGCCAAATCGGACGAAACATATATATGTGAGCTATAGCTAAATCTTAACCGATTTTTTTCAAATTCGGTAGTGCTGGTTCATGGATCAAGAAACTCTACCATTCTAAATTTCAAAACGATTGGATGTAAAATACAGCTTCTATAGGACTAAAGGGCCAAATCGGACGAAAGATATATATGGGAGCTATATCTAAATCTGAACGGATTTCAACCAAATTCAATAGCGATCTTAACAGCCGCGAAATACTCTAAACTGCAAAACTTTCAGAACGATCGGAGTGAAATTGCGACCTGTAGTCGACGAACAACTTTACATGGACCGACGGACGGACGGACGGACGGACATCGTTAAATCGACTCAGCTAGTGATTCTGAGTCGATCGGTATACTTTAAGGTGGGTCTAGCTGTGTTATTTTCAGGTGTTACAAACATCTGCCGTGAAACAAACTTATAATACCCTGTACCACAGTGTGGCGTAGGGTATAATAAAATGTGTGCTGAAAAATGATGGTGTGATTTCTTAAATATGGAGGACCACTACTAAAGATGATGGGATACACACATGATGGCAGATTACTGCTTGAGTTTAAAAATAGACTGTACTTATTTACATTGAAGATAATCACGAAAAAGAAGTGTCCGTAGTGTCGTATATTTGAGAACTTAAAAAGATAATTTAAGGCAGAAGTATAGTTCGAATGCATTTTTTTACTAAAACCACTATGGGTAATTTTCAAATTTTCTGGCCAAAACCTCTTAACATTGAGTTATCGATCTCAAATTTATACACAACGTCAGCCGCATACGAGTATAAGGGATACTTTTAGTAAGAATTGAAACCAGTACAACGCCAGCCAGATGCATTTAAAAACTGCATTACTTGTATTATACTCCTTGGAGTATATATTTTAGCAAGTTCAAATGAACTACAGTTGTTAAAAATACACAAGATGCAGTAAATAAAAAATTAAATACACATTTTTTTTACAAGAAATACATTTAGAAAGTTAGTACATATAGAATGGAATACAAGTAAGGACAAAATTGTTGAAAAGAAAGCAGTTCCAAGATGCAACAAATAATAATTAATAATACCAGCGCAAATATATACTTCCGTTGGTTGTACCGAAATCATACAGGTAACAATTTTACCTCCTGATTTTGATAACTCGCGGCATCTGTTCTCTGAGCTATATCTGACACTTCGGAAAATGACTTTTTGGATGACCACCTTTATTGATAGCGGAGCAATTATTTACATTCCATTCAGCAACTTCAGTTCGTATCCACTTCTCATTGTACTTTTTTATAAAAAAAAGGCAAAAACGACTACACTTTTTTAAAATGTAAATTTATCGCAGTTTCCACGACATTCTTTTAAATATGCGTTATAAGAATCGTCAATAGCTCTAATAATCAATATAATTTCTTATTAGTTGTATTTACATTTAATATACATATATGGGTAGTTCTTTCTGTAGTGTCACAGGTCAAAAATTACATCTTTCTCAAATTCTCAAAAAAATGTTATCCTAGTATGTGGAAATAATAACACAATAGTAAACAAATTAAATGAAAACCGGAGGCAGGAGGCGAGGTCAAAGTTCAGAAAAATTATTTTTATACCCTACACCACACTGTGGTACAGGGTATTATAAGCTTGTTTCACGGCAGATGTTTGTAACACCTGAAAATAACACAGCTAGACCCACCTTAAAGTATACCGATCGACTCAGAATCACTAGCTGAGTCGATTTCTGTCCGTCCGTCTGTCCATGTAAAGTTGTTCGTCGACTACAGGTCGCAATTTCACTCCGATCGTTCTGAAATTTTGCAGTTTAGAGTATTTCGTGGCTGCTAAGATAGCTATTGAATTTGGTTGAAATCAGTTCAGATTTAGATATAGCTCCCATATATATGTTTCGTCCGATTTGGCCATTTAGTTCTATAAAAGCTGTATTTTACATCCAATCTTTTTGAAATTTAGAACGGTAGAGTTTCTTGATCCATGAACCAACACTACCGAATTTTAAGAAAATCGGTTAAGATTTAGCTATAGCTCCCACATATATGTTTCGTCCGATTTGGCCATTTAGTCCTATAAAAGCTGTATTTTACATCCAATCGTTTTGAAATTTAGAATGGTAGAGTTTCTTGATCCATGAACCAACACTACCGAATTTAAAGAAAATCGGTTAAGATTTAGCTATAGCTCCCATATATATGTTTCGTCCGATTTTGCTCTTTAGTCCTGTAGAAGCTGTATTTTACATCCAATCATTTTGAAATTTATAATGGTAGAGTTTCTTGATCCATGAACCAACATTGCCGAATTTGAAGAAAATCGGTAAAGATGTAGCTATAGCTCCCATATATATGTTTCAACCGATTTGGCTCTTTAGATCCAATCGTTTTTATACCCTACACCACACTGTGGTACAGGGTATTATTTAAGTATAAAATGTCCCAAAAGTAAATTTATGTAAACAATTTATACATGAATTACAAAATTTATATATCAGAGTTTTTCAATATTACGAGAGTGGTGTAGGGTATTATATAGTCGGCACCGCCCGACTTTAGCCTTTCCTAACTGGTATATTTATACGCTACACCACACTGTGGTACAGGGTATTATAAGTTTGTTTCACGGCAGATGTTTGTAACACCTGAAAATAACACAGCTAGAACAACCTTAAAGTATACCGATCGACTCAGAATCACTACCTGAGTCGATTTAACGATGTCTGTCCGTCCGTCCGTCCGTCTGTCCATGTAAAGTTGTTCGTCGACTACAGGTCGCAATTTCACTCCGATCGTTCTGAAATTTTGCAGTTTAGAGTATTTCGCGGCTGTTAAGATCGCTATTGAATTTGGTTGAAATCGGTTCAGATTTAGATATAGCTCCCATATATATCTTTCGTCCGATTTGGCTCTTTAGTCCTATAGAAGCTGTATTTTATATCCAATCGTTTTGAAATTTAGAATGGTAGAGTTTCTTGATACATTAACAAAAATTGCCGAATTTGAAGAAAATCGGTTAAGATTTAGCTATAGCTCCCATATATATGTTTCGTCCGATTTTGCTCTTTAGTCCTGTAGAAGCTGTATTTTACATCCAATCATTTTGAAATTTAGAATGGTAGAGTTTCTTGATCCATGAACCAACACTATCGAATTTGAAGAAAATCGATTAAGATTTAGCTATAGCTCCCATATATATGTTTCGTCCGATTTGGCCATTTAGTCCTATAAAAGCTGTATTTTACATCCAATCGTTTTGAAATTTAGAATGGTAGAGTTTCTTGATCCATGAACTAACACTACCGAATTTGAAGAAAATCGGTTAAGATGTAGCTATAGGTCCCATATATATGTTTCGTCCGATTTGGCCATTTAGTCCTATAAAAGCTGTATTTTACATCCAATCGTTTTGAAATTTAGAATGGTAGAGTTTCTTGATCCATGAACCAATACTACCGAATTTAAAGAAAATCGGTTAAGATTTAGCTATAGCTCCCATATATATGTTTCGTCCGATTTTGCTCTTTAGTCCTGTAGAATTGTATTGAAACTGTATTTTACATCCAATCATTTTGAAATTTATAATGGTAGAGTTTCTTGATCCATGAACCAACATTGCCGAATTTGAAGAAAATCGGTAACGATTTAGCTATAGCTACCATATATATGTTTCATCCGATTTGGCTCTTTAGATCCAATCGTTTTTATACCCTACACCACACTGTGGTACAGGGTATTATTTAAGTATAAAATGTCCCAAAACTAAATTTATGTAAACAATTTATACATGAATTACAAAATTTATATATCAGAGTTATTCAATATTACGAGAGTGGTGTAGGGTATTATATAGTCGGCACCGCCTGACTTTAGCCTTTCCTTATTGGTTTGCCCCTGTATTGGTTTTTTGAAGTTGGTATTAATGCTACAAATCATAAGAAATTTAAAAAAGAAAATATTGTTTCTTAAATGATTTTCCGTGTACTTTTCAGAAAAACATTAATTTTATCTTACAGCCTGTTCAGCTAAATGTAACAAAACGCAGACGTGCGATAGCCACCCAAGCAATAATTTTCTTCTTCTTATTCTCACCCAAGCGATCATGTTTTTAATTTGGTTCATTGTCACTTATCGTTCGGGTAAGAAAGCTCTTTTCTTCATCGTCTTCCTGTCAAATGCCAACATTACCTACATGTTGTTATTGACATTTCTTAAAGCTTTTTCCACACGAAAATATCAGAACGGGGGCAACCCTAACCAACAGCTGATCCTAGACAATGAGAAATAATCAATCAACCGAAAATAAATACAATTGTTTGCTTGATTGATCATATATGTATATATAGGGGCAATATATAAATCGGAAACCTTCAGTAGCCATTTCAGTAAGTCATAGAGTTAAAAAGAAAGTTCTTGCTAAATTTGATAGTGATCTGAGCATAATTGTGACATGTATTTGGTAACAAGAATACATTTACAAACAGACGGACGGACAAAATAAAACCAATTCAGAAAGAGATTCTAGGTCGATAGCTATAATAAACGATTGTTTGGTTCACCTAATTTAAGGTATTATGAAACAATATAAAAAGCAACAGTGTAGTTGTAGGATTTCAATACATTTTATACACACTAATAAACAGAGGTTTTTTGAAATTATAGTGGATACATCAACAAAAGATACATGTTGTTTGGTTCATTTATCCATTTTTTATTAATTTTCCCAACAATTTTCACTTTATCTTTCAAAAGGACGGCAAAAATAACCGACACGAATGAATTTTTCTGACCGTCTGATTTGACATTTCATTTCGTTCGTTGTTGTCTTATAAGAACCAAAATGTTGGCGATAATTGAAAGCTTCTTTGTTTACAATCAAAACAAAGTGTGCAAAAACCAAAAATGTCATTCGCTTGCCAATAGACGTGCGAAGTGACAAAAAATAAGTTACAAAAACAGGCCCTTAAACAATTTATTTTGGTCACTTTTCGCTAAAATTAAAATATAAATTGCGATATCTCAGAATCGATCTAATTTATTTTCCTTAATTTTTTTTATAAAAAATTGTCCATATGTACTCTATCGATCAGCGTTGCCGTTTTGGTCATTTCCGACCAAATTTGGTCGGATGGATTTGAAATTTTTATATTTGGTCGGATGGTCGGACCAATCCCATTTTGGTCGGTTTTATTCTAGAATATTTAATTTGTATTACAAAACAGAATAATTCGAAGTTTAATATCAAAGTAAATAACTGAAAGTCAAAGCCATTCACCGTTTGGAATACTCTCAAATGTCGATTGTGAATCCCAAATTTTCGTTGATCGCTGAAGGCAGTATCGATTGAAATTGTAGACGAATATATTGTAATAAAAATTTGTTTGAAAATATTTATTTCAGGTTCGACAAATGTTGTTTGTAGTTGTCTAAAATTTCGGCCCTGGGGAAAGAATTGTTGCTTTCACTCCTGTTCTGTATTCCGAGATCGGATTTAAACCGAAATTTTGGTTGATAAACCTCACCATAATTGCGGAATTTTATTTATTTGCCGTAAACTTATAGTAAATATTAGATTAATAAATAAACCAGTAAGGAAAGGCAGAAAGTCGGGCGGGGCCGACTATATAATACCCTACACCTCCCTAACAATGCGAAAAGGGTTATTGCGATAATAATTTGGAATAATTGGTAAATGGGTAAGAACATATATATGCGGATATATCTAATTCTGAACCGATAATCGCTAAATTAAGCAATAATCGTTCCTAAATTGAGAAACATCTTTCTGGAGAATTTTGTAATGATCGGAAGTAAAGTACAACTTCTATAGCGCTTTGTAACCAAATCAGGAGGAACATATATATGGAGCTTATATATAAATCTGAATCGATTTTCCCTGAATACTCATTCATGTAAAATAGAAACCTCTTTCTGTCGAATTTCGTACTGATCGGATATAAAATACAGTCTCTACAGCGCTTGAATGTCAAATCGGTGCTAACATATATATGGGGGCTATATCTAAATCTGAACCGATTTTCTCCAAATTTGGCAGTATTCCTTCGTGTAATAAGAAACCTCTTTCTGCCGAATTTCGTTGTGATCGGATATAAAGTACAGTTTCTACAGCTATTGAATTTCAAATCGGTGGTAACATATATATGGGGGCTATATCTAAATCTGAACCGATTTTCTCCGAATTTGGCAGTATTCCTTCATGTAATAAGAAACCTCTTTCTGCCGAATTTCATACATTGTTTAAAACGGGTCACATTTTTACTTGTTTTAAAATACTTTTCAGTATTTTTATATCTTGTTTACATATTTTTTTTATTTTTTATTATAACAAGCATATATATATATATATATATATATAAATTTGGTCGGCTACAACGGATTTTGGTCTGTTTTAGAGAAAATTTTGGTCGGAAAAAATTGTTTGCAGTGACAACACTGCTACCGATACTGTAAATTTGGAGTGGGACCAACTTTGGTTCATATGTTACACTATAATAACTGAAAATCTTCACCAAATTACAAGGAACAAATATTTGTATATGTTTTCAATTATATTTTGTTTGTTGTAATTAATAGTCCCCATTTTATCAGGAAGGTTCAATAATATCACAATCCAGACATAATTTGTAAATTTTGCCCGATCACGGTTCACTTTAAGGCCAACTATCTAAAGATCACAATCCAGACATAATTTGGAAATATCGCCCGATCACGGTTCACTTTAAGGCCAACTATCTAAAGAAATTTAACCCTGAACTAAATCTGGTATATTACTTTGATATCATTTTACATCATTATTATCTGAAACCATTGGTCGTACAACTATCATCAAATGTGAAATCTGCACTTCTTTACGGAAGTGAAACATGACATGTGACAGTGGAAGCTGCAAACGAACTTCAAGTTTTCATCAACCATTGCCTGAGAAATATTTTGTGCATATGGTGGCCCCGCAATTGAATCTCTAACGCTGAGCTCTACAGACGATGCACGCAAACACTAATTGTTTTGGAGTTGATATTACGAAAATGGAGCTGGATTGCATCGCATGAAACGCGAAGTCGAGGTCGACCGAGAGCGACTTAGCAAAAAAGCTAACTAAATGGGATAAAGTCTTTTGACGAAGAAGCCAGCTGGACGCAGATCAAAAGTTTAGCTACAGATCATAGTAAATTTAAGGAATTTCGTACGGCACCACGCGCCGCCCAAATGGCGCAAAATCAATTAATAATAATAACACTGTGCTCGGAATGGACACTTCAAAAACGTAACAGAAAAGAGACCCTATGGATATACCTTTTTGGAACTCGCTGAATCCAGTGGTGCTAGCCGTTTTTATAGGTTAGCTTTTGTTTTCACGATATACGGTCACAAAGTTTGCAAGTATATCAGAGAGGTTAGTAATCTCTGAGTTGATTTCGAGGTGGAAGACTTCGTAATGCACACTTCAGTCCAAAGAACGAAATAAAAGAAACCCTTGAAGAATTATTTCTTTCAAAGCAGTCACCCACTCTTATCACTCCCTTACCACAAAAAAAATGCGATCAAATCTTATCATATGTCAAACGTCATACAAATCGACTACATTTCTAGTTGGTTTCTTTGAGAAAAATATATGTCTATATAGGTCTCCTTTTAATATATTTATAAACAATCAACGGGTTTCATAATTTAGCATGTTTTGTTAGTTAGCTTTGAAATTTCCATAAAAACTATCCGAAAAATTATTTATAAATATTTAAATCCAAAATTAATAATAAAACATTTTTCTGCTATGAGTAGAAAACACACAAATTATTTTTCTACTCATTGTATTTTTCGCGAGGAAACGTTTTCTCAAAGACAAAAACTAAATATTTCGCAAATTTTTACGTCTTTTGTCATATATAAGAATCTATTGCAATTTTTAAGCGATAAAGTTGTGAGAAGTGCTGTCGACTGTTTTGAGAAATAGTTCCCTGTATTTCGTTCCTTGGACTGAAGCTTGTATTCCGAAGTCTTCCACTTCAAAATCACCTCCGAGATAACTAACATCTCTGATTTCTTGCAAACTTTGTGGTCGAATATCTCGGAAACAAGAGCTAACCTCCAAAAACGGCTAGGACAAATGGATTCACCTATGTCGAAATAGGTATATCCATAGGGTCTCCTTTCTATTACATTTTTGGACTAGCACAGTGTAATAATAAAAACACACAACGTACTCCGCATAATTTTTACCTGCTAATTCGAATGGCTAATTCGCGTTTTCGAGATATTTACACCCAGGAAAATAATTGGTTGGAATTCGATTGTAACAATAAAAAATATTACTAGCAACAAAAAGTATATTGCCTACACCGTGTGTCGGTTGTATTTATATATAAATAGTTGAAACAACAATATTAACATGGATACGATCAAATGAAAATGCTTGCAACTAAATCGATGGTTGTATCAATCAATGTAAGATGGTTTTTTCATTGTCTCTCGGTTAGTTGTGGTAACTACTTTTTATTTTCATTATAGCACCATATGATCGATTTTTGGTTGTGACAACCAATGTTTTATTCTTGACAACAGAAATTGTATCAATAGACCAAAGATTATTATTTCAACGAATAATTGCTTACTACAGCAGAAAAAATGTTAGTAAATAATCGAAAGATTGGTTGCTGTTCTTTTGCTAATAAATGACAAACAAAAATAAAATTAATCGACATAAATAAATCTTCAACATTTTGTTTAAGAACGGTATATGTAGTCAAAAATAATCTCGAGCGGATAATAATGTGTGGAATGCAGAATATGTTGTGCAAAATGTTTTACATAAATAAACCAGTAAGGAAAGGCTAAAGTCGGGCGGTGCCGACTATATAATACCCTACACCACTCTCGTAATATTGAATAACTCTGATATATAAATTTTGTAATTCATGTATAAATTGTTTACATAAATTTACTTTTGGGACATTTTATACTTAAATAATACCCTGTACCACAGTGTGGTGTAGGGTATAAAAACGATTGGATCTAAAGAGACAAATCGGATGAAACATATATGTATATGGGAGCTATAGCTAAATCTTTACCGATTTTCTTCAAATTCGGCAATGTTGGTTCATGGATCAAGAAACTCTACCATTCTAAATTTCAAAACGATTGGATGTAAAATATAACTTCTATAGAACTAAAGGGCCAAATCGGACGAAACATATATATGGGAGCTATAGCTAAATCTTAACCGATTTTCTTCAAATTCGGTAGTGTTGGTTCATGGATCAAGAAACTCTACCATTCTAAATTTCAAAATGATTGGATGTAAAATACAGCTTTTATATGACTAAAGGGCCAAATCGGACGAAACATATATATGGGAGCTATAGTTAAATCTTAACCGATTTTCTTCAAATTCGGCAATGTTGGTTCATGGATCAAGAAACTCTACCATTCTAAATTTCAAAACGATTGGATGTAAAGTACAGCTCCTATAGAACTAAAGGGCCAAATCAGACGAAACATATATATGGGAGCTATAGCTAAATCTTAACCGATTTTCTTCAAATTCGGTAGCGTTGGTTCATGGATCAAGAAACTCTACCATTCTAAATTTCAAAACGATTGGATGTAAAATACAGCTTCTTCAGGACTAAAGAGCAAAAACGGACGAAACATATATATGGGAGCTATAGCTAAATCTTAACCGATTTTCTTCAAATTCAGCAATGTTGGTTCATGGATCAAGAAACTCTACCATTCTAAATTTCAAAACGATTGGATGTAAAATACAACTTTTATAGGAATAACGGGCCAAATCGGACGAAACATATATATGGGAGCTATAGCTAAATCTTAACCGATATTCTTCAAATTCGGTAGTGTTGGTTCATGGATCAAGAAACTCTACCATTCTAAATTTCAAAATGATTGGATGTAAAATACAGCTTCTATAGGACTAAAGGGCCAAATCGGACCTAACATATATATGGGAGCTATAGCTAAATCTTAACCGATTTTCTTCAAATTCGGCAATGCTGGTTCATGGATCAAGAGACTTTACCATTCTAAATTTCAAAACGATTGGATGTAAAATACAGCTTCTATAGGACTAAAGGGCCAAATCGGACGGAAGATATATATGGGAGCTATATCTAAATCTGAACCGATTTCAACCAAATTCAATAGCGATCTTAACAGCTGCTAAATACTCTAAACTGCAAAATTTCAGAACGATCGGAGCAAAATTGCGACCTGTAGTCGACGAACAACTTTACATGGACAGACGGACGGACGGACGGACAGACATGCTTAAATCGACTCAGCTAGTGATTCTGAGTCGATCGGTATACTTTAAGGTCTAGCTGTGTTATTTTCAGGTGTTACAAACATCTGCCATGGAACAAACTTATAATACCCTGTACCACAGTGTGGTGTAGGGTATTAAAATAGAAGCAACATAAAACAGATAATGTTAGCCACCATTTTTGTAGTTGGTGCAACCACATATGATTATTGTCAACATGGAAGCAGAAGTATACCACAATTAAAATGTTGGTTGTCCTGATGGAATCGCATGATAGTAGACAGAACTACAAAAATTCGGTTGGCAAATAATTCGGTTGAGGCAACCAAACTGTATTCTGTGTGTAGCCACAAAGTTTGCTGGGTAAACTATGAGTTTAGTAAATTCAAACACAAATTTAGTATAGAAAACTTCAGAATAAATGTTCCATTTCAAAGAACAGAGACGCTTTAAAAAGTATTTCGTCCACAACACCCGACACCCCCGCTCATCCACTTACCCCTGCAAATCTCACCCAAAAATAATGCTCGGTCAGAAGGCGGAGAACTCGATGGATTTTCTGGTGATGTGTTCGGCAAAAATAGTCCTTATAAAAAATACAATAGGTCCCCACAATAGACTTTTTGGCAATAAAATGTTTTTTAAAAATATCGTAACTATTGGTCATGCATTGAGTTTAGTGTTGGCTTGGCATTTACATTTGTTCTCCATTGTTTAAAGATAGCCTATAACTACGATATATTTAAAAAACCATTGCGTTGACATAAAAGGGTACTGTGGGGGCATATAGTGAATCTTTTTGTCGAATAGATCACTCAAAAGGTCTATCAATTTGAACGACTTGTGATAAATCATTATTTTTGGACGGGGATTTTCATGGGTAAGGGGATGAACGGGCTGTTGGGTGTTTTCAGAGAAATACTTCTTAAATTATCTCCTTTCTTCCGTTCTTTGACATGGAGCGTCTATTTCGAAGCTTTCTATACTAGCAATCTTTGTGGATAAATACGATATATTTAAAAAACCAGAGGGTGACCATTAAAGAGTATTGTGGGGACCTATATTGATTTTTTTTCAAGAAATATTTTTGTCAAATACTCTACCCAAAAAATACTTCGATTTATATGACTTTTGATATATCATTATTTTTGGAGGGAGTTTTTCAGAGCAAGATGATGAGAGGGGTAATCGGGCGTTTTGAGATTAATAATTCTTGAAGTGTCTCCTTTATTTTGTTATTTGACATGGAGAATCTATTTCGAAGCCTTCTATACTAAAATTGTGTTTAAATTTTCTAACCTCTTTGTTTACCCAGCAAACTGTGTGGCTACATACCTCGAAAACGCGATGTCACAGGAAAAAAACTGTGACATCGCGTGTCGAAATTATGTGGGGTAATTTTTTTTTTCATCGATGATACATTTTTAATGTAAGTTTAAAAAAAGTCATAAAAAAGATTAAAAAATCGGCAAAAAATCGTTTGTTCCATGCTAATCAGCTTGCATCATACCTAAGAAAACAATGCCTATTTGCAGAAAACCTATAAATAAATATAGACTTTCAACAAAATTCGGTTTTTATATTCACCCTATTGTATACAAGGTATATATCAGATGCTGCTAGCAAACTATGTTGGTCCACTCCTTCGTGTATCTCCACCACGAAGATTCAAAATTTAGTGAAATATTGATTATCTCATAACTTAAATACTACTACTTTGAATCTTTAACACTTCCACACGTAGTATCAGCTTCTAGGTTGCTATCATCTTGTGAAAAATGGGCGAAGTTGCCGCGCCCCTTTTGGTACCTCCCATACAAATGGACCACGAAAATTAACAGCTTATAAATTTGATTCCAGTCCATAAAACAAATACTTGCAATTTTTTGAAGTGTAATGCTTTGATAGTACCTACAGTCATGTAAAAAATGGCGTTATTGCCACTTCCCTTTTAGTTCCTCTCGTACAAATGGACCACAAAAAGTTTACGGATTATAACTTCGATTACAGCACATACAAACACTTGAAATTGTGTACAGTGTTATAGTGCCCATAGCATATTAAATAGTTGGCGTTATTGCCACAATATGAAAAATTATTTTTTTTTTGAATTTCTCTATTTTTACAACATTTTGCATAATTTATACATTTATCCATAGACTTTTTGCAAATAGGCATTGTTTTCTTCGTTAGGATATCAGCTTTAAAAAAAATGGAACAAACATTATTTGCGGTATTAAAGATACTTACCATGAAAATTGGAATTTTAGAAAAACAATTAAAAAAAAACTTTTTTGAGTTGGTTTCATAAAACAGTATGCCTCAGTCCATACAAATAAATTTAGTTCTCGAAACAAAAAATTGTCGCATAGTGAATAAGAAACCTCTTTCTGGCTTATTTCGTACTAATCGGATATAATATACAGTTTCTACAGCGCTTACATGCCAGGTGGGTGGTAACATATATATATGGTGGTTATATCTAAATCTGAACCGATTTTTCTCAAATTTATTATTGCCTCTAAGAGTATCAAGAGCCTTGTTTCTGTCTTATACAGTGCATACTGGTATGTGCCAAATCGGAGGTACATATACATATATGAGAGCTATATGTAAATGTGAACGGATTTTAAACAACAGGGATCGTCCTTAGGCTAAAGAAAGATATGTGCCAAATTTTGTTGAGATCCGACCATAATTGCGATCTGTGCTTTGATCACAAGAATACATTGATGGACAGACGGACTTGGCTAAATCAACTCAAAAACTGATTCTAGGTCGATCGGTAAAATAAACTATGAGTATATCTCGTCCCTTTTTGGGTGTTACAAACAAATGCATAAATTCATACATTCATACTGTCATCAAATTCATATTAAATCAGCTCCAAAATTCCCGGGACTAAATCAACTGATGGCCAGTGTAATTGTGCCCGATTCCATTTGTAGGAAATAATATTTTGTAGGGAATAATTTCCGTGAACCAAAGCTTTAAAAATAATTTTCTCATTATACATTGCGATTTTTCTCATGATAGATTGTGATTTTTCCAAGTGTTACCGTTGAGAAATGGTATACAAATTATACCACTGTCCAAGGAAATAAATGTGGTAAAATATGTAGCTATGTAGCTAACAATCAGAGGGCTAAGCGAATAGAACTTAACTAATTAAATATGGTTATCCTTTAGGTTAACTCGAACACCCCATTTTGATTTGAAAGGATTTTTTTGGAAATTTATAGTTTATCAATATTATATTTTGAGTCTTGCAGAATATGCAAAGAGACGAACATGGGCAAATCGACTAAAAATGTATGCTAAGTAAATTCGTATAACACACTAAGGTTTAAGCGGTGCTACGATTCGGTTTATCTCTGCCGTTTGTACAGTAACGAAACACTGTGGGGAGGGGCGAAAGTTGGGCCATGACGAAGGCGGTCGTAAGGCTGAAATATTTATGAGACGAAACAAACAACTTAAGTTATTTAAGACTTTTTTCTCCGTTTCATTTCATTTCCTACCGGAAGCCGGTACAAGTATTTGTATGTGTACTTATAACGTATACATATGAACAAATGTGCGAGGACTTGTGTATGACCATGTACATACATTTGCATACATTCATACAATATTCATAATAACAATATATATGCGAATATGTGCTGTTTTTTTCTCCAATTGTTTGAGTATATGCAAATATACAGAGCAAAACGGACGCAGCAGTTGAAAAAACTCCTTAAGAAGATAAAAGGATAACATGGAAATATTACCATTGATCAATAATAACAATGATGCTGGAGCTGATACTGATGCTGTATGTGGAATTGTAGCCAGTTTCCTATTGATGTTGTCGTTTTCCTTCATCGTTAGTCCCATTGCTGTTATTGCTTATCGATTTCAGGATTTCTGCAAAAACTTTTCTTTTCCTTCTTGCCGAACGAAATGGTAATGTATCCTGCGGATGAAAATAGAAAAACGGAAACAAGTTATAAGCATATATAAGTACTGGAATATGTAAAGCCAAAAAGAAATATCTGTACTTTCCTCAACATTTTAATGATTTATTTCTTAACATAAAGTTTTTACGACAAGTGTTTTTATTCTCGCAGGGGATTACAGGTACTCAGGCGAGTATGTAGAGAAAAGCAAAATATTATTCAAGCGAAGAATTGATTGATTTTAAGGTTCAAAAATGGTTTGATTTGTAACATATATATTCCACTACAAAAATTCAACTCAATTTACACCTTTTTCCTGTCTATCAACCCAGGAAAGCAACATCACCGAAAAAGAATCGTTTTATAGCCTCCTAGATAAAACCTTGGAAAACTTACCGAAAAACGACGTCATCATTCTCTTGGGAGATTTCAATGATCAGATTGACGGTGTTAATAAGGACCGCGAGTCTATAATGAGCTAGCAAATTTTGGGAGTATGTAAAAAAAAACAGCGAGCTGCTAACAAAAATCTGCTCCAATTACGAATTGAAGATTGGTAGATCAGTTTTCCTCCACAAACGGTGCAATAAGGTAGCCTGGCAATCACCTACAGGAAACTTCAAAATTTAAAGGAGCTGTTCAAAATCACTCGGGATATCAGTGGTAATAAATGTATATATAATAAACCATTAAGAAATGAAACCGGATGTCTCTTAGCCAATAAAGAGGAACAACTGGCAATCTGCCAATATTACTTTCAGAGAACTCTAAACATAATTTTTGAGGAGAGGCGCTCCTGAAAATTCCCCATTCACAGAATACTGGAAATTAACAGTAGTATCAGTACTGATCCACCAACTATTGAGCAGAATTCGATTCTGTACCAAACAATATAATACAACCTGCAAAAGTTGCATTGATGAAATAACTACTTTGAGGATATTAATTGAACACTCTGCTGAATACAATTCGACGCTTTACTCGACATTCATTGACTTTGAGGAGGCATTTGATGCAATAAATATAAGCTTTGTTCGGGAAAGTCTTGAAGCCAGAGGTATTCCCAATAAAATTATTAATATAATCAAAGATTTCTACGAAGGTGCATACTGCAGACTGGTACACGAGGAGGCGCCGTGTAAACCCTTCGAAACGAAAAGCGGAGTGAAACAAGCCTGTGCATTATCACCAATTCTTTTTGTTACTGCTCTGAACATTGTCTTTGATGCGGTTAATAGAGTAAACATTGGCATCAACAAATGCCTCAACAGCAAACATGATGAATTGGCGTATGCAGACGATTTTTAGGGTTGATAATTAATATTGCAACCAGTAAGGAAAGGCAGAAAGTCGGGCGGGGCCGACTATATAATACCCTACACCTCCCTAACAATGCGATAAGGGTCATTGCCATAATAATTTGGAATAATTGGTAAATGGGTAGAAACATATTATCTAATTCTGAGCCGATAATCGCTAAATTTAGCAATATTCGTTCCTAAATTGAGAAACATCTTTCCGGAAAATATTAATGATCGGAAGTGAAGTACAACTTCTATAGCGCATTGATACCAAATCAGGAGGAACATATATATGGAGGTTATATATAAATCTGAACCGATTTTCCCTGAATACTCATTCATGTAAAAAGACCTCTTTCTGTAGAATTTCGTACTGATCGGATATAAAATACAGTTTCTACAGCATTTATATGTCAAATAGGGGGTAACATATATATTGGGGCTATATCTAAATCTGAACCGATTTTCTCCGAATTTGGCAGTATTCCTTCATGTAGAAAGAAACCTCTTTTTGCCGAATTTCGCACTGATCGGATATAAAATAACATTTTTACAGGGCTTACATGTCAAATCGGGGGTAACATATATATGGGGGATATATCTAAATCTGAACCGATTCCTTCCAAATCTAAAAGTGTTCATTCATATAATAGGAAACCTCTTTTAGCCAAACTTCATACTGATCGGATATAAAATACAGTTTCTACAGCGCTTACATGTCAAATCGGGGGTAACATATATATGTGGGCTATAACTAAATATCAACCGATTTCCCTCAAATTTGGCAGTATTAATTCATGTAATAAGAAACCTCTTTCTGGCGAATTTCGTACTGATCGAATTAAAAAAACACTTTTTACAGCGCTTACATGTAAAATCGGGGGTAACATATATATGGGGGCTATATCTAAATCTGAACCGATTTTCTCCGAATTTGGCAGTATTCCTTCATGTAATAAGAAACCTCTTTCTGCCGAATTTCACACAGATCGGTTATAAAATAATTTTTTAACGGCGCTTACATGTGAAATCGGGGGTAACGTATATATGGGGGCTATATCTAAATCTGAACCGTTTTCTTCCAAATTTAACAGTGTTCATTCATATAATAAGAGACCTCTTTCTGCTGAATTTCATACTGATCGGATATAAAATAAAGTTTTTACAGCGCTTACATGTCAAATCGGGGCTAACATATATATGGGGGCTATATCCAAATCTGAACCGATTTTAACCAAATTAAATAGGGATCGTCATTGGGCCAAAGAAAAGATATGTGTAAAGTTTCGTCAAGATCGGGCCATAATTGCGACCTGTACTTTGATTACAAGAATACATCTACAGACAGACAGACGGACAGATAGACTGACAGACAGACGGACAGACAGACAGACAGACAGACGGACAGACAGACGGACATAGCCTAATCGACTCAGAAAGTTATTACAAATCGATCGGTATAATAAACAATGGATCTATCTCCTCTCCTTTTGGGTGTTACAAACAAATGCACAAAGTCATAATAACCTTTACCACAGTGTGGTGTAGGGTATAAAGATAATATCTATGTGTGTTAAATCCACTAATAACAATGTTTTTCACATTGGGGTGGATACTTTTGAATATCTTGGAAGTACAATTACAGGTGATGGAAGGTCATTAGCTGATATAAACAGTCGCACAAGTAAAGCACGCACACCATTTGCATCCTTAAATAGAGTATGGAAATGCATGAAAATGAAGTTAGAAGGTAGCTTGAAGTCAGTTCTGCTCTATGGCTGCGAAAGTTTGTTAATCACAAATGGCACAACACAAAAGCTACAAACATTTATTAACAGATGTCTACGAAAAATTTTAAGAATTTTTAGGTCAAAATATAAAATACGGTTTCTACAGCGCTTACATGTCAAATCGGGTGAGGCATATATATGGGGGCTATATCTAAATATGAATGGATTTTCTCCGAATTTGGTAGTGTTCATTCACTTAATAAGAAACTCTCTCTGCCAAATATCGTGCAGATCTTATATAAAACAGAATTAGCTGGGCCATTAACAGCTTTGAGCCCTTAAAGTCACCTGGACCAGACGGCATCACTCCAGCAGAAATGCAGAAAATGTTAAAGTACATTATCCTCTGGCTGGAGAAAATTTATGTAGGCTGTATCAGGCATTCATACATCCCGAATCGGTGGAGGGATACCAAAGCGGAATTCATACCTAAAGCGGGGAAGATATCACACACCAGGCCAAAAGACTTCGGACCAATTAGCCTATCATCCTTCCTATTGAAAGGTCTGGAAAGACTTTTCGATTATTGCATTAGGGAAAACCTGTATACAAAACTCCTGTCGGTGAACCAACATGCTCACAATAAGGGGAAGTCTACATAATCAGCCCTGCACGAACTTGTGAGCACTATCGAATCGTGCCTGCATTTCTAGGAATTCACCATGGTGGCATTTCTTGACATAGAAGGGCTTTTAAGAACCTTCACTCAGATGCAGTAATTGCGGCACTGTCACAACTAAGAGTTAACTCTAATTTGATTAGACTAATTCAAAGTCTGCTCAACAGAAGACGCATAACAGCATGTCTAGGGTCCACAACTCTAACAAGGTTTGTAAACAGAGAAAACTAGCGGTAAATGAAGCAGCGGTTTGGGCTTTAATCCAAACAAGACAGAATTGGTTCTCTTTACTTTACCCACATGTCGACCCTATACCTCGGATAAATGGAACAGATCTAGTCTTTTCTGAAAGTGCAAAATTTTTAGGAATAATTCTAGATAGGAAACTGTTATTTAGACTTAACGTATTGGAACGTGTAAGGAAGGCCAACGTCGCCTTATATTCCTGCAAAAAGGCTGAAGGGTCGCGGTGTTGACTCTCTCCTAAAATCGACCACTGGATATATATAGCAGTAGTTCGTCCAATACTGTTATACGGTATTGTGGTATGGTGGACGGCAACTGACAAACTAACCATCACCAACCTACTATCAAAGGTTCAGAGAACTGCCTGCCTGAGCATAAGCGGAGCCTTAAGGACTACAGCGATCGAGTCCCTACAAGCCCTACTCCATATACTGCCGATTAATATTGTGCCGAGAGAAGTTGCAACCAAAGCGGCAATAAGATTAAACTGCCTATCATGTGGAGGTACAAGAACTATGGTCACATGAGGATATCAAAGTGTAGTGCTATGGTAACCGACCGAGTTGACTATATACCAACTGTGTACACCTTCGAGGGAAATTACATCACTATGATTCCCGCCAGAGATGAATGGGTCGGCAGAATACCAGGTAGTAGAAACCATCTCCACTTTTACACGGATGGTTCGAAGCTTGATGAAAAGGTTGGCTTCGGAGTACACTGTGAAGAACTTAGTCTGGATATAGCTCACAGACTACCAGATACCTGCAGTGTCTATCAAGCCGAAATAATGGCAATATGGGAAGTCGCCAAGTGGCTGAGTCGCAACAGAGTAACCAACACTGGTGTTGCCATTTACTCGGGCAGCCTGGCTGCCATCAATTCTCTGGAGGCAACATCCCTAAATTCACAAACAGCCCTCGACTGCCGCAGATCTCTTAACGAGATGGCTGAGCAGTTTAATATACAACTCATATGGGTACCTGCGCATAGGGATATCACGGAGAACTGCAAAGCCGATGGA
Source organism: Eudasyphora cyanicolor (assembly GCA_963930755.1). NCBI lineage: Eukaryota > Metazoa > Arthropoda > Insecta > Diptera > Muscidae > Eudasyphora > Eudasyphora cyanicolor. The sequence continues at coordinate 153,489,952 of OZ005737.1, forward strand.
CTTTCTAGGAAAGGGACGACATTACAAATTCTCGAAGAATTTGCATATAATGGTGCGCCACTATCCACGTGCGAGCTTTGGCTTAGGCAAGAAGCAATCAGGCAGTCCAACGAAAGATGGACAGAAATCGGCACCTGCTGGGTAGCTAGAGAAATCTGGCAAAGGTATGACCTGAAAAGATCAAAATATCTCCTCGCACTAGATAGGCAAAGATTGTTTACGTTATTATCAGTTCTGACGGGACACTGTTTCATTCGGGAACACGCCAAAAGATTGGGTATTGACTTCAATGACTTCTGCAGAAGCTGTGGAGATGAGGAAGAGCATTGAGCACTTGCTATGTGCCCCGCTCTGAGTAAACGACGACTGGACATACTGAGGTCGGCCTTTCTAGGCAACCTGACAGACCTTTCCAGCACCGATATTCGTACTATCGAAAAACTTGTATATCACACAGGTTGTTTTCGATGAGGGGCATTTCAGCCCGTGGTAACACTAGGGCCCTAAACTGGTCTATATGAGATTGTAAAAAAAATTACAGCTGCCACCCTAACCTAAACCTACACCCATGGTAATAAATATACTTCCACATAAAAAGGGACAATGTAATTGTGTTTTTATTTTTTGGAAAAACCTTTATTGGAAGTTTGTTCTTAAATTATTTGTTAAGCAAAACATGTGTTGACATTTCAATTTATAAAAACTATCCGAATTTTGGAAGAAAATTTAAAAGAACTTTCATACTTCCAAATTAATTTAGACTAAACAATTTCGAAACAATACATTTTTTTTAGAAAACATAATTTGTCTTATAATGAGTATTAACGCAAGACACGATAATTATTTCTTTAAGTCAGTATGACATGCAATCAATTAAGCAGTGATATCGATCGGATTTAGATCTGTACTTAACGCAGGTCATCGCAGCAGTGATATATTTTTGGCGTTAAACCAGTCCTTCACAATTTAAGCTTTATGTATTCCGGCTTAATCTTGTTGAAAAATAATCGAAGACTCTTAAATATCGTCCAAAAAGGATATAAGGACATCATTCAAAAGTTCAATGTAACCGATGGAATTTATCTTGTTGGTAAATAAAGAAATATTAACCAACAAAGTTGAATTTTTTGCGCATAGGTGACTTTTTAGAACAACATTGACGTGTGCTAGTATATTTATTACCATGGATGTATATAAAACACAGTTTCTACAGCGCTTACATGTCAAATCGGGGTAATATATATATGGACGCTATATCTAAATCTGAACCGATTTTGACCAATTGCAATAGGGATCACCCTTGGGCCAAAAATGAACACTGCTAATTTTATCACAATCATACCATAAATACGACATGCACTTTGATTACAAGAATACATACATGGACAGAGAGACAAAAAGACAGACAGACAGACAGACAGACGGACATGGCTAAATCCTCTCAAAAAGTGATTCTATGTCGATCGGTATAATAAACTATGGTTCTATTTCTTCTCTTTTTGGGCGTTACAAACAAATGCACAGTCATAATACCCTGTACCACAGTGTGGTGTATTGTATAAATAGTGCTGTAAAGCAAAATCTGCGTATGACAAACTCTAGCAAAAACGTAAACTAAAATTTTTATTTCGTTATTGATTTGTTACTAGGATATTATCCTGGCTCTAGACCACCTTTGCCTCTATTATGTATTATAGAATGCAAAGTGTTTTTAGAAACGTTAGCAAACGACAGCTCAGCTCCTCGCATATCTATTTCCGATCATTCAGCGAGGTTTATCTGTGATTATTCGGTCTTCTTAAACAACAACTTTGTTTGTATGTAAACATATGCTCTATTTGTGAAAGTCAGTTCGCAAATATATTTTGTTCTAATTTACAAACAAAATTTCTCGATTACAAATAAAATTTATTTCTTCATAAATACGAGTATATAATAAATATTTAGAAATTTTGCTCCCAAATATATTTTCTTCCAATTCAAACATATCCAAAATGCCGATTTTCCTCCGTGTGTATAAATATATAATATAAGCTTTATCTTTTAACCGTTCTTTACAAACTGTTACAGAGGGGTTTCTTGGTACAGAGACGGACATTACCAAGTTTGAAGAAAATCGGTTTAGATGAATATATATGTACTTCTTCCTTCTTCTCGGCTTATCTAAATAATTTTTGGCTACAGATTTTTTTCATTTCTTTCGTGTGTGGTACATATCATTGGTCTAGGTTATTTAGGCCGGTGGTGCTCATTCTAATAACCGAGGTCTACAAAAGACTTGTTACCCCTAACAGTTATCTTGTATAGTTACCGAGATATATGCATTTGCAAATTTATGTTTTCTTTTCTTTACCGATATCCTAGTGTTTTGTGAATATCGGAGCAGAATATTCACCGATTTCTTTCACTTCAATATTTCTGAATTGGCAACAAAATTTACTACACGAACAAATAAATATGATCCGAAATATATTTTAGAAGTAAATTTAAAAAAAAATGATTTTGATGAATTATTGCCAAAATAGAATACAAACTGCAAAGTTTCACCTAAATTGCTTAGAAATAGTGTTGTTTATGGTTTAAACATTTTTTGGAGCGCCATCTATAGGTGGACTATTTAAAAAATTTTCTCTGTGTACATTTTTGTCTATATAAAATACATACTGCAAACTGCTTAAAATGCTTAGAAAATGTGTTACTTATGGCTTAAATAAGCATGTTTTGGAGCGACCTCTATAGGGTGAATACAACAAAATATGAACCGATATGTAAAATTTTTACTGTGATGAATTAAAAAAAAATTAATACAAACTGCAAAGTTTCAGCAAAATTGTTTTCAAAATGTGGTATCTATGCCTCTAAACCTGTATTTTTAGCGACCTCCATTGGGGAGCTATATCAAAACATTGACCGATATGGCTCATTTGCAATCGCAAACGACCTGCAACTATTAGAAGTATTTTTACCAAATTTGATCAACCTAAATCTGTTATTACGGACTGTATCGTGATTTCAACAGACAGACGGACGTGGCTAAATCGTCGGCTATACTTTATGGGGTCGCAGATCAATATTTCAAGGTGTTGCAAGCTGAATGACAAAGTTAGTATGGAGGGTATAAAAAGAAAACATATTTACTTTCATCTCAATGGAAACTTCCTAAAGAAGGTTCTCGAACAAATAACCGACAAAAAATTTTAACTGGTATGGTTGCCAAGCTTTTCCATTGTACACAATTTTTTATAAAAAATTTAAAAGTAAGCTACATTTTCTTCAATCTCAAAGCTAGAATGATAAAACCTTTTCAGTTTTTATATTAACTCCTATCAGTCAGCCAGGAGGAGAGGAGATTTTTTGACCTTCCCAGGTCATATCTTGGACAAATTGGTCTGGCTAAGATATGGCTGGGGACAGTGTCGCACAAATATATGTAAATTCTTCGATTATTTGTAATGTCGTCCCTTTCTAGAAAGCTCACAGGGTTTGCAGTTCCGCTGCATATTAATATGTCCAGGTTTCCATATGTTAAAATGATCATCCTTCTCGTTAAAATATCTGCGTCACCCGAGGTCAGTTTGAGACTTTAACCAGTAAGGAAAGGCAGAAAGTCGGGCGGGGCCGACTATATAATACCCTACACCTCCCTAACAATGCGATAAGGGTTATTGCGATAATAATTTGGAATAATTGGTAAATGGGTAAGAACATATATATGCGGATATATCTACTTCTGAACCGATAATCGCTAAATTAAGCAATATTCGTTCCTAAATTGAGAAACATCTTTTTGGAGAATTTTTTAATGATCGGAAGTAAAGTACAACTTCTATAGCGCTTTGTAACCAAATCAGGAGGAACATACATATGGAGCTTATATATAAATCTTAATCGATTTTCCCTGAATACTCATTCATGTAAAATAGAAACCTCTTTCTGTCGAATTTCGTACTGATTGGATATAAAATACAGTCTCTACAGCGCTTGAATGTCAAATCGGTGCTAACGTATATCTAAATCTGAACCGATTTTCTCCATATTTGGCAGTATTCCTTCGTTTAATAAGAAACCTCTTTCTGCCGAATTTCGCTGTGATCGGATATAAAGTACAGTTTCTACAGCTATTGAATTTCAAATCGGGGGTAACATATATATGGGGCTATATCTAAATCTGAACCGATTTTCTCCGAATTTTGCAGTATTCCTTAATGTAATAAGAAACCTCTTTCTGCTGAAGAGCGCTTACATGTCAAATCGGGTGCAACATATATATGGGGGCTATATATAAATCTGAACCTATTTCCCCCAAATTTTGTATTGTATCTAAGTGTATCACGAGACTACTCTCTGTCAATTTTTGTACAAATCGGTTACAAAATGTTGCTTATACAGTGCATATATGCCAAATCGGAGGTGCATATATATGGGAGCTATATGTAAATCTGCACCGATTTTAACCAAATTCAATAGGGATCGTCATTGGGCCTAAAAAAAGATATGTGCAAAGTTTCGTTGAGATCGGACCATAATTGCGACCTGTACTTTGATTACAAGAATACGTCTACAGACAGACAGACGGACAGACAGACGGACATAGCTAAATCGACTCAGAAAGTGATTACAAGTCGATCGGTATAATAAACAATGGGTCTATCTCTTCTCCTTTTGGGTGTTACAACCAAATGCACAAAGTCATAATACCCTGTACCACAGTGTGGTGTAGGGTATAAAAATGTTGCCTCTAGAGACAGCGCCAATGTTTGTCACTAAGTTGCGACTCAGTCATTTCCGACTTACCATGTGGTCATTATTTTGGCATGATATGCACTGCAAGTATCTGGTAGTATGTGTAGCTTCGAACCAACCGTATAGAAGAGGAGATGGTTATATTGATATTATACCAACCCATTCCTTTCTGGCAGGTATCTTATCTATATGTCAAAAGGCATATATTATAACCAACTCGGTCGGTTATAACAGCACTACACTGTGATATCCTCATGGGGTCGCAGTTCGTGTACATCCGCGTTGATTAACTTTAACGTCGCTCTGGTTGCAACTTATCGGGTCACAGTACACCGCTTATCTATATTTGGAAATAATGTAGCTAAGAATATGCTGAACAAAGTTTCTTAACATTTTTTGCAAAAAAAAAATCCGGTACTTTTTTTTTTAAAGTGAAGATACATTTTTTTTTCACTTTTTTCAGCATAACTTTCAGGTACTCGTAATTTTGTACTAACAATGTTCGGCAAACAGTAGCCAACGTAAATCTGAACAACTTTTGAGAACATATCAATACAATGTGAAAATAATTGGTCACCAATTTTGCCAAACCCTTTGATAGTAGAATCGGACCTATACTGTCAAGTCCGTGTATTTTTCAAGAAGTGTTCATTTATTGCATAGTGTAATTGGTTTGTAATGTATCGTTTATCAGGTTATAATAATTAACCTTGTGATGTGGGCTATATTAACTCTCTAATTAATTTTTGTGAATGGATAATAAAAGTAAAAGCAATAAATTTACGAAATAATTAAATGTGACATTTATTAGATGTGGTCACAAGCTATATTTATTTTAAAGTCATATATATTTGTTTTAAAGCCAAAATATTTTATGTACATATTTGATTTTCAACATTAATCATTATATTCCCTATTTATGTATTATGCACTAAGAAGATACACATGTTGCGTATGATGAATGCTTGATTTCTTATTAATAATGATTATACGCCTCGGCATCACAATCATCGCAGCATTTGACCTAAATAGCTGTCTACCGTATTACAATTACTGACGGTATATTTTTCGAAATTTGCCATAGCTTCTTGACAGATGAGACATATGCCACATAGATCATAGTTTCCCTGTGCCTTTTGACATCGCCCCTTATTAATGAAAACATTTGAGTGGCATCACAGACACACACAACACGCAGGAAAAGAGGAAATAAGTAATTTCATCTGAGGTCGCGGCTGACATTTCCCTTTCTGCTGCTAGATAATGATTAACAATTCACCGATGTTTGATGTTATGAAGCTAAGTAATAATTATCTCACTCACTTCCAAGACAGATTGTACTTATATGTTGCGTGGCAATATAGTTGAGCATTTTAGATGAAGATTAAGTACATATTAATATACGATATATAACTAAATATAAATGCGTTAAACTTTTATAGTTTCCAAATATAAAAAAATCTCCTTATCCTATGGTGGAGGCTATAACAATATATAACTGCAAAGCTATCTGGATAAAAATTCTGATAAAAATTGTTACTATGATTGTTAAATATGTTTATGAATACCCCAATTTAATACAATATTAAAAATTAAACGTTTCCAAAAATACTAATTTGTCTATTTAAGTTACCCCACACCACCCTTTGGTACAGGGTATTATAAGTTTGTCAAGGCCATGATGATTGTAACGCCCAAAAATATTGGAGCTAAATGTGCAGGGTAGAGTGCGGTAATTGGCTTATTTGGGAATGAAATAGAAAAGTTATGAACCTTAGAAAAATGTATTTTATTTTATATTGTTAATTAGGTCTTCCACGGTGTTGGGACGGTTGATATACAGTATATGTAGTCGAAGGTGTATTTTAACCGTCCCAACACCTTGGAAAACCTAATTAACAATATTGAGGCTGAAATTGGTAGAGTACCAGTCGACATGCTTGTTAGAGTTCATGAAAACTTCATTTAGGGTACACTCCAAATATATTATATTTGACACGCACAAATATTGCATATTTGGGAAGATAATGCTCTAATATTTTTTTCAGTCCTAGTATATTTTTATTTGGCACTATTATTTACAAAACAAATACTTATTTGCATTTAAGTATTCAGAAAATATATCAATACCTTAAATTTAAGACAAGTTTTATGTTTTTCAGTAATTCAACGTTATTTTTTTCAGAAATTTTAAATGTTCGTAAAATTCCTTTATAATTGACATGTTATAATCCTGCGTTATGATTTCTTGATCGGTTTATAACAAATTAGTGCTGTAAAACAAAAATGTTTGCTATTTATGTCATTTTAAATTGTAAAATACAACTCGAAATCAATAAAAACCAGTAAGGAAAGGCAGAAAGTCGGGCGGGGCCGACTATATAATACCCTACACCTCCCTAACAATGCGATAAGGGTCATTGCGATAATAATTTGGAATAAATTAAGCAATATTCGTTCCTAAATTGAGAAACATCTTTCGGGAAAATTTTATGATCGGAAGTAAAGTACAACTTCAATAGCGCTTTGATAACAAATCAGGAGGAACATATATATGGAGGTTATACAGGAAGGGCCTAAAGAAACCAAGGGGTGTAAAAGTTTAATAACTTTTTCGTTTATTAATTTTTTTTATTTTTTCTTCCAGATTATATAATATACAAAAGGCAAATTTTTTTACACTAAGTATGAAAAATAATGTCCCTTAAATGACCACCGTTTTCAGCTTCGCACTGATGGGCTCTTTTTAGAGCATTTTCCATAACACCTTTCAAAACTTGTGGCTGTAGCATTCGAATTTCTGCAACAATGTTTGCCTTGAGTTCAAGGATTGTCTCTGGCTTTTTCACATACACTCGCTCCTTCAAATAACCCCAAAGAAAATAGTCGGGTGCTGTCAAATCTGGCGATCGCGCTGGCCAAATAATTTCTGGAAATTATTCGCTCTCCAAAAATTTGACTTAAAAGTGCCATTGTGTCTCGGGCAGTATGGGCAGTGGCTCCGTCCTGCTGAAACCACATACCACTCATAATCAAATTTTTAATAAAGTCAATTTCATTTCTGGCCAACTCTTGAAATTTAACTTAAAAAATTTAGACGTTGCCGATGATCTGGGGGTTTTTATTCTTGCACCAATTGGACCTTATATGGGTATAACTGTAAATCTTTTTTTAAAATGCGCCGTAGTGACGTACGAGACATTTCTAGCTGAGCAGAACGCCTTCTGACAGATGTTTCTGGTGCTTCGTTAACAGTTTGCTGTACTCGTTCAATATTTTCCGCAGTGCGACTTAGGTTCGAGGCAAATCTCTTACGCTGCCATGTTGGTGATGACGATCAACTAAGCAACGAATCATTGCTTCAGAGGGCGAAATTCTGACGTTAAAATGTCGACGATATGCTCTTTGCGTTAAAATAATTGATCTCTGGTTTAAATAATAAAATTCTATTGTTCTGGTTCTCTGTTCAATTGTGAACCTCTCCATTATAAATTCTCCAAGTGTTGTCTATATAATCTGAAAGAAAAAATAAAAAAAATTAAGAAACGAAAAAGTTATTAAACTTTTACACCCCTTTATTTCTTTAGGCCCACCCTGTATATAAATCTGAACTCATTTTCTCTGAATACTCATTCATGTAAAAAGACATCTTTCTGTCGAATTTCGTACTGATCGGATATAAATACAGTCTCTACAGCGCTTAAATGTCAAATCGGGGGTAACATATATATGGAGGGTATATCTAAATCTTAACCGATTTTCTCCGAATTTGGCAGTATTCCTTGGTGTAATAAGAAATCTCTTTCTACCGAATTTCGCACTGATCGGATATAAAATATTGTTTCTACAGCGCTTAGATGTCTAATCGGGGGTAACACATATATGGGGGCTATATCTAAATCTGAACCGATTTTCTCCGAATTTGGCAGTATTCCTTCATGTAGGAAGAAACCTCTTTTTGCCGAATTTGCCACTGATCGGATATAAAATAACATTTTTGCAGCGCGTACATGTCAAATCGGGGGTAACATATATATGGGGGCTATATCTAAATCTGAACCGATTTCTTCCAAATTTAAAAGTGTTCATTCACATAATAAGAAACCTCTTTCTGCCGAATTTCGCACTGATCGGATATAAAATACAGTTTTTACAGCGCTAACATGTCAAATCGGTTGTAACATATACGAGTATGTGGGGGCTATATCTAAAGCTGAACCGATTTTCTCCGAATTTAGCAGTATTCCTTCATGTAATAAGAAAACTTTTTCTGCCGAATTTCGCACTTATCGGATATAAAATACAGTTTCTGCAGCGCTTACATGTCAAATCGGGGGTAACATATGTATGGGGGCTATATCTAAATCTAAACCGATTTTCTCCGATTTTGGCAGTATTCCTTCATGTAATAAGAAAGCTCTTTCTGCCAAATATATCTAAATCTGAACCGATTTTAACCAAATTCAATAGGGATCGTCCTTGGGCCAAAAAAAGATATGTGTAAAGTTTCGATGAGATCGGACCATAATTGCGACCTGTACTTTGATTACAAGAATACATCTACAGACAGACGGACAGACAGACGGACATAGCTAAATCGACTCAGAAAGTGATTACAAGTCGATCGATATAATAAACAATGGGTCTATCTCTTCTTCTTTTGGGTGTTACAAACAAATGCACAAAGTCATAATTCCCTGTACCACAGTGTGGTGTAGGGTATAATTAAACATTAAATTCGAAAAAGTTGCAAAGTTTTGTAAAGCGTTTTAAAAAAATGTATTTGGAGAATTCCTAAACAATAATTTTTTTATATATGTGCATATAAATTTTGTACCTAAGCGGTGTAAAATCCGTATATTGTTTTTACCAAAAATAAACCTTGCCAACTCGTATTGGCTTCAGGCTTCTGGTACCTGTTCCACAAAGGCTTAACAATTTATGAATTATTGTATCTCTAATAACTTCTATACTTAATGTCAGTTTATACAAATTCTTTAAAGTTTGTACATTGTACAGTTATTTCACTACACACACACACACAATGTACGGTACATTGTCCCGATACACCACCCTCCCTCTCGAATGAACTTCCGAATTGCCGCAACTAAATTTGCTCTTGTGAATCGTGAGGGTATACACGCTGACAAAAAATCGCATCTGTAGTATGTTGTCCCAAAGATATTCCGATGGAAACATACATATGTCCAGGGTACATGCCAAATATATAATATTGACACACACAAATATAATGTATATGTTTGGAAGGATGTTGTTCTAATCAAAACTATGTTTCAATCCTAATATATTATTATTTGGAACTAATATTTTCGAAACAAAGAATAATATGTACTTAAGTATTTTGCCAATGCATTTTTTAATAAATTCTAAGTTATTTTTTTAGAAATTTTATATGTTTGTAGAATTCCATTAAAATTTAAATCGTACTGGATATTTTAATCCTGGGTAGCGATAAATCGCATGGATGGATCGACAACAAGTGATAATTTGGCATACGTAAAACAAAATCTTTTTTTAATAAATAAAAATTAGTTCTGTAAAAAAATTAAATTCTGCTTATGACATTTCTAACTACAAAGAATAACACGAATTTTAGGACAAATTTAAACTAAAACCCGACAAGGTCAGCAAAGTTATCAAAATTTTTTTATATATAATATTTTTGGAAAAATAGTTAAATGAAAACTTTGTTCGCATATTTTATTTGTGAAAGTCAGTTCGCATATTTTATTTGTGAAAGTCAGTTCGCAAATATATTAATATATACGTTTCAAACAACATTTATTGATTTTCCTATAAATGTACTAGATGACCTGGTGCGCTTCGCTGCCCTCAAAGTGCTATATTGACTCTCCTGATATTACGGCAGTGTTTTCGGGTCATCCTTATTGCACTTAAATGCATAAATTTCGTGTAGTGCACAACCCGTCAAATGCCCTTGCATGCGCGTAGTCAGGCCCTCTAATCCGATATCTCCCAATTTTGTTGAGTCACGTGCTAACTTTGAAGGCACTTGAATACTAAACACACTTGGTCAAGCCTCAATCTAGATATAATGGTCTCCAGTTATTTCGTTTTCAGCAAGCGTGTCGTATGTACAGATACTTCCACTGATCAGATTTTTGATCAGATTCTGTAGAGTGCTATTAACAGCATCCACTATAAACTTTAAGACGATGAGTGCAACGCCTCTCTATATTTCGTTTTGAGTACTTTGTCCATCGACACTATTTTCATGCAAATTTTCAAAACTGTCCTGCAATGATATTGGAAATTTTTATATCCTCACTTTAGTGTGACGAGGGTATATACCATTTGCTACGGAAAATGTGTAACACATCGAAGGAGTGACCTAAGACCCCAAGTATGTTCGGCGGAAATCCGTTTTGGATCATTTTAAGCCGAATGAGCAATGTCCGTCCGTCCGTCTGCCTGCTGGCTGGTGCGCACGATAACTTTCGAAAGAAGTAACCGATTGACTTCAAATGTGGTATGTGGTAATATTTTTTTCTATCTCCGGCTAAGTTCGGTACCTCCCCCACAAATGGTTAAAATGTTGTGAAATATTGATTCTTCAATAACTGCTATTATACTTATTCGAATCGTGTGAAGTTCCACACATAGTATTAGCGTATTAATCGCTATCAACTCGAGATAAATGGACGAAGTTGTCACGCCCCTTTTGGTACCTCCCACACAAATGCATCATTCTGAACCAAAAGTTAACAGCTTATAACATTAATACCAGTATATAACCAGTAAGGAAAGGCTAAAGTCGGGCGGGGCCGACTATATAATACCCTACACCACTCTCGTAATATTGATAACTCTGATATATTAATTTTGTAATTCATGTATAAATTGTTTACATAAATTTACTTTTGGGACATTTTTACTTAAATAATACCCTGTACCACAGTGTGGTGTAGGGTATAAAAACGATTGGATCTAAAGAGCCAAATCGGATGAAACATATATATGGGAGCTATAGCTAAATCTTTACCGATATTCTTCAAATTCGGCAATGTTGGTTCATGGATCAAGAAACTCTACCATTCTAAATTTCAAAACGATTGGATGTAAAATACAGGTGTTATAGGACTAAAGGGCCAAATCGGACGAAACATATATATGGGAGCTACAGCTAAATCTTAACCGATTTTCTTCAAATTCGGTAGTTTTGGTTCATGGATCAAGAAACTCTACCATTCTAAATTTCAAAATGATTGGGTGTAAAATACAGCTTCTACAGGACTAAAGAGCAAAATCGGACGAAACATATATATGGGAGCTATAGCTAAATCTTAACCGATTTCAACCAAATTCAATAGCGATCTTAACAGCTGCGAAATACTCTAAACTGCAAAATTTCAGAATGATCGGAGTGAAATTGCGACCTATAGTCGACGAACAACTTTACATGGACAGACGGACGGACGGACGGACATGGTTAAATCGACTCAGCTAGTGATTCTGAGTCGATCGGTATACTTTAAGGTGGATCTAGCTGTGTTATTTTCAGGTGTTACAAACATCTGCCGTGAAACAAACTTATAATACCCTGTACCACAGTGTGGTGTAGGGTATACAAATACTTGAAATTTTGTACAGTGTAATGTTTTTATAGTGCCTACAGTCCAGTGAAAAATGGGCGTTATTGTGACGCCCCTTTTGGTACCTCCCACACAAAGGTACCATTTGGCACCAAAAGTTAACAGCTTACAACATTAATACCAGTGTATAAAAATACTTGAAATTTTGTACAGTGTAATGCTTTTAGAACACCTATAGCCCAGTGAAAAATGGGCGTTATCACCACGCCCCTGTTTGTACCTCCTACACAAAATGGTCAAATCATACCACTATTTAATATCTCATAACGTTAATATACCAGTCCACATAAACGCTTATAATTCGGCACAGTGCAATGTATTTAAAGTTCAGCGAAATATATTATTTGTTAAACACCTTCTGGTACCTCCCCCACAAATTGACAGAATAATTCGCTTAATATTCAATATTTTATTACTCACAAAGTGAGGGTATACCTTAGTCGTTTTACCCGACTGAAACTTTCTTACTTGTTCAAATTCACATCACGGGTTGTATGTTACTATCACGCCAATTTCTTGCTCCAGCACTCGATCTGGTTCCACATACCCAATTTTGAGAATTTTGCTACTATATTATTTGAAATATTTCATATTTGAATTTTAGGTTGTGTGGGCGATGCCACGCCCACTTTCACTGTTTCCCCGTTTTTAGTCCTGTGACGCGTACTGGTACCAAGGTCACACATACTAAATTTCCAGAATTTTACTGCAATAGTACTCGAACTATTTCATATTCGAATTTTAGGTTGTGTGGGCGGTACCACGCCCACTGTCATTATCACCCCAGTTTTCAGCTACATGACGCGTAAAGGCACCAGAGTCACACATACCCAATTTCCAGAATTTTGCTCCAATAGTATTCGAAATATTTCATATTTGAATCATAGGTACTATATGCGGTGCCACGCCCACTGTCACCATCACACCGGTTTTTGGCTCCATGATGTGTACTCGTACCATGGTCACACATATCGAATTTCGAGTATTTTGAACCAATAGTACCCAAGATATTTTAAATTTTACTTTGTATGGGCGGTGCCACGCCTCTTTGTCAATCAAAACCGAAGCTACGACCTTGCACACACCAAATGATATTCTCATGCAAAAACCACGCATACCAACGAACACCATTTCATTTTTATATATATAGATTAGTTCAAAATATAAAATAATTAAAAATGTTGGTTCCAAATTTATCGCGAGAAAACTACCGGAACTACGAAAATACACACAAGGACGGATACATTCAATTTACATATGAAGGTACATAACAAGCAAATTAACATATGCACATTGCCGATTTCCATATTTCTCTTCTTATTTCTTCATTCCTCATTCTTTAATGCTATGCAATCATTACTTCGTTAGTTGGATTATACGAAGCGGAATGCGAATAAATCTACGAGTTTGTGTTCCGGTTTAGTGAGTGTTTAATTTTCTGTTTATACTTCTTCCTTTTTTTTTGGTTTCTTTCATTTTATTTTGGCTTTTCAAAATTAAACGCATAAATAGTACGCTTAATGTTTGTTAAGGTGGGTCGAAAAATAACTTTCCGCTTTTTACATTTGACAATAACCATCATTTAGCCAATGCTGTTCTACTAATATCTTCAAAACATGTATTTTTCAAAACCATGAAAACAATACACATCAACCTAAAATGAGAAAAGATAATACTAAACAAAAATATACCATGAAATACCTACAAAGTGGAATTTTTATCTTTTCCATCTAATTTTTATTATAATAATAATAAGCCGTGCTCGAAGTAATTTCGAACTATCTAAGGTGGGCAGGGACTCTCAATAAGATATACCCATCTGAATCTTCGTTTAGCTGTTTTTCTCAGTTCAAGCAGGTTCTTATTTATTCTCTCCGTATTGTCAGGCAAGTTGTTCGATTCATTTAAGTATGACGTCGCCATGAGTTATTCGGCTTTCTTTGTCTTCTACACGCAAAGAAAAAATTCGTTTCTCCGAAACGAAATATTAGGCAACTACAATTCTCGTTTACGACGACTGAAACTTCTTTTGGTCAGAACAAACAATTGTTTATGCAAAATAAGTTTCTGTCACAACAAACTAAATTTCAGTTCCAGCAAACGAGAAGTGTAGTTGTCTAAAATTTCGTTTCGCAGAAACTAATTCCTTCCTTTGCGTGTAGATCCCTGTGGGTTGTATGTCAATGCTCTTAAACAAATACAGTTGTCTTCTTTTCGTAGGGTGTGGCCAATCCAACCGAATTTTCTCCTCCGAATTTCATTATTGATATTGGACATGTTTATCATTTCCAAAAGTCTGACGTGTGAAACATAATTTGGCCAATATATGTGGAGTATTATTCTAATGCATTTGTTGATGAATACTTCAGGTTTATACTTGATTGCTTCCGAAACAAGCCCCGTCTAATCACCGTATTTAATTTTTTTACCGATGTTAATTTTCAAACCGACGTTAGCCGACTACTGGGCAAGATTATTCAGTTTAGCCTGCAGATTTTCACGTCTGCGGAAAAGATCACATTTCAAATTTCACATTTTCATTAATATATAATTATTATACCCTCACTTTAGTGATAATATCATTTGATTATATCAGTTTCTACCGGCCATATCGAAGGAGTGACCTAAGAATGTTCGGCGAATATCCGTTTCGGGTCCTTTTAAGTCCAAGTCCGTCCGTCTGTATGTCTGATGGCTGTTTCGCACCATAACTCTCGAAAGGAGTAACCGATTGACTTCAAATTTGGTATGCTGTAATATTTTTCTCCATCTCAGGCTAAGTTCAAAGATGGCCCATATTGTTATAATCCTTCTGGTACTTCCCCCACAAAGAGGTAACATTTAGTGAAATTTATAAATTGATTCTTTAATAACTTCTATACTACTTAATCGAATCTTCTGACATTGCACGCAAAGTGTTAGCTTATTAGACGCTACTACCTCGAGAAAAATGGGTCAAGTAAGGACGCCCCTTTTGATACCTCGCACACAAATGGGAAATTCTGCACAAAAAGTTAACAGCTTATAACTGTAATATCAGTGCATACATATACTTGAAATTGCGTACAGTGTACCTTATTACAGTTATAGTACCTACAGTCTACTGAAAAATGGGCGCCATTGACACGCCCCTTTTCGTACCTCCCACGCAAACGTATTATATTAATGTAATATAAATTGATAATAATATAATTAAAACAAAAACTTTAACTTTCTTACTAGTTTAGAACTAATACAGCTACACATTTAATTTATTTTTCCCCATGTACAGTTGTACCAATTGAATATTTTCTTTCTGCCAGAACATTGTTTAAGTGTTTTATTTTATATAAAATGTAATGTTGTTGTAAAGAATATTTTCTCTGTGTATAGTCAAGGTACTATGTAGTCATACGAGTAGTATAGTTGGAGAGTAGTCGATATTAATATACCATGAACTCAACCGCTAAACATACGTCGAGACACGCACTCACACACCACTCACAGCCATAAACAACACCAGTGGCAACAACAACAACATGGACAATGACAACCAACAAATATGCGTACGTATGCATGAGTCGGCAGTCGGCTGTAGACTGTAGTGATGGCAATATTGTTGGTGTGGTGATGGTAACATCTACGAAAACGGAAGTCTCACGCATATGGAAGGACGGTAGCAATTTTGATCAATGTTTATCTGTGCGAGTGTGGTTTTGCGCTTATGGGGTAGTGAAGAGGATAGGTACAACAACATCCAAATAAATATTGTGTGCGACATATTGACAAGAAAATCTTGTTGAAAAATTCATCTTTTATTCATAAGTCGTCTTCTTTAATCTCAATCTTAACAATATCTGAATATGTACATATTCAAACAAGCAAGTAGATGTATTCGGTTTTATATCAGGTTGGAACGAATAAATAGTAGAACCATATGACCAAAGCACTATACAAAATAAATACGCTAATAGAACAAATTCTGTGGTACATTTAAATCCCAAACTATAAGAAATATTTGCGAGCTTAATTAACCAAGTTCTTTTATTTCGGACTGTAGTGTGATTTCAACACACAGACATGGTTATATAGTCTTAAAATTATATATCGCAGTCTTCATTAGAAAATGACATTGTACATCGCCGACATCTAAGAGGCAAATGTAGAACTTATCGAGACCAATGTGACCATCGATCTACAAACAAAAATTTTACTATAAAAAACGATTTTATGTAGATTCCGCGGTATCCAAAAAAAATGAAAAGTCTGCATGGCATTCATCGTAACGTCACACAGTGCTCCCATTGACAAAAATCAATAATAATGTACTGGCTCAAATAATGGTAAAATTGGTACTCATTATATCTTAACAAACCAATTAAGACAAATAATAATAATAATTTTTTATTTAGTTCTTTTTGACACCGCGAGAGGGCGCCAAAGTCAATTGTTGTATACGCAAATCGTAAACAAAATAAACTACCATAAATGTACGTTGTAAAATATATATATATAAAACAGGATGTGTGTATGTATGTAACGTATGGACTCCAAAACGGCTGGACCGATTTTGATGAAATTTTCAGGGAATCTTTAGAAAAGCCTAGCGGGTGACATAGGCTATGTAAGATCTTGACTGAGGGGGCGTGGCTCCGCCCATACCAACGAACAGATTAATGAGATTACTACTGTCTATGATTGGGAAATTTCCTATGATTTTGACTGGACCGTGATGCCAGGTGGGCCACCAATCCTGAACTTTCTGGGGCCCAACTGAAAGTAGATTCATCCAAAAATTGGTGGGATTGGACCAATGGGCGTAGCCCCACCCATATAAACCAAATTTGGATATTGAGATATCTTGCACAATTTGTGTATATGTATCTTTGGGTCTACGTGATAGATCCAAAAGTGGGCGGGATACGACCTACGGGCGTGGCCTCGCTAATGAGAGCCATGTCTTGAAATGGAGATATATAAAACAATTTGTTAGCGAGAGTGCTGTAATTTTGTATATATGTATCTGGAGGCAGTCTACGTGATTGGTCCAAAAATGGTCAGGATCGGACCAACTGGCGTGGCCCCGCCCAAATGAGCCAAATTTTGAAATTGGGATATTTTGCACAATTTGTTAGCGAGAGCGCTATAATTTTGGCTCATATGGCGTGGCCCCGCCCATACGAGCCAAATTTTGAAATTGGGATATTTTGCACAATTTGTTAGCGAGAGCGCTATAATTTTGTGTATACGAGTATGTATCTGTTGGCAGTCTACGTGAGTGGTGGGATCGGGCCAATGGGTGTGGCCCCACCCATATGAGCCAAAAATGTAGATATATTAAACAATTTATTTGCTGTAATTTTGTGTGTATGTATTTGGTAGCAGGATTCGTGATTGGTTCAAAAATTGACGGGATCGGAAATTTCAATCTGGGGCAACGAAGTGGACCGGGTCCAGCTAGTAGCTGTATCAAATTCGTTTATTAGGGAAATTAAACCAAACTGTTTGTATATGATAGTAAATCGAATACCTAATAATACAAAAATGCCAAGTCGGCAAAACAATTGCATTTGTACTATTCAAAAGTGCTTTGGAAAATTCGTATTTTTTGTTGAAGTGAAAAAATTTGCAAGATTAATTGGAATGAGAAAAATAAGTAGGGACAGATCCCTAACATTTTATTCTTTAAAAACAATATATGTACTTTTTAATAAAAAAACGTAAAATAAAAGCGCACAAACTTAAAAAATGTGTATATTTTTTATGTCTAAAAACGTTATTTTCAAATATTATTTGTAGGGGTGTTCCAAAAACAGTCGCCTTCGCTTTACGTGTAGACCAAACCCATAATTTTTTTGCCACAGATAGCTGATAGAAATCTTAAAAAATACAAAAATGTATACTTATAAATTATTGTTGAGAAATGCATAAAAAATTGCATTTATAACGAAAAATAAAAAAAATTTAAATATTGTTTGCCATCGGAAAAAAAATTCGTAAAAATCCTTAATTTTTTTCGAAAAAGTAAATTAGCTTTATGTCTAAAAATTTTTTTAGGTGCTATTCCAAAAACCATCTTCATAGTCTTGTAGAACAAACTCATAACTTTGTTTGCCTGATAGTTGACATAATTCTTAAAAATACAAAAAATCATACTTATAAAACAAATCGTAAAGATCTAAATTTTTTTTGCAAAAATTTACTAATGCCATTTCCTCTTTAAAAATAAAATATAAAATTTCCAATTATTCCTGCACAAAATTACGAAAAAGTACTTTTGCATTAGGTCTAAAATTTTCTTGCTACAAAAAATGAATAGTAATGCATTTAAAGAGTTCCTAATAGCAACAAGGACGCGCTTCCAATGATATTATGTGCCAGTAGTGTACATAAAGTACCAATTAATGTTTACGATGTTATTACTTAATTCAATTTGTCTGTAGGTATATAAATATTGACAATTTTATTTCCGGAAACATTTATATTTGATGCTTTGGAATAGAACATTCACCGCGTTATTGCTGACATATGTGCAGCCCCAAATGCTGCAAAAAGTGGGCGAAAATTGGGCTTATCGGCTTGAATTAATTCGAGCCAGCCGCGGCGTCCCCTTGCCCGAAATCACTTTTAAAACATAATGGCAAACCCTTATCTTTATAATAAAGCAAAATTCTTGGCCATAACATTAAATTATAAGCGTTTTACTTCTTCTTGAAAACCACACGTCTAAACAAAATACACTTTAGAAGAAGTTATTTTAACAAGTAAAAGCGTTAAGATCGGCCATGTCGAATCTTATATACCCTCCACCATGGATCGCATTCAATTCCATTACTGAAAAATCTTTGGATATGGAGCAAGTCATGGAACGAATCTTTTTTGTTTAAGCAAATTATTGAAAGAACCAACGCTACAGTTTTAAGCCAAATTTTAAGCCTCTTTAGCCAAACTCTTAATCTTATAAAATTGGTATTTAGGGCTTAAATTAACATATTTAAGAGCTACATCTGCACAGGGACTATAACAAAATATAAACTGATTTGTATAAATTTTATTGAAATGAATTCTTGCCAAAATAAAATACGAACTGCAAAGATTCAGCTAAATTGCTTAGAAAATGTGGTGCTTTGGCTTATGCAAGCAATTTAAGGAGCGACATCTTTAGGTGAACTATAAAAAAATATGAACTGATTTTATAAAAATGACTGTGATGAATCCTTGTCTATATAAAATACAAACTCCGAAGATTCGCCTAAAATGCATAGAAAATGTGGTATTTATGGCTTAAATAAGCCTGTTTTAGAGCGTCCCCTATAGGGTGACTATAACAAAATATGATCCGATTTGTAAAATTTTTGCTGTGATGAATTTTTGTCAAAATAGAATACAAACTGCAAAGTTTCAGCTAAATTGCTTTAAAAATGTGATACCTATGGCTCATAAACCATATTGTGGAGCGACCTCTATAGGGGAGCTATATTAAAACATTGATCGATATGCCCCATTTGCAATCCCAAACAACCTGCAACTATAAGAAATATTTCTACCAAAATTTGATCGACCTAACTCTATTATTACGGACTGTAGGGTGATTACAAGAGACGGGCGGACGGACATGGCTAAATCGTCTTAGAATTTTACGACGATTAAGAATATAAATACATTATGGGGTCTCAGATCAATATTAAGAGGTGTTACAAACGGAGTGACAAAATGAATATACCCCCATCCTATGGTTAAGGGTATACAAAATTGCCTGAATGTGAAGCTTTATTCTACACAAAAATACATTTATGTTTTTAAATATCGTGAGTTTCACATTTGAATCCTTATGAAAATATACATAGTTTTTTTCGACCCTCCCTATATAATGCGTTTGCTTCAGTTTGCTGGGTCATATCTATGTGGCCTCCCCCCTGACTAGGTTAGTATAAGCGTGGGTAAGGATGAGTATAAAAAATACAAAACCAATAAAATTGAACACTGAAAAAATAAAACATTAATTTTTGTTTTTTAAAACGACATACTTTTAAAGTGTCTCAAAATTACAGATAACATAATTTTATTTACAATTAAGTAAAACTTATATTTTCCATTATATACATTAAGCAATGGTTATTAGTTCACAACTGGTTTTTCCCAGTGTACACAGAATATTTTAAATACTCAAACTCAATGTCGTACCCTGTGCTCCCACGGCCAGAGGACTCTTCTTCTGGTGGCGTCCCACTCTACCATTCCAAAATAACGATTACTATATGAAAAGGCGAACGTATATAATCCCTTGCCCTCGTTGTATGAGAATATACATATGTTAATATGTATGTATGATTTTAATTGATTTCTGACAGAATTTTTTCACATCTGGATAAGAAAAATAAATTGTAATTTTTTCGTTTTTTTTTTGTTGATACATTGTAAGCTTTGATGATACGAGTATATCAAAATAAAACCCTAAGGTGTGTTTTGTAGCTCGCCACAGCATTTGCTTCAATTTCAATAAATATTTATTATTGAAAGCTATTAAAATTTATATGGAGTAGCAATAAAAATCTATCACACCCTACCGTATATCAGAGCATAGCTCACCCTGGCATCTGGGAATCCTCTCATTGATATGACACATTCAAATATGTATATGTTAATATGAATTTTAGAGATCAAAGTCATCATGCAATAATCATGATGAAGATGATGATGCGGCGTGGAATGATGGGGGAGATTTTAAAACATCGTAAAATATTCAAACATCTCCCTTCTGTTTTGGATTTCTTTTGAGGAACCAGGGAGACCCCATCCACATTTCGTTGTATTCTTTAAGGACATTGAGTGGGAGGAGGTTTAAGGTTCTGTTTTGAGAGAATCGGAAATTTAATAACACTGACAATGAAATATTCCTTGAGGATTTTTTGCATTTGAATATGTTGTATGCCGCCACATCCCCCATGACAGAGGTGGTAATTTGTTTATATCTTCAATGTCCTTGAATTTCTTTGGGTGGGCTATCGTTCGGCACACCTGTCGCCTGTTAATTTCCATCAGCGTTAATGGTTTAAGGTTTAAAAATAGTATAAAAATAATGAGTGTTCGTTTTGCTGGAAGATAACTGATATATACAGTTATATTTTTAGTTTTTTCAGAGCATTCACAAAAATTATATTGCAAATCTATTGATTCCAATTATAATATAAAAGCAATCTCACATTTGTTCCAAATTGGTTCCAATCGGTTTCTGTGTTCAGTACACAGAAAGAAAACTTCCATACTAAATGCAAGTATGAAATTCTGGTTTTTACTCAAAATCGTTCTTAAAAATGTAAGTATTTTCGTCCTGCGAATATAAAGTATAGATACTTCTTATAACTGCAGGTAACTTGGGATTGAACATGGGCCATAGCGGTCTATTTTGTTAAATATAGCCCCCATATTAAGCATCTCCACGATTTAACTTCTTAACGTCATAGAGATCCCAAAGTCGGGCTGAAATTGGTAACTGGGGTTTATTTATACCCGGAATCCTTCACACGAACAACCGTAGTCATAGGTTCATGTTTTGATATATCCCCATACAAAGGTACCTGTAGGTTTGACTTCGTAACGCCACCGAAACCTCAAATTTGAGCGAATTGTGCTGAAATTTTGTATAATAAGTTTATTCGTATCCGAAACCATTCACATGCTATCCATGGTGGTGGGTACATACGATTCCGCATGGCCGACTTAATCCGTCTTTTCTTGTTTAATATACTATGGGTACTATTAAAACATTACACTGTACAAAATTCGAAGTTATAAGCCGTTAACTTTTTGTGCCAAATGGTCCATTTGAATGGAAGGTAACAAAGGGGCGTGGTAAAAACGCCCATTTTGCACGGGAATATGTGTACTGTAAAGGCATTACACTCTACAAGATTTTAATAATTTGTATGAACTGAAATCAAAGTTATAAACCGTTAATTTTTTGTGCAAAATGGTCCACTTGTGTGGGAGTTACCAAAAGGGGGGTAGCAATATCGCACACTTTTTACGGGACTGTATGTACTGTAAGGGCTTTTCGCTCCACAAATCCTGCCTATCTCCGGAAGGAAACATTATCATTAAGGGTACTTAAATATTGACTTGGTTTCATCGAGCCGGTGATAGGAACCAAGTCACCCAGCCCATTAAACGCAGCACATCCTCAGAACATGACAGACCTCTAATATCTGGGACTTATTTCATTTTCTTTTTGGGAAGTTATTTCACATTTTTTTAAATAAATTTTACTTTTTGTTTTGGGAGTTATTTCATTTTTTTGGGAATTATTTCATTGGGACTTACTTCATTGGGATTTTTCTCATTGGGATTTATTTCATAGAGCCCACCAACAATCATCCCCTTACCTATGATAATCTCCCGCTAAATATTATGATATATCAGAAGCCGTAGAAATCGATGGATTTGTTGGATGATGTATTCCTCAATAAGATTCCCCTAAAAAAATCACTATAGCTCCCCACAATACACTCTTATGACAACCCATCCGTTTTTTAAATGTATCGATTTCCACGACTTTTGATATATTATTATTAGGCAACGGAATTTTATGCAATCATTATGTTTTTCAGAATTAAGGTACCCATATACAAATTTAAGGCGACACACACTGACATCTCAAAATTAAAAATGCCGTAAATCTTCTTTTTTAGAAAACTAATAACCGGTACAAAATGGAACAATAGCAAATGATGGAATTTGCTGTGAATTTTAAACATAAATGTGTTTGCATATACTTTGTTTTGTGTTTTGGGAGAAATACTTCCTGAAGTGTCCCTGAAGTGTGAAGGATAAAATTATATCCTTGATATAGACCCTTTAGATTTGGCATTTAAACGCTATGAAAGCAAATATTCTAAATACATGTATATGAAACTCGCTACAAATAGATATTTTAAAATAACAAGTAGAATACTGCATTTCGAAATACCAGTTCACATTTATCCCCATATATACTTTCCTTCCGATTTGGCCTTGGATCGCAATCCATTTTATACCCTACACCACACTGTGGTACAGGGTATTATGACTTTGTGCATTTGTTTGTAACACCCAAAAGGAGAAGAGATAGATCCATTGTTTATTATACCGATCGACTTGTAATCACTTTCTGAGTCGATTTAGCTATGTCCGTCTGTCTGTCCGTCTGTAGATGTATTCTTGTAATCAAAGTACAAGTCGCAATTATGGCCCGATCTTGACGAAACTTTACATATATCTTTTTTTTCCCAAGGACGATCCCTATTTAATTTGGTTAAAATCGGTTCAGATTTGGATATAGCCCCCATATAAAAGGTGGCGCAAAAGTAATCCTCCTATCAGAAATGCTATAATGGTGCAAAAGTAATCCTCCTATCAGAAAATGCTATAAATTTTGCGATTGGCCCCTAATGTCAGTTCTGTTTTGACATTTGTGTAGTAAACACATGCGAAATACACGTTAATAAACAATGTTACGCTACACTGCTCCAGAACGCGGAATATTGCTGACTATTTATTTGACCAATAATCGGTCGATGACACAAAACATCGAAAGGTTACTTTTGCGCCACCTGTTATATGTCAGCCCCGATTTGACATGTAAGCGCTGTAAAAACTTTATTTTATATCCGATCAGTATGAAATTCAGCAGAAAGAGGGTTCTTATTATATGAATGAACACTGTTAAATTTGGAAGAAATCGGTTCAGATTTAGATATAGCCCCCATATATATGTTACCCACGATTTCACATGTAAGCGCCGTAAAAAATTTATTTTATAACCGATCAGTATAAAATTCGGCAGAAAGAGGTTTCTTATTACATGAATTAATACTGCCAAATTTGAGGGAAATCGGTTGAGATTTAGATATATATATATATGTTACCTCCGATTTGACATGTAAGCGCTGTAGAGACTGTATTTTATATCCGATCAGTACGAAATTCTACAGAAAGAGGTCTTTTTACATGAATGAGTATTCAGGGAAAATCGGTTCAGATTTATATATAACCTCCATATATATGTTCCTCCTGATTTGGTATCAACGCGCTAGAGAAGTTGTACTTTACTTTCGATCATTAATATTTTCCGGAAAGATGTTTCTCAATTTAGGAACGAATATTGCTTAATTTAGCGATAATCGGCTCTGAATTAGATAATATGTTCCTGCCTACTTACCAATTATTCCAAATTATTTTCGCAATGACCTTTATCGCATTGTAAGGGAGGTGTAGGGTATTATATAGTCGGCCCCGCCCGACTTTCTGCCTTTCCTTACTGGTTTAATTTGTTTGTGGCATATTAACTCCTCCAAGGAATAAGCCTTGACGTGGCGAAGCAGCTGAGAACTTCACACAAGGGAGGAAATCAATTGTTCCATCTAAATACTTACATTTATTCAGTATAAAATAAACCAAAAGTAAATTTATGTAAAAAATTTTTAGATGAATTATAACATGTTTATTTCAGTGTTATACAATTTTACGAGAGTTTTTAAGGTCAGCCTTTCCTTACTGGTTAGTAATAAAGATTGTTTAATTAAGTGTTGATGGTAACGTAAAATGCCGTGTATAGAGTTGGTGATAAGGCCGGATAGGATCGTTCTATCTAGGGTTTGGTTACCTGATAGATTGCGAAGAGAAGTACTCAAAGATGAAGTGAGGCAGCAAACACAACAACCAATGCCCATAGGCAATCCACGCTCTCCACATTCATTCGCAAGGTTTTTCAAAATTGTTAATCTTCTTATCCTATGTCATAACAATGGACTTAACATATCAAGTGTATATGAGTTCAGACTACCAATTACTTAACATGAAGTACAAAAATACTATGTGGAGAATTTCAAATCCATAACTTTAATACATTGACCAAATAAAAAATAAATTTCCAAAACATTCTCCGAAGTTAATGTTTTAATATATAAACATACAAATAAAGTAATGAGTTTTCACATTTTTTCATATTTTTCCATATTATGAATCTTTTAAATAACAACCACTTGTAACATGACCTCGAGTAAATGTAAAAAAATTGTCAAAGAAATGAAATGTAATTAATGTTGTGAAAAAAACCTCTATGTAAATGCATAACTAAGTAAGGCGGGGCTACATTTACTGCAATATTTGTAAGTTACTTTGCGTTTTTTCTCTTCGCTAAGCAAGAAAATATTTAAAGGTCAATTTACTTTTTACTTGTGAAATTAATTGGCTTTCGTGAATAAGTTTGAACATTTCAAGAAAGTAAATATTTGTAAGGTAAATTGTTCATCCTGGAGGAATAATCATAACGAATACCTTAAAATGTCCGGTGTTAAGTTGGCTATGTCAAATCTTATGTACCCTCCAGCATGGATCGTTGCCAAGGGTACAATCGGGTACAAATAAACTCATATTATCAAATGTCAGCACGATTCGACGAAATTTAAGGTTTTTGTTGGGTTAAGAGTAAAATCTAGATGGACAGTTGTATGGGGGATATATCAAAACATGGACCTATGGCGACCGTTGTACGTGTGAGGGTTTCTGGGTATAAATTCACCCAAAATACCAATTTTCAGACCGATTAGTTGAAATTTGCATTCTGTATGGAGTTATGAAGTCAAGTCGCAAAGATGCTATACAGGGTGGCTGATATGTAATGCAACAAAGTAAAGCGCTATATTATTTTAATTTTTTTTTAAATTTTATTGTTCAAAAGCAAAAAATGTCGGAAATAACATAAAATTTTAGAAACAGTTTAGATTTGTTCGAATTGGCCACCTTTGGCACGAATTATGGCCTTCAAACGGCCGACAAAGCCATCATACGCTGCACGAAAGTGGCTCTGCGGTATTTTGGCCCATTCCCGGCGAAGCGCCGTCTTGAGATGATCGATACTTTGGTATTTTTTAGTGCGAACCTTACTCTCTAAAATGCCCCAGGCGCAAAAGCCCAACGGATTGAGATCCGGATATCTTGGTGGCCATTGTGCGGTAGAAATGAAGCGAGGAACCTCCTTTTTAAGCCATTCTTGGTTGACGCGTGCTGAGTGCGATGGTGCTGAGTCCTGTTGGAATGTCCATGGTCTGCGGCCGAAATGTGTGTCTGCCCAGGGCTTCAATACTGTCTTTAGAACATTTTCTCGATAATATTCGGCATTTATTTTGACCCCATGGTCGATGAATACGAGCGGGGAGCGACCATCGGCCGTTACGGCGGCCCACACCATTACCATCGGCGGCGCTTGAGTTCTGGTGGCCAATCGAAGGTGTAAATTTTCAGCTGACCTCATTGGCAAGTAAACCCGATCATTTTGTTTGTTCACAAACTGCTCAATTTGGAATGGCTTCTCATTACCATCGGCGGCGCTTGAGTTCTGGTGGCCAATCGAAGGTGTAAATTTTCAGCTGACCTCATTGGCAAGTAAACCCGATCATTTTGTTTGTTCACAAACTGCTCAATTTGGAATGGCTTCTCATCGGAGAAAACCAAATTCGGTAACTGGCCACTTTCGTGCAAGCGAAGCAACTCCTTGGCTCTTTCCAGTCTGACTTTTTTTGTACATCGGTGAGCTCTTGCACTTTTTGGAACTTCAATGGCTTTAGTCCAAGCTCATTTTTTAATATGTGTTGTATCCGTTCTCGCGATATGTTCAGCTCACGAGCAATTTTTCTACCACTGCGGCGTGGATTTCGATCATATCTGGCCTTCACTTTTCGGATCATTTCTGGTGTTGTTACCGTTTTTTTTCGTCCACTTTTTGGACGCGATGCAACACTGCCATTATCACGGCAACGAGCAATGGTACGAGAAACAAAAGATTTATTCACATTTAAATGCTGGAGGGCTCTAACGATAGCCACTAGTGTTTTTCCACCCAAATATAAAGCAATCACACTATCACGCTTGAATTCCATCACGAATAACTTTTTTCTGAATGCAATAGATCAAAATGCTTTTGTAAGCTTGTAAACAATAAAATGAAGTTGGTTGCAAACATATCAGCCACCCTGTATATGTGGACTATATAAAACAAGTAATAGCGTTAAGTTCGGCCATGCTGAATCTTATATACCCTCAGCCATGGAACGCATATCAATGGTTTCAGGTACAAATAAACTCATTATACCAATTTTTAGACCAATTCGCCGAAATTTGAGGCGTTTATGACGTCACGAAATCAAATCTAGAAGCACCTTTCTATGGGGGCTATATCAAAACATGGACATAGGGTCCGCCAAATAACTTTTTTTTTTTTTGAAAATGCTATAAAAGCAGGTAAGAAAGTTTCAGTCGGGTAAACCGACTAAGGTATACCCTCACTCTGTGAGTAATGTAATATTGAATATTACTCGAATTATTCTGTCAATTTGTGTGGGAGGTTCCAGAAGGGGTTTATCAAATACACCTTTTTTTCTCTGAACATTAGATACTTTAAATTCATTGCACTGTGCCGACTTATAAGCATTTATGTGCACTGGTATAAACGTTATGAGACATTAAATTGTGGTATTATTTGGGCATTTTGTGTGGGAGGTACAAAAAGGGGCGTGGCAATAACGCCACGTCACAGGGCTATAGACACTATAAAAACATTACACTGTACAAAATTTCAAGTATTTTTATACACTGGTTTTAATGTTATAAGCTGTTAACTTTTGGCGGAAAATGGTGCATTTGTGTGGGAGGTACCAAAAGGGGCGTGGCAACAACACCCATTTTTCCCTGGACTGTAGACAATATAAAAGCATAATACTGTACAAAATTTCAAGTAGTTTTATACACAGTTATTAATGTTATAAGCTGTTAACTTTTGGTGCAAAATGGTGTATTTGTGTGGGAGGTACCAAAAGGGACGTGGCGACATCGCCCATTTTTCTCGAGTTGATAGCGACTAATAAGCTAATACTATGTGTGGAATTTCAAAAGATTCGAATAAGTAGTATAGCAGTTATTAAAAAATCAATATTTCACAACATTTTAACCCTTTGTGAGGGAGGTACTAGAAGGAGTGGACCAATATGGCCCATCTTCGAAATTAGCCGGAGATCGAAAAAAATATTACCACATACCAAATTTTAGGTCCAGCCAGCAGACAGACAGACAGACAGACGGACGGACATTGCTCATTCGACTTTAAATGACCCAAAACGGATTTCCTCCGAACATACTTGGGGTCTTAGGTCACTCCTTCGACGTGTTACACTTTTTTCCGTAGCAAATGATATATACCCTCGTCACACTAAAGTGAGGGTATAAAAACTACTGAAAACGCATTGGATGGTCAGTTGGCTTCAACGCCTGAACCAATTGGACTTTGTATGGCGTCATACCAATGTCTTTATGCAAAATTCGTCTCAATGATGTCTCCGAAATGTTCAATTGTTGAGAACGACGGTGAATTGATGTTGATGGCGCTTCACGCACACTTTCTGCCACAGCAGCAATATTCTCGGGTGTACGCACTGTTTTTGGCTTTTCGCGATTTGGTTTATCGATGAGGATGCCAGTTTCTTTCACTTTTTTCACAAGATAACGAACATACGGAGCTGACGGTGCTTCTCTTCTTCAAAAATACGTACGCAATTTTCGCACACATTCCGCAACATTACCATGATTTTCAAAGTAATGTCGCAATATTTGCAATATACACATATTCGTTCAGCGGAAGGATAAAACTAATTATCTGTCAAATCAGACATGAGCTAAGTGTTAACATTCACGAAATAAGCACTTGTTGAAAAAAAAACGTTAGATGGCCGACCCTTTATGACTACCGTTGTTAGTATAAAAGATTCCAGGTATAAATAAACTTTAGTTACCAATTTTAAGCATTCATGTGCACTAGTATATTAACGTTATGAGCTCTGCAATTTTGGTATGATTTGGTCATTTTGTGTGGGAGGTACCAAAAGTGGCGTGGCAATAACCCTCGCTTTTCACTGAGCTGTAGGAACTATAAAAGGATTATACTGTACAAAATTACAAGTATTTTTATGCGCTGGTATTAAAGTTTTAATCTGTTAAAAATTTTGGTGCAAAATGGTCCATTTGTGTGGGAGGTTCCAACAGAGGCGAGCCATTTTTCTCAAGGTGATAGTGACTAAAACTAATACTATGCGTGGAATTTCAGAAAATTCAGATAAGTGGTGTAGAAGTTATTATCGAATCAATATTTCACTAAATGTTAACCCTTTGTGAGGGAAATACAAGAAGGAGTTGACCAATATAGCTCATCTTCGAAATTAGCCTAAGATAGAAACCAGTAAGGAAAGGCTAAAGTCGAGCGGGGCCGACTATATAATACCCTACACAACTCTCGTAATATTGAATAACTCTGAAATCTAAATTTTGTAATTCATGTATAAATTGTTTATTCTAAATTTCAAAACGATTGGATGTAAAATACAGCTTCTATATAACTAAAGTGCCAAATCGGACGAAACATATATATGGGAGCTATAGCTAAATATTAACTGATTTTTTTCAAATTCGGTATTGTTGGTTCATGGATCAAGAAACTCTACCATTCTAAATTTCAAAATGATTGGTTGTAAAATACAGCTTCTATAGGACTAAAGGGCCAAATCGGACGAAAGATATATATGGGAGCTATATCTAAATCTGAACCGATTTCAACCAAATTCAATATGGATCTTTACAGCTGCGAAATACTCTAAACTGCAAAATTTCGGAACAATCGGAGTGAAATTGCGACCTGTAGTCGACAGTCGGCAGACGGTTTACATGGACAGACGGACGGACATACATGGTTAAATCGACTCAGCTAGTGATTCTGAGTCGATCGGTATACTTTATGGTGGGTCTAGCTGTGTTATTTTCAGGTGTTACAAACATCTGCCGTGAAACAAACTTATAATACCCTGTACAACAGTGTGGTGTAGGGTATAAAAATATTACCACATACCAAATTTGAAGTCAATCGGTTACTTCTACAGACAGATCGACGGACATTGCTCAAATTACTTAAAACGATCCAAAACTGATTTCCGCCGAACATACTTGAGTCTTAGGTCACTCCTTCGATGTGTTACAATTTTGGACCGTAGCAAATGATATATGCCCTCGTCATATTAAAGTCAGGGTATAATAGAGTCTCCTTTTTTCACACCCCAATTTTAAAACAAACTTACTTTTGCCCTTATATCTTTATATTGTTGATAATTGTCTAGGTATACTTTATGTTTTAATATTTCTATGTTTTAGTATTTATACATACAAATTAATTAATGAGTTTTCACATTTTTCAGAATTTTCCATATTATTGATCTTTTAAATAACACCCACTTGTAACATGACCTCGTCTAAATAAATAAAAAAATAAATAAAGTAAATAATAAATTAAATTGTCAAAAGAATGAAATGTAATTAATATTTGCAAAAAAAAAACCCTCTATGTAAATACGTTACTAAGTATATTATTTTCTTCTCTTCCCAGGTAATTATTGGCACGGCTACTATCACCGCAATATTTGTAAGTTACTTTGTGCAAGCAAGAAAATATTTAAAGGTCAATTTACTTATGAAATTAATTGGCTTTCATGAATAAGTTTGAACATTTCAAGAAAGTAAATATTTTTAAGGCAATTTTTCATCCTGGAAGAATAAACATACAGAATAACCTATAATGCCGGGTGTAAAGCCAAATCTTACATACCCTCCAGAATGGATCGCATGCTAATGGTTTCGTGTACAAATAAACTCATATTACCAAATTACAGCACAATTCGTCGAAATTTGTGGTTTTTGTTGCGTTAAGAGTAAAATCTATAGGGATCTTTTTATGGGGGATATATCAAAACATGGACCTATGAAGGGCTCTGGGTATAACTAAACTCCAGTTACAAATTTTCAGCCCGATCAGTTGACCTTTGTGGTCTCTATGACGTTAAGAAGTAAATCGGGGAGATGCTATACATATATGGAGTCTATAAGTATATCAGAAAATGGACCGATATTGCTCATTTTCAATCCTAAGTTACCCGCAGCTATAAGAATATCTATACCAAATTTTAGTCATCTAGCTCAATTATTGTAGACTGTAGCGTGATTACAACAGACGGATGCGGCTAAATCGTCTTAGCATTTTACGATGCTCAATATCTTGAGGTGTTACAAACGGAGTGACAAAATGAATGTACCCCCCATCATTTGGTGGAGGGTACACAAATGGACCGGTATCTGTAACAAATTTCATCTATCTCAATATATGGCAGGGGCCACGTCCATCGCTCTGATCCCACCCACTTGAGGACCAATCATGTAGACTGCTACCAAATGCATCTACATAATATTATTTTGTTCACTCTTTTCATTACTTATGAAATATGTAATTTAAAAATCGTCAACAACACGCATGTGGACAAAAACCAACATTTTTTTAATATAGGAGAAATCTATATATAAGTATAAATAGATTTGGGTTCAAAATTTGATGGAATTAGATAAACCACAAACATAAAATTTTTTTCCCAAAAAAATATTGTTATTGTCTGAAAAGCTTTAAAAGTTATAAGCACATACTTTTCAATAATCTTAGAATGATTGTTTTTTTGTTTTTGTTATTCGATCTGTTATGACTTTTCATAGTTTTTTTTTTGACTATTGAGTTCGAGATCGTTGTTTTTGTTTTCTGTTAAACAGAAAAACAACAAAACAAAACAAGAATACGAAATGTGTGAAATGTATTAAGGGTGGTCACTGGTTGGTGGACGATATCGTTTCGGAAGCTACCAAAGGTTTGTTTTTCTGTTTAACAGAAAACAAAAACTACGATCTCGAACTCAATAGTCAACAACAAAACTATGAAAAATCTTAGAAATGTTCATATCTTTATCCATTCTTTTACAAGATGTGGCCAAACTATTCATTCTAATGCTACTGGTCAGATACAAAACTACAAGTGACCCATGGCGGATGAAACTTTCGCGAGCATTATTCATGTGAGATCTTTCAGCGAACAATTTTTGGGAATGCGATTTCAATTTGTTTTTGTTTTTGACCGCGGTTTTCGCGGCTCACGATATAATGGAAAAACACCAAAGAAGCGAATATAGCGGATTGAACTAACGCTATAGCTTCGGTTCAGATTTAGATATAGCTCCTATACACATATATATATATATTTTGTCCGATTTGGCCCTTTAGTCCTATAGAAGCTGTATTTTAATTTAGAATGGTAAAGTTTCTTGATCCATGGACCAACATAGCCGAATTTAAAGAAAATCGGTTAAGATTTGGCTATAGCTCCCATATATATGTTTCGTCCGATTTGGCCTTTTGCCCAATAGAAGCTGTATTTTATATCCAATTGTTTTGAAATTTAGCATTCTAGAGTTTATTGATCTTTGGACCAACATTGCCGAGATTGAAGAAAATCCGTTAAGATTTAGCTAAAGCTCCCATATATTTATTTATATGAATTACAATACAAAGTAAATTTATATTCTAATTTTACGGTACAGGGAAAAGCCGGGTGACAAAGACCATATGGCTAGATTTTTGCAGCGACAGACCAGAGCCTCTTTGGTTCAAAGGGCCAAATCGTCTGATTTGGCCCTTTGGACCAACATTGCCGAGTTTGAAGAAATCGGTTAAGATTTAGCTATAGCTCCTATATATATGTTTCATCCGATTTGGCCTTTTGCCCTATAGAAGCTGTATTTTATATCCAATTGTTTTGAAATTTAGCATTCTAGATTTTATTGATCTTTGGGCCAACATTGCCGAGTTTGAATAAAATCGGTTCAGATTTTGTTATAGCCCCCATATATATGTTTCGTCCGATTTGGCTACAGATGCAGAGGAGACGTACCAAATTTAAATTGAGTAAACAATTTTTAGTTGCAGTATACTCGTACACTGGATATTTCATTGTTATCCAATATTACTAGAGTAGTGTAGGGTATCATATAGTCGGCATCGCCCGACTTTAGCCTTTCCTTACTGGTTATTTATGTTGTATTTCGAGGGGCACATCGACATTTATATATAGTACATGGTGAATCCTAAAACCTGGGGGCCGTAACAAAATAATGAATCGCTGAAATTGTATTCACTTTTTAAAATTTTGCAAAAATTGCAAATTTTTTCCTTGACAATTTTAATAGTGTAAACATCTCAAACTCACTTCTATATTCTTCGGGCCTAATGCTGTAATGCACTTAACAACCATGGATAGTTATTTGAAGATTGAAGTTTTGTACGCGAAGAACGGGACACTTTTGTCTCAGCAATAATCGTCAAGGCACAGCCGTCGAGCAGTATAGATATGGGGGATGTTTACATAGATTAAAAGGATTTTTAACGCTCTATTCCGAAATCGGAGGGCGGTATTTTAGATGATTGTGAAAATTATGCACATTGCACAATTTACATAACCTTAAAATAAAACCATTCATTATTAGTTTTTCACTTAAGATATATTTTGGTTTTAAGCGAATTCATACAATATAACATAAAATAACTGCATGTCAATGCCGACTTCAAAATCCACGAAATTGATATTTCACAATTTCTTAGGGTAAGAATATCAATAAAAGAAATCGCGAAATCAGATTTTTCTTTTATGTGAAGTTGGTTAACTTCTTATTAAAGGCCATAACAACTAATATTAAGAAATTTTACAAAAGAGATTCACCAAAAAATATTGAAATATAAAAATTGATTGAGCTTAATTATTTCCAATTTTTTAATTTGTCGGAATTCGATATATTATATAAAATTGTTTTGATTCGCTATATTTTTGCGAATAATAAAGTTTCAGCGAATATTTTCACATAGGCTTACAGAAATACGTATGTTCTACGATTGTAAAATTAGTTTTAGTAGAATTTTATACAATATTTTTAAAATTTAAATTTGGAACGGCCATAACTTTTGCGGCCTTCGGTGAAATTTAATTCGGTGAATAAATATTTTTATCCTCGTCTGTTGTAAAAGCCGTTGATGTGCCCGCAATAAAAGTCTTAAACATTTTTTTACTCCAAAAAATAACAAAAAATATTTGCCTATATATCTCTGTTTGACAACTCCTCATGTCTGATCTTATTTTAAAACATAATCTGGGGACGATTTAATGCCAAGTCGGTTGAGAAATATGTTCACTAGAGCATCAATAAATCGTATCGTATGAACCTATATATTGGAGCTATATCAAAACATGAAACCTGTACCATAGACAGTGTAGTGACGTGTATAAAAAAGCAAAAAAAAGTGTTTTACTTTTTTGGCGGATTAAAACTTGTTTTGACATTTTTGACAAAAACTATATTTTTTCTCAAACGAAAGCTTGGATCATTTTCTTTAAAAGCTTTGTGGTCTATTGATTATACTGTGCAACAAGAAAATCTTTCCCGAACGAGACCAATTGAACATGATAGTGCACCACTAGTTTATCAAAACTCCCAAAGGGTTTTTCGAAGTTAGCTCGAATTTTTATTTTAAAGCCCTTTGGGCTAGTTTTAGTCAAATTTCTAGACTGCTTCTATATATGGGCAAAAGTTCACTTTAGCGAAAAAGGATCTACTCGTAAGGCCCATATATATACGATATGGTACTCAAATGAGAGGAAATTCCTCAGGATTCCAAAAAGGAAATAAAAATCTAGTGGCGTATGGGGCCTTAAAATATGGATTCCCCAAGTAAATTATGCGCACTGGTATTTACACGGCGCAGCATTTTGTTTTCGTGCATTGGTACTCACGCTAAAGGAGGTTAACTTTTGTACGAAATGGACGTAGGTACCAAAAGGGGTGGTACAATAATGCCCTTTTTTACCGGACCATAGGCACTATAAAAACATTACACTGTACAAAATTTCAAGTATTTTTATTCACTAGTATTAAAGTAATAAGCTGTTACCTTTTGGTGCAAAATTGTCAATTTCTGTGGGAGGTACCGAAAAGCGCAGGGCCACTTCGCCCATTTTTCTCATGGTGATGACGGATTTCCGCCAAACATACTTGGGGTCTTAGGTCACTCCTTCGATGTATTACACTTTTGGCCGTAGCAAATGATATATACCCTCGTCACAATAAATTGAGGGTATAAATATTAGAACATTTTTTTTGTCTCTACGGGACTTCTGTGGGCCTCCAAATTTTAAGAACTTGCCACCGCGACTGGATTTTTCTTCTTTTTTTTGGAATCTTGTTGACATTTCCTTTCTTTGAGTACCATTTCGTGTATCTGTGGGATTTACATCATTTTTGTGGGCACTAGGGCCCCATTTCCCGTTGCCCCACAGGGCATACTTTTTTGCATTTTGGAAGTCACTTTGGAGGTGGTTGTTTTTTTTTTTGTTTTGACATCTGCCCGCTGTAGTGCATTTTGCCTGCAAATATGACTAAAAATAGCCCATCTTCAAAGGGTTATAGAACAAAAATTCGAGCTAACTTTGCAAAACCCTTTGGGGGTTTTGAAGCTGCAACTTTTTAAATAATGCATCGATATTCTTCGGAATGGTCTTATTAGGATTCTTTAAAGATTTCCTGAACCAATTAGGTTAAACGGTTCTCGAGTTGTGGTAAATTTTTTAGAAGAGGGCCTTTATTTGGATAGATATGGAAGTCCCATCACACTAATACTCGTATATCATAAAGTTCATAAAGGAAATTACCTAAGCTGTCGTTTGAGCAAAAAACAAAAACAGACATATGGTTTTTTTTTACAAAGATTACAAAACATGTTTTAAATTTGCCCAAAAAATCTTTAAAAAAATTTTGTTGTTGTTTAAAAAGTTTGGTATAAAAGCTATCGAAAACGCTTTGGGCAAATTTTCTAAATGCAGTAGGTACTTAGTTATATGTATGAAAATAAGTGCCGTTTAAACAAAATGTCAATATTTAACAACCTCCAATGCGTACAGTTCTTAACCGATCTCATCGATATGTGGTGTCGTAACTACAATCCCATAGGATTATACTTGGTGCAAGTATCATCCCGATCAGAAGACATCGGTTTTTAAAATTGATTCCCTTGTCAAGAAATCACCCATATATATGTTTATGCGCAAACACTTTTTTTGTAATTTAGCTGAAGCTTTGCAGTTTGCTATTTTTCAACAAGAATTCATTTTAACAAAGATGACCGAAATTAGCTCATATTTTCAATAGTCCTTACATTCTTAATTAACCCAGTGTCTGAAATTTTACAGATTGTGTTTTATACACACATAAATAACTCTCTTACAAAGGTACCTTTAAATACATACATCGAAGCCGTATATGCCACATTTGTCAAACAATTTGCATTTTCAAACTATGCATTTATAATATTTTTGGACAAGCATTCTTCTTAACATAAAAGGACCACATCGATATATGTTTTCATATACAGTGGGATAATTCACTGTTTTTGACACGTAAGAATTCAGAGAATATTTATTTGGAATACAATTTTTTAATTATTATATATTTTTGAACAAATAAATTTTATTTGAATATTAATAAAATGTATTTAGCATATGTAATAAGTAAATGAAGACAAAATATATTTGGAAACTAATTTTCTCAAATAAAATATGGATAAATGTTGTTTTACCCTTTACTCGCTTTGTGTACAGATTTCGGTACATAAGTTGATGGAATTAGATAAACCACAAACATAAAAGTTTTTTCCCAAAAAAGTTTGTTATTATCTAAAAAACTTTAGAAGTTATAAGCACATACATTTCAAAATTGTGAAAAAAGTCATAGAAATGTTCATATATGTATCCATTCTTTTATAAGTTGTGGCCAAACTATTTATTTTGAAGTTACTGGTCAGTTACCAAAAACACAAGGGACACATGGAGGAAGAATTTTTCGTGAGCACTGTTCATGTCAGATCTTTCCGCAAAAAAATATAGCTCATAACTTTTTAAAATGCGATTTCAAGTGTTTTTTGACCGCGGTCAGCGCGGCCCGTGATGTAATGAAATAACACTAAAGAAGCGGTTATAGCGGCTTGAAATACCTATATAGGTGTCGTTGATGTGCTCTTAATGAAACCACCGCTATAGCTCCCAAACCTTTGTTAAACTTGCATGAATTTTTTTTTGATAGTGTATTTCGCGGAGCACATCGACAGTTATATACAGGTTGAGCTGAATTAATTATCCCACATGGCTTTTGACCTGGTGAATCCAAAAATCAGGGGGCCGTAACAAAATAATGAATCGCTGAAATTTTATTCACTTTTTTAAATTTTTGCAAAAATTGCAAATTTTGTCCTTGGCATTTTTAATAGTATAAACGTCTGAAATTAATTTCTATGTTCTTCGGGCGTACTGCTGTGGTGCACTTAACAATCATGGATACTTATTTGAAGATTGAAGTCTTGTACACTTTTGTCCCAGCAATGATCGTCAAGGCACACCCAGTGCGGGGTACAGATATGGCGGAAGTGTATATGCAATAAAAGGATTTTTAACGCTCTATTCCGAAATCGGAGGGCCGTCATTTTATTTTGATGACTGTGCAAATTATGCACATTGCAAGAATTATATTTCCACAAAAATAATGTTCGTACGAAAATTTTACCTTGTCGATGTTTGGATTTTTTTGATTCGCTATATTTATCCGAATAATGAAGCTACAGCGAATATTTTGTCATAGGCTGATAGAAATGCTAATGCTCTATGATTGTAATTTTAATTTTCCGAATTCCGCTGAAAATTGAATTTTATACAATTTTTTTTTAAATTTAAATATGGAACAGCCATAACTTTCGCGGCCTTTGATGAAATATATTCACAACAACGGTTTTTGCATGTGTATATTTTCATCTTCGTCTGTTGTAAAAGCCGTTGATGTGCTCGCCAAAAAAATCTTGAAAAAAAATTACTCAAAATTAAAAAATTTTGATATTTGCCCATATATGTTTAAACTGAAATCAAATTATTTTTTGGACTGTCGCACTGTGTAATCATCATATTTTATTTTGAATAATTATAAAACAATTAATACAAAATTTCTAAATTTTTAAAATACAATGGTTTCATAGCATAGTTGTTTTCATGAGGAATTTGGCCTGAAAACTGAAATTTTTTTATTTAGAATTAGAAAAAAACCAATAGAGGTAATTTATTGGGTAAATACTCGATAGAAAGGTACATTAATCCTCTTTTAAAACAAATTAATCGAATTAGAATATTCCGTTCCATTTCGCAGATTTTTGCATTATACTAGATTCAGCCAAAGTAGACTTCTACTCGTAATTCGCGTACGTTCGTGACCACATTTATTGCTATCATTATGACAAACTAAAACTCGACGAAATCCATCTTTCGCACTATACATAGAGCTACCAATATGCTAAGAGTATTGAATTACCAAAAAAATTGTGTTTTCTATATTTTTTGTACATCAAAAGCGACTGTACGTTCGTGACCAGCGGAAATGCCCATATACAGTTATCACTTGTAGAGGACGCCTTCAAATTTTCTTAAAAATATGCTATAAAGACCACATTTTCCACTAAATTATTCTGCAATTCCGAAATTATTTTTTATTTATACTAAATTTCTGCACAACTAAAACTTGCCATATCGGTCTACGTTTTAGTATAGTTTGGTTAAGCTGTAGAAACCAGATTTTCTCAACAATCTGACTGAAATTTGCTGTCTTCATTTTGTTTTTCAAAGAAGCTGCTACAACAACAAAACACTATTGAACCATGATTTACTTTTTTTCACTTCAGAGATTTTACAGCTTATAGAATTTAATGTAATTCATGAAGGAGGGTATATAAGATCCGACACGGCCGAACTTACTACATTTATTACCTGTGTAATTAAGTAATTAGGAAACCTCTCTGCCACCGCAGCGTAAAAACAC
The DNA here is from genome assembly GCA_963930755.1 of Eudasyphora cyanicolor. Lineage (NCBI taxonomy): Eukaryota > Metazoa > Arthropoda > Insecta > Diptera > Muscidae > Eudasyphora > Eudasyphora cyanicolor. The sequence continues at coordinate 153,529,145 of OZ005737.1, forward strand.
AAACTTTCGTCGTTTTATATTGAAGTTTTTTTGGAATTATCATTTTGTTCTACAAGATGTATACATTTCCTCAAAAACAATAACACTGACAATAATACAGCGTAAATTTTTATTTTACACTCATTAAGAAATGTATGTGAACGTATATTTCTTTAACGCAACACTATTCGAAACTTCATATTACACTTATATTTTGTAAAGACTGAAGAATACTTAAAGCATCTTCCAACTTCCTTTCCGTCGCTTTTGAAATGAATACAGAAACGGTGAAAAACTGAAGCATTTGCATAAATATTTCTGTATCATTGTGAATAAACATTGGAATGAAATGACAGAGTCCCAGAGTGGCATACAAAAGGCCTTTCAGTGATATATTCGTACTACATTCGTACTACATTTGTTTGAAATTTACAAAGTGGGCATTGGAGCGTTTTTAGAAGCATTTGAGTAATTCAAAAATATTGTTAGGCCAAATAAAACAATGTTGTAAATGTTCACTGAAATGATAGTTACAGATGTTATTGTCAATTTGCGTGAAGGGTACCACAAAAGCGTTAACTTTTCACTGAACTGTGGTACCACATTTCATAAAGATTAGAGTAAAATTGTGACCTGTTCTCCACGAACAAACCTAAGATGGACTGGCCAGGCATAGTAACATCGAATCAGCCAGTGATTCTGAATAGATCGGTGTAATTTAAAGTGGCTCTAGATGTAAATATTGAACAACTTTTTAATACCGTGTACCACGTTATGAATGACCCAACAAATGTACACTTTCAAAGAAACTAGTAACGGATTTCAAAACTGTATTTTTGACGCCCAAAGATTATAAAAGTTTACGTATTAGCAGCAAATCTTTGTACTGACCATTACGTCTGATCATAAATTTGCGGTAGTACATGTGTGTGCACATGAGGAACGTGAGGGAAGAAATCTCTGCTTTTCTCTATAACCTCATAGAAAGGCCTGCCGGAAGGCTTTCTCATCCACGTTTCACCAATGCAGACATAATGTCAGCTCATATATTGCATTCTTAATTACGCTGTACTTGACATTCTTAAGTGCATCTTTCACGCACATGACTGGAATACTGTTGTCTGCATCTTGAGCTCGGTTCGCGGTATTGTAGTGGGTCTGTTGGTTGGTAGGTTGGTGGCAATGATACATACGCAAATGATGCAACTCCAACTGATGCAACCATAAGCACCTCACCCACTTTCGGGAAATATGCAAAACAGTTTAAGTTTATTTTTTTGCTGTACATCTATATATTAATGGATGTCATGAACCTATCCACCCACATACACACAGACCTACTGAGTAGTCAACGTAAACCCCGGCCACTATTTCAGCTCAGCCTCATAGAAGACTTTAGTGTACGAGTATAGCTTTGCGAGAATTTCAAGTGATAGCTACCACCTTCGCTTTCCGGCAGCTAGGAGAAGGCTGCATATTCGAATGTTGTCAAGCATCAGCATTTGGAACGGCGCATTTGCTTTGTTTTCGATTAACCACCAAATGAATTTGGCAATGGTTTACTTGTTATTATGGTTTTTTTGACCGCAATAAGAAGTTAGTGTACTTATATTTACCATCCAAATATGTGCTTAGAATTGAGTGTATTCTAAAGAATTGTACGAAAACTGGGTCAGGGTCTTCTTTAGAAAAGAAGAGCATAGAAATTCTAAAATAGCACTTAAGATGTGGAAATGAATATGAATTACTACAAAATGGGTTTTGTATTAATTAAATACTATGTAGTAAGATGTACTTGTTTACAAAATCTCAAGTGATAACTTGAATGTAAAATATTCGAGGAAACTATATTTACTCATTAATGAAAGAATTAAATATTATGGTATACTACACTGAGTAAACATTGGATAGCCTCACATACTTGTATCAAAGAAAAGCTGTAATACTCGTATTTATATTTCTCGAAAGGATTTTGCAAAAATATGCACATAAAAACTAAGCCACATTTGTCATACTTAGTTTCTCAAAAATAGAAATTTTTTTTATTTAATGTAGTGAGTGAGTTTACACCTAATACTACCCAGCAAAATCTTGGTAAGTACCTGTCATTATTCCCTGCATTACCAAATAATGACATCTTATTATTCGCTGCATTACTTTCGGCTTATTAATAATGATTTACCAATAATAACAGAAATAAGTGATTTTTTACGAATATTATCAAAATCATGTTGCCAAATTAAAATATAATGCAACATGTTTTCAAATAATACGTGCAGATTTGAATGAAAATACCATAAATATTTACGTATATCACATGATGTAAATCCTCACGGGGCAAAATCGCCTTTTTTGATATGCTTGAATCGAAAGAAAATATATTTGGAACACACATTTTTAAATGTTATATATTTCTGAGCAAATAAATTTTATTTGAAAATCAATAAAATATATTTGGAACGCATATATTAATATATTACAGCAAAATATATTTGCAAACTAAATTTCTCAAATAAAGTATGTGTTTACGTACAAATAAAATTATTGTTTAGGAATTTCTCCAAATATATTTTATTTAAAAAAGGTTTTCAAATATTTTGCTTACTTTCGAATTTCATTTTTATTTTTTCGTGGTTCCCAATTGTACCTCCCATTTATGGTACCATATGCAGCATTGATTTCTGTTTCAAATCAATCATTTAAATTTTCTGAGTATTCCAAGCCATCATTAGTTGTCAATCCACCATAAAATTTATTTTGATCCAAGATTATAGGATTTCAATTATTATTTCTTATTTTTACGAACATTAAAAATTTCTAAAAAATACTTTGAATTACTGAACAATATAACACAATTTAGGTATTTTCTGAATAATTAAATGCAAATTTTTTGGTTGCTTTGGAAATAATAGTACCAAATAAAAACAAATTAGGAGTAAACAAAGATTTGTTTAGAACAACATCTTCCCAAATATATTACCTTTGTGTGTACCAAATATTATATGTTTAGAGTGTACCCTAAACATATATATATTTCAAGCCGAATATTTTTGGGACAATATACTACAGAAGCTATTTTTTGTCAGCGTGCTTTGAAGAATTTTTTACATGGGAGTTTGGGTTCAGAAATTCGAATCTGGCATGAGAAAATTGTTTAAATTTCTAAATATATACCATATCTACTACTTATTTTATAACTTTTTGGTAATGCATTATTCAAGTACTTAAAATCGTGAAAATATAAGCACATATTTATGTGGTATGCCTATGCTACAAATAAGTACTTATTATGCTACTTTATTGTATGCTTTTGGGAAGTACTTTCCTCCAATGACATCCCCATGTTAAAATAATGAGAAAAGTGGCTAAATAATAAGTACTTACCATCATCGAACTTTGCTTACTTGTCGGATTATTTGGTAATGAGAAATTTTGCTGGGTACACATTTGTATACCCTTCACCACATTGTGGTAAGTTTGTTTCATGGCACATGTTTGTAATACGTACAAATAATACAGCTGGACCCACCATAGAGTATTCTAATCGACTCAGAATCACTAGCTGAGTCGATTTCACCTGTGTTCACTCCGATCGAGCTGAAATTTTGCAGTTACACGCTGAAAAAAAAATCGCTTCTGTAGTGTATTGTCCCAAACATATTCGGCTTGAATTATACATATGTTTAGGGTACACTCCAAACATATAATATTTGACATACACAAATATTATATGTTTAGGAGGATATTGTTCTAAACAAAAATAATATTTTTTTATTTGGAATAGTATTTTGTATTTATGTATTTTGGCAATGTATCAATGCCTTAACTTAAAGACAAGTTTTCTGTTTTTCAGATGTTCAAAGAGCATTTTTTTATAAATTTTATAGGTTTGTAAAATTTAATTAAAACTTAAATCGTATAATCTTTCGTTAATATAAATTGCATTGATGGATTGACAAAAAGTGATGAATTGGAATACTTATAAATTAAAATTAATTGATGTAAAACAACAGCTAATGCTGCTAAAGACATTAATCTAGGAAAACTAACTCAAATTCGAAAAATTCAGCAAAGTTTAAAGAATCATTTTTAAATAAAACATATTTGGAAAACATCTTAAACAATAACTTTGTTTGTGGGTAAATACAAATTTTATTTGTGAAAGTCAGTGCGCAAATATATATTGTTCTAATATATTAATATATGCGTTCCAAACAAAGTTTCATGATTTTCAAATAATATTTGTTTGTTAACAAATGTATAATATTTAAAAAATTCGTTTCCAAATATATATTCTTTCAATTCAAACATATCAAAAATGGCGATTTTCCTCCGTGTAGTCTTTCCGTTCAGATTGCCCCATCTGTATGATTCGTCCGATTCCTCTAGCACTATAGAAGCTGTACGAGTATTTTACATCCAATTGTTTTGAAATTAAGCATGGTAAAGTTTCATGATCCAGGGACCAACATTACAAAATTTGAACACGCTGAAAAAAAATCACTTCTGTTGTATATTGTCCCAAACATATTCTGCTGGAGATATACATATGTTTAGGGTACACTCCATATATATAATATTTGACTCACACAGATATTATATGTTTGGGAGGTTGTTGTTCTAAACAAAATAATGTTCCGGTCCTAATATTTTTTATTTGGAACTAATATTTCCGAAACATAGATTAAATTGTATTTAAATATTTTGGCAATTTTTTTAGAAGTTAAAATTTAATTTTTAAATCGTATGATCTTTCGTAATTATAAATTGCATTTATGGATTGACAAATCGTGATGAATTTGTATATTTATAAATTAAAAACAAGTAAGAAAGTTTCAGTCGGGTAAACCGACTAAGGTATACCCTCACTTTGTGAGTAATGTAATATTGAATATTACACAAATTATTCTGTCAATTTTTGTGGGAGGTACCAGAAGGGGTTTAAGAAATACACCTATATTTCGCTGAATAGTAGATACTTTAAATACATTGCACTGTGCCGAATTATAACAGTTTATATGGACTGGTATATTAACGTTGAGATATTAAATTGTGGTATAATTTGGCCATTTTGTGTGGGAGGTACAAAAAGGGGCGTGGTGATAACGCTCATTTTTCCCTGGACTATAGGCATTATAAAAGCATTACACTGTACAAAACTGCAAGTAATTGTAAACACTGATATTAATGTTATAAACTGTTAATTTTTGGTGCAAAATGGTACCTATGTGGGAGAGGTACCAAAAGGGGCGTGATAATAACGCCCATTTTTCAACGGACTGTAGGCACTATAAAAACATTACGCTGTACAAAATTTCAAGTATTTTTATACACTGGTATTAATGTTATAAGTTTTTAACTTTCAGTGCAAAATGGTGCATTTGTGTGGGAGGTACCAAAAGGGGCGCGGCAATAACGCCCATTTTTCACTGGACTGTAGGCACTATAAAAGCATTACACTGTACAAAATTTCAAGTATTTCTTAACACTGGTATTAATGTTATAAGCTTTTAACTTTCAGTGCAAAATGGTGCATTTGAGTGGGAGGTACCAAAAGGGGCTTGGCAATTTCGCCCATTTTCCTCGAGTTGATAGCGACTAACAAACTAATACTATGTGTGGAATTTCAGAAGATTCGAATACGTTTAATAGCAGTTATTAAAGAAACAATATTTCACAACATTTTAACCCTTTGTGGGGCAGGTACCAGAAGGAGTGAACCAATATGGCCCATCTTCGAACTTAGCCGCAGATAGAAAAAAATATTACCACATACGAAATTTGAAGTCAATCGGTTAATCCTTTCGAGAGTTATCGTGCGCACCAGCCAGCAGACAGACAGGCAGACAGACAGACAGACAGACGGACGGACATTGCTCATTCGACTTAAAATGACCCAAAACGAATATCTGCCGAACATACTTAGGGTCTCAGATCACTCCTTCGATGTATTACACTTTTTTTCGTAGCAAATGATATATACCCTCGTCACACTAAAGTGAGGGTATAATTAGGTCTGTAGTTCAAAAGCTTAAGCTGCTTATGAACTTTTTGACTATACAGTATAACAGGAAATATAGGAAAACTAACAAACATTCGAAAAAGTCTGCAAAGATTTAAAAGTGTTTTTTAATTTAAATATAACTGGAAAACTTCTTAAACAATAACTTTACTGTGTGGAAACACATATTTTCTTTGTGAAAGTCAGTTCGTGATTTTGTTACTTCTTCTCTATAATATGAAGTGCTCCAAAAGTTTTCCAAAGACGGGATAACGTTCGCAAATTTGCTTGAGGTCCGAATCAGGTGGTGTTATTAGAATCATGAGCAATTTGATTTAAGTTAATGTTTGATGATTACACTATGCAACAAATAAACACTTTTTGGGAAATACACGGACGTGACGGTATAGATTCGATTCTGCTATCAAATGGTAGTATAACCCTATACTCGGTTTGGCGAAATTGGTGTCCAATTTCTTTTATGGGCCTCCAAAGTTTCTGAAAATCAGTGGGCCCCTCGAAAAAGGTGTAAACAGCTTTTTTCCAACAACTAATTCAGACTTGGCGATACCGCTTAAGTATATTTAGCAATAATGTAGCTAAGAATATGCTGAACAAAGTTTCTTAATTTTTTTTTTTGTGAAAATAAATTTATTTCCGGTACTTTTTTTGAAAAAAATGAAGGAAAAAATATTTTTTTTCAGCATAACTTTCAGGGACTCGTAATTTTTTACTAACAATGCTTGGCCAACGTAAATCTGAACAACTTTTGTGAACATATCAATACAATCTGAATGTGTCTAGGCACCCTAAATAGCTCAAAACACCACATTGTACCCCAAAAATGTTAGTATTTCACTATTATGTAACAAAAATATATTTTTTTGGTATAGGGTATGTTTAGCAACTTTATAGAGAATATTAAGGCCAATATTTTTGTAGAACGTATTAACCCTCTAACTCCCCCACATAACTGTAATTTTTGTCCCCATTTTAACAAATCGTAAAAAACACACCTTAAAATGGGGAGGGCGGGGATGAAATGTTCTACAAAAATGTTGGCCATACAATTTTACTATAAGTTTCAGAACACACCAAAGTCCAAACCTTAAAGAGGCGAGGAAATTTCGCCAATTTTACTTGAGGTGTTAGCGAATAATAAACTAATACTATCTGTGGAATTACAGAAGATTCGAGTAAGTAGTATAGAAGTTACTAAAGAATCAACATTTCACTAAATGTTAACCCTTTGTGGGGGAGGTAATAGAAGGCGTTGCCCAATATGGTCCATCTTCGAACTTAGCCGGAGATAGAGACAAATATTATGACATACCAAATTTGAAGTCAATCGGTTAATCCTTTCGAGAGTTATCGTGCGCACCAGCCAGCAGACAGACAAACAGGCACACAGACAGACGGACGGACATTGCTCAAATGACTTAAAATGACCCAAATCGAATTTCCTCCAAACATACTTGGGGTTTTAGGTCACTCCTTCGATGTGTTACACTTTTGGCACGTAGCAAATGATATAAACCCTCCTCTCTAAGGTGAGGGGAAATTGTTTCTCTTGGCAGGGGCAACAGTTTCTGAGGATTTGAGAAAGATCTAATACTTGACCTGTGACACTTGCGAAAGAACTAACCATATAGAAATTTTCCAGACAATCGGGAATGTTGACAAGATTTGAATTTCGAAAAATCGTTCGGTTTGACATGGAATGAACGATATACATGTATCCCTATTTTGTATATAAGGGCTAGATAATTTGCATTTCTGAATAGAACTTTATAAAATTTAACAGATACCAGTTTCATGAATTAAGAACTTGACTTGTCAAAATTAAATTCTTATTTGAACCGATCCCGTACATATAACTATATCCATTATTTGCACCTATGACTATATATTCCGCAATTTTGAACAAATCTTTTTAAAACATAGAAAAAAACAGTTTTTTGAACGCCGAAATCACGTTGCCCAATTGGAAAAATTTAAAAATCGCTTCAGATTTAGGTGTAGCCTCGGTATATACTTATATCCCGATTTTGAATTTAAGCGGTATAAAATATTTCAATTATTTATAATATTTCCACTTATTCTGCTCCATATCATATCGGGCCCGACTTTAGTTTAGTTTACTACTGAGATCGTTTTTTTCAGTTTTGCACCCTTTGTGACATAGTTTGCTGGGTAAGGACCATTTAATATGTCAGTGTATATGCGTATCATTAACATATGTAGATACGAGACTGTAAAAAGTAAAAAAAAAACGGAGCGCTCGCAGCGAAACATTCATCTGTCACTCAGTCAAGAATGTCTGCATAATGATGATTGTATGTCTGGAGCACATTTAAATAGTACATTTTTAACATTTGCCATATTTTTATATCTGCAGCGTAAAATTGCACCAAGAATAAATATCACTCTGATATCGATTTTCATTCTAAAAAGGAATGTCAAATGTGTATTTTCTGGTTGTTTAATGCAAATGACAGCATAGAAGGAGAACGCCACGCTGTATGCAAATCGGGGTTAATGGAAAATTTCTAAAGGTAAAATATCCAGATTCACAGTTGGCGCAAAAAGTTAGAAAATTGATTAAAATAAACAAATGCAAATGTTGGGGGATGCGGTGTTAACAAAACTGACAGTTTGTCATTTCTCATGAACATTGCTCTATCAAAATATTCTTCTCAATTTTTTGTTAATCAATATTATCTTGACGAAAATAAACAAACTAAGAACTTGAATATAAATTACTTTAACAAATATTAATATAAAAGTGGTAAAAATGTGTTAATTAGGTTGGAAGACTATCTGACGCATCATATATAATGTCCACTTTAATGTCCACGTTTAGAGTTTGAGGTCAATGTTGGTATATTCTGAAATAAGAAGGAATCCGAATCCGTTCATTACACTGTGCAACAGTGAAAAAAATACACGGACTTGACAGTATACTATCAAAGGGTAGTATAACCCTATACTCGGTTTGGCAAAATTGGTGACAAATTTTTTTATGGTCCTCCAAAGTTTCTGAAAATTAGTGGGCCCCTCAAAGAAGGTGTCATCTGCTTTTGTCCAACAACTAATTCAGACTTGGTGATACCGCTTAACTACATTTGGCATTAATGTAGCTAAGAATGTGCTGAACAAAGTTTCTTAAATTTGTTTTGCGGAAAAACTATTTTTGCGGTACTTTTTTTTCAGCATAACTTCCCGGGACTCGTAATTTTTCAATAACAATGGTTGTCAAAATTATAGCCAACGTAAATCTGAACAACTTTTGTGAACATATCAATACAATCTGAACGTGTCTGGGCACCCAAAATAGCTCAAAAAACCACATTGTACCCCAAAAACTTTAGTATTTCACTATTATGTAACAAAAATATATTTTTTTTGGTATAGGGTATGTTCAGCAAATTTATAGAAAATATTAAGGCCAATATTTTTGTGGAACATATTAACCCTCCAGCTCCCCCACATAACTGTAATTCTTGGGCCCATTTTAACGTAAAAACACTCCTTAAAATGGGGAGGGCGGGGATGAAATGTTCTACAAAAATGTTGGCCATAAAATTTCACTATATGTGTCAGAACACACCAAAGCCCGAAACTTAACACAAAAACCAAAAAAACGGTCAAATTCCAGTCACAAACGCCCTTTATTGGTACCCAGCAAAAAATAAAATAAGTATTTCCAAAAGAATAACATTATAAGTACTTCCAATTAATAAGTATGAACATTTTTTCGGCATTTAATGAAGTTCTTCTAAATAACTAACCAAAATGTAATTTCGGAATATAAATTATTAACCCAAGAATGCATAATTTTAAAACGATTGGATGTAAAATGAATCTTGTGAAGTGATGAAAGTCCAGATCGGAAGGAACATATGTATGAGGGCTATGATATATATGTAAAACACTGCGTCTATAGTGCTAAAGGGAAGAAATATATATTTATATGGCGGCTATAACAGAATTAGTGAATGGTTCTGGGAGCTAGTCGACTTTTTCATCAATTAAATTTCGTTTCAGTCGACTAGGTCGATAAATCGGACCTACAAGTCGACTTTTTCATAGCCGATTAAAATAACAAAGTCATTTCAAAGTATGCTGATTTTCTTCGAAATATGTTAAATTTTGGAATTGTAGTACATTGGATTGCGATAAAAACTGAATTTATTAACAACACTTTATACTTTCCAAAAATGTTAATATAGCGTCACCAAAAATGCCCAAGAGCGTAACCCTCAAAAAATTAAAATTCGTTTTTCGTCAAAAAATCACGATTTTATTCAAGAAAAAAAGACGTAACATCAAGTGCTCGTTTTTGATAAAGAACAAAAGGCGAAACTCACATTGTATTAGACAGAACGTGCTGTATTCATCTATTTAACCTTTGTAGTTGTTCTCTTGTTGCTGTTTTGATTTTTGTAAATCGTGTTTGACACCTATTTTAGATGCAAAATTCTATATGGGTCTGTATTTAAATTTGGCCTTTATCTGAACGGTATCCATTTTTTATCAAATTTCGCAGTGTTCCTGATTCTATAAACTAATCTCTGCCAAATTTAATAATGCTCTGATGTAAAACATGAAAACACATTTTTCCAACCTTGCTAGTGACCGTTTATTCTCGGATTAAAAAATCCTTTGTGCAAAATATAGTACATTTGACTAAAATATGACTTCTATGGAGCTTAGATGCTAAATAGGAAGATACTCATCCATGCGAGTATGTGGGGCTATATGTAAATTTGAACCGATATTGTTCACACAGATATTAACTGTTAAAATAAGACACTCTTTACCAAATTTCATGAACATCGAAAGGAAATTATATCTTCTATAGAGGGTATAAGCTAAATCGAAGGTACATTCATATATATTACGATATCTGGTTCTAAACTGATATTCAAATAGTTGAGAGATTTTTGATCGTTCGCCGTAGACGAAAGAAATACGGATTGTCTTTCAATTTCAATACGAATTGTCTTGTCCCAAAATAAAGATATGTACAAAATTTCTTTGAGATCGGACTATATTTGTGACCTGCACATAGATTCCAAGAATGCATGCACAAACTGACATAGCTAAATTGGTTCAGAAAGTGATTCTAAGTCGATCGGTATAATAAACGATGGTTCTATATATCTCTTCTCATTTTTGGTGTTAGAAACAAATGCATAAAATCATAATAAATTGTACCACAGTGTGGTGTAGGTTCTAATTAAATAATATTAAAAGAATTTATGGTAATTAAATATACCATACTATACATACTGTACCACACTGTGGTACTTTACTACTCTCTGAACCGGGGCTACGGAAAACTTTTTTTTTGTGTGAATGTTAATTACACTATGGGGTCACACTTTTCAAGAGCCATCTACACCATACAGATTACAGACATCTTCAAATGTCCTAAACATACATACATATATATGATCGTTGATCTCTTTGGCCAATAGTATATTATTTATACGTTCCCTTCCCTATGTCAACATTTGTATTCCTTTAAAATATGAAATCTTTGGACCCAAAGATGTTAATAAGAACGACATACATTCATCAAATAAATACAACACCAAAAAAGCAAATCTTACAGTGCTTTAAAAGAGTTGTGCAAAAGTGGTGACAAAGAAGTACTTCCCCGGCGCGACAACCTCTTGTTAAATTCATTGGTGAAAATCCAAATAAGAACAACTACCGGATCATAAGTTGGGGATTTTTATTGCTTCTTTGGATGCTCTTTTTTTGCTGGGTATCGTTATTGTTTCGACCACTAAATCGTTTGACAACATTGCTGCACGAACAGGAATTTGACCTTTTTTGGTGTTTGTGTTATCTTTTGAGCATTGGTGTGTTCTGACACATATAGTGAAATTTTATGGCCAACATTTGTGGAGAACATTTCGTCCCCGCCCTCCCCATTTTAAGGGGTGTTTTTACGTTTTGTTAAAATGGGGCAAAAAATTACAGTTATGTGGGGGAGCTAGAGGGTTAATATGTTCCACAAAAAAATTGGCCTTAATATTTTCTATAAATTTGCTGAACATACCCTATACCAAAAAAATATATTTTTGTTACATAATAGTGAAATACTAAAATTTTTGGGGTACAATGTGGTTTTTTGAGCTATTTAGGGTGCCCAGACACGTTCAGTTGGCTACAATTTTGTTCCTTTACTTTTTCAATAAAAAAGTACCGGAAAAATTGTTTTTTCGCAAAACATTTTAAGAAACTTTCTTCAGCATATTCTTAGCTACATTATTGCCAAATATAGTTAAGCGGTATCACCAAGTCTGAATTTGTTGTAGGACAAAAGCTGATGACACCTTTTTCAAGGGTCCCACAGATATTCAGAAACTTTGGAGGCCCATAAAAAAAAATTGGTCACCGATTTCGCCAAACCAAGTATAGGGTTATACTACCCTTTGATATTGAATCGAACCTATACTGTCAAGTCCGTGTATTTTTCAAAAAGTGTTCATTTGTTGCATAGTGTTATTAAGAAAATAATAAAGACCAAAAACTTAAGAAATCGCTTGGAACAAACGATGGATGTTTTAATATCCTTCAAATTTAATGAATAGTATTTTCTTTCCAGGATTCTGTCAAAGATAATATTGAAGAACATATTTAAGTGATAAATACTCGTATACCCTAATACAAAGTTGATATTAGTTTAACCAGCTAATTGCATTTAATTACAACGTTTAACAATCGGGAAAACCGGAATTATGAAAAAATTTAAATTTTGCCGTAACAATATTAGCCCACATTATGAGTTTACAAAATAATTGTCGGAGGGCTGTGCATAACATTTTCTGGTGTAATACGAGTAACGTGTCTAAAACACGAAAAAAACATTTAAAAAAATGTATATGGTATTTGTTTTAATTTGTGTAAGTATATTCTTACTCTACACCACACTGTGGTCCAGGGTATTATAATTTTGTTTCATGGCAGATGTTTTCAACCACTAGAAATACTACAGCCCATCAACTCAGAGTCACTAAATGAGTCGATTTAACCATGTCTGCCCGTTCGTCCGTCTGTCCATCTTATGATGTTCGTTGAGTATAGGTCGCAATTTCAATCCGATTGTGCTGAAATTTTGAAAAAATCGGTTCAGATTTAGATATAGCTCCCGCTCAAAATGTAAACTGCGTAAACATATTACAGTTGAAGTATACAATAAATATTTCATTGTGGTGTAGGGTATCATATAGTCGACACCGCCCGACTTTAGTCTTTCCTTATTGGTTTTTTATTAAATTAGATTTTCTTTGAAGGTGCCATTAGTATTTGAAACACATTTTTGAAGTATAGTAAGTAAGGTCGATAAAGACTTTATGCCATTTAACTTAAAGGAAATTATTAGGTCTGCAAATGTTCTTCAAAAAATATCGTTTTTTTCTATCATAAATACTTATACAAAAAATCTCAAAAAAAATTGTTGTTCCTTTTTTTGAAAGTTAGCATCCAAACGAAGAAAACAATGCCTATTTGAAAAAAAAATCTATGCATACCATGTTGAAATTATAGCCTTTTTGATAGAAGTAAAACCATGTTAACAAAATCATGTCTTTATTCCCCACTACTGTCAACGAGTTGTCAATAGTGGCGAATATCAGTATATATTGGTTGCTGCGGGACAAAAGTGTAACATAGCGAAGGAGTGTCAGAAGAGGCACCAAGAATATTTGGCAGAAATCCAGTTTGGACAATTTTAAGTTATTTGGAAATGTCTGCCCGTGTGTCTGACTGGCAGTTGCGCACAACAACTTTCGATAGGAGTAACCGATTGACTTCAAATTTGGTATAATTTTTTCTATCTGGACTTAGATCAAATATGGACCATCTTCGTCCACTCCTTCGAGTATCTACCCCACAAAGGGTGAACATTTTGTGAAATATTGATTATCTCATAACTTGTATACTACTACTCAGAATCTTTCACAATTCCACACACAGTTATAATTTCTTGGTGGCTATCAATCGGCGAAGTTGCCAAACCCCTTTTGGAACCTCCCATACAAATGGACCATTTTGCACAAAAAGTTAAAGGCATATAACATTGATTCCAGCCAACATAAATACTTGCAATTTTGTGCAATGTAATGCTTTTATAGTACCTATAGCCCCGTGAAAAATTAGCTATATTGCCAAGCCCTTTCTGGTACTTCCCGCACAAATGGACCATTTTGCAAAAAAAAGTTAACAGTTCATAACTTTGATTCCAGTCAAAACAAATATTTAAAATTGTGTAGAGTGTGATGCTTTTACAGTACCTATAGTCCTCTGTTGGTACTTCCCATACAAATGGACAATTTAGCACAAAAATCTAACGGCCTTGAACTTCGATTCCTGCGAAAAACTTCAAATAATTCTTTTTATTTTAGTTTCATAAAATAATATGCTTCAATTTACACAAAAAAAAAAGATTTTAGGTCTTGGACACAAAATCAATTTTTTTGTTGCATAGTGTTTTCTGAATATTTCATATCTTAGAACTAGCCACATATGAGCTTTATTGCAGCCAGACACATTCAGCAACATTTTCTCTTCTCAACACATACTCGTATATCGATCTGCATTTATTTTATGTCGATAATTGACTTTTGTTTTTCAGACATGCATACGTTAGCATATCCATAAAATATCTTAATTGATTTCCACAGAAGTGGCCAACCCTTATCACAAATATCGTTCGTATGAAATTACAAAAAATGCTGACAACTTTTTATTCAGAAAATATGAATATATCAAAGAAAAAAAGGTAAAGCTCAATGTTTTTCACACCCACCACTGCCACAAAAGTCTCAGAGGCCAAGAGGGACAAAAAATGGAAGACTTCATCTGTTATTTCATTGCGTGCATTTTTTTTGCTTTAACATCCTGTGGTCACTCAATAGTGACCAACGAACGGGCCACAAAAATTGATATGTTTTTGCCATCACACACACAAATAAGAGCCGTGAAAAAATAGTCCAATTTTCCAGATATAAGTGGAAATTGGAGAATGAACGACACATACACACTCTCACTCAGCCATTATGATAAAATTAACAGAATCAGAATAAGGATATACAAATCATGGTCTAAAAAAAGAGAAACAGAAATATTAAACATTCAGAGAGAAATACGATAAATAAATAGTAAAACACTTCACCGACGACTAAAAGGCAAACAGTGGGCGATTTTATAAAAAAAAGTTGTATGCAATGTTGTATACTCACTGTTGTACTCGTAGACTTAGTTCATATTGGTTTTAGATGATTGGTTTGTTTGTTTGAACCGTATAGCCGTCCAAACGACTGAGCCAATTTTTATGAAAATGTTCACAGAATGTAGATATATTGCCGGTGCAGAAACTAGGATACTTCAATTTTTGATATACCAAGTGGGCGTGGCCCCGCCTATGTAAGCCAAATTTTGAAATTGAGATATCTAAAACATTTTTTTAGAATTTTACAGTAATTTTGTGTATATGTATTTGGTTGCAGTCTACGTGATTGGTCCAAAAGTTGCGCGAGAGGGGATCAGTGTGCTTGCCCCGCCCGTATGAGGCAAGTTTTGAAATTGAGATATGATGAGCAATTTGTTAGCAAGAGACCTGTAATTTTGTGTATATGTATTTTTGGGCAGTTTACGAAATATATAAGAAATTTCTAGAGAACCATTGCACCAAGTGTCCTGATATTTCGTGTGAATGCATTTGACAGCACTGAGCGTGACTAACAAAAAGTGAGAAATTTCGGATAAGAGGGCGCGGACCCGCACATTCAACTCTATTATTAAACGAATAATCTGGAAAAAAGTTGGACAGGAATTTGTTGAGGAGAGGCGATCGCAGGTTTATGAAATTTTTAGAATTTTACGGAATTCCTTTATAACATAAATTGAAAGACATCTACTATTTTATACTTAATTTTTGCTGAGGTTGACGGATGAGAACCAAATGTTGACAAAATATAGTTTGAAATAAAAAATTCAATGTTCCTGAAAACATGCTAAGTCGACTTAGCATATAGATTGTCATTAGAAGACAAGTAAGTAAGACCAGTCGGATAAAATTTTTTTTGTAAATTTCGTAAAATCGATATAAATGTAATTGTTCAATTAATGGTAAACAAACCAATTAAGATAAATATTAAAAAAAATTTTGATTCAGCTTTTTTTGACACCAGGAGAGGGCGCCAAAGTCAATGGTTGTATGCAGTACGTTATAGGAACGGTTCCGTCAGAGAACACTAACGATATTTATTATTTTATTGTTACTGTTCGCGAACGCTACCACTACGATAACGTACGGTTCTTAGAACCGCACTTTCTCCTATGACTAACTCTTATGCATGATAATTGCATTATATAACCAGTAAGGAAAGGCTAAAGTCGGGCGGTGCCGACTATATAATACCCTACACCACTCTCGTAATATTGAATAACTCTGATATATAAATTTTGTAATTCATGTATAAATTGTTTACATAAATTTACTTTTGGGACATTTTATACTTAAATAATACCCTGTACCACAGTGTGGTGTAGGGTATAAAAACTATTGGATCTAAAGAGCCAAATCGGATGAAACATATATATGGGAGCTATAGCTAAATCTTAACCGATTTTCTTCAAATTCGGCAATGTTGGTTCATGGACCAAGAAACTCTACCATTCTAAATTTCAACACGATTGGGTGTAAAATATAGATTTTATAGGACTAAAGGGCCAAATCGGACGAAACATATATATGGAAGCTATAGCTAAATCTTAACCGATTTTCTTCAAATTCGGCAATGTTGGTTCATGGATCAAGAAACTCTACCATTCTAAATTTCAAAACGATCGGATGTAAAATACAGATTCTATAGGACTAAAGGGCCAAATCGGACGAAACATATATATGGGAGCTATAGCTAAATCTGAACCGATTTTCTTAAAATTTGGCAATGTTGGTTCATGGATCAAGAAACTCTACCATTCTAAAGTTCAAAACGATCGGATGTAAAATACAGCTTCTATAGGACTAAAGGGCCAAATCGGACGAAAAATATATATGGGAGCTATATCTAAATCTGCACTGATTTTCTTCAAATTCGGCAATGTTGGTCCATGGATCAAGAAACTCTACCATTCTAAATTTCAAAACGATCGGATGTAAAATATAGCTTTTATAGGACTAAAGGGCCAAATCGGACGAAACATATATATGGGAGCTATAGCTAAATCTTAACCGATTTTCTTCAAATTCGGCAATGTTGGTTCATGGATCAAGAAACTCTACCATTCTAAATTTCAAAACGATCGGATGTAAAATACAGATTCTATAGGACTAAAGGACCAAATCGGACGAAACATATATATGGGAGCTATAGCTAAATCTTAACCGATTTTCTTCAAATTCGGCAATGTTGGTTCATGGATCAAGAAACTCTACCATTCTAAATTTCAAAACCATCGGATGTAAAATACAGCTTCTATAGGACTAAAGGACCAAATCGGACGAAAGATATATATGGGAGCTATATCTAAATCTGAACCGATTTTCTTCAAATTCGGCAATCTTGGTTCATGGATCAAGAAACTCTACCATTCTAAATTTCAAAACGATCGGATGTAAAATACAGCTTCTATAGAACTAAAGGGCCAAATCGGACGAAAGATATATATGGGAGCTATATCTAAATCTGAACCGATTTCAACCAAATTCAATAGCGATCTTAACAGCCGCGAAATACTCTAAACTGCAAAATTTCAGAACGATCGGAGTGAAATTGCGACCTGTAGTCGACGAACAACTTTACATGGACAGACGGACGGACATCGTTAAATCGACTCAGCTAGTGATTCTGAGTCGATCGGTATACTTTAAGGTGGGTCTAGCTGTGTTATTTTAAGGTGTTACAAACATCTGCCGTGAAACAAACGTATAATACCCTGTACCACAGTGTGGTGTAGGGTATAATAAAATAACTAAGATATAAAATATTTTTTCTCGAAATGTTATATTATAACTCTCACTTGTTAATTTTATATTATAACTCTCACTATAATTTTAATACTTATTTATTTATTTATGTTTTAAAATGTTTTTCCATTGCAACAAGATTGATAGTAATGGAATTTCATTGTTACATTTATGTTATTGCAATGTTAACATTTGAGATATACGAGTAGGTAAAAATAACGCAAACAAAAGAAATAAATGTTGGGATATAAAAAAAGACATATTTATCTATGAGTAATGTATAAATGACATAATTATAATTTAATTTTACTTTAATTAGTTGCGTAGTATTCAAAAACACTCTTCGCCAAATCTCCGACTTTGAAATAAGCTTAGCAGATATTGAACTTCATAAGTAAATAGCAACGCCGCCTCCATGAGAGATTCGATCCGCTCTGTATAAAGTGTAGCCATTTATACTGTATACTGCATCATAAAATTCTTGATGAAACCATGTCTCAGATATACATATGGCGTCAATACCAGAATTTTCAAAGTAGAAACGAAACTCATCAAGTTTATTACACAAGCTTTGCGCGTTTATGTGACAGAAGTTTAAACCGTGAGTATGCCTCGTCTAAATACGGAGCATATGATAATTTCCGTCTTCGAACCAAGTGTGTTATTAGACAAATGATTTGTCATAATTTATTCTTAATAACGCATCGCCATAATTCAAGGGAGTGTATGTTTGAAATATCATAATAATAATTACAGATTTAATGTACAATAATTTGAGATGCAATTTAATTGATTTTAAGATGGAAAGCGATAAGTTTATATAAAAGTTACGTCTATTCGTTACACCATAATGTACAGTACAGGGTCCAGGGTATTATAACTTTGTACATTTGTTTCTAACACCCAAAAGGAGATGAAGTAGACCCATCGTTTATTATACCGATCGACTTAGAATCAGTTTCCGAGTAGATTTTGTTATGTCCGTCTGTCTGTGCGTGCATTCTTTTAATCAAAGTGCACCGCGCAATTATGGTCCGATCTCAATGAAGCATATCTTTCTTTTGGCCAATGGACGATCCCCATATAATTTCGTTAAAATCGGTTCAGATCTACATATAGCTCCCATATTCGATTTGTCATATATGCACTATCTACTATTAGCATATGTGCACTATCTACTATTGGCATATATGCACTATCTTTACTTTCGATCATTATAATATTTGGTAGAAAATAATTGTACCCTACACCACACTGTGGTACAGGGTATTATGACTTTGTACATTTGTTTGTAACACCCAAAAGGATAAGAGATAGACCCATTGCTTATTATACCCATCGACTTGTAATCACTTTCTGAGTCGATTTAGCTATGTCCGTCTGTCTGTAGACGTATTCTTGTAATCAAAGTACAGGTCGCAATTATGGTCCGATCTCAACGAAACTCTGCACATATCTTTCTTTAGGCCCAAGGACGATCCCTATTGAATTTGGTTAAAATCGGTTCAGATATATATATAGCTCCCATATATATATACCTCCGATTTGGCATTTATGCACTGTATAAGCAACATTTTTGAATCGATTTGTAAAAAATTTGACAGAGAGTAGTCTTATGATACATTTCGAGACAATACAAAATTTGGGGAAAACCGGTTCAGATTTAGATATAGCCCACATATATATGTTACCCCCGATTTGACATGTAAGCGCTGTAGAAACTGTATTTCATATCCGATCCGTTAAAAAGTTGACAGAAAGAGGTTTCTTATCTCATGAATTAACACTGCAAAATTTGGGGGAAATCGGTTCAAATTTAGATATAAATATAAAAAGAAATACTTAATGTACATTGCCGTAGTGGTGTACGGTATTATATAGTCGGCCCGGCCCGACTTTAACCTTTTCTTGCTGGTTTAATTTAGGAACGAATACTGCGTAATTTGGGGATAGCTATAGCCCCCATATATATATATTTCGTCCGATTTGGCCCTTTAGCGCTGTAGAAACTGTATTTTACCCCAAATTGTTTTGAAATTTAGCGTGGTAGAATTTATTTATCTATGGATTTGCTCCATTTGAAGAAAATCGGTTCAGATTTAGATATAGCTCCCATATATTTGTTTCGTCCGATTAGTCCTATAGAAGCTGTTTACATCCAATCCTTTGTATACCCTACACCACACTGTGGTACAGGGTATTATAACTTTGTGCATTTGTTTGTAACACCCAAAAGGAGAAGAAATAGACCCACCGTTTATTATACCGATCGACTTAGAATCACTTTCTGAGTTGATTTAGCTATGTCCGTCTCTCTGTCTGTGTGTCTGTCCGTTTGTGCATGTATTCTTGTAATCAAAGTACAGGTCGCAATTATGGTCCGATCTCGACGAAACTTTACACAAATTTTTTTTTGGCCCAAGGACGATCCCTATTGAATTTGGTTAAAATCGGTTCAGATTTAGATATAGCCCCCATATATATGTTAGCCCCGATTTGACATGTAAGCGCTGTAAAAACTTTATTTTATATCCGATCAGTATGAAATTCGGCAGAAAGAGGTTTCTTATTATATGGATGAACACTATTAAATTTGGAAGAAATCGGTTCAGATTTAGATATAGCCCCCATATATACGTTACCTCCGATTTGACATGTAAGCGCTGTAAAAACTTTATTTTATATCCGATCAGTATGAAATTCGGCAGAAAGAGGTTTCTTATTATATGGATGAACACTATTAAATTTGGAAGAAATCGGTTCAGATTTAGATATAGCGTTACCCCCGATTTGACATGTAAGCGCTGTAAAAACTTTATTTTATATCCGATCAGTATGAAATTCGGCAGAAAGAGGTTTCTTTTTATATGGATGAACACTATTAAATTTGGAAGAAATCGGTTCAGATTTAGATATAGCCCCCATATATATGTTACCCCCGATTTGACATGTAAGCGCTGTAAAAACATTATTTTATATCCGATCAGTACGAAATTCGGCAGAAACAGGTTTCTTATTACATGAAGGAATACTGCCAAATTTGGAGAAAATCGGTTCAGATTTAGATATAGCTCCCATATATATGTTACCCCCGATTTGACATGTAAGCGCTGTAGAGACTGTATTTTATATCCGATCAGTACGAAATTCGACAGAAGGAGGTCTTTTTACATGAATAAGTATTCAGGGAAGATCGGTTCAGATTTACATTAAAGCTCCATATATATGTTCCTTCTGATTTGGTATCAAACCGCTATAGAAGTTGTATTTTACTTCCGATCATTAAAATTTTCCAGAAAGATGTTTCTCACTTTAGGAACGAATATTGCTTAATTTAGCGATTATCGTTTCAGAATTAGATAATACGTTTCTACCCATTTACCAATTATTCCAAATTATTATGGCAATGACCCTTATCGCATTGTTAGGGAGGTGTAGGGTATTATATAGTCGGCCCCGCCCGACTTTCTGCCTTTCCTTACTGGTTTATATCCGATTAGTGCGAAATTCGGCAGAAAGAGGTTTCTTATTACATGAAAGAATACTGCCAAATTTGGAGAAAATCGGTTCAGATTTAGATATAGCTCCCATATATATGTTACCCCCAATTTGACATCTAAGCGCTGTAGAGACTGTATTTTATTTCCGATCAGTACGAAATTCGACAGAAGGAGGTCTTTTTACATGAGTAAGTATTCAGGGAAGATCGGTTCAGATTTATATTAAAGCTCCATATATATGTTCCTCCTGATTTGGTACCAAACCGCTATAGAAGTTGTATTTTACTTCCGATCATTAAAATTTTCCAGAAAGATGTTTCTCACTTTAGGAACGAATATTGCTTAATTTAGCGATTATCGTTTCAGAATTAGAATACGTTTCTACCCATTTACCAATTATTCCAAATTATTATGGCAATGACCCTTATCGCATTGTTAGGGAGGTTTAGGGTATTATATAGTCGGCCCCGCCCGACTTTCTGCCTTTCCTTACTGGTTTAAATTAAACATGGTGGAATTTCTTGATCCATGGACTAACATTGTCAAATTTTAAGAAAAACGGTTCAGATTTAGATATAGCTTGCAAAGATATGTTTCGTCTTCGATTTGACTACAGAGGCAGAAAGGTACCAAAGTAAAGTGTGTAAACAAATTTTAGTTGAAGTATACATATTTCATTGCTATCCAATATAGCAATAGTGGTGTATTGTATCATATAGTCGGCGCTGTCCGACTTTTGCCTTTCCTTACTGGTTTGTTTGTAGTGCAGTTGGTCTGTTGGTACCGTATAGACATATAAACGGCTGGACCGATCTTTTTGAAATGTTCACAGAATGAAAATGGTTAACTTGAGTTTTCTCAAACTTTGAAATTGAGATATCTTGCACGATTTGCTAGCGAGAGTGCTGTAATTTTGTGTATACATATCTGGTGGCATTCTACGTGTTTGGTCCAAAAATGGGTGAGATCGAACCAATGGACGTGGCCCCGTCTATATAAGCCAAATATTCAAATTAAGATATCTTGCACAATTTGTTAGATAGAGTGCTGTAATTTTGTATATATGTATCTAGTCGTAGACTACTTGATTGTTCCAAAATGGGCGGGATCGGAAATCTAAAATCCGGTGCAACAAACTGGACCGGTTCCAGCTAGTATTATATAAACTTCAAATGATCTGAATGCAAATATTCCTTCTATTACGCGCCCAGCT
This sequence comes from Eudasyphora cyanicolor, assembly GCA_963930755.1. NCBI lineage: Eukaryota > Metazoa > Arthropoda > Insecta > Diptera > Muscidae > Eudasyphora > Eudasyphora cyanicolor. Next base: position 153,551,827 of record OZ005737.1, read on the forward strand.
TTTTAAAGTTATCACAACTTTATTTAAAGGCAAAAGTGTTTACTCCACTCTCAACAAAGGTTGTTCACATTTATGGGATACATCTAAACGGTTTTGCTAAAGATATGAAAATTAAACCCGCTGCTGAAATTTCAAATAATCTGCCATGACTACAAAGTAATATTAAAATTATAGTATTATATTTAATATTCAACAGGATTAATTAATTCCGACAGTGTGTGCGTTGAGCCAATACCAGTAACAACAACAGTTAAAATCCGCCGCATTACACTAAAGCCAACTCAACCAAAAGTAGAGCAGAACAAATTTGAAAAAAGTCCGAAATTGTCAAAAACCCTGGAAATATGCAACCGACGGCTCTTGGCCATAAAAACACTGCGAACGGCAAAATATAAAGTGAAGAAATATTTTTAATAAATTGCCCATCACAAAGCCAACAATATTTATGGCGTTGTAATAAGAAAACTTTTTTGCTTCCATCTTCTCGACATTTGTTTTTGTTTCCTTTCCGTTTTAGCGGACGACGTTTTTGCTGCGTACGGTTCCAGAAAGGAAAGAAAAAAACTAAATTAAAATCCAATTTTAATATTTATTTGTATGCAAAGAGTATAATTTTTTAGCGCAATGGAATTTCAAATGGGAATTATAGTCTGTTCTTAGCATAGCACGATTTGGCTACTCGTTCTCTTTCCACTGGAAATCTTGTGTGAATTTTAAAGAAATTTAAATTTGTTTGACAATTGGCCACATCTTCATCGCAATTCAGAGTGCTTTTTTACTACACCGAAAAGAAAGCCAGAAACGAAATATCCTCCTCGGACTGGTCCGACTATATGATTCCCTACACCACTACTCTGCCCTCATAAAAAGAAAGTCGTATCTCCATTTCATTAGTTTTGAGATATTTAGCTTTTACCTTTTAATATTATGTTTAGGGTAGGGGCCTAAATTTGTCTATGTAAGCTGGTAAAGCTGACTGCAACCCCACCATAAACTTAAACATAAAGGCGCGAATGTTATAAAACGTAAAACCTTAATATCTCAAACCTACTAAAATGGAGATACGAGGGCAGTAATGTGATGCCTATTTTTCCTGTAAATGATCTCTCTGTAAATAATCCGAACCAATTTCTTCCAAATTTAACAGTGTTCATTCAAATAATAAGAAACCTCTTTCTGCCGAATTTCATACTGATCGGGTATAAAATAAAATTTTTACAGCGCTTACATGTCAAATCGGGGGTAACATATATATGGGGGCTATATCTAAATCTGAACCGATTTTAACCAAATTCAATAGGGATCGTCCATGGGCCAAAAAAAAGATATGTGTAAAGTTTCGTCGCGATCGGACCATAATTGCGACCTGTACTTTGATTACAAGAATACATGCACAGACAGACGGACAGACGGACATAGCTAAATCAACTCAGAAAGTGATTCTAAGTCGATCGGTATAATAAACGATGGGTCTATTTCTTCTCCTTTTGGGTGTTACAAACAAATGCACAAAGTTATAATACCCTGTACCACAGTGTGGTGTAGGGTATAAAAAATTAACGATTTCCTAATATTACTAGGATGCGCTACGAATAAATTATATTTGATAATAAATGTATAATAATACAAAAAATTTGTTCTAAACAGCAAAAAAGCGATTTTCCACCGTGTATATTCTTATTGAACAACAAAGCTAGATATATTTCCGATATGTCTTTTTATGTTTATATGTATATATCTTCTTTTCATATTAGTCCATACCACCAAAACGTGTTACCAATATCCAAGACATGTTTTGCTGTAGTTACTTTTCATAAATGGGACTACACCATTTTCAATTGTAATTCGAAAAAAATCAATTGAATTTCGAAGATTCCATTTGAAATTCGTAAAACATCAATTGAAATTCGAATATTTCATTTGAAATTCGAAAAAGGTCAATTGAAATTCGAAAAACATCAATTGAAATTCGAAACACATCACTTGATATTCGAAATACATCAATTATAATTCGAAACACATCAATTGAAATTCGAAAAACATCAATTGAAATTCGAAACACATCAATTGAAATTCGAAACACATCAATTGAAATTGGTAATACATCAATTGTAATTCGATCTTTTCCATTTGAAATTCGTAATACGTCAATTGAAATTCGAATTTTTCCATTTGAAATTCGTAATACACCAATTGAAATTCGTAGCTTTCTATTTGAAATTCGAAAAATGTAAACAAAATCAATGCTATATATTAGTTGAGTTGGACTTAAGGGATAACATTTTTGTTTGAAACCTTTAATATTAAAATATTTAACAATATTATATGTATGTAGATCATCTATATGTTTTTTGTTCGTCACATTATATGTTAAGATTTAGTCAGCAAAAAATATTGAAATATATTCTACCCAATCCAATGTACAGATTTGTTTACATTTTCGAATTTCAATTGATGTTTTTCGAATTTCAATTGGTGTATTACGAATTTCAAATGGAAAAATTCGAATTTCAATTGATGTATTTCGAATTTCAATTGATGTATTTCGAACTCCAATTGATGTTTTTCGAATTTCAATTGATGAGTTTCGAAATTCAATTGATTTTTTTCGAATTTCAATTGATGTATTTCGAATTTCAATCGATTTTTTTCGAATTTTAATTGATGTTTTTCGAATTTCAAATGGAATCTTCGAATTTCAATTGACCTTTTACGAATTTCAAATGGAATCTTCGAATTTCAACCGATCTTATTCGAAATTGAATTGATTTTTTTCGAATTACAGTTGAAAATGGTGTAGATTTGGTTGCATTCCTTTATACATTCTGCCGGATCTTCTGCGAAATTACAGCGTAGCACCAAAATCAAAACATAACCACCTTCTTTACTTTCATGCACAATATACTAGGATCTTAGTAGTCCCAAGAGAAAGGGGTAAATATGCAGATCTATAAAAGTAGTTATAAGAGAAGTAAACCGTGATTTTAAAAAATTTGCTTTTTGTTGCTTGCGTAAGGTTTGCAATCATGACTCAATTTGTCACCATTTTGAATTAGGTTTTAACTTTCAATATTGCATAGCGAACGTCTTCTAATATTTTTAAAATTTTTAAATTTGAATGACTTGTTAATAAATTCCAAAACTAAAAAGAGACCCCGTAAGTTAATTTAACTCATGCATTAATACACTCGAATTTCGAGATATTCGTTTGTTTAGCATCATTTTTTATCATTGCAAATATTTAAATTTATTGCTGCTGCCTCAGGCTTAAGGTTTAATGTAGTGGAAATACATCAATCTTCCAGCGACTGGAACTTCTCAAGTTTTGTTTCATCTTGCCAAATTTCTCATCAAAATTCTTTTATTGAAATTTTATCATTATGTTTGCATGGCAAAAGAGCTTTTCAGCATTGGAATTCTATAGAAATGTACTCTTTTTTTTGTATAACGATTACCTGCGGTTGAGTCTTTGTAATTTATCACAATTGCCAATGAGATCCCATCACCCTTCCAGTGCACAGGGTATTGGGTGTTGGGTTGGCATATACATCACCGTAAAGAACTCAATGGAAAACCACAAAATTGTTGAAGGTTTTGCAATTCAATAATCCCATTCAATACCGCACACGCAGGCAAACTGCCAGACACTCGCCTCAATCCTTCTCTTCTTAAGCTTCACAATCATCAATTTTTCTTATACTCTGTGATTGCCACTCGAGTTGTTTGTGCAGACATCTACCTCCGCACCTCCAGTTGCAGCTTAAGGAGCCCAGGTCCAGAGTTTACCGCATACCTTGCCATCAGACAAATGTGGCTGATTTTGTTGTGAAAACACATCTGCACTCAGACAAATCGTTACAAATTCATCACTTTAATGGTTCTGCTGTAGGGGACGGAAGGACGGACGAAAGGCGACCCCCAACATCCATAAAAATTTAAAACCCACAAAATATTTAATGTGAAATGAAAAACAAAAATGTAATAAATTTCAATTGGATATCATTCGTCTAGGTTTTGTTGTTGGTATGTATTTACATTGCGGTAAATTTGTTAAAAATGTAACACTGTGCGCACACCGTGGCATTTGCTGAACTCTTTTTAGAACAAAAAAAGAAATGGAATGGAATAATTACATTTGTAAATCGTAACAATTAAAGCGATACAAATGTTCTTTTCGTATTGAATTACGAATGCGATTTGTTATCCGCTGTACGGTCTCTGTTGGATGTTGAACTACGCGATTACTGGCGGATCGATGGATGGCTCACTTTTATAGCTTAGGTCAGGGATGTTATTGTAAAGTTTACTCTTAAATTTGATTGATTTTGGCATTGTATGGAAAAGGATTTAGTATAATTGGAATATTGCACAAAATAACCGCATTTGCCAGACAGACCAAAAATAATAAATGCTCCTTTAACCCAGAAAATGTAGTTGGAACCTTTTGAGCATATGAATGAAATCAGAAAATGAGATCGAATTACTATACGGTGTAGATATATACATATATTTGGTAAAATAATCTTAATTTGTTAAATTTAATTTGTGCTGGAATACTAACTCGTTTTGTACACATTATTTATGTGTATTAATAAATAACATAAATATATTTAAAAATATTTTAATAAATTACGTGAATTGTAATAATAAGTTTCAGGATTAGACATCTACGAGTATATTTATAAACAGCGGCAGAAACCCTAAAGTCGAGAGAAACTGCATACATTAAAGTTATCGAAAGTGAAATCGAACGCAACAGTGTTATAACTTAGTATTTGGCTGAAAAATCGCATCCAGCCATTTTGAATGAGCTAAATTCGGTCTTTTCTGGAAAAAAAACATTTTTACGGATCAGCAACTGCCCTCTGAAAGCAAGCCCTCACATCAGTAATGGTATGATCTGCACCACACGTTTTCACTGAACTTAATAAACCGTGAATATATCTTAAGCTATGCTACCTTGGTCACGCAAAGAACTCGGCAGAAATCATATGAACAGCTCGGCACCATCAAGAAAGCCAACAACCTATACAAGAATATATTCCCAATTTCATTTCTTCAAAACCACCCAGCAAATAATTTTCCAAAAAGCTATTAAGCGGCTTTGAGCGTACTAATTCCCTGCTCGCTTCCCTAAACGATTATTTTTAGAAAGGTATAAGACTTCCGAAACTAATTCTGAATTTCTGTAATAAGAATGTCTTATCCTTTTGAAATTAAGCTGAAAATTTGATAGTCTGTTTTAAGGCTCGGGCATACATATACCATTTGCTACGAGCCAAAAGTGTAACAAATCGAAGGAGTGCCCTAAGACCACAAGTATGTTTGGCGGAAATTCGATTTCCGTCATTTTAACGATAAGTCTCGAAATCATTAACCGACTGACTTCAAATTTGGTATGCTGTAATATTTTTCTCTATCTCCCGCTAAGTTCGAAGCTGGGCCATATTGGTCTACTCCTCCACAAATGGCTAACTTTTAGTGAAATATTGATAATTTAATACCTTCTATATCATTTACTCGAAACTTCTGAAATTCTACACATAACACGTCAAGAAAAAATCCTGAAATGGCCACGTCCCTTTTGGTATCTCCCACACAAATGGACCATTTCGCTCGCACCAATGGTTAATTGCTTATAGCTTTAATAACTGTTTATACAAATACTTGAAATTTTGTACAGTACAATACTTTCATAGCACCTACACCCAGAGAAAAAGCTTCATTCCATCAATGAAATTTTACATTGTATCAATGAAAAGTTACATTGTTTTTGAACCAATGTAAGGCTTCATTGATACAATGTAAAATGTTACATTGAACTAGAAAATGTTTCAAAGAAATTTGTTACATTGATGTCATGAAATATTACGTTAATGTAATGAACGAGTTTCATTAATGTAATGAATAAGTTGCATTAATGTAATGAAAACGTTTCGTTGTTGTAATGAACATGTTTCATTGGTGCAATGAACATGGTTCATCGATGCAATGAACATGTTTCATCTTTGCAATGAACATGTTTCATTGATGCAATGAACATGTTTCATTGATTCAATTAACATGTTTCATTGATTCAATGAACATGTTTCATTGATGCAATGAACATGTTTCATTGATGCAATGAACATGTCTCATTTATGAAATGTACATGTTTCATACCTTTGCTCTGAAATAAAATAGAAAATTAAACAAAATTGTCCGTTTTTTATTGCAATGTTTATTGTAGTACATCAGTGTTTGTTCATAACTTTAAAATCATTTCAATCTGAAAATATAATATAAAAGATAAATAAATAATTAAAATTGTGGGTTTTGAGAAATTTTAAAATAAAAAGACAACTGAAGTTGAGAAAATAAAAAATGAAACAAAAAAAATCACAATACAGTTTGTTCTTTTAAATTCGTTTTTTAACTACATTTGTGAATTCGTAAATACAATTTAAGTAAACACTTAAACCGCATTTTTACATACTTACTTATTGAAATCCATTCACTCGCTTGTACTGAGGCCAAAGTGAAAAAGCTTAATTAATATTTTTGCTTTTGTGCATAATTTTCGAAATTTGGAATAAGCAGTCCAGGCCAACCTAAAGTCATCTGCGGATAGATTGTCATATCTAAGGCTATTTGCGTACATTTCCGCATTTTCCCCAATTTCTAAACAAATAAAAAAATTATAAATAGGAGTGAATGAAAATATGTTTAGGACATAACTTGGTAGAAAGTACTTACGTAGTGTTTTTGGAGTGTTTCATCGTTGACTTCGGATATGGTTCTTGAAAATTGTTTCTTGTTGTGGCATTTGACATATATTTTCCAACTTCTGTTTTTTCGAACATGCCATTTCAAGCTTGACGTGTCTTTGTATGTACTTCCACAACATCTATAGTTGTCATTTGTTTTAAGAAAATTATATTATTTTAAGTGCTTAAATAGATTTCATTTCTTTCAAAAGAAGTACCACACAAAAAACATTTCTCATTCAATATTTGTTGACATTTTGTTTCACTTTTAATATTTTCACTTTTGAATTTTTTTATTAACGCGCACAACTACGTCCGTTTAATGTCTATTATAAACTAAATCAAAGGGCTGCTGCCAGCACTCATGCAACAATTGATTCTTCGCCACTGATTTGTTTTGACTCGCCAAACACACAAAAAAATAACTGGATATTTTTTTACGAAGAGTTTGCATAGCAAGGGGTTGTTGTTGTAAGTTTGCAATAGAGAATTTATTTTCTGGTCGCAACAGCACACCTAATGCATTTAATATTTGTTTTTCTATTGATGGCAGTTGTGGCACAGTGGTTCAGAATAATTAATATCGTGCACTAAAAACTGTTTAATGTTCGAAATATATTGTGAATAGAATTCAGCTTCACGACAATAATCGATTCAAAAAAAATTTAGTTTACAAATTCGTAAACGTAAATAGAATGGATCATGAATACATAAAATTTGATAAAAAAAACCCTTTTGACAATTTTGAATTAATGTACACCGACTGCTGTTTGAATAATAATAATAATTAAATAAATATGTCAGTGCGATTATAAAAGTATAAAATTATTGCCAAAACGTCATGTTAATTGATAATACATCTAATAATATAAACACCTTGAAATTATTAGTGAATCATATTATTACCAACAAACCCCCTTCATTCGACGTTAATGCCACTGTGCGGTGTAGATTCATAGAATTCCGCCTCTCTCTCCTCTCAAACAAATGCAAGAAAACTACGCCGCTCCATCGATTTCATTGAGCTTGCACGACTCTGATTCACACATCAACATATTACATTTATTACCACACAAACACATTTGTGAAGATATAGGTATGTACATATGTATGTAATGTGACAAACACTTTGTTAGTATATTCACTGTTTAAATTCATTGCTGGAATGAAACTTTACATTTTTATCTATGAATTGTTACATTAATTTAATGCATCAGTTTCATAGACCTCCGTAAAGTATTGTTGTTTAATTAACACCACTACATACTCCTAAAATGTTTATAAAATAGATAAAATATATATATAGAACATCAATATAAAGCTAATTTTATTGTTTATATTCTTCACCGCACCACTTCATTGCAGCAATGAAACTTTTAAACTTCTATGAAATGTTACATTAATATAAAGAAACAGTTTCATAGACCTTTTTTGAGAATAAAAAGCACATAAAAAATAGTAAATCTGTTTGTGTAGTATTATTTTGTTTTATTAATGTTAAAATCTTTACACCACTGATAATTTTTTTGTTAATTTTATATAAGTCTTCCTTTTTTTATAAAATGTAAACTTCATACCATCAATGTAAACCGTTTCATTCCATCAATGACACGTCATAAATTAGAAAAACGCTTTAAAGAAACATTTCATTCCCGTAATGGCATTTTCATTGCATCAATGAACACTTTCATTGTATCAATGTAAAATAATTAATGAAACGCGTTCATTGATGCTATGAAGCATTTTTTTTCAGTGTAGTGTCCAGAGAAAAGTGGGCGCTATTTTTTGCACCAAAAGTTAGCTGCTTATAGCTTGAATATCAGTTCATACAAATACTGGAAATTTTGTTCAGATTAATGCTTTATAGTACCTAGAGTCAAGGGAAAAGTTGGCGTTATTGGCACACCCGTTTTGGTATCTCGCACACAAATGAACTATTTTGCACCAAAAGTAAAGAACTTATAAATTTAATACCTGTACATAATTTAAAGTTATTAAATGCAATTTATTTATTTGTATGAATTACTATACAAAGTTAATTTATTTTCTGCTTTTTCGGTCAAGGGAAGCCGGATATTTTTGGGATTTGGCAACGACAGACCGGAGCCTCTGGTGCGACGCTCACCTACTGGGACGCTCAAAAATGCAATTTAAATTGATAATAACTTAATTAAAACAAAAAATAAATAAATTTACGAATATTTTTTTGTACTCAATGTGAGGGAATTCATATGTCGGTGTTAGAATTAAGTTTTCCATTAGAAAGTTCTGAAAAGATATAGCACATAATTTCGAAGCAGAGAATGACAAAATAATTTTGCGGAATTTCGGCATACACCCCACAAAGGTGTATGTGTGTGATAAGCATCCATTGAGTCAACAGAGTTACCGTTGAGAATTTTTAAAATGTTGCACAAAAAGTCGTTTTTATCCCTTCACTTTAGTGTGACGGGGGTATACATCATTTGCTACGGACCAAAAGTGTAACACATCGAAGGAGTGACCTGTTCAGCAAAAAATTGCCTCCCACACAAATTGACAAATTAAATAAAATAAAGTCGCACAAAGAAATCCTAATTTTATAAAAAAGGGTCACACATCTTATGAACACTTTTCCATAAAACGTTTAAAAAAAAAATAATTATTTGTATGTAATAAGAAGTTAGAAATTTTTCAACTTTTGTGGATTTTTTTTTTTAAATTATTTTTTTTTAACCTTAATTTAAAAAATTGCTTTACATTATATACAGAATATGCATCAAGCTCACATAAATCCAAAACAGTAATTGGATTTTTGGAGACTCAATATTTGTAAACGTTATAGGCGAAACACAAAGGCAGGTCTGGCACCCTTCGTCATTTTATACTCGGTTCAGCCGTTCAAGAGCAATTACAAATTACGCAAAAACAAACAATTCTTTTTTTAAATTTCAAGTCACCATACAATATTTTGGAAAAAAATGATAGCTAGATCTTGGTTTACAACGTAGAAACTTTTTAGCCAAAAATAAAATTCATAGGTTTATACTAAAAATTCTGACCCTTTAATAAAAGAGTTTAAAGAATTAATTTTGTTAGCAAATTATTGGTACTAACTGAAGCGATAAAATAATAGTCAGATAATTGCGTCGAAAAATGTAAAATATAAAGTTTTGTTAAAGGCCCTATGTACGAAGTAAAGTGATTCCTTTGAAATACAAGAACGTTAAATTAAACATTAATTTTTTAAGCAGGTTCTCAGATCCTGCTTGGCGTTTTTAACTAAATCAATGTTATAAATTTCGTTTGTTAACTACTGTTTATATAACTCAAAGTGATAATTTTCTTTTAGTTTTTTTGTTTTGCACTTTTTATTTTTCTTGCTTTTAAGAACTGTTTTTGGGATTCTGTTTAATTTCTCTTTGATAAACATATTTCGAACTCTTGCTCATAGTAACATTTTACGAAAATTGAGGCATTTAATACATTTTTGAAAATTAAATTTCAGGTTCTAACATAATTACTCTCGTGTAAGAAATTTTTCGATGTAACGAATTTTTGGGCTTACCAATGGGCACCGTCATGCTAAGCTTGTCCGGTACATAATTTTTTTAAATTGTAAACTCATAGTACCACTTTTTTCCTATAATATACAAATTTTTTTTTAATTTTTAAGTCTATTTTCCAAAAATTCTGAAAAATGTGTAAAATTGATAAAGTCGCTCAAGAAGTGGCATACCGTCAAAAAAGTTGCAAATTGTAACTCAAGTCGCGCAACAGCAACACTGCGTCATAACCACCACATAATCATCGAGAAGTAAGCACTTCCCATCTTATCTCCGTTTAATACTCACCTAGTTGAGTAGAATGTGAGTAGGGTATATTTCTATTCTTACATAGTAACAATGGAATATACACAGTGTCCCCAACTCTTCCGAGGCAAAAATCACTACGAAACAACTGTGCAGAAATAACAACAAAACCACTACCAACCATGTATAAAAAACGCCAAAAATCGATGTGAGAAAATAACAAAATCTCCCAAAAACGCTAACACTGACAAAAATGTTAACCATGAATTACTTTTAAAATCTCTGTGTCAAAAAAACAGTAAGAAAAGACAGAAAGTCGGGCGTACTCCTCCCTAACAATGCGAAAATGAGCATTGCGATAAGAATTTGGCAGTGTTCATACATGTAATAAGAAAACGCTCTACCGAATTTCGTACTAATCGGAAATATAACACGGTTTCTACAGCGCTTATACATATGTCAAATCGGGTGAAACATATACATATATGGGGGCTATATCTAAATCTGAACTCAATTTCGTCGACTTTGGTAGTTTTCATTCATGTAATAAGAAAACTCTCTCTGCCAAATTTCATAATGATCGGATATACAATACGTTTTCTACAGCGCTTACATGTCAAATCGGGTGTAACATATGTATGGGGACTATATTTAAATCTGAACAGATTTTCCTCGAATTTGGCAGTGTTCATTCGTGTAACAAGAGAAATCCCTTTGCCAAATTTGGTACTGATCTGATATAAAATGCAGTTTCTACAGCGCTTACATGTCTGCCGAATTTCGTACTGATCGGATATAAAATACGGTTTCATTTTGAATCGAATGTATCTCTTTGGAAAAAGCGTTGACGACTTTTTTATGATTCTCATTATACCCTACACCACACTGTGGTACAGGGTATTATAAGTTTGTTTCACGGCAGATGTTTGTAACACCTGAAAATAACACAGCTATACCCACCTTAAAGTATACCGATCGACTCAGAATCACTAGCTGAGTCGATTTAAGCATGTCTGTCCGTCCGTCCGTCCGTCCGTCTGTCCATGTAAAGTTGTTCGTCGACTACAGGTCGCAATTTCACTCCGATCGTTCTGAAATTTTGCAGTTTAGAGTATTTCGCAGCTGTTAAGATCGTTATTGAATTTGGTTGAAATTGGTTCAGATTTAGATATAGCTCCCATATATATGTTTCATCCGATTTGGCCCTTTAGTCCTATAGAAGCTGCATTTTACATCCAATCGGTTTGAAATTTAGAATGGTAGAGTTTCTTGACCCATGAACCAACATTGCCGAATTTGAAGAATATCGGTTAATATTTAGCTATAGCTCTTATATATATGTTTCATCCGATTTGGCTCTTTAGTCCTGTAGAAGATGTATTTTACATCCAATCGTTTTTATACCCTACACCACACTGCGGTACAGGGTATTATTTAAGTATAAAATGTCCCAAAAGTAAATTTATGTAAACAATTTATACATGAATTACAAAATTTATATATCAGAGTTATTCAATATTACGAGAGTGGTGTAGGGTATTATATAGTCGGCCCCGCCCGACTTTAGCCTTTCCTTACTGGTTTTTTCTGATTTTTTTACAGAAACCACATATATGAGCGGTATTAAAAAATTGCCCAAAATGCTGATAAATAAAAATTTTAAAATCATTTTGTGCGTGGGGTTTGTTTATCGAATCACCTTATATGTAAGATTTTATTCAATCTTAAATAAGGAAACGAGGTTGTATAAAAGTCATCACCCTAATGTACACATTCAATATGCGTATGCATGTGCATATGTACACTCAAATGTTACAAACAAATAATTCATAAAGTACAACAATGTTAATTGAATTGTATTGGTCCGAAAATATTCATTATACAGAGAAAATATGCCAAATCGGGAGATACATATATTTGGTGGCTATAACTAAATCTGAACCGATTTGCTTGAAATTTGGTACAGTTTATTTTTGATGTGAAAAACTTATTTGTGCTAAATTTCACCGAGATCGAATAATGATAACAACCACCTCATTTCGAACGACATACAGACGGACATTAAAACACCAAAGCTTCTGTGGCCGGTAGCACTATCAAACGGCGCACAGTAGAATATTTTCATACAAGACGAGGCAAAAATTAGAAGGAATTGAGCTAGGGCTTTGAAATTTTGTACATAGTATTCATTCATAGTATTCATGCCACGACAATCTTTATTTTGCCCTATTGGAATGTTCTTTATAGATTGGAATCAAAAATGCAGAGATTGGAACTCATGAATGTTGGGAGTTTTTGCCGCTCATAACAACAAAATTTAAAAAAACATCGACTTTTTCTCGATATTCTTAATAAATAATAATAAACAGCCTAGTGTGGTACATTACCGGTTTCCACTGACCATCCTTTGACATTGCGAGTTGTTTGAATTTTAGCATGTCATCCGCTATCTTACTTTTGACCATGTCGTCAATTATACGCTCCATGGTTTTTATACCCTACACCACACTGTGGTACAGGGTATTATGACTTTGTGCATTTGTTTGTAACACCCAAACGGAAAAGAGACAGACCCATTGTTTATTATACCGATCGACTTGTAATCACTTTCTGAGTCGATTTAGCTATGTCCGTCTGTCTGTCTGTCTGTCCGTCTGTCTGTCTGTAGATGTATTCTTGTAATCAAAGTGCAGGTCGCAATTATGGACCGATCTTAACGAAACTTTGCACATATCTTTCTTTAGGCCCAAGGACGATCCCTATTGAATTTGGTTAAAATCGGTTCAGATTTACATATAGCTCCCATATATATATACCCCCGATTTGGCATATATGCACTGTATAAGCAACATTTTTGAACCAATTTGTACAAAAATTGACAGACAGTAGTCTCGTGATACAATTAGAGACAATTCAACATTTGGGGGAAATCGGTTCAGATTTAGATATAGCCCTCATATATATGTTACCCCCGATTTGACATGTAAGCGCTGTAGAAACTGTATTTTATATCCGATCAGTACGAAATTCGACAGAAAGAGGTTTCTTATTACATGAAGGAATACTGCCAAATTCGGAGGAAATCGGTTCAGATTTAGATATAGCCCCGATATATATGTTACCCCTGATTTGAAATTCAAGCGCTGTAGAATCTGTATTTTATATCCGATCACAGCGAAATTCGGCATAAAGAGGTTTCTTATTACATGAAGGAATACTGCAAATTCGGAAAAAATCGGGTCAGATTTAGATATAGCCCCCATATATATGTTAGCCCCGATTTGACATCTAAGCGCTGTAGAGACTGTATTTTATATCCGATCAGTACGAAATTCGACAGAAAGAGGTTTATATTTTACATGAATGAGTATTCAGGGAAAATCGATTTATAAAAACCAAGACCTCGAGTTTTATTTAAAACAATTTAATTAATGCGATTCAGATATATATATAACCTCCATATATATGTTCCTCCTGATTTGTTTACAAAGCGCTATAGAAGTTGTACTTTACCTCCGATCGTTACAAAATTCTCCAGAAAGATGTTTCTCAATTTAGGAACGAATACTGCTTAATTTAGCGATTATCGGTACAAAATTAGATATATCCACATATATATGTTCTTACCCATTTACCAATTATTCCAAATTATTATCGCAATGACCCTTATCGCATTGTTAGGGAGGTTTAGGGTATTATATAGTCGGCCCCGCCCGACTTTCTGCCTTTCCTAACTGGTTAAAATAAAAGAAGTTAGGCCAAAACTTCCCAGATTTTAAAGGTTCCGTGCACCCCCAGAAAACAAAGAATTTGAAAATAATAGAAATAAACAATATACATTATGAAAAACAAATTATTAGAAAAAATTACAATCTTATTCATAATATTTTTAATCAGCATTTACATCGACCTTACTACAACGATATACGGGAATTAAAAAAAATAATTTCAAATTGTTTTTCCATTTCTTTGTTGTTATGGCGCAAATGTCCCCATCATATGTTGACATTCTGAGCCATTTTGCAGTTCTTGTTTGTTTTGTATCGGTATATAAAGGATAGATGGCTTTTGGTGTGCTTGTCGACTTTGAGCTATCGGAAAATTAATCAAAAATGCTGTATTAAATTTTGAGTGAAAGTTAAGTTAACGCGCTTAATGTTATGACCATGGAATTTGGCGAGTTTACTTTTAACGTTGAAGCAGTCAAGCAGTGAAGATAGTGGAGAATTGTCGAATGTCTTGAGTAGATTTAGCTAAATTTTGACCAAAAGATCTGTCACATGCGACTTTTTTGTTCCAAAAACTGAAAAACGCTTATTCTTAAATAAAAAATAAGTATTTATCCATAAAAATTAAAATTTATAAAATTTTTCGATTATTCACAAATTTCAATTATTATTGCATTTCCGATAAAAACATTTTTCAATTTGTTAATTTGTTTCGAATTCAATTAATCTGTTTTCCGAATTCAATTAATCTGTCTATTTTTTTCAATCAAAAAATGTAATGTGCATTATTTTCATCCAGACGTCACGGCCCCCCTAATACATCGCTATGGGCCCCCAGTGGGCCGTGGACCACCATTTGAGAAGCTAATAGGTCGATATGCTTTTGGGGTCGTATAACTCGCGTTGCCAAGCGTGTTTCCTGTCATTTTTTGTACCCTAAACCACACTGCGGTACTGGGTATTATGACTTTGTGCATTTGTTTGTAACACCCAAAAGGAGAAGAGATAGACCCATTGTTTATTATACCGATCGACTTGTAATCACTTTCTGAGTCGATTTAGCTATGTCCGTCTGTCTGTCTGTAGCTGTATTCTTGTAATCAAAGTACAGGTCGCAATTATGGCCCGATCTAAATGAAACTTTGCACATATCTTTCTTTTGGCCGAAGGACGATCCCTATTGGATAATTTGGTTAAAATCGGTTCATATGTACATATAGCTCCCATATATATGTACCTCCGATTTGGCATATATGCACTGTATAAGCAACATTTTCAAACCGATTTGTACAAAAATTGACAGAGAGTAGTCTCGTGATACACTTAGAGATAATACAAAATTTGGGGGAAATCGGTTCTGATTTAGATATAGCCCCCATATATCTGTTACCCCCGATTTGACATGTAAGCGCTGTAGAAACTGTATTTTTTATCCGATCACAGCGAAATTCGGCAGAAAGAGGTTTCGTATTACATGAAAGAATACTGCCAAAATCGGATCAGATTTAGATATAGCCCCCATATATATGTTAGACCCGATTTGACATATAAGCGCTGTAGAGACTGTATTTTATATCCGATCAGTACGAAATTCGACAGAAAGAGGTTTCTACTTTACATGAATGAGTATTCAGGGAAAATCGATTCAGATTTATATATAACCTCCATATATATGTTCCTTCTGATTTGGTTACAAAGCGCTAAAGAAGTTGTACTTTACTTCCGATCATTACAAAATTCTCCAGAAAGATGTTTCTCAATTTAGGAACGAATATTGCTTAATTTAGCGATTATCGGTTCAGAATTAGATATATCCACATATATATGTTCTTACCCATTTATGAATTATTCCAATTTATTACCGCAATGACCCTTATCGCATTGTTAGGGAGGTTATTTCTGCATTTCCTTACTGGTTTTTTGATGAGCTGATACCAGATCTACCTCATTTTGAAGAAGATTCCATCCGGACCCGCAGCCTTAAAAGAAGAGAAGCTTCATACTGCGTCTATAACCATACATCCGTTATAATCGTAATAGGTTCTTGATTCAACAAATTTTCGTTCTGTTGTTGTTCCTCTGTTGGTCTAGTCGAAAGTGATTCTAAATCGATAGGTATAGGGTAATTCCAAAGGAAACCGACCTAGTCCGAATATATATTGACTTAAATTTCAATGAAATTTTACACGCATACGTATATATGTACTAGAAGATCATGCAGACTTACAACCTTTTACCGATTGTCCAAATTCATAACGGTTTTGATTTTAATGTACCCAAGTTGGTCACCAATAACATTTTATTACAAATATAGCCTTTTTGAAGTCTGCATAACTTTCAATTTGAAAGAATTTAACATCCTCTCTGGGAATTATAAATTAAGTAATTAATATTTGTCTCGTAAGGACATCAAAATGACTATAATGTCCTTAATCCTTGATTATCCTGAAAATCATATCTTCCGTTTTTTTCATTTTCATTTTAAAAATTACCAACATATTTTACCACAAAATGTAAAAATTTCAGGATGGGTCCTCCATGGGTTCAAAAAATATGAATTAATTATTGTCCGTCCGTCTGTCAGTTCGACTGAATGGTGCTAACGATAACTCTGAAAAGGAGTGACCGAATGACTTAAAATTTCGTAGGTTATAATATTGTATTCAAACCCAGATTATGTTTGATGGACAACCTTACCGGCCTACTCATTGTGGTACCTCCCCAACAAATGGTCAAAATTTTTTGACATTTTAAAGCTCTTATAAATTCTTTTTACCGCCTCTATAAGCTGAACAAAAATGGTCGAAAATGCAACGCCCTTTTGGTACCTCCCACACAAAGGCACCAATTGTTCACAGCTTATAACATTAATGCCAGCGCATACAAATACTTGAAATTTTGTGTACTGTAATAGTTGTATGGTACCTACAGTCCAGTACAAAGTGGGCGTTATTGCCACGCCCCTTCTAGTACCTCTCACACAAATGGTAACAATTTTGTAAAAGTTAAAAATTAAAGTAAATACATATATATATAAAAAAAGAGTTTTAACATTTCACACAATTGTTACAATTTGGGTGAAAACGAAAGGGTCAAATATTAAAATTGCAATTTTTGGGTTGTTTTATTTTGGAATTACCCTATATGCATAATCGATGGGTCTATCGTAACAAACATGAAGTTTTTATGTTGCCTCTTTGACGACCTCTTATCAAATGTGGCCGCCTTCAATGACCACAGTATTTTTGTAAGAAAAGAAACCCCTCAGAAAATTATAAATACTTGAACGAAATACTGTACAAAAATATGCTTCAGGCTATTTTACTATAGTCATTTGTTCCCTGAATTTTCCTATGAATGGGTAAGTTGTTGTTCCTTGACATTTTCTACAACCACTTGGAAGGGAATAATGAAAGGATTTGTTATACACATCGGGGTCAATCATTTGGAAATCGAACTATCCTCCCCTCAAAAAAAGTATATTGCGCAGTGTAATTTGATTTTGTATAAACATTTTTTATATCACACAAGAATTACTTAATTTTGATAAAATTTTAAATTTGAACAGATCTCCACATTTTAATCCCAAAGTAGATTAAATTCATGGGTTGTGGTCCTTGGAAATAACTACACATATGTATTCTTTGAATTTATTTTCATATGAATTTTGCTAAAAATGAATATAAAACACAAACCAATGTGAAAACATAAAATCTATAAAAGACTATACATATAAATTCATTCGAAATCTATAATGAAGATTATCACTGGAAGCATGAAACGAAAATGAAATTTATATCGTTCAATGATAAAAATGCACACAGCATATAAAGCACATAAAGGAGCGTTCCCAAAAAATACATACAAGAATAGCAATGCCAAAAGCAAAAAAAAATACTTCCACAAAAAAGGATATTTCCTAATAAATACAAATTGGTAGTTTTTATAACAGCCAAGAGTCAAGATAAGGGTCTTTCGACTTGAGGCCAAAACAAAATCCAATAAAATACGGAAACATGAAATGAAATAAAATATAATAGAATAAAAGAGTTGAACTTAGAAATATGAACTGAATAGAAGTATGAATATGAATGAAACATTACACCGGTCGACAAAAACAAACTTTTTTCTTTTTTTAATGCATGTAAGTATATGCTGATGGTAGACATGAAAAGACGCCAAAATATCAATTCTTATGTTTTAAAATTTACTTTTGTCCATTTAGCATTGATAAGAAAGATTTGAAGTTAAAACCTAGAAAACATTTAAAAATGTACTTGAACAAATTCAGATTTATGGTTCTCAAGTCATGCTAAAATATGTTTTTCAATATCTTCTCAGACCCTAAAATCGTGTCGACCGGTGTTATAGCGTTCAATTGTTGTACTGAAATGTTTTAAATAAACAGTTTTTTTAACCAATTAAAGACAAGAATGTAAAGAGCAAGATGTGTCTCCTAGAGCGCTTAATAATTTATTACAAACCGATATTACTAGGAACTATAAAGGTAAAAAATAAAAAAAAATCGATCGAACAATCTTCTCTTTTTGAATTACCTTCCTCCATGTACCCACTTTAATGTACTTTGCATACATGCGCATACATTCATCCATACGTATATCAAATGCCATAAACATGTTTATTTGGCATAATCGAATGTCAGCCCGGATTCGAAGATATGAGGACAGCAACTCCCACACCATCAACAAGCACATATCCTTTATGAACTTAAACGGACGAAGTGGTTAAATGTGTTCAAATGGACATTCTCCATTTCGATCCATTATCGAGAACATATTTCGATTTGTTGTTCTGTAGAGAACTGAATGATTTCGGCAATTCTCTACCATTTGTATGTGGAATGAGTTGTCTGTGTTTGAGGGAAAAATTTAAGATGAAAATTCATAAACATTCTCATTCTTCAGCTACAAAACCCATATTGGTAATATTTTCATTGTGAAATTTATAACAGATGTTTTTATTTAAACTTAGAATTCAAAATTGTGGGTATTGGGTATTTGAGAACAGATGCAAGATTTCCGATGTATTTAGGGGACATACTATTCGTATGCATAAAATTGTAGTGTTTTCAGTTATTAAATGAACATAAATAAATAAATAAGCTATTGTATTTAGAGGAACTGTATTCTTAAATTTAGGATAAATGTCTCATAACTTTAATGTATTTATAAAGACATAAGTCTGTAGACTCCACGTTTCACCGGATGAAATTAAAGATAATTTGTCCAAAGATACATTTAAACAAGTAACAAAGTTCAGTCTGGTAAACCCACTTAAGAATTCCCTCACCGTGAGTCCCCAAAAAATAGTCATAAATTTGTTAATTTTTTTGTTTTAATTAAATTATTATCCTTAAAAATTGCTTTTTATAACTTTAAAGTAGGTACTGGTACATTTGTGTCGCGAGATACCAAAGGGGCGTGCCATTAACGCCCACTTTCACTGGACTCTAGACACTATAAAAGCATTACACTGTACAAAATTTCAAGTATTTTTAAGCACTGGTATTAAAGGTATAAGCTGTTAACTCTTGATACTAAATGGTCTATTTGTGTGGGAGGCAGGCAATGAAGCCGACAAGAATTATCGGCGCGCATGGAAATATATCGATCGGCGGCGGCGGCTGAACCGATCAAATTTCAACAATCGGATGAGCCGATAAAGTTCCATCAAACGATGGCGCACGAATGTCATTCTGAGGCAAAGAAAAAACTCAAAATGAACACAAAAATTTAAGAAAAGTTATGGAAGATTTGATTTGAAATTTATTGTGTATGAAAAAAAATTATTGTGTATGACCAGACTTTGCAAAAATTGGTTCGGCCGCTCAAGCAACTGTAATTTCCGTAAAAACCAAAAACGCATTTTTCTATTTCAAATCGTTTATTTTTTTTAAATAAATTAAAGAGAGATCCATTTAGAAACTTTTTTAAATTTTTACGCAAAAATGAACCTCATTAAAAATTCTGAATCTATTGTATCACTTAGTAGTCACATTCTTAATTTTCATGGTTGCATACAATAAATCTGTTTGACTCACTAAATAAAATGGCCGGCTACGGCGCGCCGCCGAGTTGCGCCGCGTCGGCTTCATAGCCTGGTGGGAGTTACCAAAAGGGGCGTGCCAATAACTCCCACATTTCTCTGGACTCTAGGTACTATAAAAGCATTACACTGTATTTCAAGTATTTGTACGCACTGGTATTAAAGTTATAAGCTCTTTACTTTTGGTGCAAAGTAGTCCATTTGTGTGGGAGGTACAAAAAGAGGCGTGCCAATAACGCCCACTTAGTTAGGCTCAAGACAGTTTTTGTTGTTTTCAGTATATGACAACAAAATTTTTTAAAAATTAAAGAAAGTTTATAGTGACATGTATTGGGGGTGGTTGTAATGGTTGGATAAACAGATCTGTTTCGGGAACTACCAAACTCCCATTGTCAATATCCTTATAACAACGATTACTTCAGTCGATCATTAGAACATATATGAACGAGAACTGCTTGCTAAAAAGCGCATAACTCCAAAAAAGACAATTAGTAATGCTTCTTATCGTCTCCTCCAGTATTGCAAAACCTGTTAATCTTATCTTATTCTTATAATCCATTTCACATAAATCTTTTCACAGAACTTACTAACAAAATCATCTCCTTCATAATTGTGTGTAAATAAATGATATTATCCAAAATAACAAGACGCACAATCTCTATTTTTTCTCTTATCATCAAGACATAACCACATACATATGAAATCTATACATACGAAATCTATACATTTTCGCCCTTTTGGATTTCTTTTGTTGTTGTTGCTATGATATTGTGCTAATCTACTTATGTCCAGTATTTATTTTAATTGTTTCAGATATTTATCTTTAAAAATGTTTCAATTTCCCCAAAATAACTGTTAACAGCCCTGACTTTTGTAAGCAAATATTAGTTACATATTTATATCAATTTCGTTTTCTCACAATCCGCGACGAAAAAAACACAACCATGCCTCTATAATGTCTCAATAACTGACGACCTAAAATAAAACAAAGGATAGAGTTACTATGCATTTTCAGAGAGAAGCTCTTCTAGCATTCCATAATAATAATTGACTCAAACATTAACAGATATCTCTGAGTCTCCGAGAGAGACTCGCTTTTTGAGCATTTGTAACGCCCAAATTATGTATACTGAAAACCCTTTTTTGCGTAGATTGAGGCATACTATTTTATGCGACCAAAGCAAACATTTTTATACCCTCCAACATAGGATGCGGGTATACTAACTTTGTCATTCCGTTTGCAACACCTTGAAATATTGATCTGCGACCCCATAAAGTATATATATTCCTGATCGTCGTGAAATCCCAAGACGATTTAGCCACGTCCGTCTGTCTATCTGTTCAAACACGCTACATTCCGTTTTAATAGAGCTAGGTTGATCAAATTTGGTAGAAATACTTCTTATAGTTGCAGGTCGTATGGGATTGTAAATGGGCCATATCGGTCAATGTTTTTGATATAGCTCCTTTATAGAGGTCGCACCAAAATACGGGTTTTGAGACATAGATACCACATTTTAAAAGCAATTTAGCTGTTACTATATACAGTCGCCGCCTGTCGTAGCGAACGGACGTGTTATCGCAGAGCGGATATTTGTTAACCTATTACGCAATACCTATTCACCTACCTACTACGCAACCAGGAGGTTTGTTGTTTATAAAGCGTAGGTTGAATTGGATGCATCGGTCTCTGGACAGAAATTTCTGAGCTTAGTCTGGAAGGCCTATACCGACGTACCTATTACGGGCTAATACTGGCTATGGGAGTGTCTCCCCCAACCAATTTATGATTAAACCAAAAAAGACGAAAGAGATTACGGCGCAGGGGAGGGAAAACCCAGTACCGGCGACAAGCGTTGATTCACTGGCGAGTCATGTGTCGTCGTTATCGAACAATCGTGAGCAAGCAACTTCTACGAGCTTTGGTGCCTTGGATCCCGTAGTCGAAAATGAAACAAGAGCACATCCAGCCGCAGGCAAAACAAATGATAAGACAGATGAAGCAGAACCCAGCCGGGGCTTTAAGCAACCCAGCCTTTAAAAGCCAGTGGGGACTCTGACTCTGAATCATCAAATGAAAACAATATCACTATTGTTGCTAACTCAAAGAGACTGTCAGGAGCACAAAGAAGGAAACTGAATAAGTTGAACCGACAGAACCTATTACGGGATGAACCTGACAATTCTACCTCCAATACAAACATGGAGGCCGCTAAAAGAGTCAGGTCTCCCGAAGAACATAGCGCTGTGAAAGTGACTAAGAAGAAAAAGGGCTCGCCGTCTTCCAATAATTCGGATATGCCTAACGTAACCACACAAAAGGAGGTCTCTAGTCTGGGTCCTTCGATTGTGGGCGGTAAAGTTGACCCAGTAACGCAGGTCAAGTCAACCAAATCATCCGTTAAGGATGAGGCTTTAACCAAAAAGACTCTACAGACACGGAAAAATCAATTGGCCATAAAGAAGGGTAAGAAGCCACCGTCTTATTCTAATATAGCTAAACAACATTTTCGAGACGATCTATGCTACGCCATAATTGATAGCAGTAGTGCATCTGGCAGAATCCCCGAAGACCAAAAGAGTAACTTCGAAGATTTGGTCTATACGAGGATAGCGGAATACGTCCTCGAATCTAAGGATGAACCACCAATCGAAGTAATGAGTTGCATGTTTGAGAGGGGTGTTTTGATGCTAAGGCTGGCATCACAACGCTGCGCTGGTGTCCTCGTAAAACTTGTGGATAGCTTCCCCTCACCTTGGGACGGCGCAAAGCTAAAATTGGTAAGGAAAAGCGACATTCCTGAACTCATAAAAACGACCCTATATGTTAAGGGATGTCCCAGTAAGTTCTCATCAGAGTACATACTCGACATCATTGGCAAACAGAATTCAAAACTTTCCGTGAGAAAGTGGGAAGTCTTCTATAGGAAGGATGATACCGAGGGTACTCTCCTCGTGCTGGGCATAGACCGAGAATCCAAGAACAATCTTTTCATGGCGAAGGGCATGGCGTACTTCTTGATCTGGACAGTCTTTTTCAAAATTGGAAAGGTCCCGATTGGCAGGACATATGAATCGAGTCCAAATATACTGTCTGAAGAGGCAAACACTGGTATTGAACGGATGGAGACAAGTGAGACACTGCCAAAAACTGATGTGGAAGTAGTAAATTACACCACCAGTTCACCAATAGTACCGCCACTTTTGCAGGAAGTTCCCAGCAAAGGTGGTGATCAAAATAAAAAGAGCCACAAAACGATTCAAACCAATGAGGGAGCGACAAAAAATAACACCGCCTCCCAAAATTGTCGACTGGAAGATGGTGTAATAGGTAGTGAACGAAAGGAGGAGAATGACCCACTACCAAATAATGAGGGGGTGCCACCAGATAGGATAGACTCCCAAAGGAACTTTTACTGGAAAAACAATGATTGAGGTCATCCAGATAAACCTCCACCGGAGCGAGACAGCTTCCAACGCTCTGATGGACATCATAAATAAAGGCAGGGTTCATATTGCTTTGATCCAGGAACCATGGACAACTAGCAACAAGGTTACTGGATTAAACCATGTGAACTATAACCTTTTCTACGCTAACACAGGTACTCGTCCAAGGACTTGTATTCTGTGCCATAAAAACTTATTTTTTATTTTCTCTCCAGAGTTGTCAACATCGGACGCAACGGTGCTGAGGCAAGGTAATGGAAATATGTACTTGGCGTCAATATATCTGCCATTCGATGGGCCGACATTGCCACCTACGTCGGAATTAAAACGTCTGGTGAAGGAATCCAAACACACAAGTAATGAGTTATTAGCTGGATGTGACGCCAACTCCCATCATATCGCTTGGGGTAGTACTAACACCAATAAAAGGGGACACGCCCTTATCGAATTTTTGAATACAAATGACCTCATAACTCTTAACATAGGAAACACTGCAACCTTTGTTAACAAAATTAGGGAAGAACTATTAGATATAACGATATGTTCAGAAAATCTTATTGATGAGATTCATGAGTGGAGGGTTTCGGACGAACACTCCTATTCAGACCACAGTTATATAAGGTTTAAAATTGCACGGCCACCGCCAAACCCCATAAGTTTCCGTAATAAGGCTAAGACCGACTGGACTAAATTCAGAAATCTACTTAGAAATCGATTGGGGCAGCCTACACGTGATTATCTATGTGCAGAAGACATTGATATCAATGTTAAGAAGATTACCGAGGCTCTTGTAAAATCATTCGAAGATAGTTGCCCACTTCGAGAAAGGAAATCTGCCTTTGAGAAACCCTGGATGACAGGACAAATTCGCTCGATTGGCAAAGATGTCCGCAGACTTTACAATAGAGCTTGACGTAAAAAACAATCAGTATATTGGGACGACTACCACAGAAGACTCAAAGAATACAATAAAATCGTTAGATCGGCGAAACGTAACTCCTGGAGGCTTTTCTGTGAACAGGTAGACAGCGTTAACAGCATGTCTAAAATGAAAAAGTTCCTCTCAAAAACTCATGTCCAAACCGAAACACTGGTGGATGAAATGGGTAAAAGGATGGAAACTATATAGGATGTGTGAAAGCCGGGAACACTGCCCGGCTTTCACACATGCAAGATCCCAACATTTCGGGTCCGACATTTTACCAGAATTGACTCATCTCAGAGAATATGACTGGAAGATACTGAGAACATTCGTGTCTAGTACCGATTTTCTGTAACTCGTGAGGTATAAAAAGATCATAAATAAGGAGCGCACAACAGGCCATAAATGCCAGATTTTCCAGATGAAGAATTTGGCTAAAGGATTTGAGTTCTACAATTTGGCTAAAAACTGCAGCGTTCGTTTTTTAATAATTTACCTAAACAAAAGGGATCGTACCATGTTTTGCTCCATACCCAAAGATTTTTCCAGTAACAGAAATTAATGCAATCCACGGTGGAGGGTAACTAAGATTCGGCATGTGCGAACTTAACGTTTTTACTTGTTTATGGTAAATTCACCTCACACATCGAAGGAGTGACCTAAGACACCAAGTTTCTTTGGCGGAAATTCAATTTGGGTCACTTTAAGTCATTTGAGCAATGTCCACCCGTCTGTCTGTATTGTGTGTCTGTCTGCTGGCTGGTGCGCACGATTACTCTCGAAAGGATTAACCGATTGACTTCAAATTTGGTAAGAGATATTTTTCTCTATCTCCGGCTAAGTTCGATGATGGGCAATATTGGTCCACTCCTTCTAGTACCTCCCACACAAACGGTTAACATTTAGTGAAATATTGATTATTTAATAACTTCTATACTACTTATTTAATTCCTCCGAAATTCTACACATAGTATTAGTTTATTAGTCACTATTACCTCGAGAAAAATTGGCGAAGATACCACGCCCCTTTTGGTACCTCCCACACAAATGGACAATTTTGAACCAAAATGTAATAGCTTATAACTTTATTACCAGTGCATACAAAGGCCTGAAATGTTGTACAGTGTAATAGTTTAATAGTACCACAACGATGTGAAAATTGTGCATTATTGCCACGCTCCTTTTGGTACATCCCACACAAAAGGTCCACTTTGTACAAAAAAACAACAGCTTATAACTTTATTACCAGTGCATACAAAGACCTGCAATTTTGTACAGTGTAATGGTTTAATAGTACCTACAATACAGGGAAAAATGGGCATTGTTGCCACGCTCCTTTTGGTACCTCCCATACAAATGGGTCATTTTGTACCAAAAGTTACCAGCTTACAACTTTAATACCAGTACATACGAGTACAAATAATTGAATTTTTTTACAGTACAATGCTTTTATAGTACCTAGAGGCCAGATATAAAATGGGCGTTATTGCCGCGCCCCTTTTGGTACCTCCCACACATGTGGACCTTTTTGTACCAAAAGTTAACAGCTTTTAACTTTAATATCAGTGCATACAAATACTTGAAATTTCGTACAGTGCAATGGTTTTATATTACCTAGAGTCTAGAGAAAAGAGGCCGTTATTGGCACACCCCTTTTGGTAGCCCCCACACATAGGGATCATTTTACACCAAAAGTTAGTAACTTACAACTTTAATACCAGTACATACTTTAAAGTTATTAAATGTAATTATTATTAGATTGATAATAATTTAATTAAAACAAAAAATAAATAAATTTACTAATATTTTTTGGGACTTAAGGTGAGGGGATTCATAAGTCGGTTTACCTGACTGAACTTTCTTACTTGTTTAAAGCTAACATCTGAACGAAGAAAACAATGCCTATTTTAAAAATGTCTATGGATAAATGTCTAAATTACGACCCATATTGAAAACTAAAAAAAATATTTTTCATATTTTTTATTTTGGCGATTTTGTTTGTGAGGTACTAAAAGGGGCGCTCCAATACAGACCATTATCTCAGTAGACTATGGGAACTTTGAAAGCATTACATTGTACCAAATTTCACTTCATTGTATGGTGCAGTATTCGAAATTATAAGCCGTAAACTTTTGGTGCAAAATGGTCTATTTGTATGGGAGGTACCAATATGGGCGTGGAAACTAATTTTTCTCAAGATGACAGCCACCAAAAAACTAATATTATTTTTGGAGTTGTGAAAGATTCTGGGTATTAGTATATAAGTTATGAGATAATAAATATTTCGTGAGGGAGATACTCGAAAGTGTGGATCAATATAGTCCATCTTTGATCTTAGCTGGAGATAGACAAAATATTAACACATACTAAATTTAAAGTCTATCGGTTAAACAGAGAGACGGACAAGCTGATGGACATTGCTCAAATGGCCCAAAAAGGATTTCCGCCAAGTATTAATTTGTATGGTATCCCGGCTTCATTGAAATTATACTTAAATAATAAATATAAATATGGTCCAAATACTAAAGGCAAAAGCCAAGAAAACCGGAATTAAAAAAAAACAAGTAAGAAAGTTTCAGTATGTGCACTGGTATAAACATTATGAGACATTAAATTGTGGTATGATTTGGGCATTTTGTGTGGGAGGTACAAAAAGGGGCGTGGCAATAACGCCCATTTTTCACAGGGCTATAGACACTATAAAAACATTACACTGTACAAAATGTCAAGTATTTTTATACACTGGTTTTAATGTTATAAGCTGTTAACTTTTGGTGCAAAAAGGTACCTTTGTGTGGGAGGTACCAAACATTACACTGTACAAAATTTCAAGTATTTTTATACACTGGTTTTAATGTTATAAGCTGTTAACTTTTGGTGCAAAAAGGTACCTTTGTGTGGGAGGTACCAAAAGGGGTGTTGTGTTGGGAGGTACCAACAACACCAACTTTTCCCTGGACTGTAGGCAATATAAAAGCATAATACTGTACAAAATTTCAAGTAGTTTTATACACCGTTATTAATGTTATAAGCTGTTAACTTTTGGTGCAAAATGGTGCATTTGTGTGGGAGGGACCAAAAGGGACGTGGCGACTTCGCACATTTTTCTCGAGTTGATAGCGACTAATAAGCTAATACTATGTGTGGAATTTCAAAAGATTCGAATAAGTAGTATAGCAGTTATTAAAGAATCAATATTTCACAACATTTTAACCCTTTGTGGGGGAGGTACCAGAAGGAGTGGACCAATATGGCCCATCTTCGAACTTAGCCGGAGATAGAAAAAAATATTACCACGTACCAAATTTGAGGTCAATCGGTTACTCCTTTCGAGAGTTATCGTGCGCACCAGCCAGCAGACAGACAGACAGACGGACGGACATTGCTCATTCGACTTAAAATGACCCAAAACGAATTTCCTCCGAACATACTTGGGGTCTTAGGTCACTCCTTCGACGTGTTACACTTTTTTCCGTAGCAAATGATATACACCCTCGTCACACTAAAGTGAGGGTATAATTACCATAAAAATGAAATTGTTTTCATCTTTAGGACACCATATTACACCGGAAAATGTATGTACATCCCTCCGGCAAAAATTCTGTTGCATAGTGGTATTATACCCGGCAGCACACTGTGGTACAGGGTATTATGAATTTGAGCATTTGTTTGTAACGCCCAAAAAATTAAGAGATAAACATACGCGTATTGTGCCGAACGACGTAGAATCATTTTTTGAGTCGATTTAGCCATGTCCGCTGGTCCGTCTCTCTGTTCATATATTCCTGTGATCAAAGTGCCCGTCTCAAATATGGAGCGATCTTTACTAACATTGGTACAGAGTCATTTCTTAGGCTGGGCACGATGCCTATTGAAAATAAAGAACATCGCTGAATGTTTTGATATAGTCCCCATTAATGTAAATGTCCCCACCGATGTCACTTCTTTACCAGAACCCATTTTTCTATGAATATGGCTGTGTTTAAAGCATTCATACGTTATAATGCGCTTAATCGTCCCTAAGTAGTACAAATGGGTCACATCGACCCATGTTTTGTAACAGCCCCCATAAAAAAGACCCTCCCTTTTTCAATTGTTGAAGCTCTAGAAAAGGCATTTTTTAACCGATCATTATGAAATTTAAGCATACCCAGCAAAATCTTGGTAAGTACCTGTCATTATTCCCTGCATTA
This sequence comes from Eudasyphora cyanicolor, assembly GCA_963930755.1. Classification (NCBI taxonomy): domain Eukaryota; kingdom Metazoa; phylum Arthropoda; class Insecta; order Diptera; family Muscidae; genus Eudasyphora; species Eudasyphora cyanicolor. The sequence continues at coordinate 153,580,720 of OZ005737.1, forward strand.
CCAAATAATGACATCTCATTATTCACTGCATTATTCACTGCATTACTTAATAATGACTTACTAATAATAACAGAAATAAGTGATTTTTTGTTATCAAAATCGTTTTGCCAAATTTTAATATAAATGGAATGTTTTCAAATAGTACGTGTAGATTTTAATCAAAAATATGATAAATATTTCTGTATGTCTTAAGATGTTAAATCATTGAAGAATTTTTCAGCTGGAGGTTTGGTTTCAGAAATTCGAATCTGGCATGAGGAAATTGTTTGTTTCAAGAAATATGCGCGACAATATGCAAAAAATCACCTTAAAAGACCATTTCGACATATCTACCATATCTACTACTTATTTTGAACATATTGGTAATGCATTATTCAAGTACTTAAAATCGTGAAAATTTAAGCGCATATTTAAGAGGCATGCCTATGCTACAAATAAGTGCTTATTATGCTACTTTATTGTATGCTTTTGGGAAGTACTTTCCTCCAATGACATCCCCATGTTAAAATAACGACAAAAGTGGCTAAATAATAAGTACTTACCATTATCGAACTTTGGTTACTCGTCGGATTATTTGGTAATGAGAAATTTTGCTGGGTATATTCTTGATATCGCAGACAAAGGATATATAATAATTAAGTAATAATAAAAATTGAGCTCATCGTGTCTTAAAATTAAAGTTTTTGCGCCAAAGACGCCCTTAATCTTTGAAATAAATTTTTGTACTTAAAATTATGAAAATGTACTTATAATTAATGAAATTATCTATATTTAAAGTACAAAAAGTACTTATTTTAATGATTAAGGGCGTCTTTGGCGTAATTCTTTAATTTTAAGACTGCTGAAATTATCTGTACTTCATATTTTATTAATTAATCCGCGGTGAAAATGGAGGATATAGGTCCATGTTGTGATTTGAATTTGACTTCTAGGCGTTGTAGATCATAAGTTTTTCAACCAAAATGCCTAGAATTCAGAAATGTACTATGTTTCACTTGCAAGAATGGTGTAATATAGGCTCATAATATTTATCGGTGCATTTGTTGGCAAACAATGGTGAAGTTCTTTGATGTTTCCCTAGCGGGATTGATTTTGTATTGATGATATATTATGATTTTCTCACTGTGGAGTTCATCTGAAGATCAAATAATTCCTTCTAGGTGAAAGAAGGTATTTGGAATAGCCAAGTGAAATAGAAAACATTAGCGTTGATTTGGACTGCAGTCCACTTATTGATACTTCTACGTATACGAAAATTATTACAAATTTGCATAAAGGAATTACTTTCTAGTAAGAGCCATTTCAAGTCAATCTCCTGTAGCCGTAGTTATTTTTCCCCTCGATCATTCACAGTTGTTTTTATTATAATTTAATTATACAATCATCCCGCCCGTCTTTAGTCTCTCTTTCCTGGTTATAAACATAAATATAAATATATGCATAAAACATACCAAATTTTCTTATAAGCTTTGTACATCGGCAACTTTTCATCCCTTAACACAAATGAAGCCACTCTAATACATATCTAATTTAAGTTCAATAAAACTATTTCAATTTGAATTAAAACTATTGAATATTTCGTATTCTAACAAAAAACATCTTAGGTTTTTAGTGTCTATTTCACATATTAGAGTTATGTAAAATTCACATAACATTTTTTTGGCGTATCACATCACTATGATATTTCTAGTTAAAACTAAGTCCTTTGTCAGTGGAGGTCTCTATTAGGATAGACAGAAAACATAACAAATCGCGAACGTTCATTTTATTTAGATATGATACCAATTAGAAGAGATCAGTTTGATGGCATATGTCTCCGCCATCAACGAACATTTTTTTTCTATGCCATACAATGCCATTCATAGTTATATATCCAAAGCTCAATGTTATCTCGAAATGAAATGGAATTCTAGGAAAAAGTCGCACCAAAACAAAGGCTGAAAGGCGAACTTCAATTTCAATATGTCAAGAGATGTGTCCATTAGAGCTGAATGGAGCAATGTTTTGTTGGTAACAATTCAATCACTAAAAAATAAAGTTACATACTCGTATAACTATGCAATGTTTTTCATCTGAACTGAATTTCCCAAAAACAGCATGAAATAAAAACTTTTACAAATACAGAGATTTCAAAACAACATTCCAAGTGAACATTTTATTCTATGATAACTTGATTTATTTTCGTCATTCAACAGAACATAGGGCCATCAGACAGACGACATCAATTTCTTGCGTTGTCATTTGTCCAAAGTTCCCTCGTTGTAACCCAGAGAAAATCCTAGTAGATTTTTGCTATTTTTTGTTGAAGCCAAATACGAGTACTCCATCACTCACACACGCAAAGACTTATGTATATTCTATGCAATATTGAGTCCATGGGCCATACACACACATACAAATTGCTAAGAGGATTTGGCTTTTTAGATACTGTCTCGTTTTATTGGACATTTTTGTCCTAGACTTGCTTTGCTTTCCTTTCGAAAGTGAAATGGGTACAATAAAGCATTGACTGACCTTCATAAATGTTATCAAATTTGGCTACATGAGATGGATTACATATTACCAAATTGAACTGTCGTATTTAGTTGAAAGCTTTAACGTGATCGGCTTTCGAAGAAATGGCTCTACAAATTGTTTTCAAGGGGCTGAAAGGGAAGCTTAAAATGATTAAAAAAAATAAAGTGTACATTTAAAGTGGGAATACAAAATCTCTATCTTTCCTTAAAGGAGGCTTTTAGGAAGTCTTTAATATATATGTACATTTTTAGCCGACTTCATTAATATACCCGTATGACTTTTTTTTGAACATTAGTATTTAAAATATGTATGCAGCTACACTCAGACAAAATTTACTTCATGTTTAAGAACCACTCCATCAAGATTGAAGAAAAACAGCAATGATTCGACTCCTATGAAACATACTTCAGAAATTTCAACATATTTAGGAGAACTTTGTACAACAAGGTAATTTTTTTACATTAATTTTTGAAGACAGACATATCAGTGAATATGATAATGGATTGCGCTGTGATGAACTCCGTAATTACGGCAGACACCACACTGTGGTACAGGTATTATGACTTTGTGGATTTGTTTGTAACGTCTAAAAAAGTATATCCGAAGTTTATTATACCGATCGGCATGGAATTACTTTTTAAGTCGATTTAACCATGCCCGTTTTTGTCAATATGTCCTTGTTTTGTTGTATTCCAAGTGCAGGTCCCACATATGAAGCCATCTTTATGAAAATTGGTAATGGGGTATATCGGTTGAAAATGGGGTATATCGGTCCATGTTTTGATATAGCCCCCATATAAAGGTTCACACCGATGGCACTTCTTGATACTCTAGAGATTTTTCAATCGATCGGTCTGAAATTTTAGAATTTACACTTTATTTTGAACCTATTCGTCCCTAGTGAGATTTAGGTTCAGATTTTGATGAAGCTCCAATATATATATTTCGTCCGATTTGGCCCCTTAGCCATTACTGGTTTATTGCTAAAATCGAATTCCAACAAGCTATTTTTCTAGATGTATATCCCGATTTTGCATATAACTGCTATAGTATACTTAAGCTGAATAAAGTTTCTTGGATAAAGAACGATAGTTGGAAAATTTTAAGAAAATTTGTTTAGGTGATATGCCCTATATACTTACCAATATCCCGATTTTCATTTAATTTTATCCACATTTTTGAATAGGTCTTCATAAAATTTAGAAGATAACTTTTTTTAACCAGGAGAGGAAGATGGCAAATTTGAAGAAAATCCGTTCAGATTTATATATGGCTTCGGTATATATTTATATCTCGATTTTGAATCTGAGTGTTATAGAATAAAAAACTATGACATATCTTTATCATTTAGTTGACTCCGACCGACTTTAGCCCTTCTGGGTTTCTATTGAACTAGCTGAAATTTTAGAATTTATACTTCGTGTTTGGCCTTAGCGTTCCTGGTGAAAAAGTGTACCTCGGACCATGTTTTGGTATAGCCCCCATATAAAGGTCCCCGCCGATGTCACTTCTTGTCGCTCTAGAGAAAATATTTTTTAATTGATCTGAGTGAAATTTAAGAATTTGTACTTTATATTGCACTTAACGACAATGGGGAACATGTTTTGATATTGCCCCCGTATAAAGGTCCTTTCGATTAGACTTCTTGGCGTTCTAGGGTAGGCATTTTTATACCCTACACCACACTGTGGTACAGGGTATTATAAGTTTGTTTCACGGCAGATGTTTGTAACACCTGAAAATAACACAGCTAGACCCACCTTAAAGTATACCGATCGACTCAGAATCACTAGCTGAGTCGATTTAAGCATGCCCGACCGTCCGTCCGTCCGTCTGTCCATGTAAAGTTGTTCGTCGACTACAGGTCGCAAATTCACTCCGATCGTTCTGAAATTTTGCAGTTTAGAGTATTTCGCGGCTGTTAAGATCGCTATTGAATTTAGTTGAAATCGGTTCACATTTAGATATAGCTCCCATATATATGTTTCGTCCGATTTGGCCCTTTAGTCCTATAGAAGCTGTATTTTACATCCGATCGTTTTGAAATTTAGAATCGTAGAGTTTCTTGATCCATGAACCAACATTGCCGAATTTGAAGAAAATCGGTTAAGATTCAGCTATAGCTCCCATATATATGTTTCGTCCGATTTTGCTCTTTAGTCCAGAAGAAGCTGTATTTTACGTCCAATCATTTTGAAATTTAGAATGGTAGAGTTTCTTGATCCATGAACCTACACTACCGAATTTGAAGAAAATCGGTTAGGATTTAGCTATAGCTCCCATATATATGTTTCGTCCGATTTGGCCCGTTAGTCCTATAAAAGCTGTATTTTACATCCAATCGTTTTGAAATTTAGAATGGTAGAGTTTCTTGATCCATGGACCAACACTACTGAATTTGAAGAAAATCGGTTAAGATTTAGCTATAGCTCTCATATATATGTTTCGCCCGATTTAGCCCTTTAGTTCTACAGAAGCTATATTTTACATCCAATCGTTTTGAAATTTAGAATGGTAGAGTTTCTTGATTCATGAACCAACATTGCCGAATTTGAAGAAAATCGGTAAAGATTTAGCTATAGCTCCCATATATATGTTTCATCCGATTTGGCTCTTTAGATCCAATCGTTGTTATACCCTACACCACACTGTGGTACAGGGTATTATTTAAGTATAAAATGTCCCAAAACTAAATTTATGTAAACAATTTATACATGAATTACAAAATTTATATAGTTAGTTATTCAATATTACGATAGTGGTGTAGGGTATTATATAGTTGGCACCGCCCGACTTTAGCCTTTCCTTACTGGTTTAACTTATCACGCGGAAATTTAAGCTTTTGTACTTCATATTGCATTAAATCGTCTGTAGTGAAAATGGCGTAGATCGGTTCATGTTTTGATAAATACAGGGTTTTCCAACAAGAGGTGTTATTTTGAATTACCCGGTATTTCGGTAGCTGTCACTTTTGAAGCTTTTATTCTTTGACATTTGACAAGTAGAAACTACGCCATTACTAAAAATGGAAAATCATCTTGACTGATGAGGCCCATTTCCACCTCGCTGGCTACGTCAACAAGACAAAATTGTCGCATCTGGGGCTCGGAAAACCCAAGAGTTATAGTTGAGAAGCCTCTCCATCCTCAACGTGTGACTTTTTGGTGCGGTTTATGGTCGGCGGGGTCATTGGACCTTACTTTTTCGAAACAACGTTTCAAAAAGCGATCTTCGAAATGAGTGATTAATATATATAGGTATGGAATATAGGTCGAAATCTTATTGCAACGATGACTTTTTTGGGCCGAAATCCTAGGTTTCTTGTTTGTAATATCTTGTTCTTCGCAAAATATTTTAACAGACAAAAAAATCGTACTAAAATGGAGAGCACAATTTTCGAGTATGTCCATCAATTCCTTTTTCTTATTTTCAGTCGGATGAACGGCTTTAGATAAATCTTTATTTTAAGCAGTTAATTGAATAAAATACATGCACCGAAACTTGAAAATCTTACGTTTTTATAGTCATCAACAACTGAAATGCAGATGTTATAGTTTTCTGTTCAGACCAGGTGGAATGGATTTATTCCAAAGCCACCATAAAGGCTACTTGTAGGTGAAGATATATTTCAACAGACTCATGTTGTTCTACCCATAGTGTTCGCAATTTTGCTTTTTTCATAACGGAAATTTCTGTTAATAGAAATTGCTTCTTGGAGAGCTATTTGCTTTTTAGGATATTGAAAAAAAGTGATATATGTACATATGGTTTGGATAGTGCGAGACAATTTGTAACTGAGACTACTTAAGCTATGTGCAGACGATTGTCAGATCGGACAACGTTATCAACTCTGTTAAAGTGCAGCAAATGTACTTACAATGGCAGAGAGTTCTGCAAATGTGGTTGCATGAAAACCTTACAATTTCATATATTTACAATATATTTTGTAAATATTTATATGCAGGATTGCCAATAAAAATATTTTATAGACAGTGCTGCCAATAAAATGTTTCTCTGACAATGGCGCCATTGTCAGATGCATAGATATAAACTAAGCAATTAATACAAGAAGATTTGAGGAAATTTAGAATAACTTCACACAAACCTTTTCCATCGAACTGATTTGTTGGGACGAAACTCTACAAATCTTCGCAAATTTTATATCGCCTATCGTTTTCATTAAGGTACCGGATACACATTAGGCGTGTTTTCGTTACACCATAAGTGCTTAATTTGTATGGGGAGCTAAGCACTTTTAAGAACTATTAGTTCCCGATGAAGATTGGTGCTTGTGTTCATGTCTTAATCGAGTATGATGTTGCCAGATTGGGCACCCTATATCTAGCAATATGGCATCCCATTTTTGGAGAGATTTTATCAATTATTGTGAATTAACGGGAAGAAGAAGAACAAAAATGGGAAATTATTTTAATATTTGCAAAAGGGTGTAAACAATTGAACATAGAATAGTAAATATATGTTTTATAAATACTTTTCACGAATTTGTTGTCTGTTTCGCACTGTTCTTTCTTCGCAACTCATGACACCATTGCTACCAGATAGTGAAAATCCGCCACTTATTGCTTATGTGCCAGTTAGTGGAAGTCAGTTGTTTTCGTTGCAAAGTGCTAAACTAAAAGTGCTAGCTTGTAACGAAAACATGCCTATTAAAACTTGGTCAACCCCTGAAATATCAGCTATTTCGTCCGCTATGATGGTGAAAGCTTTGGAATTATTGATTTTCTCAATAAGATGTTGGCGTATAAGAGTGTAAAGCTATGTACACATGATTGTCAGATCGGACAACGTTTTCAAACTTGCTAGAGTGCTGCAAATGTGCGGACAACGTTGCAAGACAAAAATTGTGTGTTCACACGGTTGTAAGTTCACAGGGTTGCATTTTTCCGCCATTTTCCTGACAATATTGTTAGATCTCACAATCGTGTGTACATAGCTTGACAAATACTATTGATTTAATTTTGAACACGATATAAGCATATATGTACATTGCATTTCGTGGTGAATTTGTCAAGTGACTATTCAAATTTGAATCCGTAATCGCCCGATACCTTAGCAAGGCTCTAAAATTGCCAGCATTTTGAATAGTTTCATTTGAATTGATTCTGCCTGTATCACAACATCCACTTAGTGCTAAGCCTTGTCGACTGTGTGAACTATTGCTTCCAAATGCTTTCTATTTGCGTTTACGAACTGCTTTTCATGAATTTTTTAATTATTTATCGATGGACACTGTGCTTGCTTCTACTTAGATCTCATTTCAACTTTCCATACACTGTTTATACGGAATGATATCGAGTGTTGAGTAGTGGCGAAATACTTCAAGCTCTTTTTTCTAATTAGTAAATGGTCTTGATACCAGTCAAATTGTCCTGATAGTATAGTCTTTGACTTACTTTTACTAAATTATATCTGTCATCATATGCTAAAATTTACTAATTTTAAGATATAAACCTTTAAAGTAAACAACGGTTAAATTTTTAGTCTTTGATTTACTTTTATGAACAAGAAACACATTTTAACCGTTAAAACTAGTAGCAAAAAAAGTTTAATTCCAAATTATTTTGTGCGGTTTGAATCCCAAAACCCCCCACCTTGCGCACGGGCCAGCCACGAGGCGAGATAATGCGCTCACCAAAAGTTTCCTTCAATAAATTGATTATATAGTTGGCTGTACGGCATGTAGCGCCGTCTTATTGGAATCATTGGTCGTCCGATCGTATATTACAATCAAACCGGACCAGTATGTTTATAGTTCCTAGACATATACATATGTACATACCTACAATTGTATGTACAGAAACAGAAAAACGTCAAATATTGCCAGACCAATCTTAGTATTTCGTCCATAACTTTTGCAAATATTGAGTCTGTTCTAGATTAGTGAGAGTGCGGCGAATATTCTGCAAAAATTTTAACAATGTAAAACAAAGAAAACTTTCCAGAAATCGGTTCAGCCGTTCGAGAGCAAGTAAAAATTTTGTAAAACCCAAAAACTCATTTTTTTTTGAAAAATTATAGCGAGATTAATTTTACCTATTTGTAACTGCTTATAAACATTTTAGCCAAAAATAAACTACATAGGTCGATATTAAATATTTTGACCGACAAGCATATACGATACGAGTATGTATATCATAATGGAATGTTTTCGTCGCAGGACATAGAAGATTCTATACAGACGGTTTCAACTAAACCTTTTAGTCAGGAACTGCACACATTCCAGTCTGATGTTACCCTGGCTTAACTCCAAACGAACCAACTCTCTGACGGGTGAATATCTTATTGAACGAATTGACTTTTTTAGAAGGTGCGATGACGAGAGGAGGTGAAATTAAAATTGTTTGTGGTTGTACCCGCTCTCTCTAGAATTATTCAAACCACACTAGGCTGACTTTATAACCCATCTTCTAATGTTAAAACCCATCAACTTTTGGGCTATCTAAGGCAATCAAGTTGGTTAGATGGTAGGGGCTAGGTAAAGCGTAAAACAATCTTGTTCTTGGCTACCTCCCTGTGGTAGTACCATTTGTTTAAAGTGATTTCGCTTTTCTTATGTTCAACTGTTAAAACAAATAAATTTTTTACAAAAAAATAAAAATCGCACCATGCCGTTATCAAAGCAATATAAGAAGCATGTGTTATCTATTTATTCCTAACTTCTAAGAAAAAAATCAATGTCAGTTGATAGTCTGCGTTCAATAAACAACCATGTTTTAAATAGTGTTCAATTATTAAATTATAATGGAAGCATCTGTAATGTCAGTTGAGATTTAAAGAACATATATATGGGAGCCTTATCCAAATCTTAACTTTTTTATTTTAAATTCGGCTGGAACGTTCCTAGGGGCAATACAAGTACTTTAATCAATATAACGTTTTTTACAACGGGGTGCGGCTCGGCCCTCTTTCCCCAAAAAACAATTTATTTCTGTTCAAATGACTTACATACCAAGTTGCGTATTTCTAGCTCTTATAATTCAGGATATAACGCTGAAAACGACGTTCTTAAACGACCTTCCTTTAGTCCTTGTATGGGGAAAATCTTTAATCCTTGACCGATTTTGAATAATTGGAATATCAACCATCGCACAGTGGCGCCATTTGAGTTTTTTCGTTGCAAAAATCATATCTTTTGAACCGAATAAGATAACTGAACAGTTTAAACAGCATATGATAGATAACTGTTCAGCCTATGAAATGAGTGTTTGGAAAGGGTGCTACGCTTTGTAGGGGCCTACTTATGGGTTATCAAAGTTAAAATTTGTAGAAAAATCAATTTTATGGTAACTAAAAAAATTATTTTTACATTTTTAGATTGTTTTTATTTTTTTTCTTTAGGGTTTTATGTTTTAAATTATTACCCAACAAATTAAAAAAATTACTTCTTTTTTAAATTTATTTTTTCAATTTTCTGTAAAATATTCATCACAATTCGTAGGAGAAGGTATATCTAAAAGAATAATCATTTCTAAACGATAATTATTTTCTAACTCTATTCGTGACTTCACATGATGATCCATCGCAGCCCCATTTGCTGATCAATGTCAGTTTCTCAGGAAGAATTTTCACCTCATTTTCAGGAAGACTCTCCAACAACCGTTTTGCTGTATGGCCCATGGGATCCTGCAGATTGGCTTTCACAGAGACTTCCGTAAACTCCGTATGCAGTGGTCGTGAATTTATTTTGGCTTGCGTAATATGCTTGTATTCTGGTAAAACGTCGGCCCCGTGTCGCATCAAGGATGCCCGTAGTATCTCATATTTTTATTTGGAAAGTTGTAAGTCCATAAACAAGGCCTAGGCTTCTTCGGAACCATACTTTTTAATGTTTGCGTTTGTGGGCGTGGGAATGCTTTCCTTAATCCTTTTTAGTCGCAGTGGGCTTGCATCAGCAACAGATTTTGTAATCTGCGACCTCACTCTTTCACTATCCTTTGTATATTTAATAGACAGCGCCTCCGATAAATGCTTCGTGGCCTGACAAATGTGTTACGAATGTGACTATAGAAACATGTGTATGACGAAGGGTTAATGATTTGATTTTTGCCAATCAAGAACCACGTCTTTTTTACCTTTTTCACTTCTAGAAGCAAAAGGGGCGCCTAGAGGCAAATAAAACCTTTGGGATTATGTAAAGGAATAATCAAAGAACATATTTTGAAAATATGGCAAATATAGAAAAATATAGATTTTTTTTATTTTCCGTCAAAGTTGAAAAATAGTGAAAAAACGGATAGTTTTTAAATAGTGTTTTACCAGGAGAAACACAAAGAAAACAGTTAATTTTTTTTATCATTATACATTTAATAAATACATCAATAAATACAAACAAAAAATAAGGCGATTCGTTACCTATTTTTCGTGATATTACACCTGAAATCGCAACAAATTGACAAAAAATTGTGTGTTTTTTTGAAAACCGAAAGTCGGTCAACTTTGCACGGTTATATCTTCTAAACTAAAAATGTGATATTATCAAGAGTAGCATATTTGAAATCGTTGAAAAGTTTCCTATAACATGGGTTTATTCAAAACTTCGTCGGCGCACATGAAAATTTTGATTTTTGCAACCTCGTTTGCTCTACGGGCGCCACTGTGCGTCGCAGGACAATAAAATATGTTTCTGCGAAATTGCAGCCACCTTGTCAGCAATCTGACCTGTTGTCTGCTTTCCACAGACATACGGCCTAAATCGTCTTAGAATTTGAAGTCGATTGACAGAAAAAAATCGTGTATAAGTGTATCACTTAGAGATTATACTAAATTTGAGGAAAATCGTTTCGGATTTTGGTATAGTCCTCATAAATATATTACCTCCGATTTGACAGAAGCTTTATTTTATATTCGATCAGTACGAAATTCGGCAGAAAGAGATTTCTTAATACATTAATGAACATTACCAAATTTAGGGGAATCGGTTCAGATTTAGATATATCCGGGAGAGTATCCTAGTTAGAATCACATATCCCAAATATATATGTTACACCCGATTTTACATATAAGCGCTGTAGAAACTGTACTTTATATCAGATCAGGACGACGGTAGAAAGAGGTTTCTTTTTACATGAGTAAACACTGTAAAATTCGGGGGAAATCGGTTCAGATTTAGATATAGCCCCCATATATGTGTTAACGAAACTGTATTTTATATCCAATCAGTACGAAATTCGGCAGAAATAGGTTTAATAGTACATGAGTGAACAGTGTCAAATTCGGGGCAAAATCGGTTCAGATTTAAATATAGCCACCATATATACTATGTTCCCCCGATTTTGTATTAAAGCACTATAGAGCTTGTACTTTACTTTTGATAATTAAAAAATTTAGCAGAAAGAAATTTCTTAATGAAGGAACGTACACTGCTTAATTTGGGAATAATCGGTTCAGATTTAGATATAGCCACATATGTTCCTGCCTATTTAGTATTAATTAGATTCGTTGCTGATCAGTCGTAGTGAACGGACGTGTTTAGCACAGAGTGGATAGTTAAAATCTATTATGCAGTACCTATTACTCAATCGCAAAACAAAAAATCTGTACAAAGTCTGGAAGGCCTACATCGTAGTACCTATTACGGGCTAATGCAGACAAAAAATTGATAAATTCGTTGACGGGGATGCCGTCCGTTGGTCTTGGCCAAAGCCGACCACACCAAACATGCTGAAAATTTCCCCCAGTACTCACAACAGGTGGTACGGTGAGGGGAAAACATCATGTCCGACCGTCAAAACGGAAGCACAATGAGCACCGGATAGCGCTCAGAGTTTTGACGAAATTGGAGGCTGTTGAGGTTTCGGCTCTTACCGAAAAACAAAAAGAGTCACTTATCTGGGCTAAAGGCGTCATAGATGCTTTTAAGGTCAATCAGCCGGCTGAAAGAGCCACAAATTCAGCTGTGTTAACGGCTAATAAAGTAAAACGAATCAGATCACCTGATGAACCCCTGCCTTCGAAAAAGGCAAGAGGCCCTAATGTCACCATCAACAGGACACTCACCAAGCCCTTCAATGAAGTGGCGAAGGAGAGACTAGTGACGGCCGTTATAGACAGAAGTAGTGAGGTTGGATCTATCCTCAAGGACAAATGGAGCCATGTGCAATCAGCCATTATGGCTCATTACCTCAATGTCCGTAGAGAAATGCCGGGAACACCACCAATCTGCAACGATGCAGGATGGCATCAGGGGAGAGTAAAGCTCTTATATTTCGGTGATGCCAGATCAGTAGACCTGTATAAGGCTGATCTAAGTCGAGCGGGTGAGGTGTGGCCGGGTGCCCAGCTGGATGTTGTGGAAAAAAACAACATAACTAGTCATCCTAGAGCCATCACCTGGGTTACAGAAGAGCCCTCCATCTCGAATGACATATTAGAGATAATAAAAGATTTCAATCCTGGTCTGCAGACCCATAAATGGAGAATTAACAAGGTGGGTGAGGCGGATGGTAAAAGGCGAAAGGACAATTTGATCCTTAACGCTGAATCCACCTCCCATATACAAAGTGCAAGTGCAACCCTGCAATATGATTTCGAGACTATAGTCTTGAAGGTACACAAGCAGGATATAGCTCCCACTGCGGAAGGCGAGTGTCGACCGTGGTTGATACAAGGCTTTCTGGAAGTGCGGAGGTCCACACGACCATTATTTCTGGTGACTCTAACTCTAACAGAAGATCTGTAACGTCATTCTCTGAGGATGAAAACACTACTTCTGATACTGAGGGGCTGAGGGGAGTCTCCGGACTCTTTGACGCATCTGGCGGGGACACGCTTCTCGATGATACGGACGAAGAGTTCGATAACACCCTTGTCGGGGTGGATGTTAATCTGTCAATTACCAATGATGTTAAGAATTTTACAGATTAACCTCCATCACGCTAAAACAGCCTCAGCGGCTCTATTGCTGCGCCTGTCCACAGGTGCAGTAGACATCGTTCTGATACAGGAGCCCTACACAGTGGGAGGAAGGGTGTGCGGTATCAGGACACCCAACTTTAAACTGATTGTGGCCAACTGTGAAGGCACGGCTATGAAAAAGACCGGTAACAAGCTATTCAACAAGGCTTAATCTACTGGGGTCGCTAATGTTTGGGATGCCTATAAGGAGCAACTTAAGATCTATAAGAAGGAGCTTAGAAAGGCGCAAAGACGCTCTTGGTATACATTCTGTGGCGAAGTGAAAAAGTTCTCCGACGCCGCAAGGCTGAGGAAAATACTATCAGCTTCACCCTGTACAGTGGGTTACTTGCAGGATGAGGCAAATAATTGGACCAAAAACAGCGAGCAGTCGCTTAATGTACTGCTCGACACACATTTCCCGGGGAACTCTCTAACAGAACCAGAGGATCAGCAGGACCAACAAGAGTGCGAGTGGACGCTAGCTGGTTGACTGAGAGATCCAGAATAAGCTGGGCTATTAATAGCTTTGAGCCCTTCAAGCCACCTGGACCAGACGGCATCACTCCAGCAGAAATGCAGAAAATGTTGAAGTAGGCTGTATCAGGCTTTCATACATCCCGAATCGATGGAGGGAAACCAAAGTGGTATTCATACCAAAAGCGGCGAAGATATCACACACTAGGCCAAAAGACTTCAGACCTATTAGCCTATCATCCTTCATATTGAAAGGTCTGGAAAGACTTTTAGATTATTTCATTAAGGAAAACCTGGATACAAAACTCCTGTCGATGAACCAACATGCTTACAATAAGGGGAAGTCTACAGAATCAGCCCTGCACACACTTGTGAGCACTATCGAATCGTCCCTGCATTTCAAGGAATTCACCATGGTGGCATTTCTTGACATAGAAGGGGATTTTAACAACATTCACTCAGATGCAGTAATTGCGGCACTGTCACATCTAAAAGTTAACTCTAGTTTGATTAGACTAATTCAAAGTCTGGTCAACAGAAGACGCATAACATCATGTCTTGGGTTCACAACTCTAACAAGGTTTGTAAACAGAGGGACCCCACATGGAGGAGTACTGTCTCCACTAATTTGGAACCTAGCGGTGAATGAAATCCTGCTAGATCTAAAACGTTGTGGCTGCAAGGTAGTGGCATATGCGGACGACGTTGCAATCGCAGTGAGTGGCAAATTCGAAAACGTCCTTCGCGAAATTCTGCAGGTGGCTCTGAACAAATTGGCTAGAAGCAGAAGCAGCGGTTTGGGCGTAAACTCAAACAAGACAGAATTGGTTTTCTTCAACGTCGCCTTATATTCCTGCAAAAAGGCTGTAGGGTCGCGGTGGGGCCTCTCTCCTAAATCGTCCACTGGATATATATAGCAGTAGTTCGTCCTATACTGTTATACGGCATTGTGGTATGGTGGACGGCAAATGACAAACCAACCAACTAACATAGGTTCAGAGAACAGCCTTTTGGGCGTAAACCCAAACAAGACAGATTTGGTTTTCTTTACTAGGATGAATAAAGTCCAACATGTGGACCCTCCACCTCGGATAAATGGAACAGATCTAGTCTTTTCTGAAAGTGCAAAATTTTTAGGAATAATTCTAGATAGAAAACTGTTATTTAGACTTAATGTATTGGAACGTGTAAGGAAGGCCAACGTCGCCTTATATTCCTGCAAAAAGGCTGTAGGGTCGCGGTGGGGCCTCTCTCCTAAAATCGTCCACTGGATATATATAGCAGTAGTTCGTCCTATACTGTTATACGGCATTGTGGTATGGTGGACGGCAACTGACAAACTAACCATCACCAACCTACTAACATTGGTTCAGAGAACAGCCTGCCTGAGCATAAGCGGAGCCTTAAGGACTACAGCGACCGAGTCTCTACAAGCCCTACTCCATATACTGCCGATTAATATTGTGGCGAGAGAAGTTGCAACCAAAGCGGCAATAAGATTAAATTGCCTATCAATGTGGAGGTACAAAAACTACGGTCACATGAGGATATCAAAGTGTAGTGCTATGGTAACCGACCGAGTGGACTATATACCAACGGTGTACACCTTCGAGAATAATTACATCACTATGATTCCTGCCAGAGATGAATGGGTTGGAAGAATACCAGGTAATAGAAACCATCTCCACTTTTACACGGATGGTTCGAAGCTTGATGAAAAGGTTGGCTTCGGAGTACACTGTGCAGAGCTTAGATTGGATGTAGCTGACAGACTACCAGATACCTGCAGTGTCTATCAAGCCGAAATAATGGCAATATGGGAAGTAGCCAAGTGGCTGAGTCGCAACATAGTAACCAACACTGGCGTTGTAATTTTCTCGGACAGCCAGGCTGCCATCAATTCTCTGGAGGCAACATCCCTAAATTCACAAACAGCCCTCGACTGCCGCAGATCTCTTAACGAGATGGCTGAGCAGTTTAATATACACCTCATATGGGTGCCTGGGCATAGGGATATCCCGGGGAACTGCAAAGCCGATGAACTTGCTAGGAAAGGGACGACATTACAAATTCTCGAAGAATTTGCATATATTGGTGCGCCACTATCCACGTGCAAGCTTTGGCTTAGGCAAGAGGCAATCAGGCAGTCCAACGAAAGATGGACAGAAATCGGCACCTGCAGAGTAGCTAGACAAATCTGGCCAAGGTAAGACCTGAGAAGATCAAAATATCTCCTAGCACTAGAGAGGCAAAGATTGTCTACGTTAGTATCAGTTCTTTCATCGTAAAGACTGATCGGTCATGAATAAAATGAGACCATTCCGAAGGATATTCGCGAATTTGACATGAGCTGTTTTAGGAAATCTGGGTAACCTAAACATTTTCCACCGATTGGCTGCAAGTGATTATATGTAGTTAAAATACCTAAAAAAAGAAACACTAAGCGACTGCATATATGGCCTTAAGAATAATGTCGACAAAACCAAATCGCTCAATATAAATGTAGCGCACACAGAACAACTTACTTTGTATGGCCAGAACATCGTAGCAGTCACATATTTCACTTACCTAGGAAGCCAAATTACACCAGACGCAGGTACACGTGCTGATATACCTCACAGGATTAAGAAGGCCAAAACCGTCATTGCTGCTCTATATAAGATTTGGAGATCTAATCAAATCAACGCCAAAACAAAAAGACAACTCTTCAAAGGCAACGTTCTCTCTGTGTTGGTATATATACGCGAAACATGGCTCACGTCTATTGAAATCAACAACAAGCTGCAAACGTTTATCAACAGATCCCTGCGTTATATTCTCCACATTTGTTGGCCACAAAACTACCTCAAGAAGAAGCGGACAACGAGGTAGCTGGAGACGCAGTCTTGAAGAAGAGATAAACTCACATCCAGGAAATTTATCATGGAATAAAATAAAACCTTTAAGTTCAAATGATTGGAATAATTTTGTATTGGCACTATGAGCCCACGATTTTGCGTAAAAGCAATAAATAATAATTCCAAAGGAAATCTATGCATAATTTAAAATTTTGTGGCTTAACAAAGTGATGGTACTCCTTTTACGGTTTAACAGACAGAAATTTCCTTACTTATTAATTAATTAAAGTAGTGGACATAGTAATCCTAAATTGGAGCACTTGAATCTGGTTTATAAGCTAAAATTTGGCTGGATGACTGCATGGTTTCTAAAATTTCTTTAGATGATTAAAAGGCACGATATGCTACTATCATCAAGATTGTTTAAATGTAAATGATTTTAGTCCAAACTACTGCTGACAAACCACGAAGATAAAGGATACTCAAAATTCCGCGGGTTATCTATTGCTTTTAACACTTACATATTTCTTTAATTGTTCTCAAGCGATGTAGCGGGTACTTGCTAGCAATTCAATACAAATACATTTACACTACAGTTTGTATTTTTTTCCAGTTTTATAGTTTTGCATCTAGTGCCAGGCCCATTAAACCGCCCTCATACGAGATGGTACAACAACCTAAAAACAACATAGATTTCTGGCTAATGTCGTTATTGCTCCAATTGGTTTTATGTGTTTTTAATCCAAAGGCTCTTTATAATTTCTGCACATTTGCCACAAAAATATAGGTCATCAACATTTCGAAGAGGTGGTGGGGTGGACAGCAAAACAACGGTGCCAAACCATTGGCAAATTGACAGATTTTTCGTTGAAAAAAACAATGTTTTGTGAAAAATAAAAATAACTGTGTCTATGGAAGGACACGTTCGAAAATGGTTTGGTCGCTTGGTCTGTCATACATCTCTGAGGTTTTTCAATGGGGATTATGTTGTCTGCCACAAATAATGTGTCAAATATGTTTAAATTTGTATAAATAAATACATACACACATACATATTTGTTATTTTGTGGGGGACATATACATGCATACATACATCTTTATGTGTATAAACTATTTTTGGTACCATCCAAAAGCAAATATTTATAGAATCTGTTGTGATATATTCCTCTGCAAATACGATGTGTATTAATGTGTTTATATCCCGAAAATACACTCACACTTGCATAGATTCTTATGTATGTATGTATCCCTACCGGACAAAAACAAATTTCCATATTCCTTGCACAAATTGGAAATATGATATGGACCGTAACATCCGCCTCCTGCCGCCAACAAAAAAGGAAGAAAACAACTACCGCTGATGGTGGGTGGCTGTGTTGGTTGGCGGTTGGTTTGTGGACACCACTAAGTTTGATACGATGTTCTGTGCGATCCTGTGCGGCATAAATACTTCTGGTCAGTTACAGATAACAAATAGGAAAAATAAATAAATTGTCATAAATAATAATTTGTTGTTGTCGTCGTTTTTTCGGAATTTGTTGCTATCTTTGTTAGCGTTGTTTTTGCTACTCCTGAATGGATGGTTGTTGGGTCGCTGCTTTGGATGGCTGGTCGAAAAGTTGTTGTTAGTTGTTTGGACGGTTTGGTTGGTTTTGAATGTTCGGTGGGTCTGTCGTTCGGATTGCCGCCGTCACCATTGTCGCCAGCGCCTCTGTCGTTTTGTTGTTTACTTTGTCATAATAAATCTTGACTAAAGGCAGACATTTGCATTTTTCTCTCTAAATCATATGTTTTTATGAGCTGTTGTGTGTCACTATTATTCGTGGAATGATTGCGCTGTTGCGGCAAGAAGCTATTGCCCATGATGATGTTGGTATGGGATGGGAACCACTCGCAATTTGGAAGTTTTTGTCCATTTCTAATTTCATGCTTAATGCCACGTTAAGGAAGGCTATTATTCTGCAGCTTTCCCGCCAATGTGGCCGGCATTTATGTAGTGGATAAAGTCATACATAAATAATGAGCGAAGAAAAATTAATCAGGCTCCGCCTGAATTTAGCCATTCTTTACTGATTAAATATAAACTTATATGTCCACAAATAAGATGCTATGTTTTGGCTCCGATTTTATTAAATTACTAGACTAGTATAGGGAAATATGTCAAAAAAAATATTTCTGATGCAGATATCTCGGAAACAATGAAACAAGTAAGAAAGTACAAGTAAGTGAGTATAACATTCAGCCCCAAAAAATATTCGTAATTTTTGTGTTTTTTTTTTGTAATTATTAACAATTTAAATTGCGTTTAATGAATATAAAGTATGCACTGGTATTAAAGTTATAAAAGGTACCAAAAGGGGCGTGCAAATGACGCCCATTTTTCTTGAGGTTATAGCGACTAATAAACTAATACTTTGTGAAGAATTTCAGAAGACTCGAATAAATAGTATAGAAGTTATTAAAGACTCAATATTTTAGTAAATGTTATCCCTTCGTTGGGGAGGTACTACAAGGAGTAGACCAGAAAAAAATAATAGCGAATACAAATTATCGTGCGTACTAGCCCACAGACAGACATACAGACTCACAGACAGACAGACGGACGGACGGACATTGCTCAAATGACTTAAAATGATCCAAAATGAATTTACGGCGAACATACTTTGGGTCTCAGGTCACTGCTTCGATGTGTTACACTCGTAGCAAATGATATATACCCTCCTCTCAAGGTGGGGGGATAAAAAACCGACGTCGGATTTTTTGCGCTGACCTACAATTTTGCCCTGTCCAATTCGAATTCTACCCGGCAGATGTTGGACCCGATCTCGAAGGATTATGATGTTCTAAATCCGAATATAAAATAAACAATGCAATATATAAGTATGTTCGCGTTTTTGAGATACTGTATTAATTATGTGATAAAAATGCTGATTTCACGCTTTTTTGAATTGAATCAAAATAATCACTTTCCCACAAAAACGAGTATCAAACTAATAAAATGTTTATTTTATAAAGTGTCAAAATGGTACACTATCTCGTACTCGTATATCATATTTTGAAATTATTTTATTTTTCCAATTGTAGCTTTATTAATAATTGGATTTTTCCGACTAGGTTTCCCGGGTGATATCTTTGAGATGACTTAAAATTGTTACTGTTTTGGATACTCTTTATAAGAAAGCTATAATTTTCCAAATCCTGATTTTTTTTTTTTTTGGTAAAAGAGCGTTTGTCGCTTTTATATTTTCAACCAGTAAGGAAAGGCTAAAGTCGGGCGGTGCCGACTATATAATACCCTACAATACTCTCGTAATATTGAAAAACTTTGATATATACATTTTGTAATTCATGTATAAATTGTTTACATAAATTTACTTTTGGGACATTTTATATTTAAATAATACCCTGTACCACAGTGTGGTGTAGGGTATAAAAACGATTGGATCTAAAGAGCCAAATCGGATGAAACATATATATGGGAGCTATAGCTAAATCTTTACCGATTTTCTTCAAATTCGGCAATGTTGGTTGGATGTAAAATACAGCTTTTATAGAACTAAAGGGCCAAATCGGACGAAACATATATATGGGAGCTATAGGTAAATCTTAACCGATTTTCTTCAAATTCGGTAGTGTTGGTTCATGGATCAGGAAACTCTACCATTCTAAATTTCACAACGATTGGATGTAAAATACAGCTTTTATAGAACTAAAGCGCCAAATCGGACGAAACATATATATGGGAGCTATAGCTAAATCTTAACCGATTTTCTTCAAATTCGGTAGTGTTGGATCATGGATCAAGAAACTCTACAATTCTAAATTTCAAAATGATTGGATGTAAAATACAGCTTCTACAGGACTAAAGGGCCAAATCGGAGGAAACATATATATGGGAGCTATATCTAAATCTTAACCGATTTTCTTCAAATTCGGTAGTGTTGGTTCATGGATCAATAAACTCTACCATTCTAAATTTCAAAACGATTGGATGTAAACTACAGATTTTATAGGACTAAATGGCCAAATCGGACGAAACATATATATGGGAGCTATAGCTAAATCTTAACCGATTTTTTCAAATTCGGTAGTGTTGGTTCATGGATCAAGAAACTCTACCATTCTAAATTTCAAAATGATTGGATGAAAAATACAGCTTCTACAGGACTAATTGGCCAAATCGGACGAAACATATATATGGGAGCTATAGCCAAATCTTAACCGATTTTTTTCAAATTCGGCAATGTTGGTTCATGGATCAAGAAACTCTACCATTCTAAATTTCAAAACGATCGGATGTAAAATACAGCTTCTATAGGATTAAAGGGCCAAATCGGACGAAACATATATATGGGAGCTATAGCTAAATCATAACCGATTTTCTTCAAATTCGGCAATGTTGGTTCATGGATCAAGAAACTCTACCATTCTAAATTTCAAAACGATTGGGTGTAAAATACAGCTGCTATAGGACTAAAGGGCCAAATCGGACGAAAGATATATATGGGAGCTATATCTAAATCTGAACCGATTTGAACCAAATTCAATAGCGATCTTAACAGCCGCGAAATACTCTAAACTGCAAAATTTCAGAACGATCGGAGTGAAATTGCGACCTTTAGTCGACGAACAACTTTACATGGACAGACGGACGGACGGACGGACGGACGGACAGGTGTTACAAACATCTGCCGTGAAACAAACTTATAATACCCTGTACCACAGTGTGGTGTAGGGTATAAAAAAGCGTAAAATCTGCATTTTTATCATATAAATAATACTCTATCTCAAAAACGCGAAAATATATTGCTTTTGCGATTTCATATACGGATCTAGAACATCAAAATCCTTCGAGATCGGTTCAGCTATCGGCCAGATATGACTCGATTTTACCAATATGGTAGACCAGTGTAAAAAAAATAAAAAGGCTATGTCGATTTTTTTCGAAATAAGATTTTTTGTAGTTCTGATATATCTGGCTATAGAATGCTACAATTACATTTTGTGTGGTTCTTGTGGTTGTCTTTTTGCGATTTCTAAGGCACTGGTTGTCCTTTTTTCGGAAAGGTTTGTTTAAAATTTTTGTTTCCTGTTCAATATCTACAACTTTGCTTTAGACACACAAAAGATATTCCGTACCATACCGAGAAGAAATATAGGAAAAGTGCAAAAAATCCACCTTGAGCAAAAATAATCGTATGGCCATTAAATTATTAATTGGTCCAACTCGACTAACCGAATGATGCAGAAGTTCTTATTTTTGGTGCTACTTTCACGTCCAATTCTCAGAATTGAGTCCCAAAATCATGTGTTGTACTGTGTAAGTTTGCTATATCCAATACTAAGTATTAAAGACCGGTTAATAAACGTCAGATTTATGCCTCCTTTTTCCAAATTTCCCAATGTGCGAAGAGACCATTTATCTCAAAAAAAAAACCAGTGCAGCAATTTCTTAGATCAAATGTGTTCTACAGAAAACAAAGGATAATTAATTAGTTGACTCGCTCACAATATGTTTTCCCGTAATCTGTTCGTTTTTAACGATAAACTATTCTCAAACATAAGCACAATATTCTTGATTGAATGTCTGAAATTATCAAAACTCATACCGTACTTCCAAACAAAGTTCGTTTCATATCTTTCTAAAAGATTTGCTCACCATTTCCAGAACTCAAGTAAAATCACTTCGCCTTCATATCTTCGTTTTAGTATTCTATTTATAACCAATATTATTATTTATTTCCATCGTCTTAAGTTTATGGGACTAAAATGGAAAAGTGGAAAGTCGTAAAACTGGAATCGTTATCAATTCCCAAAATAGCACGTTAATGATCATAAAATGGAGATGTGGATGCTTCAAAATAACAACAAATGTGCCAATAATTACGATTATTGTACACATGAAACTGTTTGAAAATAATTTCAACTGTCTGCTGAAGGATATTTAAACGTATTAGACTGTTTATTGACAGACATAAATATCTCCCCCACACACATATATATGCTAGCACTCACACATACATATACGCAGATATATTTTGTATACAATAGCAATTGGAACACGGAAAACAGAAACACCCACATGGGTGCACTCAGGAAAATATATATGAAAGCAGATGTATTTAGGTGTGTGGCTTTGTGTGTGTTTGTAAGGACATTCGTATTAATGTTACCATTGCATGGAATGTCAACATAAATCACAGACATTGAACTGAAATGTCTGTGTGCATCTGAAAGCCAACATACATATTTCTCTACAAAAATAAATATATTCGTAAAATACGAGTATATCTCCCTTCAGACTCGGACGTGGAAACGAACTAAATTCAAACATTAATTTTAATGCGTATTTTTCACATATACTGGAATTCAATAATGAATGTTTCGAAAACTTTTATAATAACTTAATACATAAACCTATTAGAAAATCAGGATAAAGGATTTCGTCTAGATGAAACATAGTGTAATAATAACGGGTGGCCCATCTAACGGTTGCTTTTTGAACTACAGCCGCCTTGCATCTACGATTTGACTCCGTTGGACTATTTCTTGTGGGTAGCCGTTAAGGATATGTGCTACGCCAACCATCCAGGGGTGATTCATGACGTGAAACACGAAATTGTAGCCATAGAGTGCCACACAATCGAAAATGTGTTAAAAAATTGGGTCGACACAGAATGGGCTATTCAATAAGGGCAAAATCATTGAAAAATATTTATCCGTCTTTTTTATAACAATTTTAAAACGCAACCTTTTCCAGAGACATCCTTTACAAAAACTCGTAAGAAAGTTTCAACAGATTATAGCGACTAAACATATCCTTACTTTTTGAGAAACTTAATATGGTACGTTCTATGGAAGATTCCAGAACGGTTCATTGCATGTCTGACTAAAAATATGGGAAGAGTAGTCTAAATATTAGAATATACACGCTGAAAAATATAGCTCTTTAGTACATTGTCCCAAATATATCCGACTTGAGACATGCATATGTTTGGGGCACACTTCAAATACATAATATTTGGCACCCACAAATATTACATGTTTTGGAGAATGTTGTGCTGAACAAAAGTATGTTTTCATTAAAATATTTTTTTTATTTGGGACTAAAATTTCCGAAAAAAGATTAATTTGTATTAATTATTTTGGCAATGTTTTAATCTCTAACTTAAAGACAAGTTTCACATCTGATGCCGCTTCTTGACGCTCTGGTGAACAAATTTTTCAATTAATCTAGCTGAAATTTAAGCATTTATGTATACTTTGTATTGCACATAGACGTCTCTACACGCTGAAAAAAAATCGCCTCTGTAGTATATTGTCCCAAACATATTCTGCTTGAAACATAAATATTTTTAGGGTGCACTCCAAATATATAATATTTGACAAATACAAATATTATATGTTTGGTAGGATATTGTTCTAAACAAAACTATGTTTACATACTAATATTTTTTATTTGGATATGATATTTCCCAAACAAAGATCTTTTTGCGTGAATGTATGTCTACTATTCTTTAATTGTTTTAAGTTTACAGCAATTGAAAGGTAATTTTTGAAATTTTTAATGTTAGTAAAATTTCTTTATAATTGATGAATTGAATTGAATTGGTTTCAAATAGAAGTTAATGCTAAGTACGTCATTTTTAATAGGAATGCATAATTCGAAAATAAAAAAATTAAAACTAATATTCGAAAAATTCAGCAAAGTTTTGAAAATCCTTTTTTTAATAAAATATATTTGGAAATATTCATAAACAATAATTTTATTCGTATTTAAACAAATATTTTATTTGAGAAAATCAGTTCGCAAATATATTTTATTCTAATATATTAACATATGGGTTCTAAATACATTTTATTGATTTTCAAATAAAATTTATTTGCTCGAAAATATATAATATTTAAAAATTTGTGTTCCAAGTATATTTTCTTTCGATTCAAACATATCAAAAAGGCGCTTTTGCCCCGTGTAGTGAAAATGAAGCACTTCGGTATGAAGGTCACAGACGAATTTGACTTCTTGGCAGTGTTGATCCTACATTTTTATACGCGGTGCCTGAAATTTACAAATATACTCCATTTAACCGGCAACAATTTATAGTAGTAATCGATTGATATTACCCCTAAATATTTCTCCATACAATGGTTAGAAAAAATGGGGTTGGGAGGGGAGCCGTATTATACAGTCGGCCCCTCCCGACTTTAATTTTTCCTACTGGATTCGGCTTAAATTATTTTTGTGAAATTTGAACCACAGCTATAGTATCACATTACTGTTACAAAACCGGTCTAGTAAAATATGTAAGGTATCATTCCCAGTAGAAAATGGCAAATCAGAAAGTTAATCATTTCCATTTAACTTTACCTGACACCATTCGTACGAATATTCAACATTCACTGTAGAAGGTTGCAAAAATAAAAATCACTCGCAAAAGAACCCAATAAGATATTGATATGAAGTAATAAATTGTATTATAAAATCAGTTCCTTCATTCCCCACTCAGTAGTACTTGCACGGATTTATCTGTCTGCGAATGATGGCACTGCAAAGCTGAAGAACCCAAAACTCAAATATTGGGAAAAATAAAACACATACCGAGTCGATACCGACAACAAGTGCAAACTTAAATATTGAGCAATATCAATAGTCAAAATAAACACTTGGCCCCTACCGACGCCTTCGAGTGAGGAATGCCAAAAATGTGTCCTTTTCGACCATCACCGCCAATAGACACAGTGAGTGGTAGGTTCATACGCAAAATCCCACAAAAAATATATGCATCGATGTTGTTTTTCATGATACTTCAATAGACTCCTTTAAATTGTTGTTATCGATGTGTGGCTGTGTGTCCGTGCGAGTAAGGATGTGGGGATATGTGTGATATTTTCTGACCGAGTTTTATATCCACAATTCACCATAACCAGACGCTTTTTTTTTATTTGCTAGACCATTGAATATGAGTGAAGTATTTTTCTTTTTGATTAAATATTGTTCGATGATGATTGTTTTTATGGGAAATATTTTTTTCTGCAAATTTGCACGAAAATTGTTTTATGCGGAATAAAGTTGTTATGAAATACAGAACAAACAAACGTTTTGCATACATATGGCTGTACGTAGATACTTATTTTTATATACATAGTTAAAAACATACATTTATGGATGTGGACACATTTTATTTCACCAGATATATTGTTACAACAACAGAGCGATACAACTGATACGAATGAGACCACACAGCATTTTATTCAAGTGCCTGCCTGTAGGTGGGACGATTACATTCCTTTGCCGGAAACGTTTCCAAAGGACCACATTGTATTTCTGTTACCACAACAAATGATCCTGATGAAGTGGAGTGCAATTATATGCCACTTAATGATTGAGGCTGAATAAATCGAGGGAATATGATTGTTTGATCATCACATGTATTTTTCACACTCAAAATAATATACATACTTAAATACTTCTAATTTTTATATCCACAAAAATACCTATTGACATGATTTAAAACTATTACTCTAATTTAAATCATATTACTATTTATATGAATTCCAATGGAGAGTAAATTCATATTTAAATTGTACGGCCCAGGGAATGCCGGTTTACAACCCCCCAGGGTTGCCAATCAACGTAGGAAATGCACAAGCTGAGGAATTTGCGCAACAATGTTACGAACTTAAACAACGACTATTGTTCGTGTGATGGATTCCTGGTATAAATAAACCCAAATTACAGCCAGATCAATTGAAGAAGTAAAATTGGGGAAATAATACACATTAGGTGGGTAAGAAAAAAAATATCGTTTGTCCCCATCTCAAATAAAAGGTTGTTTTGTTTAGTGAATATCCTCAAAATATGTCGCCTATATCTTAAGCCGCCATTGACCTAACCTATAAAATTCATATTTTTCTTGCAAATTTCGGACATCTTGGACCAAAGCGCGACAATTTATCACATGTACTGTTAGATTTCCCTTTAAACAGGCCAATATTGTGATTCTCGATCTTATAGAACTGAAGTTATTCACGATTTGCGGGCGTATTTTTAAGTACATTTTCTTAATTTTTAATTGTAATTTTTAAATTAGTATGTCTTTGTCCCCAAATCCTTAAAAATATATTAATATTTTTTCAGCGGTGTTTATTTTGCAAGACCTACAACCGCCACTTGGGACCATATTTAATCGTTTAGCCCCTTCTGAGCCAGTTTTTACAATTTTTGTCCCACGCGTGCCCATAGAAGTTCGTAGTCTGTAGCCGTTTACGCCCGACTGTACTAGATTTAAACATTTTTGCTCCTCTCTGCCTCTATATGTAGTACGAATTTCGTAAAAGTCTTCTTATCTATGATTTGAGTTCTAAGAGATACCCAATACCGCAACAACGTCTCCCAAATATTCAACTGTATTACGAAATCCAGTAAGGAAAGTCTAAAGTCGGGCGGTGCAGGCTATATTATACCCTACACTACTCTAGTAAGTTTGGATAAAAAATGAAATATCCAATGTATACTTCAAATAAACTTGGTTACACCTTTTGCATTTGGTACGTCTCTAGTACTGCAGCTTAATCGGACGAAACGTATATATGGGGGCTATAGTTAATTCTGAAGAAACCAAGAACATATGTTTCAGTGTGCCAACATAAAAAAACTCTAATCGAATGCACGTAGCCCGAGAAATTTCAAAATTCGCCTTTTCTTTTGAACAGACCCCGTCTAGAAACAAAAATGGTATTAAATTAAAATGATTTGAAGAACAAAATAAAGTATTTTGGTTCAAAATACTATTGACTTCTAAATTTTAAATAGATATGTTAGCTAGAAGGGATAAATCGATATGCGAAAAATGTATATATATAAATAAATTTTTTTAAAATTTTATGGTTCTTTGTTCAAGGAATTTAATCTTCAGAACATTTGTATATAGGTATAGGGACTATTTCTAAGTCTGAACCGATTCTTTCAAATTTGGTTAGGTTTATTCCAGCTTTCTTCTATACCGCGTAAATGCCAAATCTGACATCTACATAATTTTTAATTTACATGACACATATGTCTAATTATGTCACACATTACGATCCCGATTTGGCATTTATGCTGTATAAGTATAAGACTTGTGTTTTAGTGGGTCTTTATTAGCTCAGACCAGATATATGTGGCACTTATGACCTCAGACAAATTCCATGAAAATCGCTCCTGACTTATCATAGGCCCAATATATATGTACATCCAGATTTGGTATCTACATCAAATAGAATACAGCTCGAAAGGTTGTTTTGCGCCGACAATAAACATTATCAAATTTGAAGAAAACGGTCCAGAATTAGGAATTGTACTGTGCAGAGCCCAAACCCAAATCACACACAACATAAACAGTGAAATTCCAGTCAAAATCGACTTTACTGGTACCGTTATTACTTCGACCACCAGTACGTATGCGTATTAATTTATCATATACATACGTCATAGTGACCGTATAGACGAACTGGCAAAATATTGTTTTCACTGAATTTAGAATTTGTTTTTATGGTGTATGCCTTAAGATTTGGGCTCTGGTGAGTTCCGACACATATAGTAAAGTGTCATGGCTAACATTTTTGTATAACATTTTATCGCCACCCGACACCTTACTGTGGTACAGGGTATTATGATTTTATACATATTTTTTTTGTTTTATTGAGGGCCGTAAAACAAAATTCCATCGGTTAACCAGATATAGCCGCTGGAAAAATCAAATATTTTTTTCCCTCAAAAAAATTCCCAAAATCAAGTTTCAGCCAAAATTTTTACGATACTAAAAATCCGAATTGGAGCTAAACCCGAAGACCAAACGGCATTTTGTTACTTTCGATAAGCACTCTCAGAAACTGAAGTCAAAACGGAGTCAACTTTTTATGTGTTGCAATGTGTAATTAAACTTTTAGACTACAGCTAAACATTTGGCGCCACCTATTTAGTCCATCAAACGCTGACCTAATTACTATTTAAACATTTTCATGCATTATATTTAATCTGCGATTTTAACATAAAAAGTACTTATATTTTTTTATTCAAATTCCAGGTAAGCTGATATTGATATTATATTCTTGTTCTTGTGCAATTTGGTAAGTTGTTCAGACATAAAAATGCCCGTGTAAAATGCCCTTTTGCTTTATTACATAGATTTCATGGTATATATTTAATAATCCAATGAAGTGTATTACTATTAAATTACTGCGTTTGAGTATAACACAAAAGGTATCACATTCATTATTAATTGATTTGTAATACTATATGTATTGTGAGGTATTTAAATACAAATATTACTTCTTCTCAGAATAACTCAATTAACAATACAGATATTGTTCGCTTTTAAAATTAAATTTAAATTCAGCACGACGTTGTTCTCAGTATTGCCTTATAGTTTAATTTTAATTACATCGATATACCAATACTACCATTATATACCAATATTGTTTAACTTGTTTTTATTGTGTGTTTTATATTTTTTTCAATTTAAAATTCTGCTCGAGCAGCAAACGGAACGCACGTGTTGTTTGCTTTTCCAGACGCAATTTTCTCATTCCTATTCATAACGAAACTCTTGAGTTTGTCTCGGCAACAAAACGTCAAATATTTTTAAGCATATCTTGGAAAGGATGTTAGAGATTAATAACATCGGAAACGAAATAGACTTAACGGAGTCGGCAGGGACTTGCTGTGATGCTTCAACCATTTTATTTCAAAATTAGTTTAATATACTCGTATATGTGATAAAGAGGAGGCATAGCAAAATTCAGTATAAGCTTTGTAGTGTACTAACCCTTCACAAACTTTGAGCTTAATAAATGAAAACCCAATGAATAAAGTTCGAAGTCCAGCCGGGTATAGGCCCTTTGGCACCGTACAACACTACTGTAATGTCCAGCAGGTACTTGGGGATATATCCGGTATTATATATGGGCATAATGAAACAAGAGTTTAGGTAAGTATTATTTGGCGAAGACTTTTTTTCCAAAAACAGCAACTAAAAATGTCGTCGATTTCTATGACGTGATAATATTTGATAATATTTGATTCCAATTTTCTAGAGGTAAGGGGATGAGATGCGTTATTGACTGTTTTGAGAGAAATAATTCTTCAATGGTTTCATTTATTTCGTTCTATGACGTGATAATATTTGATAATATTTAATTCCAATTTTCTAGAGGTAAGGGGATGGGATGCGTGATTGACTGTTTTGAGAGAAATAATTCTGCAATGGTTTCATTTATTTCGTTCTTTGGACTGAAGCGTGAATTCCAAATACTTCCACGTAAAAATCACTTCCGAGGTAAATAACCTCTCTGATTTTCTTGCAAATTTTGTGTTCGAATATGGCGAAACCTAGAAAAACGGCTAGCACCACTGTATTCAGCAAAGTCGAAATAGGTTTATCCATAGGGTTTCCCTTCTGTTACATATTAAAAGTGTCCATTTCGAGCACAGTGTTATTAAAGGTTCAGAGAACTGTGTGCATATGCATAAGCGGAGCTTTAAGGATTACAACGACTGAGTCTCTACAAGTTCTGGTACATATACTGCTTACAGATTGTGTCCCGAGAGAAGTTAGTATTCTTTGCAGGCCACATCGCTAAATTCACAAATAGCCCTCGACTGTCACATTCCTCTTTACGGAATGGTTGAGCAGACAAAGAGATATCCGGGGAACTGCAAAATTAATGAACTTGCTGGAAAGGAAATACATTACAAGTTCTCAATGAGTTTGCATATATTGGAACGCCAGTGCTCACCTACAAGCTTTGGCTTAGGCAAGAGGCAATCAGGCAGTCAAATGAAAATGGTCAGAAATCGGTACCGGTAGGGAAGCTAGACAATCTGGCCGAAAAACCGTCTAGGAAAAACCGTCTACACTGCTTGATCCCCGAACACGCCAGATGTTTAGGTATTGACTGCTGCAGGAGCTGTTATGATGAGGAAGAGGTGGAAAGCATTGAACGACGTCTGGATATATCGGGGTCGGCCTTTCTATGTAGTCTGACAGATCTTTCCGAAACCGATAACCTTGTTGATCAAACAGTTTGGTTTCGATGAGGAGCATTTGAGCCCGGACATTAGGGACATAAAGTTGTCATGTGATCTGGCAAAACTGGCTTCCACCCTAACCTAACCTAAATCGAAAACCCCCATCCTATGGCGGAGGATATAATTACATACAAAATGTGGCGTTAAGGCCCAAATAAACATATTTAGGAGCGACCTCTATATATACATATATTTACATTACCCGATACAGTCAATTTTCAATTCCAAACAACCCACAATTACAAGTCATAATTCGGCCAAATTTCGTCAACGGGTAGAGAGACGGAAATGGCTAAATCGTCTCGAAATTTTACCACGATCAAAAATATATGTATACTTTATAAAGTCACAGATCAATATTTGTAGTCGCCGTAGTAATACGACTTTTGACATATAATTACTTTTGGAGGGGGATTTTCTGGGGTAAAGGAATGAGCTGGGGTGTCGGTTGAATTGGGTGAGATACTTTCTTAAGTGTTTCCTTTATTTTGTTCTTTGACTGAGAACATATATTCGAAGCCTTCTGTACTTAAACTGTGCCTGAATTTACTAACACTGTGTTTACCCATCAAACTTTGTGGATAAATCTGTCTCTGGGTTTGTGGCATTGTTTGTTTGTTTGTCTGTTCCGTACAGAAGCCTAAACGACTGGCCCGATCTTCTTGACTGGAATATTTAAGACCCTATAAAAATTACGACATGATGTGTTTCAGTTTTACTAAACTGAAGTTTGGGGCAACGAACCGTACCTTCCAGTAACATCTATAATCCATTCTGTACAACTAATGCTACTGAAATTTGGCGGCTTGGAATTTATTTCACTTTAAACCAGTCCGTGGGGCGAATCGGTAAATGTTTTGATATACGAGTAGTCCTGAAAGTCAGATTTGACATAATCACGTTCTAAAAGAAATTTTACATTTTCTATTTTAAACCATTGCATAGAAATTCTAAATAGCCCCTCAAAAAGTTACCTGTTTTATTTGAATCACCAAATGACATTACAAATACATACATACAAATCAGACCATTAAATTAGTAAATATTATTCAAGCTTTTTACTACGACAATTCAAAACCATCAATATATAAAAATGTATGGGAAAGAGAACATTTCAATGAATTAATTCAATTTTAAAAACTTTTGGATTTTTAAATTTTACAAGCTACCGACCATGAGAAGTCGCCTTTCCGTTCCGATTAATCGACCTAGTCGATTTAAACAAGATATGGTTGATAAATATTTCGAAAGTCAGCATTCTCTACTTCTAATTGTATCTAACATTGTGACATTTTTATAAAATCTGTTAACCGTCTTTAAAGTATATAATACTATATTTCACTAATGCCAAACCATCGACTTCGATATCTTATTAAATTTAAAACATATGAAACAGTATGCCACGAAACCAAACAAATTGATTCCATTTTGTCAATTTAAAATAGCGTCACAAGATCTCTCTGAATGCAAATAATGAATAAGGTTCAACAGCAAATCAAAGTACCAGACTCATTGAATAAATAAACGGTCGTTTGTCTTCGTTACATGTGCGATAAATACCAATTAAATATTCACGGCAAATCATTGAAATCAGCGCCAGAAATGACCTTAAACAAACGAAAGCGAAGGAATGAAATCAAAAATCAACAAAACCAGTAGAGGCAGCGCCTGCGGCGGCAGACGCGATGGCAGCGACATCAACAATTACAATTGACACGGTGTTCAATTACCAAATTGTGCCACAGACATTAAAAACAGAAACAACAGAACGACATCAGCAACAACGAGAACAAAAGGAATGAATAATATGTAAATAAGTAATACAAAAGGAAAATATTTTTCTTTTCTTATTGGAATTTCCTACACTTAATTTACTTTCTTTCAATTACACAGAACTCGTTTCAGTGCTGTGTGTTGATACACCGAAAGAAAAATGTGTATATCATCAGTGATACATTTGGTAGCATCAATGAAAAATGTGCACTGTGCGGATAACGGAAATCATTATACAATGAACGCTGTCACTGCACTACTGAAACAGTTGCACTGATGTAATGAAACTTGTCCTTTGTTTGAAATTATGTAATGAATATAGTCATTGATGTCATGACAAATTACACAGTGCGTAAATTACATATAACCACACTGAGAAAATATTATTAATTGAAAGTAAGTTCAAGTCATCTTTTTAAGTTTTAGTTTATTTTTGCTTATCAAAAGAAAAATATAATTTGTATTTCATAATTGTCAGGCAAAAAATACGAATCTGATCTGAATAAACAAATATTAATGATGATTTCTTTTCTAAATAAAGAGCAGCATTTTAAAAATGTCGCCTACACCTTCTTGTACTGCAGCATTTTTTATGGTCAGATTCGAAAATAAAAATGCATTTTAACTCTCTGTAAACAAAGTATACTTCAATGCGTAAACTAAATAACATCTTCATTAGAAATAAAATACTTTCAAACCAATACACACGCGGGTGTTTAAGTTCCCAGCAGTCAGCCAGGCACCATATGTCTCTATGTCACCACTTATTCTATAGTGACAATTGCACAAGGTAAAAAGTCTACAACTTTACTTTTATGCGCGAGTATAAATACTTTACAGACAACTGTTGTACAGTCGTTTTTTGACAGTTGTTCTTTTTTCATTCCTTTATTTTCTTCTGTTAAGGAAGCACGCGTTCGTTTTGTGAAAATAATTTTTGTGTGTTAAAAAGATGATAACAATTATTTTATAAAAATAAAAAAATGAGTAAAAGAAATTATAAAAGACTTGAAAAAAACAAACAATATCATATAAAAATAGAAGTTTGCAATGTGAGCAAGAAAACAGCGAAATGCATATTGTGGGAGAAAGTGAAGATTTTGTGGAGAATTTGGAAGGTTTTGGCGTTCCGAAATTGACGTTGCGGGAGAAGTTAAAGCAGTGGTACATAGAAACAACTCCTTCTAGGAAGTGTTTGGAGAAACTATTGTCAACATTAAATGCATTTAATTTTATGTACATTCCAGTATTTATTATTTTTTGTTAATTAAATGAATAGAAGGTTTAGCCAGCCTCGAAGAAAGTGAGCATATAAATATATGTGTTTAAGTGTACTGCGCCCACCTTTATAAAGATGTAGACCAGGTTCACTAAAGTTTACTACTGAATCTTTGGTTCAAATGTCTCTATATGAATTACTTTGACATTTAACATTTACTAGTGAATCTTTGTTCCAAATGTCAACATATGGTTAACTTTGACATTTAACATTTACTAGTGAATCTTTGGTGCAAATGTCTACATATGGTTTACTTTGACATTTAATATTTACTGCTGAATCTTTGGTTCAAATGTCTACTGGTGGTTTTTCAATGACAGCTAATGTTAAATGTCTATAGGAGATTACATGGGCAGGGGCACATTTTGTCTGTAGTACTACTGACAATGTCACAAGTAAATCACTACAATTTTACTAATGGCATTTCCTACAGGGTTATTCACTTAACCCTGAAAAAAACATGTTTGTGTGGTAGCGCTCCCCCTCTGGTCTGAAAATGTAGCATTTTTGCACAGTGTGAGTGCGACACTTTTTGCAAAATAAAACGAAACCCTTTCGCAGTGCAAAATTTTTTTCACAATCGATAAAAATGCGTTTTTGGGGCGAAAGGCAGCAAAAATGTAGCCTTTTTTGCCACAAAAGAGTGATCACAATAAGTAACGTATCATTGTCGATTTAAGTTCAAATATTTTTCTTAGAAATAAGAAAGGGCATGAAAAAATGCACAACTGAACTTGTAACGAACACGTCTGTGTTTATAGATATTTTGAGGGAAAATATCAGTTTGTTTGTATGGAAGGAAAAGACAAGGTTAGGACTGCGGGAGCCTTTGATAAGCTAGCTAATCAGTCAGGAGGGGGGTTCGTGTCCTGCCTCCTCGATTCCCCTTTTTAACATTACACCAATGATATACAGACTCCCTTTTTTTATTTATTATTACAATGCAATTAAGAAAAAATGGAAAAATGTTACTAACAAAAAAAATATAACCAAAATGCCCAAAAAGCGGTTAGTAACTAAAACAGATTGAATTCCTGAAATGAAATGATATTGTCTATTTAATTGGTTATTGTTAGCGGCATCTTCAGTTCTTATTCGAAGAGCCTTGCCTCTAAACCCACCCATTTCTATGGTTCTATTGGCCTGTTTTTGATAGAACCCCATTATTAGAAAAAATTATCCACCTATTTCACACTCATCATCGAGGTAGGGAAACAATTTTAGTTGTTTACCAATTCATAATATAATCTTATTTTATTCACATATTAAGTAAAGATTAGTCTTGACAATTGTACATTTAATCATTAAGTAAAGCTAATACTAACGAAAAATTCAGAATATTTAGAATTATTGAAAAGAAAAAAATATCTATATAATTTTACTATATTCTGTTAGATATATGTGCCCTTTGATTATTATACCAAATTTAACGCAAACACGACAAAATTCAACTTACTTACAGTAACAAATTAATTCTAAGTTTTAAAATTTGATAGGGTTTCTATCTCATATGTCCATCCGTGTTAAGAGTGTTATAAGATGATATTTCTTAATGTGATTTGTATTTAGTTCCGTCTTAGGCTGAACTTCTGTGTAATATACTCGTATACTCGTATATGGTGTAATTACAAGTACTTATAGCGTAACCATATGTCGCGTCAACAAGCTCCTCTGCTTATTCGTCTTTTGATATGGTTGTTTCTTGTAATAGAAACTACCCGTGGTGATAATGAATGATTTTTTATGACATCTGGCGCTGGTGGCCGGTTTTATTAATAGATTTTTATGATCTTATTTTTTTCTTCAGCTTCTCATGCAGAGATTTTTTTCTTCTACCGCGTGCGTGAGCCAGCAAATCGCAATCAACTTGATAATTCGACGATTCTGTTGAAGATGATAGTTTATAGCCTAATAGTTAGTCAAAAGCTTAAACAATCTTGCAATTTCCTTGCAAATCACACCCAGGGTTTCTCAGCGGTCCACTTCTTTGGAAATCTTTGATCTTTCTTTCTCGATGTTAAATTCAAGAAAATCAGATCTCTCTTCAGACATAGCACAACCGGAGTATTATAGGCTTATCTTGCCGGGGAGTAAATGGAATCTCGTGGAAACCTTAATGGACCCCGAAACCCAAGGAAATCGGTTATCACTGAAGGTATTCCACGAGCAAGTTTGGAAAAGTGGTGACTATTTGGCAATCTTCGTTGGTGGCACAATGTGATCTAAACAACACCAAAACTTAATAATTTCATACGCAAGTATTTAATTTTCTTTTACACAAAAATTTACCTCTGTGCATAAAATATACACTTTTTCAATTCCAAATTAGGCACCTTTTATGAAAGATGACACTGGATTATGAAACTTTTAACTAGCTAAATTTCGGTTTTTGCGATGTGGATCGGTCAAAGATGTTGAGAGAAGGGAAGTTGGCTTGGTTGACGAAAAACCAAGAAGCTTACGGCAGCACCTTTTGTTAATGTTATTAAAACATAGAATGTCAAATCTTTTAACTAGTAGGTTGCCATATCCTACTAAAGCGGGGACAAAAATCTCTCCATATTTAGGGTATTTTTCATGACTCCGTCGCCTTTATACTGAAGGAATTAAAACTGTTTTCATTAAGGTTACACTATTAGCAAGTATTTGACATAAAGTGATTAAAGAAGTGTTTATTTAAAAGTAGTCATATAAATTTAATAATTTTCAAGGAAACGTTTATTACAAAACCAAATAATTCTGACGATTTTTGAAACAGAATTAGTTGGAAAATAAAACGTTTCATGATCGTATGTCTTTGGCGTGAAATGTGCCAACAAGCTTTCCTTGTACGTCTTCTAGTACATAATAATGATTACCTAGTTTATCTCGAATGCGTGCTTTGATGAAAGTTGGTGACAATTTAGCATTGAATCGCTTTTCGAAGTTGCTTTGCGCAAAATTGCGACGAAAAACTTCTTGGCCAATAGTGAATGTTTGGATTCTAGAACGTAAATTGTAGTGCTTTTGATTTCTTTCATAGGCCTCTTTAAGATGTTTTCGAATATCTTGCCTCACAGTCTGTAACTGGTCGGCCCGAGAAATTTTCGCACTGGGTTCATCCAACATTTTTATGTTCCTTAAGAGAGAATAAGAAGACCCATGAGTAATCATGTTGAACCCGAAGAGGGCATGGTATGGCGAAATTTTTATCGCCTGGTGGTATGAATTTCGAAGCGAGCAACTTATGGCGCTTAGCTTCTCGTCCCAGAGGCGATGATCAGATTTTAAATATGCTCTAATTCCAGCGATCTAATTCCTCGTTCGCCTTAAACTGGCTTCCATTATCGCTTACAATTATTTCCGGAACTCCATATACATGGAAGATATGTTTTTCCAGAAATTCTTGTATAGCAGAAGCCGTAAATTTCTTAAGCGGACATAACCAATGAAATTTTGAATGGTGGTCGAGAACAATCAGTAGACCTATGAATCCAGTTTTGCTCCTAGGATACGGTCCAAGGAGATCAACATATAAACGCTGGAATGGGCGGACGGATGTGGCTTGATTTCCCATAGCAGGTTTCATGATGAAGTTCGGGTGTTTAGTTGTTTTACAAACCTCACATTCTTTAACATATTTGCGCACATCACGCACCATTCCAGGCCAATAGAAGTTTCTTCGTATCAGATCTAGAGTTTTAACGACTCCCCCATGTGAACATATAGGTGAGTCATGAGCTCTGGAGATCACAATTTCCAGGCTTCTTGCTCTTGACTTTCTTCTCCTGTATAATGTTCGGTACGTATGTATATAAACTGGTCTATAACTTTTATGTCCGGATATTTCGATCTATTTTCTGTAACTTTTCTTCGCAATTCTTGGTATTCATCATCCTCGAAATGAGCAGACGTTAGATCTACTTCAGGCTCCATTATCTCCAGAGAATACATTTCACCCTCTGGTATCCGTGAAAGGGCATCTGGAACAATGTGCTCCTTACCTTAACGATGGCTAATACTAAATTTATAGGCCTGAAGAGCTAGAACCCATCGAGCTAATCTCCCAGTTAGGTTGGGCTGGCGCTTTAGCCATAATAGACTTGAGTGGTCTGTGACCACCTCAAATTCCTGCATTTCAATGTAGCATCTAAATTTTTTAATAGCCTCAACAGCAGCAAGGCATTCCCTCTCTGTGACACTATAATTGCGTTGTGCTGAGTTCAGTTTGCGGCTCATATAGGCAATTGGCCGTTCTTGTTGTTCGTCATCAAGCTGAACTAGCACAGCGCCTATGCCATAATCGCTGGCGTCACAGTGAAGGTAGAATTTTCTACTGAAGTCGGGATTGGCTAAAACCGGTGCTGTTGTTAGTAGTGACTTAATTAGTTGGAAAGCAGAATCAGCTTCACTGGTCCGAACGAACTTTTTCTTTGTGGATAACACTTCCGTGATTGGAAAGACAACAGATGAGAAGTTTTCAATGAAGCGACGGTACCAACCCGCTAGTCCAAGAAAACCACGCACTTGTTTCAGGTTTTTTGGTACCGGCCACTTCAAAATCGCATTCACCTTCTCTGGATCTGTTGCGATTCCGCCGTTTCCAATCACATACCCAAGGTAGTTAACCTTGGTTACACAAAATTTACTTTTCGAAATATTGAGAGTCAGATTGGCCTTTTTAAACTGTCCTGCGATTCGTACCCAAATTTCCAAATGAGTTTCAAAGTTCTCTGATATAATAACTAGATCATCGAGATAGCCAAAGACACTGTTACGCAGATCACTCGGAATAAGCTCGTCCATCAGCCGACACATAGTCTGGGGGGCGTTGCATAGCCCAAAAGGCATAACAACGAACTGATGAAGGGGCCTACCCGGGACAGTGAAGGCTGTTAGAGATTTGGAGGCGTCATCTAAGGCTATCTGCCAGTAGGCGTCTTTAAGATCTAGTTTTGATATTATATGGGCTTTGGGTAATCTTGCAAAGATACCTTCTATAGATGGTAAAGGATATGCATCTTTTTGGGTAACAAGATTGACCTTTCTTGCATCTAAACATAATCTTACCTTATTAGGTTTAACAACAAGACGCACGGGTGAACTCCAAGCTGAGTTTGAGGGCTCAATAACACCGAGGGAGAGCATTCTATCTACCTCTTTGAACATTAACTCTTCAACAGCTGGTGAAACGGGATAGAAACGTTGCTTGATTGGGTGGGCATCCCCTACATCAATCGAATGTTTGATGAGGCTAGTGCGTCCCAATCCTTGTTTTGCAAAATTCGGGAATAGATCTATCACCATATCCAGTTGTTGCCGTTGATAAGTGGACAGAGGGTAGAATGTTTCTCCTTCGTAGTTTGTTTTGTCATTTGAGTCGGGTGTGATCTCAAATGTATTTTGTAGCCCTGGCAAAAAGGGTGAAGTGGTGTTTAAACCTTTGCAAGAAAATACATCGACGGACCCAATAATATCGTTAAATATTCTAAAGGCTCTACAAAAATCAATGCCCAAGATTACTCTCTGTGAAATTGATGGTATTATGAAAAATTTTAATTTGGAATTTTGATTCTTAAAAGTGACATTCACATCAAGCCACCCTATAACAGATTGAGGTTTATAGACCTTCTTGATACCGCAGCCGTAACAAAAAATGTGCCTGTCTTCTAGGCAATCTTGCCAGTGGTGACCAGGCTCATCACAATTCCAACATTTATAATTATTTTGATATTGTTGAACAGCTTCTACGGACATTTCAGTTTCAACAGATTGGGTTCCAAAATCTGGAGGAATATCGACTTCAGATATCTGTCGACGAGGTAAGAAATTCTGGGAGGTTCGATTTATAAGACTACGCCTAACATGCTCGTCATTTAGAAAATGCTCTCTTATCTGAACGAGATTCCTTAAATGAGAAATATTCCTCACCGGAACATATAACATTTCTTGGCGTATTTCAGGACGCAGATTTCGCGTCAAAATTTCAATAACCTCGGCTTCTGTCATAGGCGAAGGCAGCCTGTCAATCATGGCAGAAACAGCGTCAAAGAATACATCAAATGTCTCCCCTGGTTTTTGCTTGCGGTTTCTTATTTCTTCCCGGATGTCATAAGCCGTTTTACAATCTCGATATTGAGACTTAATACTCTCACAAAAGCTTTCCCATTGGATCGACGAAACCTGTTTTCTGTAACGCCAATACCAGTCCTTGGCCTTTCCGGATAATAAAATTTGCAAATTCTTACAAATGACTGAAAAGTCCCCGTTAAAAGTGTCCAGAGTCAGTGATTGAACTCTATACAAAAACTCGTCTACATGTAATCCATTCTGTGACCCATCGAATTTTAAGTTCCAGCCCTGAATTATCGCTGAAATTTTATCTGAGGTAAAAGACAACCTAAGTGAACTTGGAGTACCAGAAACTATGTTTGCATTCTGACTCATTGCAGATTGCATAGGAGACAACAATCCTGGAGCAGTTGTCGTTAAATGATTCGCATTATTGTCGTTTACGGGAGCTGTATTAACAGTCTGCATGTGAGCAGCATCTCCGTTAACATTTGAATTAGAGTTATTCCCAAGAGTCTGATTAAAATTCGCTCTAAGGGGTGGAAGTATATTGAGATTACCTAGTAATCTAGTTAAATTTTCTTCAATCATTCGATTGATTTGTGAATAATCCACTCCTACATTAGCAGTATTATTGCCAAGAGCATTAGTCGGAAAATTATTAGTACGGTGCTGATTCCGATCTGGTGTAAAAATTTGATTTTCCTGAGTAGTATTATGAGTAGAATTTTGGGATTCTTGAAATAGACCACGACTCCTCGTATTGTAATGAGTCTTGGCTCCACGACCTTTACCCCTAAAAGCTGGCTTAGAAGTTGCAGTTACAACTGAAGATGTGGTATCCATATTAGAACCACATACAGCCGCAGCTGTGTCTTGAATAGGCAAGCTACTGCTAAGAAAGATATATTTCCGAAGATCTAATAGTTGACAGGATCGTTTGCATATCGGACATTCCGAAGACGATGCCATTGAGTTTTCTATGCAAATACGATGGAAACTATGCGAACATTCACTTATCATTAAACACTCTCGTGTTTCCATCAGTGCTTCCCCACAGATGGAACATAGTACCACAGAGTCTGGAACAGTGGCCGGTACACTAGACCGAGGTGGTGTACGATTAAGTGACATTTTAAAAGAAAAATTTTCAAGAATTAAATATTTAGACTTTATCGAATATCATATTGAAATAAAAGCGAAAGATATATTCTCTAATGAGAAAAGCTGACAATTTTGATTGAAAATTCGGAATCGATTTTTCCTATTTCAAATACACAAATCAGTCGAAAAGACTCTAAGAAGTGTATTTAGAATGCTAGTAAAAAGATATTTTTACGATCTTATGTTTCCCTACTGATGATGAGTAAAAAAATATAGCGGTTTAATTAACCAAATTAACATTTAGACAATACTGTACAACAAAGCCAGTCTATGGAGCCTTATGTAGAGATATTTCGAAGATATAACTAGAAATAAACCAACTAAATCAGATTATACCCATTTCTGACCTAACTGAAATATTACGGACAATGAACGGCCATCGCAATTCCACTGTAATCCTGGAATACAACAGAGCTGATAACTCAATTTAAACAAAACCAATTTCCATATCCTACACAAAACAAATCTGAAATTTTCAAAGCTTGTAGTCGTTTCGGTCACCGGAAAAGAAATACAATAATTAAACGGTTAGATTACTCGATCCTTAATAACCTCAAGCAACTAAAATTATCCTGTAAAATTTTGTACCTTATTCACAGCAAATGTCCCGAAAACAAACATTGAAAAATTCCAAAGCTAAAATTGAAATCTACGGAAGAAAGAAAAATGAACCGAAAAGATTGGTGTTAACTTTTCGGCCCCACGTTGGGCGCCAATTAATGTAACGAACACGTCTGTGTTTATAGATATTTTGAGGGAAAATATCAGTTTGTTTGTATGGAAGGAAAAGACAAGGTTAGGACTGCGGGAGCCTTTGATAAGCTAGCTAATCAGTCAGGAGGGGGGTTCGTGTCCTGCCTCCTCGATTCCCCTTTTTAACATTACACCAATGATATACAGACTCCCTTTTTTTATTTATTATTACAATGCAATTAAGAAAAAATGGACCAATGTTACTAACAAAAAAAAAATAACCAAAATGCCCAAAAAGCGGTTAGTAACTAAAACAGATTGAATTCCTGAAATGAAATGATCTTGTCTATTTAATTGGTTATTGTTAGCGGCATCTTCAGTTCTTATTCGAAGAGCCTTGCCTCTAAACCCACCCATTCCTATGGTTCTATTGGCCTGTTTTTGATAGAACCCCATTATTAGAAAAATTTATCCACCTATTTCACACTCATCATCGAGGTAGGGAAACAATTTTAGTTGTTTACCAATTCATATATAATCTTATTTTA
The DNA here is from genome assembly GCA_963930755.1 of Eudasyphora cyanicolor. NCBI lineage: Eukaryota > Metazoa > Arthropoda > Insecta > Diptera > Muscidae > Eudasyphora > Eudasyphora cyanicolor. The sequence goes on from OZ005737.1 coordinate 153,623,041, forward strand.
TTCACATATTAAGTAAAGATTTGTCTTGACAATTGTACATTTAATCATTAAGTAAAGCTAATACTAACGAAAAATTCAGAATATTTAGAATTATTGAAAAGAAAAAAATATCTATATAATTTTACTATATTCTGTTAGATAAATTCTATAAATATCATTACAAATTGAAGCTGAATTAAAGAAAGGAACTCATTAAGTTAATATATGTTTGCCTTATTTTAGACGAAATGGAATACCCATTCATGTAATAAATATATCCACTAAAATGTAGGGGATAACAAGACACATTCTGAAAATCATTTTTGGATATGAAGAAGTCACTAAAGATAATTACTCTAACCTTCGGTTGAAAACAAGAAAAAAAAACAATAAGATACGTACATACGCACATATGTCTCTACTTCTCACAGAAATACTCAATTTTAATGATGATCGGAGAACAATGCTCAACACTCAAAAATGGAGGTATAACACCCAAAAATATCATTCAAGTATTCCAATTATCATTGCTCTTCGAACATCAACGGAGATGTATGCACGTATGACGTTCGATGCCCTAACGATGTTTGTCGTGTTAATGAAGTTAAATTAGATAATTACGTTCGTCATAATAATGAGATTTACTTACATACATTTCGATCGTCGACTGTAGAGGCCTCCACAACTCAGTGGTCGATGCATGGTGTTGAAGACTTCTGAAAAGTTATAGGGTGACGATATTGGCACTTCAAATGTTGTTGTGCCCTTTGATTATTATACCAAATTTAACGCAAACACGACGAAATTCAACTTACTTACAGTAACAAATTAATTCTAAGTTTTAAAATTTGATAGGGTTTCTATCTCATATGTCCATCCGTGTTAAGAGTGTTATAAGATGATATTTCTAAATGTGATTTGTATTTAGTTCCGTCTTAGGCTGAACTTCTGTGTAATATACTCGTATACTCGTATATGGTGTAATTACAAGTACTTATAGCGTAACCATATGTCGCGTCAGCAAGCTCCTCTGCTTATTCGTCTTTTGATATGGTTGTTTCTTGTAATAGAAACTACCCGTGGTGATAATGAATGATTTTTTATGACATCTGGCGCTGGTGGCCGGTTTTATTAATGGATTTTTATGATCTTATTATACCCTCACTTTAGTGTGACGAGGGTATATATCATTTGCTACGAAAAAAAGTGTAACACGTCGAAGGAGTGATCTAAGACCCTAAGTATGTTCGGCGGATATTCGTTTTGGGTCATTTTAAGACGAATGAGCAATGTCCGTCCGTCTGTCTGTCTGTCTGTCTGTCTGTCTGTCTGCTGGCTGGTGCGCACGATAACTCTCGAAAGGAGTAACCGATTGACTTCAAATTTGGTACGTGGTAATATTTGTTTCTATCTCCGGCTAAGTTCGAAGATGGGCCATATTGGTCCACTCCTTCTAGTACCTCCCCCACAAAGTGTTAAAATGTTGTAAAATATTGAATCTTTAATAACTGCTATACTACTTATTCGAATCTTCTGAAATTCCACACATAGCATTAGTTTATTAGTCGCTATCAACTCGAGAAAAATGGGCCAAGTTGCTACGCCCCTTTTGGTACCTCCCACACAAATGCACCATTTTGCAGCAAAAGTTAACAGCTTATAAAATTAGTACCAGTGTATAAAAATACTTGAAATTTTGTACAGTGTAATGCTTTTATAGTGCTTACAGTCCAGTGAAAAATGGGTGTTATATTCACGCCCCTTTTGGTACCTCCCACACAAAGGTAACATTTTGCACCAAAATTTAACAGCTTATAACATTAATACCAGTGTATAAAAATACTTGAAATTTTCTACAGTGTAATGCTTTTATAATGTCTATAGCCCTGTGAAAAATTGACGCTATTGCCACGCCCCTTTTTGTACCTCCCACACAAAGGTACAATTTTGCACAACATTTTTCCCACTCAAAATGTATATCTCATAACGTTAATAAACCAGTGCAAATAAACGCTTATAATTCGGCGCAGTGCAATGTATTTAGAGTATCTATTATTCAGCGAGAAATAGGTGTATTTGTTAAACCCGTTCTGGTACCTACCATACAATCTAACAGAATAATTCGTGGAATATTCAATATTACATTACTCACAAAGTGGGGGTATACCTTAGTCGGTTTACCCGACTGAAACTTTCTTACTTGTTTTTTTCTTCAGCTTCTCATGCAGAGATTTTTTTCTTCTACCGCGTGCGTTAGCCAGCAAACTCTAATTCGCAATGAACTTGATAATTCGACGATTCTGGTGAAGATGATAGTTTATAGCCTAATAGTTAGTCAAAAGCTTAAACAATCTTGCAATTTCCTTGCAAATCACACCTAGGTTTTCTAAGCGGTCCACTTCTTTGGAAATCTTTGAGATTATCGATGTTAAATTCAAGAAAATCAGATCTCTCTTCAGACATAGCACAACCGGAGTATTATAGGCTTATCTTGCCGGGGAGTAAATGGAATCTCGTGGAAACCTTAATGGACCCCGAAACCCAAGGAAATCGGTTATCACTGAAGGTATTCCACGAGCAAGTTTGGAAAAGTGGTGACTATTTGGCAATCTTCGTTGGTGGCACAATGTGATCTAAACAGCACCAAAACTTAATAATTTCATACGCAAGTATTTAATTTTCTTTTACGCAAAAATTTACCTCTGTGCATAAAATATACACTTTTCAATTCCAAATTAGGCACCTTTTATGAAAGATGACACTGGATTATGAAACTTTTAACTAGCTAAATTTCGGTTTTTGCGATGTGGATCGGTCAAAGATGTTGAGAGAAAGGAAGTTGGCTTGGTTGACGAAAAACCAAGAAGCTTAAGGCAGCACCTTTTGTTAATGTTATTAAAACATAGAATTTCAAATCTTTTAACTAGTAGGTTGCCATATCCTACTAAAGCGGGGACAAAAATCTCTCCATATTTAGGGTATTTTTCATGACTACGTCGCCTTTATACTGAAGGAATTAAAACTGTTTTCATTAAGGTTACACTATTAGCAAGTATTTGACATAAAGTGATTAAAGAAGTGTTTATTTAAAAGTAGTCATATAAATTTAATAATTTTCAAGGAAACGTTCATTACAAACTTTGAAGTATATACCTTACTAAAATCTATAGCCCACTAACACATTTTACATCGTTAAGAAATCAAGTCGGGAGGGTCTTTCGTGTGGCGGATTTTGCTAAATTTAAACCAAAGTATACTGTTTGGGATGGGTCTAGTCAACATTAAACATAGGTGTGCAAATTTTAGCCAAATCGGTTTAGGTTTGTAAAAATATTTGCATCAAGTAATCATGTCGGGAAGGGCCAGTGTATTGGAGCAATATTGACGACCGATAATCTAGTGCATGATTCTGCATATAACTAAACTCAAATATTTCACTCCGATAAAAGTTGTAGTTTCAAGTCTTAAGAATTCTAATTGGGAGGGTACTCTATTTGGGAGCTATATCAAACAATGGACTGATAAGCCCATTTGGAATCCTTCATGAATATTTGTATTAAATTTCAGTAATAAAGCTCAATTATTGTAGATTGTAGTGTAATTTCAATAGGGTTAAAGAAACGTATTTGGAAACGACCACCATAAACGAATTTTTGCTTTACGTGTCGGCGATACGTCTCTTTTTTTAACCCAAATGACCTACAACTAAGCAATATTTCTGCCAGATTTTACTAACATAGCCTATTATTACGCATTGTAATTTGCTTTCAACATACAGGCATGGTTAGGTTTAGGTATAGGCTAAGAGAGGGAGCCTGCATTAAGGCTCGCTTAGACTAAGTAGTTAACTATGCTACACATAAAGAAGCCAGTAAGGATATAGTCGGGCGGGCCGACTATATAATATCCTACACCTCCCTAACAATGCCAAAAAGGGCATTGCGATAAGAATTTGGCAGTGTTAATTAGACCGGGTCACCAAAAAAAGTTATCAAATGGGAGGCGGAATATGAAGCCCACTTCGAGACAATCGCAAAAACATTTTTTTAAATTGTTCTGGAGCACGCGGAATCGGTACAAAATCGTGTTTTTATCGTAACTCTTTTTTTGTCTCGACGAGTACTACTTTGTCTCATAGAAGTCGCCCATGTACCACGTAATTTTCTAATGAAGACATAACTTTTTTGTTTTTGAATAAAAGTGCGTACACCCAGAGCAAAATGTTCATGGTTTTTCAAGCGCTTTAATCCTATGGAAGAATATTTTTAAATTTTAGGGGTGGAAACTGCAGTAAGTGAAGTCTAGAATAGAAAATGACTTTGTACATCAGCGTCCTCTATGAGGGAAATGTAGTACTTATCGAGACCAATACATTGATGTATCGCGTGTGAATATCGAGATACAAACAAAAAAGTTACGATAAAAAACGATTTTGGGCCGATTCCGCGGGCTCGGAAAAAATTGAAAAAAATGTTTTTGCGATTGTCTCGACGTAAGCTTTCATATTCCACCTCGCATTCGGGAACTTTTTTTACATGGAGGCCAACACGGTTTAGTGTTCATACATGTAATAAGAAAACTTCCTCTGCCGAAATTCGTACTGATCGGATATAAAACACGGTTTCTACAGCTCTTACATGTCAAATCGGGTGAAACATGTATATGGTGGCTATATCTAAATCGAACTCAATTTCCCCGAATTTGGTAGTTTTCATTTAAGTAATAAGAAAACTCTCTCTGCCAAATGTCTTAGTTATCGGATATAAAATACGGTTTCTACAGCGCTTACATGTCAAATCGGGTGTACCATAAATATGAGGGCTATATCTAAATCAGAACGGATTTTCTCCAAATTTTGTAGTGTTAATTTACGTAATAAGAAAACTCTCTCTGCCGAATTTCGCATAGATCGGATGTACAATACATGTAAAATCGGGTGTAACATATATAAGAGACAGACTATGTTTAAATCTGAACCGATTTTCCCCGAATTTGGCAGAGTTCATATATGCAATAGGAAAACTCTCTGTTATATTTCGTACTAATCGGATATAAAATACGGTTTCTACAGCGCTTACATATCAAATCGGGTGTAACATATATATGGGGCCTATATCTAAATCTGAACCGATTTTCCCCGAATTTGGCATATATATGGGGGCTAAATCTGAACCGATTTTAACCAATTTCAATAGGGATCGTCCTTGGGTCAAAAAAGAGCACAGTGCTAAATTTTATCACAATCGGACCATAAATACGACCTGCACTTTGATTACAAGAATACATGGACAGACAGACATGGCCAAATCGACTCAGAAAGTGATTCCAAGTCGATCGGTATAATAAAGGATAGGTCTATCTCTCTCCTTTTGGGCGTTACAAACAAATGCACAAAGTCATAGTACCCTGTACCACAGTGTGTTGTAGAGTATATCAATTCCTTACTCCTTAACGAAAAATTAAATAAACGAAATTCGTTTGCGATCTACGTTTGGCGCAAACGGTTTATGTTTATAATTCCAAAATAAAACGACCCAAAAATTACAGTTTAAATATTTGACCCTTTCGATTTTAATGAAATTTTACACACGTATACTAGAAGACCATGCATACTTACTACCTTTTCCAGATTATCCAAATTTATAACGGTTTTGATTTTATAGGGTGCCCAAGTTGGTCACCTACAACATTTTTTGACAAATTTAGACTTTTTGAAGTCTACATAACTTTTGAAAGGAATATCATGCTGAAATTTTTACCACAAAATTTAAAAACTTCAGCATGGTAGCTCAATGGATTAAAAAATATGAATAATTTGTGTCCGTCCGTCTGTCACTTCGTCGGAATGATGCTAACGATAACTCTGAAAAGGAATGACCGAATGACTTCTTAATTATTAATAGACAATAATTAATTACTTATTTTATAATTCTTAGAGAGGATGTTAAATTCTTTCAAATGGTATTTATATAATTCAAATCTGATATTCCGTTCAAAAGTTATGCCTACTTCAAAATAGCTAAATTTGTAAAAAATAATGTTGTAGATGACCACTTTGGCACCCTATAAAATTAAACCCGTTATGAATTGGGACAATCGGTAAAAGGTAGTAAATCTGTATGGTCTTCTAGTAAAGCGTGTAAAATTTCATTGAAATCTAAATCCATAAATATTCGGACTGCGTCGGTTTCCTGTGGAATTTCTCTATAGCAAACGGTTAGTGTACTTATCATAATTGATTTATTTTTATACCCTCACTTTAGTGTGACGAGGGTATATATCATTTGCTACGGAAAAAAGTGTAACACATCGAAGGAGTGATCTAAGACCCTAAGTATGTTCGGAGGAAATCCGTTTTGGGTCATTTTAAGTCGAATGAGCAATGTCCGTCCGTCTGTCTGTCTGTCTGTCTGTCTGTCTGTCTGTGTGTCTGCTGGCTGGTGCGCACGATAACTCTCGAAAGGAGTAACCGATTGACTTCAAATTTGGTATGTGGTAATATTTTGATCTATCTCCGGATGAGTTCGAAGATGGGCCATATTGGTCTACTCCTTCTGGTACCTCCCACACAAAGGGTTAAAATTTAGTGAAATATTGATTCTTTAATAACTTCTATACTACTTATTCGAATCGCTATTAACTCGAGAAAAATGGGTGAAGTTGGCATGCCCCTTTTGGTACCTCCCACACAAATGGACCATTTTGCATCAAAATTTAACTGCTTATAACTTTAATACAAGTGCATAAAAATGCTTGAAATTTTCTACAGTATAATGTTTTTGTAGCGCCTATAGTCCGGTAAAAAATGGGCATCATTGTACAGCCCCTTTTGGTACCGCCCACACAAATGGCCCGTTTCGTACCAAAGTAAACGGCTTGTAACTGTAATACCAGTGCATACAAATACTTGAAATTTTGTACAGTGTAATGCTGTTGTAGTGCCTATAGTCCTGTAAAAAGTGGGCGTTGTCACCCCGCCCCTTTTTGTACCTCCCACACAAAATGACCAAATCATACCAAAATTACATAGCTCGTAACTTTAATATACCAGTGCACACAAACGCATATAGTTCAGCACAATGCAATGTATTTAAGAATGTACTGTTTACCGAAAAATATGTGTATTTGGAAAACCCCTTCTGGTACCTCCCACACAAGTTGACAGATTTGTTGGTGTAATGTTATATATTACATTACTCACAAAGTGAGGGTATACCTTAGTCGGTTTACCCGACTGAAACTTTCTTACTTGTTTTTACAAACGTTTGGTGCAAACGGTTATTGCGTTTGTCACAAGATATGGGTGTTAATCCCAAACCCTGTGAAAAGTTTGTTGCAAATGAGAGCTCCACGTTTACACCATTTTCTTATACAGTGTGGAAGATTTCATTCCAAGAACTACTGCATTTTTGCGTTGCCTCCGACGTTGTAGCGCAGGCTGAGGCAATGACAACCACCAATAACATAAAAAACCAAAGCAACGATTTGCAAAAAAATATTTATAATTATTTTTTTTTAATTTATTGTTTTTGATCAATGAAATACCAAATGAAATTAACTGACAACATGAAGCACTGTATGAAAATTTTGAACAATAGATTTTAACACAAACGTTGTCGAACCATATATTGCTTTTGTTATTATCTAACTGGTTATTTTCTCATACGACTTCACTTCACTTCATTTACCATTTACGTATAAAATAAAACTGAAGTCTGCGGTATATTGCAAGATATGCTTAATTACATCTCTGTGCAGAATTTAAATTCCGTTACTTGTGAAATATCGCACCTCCGATACATTAAATTCTTAGATTAAATTAATTCTTCGGAAGAAATAATTGTGGGTTGACTGATAAAAACATTTTTAATTTTACTACACACGCGCACGTACACCGAACACCACAAATGCCCAACACAAGCACACGACTCTACGCTTTCTGAGAACGATTGCAAATGTTGTGAAGTGCTGCATAAGTTCGGAGGGAGGGAAGAATATTCGTGTATAGCAAGAGAAACTACGTTTACGATAAAAATATTCATTCACTGGAAATATTTCAACAGTTACGGGAAAAGTAGAGCGTTTGAGACGAAGAACTATGTTTGCGATAAACAACCTCCAAACGGGTTTTTTGCGTGTACCTAAAAAAATCAAGGTTTTCCTAGACCCTCCCGTTTAACCTGCTTTGATTGCTTTGGGAATCTCAAAAGTTGGCGGATTTTAACATCAGGGAAGTTTGCTAACTCCCAAAGAAATGATTCCTCAACCTCTTAGTCCCCGCAGTTTCCGAAAAAGTAATTTTGCAAGACCTTCTATCTATTTACGTGGCGTCCAACATGACAGTGATCCGTCTTGAGAGATAGGACAAGTGAGACGTCTGGTCTCGTTTGGAGTTTAGGCAGGACCAGATTAGTTTGGAATATGGGTCATAAGAGTACTTTCTCTCAAGAAGAGCTTACAGGTCTCTAGAGTCATGTCTGTATATTCCAGTTTCCCTGGAGCTTGTAAGGTATTCCCTAGTCTTTCAAGTTAATGTGCTTTGCAGGCCCAGTGGATTAGCACCAGGTAAATAATAATTTGTTCAGGCATGCTGTTAAGAGATCTGCGACAGTCGACATGTCGGCCTGACTATCAGAGAAAATGACGATACCGACATTAGTCATAACATTAATTTTACCATTCTTGTGCCTTATAATCACTTCAGTAATCAGGCTGTGTTTTGCACTTGGTTGTTGAGTTAGGAACTTCTGTATAGAAGTTAAGGAATGAACTATGTTCAGTAGGTAGGGTAATTTTTTTTTGTTACATAGGTGCTTCGCTATTCTTGATCTATGGGTCATTCCAAGTAACATAACCGAAGAAACCATAGCTTAAAAATCAATTTCGACCCCCGGATGTTTCAAAATAGCTATTTTTCCAAAATATTCAAGAATGGACAAAAAAATTTTAAATGCGCATAGTGATTCTTCTTCTATGGGTCATTCCACGAATATCGGTACCGGAAAGATCTGTCAGACTTCCTAGAGAAGTGGACCCCAGTATATTCATATATCGTTTACTTAATGAGCAAGGGATCAATGCTCTCCACTTCATCCTCATTACCACAGCTCCTGCAGAAGTCATTCGACTCAATAACCAACCTTCTGTCGTGTTCGCCGTTCAGAACTGCAATAAATTTTTCCCCTCTTTCGCGAGGAACTCCCCAGTTCGTGTATGGACTAAACCTTCTACACTACAGGTTCCGATTTCTGACCATATTTCAGTCAACTTCCTGACTGCATCTTGACTAAGCCAAAGCTCGCATGTGGACAGTGTCGCACCAATATATGCAAATTCTTCGAGAATTTGTGGTCCCTTTCCTAGCAAGTTCATTAGCTTTACACTTCCATTGAGATCCCTATGTCCAGGTACCTATATGGGGTGTATGTTAAACTGCTCAGCCATCTCGTTAAGAGATTTGCGGCAGTCGAGTGCTGTGTGTGAATTCATGGATGTGGCCTCCAGAGAAATGATGGCGGTCTGACTGTTCGAGTAAATGACAACGCCAGTATTGGTCACTACGTTTTGACTGGCGACTTCCCGAATTGCCATTATGTGGTTCGATATACGTTACAGGTATCTGGTAGTCTATGAGCTATATTAAGACTGAGTTTCTTACAGTGTAATCCTAAGCCAACCTTATTATCTAGCTTCGAACCATCTGTGTAGAAGTGGAGTTGGTTTCTTTTTCCTGGTATTTTTCCAACTCATTCCTCTCTGGCAGGTATCTTAGTGGCGAAGTTCCTCTCGAAATTGTACACCGTTGCTATATAGTCCACTCGGTCGGTTACCATAGTCTTGTGGCCGTAGTTCTTGTACCTCCACATTGATAGGCAGTTTAATCTTTATGTCTCTCTGGTTGCAACTTCTATCGCCACATTATTAATCGGCAGTAGATGCAGTAGAATTTGTAGAGACTAAGTCTCTGTGGTCCTTAAAGCTTCGTCCAAGTTAGTGACGTTCAAAACGCACCAGTGATACACATACGAGTATGGCGCAAAAAGCAGAATTCTGCAGAGCCGCCCTCAGACTATACGCTTGTTCAGAGCCCAGCGATTGCCTATTAAGTTTTTACAGGTTTATAGCGCTACCGCGCTTTCAGAGAAGGATATTTCATCGCCCAGGAGGCAGGTACACTCAATGAAACCTTATATCTCCTGCTGAAAATATCTATTTCTGCTTGATCAGGTTCACGCCAAGACCCATATCGGAAGCTTATTTTGCGGTTGTGTGAAGAATAAAGGATGTTTGTGAGAATTCTCCGGAGAAACACTCATTTTTTCATGGAGAGATTTCATATATGATTCAGTCAAATACATGTAGGTCAGTTGACCTTAAGTTTAATGAAATGCGGCTCTTAATCAGATGTATGTTATTATCATTGACTCACACAAATATTATTTGTTTGGAGGATGTTGTTCTAAACAAAAGTATGTTTTCATCCAAATATTTTTTATTTGGAACTAATATTTCCGTAACAAAGATTAGTTTGTATTTAAGTATTTTGGCAATGTATCAGCGCTTAATTTAAATGCATGTTTTTCTGTTTTTATACCCTCACTTTAGTGATACGAGGGTATATATCATTTGCTACGGGCTAAAAGTGTAACACATCGAAGGAGTGACCTAAGAGCCTAAGTAAGATCGGCGGATGTACGTCCGTCGTCTGTCTGTCTGCAGACTGGTGCGCACGATAACTCTTGAAAGGAGTAACCGATTGTCTTCAATTTGGTATGTGTTAATATTTTTTCTATCTCCGGCTAAGTTCGAAGATGGGCCATATTAGTCCACTCCTTCTTGTACCTCCCCCACAAAGGGTTAATATTTTGTGAATTATTGATTATTGAATAACGTATATACTGCTTATTTGAATCTTCTGCAATTCTACACATATGTAGTATTAGTTTATTAGTCACAATCACCTCGAGAAAAATGGGCGAAGTTGCCATATCCATTTTGGTACCTCCCACACAAATGGACCATTTTGCACCAAAAGTTAACTGCTTATAGCTTTAATATCGCTCAATGCAAATACTCGTAAATAAAATATTGTTTGTGGGTAAATATATATTTTATTTGTGAAAGTGAAAGTAATATGTGTGTTCCAAGCAAAATTTCTTGATTTTCAAATAAAATTTATTTGTTCACAAATATATAAAATTTAAATTTTTTTAGCTATATATTCTTTCAATAAAGGTAATTAAATCATGCAAGGCGATTTCTGTGTATTTTCCCCAGGTAGGCTTGGCCAAAAGCCTACGCGGAGAAAAAACAGGAAACGAAATTAGTTTGGGAGCAAAATTTAAATAAAATATACTTTAGATCAAATATTTTTTATCAATATAATTTTTTTTCAAAGTTTTGGTGCAGGTTATAGTGAAAAAACAGGGAAATATTTAAATAGGATACGGACTTAATTTTCGGACTTATAGCAGAAAATATCTTTTTCCCAAAAATAATATATTTTTAGAAAATGTACCATTGAAGCGATTTTTTCTTACTGATCATTCTCTCCAGGGTTTTAAAAAGAAATTACGATAGATGAATATGGGAAGTCTTTAGCTCTGGTAAGGATGGCTTTGAAGACAGCCTTGGGTTCTCTCCCTTCCGATAGTGTACAGACGTGGTCGATACAACAAGTTCATAGCTACTTGCCCCAGGGAGTTAGTATATCGACAATGCCTGTAGCTACGCTTGCGAAACACTGTTTGACCCTGGCAGCTTCAAAGATTTAAAGCTTTGTATAGCCAAAGTAATTCTATTTTCGGTTACAATCTCGCTGGCGACCTGTGATGGCTGCTCGAGGAGCACCTCCAGCAATTTCTAACTTGATGTAGTCCAAGAAACATTATTTATTGATGTAAACAGCAGTGTAAAATGATGAAGCTAACATTTTTCGTAGCACTAGAGAGGATCAAATAAAATCCAGAATTTTTTTGATCCTTTCTAAACTCACATTTGTACTGCTTGAGTTCTACCTAGATAGATATCCCAGTTGAGCTCTTGTGGCCTTTGCCGTGTTAAAGTGCTTAAATGCGGCTTGTATGTTTCTACAGGGTGGCGCAGAATAAGCTATATGCTTTAAATGGTTTATAAATGTTTTATTTATGCGATCATTATAATTCTTTTTTTAAATTCAGTGTATTATTGGGGATTTTTTGCAATTAGCTTTGAAAAATGATATCCTGTAAGTGATATCGTACATACGTGCTCTTTTTAGCATTTTTTCCATAACTTTTTGTAAAATTTCGGAAAAATTCAATTATTTCTGTACGTTGTTCGATTTATAACTAATTCCCCAAGTCTCCTTCAAAAAAAAAAAAACAAAGAAAGAATAATAATTAAAAAAGTTATAAAGAATTCAAACCATATAGCTCATTATGCGCCACCCTGTATATGTATATATCGGGTGGGAACTTTTCATGGGGACTATACCAAATAAAAATAATAAAATCAATTAATATTTTCTATTTTATCGCCAAAATTTGTATTCCCAACACCACACTGTGGTACATGTTATTATAAGCTTGTTTCAAGGCAGATGTTTTCAACACCTAGAAATACTACAGAAATACCACCTTAAAGTATACCGATAGACACAGAAGCCGTATGTACGTCCATCCTTCCATCTTTCCACCTAAAGTTTTCCGTTGAGTACAGGTCGCAATTTCACTCAGATCGTGCCGAAATTTTGCATTTAGGAATCTTTTGTACCTGGAAAGAAGCATATTGAATTTCGTCCGATTGGGCCCATTAGCCCTGCAAAAACTGTATTTTACTCCCAATTGTTTTTTACTTTAGCAGGCTAGAGTTTATATATCTATGGATCAACAATACGCAATTTGAAGAAAAACGGTTCAGATTTAGTTATAGCTCCCATATATATATATTTCATCCGATTTGGCTACACAGGCAGATACGTACCAAATGTAACTTGTGTAAACAAATTTTAGTTGAAGTATATATTGTATAGCTCCTTGTTATCAAATCTTGCTACACTGAATAAATTTTCTTTATAATATATATGAATGCTGTTGTTGTTTATTGTTGGTCTGTGTTTTTGTTTTTCAGTCAGAATTAATTCGGTTGTTATATGGTCTTATGTTTCAGTTACTTTTATTATATTTCAAAAATGTAATAGAAACAAATACAAAAATTTTTAGAGAGTTTTGAGTGCTTGGTAGAAATGTCTGCAGTTTCGATTGACACCACTCTGTCATCTTCAGATTTCAATAGGAATGATGTATGTCTTTAACTTAAATCAGCTGAAATACTTATGGAAGTAGTAAACTAAATTTAACAAAAACTACTAACCAAAACCGTATTATGACGAACTAAGTCAACATACTAAAACTCTCATATGTTTCATAGAAATATCGCCAAAAATTTAAGAAATATTTATAAATCTTATCATTTTTATACTCTACACCACACTGTAGTACAGGGTATTATAACTTTGTGCATTTGTTTGTAACACCCAAAAGGAGAAGAAATAGACCCATCGTTTATTATACCGATCGACTTAGAATCACTTTCTGAGTTGATTCAGCTATGTCCGTCTGTCCGTCTGTCTGTCCGTCTGTTTGTCCGTCTGTCTGTCCGTCTGTCCGTCTGTCCGTCTGTCCGTCTGTCCGTCTGTGCATGTATTCTTGTAATCAAAGTACAGGTCGCAATTATGGTCCGATCTCGACGAAACTTTACACATATCTTTTTTTTGGCCCAAGGACGATCCCTATTGAATTTGGTTGAAATCGGTTCAGATTTAGATATAGCCCCCATATATATTTAACCCCCGATTTGACCTGTAAGCGCTGTAAGAACTGTATTTTATATCCGATCAGTGCGAAATTCGGCAGAAAGAGGTTTCTTATTACATGAAGGAATACTGCCAAATTTGGAGAAAATCGGTTCAGATTTAGATATAGCTCCCATATATATGTTACCCCCGATTTGACATCTAAGCGCTGTAGAGACTGTATTTTATATCCGATCAGTACGAAATTCGACAGAAGGAGGTCTTTTTACATGAGTAAGTATTCAGGGAAGATCGGTTCAGATTTATATTAAAGCTCCATATATATGTTCCTCCTGATTTGGTATCAAACCGCTATAGAAGTTGTATTTTACTTCCGATCATTAAAATTTTCCAGAAAGATGTTTCTCACTTTAGGAACGAATATTGCTTAATTTAGCGATTATCGTTTCAGAATTAGATAATACGTTTCTACCCATTTACCAATTATTCCAAATTATTATGGCAATGACCCTTATCGCATTGTTAGGGAGGTGTAGGGTATTATATAGTCGGCCCCGCCCGACTTTCTGCCTTTCCGTACTGGTTTTAATAATATGAAATATTTCATATATTTTATTAATTGTTTCATAGATGTTATGACAAAGTATCTTTTACTACTATTATATGAAAAATGTGAAAATAATTCTTTCAGTGTAGAGTGGTGTTGGGTATCATAAAGTCGGGTTTTCTTCAAATTCGTTGGCTGTCTCTGTATGTACAATCATGAATAATGATTCAGAGTATTTTTCATTTTCCTCTGAAATTCTCCACTACTTTGAAATGTGTACTTCAGAAGAATGTCCCATTTCCTGTGGACAAACAATTAAATATATTTGCTTTGCTTTCTCTTTTCAACATGACCACTAAGTGCGAAATAAATGAATCACCTTGACTTCATAGGCATTACTGGAATTTGGTGTCCTTGTGACTGTTTCGTTTTCTACTCTTACTTCGCCACATTATTTTCTTCGCTTTTTTGTAACTGTTTTGGATGACGTTATTCATGACCGACTTCAAGCTTTTCATTAATTTATGTTAATTTCTGCTAATAAATTAAGTAACCGTAATGACGGAAGGTTCATTGAGTTGGCCTTCGAAGTATTTCGGTAATAATTTAAAATTGACAACTAAGAATCAATTCGTAAATATAAATTGTATTTCAAGCATTCCGGCAAATAGCTACAATAACTACATACAAACGGATATCCGAGAAATACACACGTATATCCTAATAAAACTGTTACGGTTGTGGTCTTTAACGAAATATTTAGAAAAGAGTTTGTTTGAAATTGTGTGACTCGAAAACTCTATATAAATATGGCAACCTGTGAATAGTTTCTGTTTCCTAAACCCAAATATACAATAAAATTCGTAGAAAATTTTAATGGACCCAATTGTTCTTTGGTAAAAATGTATGGCTTTAAATGGAGCATATTTATACCCGACACCACGTTATAGTACATGATATTATGACTACGTACATTTGTAACAAGTAAGAAAGTTTCAGTCGGGTAAACCGACTAAGGTATACCCTCACTTTGTGAGTAATGTAATATATAACATTACACCAATAAATCTGTCAATTTGTGTGGGAGGTACCAGAAGGGGTTTTCCAAAAACACGTATTTTTCGGTAAATACATTGCATTGTGCTGAACTATAAGCGTTTATGTGCACTGGTATATTAAAGTTACGAGCTATGTAATTTTGGTCATTTTGTGTGGGAGGTACAAAAAGGGGCGGGGTGATAACGCCCACTTTTTACAGGACTATAGGCACTATAACAGCATTACACTGTACAAAATTTCAAGTATTTGTATGCACTGGTATTAAAGATACAAGCCGTTTACTTTTGGTACGAAATGGTCCATTTGTGTGGGAGGTACCAAAAGGGGCTGTACAATAATGCCCATTTTTTACCGGACTATAGGCGCTACAAAAACATTATACTGTAGACAATTTCAAGTATTTTTATGCACTTGTGTTAAAGTTATAAGCAGTTAAATTTTGATGCAAAATGGTCCATTTGTGTAGGAGGTACTGTTGAAGTGTCAACAGCTGATCTCTAACTAGCGCCCCCCAAGATCTTATATTGATTCGTTGTTGACGGCATCGCTCCCTATCGACAATGATTGGGATTAAAATCTCAGTGATGGCAACGCCGTCGCTGTGACACTAGTTCACGACTCATCCGCATTGGGCACACTGCCACCGCATACGGCTCACGGCCGAAATAAAATCTATATATATAAAGAAGAATGTGTGTTTGTTTGCTTGTTTGTTTGTTGGTTTGTTTGTTTGTTGGTTTGTTGGTTTGTTTGTACCGTATAGACGTCTAAACGGCTGGACCGATCTTCTTCAAATTTTCACAGAATGTACACGTTCGGGGCGTGGTGAAAATAGGGTACTTGAATTTTCGACATATCAAGTGGGCGTGGCCCCGCCCACATAAGACAAATTTTAATATTGAGATATCTTGCACAATTTGTTAGCGAGAGTGCTGTAATTTTGTACATATGTATCTGGTGGCAGTCAACGTGATTGGTCCAAAAATGGGCGGGATGGGACCAATGGGCGTGGCACCGCCCATATAAGCTAAATTAAAAAAATGCTATATCTTGCACAATTTGTTTGCGAGAGTGCTGGAATTTTGTGTATATGTATCTGGTGGCAGTCTACGCGACTGGTCGAAAAATGGGCGGAATCGGGCCAATGGGCGTGGCACCGCCCATATAAGCCAAATTTTGAAATTGACTTATCATGCACACTTTGTAAGCGAGAGTGCTGTAATTTTGTGCATATGCATCTGGTGGTAGTCTACGTGATTGGTCCAAAAATGGGAGGGATTGGATCAATGGGCGTGGCCCCGCCCATATAAACCAAATTTTGAAATTGACATATCTTGTACAATTTTTTAGCGAGAGTTCTGTAATGTTGTGCATATGTATGTGGTGGTAGTCTACGTGATTGGTCCAAAAATGGACGGAAACGGACCAATGGGTGTGGCACCGCCCATATAAGTAAAATTTTGAAATATAGATATTTTTCACAATATATTAGAGAGTGTGTTGTAAGTCTGTGTATATGTATCTGGTGGTAGTCTACGCGATTGGTTCCAAAATGGGCGGGATCGGACCATTGGGCGTGGCCCCGCCCATATAAGTCAAATTTTAAAATTGAGATATCTTGAAAATTTTGTCAGCGAGAGTGCTGTAATTTTGTACATATATATCTGTAAAAAATTATTATCTGGCGTGGCCCCGCCCATATAAGCCAAATTTTTAAATTGAGATATCTTGCACAATTTATTAGTGAGAGTGCTGTAATTTTGTGTACATGTATCTGGTAGCAGTCTAAGTGTTTGGTCTAAAAATGGGCGGAATCAGACCAATGGGCGTGGCCCCGACCATATATTCCAAATTTTAGAATTGTGATAACTTGAACAATTTTTAGCGTGAGTACTGAAATTTAGTGCATATGTATCCGGTGGCAGTCTACGTTATTGGTCCAAATTTTAGAATTGTGATATCTTGAACAATTTGTTAGCGATAGTGCTGCAATTTAGTGCTTATGCATGTATCCGGTGGCAGTCTACGTTATTGGTCCTAAAATGGACGGGATCAGACCAACGGGCGTGGCCCAGCCATACATATAAGCCAAATTTTTAAATTGAGATATCTTACACGATTTGTTAGCGAGAGTGCTGAAATTTTCTGTACATGTATCTGGTAGCAGTCTACGTGTTTGGTCCAAAAATGGGCGGAATCTGACCAATGGGCGTGGCCCAGCCCATATAAGCCAAATTTTGAAATTGAGATATCTAACACGATTGGTTAGCGAGAGTGCTGAAATTTTGCGTATATGTATCTGGTAGTAGTCTACGTGACTGGTCCAAAAATGAGCGGGATCGGACAAATGGGTGTGGCCCCGGCCATATAAGTCAATATTTTAAATTGATATATTTTGCACAATTTGTTAGCAAGAGTGCTGTAATTTTGTGTTTAATATATCTTGAGCAATTTGTTAGAGAGATCAATGTAATTTTGTGCATACTTATTTGGTGTCAGTCTACGTAATTAGTCCAAAAATGAACGGGATCGGAAATCTGAAATCTGGGGCAACGAAGTGGACCGGGCCAGCTAGTATTATCTAATTCTGAACCGATAATCGCTAAATTAAGCAATATTCGTTCCTAAATTGAGAAACATATTTCTGGAAAATTTTAATGATCGGAAGTAAAGTACAACTTCTATAGCGCTTTGATACCAAATCAGGAGGAACATATATACGGATGTTATATATAAATCTGAACCGATTTTCCCTGAATACTCATTCATGTAAAAAGACATCTTTCTGTCGAATTTCGTACTGATCGGATATAAAATACAATCTCTACAGCGCTTACATGTCGAATCGGGGGTAACATATATATGGGGTTATATCTAAATCTGAACCGACTTTCTCCGAATTTGGCAGTATTTCTTCATGTAGAAGGAAACTTCTTTTTGCCGAAGTTCACACTGATCGGATATAAAGTAACATTTTACAGCGCTTACATGTCAAATCGGGGGTAACGTATATATGGGGGCTATATCTAAATCTGAACCGATTTATTCCAAATTTAACAGTGTTCATTCATATGATAAGAATCCTCTTTCTGCCGAATTTCATACTGATCGGATATAAAATAACATTTTTACAGTGCTTACACTTCAAATCGGGGGTAACGTATATATGGGGGCTATATCTAAATCTGAACCGATTTATTCCAAATTTAACAGTGTTCATTCATATGATAAGAATCCTCTTTCTGCCGAATTTCAGACTGATCGGATATAAAATAAAGTTTTTACAGCGCTTACATGTCAAATCTGGGGTAACATATATCTAAATCTGAACCGATTTTAACCAAATTCAATAGGGATCGACCTTGTGCCAAATAAAACATATGTGTAAAGTTTCGTACCTTGATTACAAGAATACATGCACAGACAGACGGACATAGCTAAATCAACTAAGAAAGTATTTCTAAGTCGATCGGTATAATAAACGATGGGTCTATTTCTTCTCCTTTTGGGTGTTACAAACAAATGCACAAAGTTATAATACCCTGTACCACAGTGTGGTGTAGGGTATAAACACATAGGAGTTTTCGTAGGCGCGCCGAGGAGTTGTTTTATATTAAGAAGCATACCTGGCAGAACTGAACAACGAAATTCATAACTCGAACATTGTTTCTCTCAAGATACTTTTGATAATACTGATAATATTTTATTTACTTTAAAGTTAACCTAAGCCAACTCAAATGAATCGGTATTTCCTCATTGACGATATTATTAGACGAGCACTCTTTGTAAATACATTGTTTTTCCTTAAATGACAAATCACGTACGTCTGCTGCTGTTTCGGATCTTTAATTTCCGGTTACTTGTTGTTTTGTTTGCTTAGGGCTATCGCTCATACTGCGTTGTTTATCCTTTCAAGCTCTTCATCCATTCGTTGTTGTTGCTTTTTGGCTTTGTTTTAGTGTCACTAATATAATTACAAAGTTCTGCTGAGTCTTATAAGAGCTTAAATTCATTACCTTTTCTATTTCTTGCTATTTTCGTAGAATTCTGGTACTTTCTTCTAACTTCTTCATGTTTTGGTCCCATTAGATGTGAGCCATTTTTTTGCTGTTAGCAATTTGCATGAAGCATTTCAAAAGGACTTTGATGAGGGTAACGGAAGGGGGTGATTGCTGGTGGTGATGTTGGAAAAGAGGTTACTTTAACTATACCTGCTAAATTTGCTTGGTTGTCTGACCGTTTGTAGTGAAGCACTAACATTTGCTTTAGATTAATTATTCAAATTAATTTTAAAGCGACAATTTATTTGTCGTGTGATTTTTTCTTTTTCTCTAGCTCTTCTTTGTTTTATGCCAAGAAAAAATTTTCTTCACTTTTACGCAGACATCCATTGGAAGACCAGTGGTGTACCAAAAACCTCCCCCTATCTTGGACGTTTCATCTAGAGAAAATTCCTAAGAAACTTGATCATGTACTCTCCTCTCTGCCTGTTCTACTATTGAAATGGGAAAGGATGCCAGTGTTTGTCTTTAATTAAATACGATGATTTTAACTTCTTCTTTTTTCGTTTTGCAGGTGAATTGAGATGACGCTCAAAGTAAAAGGAATTACTCCATTTTTGTTTTCGTTCATTTCCTTTACGATTTTAATTTCATTGGTTATGCGATCCAGTAGAGTAGTAGTTCGTGGAGAGCATCACAAGTTGGATTGGTATACAATGTAATCTCTTGGCCAGTTGCCTTTCCAGGAAATTTATGTTGAAGGAGGAATAGTTTAAGCTTAAATCGCTGAATGTTCTGTGGAAGTCTTATAGAGAATATAAAGAAAATGTATTTAAAATGAAAGATTAAATCATTAAATTTATTGAAGACTAAGAAACTAATTATAGCAAATAAAATCGGCTGTAAGTTCGATCGGGCCGAATCGGATATACCCTCTAACATAGATTGCATTCAAATCATCTTCTTATGAAGTATCTGAAATGGAAAAGAAGTATGTCATAAAACGGTATGGTTCTTTTTAGTTTTTGGAAATTCTTATAGAAAGAAAGCTGCAAAGTTTCATCTGTTCCAAAAGTATGAAATTTAGGCCTCAATGAAGATATTTACGAATAAGTAACATATATTTGCGTGGACTATATCAAAACACAGACCACTGCAGGAAATTTTCCATGTGCAGAATTTCAGAAAAAATAAAACAAAAACATGGCGGCTATACAATGCATATTTTCAATCGAATTGTTTGAAAAATGTCGCGTATACGACTTTGACAATTATATTGCTAGTTTTTGCTAGCACAAAACAAATTATTATAAATTATTTTTCCCCATTTTTTAAAGCTTCTTATCGAAGAAAACAATGCCTATTTGAAAAAAATTCATAAGTATATATGATATGACCCATATTGAAAAATTTTGGGAAATAAAAAAAAATGCATATATCTTATTTTGGTCATTTTGTTTGGGGCCAAAGGGGCGTGGCTATAATGCCCATTTTTAATTATATTATAGGTACTGTAAAAGCATTACACTGCAAAAAAAACTGGATACAAAGTTATGAGCCGCTTAGTTAGTGCAAAATGATCCGTTTGTATGAGAGGTACCAAAAGGGGCGTGGCAATATCGCCAATTCACGGGTCTGTAGGTACTATAAAATTATAACACTGCACAAAATTGGAAGTATTTATGTGGACTGGAAACAAAGTTATAAGCCGTCAACTTTTTTTTTTGCAAAATGTTCCATTTTTATGAGAAATACCAAAAGGGACGTGAAAACTATGCCCATTTTTCTCAAGGTATTATCGACCAGGAAACTTATACTATGTGTAGAATTGCGGAAGATTCTGATAAGTAATGTTGAGTTTTTAAAGTATCAATACTTCACATAATTTTGAGCCTTTATGTGGGAGCTACTCGAATCAGTGGACCAACATAGTCTATCTTTGATCTTAGTCTGAAATAGAAAAGGAAATTAACAAACACCAAATTGGAAGCCAATCGATTGCTCCTATCGAAAATAAACGTTCGCACCATCTACAAAGACCGTTGGATGGACGGACAGAAGAACATTGCTGAAATGGCTTAAAATGGCTCAAAACGGATTGCGACCAATATTCTTGAGGACTCTGAGTTCAGTCTTTCGGTGTGTTACACATTTGGCCCACAGCAACTGATACATACACTCGTTCGCAATAGTGGGGTATAAACCGGATTATGTTAAAATTCTCCTACTTTTACCAAACGGGCTATCATTTATACATTAATCTATCGATTTTCTTGTTAGCATTGTTTTCTTCATTATGATTCTAGCTTTCAAAATAAATTTTTTGTGATTTTTGTCTATTTTTTATGGTTTTTTTCGTGCCAGCAAAAAACGATTTTTTTGAAAAAATCAAATTTTTTCTAATTGTTTTAACGATATTTACTTAACTATAAAGATGATATTATAAACATTTGTGGCACTTGCACTTTCCTTTAATATAAATGGTATACGACTGTATTGTTTATGTTCCAAATACTAAAGATACAAGAAAATCGTAACTAAAAAAAATTAATAACATTTTCCATGAACATTAGTATAACTTACACCACACTGTGGTACAGGGTATTATAAGAAAAAGTTTGTTTCATGGCAGATGTTTTAAAAACCTAGAAATACTATAGCTAGATTTACCTTAAAGTATATTGATCGACTCAGAATCACAAACTGGGTTATCGATTTAACTATGTCTGTCCGTCTGTCTGTTATTTTTATATTGTTCGTTGAGTACACGTGGCAATATCACTCCGATCGTGCTAACATTTTGTGGTCAGGAGTCCCACGCACCTGGAAAGAAGCCTATTGAAATTGGTTGAAGATTTTGATATAGTTGATATATATAGTTCCCATATATATGTTTCATCCGATTAGTCCCTTTAGTCCTATAGAAGCTGAATTTTACATCCAATTGTTTTGAAATTTAGCATGGTAGAGTTTCATGGATCCACGGATCAACATTGTTTAATTTGAAAAACATCGGTTCAGATTTAGATATAGCTCCCATATATCTGTGATTTTCAAACATAACAGCATACCTTAAAAAATCAAAATGTACAGGAGAGTCAAAATTTTTTACCGCAGCAGATTTGATACTAAATGTGCATTGTTGTTTGTTGGAAAAAGTCTTGAAAAAATGGACTAACATGGGTGTGTCATATAGCGATCCATGGATAATAATTAGTTAAATACATTTATTCTAAAATCCCGAAATCGAAAATGTCCGACATAGGCTGTTATTCCAGTAAACCACAGATACATGTTTCGTCGAATTTGGGCCAACAGAGCTCAATTTGAAGAAAATCGGTTCAGATTTAGATAGAGCTCCCATATATATACTCGTATATTTCGTCCGATTTGAATCTTTAGCTCTATAGAAGCTGTATATTATATTCAATTGTTTTGAAATTTAGCATGGTAGAGTTTCTTAGTCCATGGACCAACATTGCCGAACTAGAAGAAAATCGATTCAAATTATATATATATATATATATTAGGCCGGGTCGATTTGTGGGGAGGAAAAAAAAGTCACCATTGCTCAGTGAAAATCGTATTCTAGGGATCAAAATAAGAAACTTTGCCGAAGGAACCGTACCTCTAAAACGAATTCTGATGTCCCGGAATTTGGGTCGAACTTTTGGGTAGGGGCAAATTTTGAAAAATCCCACTTTGACCCATTTAGAGTGCTCCAATCGAGTCCAAATGTATGACCGACCACCACTAACTTTGGAGGCCTGACCCAACCATGCCAGTGGCACACCCCCTGGAACCCCCTGGGGGTTCCATACATTTGGACTCGATTGGAGCACTCTAAATGGGTCAAAGTGGGATTTTTTCCAGGACATCAGAATTCGTTTTAGAGGTATGGTTCCTTTGGCAAAGTTTCTTATTTTGATCCCTAGAATACGATTCACTGAGCACTTCACTGAGTGTGGGTCGGTCATACATTTGGACTCGATTGGAGCACTCTAAATGGGTCAAAGTGGGAATTTTTCCGGGACATCAGAATTCGTTTTAGAGGTATGGTTCCTTCGGCAAAGTTTCTTATTTTGATCCCTAGAATACGATTTTCACTGAGCAATGGGCGATTTTTAAATCGACCCGCCCTAATATACATATATGAAATATATATATATTTCCAATTTGGCCCTATACAAGCTGAAGTTTACATCCAATCGTTTTTAAATTTAGCACTGTGGAGTTTCTTGATCCATGGACTAACATTGCCGAATTTGAGGAAAATCAGTTCAGATTTAGATATAGGTCCAATATATTTATTTCGTCCGATTTGGCCCGTTGGCCCAATAGAAGCTGTAGTTTACATCCAATCGTTTTGAAATTTATCATGGTAGAGTTTCTTGATCCGTGGGCTAACTTTGCTCAATTTCAAGAAAATCGCTTCAGATTTAGATATAGCTCCCATATATATGTTTCGTCCGATTTGTCCTTTTGGCCCCATAGAAGCTTTAATTTCATACAATCGTTTTGAAATTTAGCATGGTAGAGTTTCTTGATTCATGGACGAACATTGCGGAATTTTAAAAAAAATCGGTTCAGATTTAGCTATAGCTCATATAGATATGTATCGTCCGATTTGGCTACAGAGGCAGCGATGTACCAAATGTAAATTGTGTAAACAAATTTTAGTTGAAGTCTACATTGGTTATTTCATCGTTATCCAATCCAATCATGTAGTCGACATCGCCCGACTTTAGCCTTTCCTTACTGGTTTTCAATATTTTTTCGTATTTAGGACAACAAATTTCACCAGAAAATGCTATGCACAGCCCCTCGACATACATTTTGTAAACTAGTGTAATTCGACGTACCTGGGGTTGTCATATATGGATAGATAGATGAAAATAGCCGAATACATTTGTGATATAATCCCGAAATCGAAAATTTCTAACATATGCGGTTAATCCAGCAAATCGCAATGTTCAGATCGGTCTACTATCGCTCTCACTTGTTTTGAAAATCAATTTATAATACATGTTTGCATACCCATATATTTTACTCTTTGTATATGTACATATAATACAATTTTCTCAGGACATTGACTTAGGAAATCGCTATTGCAATTTATGATAGAATTGAAAACAAAAATATTTTATATCTATATTTTTTAACAAAGGTGTTATTGAGAAAAAAAGGAGTATGAAGAAAAAATATCTTCTGGCGAATTTGCGTCTTATTCTGTTCATCGCCAATGCTAAAATCGTCCTATTCTTTTAGTGCATTTTATTTTATGCAATCATAAAAAGTGGTATGCCAATATAAAAGCCAACGACGGTAATATTTTTTTATGAACCGTGAAACGTGATACAATCTAGGAAAATTTCCTAATGGGAATTTATAATAATTTCATAAAAATGTGCATAAAGTCAGTGCTAAAGCAAATAAAACAATAACAGCTTCGGTTCAATTTTACTTAACATCTCAACCAAGAGAGAGAGAGAGAGAGAGGGAGAGATAGGAGGAGGAAGGATGAGGTGAGATGAATTTACAAGGTAGCCAAAGGTGATAACCACTGGACAGGGACACCACCAATTTGCATGTAATGCAAAAGAGAAATCCAAATAAATGATTTATGTTATCAGAAACAGACTGGGGAAAAAGTAAAGACAAACGCCACAGAGTCCACCAGATAATTTTAAGTTAATATTAATCTGATAAAAATTGTGGTCATAATTCAAGTGGACAATGGCACCAACTTTCGAATAACTTAACATTTGTCATCCGAAGGGCTACAATTGTGGATGCCGGTTTTTTTTTGTTCACTTTTTATCATTTGTTTATTTCAGTTTCACCTATATCATGATGTACTCGACGCTGGCCAAGTTGTTATTTTATTCCCACCAAAGAGAGATTTTACACGATTGGTGTAAAATTTATTATGCCTTTCATCCATTTTATGACTGCCAAAGCAAATTAAGACACCGACCAGTCTAATTTGTGTTTGTTGAGTAAAATTGCTTTCGTTACGATTCCATTTGCATTTTCTTTGGCTGTTGATGGAGGAGGTGGTGGTGTTGGTGGTACTGATGCTGGCATTTTCTTTAGCCCTTTTCTTTAAACGTATTTTAATACAAATTTATTGTTTGCCACTAACTTCACAGCAGAAACCCTTCCGTTGTGGTTCTTCTTTGGTGAGTGGAAATGCGTTGTTCCCTTTTGCTTTGCGGGTCAGTTAGTCAGAGTCCTTTCCTTCGGTCCCATTCACTTCTTAAACAGTCTGTAACAAATTAAAAGTAAACGTTAATGAAGTATGTATGCCTGAGGCTATGCTTTCTCTCGTGCACTTCACTAACTCCATCATATTTTCCCAGTTTCTTGGACCAATCCAATCCAGTCAAGTCCAATCCGCTCTTGGTTCATGTTTGTGTGCTATTATAAAGGGAATTCAGAAAAAAGGTCATAACACTGCCTTGAGTTTTTCTAGACGACGTCGTCATCGTCGTTGGTCATCATCATTGTGGCGTTTCAAAAACTTAAGAAAATACATCGGAGAAAATTATTTTGTTTTCCCTTTGCTGTAACTCAGTCTTAATGAACACAACTTTAATTACAATTCATCTGAGGAAAGCAAAAAACGACTACGTAAGAGAATTACAATGATGTAAAAAACATGAGGTCGGAACGAATGGTATACACCCTAATGTAACATAAATCAAATAAGATATCTTAAATTGCAATCATGGTTCTTTGAGTGGTATTATTTTTCTATTACACAGTGCGACAGTCAAAAAACCAAAAAACGGCGATACTAGTTTTCTTGTAGGTCTTGGCGAGTAGAACAACGTTTGTTCTACGAAATTTGCCGGACACCCCCAAAATCTGGATTTACGGGTAAAAAAAAACGATTTTCTTGCCTATTTTCACATGAACGTCTATAACTTTGTTAATTATTAACCGATTTTCAATCTCTAAAATAACTTGGAAAGAAGAGAATAAAACCTTTCGAACGATGTATATATATTATCACAATATAATTGGTAAAAACATTGCCTAAACTAGAAAATGACGGACAAAAATGGAAAGAATGTGTTTGTAGGACAAATAAACCTACAGGGTTGCCCATATTCGACGGACCCACGGACTCGTTGGGCCCATTCCAATCGACGAGGCTTGTCCGCAGGCAACAATCTTTGCGTCAATTGAATTTTGTACGGGAACAAATGCAAATCAACGCGAATAATCCGTTGTAAAGTGGACCGAGCCATGCCCAACTGCTGAGAACGGCGTTTTTGGGATGTTCTTGGGGACCTCTCAACACTGGCTCGTACGGCAGCGATATTCTCGGCCGATCGCCTTGGTCGACTTTTATTTGGCCTCTTCGGATTAGAAAGAGCCTCACCAGTCGAAAATTTTTCGTATAAACGCTTAATGGTGTTCTTAGAAGGCGCACTTCTCACATTTTTTAATATTTTAAAAGCACGTTGACTTGACTTCTTCTGTTGAATGTAAATTTCAACTATTTCAGAGCGTTCGCGTGGCGTGTATTGTTCCATGGTAAAAATCTGCTTGGACTGACGCTTCAAACGCGGTATGTCATTAAGCGATCTGACATCTCTGTCAAAAGTTATGGCGTTGCCAGATGGCTCCGTCGAATATGGACAACCCTGTATATTTGTAGAACAAATAAACCAAATAACTTCAAATAAACAAATTATACATCGTTCGAAAGATCTAATTATCTTCTTTCCAAATTCTTTTAGAGATTGGTAAACGGTTACTAATTAACAATGTTATAGGCGTTCAAGTGAGAAAAGGCAAGAAAATCGGGTTTTCACCCTTAAATCCGGACTTTGGAGGTGTCCGGGGAATTCCAAAAAAAGATTCGTGTTTTACTCGACAAGACCTACAGGAAAAATAGTATCGCGTCATGTAGTTCTCAACATGAGTTAATTTTGTCGCACTGTGTTATTAAACTAATGTCGTATCAGACAGACCAACTAAAAGAGGCAAAGAGAAAGGCTAAAGTCGGGTGAAATCGAAAGATTCTTAAACGTGAAAACATGTAAAGCTGTGCGAACATAATTCGTTTCGTCGGAAGAACGCACTTCTTTAATTGAATATTTTCGAATGACACAACTGATAACTATCTATTTGTAAATCTGAATCGTTAAATATTCTAGTACATATATCTGTTGTTTTCTGCAAATTTAAGTCGTCAAATATTCTAGTACATATATCTGTGGTTTTCTGCAATAACCGCCTGTAATTTAAATGAATTCTACTAGTCATTACTTATCGATAAATATAAAAATTGGCAAGTTCGAATATTTTTCTTAACTATTTCCAATATAAAACTGTCCACACCTAGTGTAAATGTTCTACGACTGAAAATGTATTTTGCCTCTCCGGAATTTTGTTTTTGATTTTTTGAGATAGGCGGTTATTCCGGAAAACCACAGATATATGGGAGCTACATTCTATGTAATTTGCTGATATTTAACTTTCACTCCAACTGGTTGAAATTATGTGGCTTCTGTGGACTCAAAATAAAATTAGTAAATACCATTGTATGTATCATCGGTTGGATGACCAACTGACGGGACTGAACATTTTTCGGAAATTGAGTTAAGGCCACCATTGGACTTGCCTAGTCAGAGTACAACATAAAATTTCGGGAAAATCGGATCAGATTTAAAGTATTCATTCGTGTATAACCTCTTTCTGCTGCATTATCGGAAATAATTACAACTTCTATAGCGCTTTGATACCACTTCGAGAAGAACATATACATATATAGGGGGCTATATCTAATTCTGAACCGATTTTCACTAATTTCAATATGGTTGCCCTTAGGCCCAAAAAATTGTATGTGCCAAATTTCATCACGATCAGACAATAATTACGATCTGTACTTTGATTACAAGAATACATGCACATACAGACGGACGGACAGACAGACAGACGGACGAACGGACAGACAGACGGAAGACGGACATAGCTGAATCGACTCAGAAAGATAATCCAAGTCGATCCGTTTAATAAACGATGGGTCTATCTCATCTCTTTTTGGGTGTTAAAAAAGCAGAAAGTTATTACACCCTGTACCACAATGTGGCGTAGGGTATAAAAACAAACTGAAAATTGTATAATGAATATTACGCCATAAGGAAGAAGCAACGTAGTCTCAAACAGAAAATCTGCCTTGGTGAGCAATTTTGAAAATGTCAGCTGGTCATCCAAGCGACGGTTTGTGGTAATACAAAACCATTGACGGATTTGGTTAATATTGTTTACATTTTTAAAAGTAAAGCAAAATTAAAATGTTTCAACGACACTTTTCAGAAAACGTGTATCCAATGACTTTACCACAGATATCACGAAAAATATAAAAAAATTATGGAAACATTTGTGTAAAAAAAATCGTTAAAATTCCCATTTTCTTCGAGGACTTGAAAGACAAATTAAAGGAAATAATGAGGACTACAAATGTTAGTAATGACACTTTCACGTGGAAACAGAAATTTTGTAACGGTCGTTACAACTAATAGGAACATTTTAATTTTTTTAAAAAAAAAATGTTTTGTTGGGATGAAAAATATCGCAAAAACGTCCAGTTTTTGAAAGTTGTCATCACAACGAAGAAAACTATGACTATTTGAAGAAAATCTATGGATAAATGTAGACATTATAGAACTTTTGGTACAAATAAGAGAATTTCAATATAATCCGGGTTTTTTAATTAAATTTGAATCCGTTATCGCCAGATACCTTAGCAAGGCTCTAAAATTGCCATAATTTAGTCAGAATTTATTTTGGTTTGAGACCATAAGTTTCAGTTACTTTCTGTCTATTGCAAAAAAGTAATAGATACAAATACATAAATTGGTAGAGAGTTGTAATTGCTTGGTAGAATTGACTGCAGTTTCGATAGACACCACTCTATCATCTTCAGTAGCATTAGTGTATGTCTTTAACTTAAATCAGCTGAAATATATCGTCGCTTGGATGACCAACCGACGTAACTGACCATTTTTCAGAAATTGAGTTAAGGCCGCCATTCGATTTGTCTAGTCAAAGTACAACTTGTGTATAAATTTTATGCATATATATATATTACCGTTTTCTCAAAAAACGGTAAATGATTCTAGACGTAACTGACACAATGCCAAAAAAAATTTTCACCAAGAGACGTAAGTACAATGTTTCACTTAATATTTCGTTTTCCCGAAATGTTTGTTCATTATTGCAAAATGTTATGGAGTACTTGCTGGACCCAGCCCACTCGTTGCCCATTTTTGGACCGATTGGGTTCGAAACGGGATCACGGGCCAGTCCCAATCATCAGTTAACGACAGTAGGAATCTCGATAATCCATTCGTAGGTAGGAACAGTAGGAATCACTAAGAAAATAATAACTCCACATTGGCTTATTTGCGCCTCCTCAATAAATAACTAATATAGCCTATGTCACCCGCTAGGATAATCTAAAGATTACAGTATTTATCCCTTTTCCGTTATGTGCCTCTAAATGCCATTAAACAACAACTGTACACCATTTAATCGTTTTTGCATCACAGTGCCACTATAAGTATGTATTAAGAGAAAAACATAGTGTATATTCCAAAAGCAAAATTCGGACCCTTAGCCCTACTCTACCATATTTAACCCTTTTTGACATATCGTACCATATTTTACCATTTTTGCACTACGGTACCATATTTAACCCTTTTTGCCCCATATTGCACGTCTATATAGCAAGGACTACCATCCTACCAAATTTCATGACTCTAGCTTTAGCCGTTTGGGCTGGGCGGTGATCAGTCGTAACTGACAGTAAGTATAATTTTTTTTTCCAACAAAGTGACGTATCTGCATTGTTTATGAAAAACATGCATTATAATTAATTTTATTTATTTTTTTGTTAATAATGTTGAAAAAGATGGAGTTAAGTACACAATAAGAAAAGCAAACTGGAAATATAATAAATATTACGCCGTGGGGAAAAATGGACATTGTCTCAAAAACAGAAAAACTGCTCTCCTGAACAATTTTGAAAATGTCAGTTACTGCAGTTGGTCATCCAAGCGACGATATATGGAAGCAGTAAATTTAATTTAACAAGAATTTTGAATAGTTTCATTGAATTGATTCTGCCTGTATCACAATTTCCTCTTAGTACTTAGCCTTATCGACCACGAAGGACGACTGTTTTAACTATTGCTATTGCTTCCAAATGTTTTCTACTTGCGTTTACGAGCCGCATTTCATGAATTTGTAATTGTTTACCGATGAACGTTGTGGTTTGCTTATTTACATTAGATCTCATTTACGCTTCCAATACACTGTTTGAACACAAAAAAAGATCGTGTATGATTTATCACATGTACTTATATATATTTATCCTCCACCAATGTTGCTTATGACAAAGAAATTGAAATGCATTGTAGTTTTCGAAATAACGTTCTAGAATTGTATGTATCTCGAAATTTTTCAACTAATCCTATGAGAAGAGAAACCCTATTTTTAAACCGATCTATATCAAAATTTGAAGGTGAAGAGTTTCTTCATTGTAATGGCTAAATTTCCCAAGTTATCTTAACGTAATTTGAAAGGCTGTAATTTCTTGATTCAAGAACAAAATAAGGTTCAAATATACAGTTACTGTTTTAATAGGTTGGTGTGTGGTATCATATATTCGGCAATGTCCGATCTAGGATTTCTTTGCTTGTTTCATAATGATTTTTCTACTTATGTAATGTCATATATTACGGCAGAGCTAGTTTCATTAAATATAAAATTATTTTCATCGTTATTAACAAATATAATGCAATTTTTTGAACATTTAATGCAACAATATTTTCTTTTAAAATTGTATTTCTTGTTACATAAAAAATTTTAAAGACTTTAAGCCACACGTACGCATTTAAATTCTGAATGAAAAATGTACGAAAAAATAAATTGTTATGAATGAGTTATAGTATAATTCCAATTGGATTAGAAATGGTTGTTTGGTTAAAATATTTACATCCAAAATACATATAATAATTTCAAGAAATTAAAAGAAAATAACTTTAGAATATTCGATATTATTTTTTGTGATGAAATTTAATTAAATTCTGATATATGAGTGATTTCTAATTTAAATAAAATAAAAAAAACTGCTCATTCACTCCTCCTTATTCATTTATGTCAAAAATATAAGTAATTGTTCTGGAAGGTGATGCTGTATAAATTGACATTTAGGATCATTTATAAAAATTCTAGTTAAATATTTCAAATACAGAATAAGGAGTGGTTTTAAATGTAACTCGCTGCTATAGGTAATCAATTTTAATTGCATACTTCTCTACAATACTTTTTCATCAATACAGTTGTTTCGAGCTTTTGATTGACAATAAAACTTAAATTTTAAACTCCCCATTCACCCTTTCTCGGTTACGTTTTGTATTTGTTAGTACATAAAAGTGATAATATTCCAAACGAATCACTCACTATACCTATACAATAGTCATTATTTCCAAACAATTAAATCCAGAATAGAGAGACATTTCTGTTTCATTTGATATCATTTAATAGAACGACAATACATTTCTGCTTCACAAGCACAACGACCATATTTATATGAAAGTATTAACCACAACTCTTGCTTTACTGCCAATGAATACTCGTAGATGTGACAGTCTGCCAAAATGACAATGAGAGAAACATACAGACAGACAGATGAGTCGTGCATCTGATACGTCTGACACGTTTGTGAGATTCGACCGCAACAAATGAAAAGAATACAAATAGAACTGTCACAAAATAAATAATGAATGAACATTAAAGATCTCTTAAAAAAATAATAGAACAGAACACAGTATAAAGTCTATCGAGGCCGAAATTATGAGGCACTATTCCTCTGTCGAATCCAGTAAACAATTATTGAAAAATGCGTCATCGAGAAAACTGAATTTCCAAATTTGAATACACTTGCACATACACACAATGAGGACATAAAAGACAAGGCCCATCTTCGAATTTAGCCTGAGATAGAGAAAAATATTACTGTCAATTGAAGTCAATCGGTTAAACCTTTCGAGAGTTATCGTGCGCACCAGCCAGCAGACAGGCAGACACACAGACAGAAGGAAGGATATTGCTCAAATGGCTTAAAATTATCAAAATTAAATGACTTAAAATTACCAATAATACTTGGGCTCTTAGGCCACTCATTCGATGTATTACAGCTTTGGCTCGTAGTAAATGATATGATACCCTCCTTTCTAAGGTGAGGGGATAAATATACATCATCAAAAACATTTCATCAACTTGGATCAAATATGAGGTATTATATAAAGATCGCAAGTTAAATTAAAAATTAAATATTTCCTTCTGCCAAATTTTGTAATGATTCGAATTAAAGTACATCTTCTTTGATACCAAATCGGGAGAGACATATTCTTTCAAGTAATAAGAAACCTTTTGCAGCCGAATATCATACTGATTGGATATAAAATACAGTTTCAACAGCGCTTGCATGTCGGGTGTAGCATATATATGGGAGCTATATATAAATCTGAACCGATTTTCCATAAATTTAGTGTTATCAAGTGACTTCTTTGTGTCAATTGTTATTCATACCGGTAAAAAAAGTATTGCTTATACAGCGCATATACGCCAAATAGGAGGAACATATGTAAACCTGAACCGAAATTAACAAAATGCAATAAGGGTCGTCCTTGTGCCAAAAGAAGGATATGTGCAAAGTTTCGTTGAGATCGGACCATAATTAAGACCTGTATGTACTTTGATTACAAGAATACATGCACAGACGGACATAGCTAAACCAACTCAGAAAGTGATTCTAAGTCGATTGGTATAATGAACTATGGGTCTATTTACTACCCTTTTGGGTGCTACAAACAAATGCACAGCATTATAATACGCTGTACCACAGTGTGGTGTAGGGTATAAATACTTTTCATATTAACGAATTTTTCCGAAAATGCAAAAGATGACAAATACATAAATTTTTCATATACACATACGAGTGTATATGTATAGCTATTAAATGAGCGTATTCCAAATTTAAGATGATGGGGCAATAGTTTCCTTGACTTGTAGGGTCTTGTGGAAGGTTCCACTGCCACTAATTTTCATCCTTCAATTTATTATTGGGGCACACATACTCGTATTGCTGTCAATTCATCCACTTCAAATCTATAGAAGACTTGCTTTAACCCGGCCCCCATCATTTATTTATTTTCTGTTTAGGGTACTGTAGAATATGTAAAAACATATGGGGAAAAATTAATGCGTACAATAAAATACGAAAATCTTCGATTAATTTCTTATTAATGTTCCTGGCAGCAAGGCACGGTATTTATCACTTTTTCCCTTCTGTGCCTCTAAATGTTAAAAATTATTGTTTGGATAATATTTTGCCTTTTTCCCCTAATTTATATTCCAATAACTACATTCACCCCCTGGTACAATATAAAACAGTGTTTGCCCCACGGTGTCTTTAAAAGTTTTAATTTAAAAAGGTAAAATTAATGCCTAGTTTAAGTTGCAAGACTTATAATTGCCATTCGGATCATATTTAATCATTTTCTCTCCATTGTAACACATTTTACCCAATGTGTCATAATTTACCTTTTTTGCACCACTGTACAACATTTAATAGTTTTTGCCGCAAAAGTGCCACTGAAAGGGTGCATTTAAAGAAACTCATAGTTTATATTCTAAAAGCCATATTCGTATCCTTAGGCCGTACTTTACCCTTTATGTCCCATATCTATGACATGTTAAACTTTTTACCATATTGTGCCTTCTTTAGCTTTTTTTTAAACGGTTAACATCGCCATGAATCACTGTACTACTTAAATTAATTCAATATTTAATTATTCCACTGTTCTTTCAAAGTACGAAATTGTATACATATCTGGAACATATAGAAAATTTTTTCCCCACTTACCACATTTAATCATTTTGCCACACTTTACCATTTTAAACTTTTGTTGCTTCTCTATACCATATTTAACCCTTTTTGCTACAATCAGCCCTATTTAAAAATTTTAAATATTATGGACTTCTTAACTCATATTTATGTTCCATGTTTTTGCCCAATGTACTAAATGTAACGCTTTTTGCCCACTGAATCATATTTAACACCTTTTTGTCCTACAGTACAATATTTAACCATTTTTGTCCTACTGTACCATTTTCCCACTGTTTATATAAGAATAAAAAAACCAAAACAAAGAAAGAAGTACAAAAATTTCTTATTACTAAATACTTGCACTGAAATCCCTACCTCGACAATTCTTACAAGATACTTTAAAATTCCCTAATTGCCTTTCGGTACTGTCAAGCATATCCACATAAAAGATATAGTAAAATAAAATGTCAAAATAATATTCGCCACAAGAAAAATAAAACTTTAGCATAAGCTTCTTCTTAGTTTTTTGTCAACAACCATACTTGTAAGAAGTCTGTAGAAAAGAAATAAAAATCCAATTGAATATTATCCATCCTGAATCATATTCGATTTCTTTATTTGGTTCTTTTCTATGGCCTCTCAACGCTGTCTACCGCTCTCAATTGTTTTGGAGCCGCCTTATTAAAGATCACAACTAACTATACCTACATATTTGGTTTTGCGACTTTGTTCTTTCAAGAGAAAAAAAATCCTTTTTTCCCACTGTATCATAGTTAATACATATTTGTCCCACTGTACCATATTTAATCCATGTTTTCCTACTTTACCACATATAACTATTTTGGTCCCACTGTACCATAGTTTACCCTTATTGTCCCACTGTGACATATTTAACCCTTTTTGTCTTACTGTACCATATTTAACACTTTTTTGTCTCACTGCACCATATTTAACACGTTTTGACTCACTGCACCATATTTAAAAATGTTCACCACTCTACCATACTTAACTCCGATTTGACCCACTGTACATTGTTAACCATTTTTTTCATACTGTACCATATTTAATCCTTTTTGCCCAACTGTATCATAGTTAATAAATTTTTGCCCCACTGCTCCATAGTTAACCCTTTTTTCCCCACTGCACAATGTTTAATCCATTTTGTCTCACTTTAGAATATTTAACTATTTTTGCCTCACTGTACCAAAGTTAACCCTTTTTGCACCACTGTGCCATATTTAACCCTTTTTGTCTCACTGTACCATATTTAAAAAATGTCACCACTCCACCATATTAACCCCCCTTTTTGACCCACTGTACCATATTTAACACTCTTTGTCTCACTGTACCATATTTAGCACTTTTTGTCTCACTGTACCGTATTTAAAATTTGTCCCCACTCTACCATACTTAATCCTTAACGCCCACTGTACCATATTAATTCACATTTTATCCACTGTACCATTTTTGCCCACTATACAGTATTTAATATTTTTGATCCACTGCGCTCTTCTCATCTCAAGTCATCCCACGCTTCAACATTTATCATTCTAATTCTAGACGTTAAACTTGGCGGTGGTACCATATTCATCCTTTTCTGTGCCCCTAAAATTATCAAAAATCGCTCGGTTTCTAGCTTACGTCCCAAGAGCAGTCCCTAACAGAAAATTTTTTGCCATTTGGATTTGGTTGTTGTGCCAAAATACGCTTCTTCAAGTTACACATTTTTTTACGAAAATTTCAAAACATGACCAGAATTTCGACAATTGCAAAGCTAGGAAATGATAACCTGTACCATTTTTGTATGTAGTAATGTATAACACGATAAAATGCAAAAGGAATTTTGAGCCCGGCATTTAGTACTCGTATAATAAATTTTGGGGAAAAGCTAAAATA
Organism: Eudasyphora cyanicolor; assembly: GCA_963930755.1. NCBI lineage: Eukaryota > Metazoa > Arthropoda > Insecta > Diptera > Muscidae > Eudasyphora > Eudasyphora cyanicolor. The sequence goes on from OZ005737.1 coordinate 153,659,232, forward strand.
TTACGTTTTTGGGAATTTCGAATTTATTTTGGGAATTGTGGGATTTAACTATCCAAGTATAATATTTTTAGAATAAGCATCGATTTCTGGTGTCAAGATTTTGTATAATATTGTATAATTGTGGGATTTAATTTTACAAGTAAAGGGTTTTCCATTAAGGACATAACATTAACTTTGCCAGAGCCAAATCGGAGAACTTTCGGCGTTTCAAAGATCAAGTGGCTTTAATTCTTGAGTCAGTTTGATCTTATAAGAATGAAGGCCAAGATCTTTTCGTAAAATACGCCACAATGTGGTTTGAGAGATGCCCCATTCCTGAGAACGATGTGGAATCGACTGATTAGGCTCATTTTGAACGGATACACTCACAGCTGCGATATTTGTGTCGCTTCGAGCGGTACGGCAAACCGTGGGCGGAATCCCGAAAAGTGGAGATTAATTCAGGGAAGTCTTCGGGTCATAATTTTTTTATATTTTTTCAATATTTAATCGGCAATAAGCAAAAAAAATTTAAATTTGATTTCATTTTAGTCTAAAAAAAGGGGCTTTCTAAAAAAATAAATTTTTAAAATGTACCATTTGTAGGGGAGGTACCATAAGAGTGTGGCAATAACGCCCATTTTTCACGGGACTGTAGGTGCTATAAAATCATGAGACTGCACAAAATTCCACGTATTTGTATTGAGTGTAATCAAAGTTACAAGCTTTTAAGTTGTTGTGCAAAATGGTCATTTTGTATAGGAGGTACCAAAAGGGGCCTATTTTTTCACGGTGATAGCGACCAAGAAACTAATAAAGGGTTTTCCAACAAGAGGTGTTATTTTGGTATTCAAAGAAAAATGGCATTTTTTGAGATAAATGATCGGATGTTTATTTCATAATAAAGAGAAAGGTATACCGTTAATAATGAAAAACAACATCAGCCAAATGGCCACCACGACCACGCTTACAGGATATCCTTTTCATGAAATTTTCCATAATCTAATCGCAAAGTGGCTGCCCTATGTCCTCAACAGCAGCACGAATTCTATCTTTGTGGTCTTGAATCGACGCTGGGCTGTTGGCGTAGACCTTATCTTTCATGTGGCCCCAAAGGAAGAAGTCGCAAGGTGCTAAATCACAAGATCTCGGTGGCCAATTGCGATCACCTCTTCGAGAGATAACACGGTCCGGAAACTTTTCCCGTAACAGAGCAATGGTTTCGTTGCTTGTGTGGCACGTAGCACCGTCTTGTTGAAAGTAAACGTTGTCCAGATCAATACCATCCAACTCCGACCATAAAAAATCATTAATAATCTCTCGATAGCGCAATCCATTCACCGTAACTGTTGATCCAACCTCATTTTCGAAAAAGTACAATGCGCTACACTTTTGGCCCGCAGCAATTGATATATACACCTGTTCTCAATAATAAAGGCAATAATAATTGGCGCAATAACGCGTAAAATGTTTTTGCGGAATACGGAACATACATACTGCAGTTTAATATAAAATTTACACATTTAACCAATTATACCCTATTCCAATTTTAAAATTCATATTAAAAAAAAAATAAAAATCTCTCTACAAAACTATTGTTAACAATTTTTATACCCTCACATTAGTGTGACGAGGGTATATATAATTTGCTACGAAAAAAAGAGTAACACATCGAAGGAGTGATCTAAGACCCTAAGTATGTTCGGCGGATATTCGTTTTGAGTCATTTTAAGATGAATGAGCAATGTCCGTCCGTCTGTCTGTCTGTCTATCTGTCTGTATGTCTGTCTGTCTGTCTGTCTGTCTGCTGGCTGGTGCGCACGATAACTCTCGAAAGGAGTAACCGATTGACTTCAAATTTGGTACGTGGTAATATTTTTTTCTATCTCCGGCTAAGTTCGAAGAAGGGCCATATTGGTCCACTCCTTCTAGTACCTCCCCCACAAAGTGTTAAAATGTTGTAAAATATTGAATCATTAATAACTGCTATACTACTTATTCGAATCTTCTGAAATTCCACACATAGCATTAGTTTATTAGTCGCTATCAACTCGAGGGCCAATGGGCCAAGTTGCTACCCCCGTTTTGGTACCTCCCACACAAATGCACCATTTTGCAGCAAAAGTTAACAGCTTATAACATTAATACCAGTGTATAAAAATACTTGACATTTTGTACAGTGTAATGCTTTTATAGTGCCTACAGTCCAGTGAAAAATGGGTGTTATATTCATGCCCTTTTGGTACCTCCCACACAAAGGTAACATTTTGCACCAAAAGTTAACAGCTTATAACATTAATACCAGTGTATAAAAATACATGAAATTTTCTACAGTGTAATGCTTTTATAGTGTCTATATCCCTGTGAAAAATGGACGCTAGTGCCACGCTCCTTTTTGTACCTCCCACACAAAGGTACAATTTTGCACAAAAAGTTAAGAGCTCACAACATGAGTACCAATGCACGAAAATGCCACAACATTTTGCATAGTGTAACGCTTTTGAAGTGTCTATAGCCCTGTAAAAAATGGCCGTTATCACCACGCCCCTTTTTGTACCTCCCACACAAAACGTCCAAAGCAGTGCAAATAAACGCTTATTATTCGGCGCAGTGCAATGTATTTAAAGTATCTACTATTCAGCGAAAATTGGTGTATTTGTTGAACCCGTTCTGGTACCTACCATACAATCTAACAGAATAATTCGTGGAATATTCAATATTACATTACTCACAAAGTGAGGGTATACCTGAGGGTATAAACTTTCTTACTTGTTTTTAAATCACTCTAAAATACCTGAATTTTAATTTTTAATTTTTTCCTACGAATCGATACATATTAGAGCCGGATATATACCTTTTCCTTTTTTATCTTTTCTGGATAGACAATAAAATTTTCTATTGGACGCAAAAAATATTGCCACTAGATATCCACGCTGAGACAAAAGTATATCAATGAAATATGTTGTAGTTTGTAGGTCTTGACACCACAAATCGAATGTAATTCGCTAATCATTATATTTCCAAAAGTCAATCGCACAATTCCCAAAATTATTTCGAAAATTTGCACTGTATCTACTATACTCAAAGCCGGTTTTCAGATACCCTTCTTAGCTCAACTAACAACAGCTTACCACATATATATAAATATGCGAAAAGTTTCAAAATTTACTTTGAATTTTTTGTAAAAAATTGTGTAAATTGGAGAAGCTTGGCAACAATACCAGTGAATACCGTTCTTTCTTTGGGAACATTCTCTGGAAAATTTCCTTTAAGATGTTAGTTAATATGTTATACTTTTGTAGCTAACTTCTTCTAAATCTCAAAAATACGACATATAAATTTTTCCTAAAATAAATTACAAAAAAATCTGTTTTTTTTGAAAACTTAAGTTCAAGTGGCCATAGCTTTTGTCCTATTTGGTACATCGAACCAATTTTTGTTCATCATATATGAAATTTTATCGCCAATCCAGATATCTCAGTAACTATATGAGATAATTCGTACGTCTAAAAGGGTTATTTGTTGACATCGGTTAGTAGAAGGCACACAAAATCTTACAAATCGAATGATAATGACGAAAGATACACGTGCTTAAACATGTTCTTCACCTGAAGTGGCCAATTTTGAGGCCCTGCAGATCCGGCTCTGCATGACATAAAGGGCCCATATTCAGAACTTATTTTCTCCAATACCTCTACTACTAGCATGCCATGTTTGGTCGCAATCGGTTTTCTGGTTATGAAACGACCGAATTATTTCACTTTTTTAATTCCTCTCACTGTGCATCGCAAATAGACGCATTCATCAAGCCACTTCTGGTAACCCCACACAAATTGCCAGATTCATTCGAACACAACATTCCCATAACTTCTACAGCAACCATCTAAATGTGTTCATATTTTGTACTTTTGTATGCCCTGTTAAATGAAACGTCACGTGACAGTTACCATTCCAGAATATCGGTTTAGGTTTAGATATAGTCACCGTATGCAATATGTATGTATATGTATTATTAAACTTCGCATCTAAGCATTTTCCATCCCATAATTATGAGATACGAACGATAATAAATTCGAACACCTCAACTTTAATGGTATCGTATCAGATTTAGAATAACTACATGTTTGCTTCTTCTGCTCCAACCAGATGCTGTCGGTTGACATATAGTCTGCTCTGCCTGACCTTATACTTTCTTTACTGATGTCAGTTTTATCAATATAACATTTTGCTGTCCAGTTATACGAGTATTAAATTGCACAACCTAATAATCCATTGTAACGGGTGGCGCAAAAGTAATCCTCCTATCAGAAAATGCTATAAATTTTGCGATTGGCCCCTAATGCCTAATGTTGACATTTGTGTAGTAAACACATGCGAATTACACGTTAATAAACAATGTTACGCTACACTGCTCCAGTTTCGGAAATGTCACTATGTAAAGACAGTGACGATTAGAATCCCTGCATCACTTTTATTTGTAAAATGCTGATATACTCGAAAATGTTGTGTTGATTCCGCATCACACCATATGCGCATTGTTGTGGGTGTCATTTAAGATTTTTTGGTGTTTGTGGTTTTATTGCACAACTGCACAATGTCATACACATGTATTCACGATCCCTTGACCATACTCAGGTACTTTCCGTCATAGTTTTACACTGACTGTGTTCTATTCCATATTTCTCAGTGTGGTTAGCAAATATGTCACTTTGTTATCGGGGCTAGTGTCGCAAGCTTGTGGTTACTAAGATACGTAAAGAGTAAAACTTTTGCATGAACATTTAATTCAATTATCAAATTTGGTATGTCTTATTGCTTGTTAAAAGTTTGCAGTTATGACATGTTTAGAATTTACCAAAGAAAATTTATAAACTTCCATATTCTATGTCAGATTACAGAAGTTTTGATATTAATAAATACAAGTGTGCTTAAGGTCTGCTTTTGAAATACATATGTACTCGTATATGGGTAACATAAATAATTTGTTTTCACATTCTCGTACATATGGGCAGGGTTTTGCTCTTCAAAACCTCCGCAGCCGTTGGGAGTTATGAGTCTAAATAAGTATATCATTATAAAATAAATGCATAACTATTATATGTATCATTTTCAGAATGTAAATACTTTTCTAAAATAAGTACAAACCAAAACACTACTAAAAAAACTACTAAACAGCTTGAGGCAAACAAGGCATTTTGTAATCTTCACCAAATTGTGAATAAAACGTTATATTTTCAGCGTTCTATCAAAGACAATATTTAAAGAACAGACTTGAGGAATAAATACACAGTCACGCAAAATTGAAGATGTCTATTGTATATCATCTTAACTGATGCCGAAATTTTGCGACTAAATTTTTGCTGATTTTTGAATTTTTGGTAGGACCAGAGCGCCACCCTTGATATGATAAATTTCAATGCATAAAATAACAGCCTTCACCATCAAGCGCCTTTGGCTATTAATATCTCGTTGACGTGATCTCAGTAGTTTAAATATACTGTGGTCGTAAAGTAGTAAAAATGTACATACAACGTACAAGGGCAACCCTACAATATGGCTTCGAGACAAGCAGGACATAGCTCCCACTGCGGAAGGCGAGTCGTCGACCGTGGTTGATGCAAGGCTTTCTGGAAGTGCGGAGTTCCACACGACCATTATTTCTGGTGACTCTAACTCTAAAAGAAGATCTGTAACGTCATTCTCTGAGGATGAAGACACTACTTCGGATACTGAGGGGCTGAGGGAAGTCTCCGGACTCTTTGATGCATCTGGCGGGGACATGCTCCCCGATGATACGGACGAAGAGTTCGATAACTCCCTTGTCGGGGTGGATGTCAATCTGTCGATTACCAATGATGGTAAGAATTCTACAGATTAACCTTCATCACTCTAAAGCAGACTCAGCGGCTCTATTGTAGCGCCTGTCCACAGGTACAGTAGACATCGTCCTGATCCAGGAGCCCTATGTAGTAGGAGGACGGGTGTGCGGTATCAAGACACCAAAATTTAATGAAGCTGCAATACCGACAGCTCTCTTCAGGGAAGTAGTAGAAGAAGAAACGTCTAACGAGCTGGAGCTGATTATTGGCGCAGACACGAACGCTCATCATACTATCTGGGGTAGTACGGATATAAAAAATAGGGGTGATTCGCTTTTTGACTTTATTCTAACTACCAACCTAACTATTTGTAACATTGGCAATAAACTGACCTTTACAATTAAAGACAGACAAGAAGTACTAGACGTAACGTTTGCTACTGACCGGGTGTCAGACAAAATTATTGGGTGGAATGTACTGGACGAACCCTCATTCTCGGATCACTATTATATAGAGTTCAAACTCGCCGAAAAAATGCCTAAACCTGCTGTCCACAGAAATGTGAGGAAGACAAAGTGGCACCTGTATGAGAAGAATTTTAAAAAGATCCTCAACTCTAAACTTCTTTATGAACCGAATGACGAAGCCGGTCTGGAAAATCTGGTCGAGCATATCACCACATCATTCAATAGTTCCCTTGAAGAAGCCTGTCCAAAAACAGGGTCCAAGGGTAAAACTAAACCCCAATGGTGGACTTCTGAGCTAACGGGAAGGAAAAAGACCTGCAACAAGCTATTCAACAAGGCGAAATCTACAGGAGCCTTTAATGATTGGGATGCATATAAAGGGCAACTCAAGATCTGTAAGAAGGAGCTTAGGAAGGCACAAAGACGCTCTTGGTATTCCTTCTGTTGCGAAGTGGAAAAGGTCTCCGACGCCGTAAGGCTGAGGAAGGTACTATCCGCGTCTCCTTGTACAGTGGGGTATTTGCAGGATGAGGCAAACAACTGGACAAAAAACTGCGAGCCATCGCTAAGTGTACTGCTCGACACACATTTCCGGGGGAACTCATCAACAGATCCCGAGGATCAACAGGACCAACAACAGTGCGAGTGGACTGCGAGCATCGGTAGCTTGTTGACTGAAGGATCTAGAATAAGCTGGACTGTAAACAGCTTGGAGCCCTTCAAGTCACATGGACCAGACGGCATCACCCCAGCAGAAATTCAGAAAATGTTAAAGTACATTATTCCCTAGCTGGAGAAAATTTATGTAGGCTGTATCAGGCTTTCATACATCCCGAATCGATGGAGGGATACCAATGTGGTATTCACACACTAGGCCAAAAGACTTCAGACCAATTAGCCTATCCTCCTTCCTATTGAAAGTTCTGGAAAGTCTTTTAGATCATTTCATTAGGGAAAACCTGGATACAAAACTCCTGTCGGTGAACCAACATGCTTACAATAAGGGGAAGTCTGTAGAATCAGCCCAGCACGAATTTGTGAGCACTATCGAATCGTCCCTGCATTTCAAGGAATTCAGCATGGTGGCATTTCTTGACATAGAAGGGGCTTCTAACAACATTCACTCAGATGCAGTAATTGCGGCACTGTCACATCTAAAAGTTAACTCTAGTTTGATTAGACTAATTCAAAGTCTGCTCAACAGAAGACGCTTAACAGCATGTCTTGGTCCACAACTCTAACAAGGTTTGTAAACAGAGGGTCCCCACAAGGAGGAGTACTGTCTCCACTAATTTGGAAACTAGCGGTGAATGAAATCCTGCTAGATCTAGAATGTTGTGGCTGCAAGGTCGTGGCATATGCGGACGACGTGGCAATAGCAGTGAGTGGCAAATTCGAAAACGTCCTCCGAGACATTCTACAGGTGACTCTGAACAAATTGGCTAGATGGGCCAGAAGCAGCGGTTTGGGCGTAAACCCAAACAAGACCGAATTGGTTCTCTTTACTAGGATGAATAAAGTCCCACATGTGAACCCTCCACCTCGGGTAAATGGAACAGATCTAGTCTTTGCTGAAAGTGCAAAATTTTAAGAATAATTCTAGATAGAAAACTGTTATTTAGACTTAATGTATTGGAACGTGTAAGGAAGTCCAACGTCGACTTATATTCCTGCAAAAAGGCTGTAGGGTCGCGGTGGGGCCTCTCTCCTAAAATTGTCCACAGTAGTTCGTCTATCCTGTTATGCGGCATTGTCGGCACCTGCAGGTTAGCTAGACAAATCTGGCCAAGGTATGACCTGAGAAGATCAAAATATCTCCTCGCACTAGAGAGGCAAAGATTGTCTACGTTAGTATCAGTTCTGACGGGACACTGCTTGATCGGCGATCACGCCAAAAGATTGGGTATTGACTCTAATGACTTCTGCAGAAACTGTGGAGATGAGGAAGAAGTGGAGAGCATTGAGCACTTGCTATGCGACTGCCCCGCTCTGAGTAACCGACGAGTGGACATACTGGGGTCGGCCTTTCTAGGCAGCCTAACAGATCTTTCCAGTACCGATATTCGTACTATCGATAAATTGTTTCGATGAGGGCCATGTCAGCCCGTGGTAACACTAGGGACCTAAACTGGTCTAAGTGAGCTTGTATAAAAAAAAATACGGCTGCCACCCTAACCTAAACTTAAACCTAGGGTGAATTTTTTGAAAAAAAAAACATGTTTTTTAAGGACAACATTTTCAATACTTTTTTGAGTGCCGTGGAACTCTTCGTGAAGTGAGTTTTTTTCCATAACTCTTCGTTTGATCCTAAAATCTCGAAAATATTTCAGTCCTAACAGTAATGCCTCGTATCTAGAACATAAGAAAAAAAAATTAATTATTGTTTTAAGATTTTTTTATTGTAAGGATATGTTAATTTTTTATGTCCTCTTATATCAAGGGGCATCACATTTGTCGATTTATGAATGAAAAATTCGTAAACATTTTTCCAAAGCGAGAAATCTACGATTTTGTCGAGAAATAGTTTGCAGTGACACATCAATGGCGCAGTATAACAAATATGAATTTATCGATGTAGCTTTCGGTGGTGAACTTGAAAATCGGAGGGTTATCAACATATTATGTAGTTTGTGCTCTTTAGATGCATTTTATGCATTTTCGAACACTAATGTCTAATCAAAAGCACATCCAAGGCGCTGAACTAAATTAAATAAAATGTATGTCAATTGATAGGGCTTTCAGTCGAGTATCAATAAATCGGAGGGGCATCAATATATTCACCCTTATCGGGAATAAAATTCCACACGTAATGTGTTCCCTGGTCCCTAAATTGTACATTGAAAAGGGAACAAATTTCGTGAGGATTTTTATTCCCGATAAAGGTGATTTTGACCGTTGTCCGTTACATAGCCATTTTAAAAATTCTCGATGGTACTCTCACATTTATTAATAAATGGGATTATATAAGTCATCTGAAAAACGTTCACTGATCTTTTAGATTGCAGATTATTAAATTTAACTACGAAAAAATACAAATAGTCGAGATTTTGTACAAAAATCATGAATTGCTTGCAACTCAAATTAGATTAAATTAGAATAAAACATTTTGGAATAACATTATATTTTATTTTGCTGTAGTCAGCGTACGTTTCCCGTTCTTAGTCGAAATCTACATGGATCTACCACAATTTTTTTGGATCTGTGGGAATTTCGTTATATTTTTTTGTTGGAATTTACGATCTTAAACATACTCGTACTTAATGAGAAATAACAGGCACGTTTTTGCTTCTTTGTCCCGAATCGCGTGTACTATATGAAAGCAATTTCTGGATTCAAAACGGCCATAATTTCCGAACCCCTTAACATAATTTATGAACGTAAACGGATTTGGCATGTTTCAGTTTCGCCAGATGTATGTGCAAAATCTGAATAGTGTCAATTGAAAAACAAACCTCTTTTTTTGGAACCATAAAGTTTAAAAAAAATTTACATTTGCCCATATGTGATTGAATGAACTTTTATCTATCAAATTTTATTATCTGATAGGAAATGTGTATCCTATAGCGATGAGACTCAATATCGGTGTACATGTACATATTGCGAATAACACTACGCACGTCCGTTTCTTAACCAGACAACCGTTTGCGACTAAACTTGCATACTTGGTAGTTGAAGGGGTATTAAAGAAGTTAAGTTTTAAATTTTGGCCCACTATGTCATACAGGGCCGGAGCTGGACGGCCTCAAAGTTGGTCACTTTGGGTGAAAAAATTTGTAAGAATATCTTCCGTCTTATAAATCCGATTAATAAATTTTTGTTTGCCATCTACTAACCGAGGTCTACAAAAAACTTTTTACACCTAAGAATTATCCCGTATAGTTACCGAGATATATGCAATTGAAATTAAATTTTTAATTTTTTCCCCGACCCTGTCCCAGTATTTTGTAAATTTCGGAGTAGAAAATGCACCGATTTCATCCTCGTCAATCAGAATAGACAATAAAATTTCACATATATTGGAGAAAAAAATTAAAAAAAGTTGAAGTTATATTTTCAAAAAAAAAATCGAGTTTTTAGGAAAAAAGTATATGTCGTATTTTCGAGTTTAAGAAGAAATTAGTTAAAAAAAAGTATAACATATTTACTATCATCTTAAAGGAAACTTTGCGAAGAATCTTCTCAGAGAAAGAAAGAGTTAAAAAAATACACTGGTATTGTTGAAAGCTTCTTAAATTTACACCAGTTTTTACACAAATTTCAAAAGTAAGACTCAGTTTCTAATTATACAATCGCAAAACTGAAATATTAAAATTATTCGAATATTTATATGTGGTAAGGTGTTGTATGTTGAACTGCAAAGGGAATATGAAACCCGGCTTTTAGTATAGTACAGGGTGCGCCATTTAAAATTATAAATTTGAACTTTGTCATTTAATAATGGAACGCAATATCATTCATATGACTACCACGACTGGCACGGCAGTACATCATCCGACCAACCCAATTTTTCAGTACATTTTCGAATATTTCGGGTCGAATCTCTTCAATGGCAACTTCGATTTCTGTTTTGTTACATCACTAAATATGGATCTGAGACCCCATTAAGTATATATACTTATTATTAATCGTCGTAAAATTCAAAGGCCATGTCCGACTGTCCGTCCGTCTGGTGTAATCACGCTACAATCAATAATACTTGAGCTAGGTGGCTGAAATTTGGTACATGTACTTCTTATATCTGCAGGTATCTTGGGATTGAAAACGGGCAATTTCGGGTCAATTTTGGATATAGCCCCCTAATACCGCATCTCCGCGATTTGACTTCCTAACGTCATAGAGACCACAAATTTCAACTGATCGGGCTGAAAATTGGTAACTTGGGTTTATTTATACCCGGTATCCTTCACACGAACAACGGTAGTCATAGGTCCTTGTTTTGATATAGCCCCCATACAAAGGTCCCTCCAGATTTGACTTCGTAACGCCAAAAAAACTCAAATTTCAACGAATTGGGCTGAAATGTGTTTAATGAGTTTATTAGTACCAGTGACCATTCAGATGCGATCCATGGTGGAGAGTATATAAGATTCGGCATGGCCGAACTTAACGCTTTTACTTGTTTAACGTTTTAATTGTCTCTGGAAGCTTTGCGTAACATTTATCTTTAACCTTTAACTGTGGAGGTGGTGGTAAATTTTACCCACTCTTGCCGATTTTTATACCCTACACCACACTGTGTTACAGGGTATTATGACTTTGTGCATTTGTTTGTAACGCCTAAAAGGAGAAGAGATAGACCCATTGTTTATTATACCGATAGACATAGAATCACTTTTTGAGTCGATTTAGCCATGCCCGTCTGTCTGTCTGTCCATATATTCTTGTAAGCAGAGTGCAGGTCGTATTTATTGTCCGATTGTGATAAAAATAAAGCACAGTGCTCTTTTTTGGCCCCAGGACGATTGGTAAAAATCGGTCAAGATATCTATAGCCCCCAAATATATGTTACCCCCGATTTGATATGTAGGGTATTATATAGTAGGCCGTCGCCCAACTTTCTGTCTTTCTGTTTCTAAAAAAGGCTTGTGAAAAAGTCCCAATTTTTTGTTGAACATGGCTTAATGGCTCGCCACAGAAAATAATCCCAAGGGCTCAAATCACAAGTCAATGTAATCGGTAGTTAAAATTTAAAATTTTAAATGGCCAACCCTTTAGATATTGTGGGATTGACTTTTGGAAATACTAGCATTTTCTTAATATCAGTTCAGAATATATACCGATTTCTCCTACATTAGTTTTTCTAAATTGAAAACAATATTTCCTTTACACCATAAATTTATATTTTCAAAATAGTAGTATTTTGGAGATACGGAGCAAGTTATGCAAAGAAAGTATAACATATTTTTTTTCGTCTTTAAGGAAACTTCCAGAAGAATATTTTCACGCTTCATCAAATTACACAATTTTTTACAAAACTTTCAAAACTTGGCCACATTTTCGACAATCGAAAATCTAGGGTGTGAAAACCGTTACCATTTTTATACCCTACACCACACTGTGGTACAGGGTATTATAACTTTGTCATTTGTTTGTAACACCCAAAAGGAGAAGAAATAGACCCATCGTTTAATATACCGATCGACTTAGAATCACATTCTGAGTTGATTTAGCTATGTCCGTCTGTCCGTCTGTCTGTGCATGTATTCTTGTAATCAAAGTACAGGTCGCAATTATGGTCCGATCTCGACGAAACTTTACACATATCTTTTTTTTGGCCCAAGGATCCCTATTGAATTTGGTTAAAATCGGTTTAGATTTAGATATAGCCCCCATATATGTATATGTTAGCCCCGATTTGACATGTAAGCGCTGTAAAAACTATATTTTATATCCGATCAGTATGAAATTCGGCAGAAGGAGGTTTCTTATTATATGGATGAACACTGTTACATTTGGAAGAAATCGGTTCAGATTTAGATATAGCCCCCATATAAACGTTACCCCCGATTTGACATGTAAGCGCTGTAAAAATGTTATTTTATATCCGATCAGTGCGACATTCTGCAGAAAGAGGTTTCTTATTACATGAAGGAATACTGCCAAATTCGGAGAAAATCGGTTCTGATTTAGATATAGCCCCCATATATATGTTGCCCCCGATTTCACATGTAAGCGCTGTAAAAACTGTATTTTATATCCGATCAGTATGAAATTCGTCAGAAAGAGGTTTCTTATTACTCGAAGGAATACTGCCAAATACGGAGAAAATCGGTTCAGATTTAGATATAGCCCCCATATATATGTTACCACCGATTTGACATGTAAGCGCTGTAGAGACTGTATTTTATATCCGATCAGTACGAAATTCTACAGAAAGAGGTCTTTTTACATGAATGAGTATTTAGGGAAAATCGGTTCAGATTTATATATAACCTCCATATATATGTTCCTCCTGATTTGGTATCAAAGCGCTATAGAAGTTGTACTTTACTTCCGATCATTAATATTTTCCGGAAAGATGTTTCGCAATTTAGGAACGAATAATGATTAATTTAGCGATTATCGGCTCAGAACTAGATATTTTGTTCCTGCCTACTTACCAATTATTACAAATTATTATCGCAATGACCTTTATCGCATTGTTAGGGAGGTGTAGGGTATTATATAGTCGGCCCCGCCCGACTTTCTGTCTTTCATTACGGTTTATGTGTAGTATTGTGTTACTCTATAAACTGCAGAAGGAATTTTGAACCCGGCATTTAGTAAAATTGATTTTGCGATTGTCTGGTTAAGAAACAGTCGAATTATTTACCTTTTTTTGGAATTCCTCCCATTGTGCTACGCCTGAACCGATATTTATAAAATTCGGCTGTTTTCGTCCTTGAATCAAATTCCATAATTATCTTATTTCAAATACAGCATCTATAGCGCTTATTTGTCATATTGTAGTGAGTACATCTAAATATGTTCCAATTTGCCCAGCTTCTAGTGGATTCTTTTCTGATGTTTCGGGCAATTTGCATAAAGGGAGCAGCGAAATTACAACCTGTACCCAAATATGGAGGGGCAGACGGACGGATGGGCATCTAGTGATTCGGAGTCGATCGACATACTTTGAGAGGGGTTTAGTGTTACAAACATCTTCCACGAAACAAATTTCTAATACCCAGTACATCCGAATGTGTAGGTTATAATTTAAACTAAAATGATGATTAAGCATTTGTCTATTACATTAACCGAATTGAAAACAAGTAAGAAAATTTTAGTCGGGTAAAACGACTAAGGAATACCCTCACTTTGTGAGTAATGAAATATAAAACATTACACTAATTAATCTGTGTCGAACTAGAAGCGTTTATGTGCACTGGCACATTAACGTTACGAGCTATACAATTTTGGTTTGTGTGGGAGGTACAAAAAGGGGTGTGGAGATAACGCCCACTTTTCACAGGACTGTAAGCACTATAACAGCCCACTATAATATTACACTGCACAAAATTTCAAGTATTTGTATACACTGGTATTAAAGTTATAAGCCGTTAACTTTTGGTAAAAAAACGGTCCATTTGTGTGGGAGGTACCAAAAGGGACTGTACAATAAAGCCCATTTTGTACCGGACTATAGGTGCTACAAAACCATTATACTGTTGAAAACTTCAAGTATTTTTATGCATTTGTATTAAAGTTATAAGCAGTTAAATTTTAATGCAAAATGGTCCATTTGTGTGGGAGGTATCAAAAGGAGCATGGCAACTTCGCCCATTTTTCTCGAGGTGATAGCGAGTAGTTAAATAATACAATGTGTGGAACTTCAGAAGATTCTTATAAGTAATATAGATGTTATTATAGAATCAATATTTCACTAAATGTTAACCCTTTGTGTGGGAGGTACCAGAAGGAGTTGACCAATACGGCCCATCTTCGAACTTAGCCGAAGATAGAAAAAACAAGTAAGAAAGTTTCAGTCGTGTAAACCGACTAAGGTATACCCTCACTTTGTGAGTACTGTAATATGAAATATTATACGAGTTAATCTGTCAATTTGTATGGGAAGTACCAGAGGGGGTTTAACAAATATTCCCATTTTTCGCTAAACAGTAGATACTTCAAATATATTGCTCTGTACCGAATTGTAAGCGTTTATGTGAACTGGTATATTAAAGTTATGATATATTCTATTTTAGTATGATTTGGCCATTTTGTGTGGGAGGTACCAAAAGGAGCGTGTTGATAACGCCCATTTTTCAAAGGGCTATAAGTTCTTTAAAAATATTACACTATGCAAAATTTTGTTGTAATTTCTTGCATTGGTACTCACGCTATATGCTCTTAACTTTTTGTATAAAATTGTACATATGTGTGAGAGGTACCAAAAGGGGCGTGGCAATAACCACCGTTTTTCACAGGACTGTAGGCACTATAAAAGCATAACACTGCACAAAATGTCAAGTATATTTATGCACTGGCATTCAAGTTATAAGCTGTTAACTTTTAGTGCAAAATAGTACATTTGTGTGGGAGGTACCAAAAGGGACGTGTCAACTACGTCCAATTTTCACTGGACTATAGGTACTAGTATTACACTGTACAAAATTTCAAGTATTTGGATGAAGTGATATTATAGTTATAAGCAGTTAACTTTTGGTGCAAAACGGTCCATCTGTGTGGGAGGTACCAAAAGGGGTGCGGCAACTTTGCCCATTTTTCTCGAGGTGATAGTGACTAAGATACTAATACTATGTGTAAAATTTCAGAAGATTCGAATAAGTAGTATAGAAATTATTAAAGAATCAATATTTCACTAAAAGGTTAACCCTTTGTGGGGGAGGTACTAGAAGGATAGATAAAAATATTACCGCATACCAAATTTGAAGTCAATCGGATACTCCTTTCGAGAGTTATCGTGCGCACCAGCCAGCAGACAGACCGACAGACAGACAGACGGACGGACATTGCTCATTCGACTTAAAATTACCCAAAACGAATATCCGCCGAACATGCTTGGGGTCTTAGGTCACTCCTTCGATGTGTTACACTTTTTTCCGTAGCAAATGATATACATATACTCGTATCACTAAAGTCAGGGTATAAAAACCCAGTATTTAGTACAGTGTTAAGTAAAAATGCCTAAAATTCAGTCAGATCAATTGAAAAATGTGTTCTCAGAGCGACAAGAAGTTTCATCGGTGGGGAGCTTTTTATGAGGGCCCTACCCTAAGAAATGCCTCTATACCAATTTTCGTAAAGATCTCTGCATATTTGCGACCTGAACGTTGATCACAGGATATAAGGACGAACGAACGGGCATGGCTAAATCGACTCATAAAGTGATTCGATGTCTATCAGTGTAATAATCTCGTCCCTTTTATAAACATTATAAACAATGCATTAAGTCATAATACCCTCACGCTGACATAAAATCGCTTCTGTAGTATATTGTTCCAAACATATTCTGCTGGAAACATACATATGTTTAGGGTACAGTCCAAATATATAATATTTGACACTCACAAATATTATATGTTTGGGAGGATGTTGTTCTAAACAAAATTATGTTTTCATCCTTATATTTTTTTATATGGAAATAATATATCCGAAACAATGATTAATTTGTATTTAAATATTTTGGCAATGTATAGATGCTTTAATTTAGTTTTTTTAGAAATTAAAGGTTCAATTTTTTTAAATTTTATATGTTTGTAAAATTCTATTAACATTTAAATAGTATAATCTTTGGCAACGAAAAATAGCATTGATGGATTGACAATTGGACTATTTATAAATTAAAAATTAGTGCTGTAAAACAAAAGAAAATGCTGCTTACGACATTTTTAACTATAAAGTACGAGTATAACACGAAATTTGGGAAAAAATAAAATTAAAAATTGACAAAGTCAGCAAAGTTAAAATATTTTTTTAAATGTAATGTATTTGGAAGAATTCTTAAACAATATCTTTGTTTGTGTCTAAACACATATTTTATTTGTTACAGTCAGTTCGCAAATATATTTTGTTGTAATATATTAATATATGCGTTCGAAACAAAATTTGTTGATTTTCAAATAAAATATATTTGTTCAAAAATATATAATATTTAAAAAATTTGGTTACAAGTATATTTTCTTTGAATTCAAACATATCAAAAATGGCGATTTTCCTCCGTGCTGAGCTACAGTACAACTAATGTTTTAAGAAAAAATTTACCGATTTGATCAGAAGATCGAACAAATAAACAGTTTTAGTTAGAAATAAAATTTTGTTAGCTGGAGCCACAAAATAATGAGATTATTACAATAAAACTTCAGTTGTCCTGACTGAATCCTAAGGCAGTAGCGTGAACTACAAAAAATTGGTTAGCAAATAATTCGGATGTTGCAGACAATCACTTTTCTGTGTATACATCAGAAGAAAAATTGGCCGAGTCTACCATTTTTCTAAAAATTAAAAACATTTAATTTTTTATGAATGCCCAAGAGTGGACACTTCGACACAACTGAACGTCGTAAAGTGGCCAAATTTGAATCAATCTGTTGATTGTATTTAAAGTGCCTACATAACATTTTATGAATGAGATGTTTTTAGCTGAAGTGATATATTATTAAGAGTGACCCTTACAATTACAGATGCTACCCTCCACATCCCACTTGCTGGCATTTACAGCGTGCGAGTAATAAAGGAAGTGGAAAGCAAAACGCCAAAACTATTTGCTTTTCCATAACCATTTTCATGGCCTTTATGGCATCACCTGTTTATGATTTTTCTCACTATAGGCAAAGCTATTGATGCTGACTCAACAATTTGTTGGCAGGACATTGTTCACTCCTGGGAGAGGGAACTGGCGAACGGGATGGGTTGGGCATCACATCAAAAAAATTAAGATTTTAGACACGTTTTGTAGTCAGGAATTTTATTAAACGTAAAAATGCGGTCACAAACTATTACGAATACGTTTTTCTTGGATCAATAAAACTTTGCAATTTAATGACCAATTTGCCATAGATAATGACAGAGAAAATAGTGGCCAGAGAATAACAGAAAATATTTTTATTCAACTTTTCTTTTAAAGGCACATCCAATAGAAAAGGCATGACAATACAATCATGCAATAACTTTAATATAAATTATATTAATAAATATAATTATAATATATAATAATAACTTATAATTAACAAAGTAAGGATATCGAAACACTATCGATTGTTTCTGTTCGAACATTTGTTTTTTTTCTGCGCATTCATTGTAATCCATAGAAAATCTCACACTCTCACATCAAATAAAATATGGTAATATGTACTAAGTTTGCCAAGATTTTATAGAATACTCGTATATAGACAATACTAGTAACATCAAGTTTTATGTCACTTGCGGTTATTGACTTGCGGTAATTTTTGTCATTTAGTGATATTTACAATAATAATAAATGTTTTGCCACACGCAGTATTTGTAGGAACAAATAAGAAAATGTCAGTCAAATAAACCCACAGAACCATAATCTCATCTTCAGAGAAAAACCAGGCACATATGTTATAAAACGGTACCTTCATGAGGGGCTTATACTTTTCAAAACACTGACCGATATACTCCATTTTCACTAGAGACGATTTAATTCATTATGAAGTACACAAGCTTAAATTTCCGCAAGCATAAATGCGATCCCTAGAACGCCAAGAAGTCTAATCAGAAGGGACCTTTTTTATATGGGAGCAATATCAAAATATGGACCAATGTTTTCAATTTACAATAGATTCAATATGAAAATGAGTTTGTCATTCCATTTGTAACAGCTTGAAATTTGTAATTATCCTTAAAATATTTCGGGTAGATCAAACCTCTAAATTCGTGAACAACTTCGGCACTACCAGAGCGAGAATCACAAGCAGTATGGAAAGCTATAGCTGTACACTTACCTGTTAAATGGACGCAGTAAGTCACTCTAAGTCGATCGGTTTATTAAACGATCTTCTCCTTTTCGGTGTTAAAAACAAATGCAGTGTGATGTGGGGTATATATAGTGGATCAAAGGAATACACTCGAGCTATACCCCAAAAATAGTAAAACAATCCCAACTTTGGGATTTTTCAGTTTTTATTTCATGGCAGATGTTTGTAACACCTAGAAAAGCTATAGCTAGACCCACCTTAAAGTAAATATATCGACCCAGAATCACTAGCTGAGTCAATTTAGCCATGTCTGCCTGTCCATCTAAAGTTGTCCGTCGAGTACAGGTTGAAATTTCACACCGCTCGTGCTGAAATTTTGCATTTAGGAGTCTTTTGATACCTGGAAAGAAACCTATTGAATTCGAAGAAAACGGGTTCAGATTTACTTATAGATACAGCCCCCATATATGTATATATATATCTTCCGATTTGCCCAGTATTTCTAAAGAAGCCCTATATAATCGGATCAGATTTATGTTATATGTTACATTCATTTGTGTATTTGTTTGTAACACCCAAAAGGAGAAGAAATTGACAAATCGTTTATTATACCGATCGACTCCGATTCACTTTCACTTTAATTTTTGTAATCAGACCTGTAATTGCGACCAAATGGGAGGTACATATTTATTATAGGTCGCAATTACGTTCAGACCTTAAAGAAACTATGCACATATCTTTATTTCTATTAAATTTGGTTGAAATAGGTTCTAATTTACATAAATATAGCTCCCATATATACTATGTACTTCTCATTTGGCATATATGCACAGAACGGCAGAAATGAAATTTTTAATCCGAGATGATGAAAATCTGTTTAGATTATTAAATTTGTAATTATCCTTAAAACTTGAAACTGCTGATGGGATAAATAAATTACCTAAGCTTTCTTTTGAGCAAAAATATAAAAAATAAAAATATGAGTTTTTGCAAAAATGTAAAAACAACATTTAATTTTGCAAAAAACTACCGGCAAATTTGTCTAAATACAAAAGGTAATTAGTTATAAGGATAGAAAAAAATGGCCTTTTGGCTCAAATTTCAATACCCTCCAAATCGTACAGTCCTTATCCGTTCTGGTTGAAGTTTTGTGTCATAGTTACTATACAATAGGACTAAACTTGTAGCAAGTTTCATCCCAATCAGAAGACATCGCTTTTACAAATTGGCTCACTTGACATGAAATCCCCATATGTATGGGGCTATATACTTATATATTGCCCTCCTAAGAAGAAAGACGTATCTCCATTTCTGTAGTTTTGAGATATTTAGCTTTAACGTTTTATAACGTTCGCGCCATTTTTGTGTAGGTTTAGGTTAGGGACCTAATTTGGTCTATGTGAGCTGGTAAAACTTGCTGCCACCCCACCATAAACCTAAACATAAAGGTGCGAAAGTTATAATATATAAAACTAAATATCTGAAAACTACTGATATGAAGATACGAATTTCTTCCTTAAATAGTAGTATAAATCTGAACAGGTTTTTTCCAAATTTCTACGCTTTAGTAAATTACATCCACAAAATTTTTATAGTGATATAATGTAACGTACAATTATATAGAGATTATATGTCAAATGGAAAAATAACATATATTTGGGGTGGAGAGATTTAAATCAGTTCAAAATATTTTGTTGTGTCCATTTTCATACACATCAGTAGAAAAATGTGCGGTTCTACAGCGGTAAGATATCAAATCGGATGTACATATATATGGTCTAAATCTGAACCGACTTTTACCAGTTTCAGATTTAATCTGCGATTCTAATTAAATCTGATTCTAAGTTGATCGGTATACTTTAAGGTGGGTCTAAAAATACTAAAAATGCGTCGTATTAAAATTTGAATTTAAAAAAAAATTCCATAAAAATTGTTGGTTTTGATTTTATGGTTTAATTGATTTTAACTGCATCCCACAATCAACACAAAAATATGAATAAGCCTTACAAACAAAAAAAATGTTGCGTAGTGTAACCGCCCAACCCAGCAAGCCATCCGCCGAACTGTGGAAAGATTGCATACCAAATACTCTCTAAATGATGCAATAACTATACGCGTCGACATGCAATAACTACAAAACGTCGAAGGACTGTGCGAAGAAAATTGGGCTTCCAGCATCCATTTTGTCATGAACAGCCGCGGTGTCCATATACCACAAATTATTTTCAAATGTTAATGCCATGTATTCATCTTTGGAATACAAACATTTTTTTCTATTACAATTTAATTCTTTGTGTTATTTTTTACAATTCATTCGTTCATTCCATATCAAACCGAACGATTTTTGGCAAAAAACTAGTCGACCTAATTTTTTTTTCGTTCATTCCATATCAAACCGAACGATTTTTGCCAAAAAACTGGTCAACCTAATTTTTTTTCAGATGCTTCTAGCAGTTTTAGGAACATATGTGAAAAGGTGTATTTTTGAAGTTATGTAATATGCAAACGCGTGGACGGAACTTTACAAATGATAGCTCGTTCGTAAGGTCTTGACTTGTACTTTAAAGTACATATATTAATGCTGGTTAATTCAAGTTCTTAAATGCATCAGTTGCATATGCAACTTTGTTTTGCATCTTGCTCATCAATGACACCAACTTAAAAATCTGAGAAAAATATAGTTATGTTGCCCCATTTGTCCTAAACTGACCCTACAAATTTCAAGATAGTCTTCAGCCTCGTTCTTTTTTAGAACAATATTAACAAAAAAATTACAATGATTTTCCTTTACAAACTATGAAAAATATTGAAATTACAAAATAGGCAGAATCATTTCAATAAAAAATAATTTCCAGTATGCAAATTAAAATTTAAGAGGAAAAATAAATTATTACATATGCAAATATTGGCGAAATTTCGCATATATCGAGGATGTCCTAGTCAAGACCTTCAGGAAGAGCTCTAATTTGTATAAGTCTACAAACACGTTTTTAAAATGTAACAAATGCAATGTTCTTAATAACAATTTTTATTAAAAGAACGGGGCTGAACACCATCTTTACATTGTCAACGTTCATTTAGAATATATGGGGCTACATAACTCACAGACCTTAAATTATACAGATGTGCCGTCAGCCAGAAACGTCAAAATCTATCAGTTACGGACGAATAGGAGTGAAATGTCACACGCGAAAAAACAGGTTTCCGCGAACATAGTTTCAACTTTTTTTGCACTAATCGATTGATATTAATTATACCCTATACCACACTGTGGTACAGGGTATTATAACTTTGTGCATTTGTTTGTAACACCCAAAAGGAGAAGAAATAGACCCATCGTTTATTATACCGATCGACTTAGAATTACTTTCTTAGTTGATTTAGCTATGTCCGTCTGTCTGTCCGTCTGTGCATAACTTTACACATATCTTTTTTTTGGCCCAAGGACGATCCCTATTGAATTTGGTTAAAATCGGTTCAGATTTAGATATAGCCCCCATATATATGTTAGCCCCGATTTGACATGTAAGCGCTGTAAAAACTTTATTTTATATCCGATCAGTATGAAATTCAGCAGAAAGAGGTTTCTTATTAAATGGATGAACACTATTAAATTTGGAAGAAATCGGTTCAGATTTAGATACAGCCTCCATATATATGTTACCCCCGATTTGACCTGTAAGCGCTGTAAAAACTGTATTTTATATCCGATCAGTGCGAAATTCGGCAGAAAGAGGTTTCTTATTACATGAAGGAATACTGCCAAATTTGGTGAAAATCGGTTCAGATTTAGATATAGCTCCCATATTTATGTTACCCCGGATTTGACATGTAAGCGCTGTAGAGACTGTATTTTATATCCGATCAGTACGAAATTTGACAGAAGGAGGTCTTTTTACATGAATAAGTATTCAGGGAAGATAGGTTCAGATTTACATTAAAGCTCCATATATATGTTCCTCCTGATTTGGTATCAAACCGCTATAGAAGCTGTATTTTACTTCCGATCATTAAAATTTTCCAGAAAGATGTTTCTCACTTTAGGAACGAATATTGCTTAATTTAGCGATTATCGTTTCAGAATTAGATAATACGTTTCTACCCATTTACCAATTATTCCAAATTATTATGGCAATGACCCTTATCGCATTGTTAGGGAGGTGTAGGGTATTATATAGTCGCCCCCGCCCGACTTTCTGCCTTTCCTTACTGGTTTATATTATTTTAAGTTAGTGTCATTGATGTTTAAAATGAAAATTAAATTTGCAGTTGCATCGGATCCACTCAAAAACGTTATCGACGGGAAAATATAGAACTTGTAACTTACGCATTTTGAGAATATTTTCCTATTTTCTCAGATTTCATATGCTAATATCACCTGGAAAAAATTGTTCTATTTTTTTCGCCAACTATAAAATGTTTTGTTTTGAGAAGAGAATCGATGTGCCAATTCATTTTGAAATCGGGAATGGTGACCCAAAAAAGGTGTTCGGTTTGACATGGAATGAACGATATAGGTTTATATTTCTGTTTTATCAAGACCTAAAATCGAAACTCTCGGTTGAGCCCAGTTGTATGTTTTGTTCTGACCATCTTCCGCATTCAATACAGATGATGTGAATTCTTACCCTTTAAAAGTCTTACTGGTCTAAATTCTTCTATGGTTAAAGTACTTCGGTTGGTATGATATGGTAATCGTATGATATGGTAATGAATCACATGCTGTTCATATCTGTACTAATGAACAGTTTTTTGTTTCCTTAAACTTCATCGTTGATTCGTACATCACAAATCCATCACTATCTAATCTATACTATACAATTTAATTTATGTGTCCATTAGTTTAATACATTTTAACATCAATCATTAAATATATACGTTAAAAGACAGTTTTTCTCCTTATATCGCATATTGTTTTTTTCTCTTGCTAAAACTAAATTAAATGAACAACTTTGTTATCGAAAACTTGCAGAACATCCAGGATTCTTCTATGAGAAGAAATCTGCCAGCATAGACCCATGTTTGTGCACTAATCTAAAACTTGGAGCTGCGTTCTATTTACATAAGTATTGACACAAAGCATTAATTCATTTCATACAATTACGTCCAATCAACATGTTGCAGCAACAGCAAAGCAATGGCGAAGGCATAGGATGAGGAGAAGCAGTAGCATAAAAATTAATTATAAGCTAAACTTTTTAATAGTTTCCAGAGCTAAACAACAACAACAGCAGCAATAATAACAAATACAACAGCAAAGCCAGTACAAACATAAAGACAAACACAGTCGAGTGTAGAAGTGTACACAATGTCTTGGAAACTTAAACAATCCATTCATTAAATGCCACTCAGTCTACCACTACCACTACCGCTGCCACTAACAACGGACGTGGGAAGGACCCACTCCACTGTACTTCCGGCATTCATCGCAAGCTCTTCGAAATAACTAAAAGTTAAATATATTCATTCAAGACCAAACTTTGAGTTCAAACTTATAATAAACCATTTTCTCTCAGCTATTTCGGGAAGTGTGCGTTGCCTTACGCTTTGGAACAATTCCTAATCTCTAAGTAGCTGCTAAATAAAGTTTTTTTTCTGGACTTTTTTTGCTTTGTATGGTAATGCAAAAGAGGAGGAGAGCAAATGTAGATGTGTGACATTGAAGAGTAACCAACATTTCCTTGAACTATCAGAAGAAGAAACACATAATTGGGCAGTGTCGGCTAAAGTGCAATCAGATGTAAATTGTTGGGTAAAATACATACAATACAATATTTTCGAGTATAACGAGAAAACATTTGCATGTTTTGTAAATTAAAATAGAATTTTTTTCAATTGTGAGCAATTGCAAAACGTTTCTAAAAACCAACAAATTGACTTCATGCAATAATAACATTTTGGACACTTATTCTTTGAGTATGTGGACATCTTTTGGGGGTTTCAGTTTGTCAAAATCTGTGGTAATTCATTAATTTTCGAGGTCCATATTTATCTCTCTCTGGAATTTTTCTTAAATTGGCATTTTTATACACCCATTGGCATTTTTAACATTTCAAAGGAGTAACATAAGACCCTACGCCAGTGGTTTTCTGGTATTTTTGATTCAAAGATATTGTTTTTGCTTTAATGATTCGCTGTACACAATATTGTAGACACGTTGACTTTAAGATATTTCTTTAAGTTATTGAAAATAACATTGATCTAAGGATAAATGTTTTAATTTTAAGTAAACATTTTAATAATTCTAATGAAATTTTACATGGAATTAGTTACATTTTCATATCACACTTTTAAAGTCCAAATCCCTTTAATTTTCGGTACAATATTTTCACATAATTGAATTTAAAATTAATTTGTATAAGAAAGAATGCCATTATCGTTCATAAACTTACAGACAAATGACTTTATTTTAAAGCTTTTTGTTTTGGTTTCAACTGTCAGATAGTCATACAACGATCCTAAATATACTAGGACAACATTTCAGTTTTCTATCTCTTGAAGGAGCTTCTATCGTCAAGTAGTTCATAATCTATTTTTATCTTATTTTACATATTTTTATAAAAATTAGCAAAAATTAAATTTGTAATTTTCTTTTGAAAATTGTTAATTTTTTGGAATAAGTCGTCAAAGCCTTCTCTCCAAAACCATTTTTATAAGAATGCCAATTATACAAAATTTTTATTAAATTTAAGAACAATTTAGGAAAATAGAGCGAATTTTAGATGAAAAGAAACTAAGAAAGAAGTCAACGATATATTTATATTAATTATCATTGTCTTTGCGCCAAATTAAAGCCAAAATCATAAAAGTTAGGATAATTTCAGTACACCTTTTTTCAGTGCACACATTCTCTTCTAATGGGGGCCCATCTAATGGTTGCTTTTTGAAGTACAGCAGTCTCGCAGCTTCGATTTGACTCCGTTGAACCATTTTTTGTGGTTAGCCGTTAAGGATAAGTGCTACGCAACACCCAGAGACGATTTATGACTTGAGACATGAAATATCAGCCATAGAAGTCGACACAGAATAGGCTACTGCGAGTCAAGCCACGGCAGCCATATAAATGAAGTGGTGTTCCATCATCAACCGGAATGTTGAGGCATTTCAATAGAGGAAAAATCATCGGTTAAGGACTCTCCGAGTTAGAGGGTGTTTAATATTAACATTTTGATCTAACGGTCCTTTCTTTCACATCCATATAACTAATTACATATTGTATTTAGAAAATTTGCCCAAAGAGTTTTCTATAGGTTTCTTATAAATCTTTCTAAAGATGTTCACAAACATATTTTTTTGTGAGTTTGGGAAAGTAAAGCGGACCACAGCCTCTCTTTTAAGGACTTGGTGGCCCCTGTCTTGCCACCGATGCTCTGACGACCGACCATGGGCGGAATAACCTAAATGGTTGCACGGTCAAATTCCTGCAAACCTAGGCACCAGGACCGGGCGCTATGGCCTAATAAGCCGTACGTCTTAAGCAAACCATTATTTCTGAAACCGAAACAATAATGAAAACTAATAAACACGATTAAACATTGACGGAATTTGGCATGAAAAAAGGACTAGAATAGGAACTTGAAATGTGTGAACTCTTGTAGAACCTTTAATTACCTAAAGAGTTCAACTGCAAGCACGCTCTGCTTGGAATAAGCGAAATTCGATGGTGCGAATCTGGTGCATTCTCAACAGCAAGCGGCCTCACAATCTTCTTCCCAGCCAAGCCAGCCAATGAATTACCGAGATCTAGTGGTGTAGAATTTGTTCTCTCCAGACAAGCAAAAAATGCCCTTATGGATTGGAAACCGCATTCTGATCGAATAATTACAGCCAGAATTCGAGGAAAAGCCGGAAATATCACGTATGTACAATGTTGTGCTCCCAATGAAACGTCTGAAAAGGCATCTAAAAAAATGTTCTGCAATCCTCTTGAGAGCTTCCGACCTTTAGCATAAATACAGACGACTGCCATCAACAATTCTTCCAATGCTCAGCAGTGAACAAGCTGGCTTTCGCTCCGGAAAGTCTTGTATTGAGCATGTGAATAGCCTCAGAATCATTGTTGAACAATCAGTCGAGTGGAGGTCACCACTATATCTGATTTTTATAGACTTTGAAGAGGCTTTCGATACACTCAATCATACTGCTCTATTGAACACACTCGCATTCATAGGTGTCCCAACAAAGATAATATCCCTTACAAAAGCACTATATGAGATTGCCACAGTATTGCACGAGAAACATTTAAGCAACAAAAGCATAGTAAAAACCGGGGTCCGTTAAGGCTGTGAGCTGTCACCACTTCTTTTTAACTGAATCCTTGATTTAGTTATGCAACAAGCTAATGACCGAGTGATGGGCATGACCTGGGGGTCTGCAAGGAAAATTAGGGGATCTCGATTCAGCAGGTGGCATCTGTCTTCTAAGTCAGTCATTCTCTGACATGCATGTTACACTTACAGCCGTCAGCAAAACAGCAAGAATCACAGGTCTAAGAATAAATAGAGCCAAAAGAAATCGCTGCGGATTGGCACCAACATGAATAAGAAATTCAGCATACAAGGTCTAGACATTGAAGATGTTCAGCACTCCTGTTATTTGGACAGTATCTCGACGTTACAGGCGGCTCTGCTGCTGTTATTTGGAAGTATCCTCGACGTTACAGGCGGCTCAGCTGCCGATATCTCTAACCACATAAACAAAGCAGGGAACGCATTTGCTCAATTGAATCCTGTCTGAAAATCAAAGTATCTCAAGAGGAACCAAAATTGTACATATCGAATTTTCTGGCCTGCAACAATGAAAAACCATCAACTTTGACTAAAAACAAAACAGATACCCATTGGAGCCGACATAAATAACAAGAAATGGGGCTGGATCGGACACACTCTGCGTAAACCACCCAAAGACATTGCCAGGAAAGCGATAGAGTGGAAACAGCAGGGATGTAGGGGTGTCGGGAGACCCGCACACACATGGGAAGCGTCAAATAGCAAAGGAGCTATCCAGATTACGCTAAAATTATAAATAAGTCAAATACAGTGCAGTCGATCGTGTTAATTAGACCAATTCTGGTACGGCCCTATGCTCCCAAGAGGAGTAAAAAGTTCAGCATAACTCGAGAATCACTTATCCCAGTTGGATACCAATTTAATTTGTATACCCTACACCACACTGTGGCACAGGGTATTATAAGTTTGTTTCATGGCAGATGTTTGTATACCGATAGACTCAGAATCACTAGCTGAGTCGATTAAATCATATCTGGTAAATATTCTTGTTTCATGGACCAACGCTGCCGAATTTGAAGAAAGTCGGTTCATATTTAGATATAGCTTCCATATATATGTTTGCACCGATTTGACCCTTAAGCCCTATAGATGCTGTATATTAGATCTAATTGTTTTGAAATTTAACATGGTAGAGTTTACTGATCTATGAACAAACATCACAGAATTTGAAGAAAGTCGATTCATATTTAGATATAGCTCCCACATATACTTTTCGTTCGATTCGCCCCTTTACCCCTATAGAAGCTGTAGTTTATATCCAATCGTTTTGAAAAAATCTGTTCAGATTTAGTTATATCTCCCATATATAGTCGTATATATAGGAGATATATACCTTTATCAGCTGTTGGTCTGTGTTACTGAAGAAGTTGTTCATTTGAACTATTTATTCTGAGCAAATAAGAGTAAAAACAAGTATGAAAGTTTCAGTCGGCTAAAACGACTAAGGTATACCTTCATTTTGTGAGTAATGTAATATTGAATATTCCACGAATTATTCTGTCAGGTTGTATGGGAGGTACAAGAACGGGTTTAACAAATGCACCTATTTTTCGCTGAACAGTAGATACTTAAAATACATTGCACTGTGCCGAATAATAAGCGTTTATGTGCACTGGTATATAAATTGTGGTATTATTTGGCCGTTTTGTGTGGGAGGTACAAAAAGGGGCGAGGTGATAACGCCCATTTTTCACAGGGCTATAGGCACTATAAAAGCAGTGGCAATAACGCTCATTTTTCACTGGAATGTAGGCGCTATAAAAGAATTACACTGTACAAAATTTCAAGTATTTTTATACACTGGTATTAATGTTATAGGCTGTTAACTTTTCGTTCAAAATGGTGCATTTGTGTGGGAGGTACCAAAAGGGACGGGGACACTTCGCTCATTTTTCTCGAGTTGATAGCGCCTAATAAATTAATACTATGTGTGGAATTTCAGAAGATTCGAGTAAGTAGTAAAGCAGTTATAAAAGAATCAATATTTCACAACATTTTAACCCTTTGTGGGGGAGGTACTAGAAGGAGTGGACCAATATGACACATCTTCGATCTTAGCCGGAGATAGAAAAAACCAGTAAGGAAAGGCAGAAAGTCGGGCGGGGTATATAATACCCTACACCTCCCTAACAATGCGATAAGGGTCACTGCGATAAGAATTTGGAATACTTGGTAAATGGGTAGGAACATATTATCTAATTCTGAACCCATAATTATCGGTTATAATCGCTAAATTAAGCAATATATTTCTTAAATTGAGTAACTTCTTTCTGGAAAATTTTAATGATCGGAAGTAAAGTACAACTTCTATAGCGCTATGATACCAAATCAGGAGGAACATATATATGAAGGTTATATATAAATCTGAACCGATTTTCCGTTAATACACATTCATGTAAAAAGACCACTTTCTGTCGAATTTCGTACTGATCGGATATAAAATACAGTCTCTACAGTGCTTACATGTCAAATAGGGGATAACATATATATGGGGGCTATATCTAAATCTGAACCAATTTTCTGCGAATTTGGCAGTATTCCTTCATGTAGAAAGAAACCTCTTTTTGTCGAATGTCGCACTGATCGGATATAAAATAACATTTTTACAGCTCTAACATGTCAAATCGGGGGTAAAGTATATATGGGGCTATATCTAAATCTGAACCGATTTCTTCAAAATTTAATAGTGTTCATTCATATAATAAGAAACCTCTTTTTGCCGAATTTCATACTGATCGGATATATAATAACATTTTTACAGCGCTTACATGTCAACTCGGGGGTAACGTATATATGGGGGCTCTATCTAAATCTGAACAGATTTCTTCCAAATTTAACAGTGTTCATTCATATAATGAGGAACTTCTTTCCGCAGAATTTCATACTGATCGGATATAAAATAAAGTGTTTACAGCGCTTACATGTCAAATCGGGGCTAACATATATATGGGGGCTATATCTAAATCTGAACCGATTTTAACCAAATTCAATAGGGATCGTCCTTGGGCCAAATAAAAGATATGTGTAAAGTTTCGTCGAGATCGGACGATAATTGCGACCTGTACATTGATTACAAGAATACATGCACAGACAGACAGACGGACATAGCTAAATCAACTCAGACAGTGATTCTAAGTCGATCGGTATAATAGACGATGTGTCTATTTCTTATCCTTTTGGGTGTTACAAACAAATGCATAAAGTTATAATACCCTGTACCACAGTGTGGTGTAGGGTATACATATTACCACATACCCAATTTGAAGTGAATCAGTTATTCCTTTCGAGAGTTATCGTGCGCACCAGCCAGCAGACAGACAGACGGACATTTCTCATTCGATGTGTTACACTTTTGGCCGTAGCACATGATATACATATACTCTCGTATCACTAAAGTGAGGGTATAAAAACAGTAACGAAAGACAGAAAGTCGGGCGGGGCGGACAATATAATACCATACACCTCCCTAAAAATTGTGATCCAGCACTTACATGTCAAATCGGGTGAATCATATATATGGGGGCTATATCTAAATCTGAACTGAATTTCCCCGAATTTGGTAGTTTTCATTCATGAAATAAGAAAACTGTAGTTTATGTATGAACACATACACTGAGTATGCATGTTTTTACTGATTGGAGTTAGCGCCACTTACACTGACGAATGCAAGAAGTAGAACAACGAATGGTACAAGTAGAGCAAATCCAGTATATTGAGTTGGCCCGCGACCATTGATGAAATATGATCGCGAATTCACAACAAGTACTTTGACTCTGCCTAGCGCCCACTGGTGATGAGTAGCAACATATGTAGAATAATGGCATTTGGTTGGTGACGAATAGCGACAAATGTAGAACAATGACATTTGGTCGTTCCCGATTTAAAAACGTAATTTGAATCCTCCCGTTTGCGACTGGAAAGAACTTTAATGGAAAGTGAGCGTTACCAGAGGAATACTGAAGAAAGAGTTGAATGTGACCCCAAAACGAAAACTGATTCTCTCAAGTTTTGTTAGTTATGCTCTTCTGCCTGATAGCTACGCCTACTAGTAAGGGTGGTCTTATTTGTATTAAGCTTAGCTTATCACATCTGACACAGTCCCCATACAAACACATTTTGCTTCACACATACACTCAAACTGAGAATTATTCTGCACTGATAGTTTTGTGTACAAAGATTTTATCCCCTTTGATTCTTTGGCACCTCGTTGCCGTCCTGGCCGCCCTCCCCTGCCCCTGATTCAACAGAACTGAACCTAGTGTTTATCTGTTTAGACTATCCCTTTTTGAAACTTTGCGAATATGTTTACACTTCTACTCTGAATGTTTTCCTTTTTTGTATTCTGGATTTTTTGGAGGATGGTATAAGAAGCTGGAGCTTCAGTCGGACCTATGACGAAAAACGCTTTTTAATATTCGTTACTTACTCTCTACATTTACGTTCGTTTTACTTGTTAATTGTTTTCCACTTATTCTTCCTTTATTTTCAACTCAACTTTGCACACTTCTCTCGTTACATACTTAGTTGTTGGTGCTTTCTTATAGTTCTTGTTTGACATTGTTCGAGATTTTGTTTCGTGTCTTTTTTTCTCTCCGTGAAAACTCAAACAAAAATTGCTGAGTTGACTTAAGCTTAGGTTGACGTGTGTCAGATTATTAATAACTTACCATTAGTTCTCTACCCATTTTCGTGATGTCTTTTCGTTTATTTTGTGTGACTTTTTGTTGCATTTCACGTTAAAATGTTTGGTTGGGTGGTCATAGTAACGTTCTCGTATAAGCATCAAAAGGAGAAAAAACAAGCAAAGCGATGTGTGTGTGTGAGAGCGCGTGTGGCTGAGAGATTGTTTTAGACTATATCCTCATTTTGAAATATATATTTTTTTGCAGAATTCGTTTCGTGTGTACAAATTTCTAAATTGGATTAGGGACATACGACAAAATCCTTCATAATATATTCTCAGAAATTTTAGATATTCTTAGTTACTCTTTAATATGATTAAGTTAATTTGGACTAATATTTGTTTTTTCTTAATTCTTACAGGTAAGCACATTTACGCAGTCATTTCTTTATATCTGGTGAATATTCTATGGTAAGTTTAAAAATAAACCGACTATTATAATATTTATTTCTCCTGCGAAATATGCTTAACAAGAAAATTTACATTTTCAAGCGCACTGAACAAACATCAGCTAAAAATGAATCTACTTAACTATTAAATAATAGATGTTCAAGATTATGTTCAAAGGTAATATCAAAATTTGGAAACAACATGTGTAAGCAACGAAACCTTATTGGTCTCTCGTACAAGCGGGTGTAGGTACTTATGTATATGTACGTTAATCTTGTGATTATTTTTGATTTGGACTAGCAGAAGTAAGGAATGCTTCCTATTCGTTTGCATAAAGTATTCCCTTATAGAGATGCGCTGTGAAACGAATAATCACAACTGAAACTTGCTGTAAATGCAAGTAGCAGTAATGAAATCGCGACATAAGGAGCTATGCTGTCAGCTGTCTATAGCAGTATCGCGGCAAAAATGATTTAAAGCCATATTCTTGTTACAAATCAAAATATTCCCAAAATATTTTGTTTAAAATATTCCAAGGTTACTTTTCCATGTTTTGAGTGCAATTTTTAATGAATAACACTAGTTTACAAGATTTTTGTCGAAGGGCTGTGTATAACATTTTCTGGTGTAATCTGGTTCCCTAAACAGGAAAAAATATTTAAAAAAATACTATAAATTCCTATTTCCTATTTTCGTGGTAGTTGCCGTTCGTATTTTTTAAAGTATCGAAGCTCGTTAAAGCATGGCTAAACTTTATATTAAAGGAAATTATGGGGGCTAAAGATTTTGAAAATATTACTTTCACGTAGGAACAGAAACTTAGTAACTGTCGTTAAGACAATTTGAAAAAAAAATTTGTTTAAAAAAATTCATGCGAAAGGGTTCATTTTTGTGATTTTTTTGTGACGACACAGTTAAAAACTTTTGATGAAAACAAACGGTATATTAAACCGTGCGACACCAATTTTGGTCATGAAACAAAAGAAAACTGTATTCTCAGTTTTTTATAAAAATGGACTTGCCTATTTTAGTCCTGCATTTTTATACCCTACACCACAGGTGGTACAGGGTATTATAAGTTTGTTTCACGGCAGATGTTTGTAACACCTGAAAATAACACAGCTAGACCCACCTTAAAGTATACCGATCGACTCAGAATCACTAGCTGAGTCGATTTAACCATGTCTGTCCGTCCGTCCGTCTGTCCATGTAAAGTTGTTCGTCGACTACAGGTCGCAATTTCACTCCGATCGTTCTGAAAGATCCCTATTGAATTTGGTTGAAATCGGTTTAGATTTAGATAAAGCTCCCATATATATCTTTCGTCCGATTTGGCCCTTTAGTCCAATAGAATCTGTATTTTAGATCCAATCATTTTGAAATTTAGAATGGTAGAGTTTCTTGATCCATGAACCAACATTGCCGAATTTGAAGAAAATCGGTTAAGATTTAGCTATAGCTCCCATATATATGTTTCATCCGATTTGGCTCTTTAGATCCAATCGTTTTTATACCCTACACCACACTGTGGTACATGGTATTATTTAAGTATAAAATGTCCCAAAAGTAAATTTATGTAAACAATTTATACATGAATTACAAAATGTATATAGTCGGCCCCGCCCGACTTTAGCCTTTCCTTACTGGTTTTATATCAGTTCCTGTGGGCAAAAAGTGTTACACATTACAACAGTGACCCAGGGACCCCATAAATAGTAACCGGAAATCCGTTTTCATGTAATGAGGAGGGGGGGCGTTAAATCGTGCGAAAAGGTTAATTTTTGTGATTTTTGGTGACGACACAATTAAAAACTTTTGATGAAAACAAACGGTATATTAACCGTACGACACGAATTTTGCTCATGAAACAAAAGAAAACTGTATTCTCAGTTTTTATTTTCTGTTCGAGTTCCCGTTTAAAAGGACATGAAATTTTTTAAGGATACATATACATTAATATATTCTGAAAGTCGTATTAAAGCAAGATGTATGGCAAACGAAAGGGTATGTTTTGGGCTATCTAAATGATATTTTTGTTTTGAGAAAGTGGTACTAAAAAGTTGCAAAACTGGACTTGCCAATTTTAGTCATGTATTGTCCTTTTAGATCCATGGTAGGAAATTTTGAAAAAAAATATTTTTTTTATTTTTCCCCCATACCTTTCGTAGGAAATATCTAAACGGTTTAATATTCTGTGTATTGGTTAGGGAACAAATGTTTTTCACTGTTGTGGTATCTCCAACCCAAAGTTTCATACTCCATATTACATTACACACAAGTGAGGGTATTTTGTATAGCTATTTCGTTTCTGGAAAAATTCACCATTTTCTTTGCCCTTTTCACGTAAACTGCACTTTTTACCTTAGAGAAGAGTGTATATATCATTTGCTACGAGCCAAAAGCACATCGAATGAGTTACCTAAGACTCCAAGTATTTTCTGCGGAAATCCAATATGGGTCATTTTAGGTCATTTGAGCATCATCCGTCTGTCTGTGTGTCTCTCTGCTGGCTGGTGCGCACAATAACTCTCGAAAGGAGTAACCGATTGACTTTAAATTTGGTGTGTGGTAATATTTTTCTCAATCTCCGGCTAATTTCGAAGATGGACCATATTGGTCCACTAATTCTAGTACCTCCCCCACAAAGAGTTAATATTTAGTGAAATATTTATTCTCTCATAACTTCTATACTACTTATTCTAATCATCTGAAATTCCACTCATAGTATTAGTTTATTAGTCGCTATCACCTCGAAAAAGTTGCCACGCTCCTTTTGGTGCCTCCCACACAAATGGACCATTTTGTAGGAAAATTTAACTGCTTTCATATCACTTCATACAAATACATGTTATTCACAGTAAATATGGCAAATTCGAAAACGTTCTCCGAGACATTCTACAGGTGGCTCTGAATAAATTGGCTAGATGGGCCCGAACAGCGGTTTGGGCGTAAACCCAAACACGACAGAATTGGTTCTCTTTACTAGGATGAATAATGTCCCACATGTGGACCCTCCACCTCGGATAAACGAAACAGATCTAGTCTTTTCTGAAAGTGCAAATTTGTAGGAATAATTCTAGATGGAAAACTGTTATTAAGACTTAACGTATTGGAACGTGTAAGGAATGCCAACTTCGCCTTATATTCCTGCAAAAAGGCTGTAGGGTTGCGGTGGGGCCTCTCTCCTAAAATCGTCCACTGGTTATACTCGTATATAGAAGTAGTTCGTCCAATACTGTTATACGGCATTGTGGTATGGTGGACGGCAACTAACAAACTAACCATCACCAACCTACTAACAAAGGTTCAGAGAACAGCCTGCCTGAGCATAAGCGGAGCCTTAAGGACTACAGCGACCGAGTCTCTACAAGCCCTACTCCATATACTTCCGATTAATCTTGTGGCGAGAGAAGTTGCAACCAAAGCGGCAATAACATGAAACTGTCTTCCAATGTGGATGTCCAAGACCTACGGTCACATGAGGATATCAAAGTGTAGTGCTATGGTAACCGACCGAGTGGACTATATACCAACTGTGTACACCTTCAAGAGAAATTATATCACTATGATTCCCGCCAGAGATGAATGGGTTGGAAGAATACCAGGTAATAGAAACCATCTCCACTTTTACACGGATGGTTCGAAGCTTGATGAAAAGGTTTGCTTCGGAGTACACTGTGCAGAGCTTAGTTTGGATATAGCTCACAGACTACCAGATACCTGCAGTGTCTATCAAGCCGAAATAATGGGAATATGGGAAGTAGTGGCTGAGTCGCAACATTGTAACCAACACTGGCGTTGTCATTTACTCGGACAGCCAGGCTGCCATTAATTTAGTATCAGTTCTGACGGGACACTGCTTGATCGGCGAACACGCCAAAAGATTGAGTATTGACTCTAATGACTTCTGCAGAAGCTGTGGAGATGAGGAAGAAGTGGAGAGCATTGACCACTTGCTATGCGACTACCCCGCTCTGAGTAAACAACGACTGGACATACTGGGATCGGCCTTTCTAGGCAGCCTAACAGATCTTTCCAGTACCGATATTAGTACTATCGATAAATTGTTTCGATGAGGGCCATTTCAGCCCGTGGTAACACTAGGGACCTAAACTGGTCTATGTGAGCTTGTATAAAAAAATACGGCTGCCACCCTAACCTAAACCTAAACCTAATGTACAGTATAATGATCTTGTAGTGCCTAGAGTGAAACGAAACGTGGGCGTTATTGTGGTACCCCCTTGTGGTACCTCCCACACAAATGGACTATTTTTCACCAAAGTTAACAGCTTATTACTTTTATACTAATGCATACAAATAAGTAAAATTTTGAGCAGTGTAATGTTTTTATAGCACCTACAGTCTGTTAAAAAATGGGCGTTATTTTCAAGCCCCTGTTGGTACCTCCCACACAAAAGTACAATTTGTAATAAAAAGTTAAGTTAAAATTAACAGTTTATAACATGAATACCTATGCATATAAATACTTAAAAAATTTCTGCACAGTGTAAAGTTCCTACAGTCCAGTCAGGATTTATTTTTGGTTTGAGACTATGTGTTTCATTTACATTCTGTCTATTGCAAAATGTAATAGAAACAAATATAAAAATGGTAGCGAGTTTCAAAAATTGCTGGGTAGAATTGACTGCGCAGTTTCGATGTGTCTACTTAGTTCGGGGAAATATGGTTTTTGTTGGCAGTTCTTATTTACAATAATTTTCTGCCTCCGTAAGTATTTCAACTGATTTAAGTTAAATACATACATACTATTTAAATTTGAATTCTGACGGTGGTAGAGTGGTGTCTATCGAAACTGCGCAGTCAATTCTACCCAGCAATTTTTGAAACTCGCTAACATTTTTGTAACTAAATATGTGCAAAGTTTCTGCATAATACCTCTCAGAGGTCAGCATATTCCATTTATTTCCGGTTGCTGTCCAATTTTTTAAGAAAATAAAACGTGAAATTAGAGGGTAATTATATTTTTTATCATATTTACAACATTGCATATTTTTTCGCCTGTTTGTAGGTTCAATGATTGTAAAGAACAAAACAACAACTTGAAATGTGAATAGAGATAATGGAAGTTAAGCCAAATGAAGCCCGTTGTGTGAGGCTTTTTAGTGAAACCAAAGCCACTACGGATGAAGTGTGGCAGAGATAAATGAGAGATAGCAGAATGCCAATACCCGTTGCAATGGACCATTGTGGGGTCCGGAAGTCTCCGATATTTCGAACGACTTCGTCGATCATCATCACTAAACAAATTACACTTAACAAATATAATTAATTATATATGCGATTTTCAACAAGAAGGCTACATTTATAAAATCGAAACAAAAATAAGCTTTCCTTTCTTTTTCACTTCACAATGACAACTAAATTAAGCTTTGATTTCCTTTCTATTCTTGTGTATTAAATTAATTAATTATTAAATAAGAGCTAAAGACTTATATGATATTGACAGTCGAGATCAAAAATATAGATAAATTATTTTTAGAGTTTCGGGATAATACGGAAGTTTCAATAGCACCAATAGTAATTTGCATTTGTTAAAAGCGCACGCTGTACCCCAGAGCTGGATACCATATGTACCAATTGGCATTATTACAGATTTTGTGTAAAAAAATTGTAGACTCAAGGTCTAGAGCAGACAGTTTGCCAATGAGCCATTGAAGTTGATTCGTTTTCAGATTTATTTATGTTATCTTAGAACCTATGTATGTGGTGAGTCAGGCCATGTCAAACGACGATCTAAGTGAATTCCAAGATATTTCGCGTGATTTTTCTGTGGAATCGACGAATTGAAGATGGTTATTGGAGGAGTAGTATCTCGTCTTAGGGTAAAAGTAACATGGGTGCATTTTGTAGCATTTACCACTATTCTCCGTTTTTCTAACCAGTTCTCTATGACTCGGACATGCGACTGCAGTTAATGGGACGCAACTAAGGGGTTTTTATGATTACTGACGAAAGCAGTATCATCAGAAAAAGTGGACATATGAGTAAATGTGTTTGTGGGCATGTCTGCTGTATATATTATGTATAGAACGGGTCCCAGTACGCTGCCCTGAGGAACGATGATAGTTATTTTCTTAGGGCAAGAAAACATACCATTCGATTTTACTACAAACGACCGGTTTGAAAAATAGGTATTGAAAATTTTATGCGTATTACTTGGTAAAAGTGCACATATTTTGTTTAACAATCCTTCGTTAATGCTATTAAAAATAAACAAAACCATTTTCAGGGCAGATAATGGTAGTTCTTTTATCATTCTGGCATTTACTTTTAACCTAAATTTAAGTGGACGAGAAATTGTTTCATCTACGAGTATATATTTTTCGTAGCCTTCCATAGACTGTAATCTGTTCTCTCAGTTGGATCCAAAGATTGCAAATATTTTTTTAAATCACATTCTTCAGCTTCCTCTAGGGCAACTTTTAGTTTTTTATCACAACTTCTTAGGCTATATCTCAATTACGGGGAGCGGTAACGTTGCCATTCTCTTCTTATATTTATTTTCTCATTGACTAGGGCTTTAATGTTTGTTTGATAATTGAAGCATTATTCCTAACATTTGTGGACTTACGAGTAGCAACATTTACCGCACCGTTTATGACATATGTCAGCAGATTCACCGCTATGTCTATCTCGTTTGCTGATCGTAACGATATTCCTTCGGACTGGTGGTTCCAGCTTTGAAAAACTGTGGCTCAGTTTTTAAATTTGAATAAAAAATATTGGAAGTTGGAGAAACGTTGCAACAATATTTTACATTAGATTTCATTTTCAGCTCCTCCTCCGATTAACTATGTATATTATAAGCTCGTATATAAGTAATGGTTCCCATCGCTCCTATAAGGAACATAGGGCCGCTTTAACTTTCTTAATTTCGTATAAATATTAAATTTAAAGTAGTTAAGCCAATATTTTTTAAAGATCAATTATAATTTTCCATTAAATTTTTGTCTCCAAATTTGGCATCTTCGGATGTTTTTTCTGCTATAGTATTGAATGCCAGCCATGAAGGCTTGAATTTACCGCCGTTTAAACTTCTTTTCTTTTAAATTCCTCTGAAGCTTCGAATATATTTATCTCTATATCATCATATGATGGTGCTCTGAGCTGTTACTAAAAACCATTACGTTTGAAAAATTAATTCAATTTGCTGTAAAATGATTTCGTGTGGTTTAATAAAATAAACACCTGCACTTAAAATGTAATTATAAAACTTTTACCCGCGGGATGTTTAGTTAATTAATGAATATAAGGACAATATTTCAAATTTAGCGGAAATGCATCGCTCATTTACTGCAAGAGTGTCACATCTCAGAGTCGAAAACATTAAAGGCGACTAACTTCCATTTATTGTAATCATATTACTGGGAAGAAATTACATAAACATTTCAATTACAATAGTCTGTACAAATGATGTTTCCTCATGCACTAAAATGTACTAAATTAATTTATAGAAATTTAATATTTTTAATTTTTAGAAGCTAATATCCAAAATTCCAATTTTGTCTTATGACACTCTTGAAGTAAATGAGCGATATGAATTTAAATCATACAAATTCTACCATTACTGCGCAGTAATTTTTCTGAATGTGGCATTGTAATTTTAATATGTCCCTTAGCATATTTCAAATTTACTAATGTGCCGAGTGCCATAATTAAACATTTAAAATAGTAATACCCAAAAATACCCACAAACCACTTTCCTTGACCTAATATTTACATTGTTCTGGTAAAAGTTTCCGTTTACAATAGACTGCCTCAATTTGTATGAAGTAATAATATGAACAATAAAAAGTACATATCGCCATGAGAAATGCAAAATGAATAATCATCATACTTGAAAATGTTAAGGAGAAGCAAGAAACTAAATAAAATTAACAATTTTAATGATCTATAAGTTATGTGTGTAAAAAGTTGTTTGTTCACAGTATCGTAGCCAAAGGAAATTATCCAAATACTCGTATTAATTTACAAATCATCATATACAACATGTTTTGTAGGTTGTATAAAATTCGCTTTTCAACCACGAACATATAAGTAATTTGTTTTTGGGTCTTTTTTAAGGGTTATTGTGCTCACCAACAAAAAATAAAGTCATACGTGCGGATATAGCTCATAAATAGCTTTGGTTTCTTAACCAGTCAAACGCTTGTATAGCGCTTTTAAGAGGTCTTCCAATAAGAGGATTCGTTTTGATATACAAAAAGAGAATTTTTTAAGGGTTGTCTATATTATATATGTTGACAGTCAGATGGCGGACCAGATACTTTTCTTGAAATTTTCCGTTACATATATATTGGCGCCTTAGAGTGTATTAAATCGATTGTGGGCCATTGGCATTGACACAACATCTCGGTTGCCATTTGTTACCGCCTCTTCGAGTAATCACACGGTCAGACAACTTTTTACACAAAAAAGCTAGGGTATTTGTTGTTTGTCCCCATACTCGTAAATATCTTCTAATTTCGGCCAAACAAATCCATTACTAACATTATGTAAAAAAATTTTGTGTCCGAGACATATTATTTTTTCAATTTAAGGCTTACTATTTATAAATTTTTTTATGGTAATGTTTTTTTTTAATTTTTTTTTTCTAAACTTCCAATTTTCATGGACGTTACCGGGATAGATGTTGAAACGGAACATAGCAACTGTCGTTAAAACAATTAGAACAAATTTATTTTTTTTCAAAAACATCATTTTTTGCTTGCACGAAATATCCATAAAATATCGAAAAAAATCCAAAAAAAAACGTTTGTTCCATTTCTTGAAACCTATCATCCTAACGAAGAAAATAGCGCCTATTTGCAAAATATCTATGGATAAATGCATAAATTATGACCCATTTTGTAAAAATAGGGGAATTCAAAAAAATAATTTTTCATATCTTTTATTTTGGCAATAACGCCCTTTTTAACAATAAAATCAGCAAAAGAGAAATAATTCAAAATTCTCTTTGAGTATACATATTTGAAACCAGTAAGGAAGGGCTAATGTCGGGCGGTGCTGACTATATGATACCCTACACCACTCTAGTAAGATTGGATATCAATGAAGTATCCAGTATATACCTCCACTAAATTTGTTTATACAATTTACACTCTACCTCTGTAGCCAAATCGGACGAAACATATATATTGGAGCTATAACAAAATCGGAACCGATTTTTTCATATTCGGCAATGTTGGTAGATGGATCAAGGAACTCTACCATGCCAACTTTCAAAACGATTGATTTTTAAATTAAGAAATATACATAACTCGGATAAAATATATATATTGGAACTAAATCTAAATCTAAACCGATTTTATTCAAACTTAGCATTGTTGGTCCATGAATCAAGAAACTCTACCATGCTAAATTTCAAAACGATTGGTTTTAAACTACAGCTTCTACGGGGCTAAAGGGCCAAATCGGACGAAACATACATATATATGAGAGCTATATCAAAATCTGAGCAGATTTTCTTCAAAATCGGCAATGTTAGTCCATGGATCAATAAACTCTACAATGCTAAATTTCAGTACAATTGGATGTAAAATACAGCTTCTATAGGGCAAAAGACCACATCGGACGAAAAATATATATGGGAGCTATATCTAAATCTAAACCGATTTTCTTCAAACTCGGCAATGGTGGTCCCTGGATCAAGAAACTCTATCATGCTAAATTTCAAAACAATTGGCTTTTAACTACAGCTTCTATAGGGCTAAATCGCTAAATCGGATGAAAACTTAAATATGGGAGCTATATCTTAATCTGAATCTATATGGTTCTTTCCAGCTGCGAAAGACTCCAAAGTGCTAAATTTCAGAACGATCAGAGTGGAATTGCGACCTGTAGTCGACGAACAACTTAAGATCGACAGACGGACGGACAGACATGGTTAAATCGACTCAGCTAGTGATTCTGAGTGATCGGTATACTTTAAGGTGGATCTAGCTATAGTATTTTCAGGTGTTACAAACATCTGCCTGTTGTATATACTTATGAATACCCCTAATATCACATAACATACACATAACACAACATGTGATCTGTATCATTTAATAGCTTATATGAATATTGTAATAGCTTATAAGTATATATTGTATAAATCATATGGTGATGACCTATCACTGTAGACTCAAAGAAATCACTAATAAAAGAGAAGTCGAGCAAACACAACATGGTGTCAGATGTGAACCTATATTAAAATAAAATTATTAAAACATAGAAAAGTGTCCTTGTAACAATGTCGCTTACAAAGGAAGAGACAAACTCAAAGTCGCCGAATCAAATAATTTCATTTGCAGCCAGTTTGCCATTTTTTAACGTGAAGAATTCCAACTTAGCTTTGGAATGGCGGAACTGGGGGAAACAATTTAAAATCTTCCTACTGGCGTCTAATTTGGTGGAACAGTCTGACTCGAGAAAGGTGGCCATTTTGCTACACCATATGGGTCCGGATGCTTTAGAAGTATTCAACTCTTTTGATGTTGAAATCGAAAAGGTGAAATTTGATGACCTGTGGAAAAAATTTGAGGCATACTTTATTCTAAAAAAGAATGTTTCAATGGAACGCCACAAGTTCTTTACGAGGAAGCAGATGACGGACGAAACAATTGGGCAGTATGCCACAGTGCTGCAAAACCTAAGCACAACTTGTGAGTTTGGAAGCCTGAGAGAAGAACTTGTGAAGGACATATTTATTTGCGGTCTATCAGAAAATTTCAAAAACATAAAAGAAAAACTTTTGGGTGATGGAGACATTAAATGGGACAAGGCACTATCAACAGCTAGAAG
This sequence comes from Eudasyphora cyanicolor, assembly GCA_963930755.1. NCBI lineage: Eukaryota > Metazoa > Arthropoda > Insecta > Diptera > Muscidae > Eudasyphora > Eudasyphora cyanicolor. The sequence continues at coordinate 153,702,042 of OZ005737.1, forward strand.
CATGGAAATGGCGAGAGAGAATGCAGCTGAAATGCACAGTGCAAATGACAATGTGGTAGCAGTCCTACGAAGTAAAAGAGGTTACGTCAACAAAAATGCATTGCCATCTACACAACAAAAGCAACAACAATTTCATCAAATGGCATCAAACAAAAAGTGCAGTAAATGCGGACAAACTCATAGATTTAAGTGTCCGGCTGATGGCGCAATTTGCCACATATGCAAAAAGCCAAATCATTTTGCACGAATGTGTTTTAAAAGACAAAATGTATCAGAACGAAGTCAATACGTGAGGAAAGTAGATGAAGAAGAAAACAAGTAAGAAAGTTTCAGTCGGGTAAACCGACTAAGGTATACCCTCACTTTGTGAGTAATGTAATATCGAATATTACTCCAATTATTCTGTCAATTTGTGTGGGAGGTACTAGAAGGGGTTTATCAAATACACCTTTTTTTGTTGAACATTAGATACTTTAAATTCATTGCACTGTGCCGACTTATAAGCATTTATGTGCACTGATATAAACGTTATGAGACATTAAATTGTGGTATGATTTGGGCATTTTGTGTGGGAGGTACAAAGAGGGGCGTGGCAATAACGCCCATTTTTCACAGGGCTATAGACACTATAAAAACATTACACTGTACAAAATTTCAAGTATTTTTATATACTGGTTTTAATGTTATAAGCTGTTAACTTTTGGTGCAAAAAGGTACCTTTGTGTGGGAGGTACCAAAAGGGGCGTGACAACAACACCAATTTTTCCCTAGACTGTAGGCAATATAAATGCATAATACTGTACCAAATTTAAAGTATTTTTATACACCGTTATAAATGTTATAAGCTGTTAACATTTGGTGCAAAATGGTGCATTTGTGTGGGAGGTACCAAAAGGGACGTGGCGACTTTGCCCATTTTTCTCGAGTTGATAACGACTAATAAGCTAATACTATGTGTGGAATTTCAAAAGATTCGAATAAGTAGTATAGCAGTTATTATAGAATCAATATTTCACAACATTTTAACCCTTTGTGGAAGAGGTACTAGAAGGAGTGGACCAATATGGCCCATCTTCGAACTTAGCCGGAGATAGAAAAAAATATTACCACATACCAAATTTGAGGTCAATCGGTTACTCCTTTCGAGAGTTATCGTGCGCACCAGCCAGCAGACAGACAGACAGACAGACGGACGGACATTGCTCATTCGACTTAAAATGACCCAAAACGGATTTCCTCCGAACATACTTGGGGTCTTAGGTCACTCCTTCGACGTGTTACACTTTTTTCCGTAGCAAATGATATATACCCTCGTCACACTAAAGTGAGGGTATAATGAATCGTCGGCACAAGAGGAAGAATATGAAGATTACCAAGATTTGTTTGTGGGCGTAGTTCAAAAGTCTGCAGCAAGTGCTCTGAAAGAGTGGAACATAAAACTTGAGGTAAACAATATGCTAGTGGATTGCCAGGTGGATACTGGGTCACAGGCCAATTTGTTGCCGTCGAAAATTATTCGTAAGCTAAATATAAAAAGCATTAACCCTAAGATTAAAAATAGAATTTTAACGTTCAGTGGAGAGAGATTGCCGGTTATAGGAGAAGTTGAAGTTGAGATAAAATATAGTGATGTAAAATATTATGCTAAATTTTATGTACTCGACATGGATTGCAATGTAGTTCTCGGTCTAGATATGGCGGTAAAATTAAATCTAATTCAGTTGGTAAATTCTATTAATAAAGAAGATGTTTTTGAGAAATATTCGGAAGTGTTTAATGGTCTCGGTTGTTTAAAAAATCAGTGTCATTTGCAGCTTAAGGAGAACTGTCAACCAGTAGTAGATCCACCTCGAAGGGTCCCATTTAGCCTTTTAGATACACTGAAAAAAGAAATAGAAAGGGTGAAATCAATGAATGTCATAATTGAAGAACGTGAACCGACCGAATGGGTAAATTCGATAGTTTTGGTATCCAAGCCAAACGGGTTTCTTAGGTTATGTTTAGATCCACGAAATCTTAATAAAGCTATTGTTAGACCCCGATACTCATTTCCGAATATAGACGAGTGCAAGGCACAAATGAGTGGGTCGAGAATATTTAGTACTCTTGATGCAAATTCAGGATTTTGGATGGTTCCATTGGATGAGGAATCTTCAAAACTTTGTACCTTTGGAATACCTTTTGGGCGTTACCGATTTTTACGGCTACCATTTGGTATAAATTCGGCTCCTGAAATGTTTCACGCCGAGATGGTCAGGCTTTTTGGAGATATTAAAGGGGTCATTATATATATGGACGACTTCATGATACATGCTTCGTGTTTGGAGGAACACAATAAGATTTTGGCAAACGTTTTAGAGAGGGCGAAAGGCGTAGGGTTGCGTTTTAACAAAACTAAGTCGAACATTCTCAAGAATGAAATTAAATTTATTGGTCATATATTCAGTGAGAATGGCGTTAGTCCCGATAAAGAGAAAATTGAGGCGATTACAGAGTTGCCAGCACCCAAGAATTTACAAGAACTTCAAAGGTTTTTAGGAATGGTGAATTATTTAGGCCAGTTTATAGAAAATTTATCAGCAAAAAACAAACATTTGAGGGATCTTCTGAAAAAAGATTCGCTGTGGCAATGGGGAAAGGCTCAGAACGATTGTTTCAAAAGTTTGAAGAATGAAATAACTAATGCGCCAGTTTTGACATATTTTAACCCAATTTTTTTTTTTTTTTTTTTTCCAATTCATTACATTTTTTTTTTATTGAATCTTTCATTATTATACAATGAAAATAACAATAAGTGGACAAATCTTAACCTAAAATACTATTCTCTGGGTTATTGCCATTGCGAATAAACCATTGAGACTTTACACGATTTTTTTACTTAAACAAAAAGGTTAACATTTCAAATTTAGGAATTCATAATTTCATTTCATTTTTTGTTTTTTGTTTTAGATTTTGATTAGGATTTGGATTTGTTTTAATTTATATCATGTCCAGCGTATCTCTCCTTCTAAGGCGGTCATGACCTTCAAAATTTAGTAGTTCTCGAGCCAGGATGTTTGGATGATTGAATAGTTTACCCACGTATTGAATAGTTTACCATGGTGCACCTGTAATTAAACGAAGAATATTCGATTGTCTTCTTTGTAATTTGCATACATTTGAAGCGCACGCTGTACCCCAGAGCTGGATACCATATGTCCAAATTGGCTTCAATACTGTTTTGTATAAAAGAACTTTATACTCTGGATCTAGGGCAGATCTTTGGCTGATAAGCCACTGAAGTTGATTAGTTTTGAGTTTTATTTGAGTTACTTTTGAGTCTATGTGGCGCGACCACGTCAAACGCCGATTTAAGTGGATTCCAAGGTATTTTACATGATCCTTTTGGGGAATCTGTGAGTTGAAAATAGAAATTGGAGGACTTGCATCCCTTCGCAGGGTAAAAGTAACATGAGTACACTTTGAGGCATTTACCATTATTCTCCATCTTTTTAACCATTCTTCTAGGATTCGGACATGCGACTGCAGTTGATCGGACGCAACTGCAGGGTTTTTGTGAGTACTGACGAAAGCAGTATCGTCCGCAAAAGTAGATGTGAGCGTAAAGTTAGTTATGGGCATATCTGCCGTAAAAATAACGTACAGTATAGGGCCAAGAATGCTCCCCTGTGGGACACCGGCATTTATTTTCTTAGGGCTAGAAAAAATGCCATTTGATTTAACTTGAAAAGACCGGTTAGTCAAATAGCTCCTGAACAGTTTATGCGTGTTGATTGGCAGAAGGTCGCATATTTTGTACAAAAGTCCTTCGTGCCAGACTTTGTCAAATGTTTGGGAAATATCTATGAATAACGCCGAACAGTATTCTTTATTCTCAAAAGCTCTTCTGATGCAGGTTACGATACGGTGTACCTGTTCTATAGTATTATGACTTTTTCTAAAACCAAATTGATGGTCAGGTATAATATTGTGAGAAATTATGTGAGGTGTGATTTTCTTCATGAGAATGGACTCAAACATTTTTGAAAGTATCGATAGTAAGCTTATAGGGCGATAGGATTTGACTTGAGTTGGATCTTTGCCTGGTTTCGGTATCATCACGATTTCAGACCTCTTCCAAGATAGGGGGAAGTAACCTACACGGAGAATTGCATTGAATAAAAATAACACAATTTTCAAGGCTGAAAAGGGAAGTTCTTTAATCATTTTCGCTGTTATACCATCTCCTCCGGGCGATTTCTTTAATTTTAGTTCTTTGACAGATTTTTCAACATCCTTTATTCTAAGCTTGATTGGGCCAGGAATTATATCACGGGCTGATAGATTGGGCGACGAATTAAATCATCTATCACGGGCGGATAGATTGGGCGTGGAGTTATATCGTCTATCACGGGCGGATAGATTGGGCGAGAAGTTATGTCATCTATCACGGGCTGATAGATTGGGAGAGGAATTGAGTCATTTATCCCGGGCGGATAGATTGTGTGAGAAATTGTATCATCTATCACGGGCGGATAGATTGGGCGAGGAATTGTGTCGTTTATCACGGGCGGATAGTGTGGGCGAGGAATTATATCTATCACGGGCGGATAGATTTCAGATGTATCACTGTTGGGTGTAAAAACGGACTCGAGGTAGTTTGCGAATGCATTTACTTTCTCTTCTGTGCTTTTTGCCCAGTTCCCATTTTCAAGGCGAATTGGGGATTCATGCGCAACAGGACCTCGCATATTTTTTGTGGCCTTCCAGAGACTATAATCTGTTTTCTGGGTTGGATCCAGAGATTGCAAATATATTTTTAAATCACTTTCCTCGCCTGTTTTTGGGGCTGATTTCAATCTCTTCTGGCAATTTTTTTGTTTTTTTCTCAGTGCTGGAGAGCGATATTGTTGCCACTCTCTTCTTACGCTTCTTTTTTCATTGATTAACGCTTGGATGCCTATTGGAGTTATTTCTTTTTAATGCGATTTTTCGAGTAGCCACTTTAACAGCACTGTTTACAACGTCTGTGAATAGGTTTACCGCGGCTTCAATTTCATCCGTTGTACGTAACGATACACCATCGGATAGGTGTGAGCTAACGTATTTTTTATATTTTAGCCAGTTGGTATACTTATTGGGCAAACTGTCACACCCATTTTCATGATTGTTGTAAAGCAGTGTCAAAATGGTAGGCGAATGATCCGATGATAGATCAAGTGATGGACATAGAGATAATTGTTCACGCCTTATATTTTTTATTATAGCGAAATCAATAAGGTCAGGCGTTTTGTTCAGATCTGAGGGCCAATATGTTGGGTGACCGCTCGAAGCTACATCTAGTTTAGCAGATGTTATGGCTTTAAGTAGTTGTCTACCTTTTGGAGTAGTGAGGCGAGAGCCCCAAAATGTGTGCTTGGCATTGTAGTCACCTGCTACCAAAAACTTTGTGCCAAGAGTGGAGAAGAACTCCATGAATTGATCTTTGTTAATATTGTGCCTAGGGGGACAATATATCGACGATATCACCAGATTTGTGCCTGTGATAGCGATAGAAGTTGCTTGTATATGCTCAGTCCTATATTCGGGCATAGGATAATGTTTGATTTTATTTTGGACAATAAGAGCTGTACCACCACAGGCTCTCCCGCTAGGATGTTTAGTATCGTATGTGGAATAACCACGTATCCTAAAACAATTTCTGGTTGAAAAATGTGTCTCAGAGACTAATAAAATATCTATACACTGGTTTCGGAGAAAATTTTTTCCGTTTGCATTCCAAAACAAATTCTCATTGGATTTATTTTTGATTTAACACGAGTTGCATAAGCATACTTTGATTTCTCATCATTTCTTGCATCATGCTTTGCATATTCAACATGAATGAATTCATAGTTTCTATTAATTTTTCTATTGAGTTTTCGAGGGGAAATTGAGGGGGGTAACGAATTACCATTTCTTGTCATACGGGCGTATGACATATTTGGATGAATTGTATTCTTTGGGATTCGGTTTACGTTTGGATCGCTAGAACTAGCATTTTCTGTAGGAGATACAGTTCTTAAGCCTGGGAAAGGCGATGGAATATAGCTTGCATATGTTGGAGTTTTATTAACATTGTTTGATTTTTTCATGTGCTTATAGACAGGGCAACCCCTGTAGTTTGCTGTATGGTTCTCACCGCAGTTACTATATTTTTTTACGCCGGTATCTGTTCTAGGATAGGGACAGTCAACGGACTTGTGCACATCGCCACATCTGACACAAACGGCCGGTAATTTACAGTATGCCTTGGTGTGTCCAAATTCTTGACAGTTTGTACATTGGGGAGGATCGGCTCGTTTCAAATAAGCAAATTACTTTGTCAGTGGACGCCTCAAAGTTTGCTATGGGAGCAGTCATTATGCACGATTCTAAGCCTATAGCTTATGCATCAGCATCATTGACTGACTGTCAAGTTAACTATGCTCAAATAGAAAAGGAGTTGTTCGCCATACTTTTCGGATGCACCAGATTCCATCAATACATTTATGGACATTCAATTGTAGTGGAAACAGACCATGAACCCCTTGTATCGATTTTTGACAAACCTCTTCTTAGGATTCCCCCAAGATTGCAGAGGTTCAGAATGAGACTTCTAACATATGATTTAACAGTTACATATAAACCAGGCAAACATTTACATATAGCAGACACACTGTCAAGGGCTCCCTTGGGAAAAAGTTCAGGCGTTAATATCGATAAGGATCTCGATTTACACTGTCATGCAATCATTGAGCAGGTACCCTTGCCAGAAGGGGATATAGGGATAATAAGGAAAGGAGTTGAAGAGGACGAAGTTTTTGCAAAAATTTTAAGTTATTTAAAGGAGGGAGAAAAAGCCCGAAGAGAAAAAGTCTTGTGACGCTGAGGTTGTCCCATATTTTCATATCAAGGATGATATATGTTTTATAAATGGTCTGCTTTTAAAGAACAATAGGATTATGATACCTAAAAAAATGCGATCTGAGATGCTAAAGAGGCTACATGATGGTCATTTAGGAATACAGAGATGTCAAAGTCTGGCTAGAAATTCGGTATATTGGCCCAATATCAATAACGACATTCAAAATATTGTATCCTCTTGCGAAATCTGCATAAAGTATAGAAATGCTAACGCTAAAGAGCCGTTGCTCAATCATGATGTTGTTTCTATTCCGTGGCACAAAGTAGGCGTGGACCTTTTCGAGTTTGAAAAAAAATATTTCTTATTGGTTGTCGAACCTTTAAATATGGGATTTTCTGCCCAATTTATTGTCAAAAAGATTAAAGGAATTTTTGCAAGACATGGCATACCATCAGTTTTAATCTCCGATAACGGCCCCCCTTTTAACTCGAATGATTTCAAAAATTTTTGTTCTGAATGGAGTATTGTTCATCAGACTTCTAGTCCGTATTTGCCAAGGTCAAATGGCCTTGCTGAGAGATCGATTCAAACGATAAAGAATATTTTGAAAAAATGTCGAGAAACCGGTGCTGATTATTTTACAGCACTGCTTCATTACCGAACAACTCAAAAAAATAATTTAGCAAGTCCAGCTGAACTATTAATGTCACGAAAACTTAGAACAAAATTGCCATCCATGCCGAAAGTGTTAAAGCCAAAAATAGTCACAACTAAGGAGATTTCAATATCTGCGGCAAAAGATACAGCAAGAACAGCAAAAACGCAAAGACACTTAAGCCCATAGATGTTGGCAACAAGATATATTTCAAAAAGAATCCATTATCGGTATGGTTTCCGGGAACTATTGCACATATTTGTAAGGAACCAAGATCCTATTTAATACAGGATGAAGCAGGTGTGACATATAGGAGAAACCGGCAACATATTTTAGATGTTTCGAAGAATAGTAATGAACTTATTTCTTCACTACAAAATAATGATTCAAATTCGTCTCAATGATATAAGTATATATTGTATAAATCATATGGTGATGACCTATCACTGTAGACTCAAAGAAATCACTAATAAAAGAGAAGTCGAGCAAACACAACACTGCCATGAAACAAACTTATAATACCCTGGTACACAGTGTGGTGTAGGGTATAAAAAGTAGGGAACGGAAATCTGGTAAAAAATATCAAGCACATAAAATGTCTTCTATTTGAAGTTTCCGTTATATTACTTTCAATGTATTTCGAAAGCTACTATTTTTACTCTGAAAAATTTGTCGAATAAAAACTAGTAAAAGAGAAACACATTTTGAAAGTTCTCTCTTAAAATTGTCTACTATTTTTATTAGTTTTTTGAGTAAAGGAACGCTTTTTTGGAGTAAAGGTGGTAAAAAGGGTAAAGTAACTTGTAGTAGTTAAAGAACAAAGCTTATCGGTACTATGAAAACATTACACTGTACAAAATTTCAGGTATTTGTATGCTCATTAAACCAAATTATAATTCTTTAATTTTTGTCAAAATTGTCCATTTTTATGGGAGGTAGCAAAAAGATCGTTGTAATATCGCCCATTTTGCACGGGACCATGGGAACTTTAAAGGCATTACACTCCACAAAATTTAAAGTATTTGTATGGAATGGAATCAAAGTTACAAGCAAGCTTGCCAATTTTTTTTAGTGCCGAATCCCCAAATTTTTATTTTTTATCCCCTAAATGCCCAAAAAAGATTCTTCATCCCCAAAAAAATCCCTAGAAAATATTTTAAATTATGTGAATGATGTATTTCATCATATTCAATGTACTTTGTACTAAAATTCATTTTGTTTCTACAAAATGTACTTTGTCAAATTATCAAATATATGTGATTCAAAATCATCCATCTCATCTACATCATCTAATTTTTTTGTACATGTTTTTGGTATTAAAAGTTTGATCATTTCTGCCAATGGACTAAATAATTGATAACACACTGAATTTTTTTTTAAGTACATCATAGTGTTAATACTAGTGATTCCAGTTTTTTAAAATTGGGTTGGACCAGCAGAATCCTGCTACAAGTAAACTTTACTCCAAAATTAGCTTAAATTGTTCGTAATGTCGGTTCGGAAGAATTCTTTCCGTTTTAAAAACTGCATTTGGTTTCAATTAAGATTTATAAATTGTATGGAAATACGTATTGGCAATTACTACAGGTTGTCTATTTAAGTCGTACTCTAATACACTGCGAGTCAAGCTACTTTTTGTAGGAACTTTTGACACAATTTTTACGGACGCATTAACAGAAAACACAAATTTTAACATAAATAAAGGCATGTAATTATAAAAATTGCAATCCCCGCCAAATCCCAGGATCCCCAAACCAAAAAATATATCCCCATTCGCGAAGAAAAATCCCCAAATTGGGGATAAATCCCCTAAACCGGCAGCGCTGGTTACAAGCCGTTAACTTTTTGGACGGACGGACGGACATTGCTCATTCGACTTAAAATTACCGAAAACGAATATCCGCCGAACATACTAAGAGTCTTACGTCACTCCTTCGATGTGTTACACTTTTGGCCCGTAGCAAATGATATATACCCTCGTATCACTAAAGTGAGGGTATAAAAAACACAACCGGCATACGGTATATACAATAGACTTTTTGTTGCTAGTAATTTTTTTATTGTTACTATCGAATTCCAACCAATTATTTTCCTAGGTGTACATATATTTAATTTATTTTGTTGTCTTTAGTTATAGCTCACAAAATTTATTATGAAAAACTAAAAAAAGTAATTTATTAGTTTTTTAAAATATTCATACAAATAAGAATATACACAGGACAAATAGCACTGTGCGACAACCAAAATCGGCGGGGGTTCTGACTACTGGGAAAAGTTATATCGGTCAAAAATAATTATAGGAATCGAAATATCAAAGCGACATGCCAAAAAGTGTAACCCATCGCGATCGATGGAGTGACCTAAGTGACCCCAAGAATGTTTGGCGGAAATCCGTTTTGGGTAATTTTATGTCATTTGAGCAATGTCCGTCAGCCTGTACGCCTGTCGGTCTTGTTTGTGCGCAAGATAACTTTCGACAGGATTAACCGATTGACTTCAATACTTTTATCCCCTCACCTTATATCGTTTGCTACGAGCCAAAAGTGTAACACATCGAAGGAGTGACCTTAGATCCTAAGTATGTTCGGCGGATATCCGTTTTGGGTCATTTTAAGTCGAATGAGCAATGTCCGTCCGTCTGTCTGTCTGTCTGTCTGCTGGCTGGTGCGCACGATAACTCTCGAAAGGAGTAACCGATTGACTTCAAATGTGGTAATATTTTCTTCTATCTCCGGCTAAGTTCGCAGATGGGCCATATTGGCCCACTCCTTCTAGTACCTCCCCCACAAAGGGTTAGCATTTAGTGAAAAATTTATTATTATACCCTCACTTTAGTGTGACGAGGGTATATATCATTTGCTACGGAAAAAAGTGTAACACATCGAAGGAGTGATCTAAGACCCTTAGTTTGTTCGGAGGAAATCCGTTTTGGGTCATTTTAAGTCGAATGAGCAATGTCCGTCCGTCTGTCTGTCTGTCTGCTGGCTGGTGCGCACGATAACTCTCGAAAGGAGTAATCGCTTGACTTCAAATTTGGTATGTGGTAATATTTTCTTCTATCTCCGGCTAAGTTCGAAGATGGGCCATATTGGTCCACTCCTTCTAGTACCTCCCACACAAAGGGTTAAAATGTTGTGAAATATTGATTCTTTAATAACTACTATACTCTTTATTCGAATCTTCTGAAATACCAAACATAGTATTAGTTTATTAATCGCTATCAACTCGAGAAAAATGGGCGAAGTTGCCACGTCCCTTTAGGTACCTCCCACACAAATGCACCGTTTTGCACCAAAAATTAACAGCTTATAACATTAATAACGGTGTATAAAAATACTTGAAATTTTGCACAGTGTTACGCTTTTATATTGCCTACAGTCCAGAGAAAATTGGGCGTCGTTGCCACGCCCCTTTTGGTACCTCCCACACAAAGGTACCATTTTGCACCAAAAGTTAACAGCTTATAACATTAATACAAGTTTATAATAATACTTGAAATTTTGTACAGTGTAATGTTTTTATAGTGCCTATTGCCCTGTGAAAAATGGGCGTTATCGCCACGCCCCTTTTTGTACCTCCCACATAAAATGGCCAAATCATACCACAATTTAATAACTCATAACGTTTATACCAGTGCACATAAACGCTTAAAATTCGGCGCAGTGCAAAGTATCTAGTGTTCAGCGAAAAATAGGTGTATTTGTTAAACACCTTCTGGTAGCTCCCACACAAATTTACAGAATAATTCGTGTAATATTCAATATTACATTACTCACAAAGTGAGGGTATACCTTAGTCGGTTTACCCGACTGAAACTTTCTTACTTGTTTAATAACTTATATACTACTACCAAAAGTTAAAAGCATATACCTTTATTACCATTGCATACAAAGGCGTACTTAGATTCCAGAGAAAAATGGGCATTATTGCTACGCTCCTTTTAGTACCTTCCACACAAATGGACCTTTTTGTACCAAAAGTTACCAGCTTATAACTTTAATACCAGTCCCACACAAAGGGACCATTTTACACCAAAAGTTAACAGCTAATAACTTTAATACCAGTGCATATAAATACTTGAAATTTTGTACAGTTTAATGCTTTTATAGTACCAAGAGTTCAGAGAAAAATGGACGTTGTTGACACACCCCTTTTTGTACCTCCCACACAAATGGACATTTTTGTACCAAAAGTTAACAGCTTTTACTTTAATTCCAGTGCATACGAAAACTTGCAATTTCGTACAGTGCAATGCTTTTATAGTACCCAGAGTCTAGAGAAAAGTGGCCGTTATTGGCACGCCCCACACAAATGGACCATTTTGTACCAAATATAAACAGCTTTTAACTTTAATAGCAGTACATACTTTAAAGTTATTAAATGCGATTTAAATTTATAATAATTTAATTAAAACAAAAAAATAAATAAATTTACTAATATTTTTTGGGACTCAAGGTGAGGGGATTCATAAGTCGGTTTACCCGAATGAACTTTCTTACTTGTTTTTTTTATCACAAACTTAAGTCAAAGATGGACTCCCCCACAAAGGGACACAATTTAGTGAAATATTGATTATCTCATAACTTCTATGCTACTATTCAGAATCTTTGACCATTGACTTGAGAAAAATGAGCGAAGTTGCCACTCCCCCTTTGGTACCTCCCACACAAATGGACCATTTTGTATCAAAACTGCTTATAGTTTTAATATCACTTCATACAAATCATGAACTTTTGTGCAGTGTAATGCTTTTGTAGTACCTAGCGTCCGGTGCAAGCACAAGGTTAAGCGATATTTACAAAAACAGTTTTTAATTAATTCTCGATAGTATATGACTAACAAATGGTCAGAACAACCAATTTTTTAAAACAGTTGGTTGTGGCGACATACAAAAGACAATTTTAGCTACCATTTTCGTAGTTGACGCAACCAAATATGATTGTTGTCAACATGGAAGCAGAAGTATACCACAACCAAAGTGTTGGTTGTCCTGATGGAATCGGATGATAGTAGACAGTATTACCAAAATTTGATTGACAAATAATTCGGTTGAGGCAACCAAACTGTTTCTGTTTATACAGATCATAAATTGATAAGTAATATGCCTTGTAACAGTGATGATTTCGTGCAGAAATTTAAGGTAAGATTTTAAATTGTTGCATGTTTTTCAGTGGTAAGGGGATGGGCGGGTGTTTTGGGAGAACTATTTCTTGATGTGTCCGCTTTTTACCATGGCATGGACGATCTATTCCGTCTTTAAAATTATGCCTCAATTTAATAACCACTTTCTTTACTCAAATCTGAATAGCAAATTTCTGTCAAAATATCACAGGAAAAAACGGTTAATGCTACTCGATTTAGCGGGCCAAATTATGCGAGCTAAGATTGTTTCATTGAGGATATTTAGGTACACATACAAACATATAGTGCACATAAAAACATGGAAAACCTGTTTTTTGAAAAAGTGGCAACTATATTGCGACCACTCCACTTGGTGACTTTCAATATTGCCATTATTTCGGCTTGATAGACACTGTAGGTTTCTTGTAGTCTGTGAGCTATTTCAAGACTGTGTTCTTTACAGTTTACTCCGATGCAAACCTTATCGTCAAGCTTCGAACCATAAGTATAGAAGTGGAGATGGTTTCTATTACCTGGTGTTCTGCCAAAACTTTACTCTTTGTCTGGTATCATAGTGATGTAGTTCCTCTCGATATCCTCATGTGGCCATAGTTCTTGAACCTCCACATTGATAGGCAGTTTAATCTTTATGCCGCTCTGGTTGCAATTTCTCTCGCCACAATATTAATCGGCAGTAGGTGGAGTAGGGCTTGTAGATATGCGTAGGCAGGTAGTTTTCCTACCAAACCACAATATCATACAACGGTATTGGGCGAAATTCTGCAATATACATATATCCAATGGACGATTTTATCGGAGAGACCGACCGCGACCCTGTAGCCTTCCTGCAGGAATATAAGGCGACGTTGGCCTTCCTTACACGTTTCAGTACCTTAATTCTGGAAAACAGTTTCCTATCTAGAATTATTTCTTGTAAAGAAACCCAATTTTGTTTTGTTTTGGTTAACACCAAAACCGCTGTTTCTGGCACATCTATACAATTTCTTCAGAGCCACCTGTTATATGTCTCTAAGGACGTTTTCGAATTTGCAATTACTGCAATAGCCAAGCCGTCCGCAGCCACAATTTTCTAGATATAGCGGGATTTCATACATTGCTAGGTTCCAAATTAGTGGTGACAGTACTCCTCCTTGTGGGGTCCCTCTGTTTACAATCCATTTTAGAGTTGTGAACCAAAGACTTGCTGTTATGCGTATTCTCTTGAGCAGGCTTTCAATTATTCCAATCAAAATAGAGTTCACCTTTAGATGTGACAGCGCCGCAATTTCCGCATCTGATTGAGTGTTGTTAAAAGCCCCTTCTATGTCAAGAAATGCCACCATAGTGAAATCATTGAAATGAAAGGACGATTCGATTCCACAAGTTCATGACGGGCTTGTTATAAGCATGTTTGTTCTCCGATAGGAGTTTAGCATGCACACGGAGGAAAATCGCTATTTTTGATATGTTTGAATTTAAAGAAAATATAATCGGAACTAAAATTTCTAAATATTATATATTTTTGATCAAATATATTTTATTTGAAAATCAAGACATTTTGTTTGAAACGCATATATATTTAAATGTTACAATAAAATATATTTGCGAACTGACTGTCACAAATAAAATATGTGTTTACAAACAAACAAAGATATTGTTTAAGAATTTATCCAAATACATTATATTTAAAAAATGTTAAAACTTGGCACTTTGTCAATTTAAATATTTTTCCTAGATCTCGTTTTATACTTTCTAGTTAAAAATGTCGTAAGCAGCGTTTTCTTTTGTTTTACAGCACTAATTTTTAATTTGCTATCAGTCCAATTGTCAATTCTTTAAAATGCTACTTTTCCTTACCCAGATTATACAATTTATATTTTAATAGAATTTTACAAAAATATACAATTTCTAAAAAATTAAACCCTAAATTTCTAAAAAAAACTGAAAATTTTCCTTTATATGAAGGCATCGACACATTGCCAAAATACTTAAATACAAATTAATCACTGTTTCGGAAATATTATTTCCAAATAAAAAAATATTAGGATGAAAACTTAATTTTGTTTAAAATAACATTCTCCCAAACATATAATATTTGTACGTGTCAAATATTATATATTTGGAGTGTTCCCTAATTAAATGTATGTTTCCAGCAGAATATGTTTGGAACAATATACTACAAAAGCGATTGTTTTCAGCGTGCAGGTTTGCCCTAATGAACGAATCTAAAAGTCTTTTCAGATCTTTCAATATGAGGTAGATTAGGCTAATTGGTCTGAAAACTTATACCGTCTAGTCTGCGGTATCTTTCCCGCTTTGGTTATGAATACCACTTTGGTGTCCTTCCATCGATTGGGGATGTATGAGAGCCTGAAACAACCTTCATGAATTTTTTCGAGCCAAGGGATAATATTCTGGGTGTAATATTTTAAGATTTTTGTATCAAAGGTATCTTACGATTTTGAACCATGCGTAGGGTATAAAATATTCGTCATTGAACCGGATTTTTTTTGTTTCATTGCATTGGAAATAGTGTAACTGGTATAACTATCGAATGACAACTGTAACATATAGCTTGAGGCGCTCTATTACTGTATAATATAATATATTCTCATGTAAATGGAATGTAGAATTGCCCAAATACCCGTATCCCTTTAATATGCCTGCGAGACATTCGGATTAATGAAAGTGGAAATGTTTTATAGGCTCATACTCAGACATATCGTACTTTTACTTAAGGCATACAAACATATGTTGTTGTTCATGCATTCTTCTGATTAATAAGTCAAGTTTAATAATGTCACACTATGGTTGATGTTGGTCCTGGTGATGGGGATGAGGATGGGGATAAAAATGGTGATTCGGTTGCCATGATAATGTTGATGTGTGCTATGTTGCACATGCAACATGCCCATACATCCACATACATATATTTTCGTACATATGTATTTATGTATACGAGTAGTAGGTTCAATGCCTGTGGCATATTAATATGTAATAGGTTGAATGAATATGTATATATGTAACGGGGTCTGTGTAAATTACAATAGCTTGACAAGAGATGTCACATCAAATATGACCTTAATACGAGAACATTCTGAACAGGCAGCGACTATTACCCTTCAGTTCAGTTCAGCTCATCTCAGTTCGGCGTCACCAGTTACAAGCCAGAAACAATGCCAGCAAAAATATATGACAACATTAAAGTAATGAGTATGACATGGAAAAGTAATTAAATAATGGTTGTACCAGATATTAATGGAGGAAAAAAATTAGGTACATTAGGTTAGACTTTTTGTCATTTCGGCAGATGTACGAGTATTATGGATGTGATCAACAATTTTATATCGAAAGCAGACAAGTGTATAAATAAAATAAAATAAGTTACATTGACAATTAGATCGGTTGGGACGAATCCTATGTAATATTGGCTTGCAGGCCACCGAATGAAGGTTGTGGATTCAAGAGAGAAATAAAATTGAGACGATGCTTCATGTGATGGCCTATAACAAAATGTAATCCAATAATGTGGGGATGGTTCTAGTCCAAATTAAAACCGGTGTGGAAAGGCTAAAGTCGGGCGGGCCGTTCTTTCACACCTAACTTACACTTTCAAGTTGATATAAGTTAAAGACATACATTATTGCTATTGAACTCTGAAGTTGATAGAGTGGTGACTATCGAAACTATCAGTTCTACCAAGCAATTGAAACTCGCTACCATTTTTATATCCTACACCACACTTTAGTACAGGGTATTATAAGTTTATATCGTGGAAGATGTTTGTAACATCTAGAAATACTACAGCTAGCCCCACATTAAAGTATACCGATCGACTTAGAATCACTAGGTCCGATCCCACCCATTTTTGGGCAAATTCCATATAAAACCGAACGATTTTTGGAAAAAAAATCTGGGCGATATTGCTTTTTGCTTATTGTTTTAATATGGAAATGAATCATCTTCTAGTTGGCGAGAAAAAAACCAAAGATTTTTTCAGATTTTTTACAAACGAGCCTTTTTTCAAAGGAAGGCTCCTTTGTAAGGTCTTGACTTGTACTTTGAAGTACATATGTACATATATTAATGGTGTTTACTTAACTTTATTTTGCATCTAGCACATCAATGACACCAACTTGAAATTCTGAGAAAAATATAGTCATGTAGTCTCAATTGTTCTTAACTGACCCTACAAACTTCAAGATGGTGTTCAGCCTCGTTCTTTTTTAAAACAATATTTACTACAAAATGCCACTGATTTTTCTTTATAAACTATGAAATATATTGAAATTACAAAATAGACAGAATTATTCCATTTAAAAATGGTTTAGATTTCTGAAATTTTTAAGTAAAAATGCTAGTATATAGAAACTGAAGAAAACACCAGATCAAAATTTACAGGATATGCTCAGATTAGATAGGACTTCATCTATCTATGTTGGTCTTTTCCTGGTTCAGTAAGCAAATTAAAATTGAAGAGGAAAAATAAATAACGATATATGCAAATATTCGCGAATTTTCGCATATATCTAGAGCTCTAATTTGTATGAATCCACAAACGCGTTTTTAAAATATAACAAAATCCAATGTTCACATCTCAGCAATTTTTTAATAATTATACCCTACACCACACTGTGGTACAGGGTATTATAAGTTTGTTTCACGGCAGATGTTTGTAACACCTGAAAATAACACAGCTAGACCGACCTTAAAGTATACCGATCGACTCAGAATCACTAGCTGAGTCGATTTAACCATGTCTGTCCGTCCGTCCGTCTGTCCATGTAAAGTTGTTCGTCGACTACAGGTCGCAATTTCACTCCGATCGTTCTGAAATTTGTTTGTTTGGAATACTTCCCAGCTGTAAATATCCCTATTGAATTCGGTTGAAATCGGTTCAGATTTAAATATAGCTCCCATATATATCTTTCGTCCGATTTGGCTCTTTAGTCCTATAGAAGCTGTATTTTACATCCAATCGTTTTGAAATTTAGAATGGTAGAGTTTCTTGATCCATGAACCAACACTACCGAATTTGAAGAAAATCGGTTCAGATTTAGATATAGCTCCCATATATATCTTTCGTCCGATTTGGCCCTTTAGTCCTATAGAAGCTGTATTTTCATCCGATTTGGCTCTTTAGACCTGCAGAAGCTTTAATTTACATCCAATCGTTTTTATACCCTACACCACACTGTGGTACAGGGTATTATTTAAGTATAAAATGTCCCAAAAGTAAATTTATGTAAACAATTTATACATGAATTACAAAATTTATATTTCAGAGTTATTTAATATTACGAGAGTGGTGTAGGGCCCGCCCGACTTTAGCCTTTCCTTACTGGTTACCTTTCCAAACTATCAGCATTCATTTTGAATATATGGGGCTACATACACACAGAATTTTAAGTTGGTGTCATTAATTTGTAGAATGCAAATTAAATTTCCAGATATATCGGATGCACTCAAAAACTTAAAGGAAGTGAACATTAGTTTCTGCTTTAAAAATACCAACATACGACCTTTAAAATGAGATATACGCCATTTGAGAACATTTGGGAATATTTTTTGGTTTTTTTTCGCTATAAAAGATTTTGTTTTGTTTTGTTCGGTTTGATATGGAATGGACGATATTGAAATCACACTACAGTCCGTAGTAATACTGCTAGGGTGATCACATTTGGTAGAAATTCTTCTTATCGCTGCAGGTCTTTTGCAAATGGGCCATATTGGTCAATGTTTTGATCAAGCTCCCCTAGATGAGGTCGCTCCAAAATACGAGTTTTAGCCAGTTTGTATTCTGTTTTCACATGAATTTATTACAATACAATTTTAGAAACCGGTTCATATTATGTTATAGTCATCCTACAGATGTCGCGTCAAAATAGATTTACTTAAGCCATAAATACCACATTTTCTAAGCATTTTAAAGGAATCATTGCAGTTAGAATTTTATTAAGACAAGAATTTAGCACAGTAAAAATGTCAAGATCAGTTCATATTTTATTATAGTCCACCTATAGATTTCGCTCCCAAAAAGGCTTGTTTAAGTCATAAACACCAAATTTCCTAAGCAATTTAGCTGAAACTTTGCAGTTTGTTTTCTATCATCTCAATAACATTTATATTTTGTTGTATTCCCCGTATAGAGGTAGCTCTCAAATATGCTGACATAAGCAATAAATACCACATTTTTCAGTTGAAGAGTTTGGCTAAAGAATTTAAGGCCTAAAATGTGTCTGGAAAGTACAGCGTTCGTTTTTTTGTAATAATTTGCTGAAAGAAAAAGGATGGTTCCAAGATTTGCTCCATTTTCAAAGATTTTTCTAGTAATATAATTGAATGCAATCCATGGTGGAGGGTATATAAGATTCGGCATGACAGAACTTAACGCTTTTACTTGTTTTACGATAAAAATTCATCACAGCAACAATTTTTGTACTCGTATTTTGTTTTAGTCCCCCTATAGAGATCGCTCCCAAATACGCCTTTTTTGCTGAAAATTTCAGTTAGTTTTTTATTTTTATTCAATACAGTAAAAATTACCCAAATCGATACAAATTTTTTGTTACAGTCCGCCAAAAGAGGTCGCTCCTAAATACAATTATTTAATTCATTCATACAGCATTTTTGGATGATTTGGATATATTTTTTTTTTAAGTTTGTGCTAGACATCTTCGTAAATTCTGCATAACGAAATTTACCATATCGGTCTATGTTTTGAGTATAGGTCGCTCTAAAATATCTTTGGTTGAACCGTAGGGGACATGTTTTCCGATCAATCTGGCTAAAAATTTTCTGCGTTTGTTTTTTAATAATTTGCTAAAATAAAAACCAGTAAGGAAAGGCTAAAGTCGGGCGGGGCCGACTATATAATACCCTACACCACTCTCGAAATATTGAATAACTCTGATATATAAATTTTGTGATTCATGTATAAATTGTTTACATAAATTTACTTTTGGGACATTTTATACTTAAATAATACCCTGTACCACAGTGTGGTGTAGGGTATAAAAACGATTGGATCTAAAGAGCCAAATCGGATGAAACATATATATGGGAGCTATAGCTAAATGTTTACCGATTTTCTTCAAATTCGGCAATGTTGGTTCATGAATCAAGAAACTCTACGATTCTAAATTTCAAAATGATTGGATGTAAAATATAGCTTCTATATAACTAAAGGGCCAAATCGTACGAAACATATATATGGGAGCTATAGCTAAATCTTAACCGATTTTCTTCAAATTCGGCAGTGTTGGTTCATGGATCAAGAAACTCTACCATTCTAAATTTAAAAATGATTGGATGTAAAATACAGCTTCTACAGGACTAAAGGGCCAAATCGGACGAAACATGTAAATCTTAACCGATTTTCTTCAAATTCGGTAGTGTTGGTTCATGGATCAATAAATTCTACCATTCTAAATTTCAAAACGATTGGATGTAAAATACAGCTTCTATAGAACTAAAGGGCCCAATCGGACGAAACATATATATGGGAGCTATAATCTTAACCGATTTTCTTCAAACTCGGTAGTGTTGGTTCATGGATCAAGAAACTCTACCATTCTAAATTTCAAAATGATTGGATGTAAAATACAGCTTCTTCAGGACTAAAGAGCAAAATCGGACGAAACATATATATGGGAGCTATAGCTAAATATTAACCGATTTTCTTCAAATTCGGCAATGTTGGTTCATGGATCAAGAAACTCTACCATTCTAAATCTCAAAACGATCGGATGTAAAATACAGCTTCTATAGGACTAAAGGGCCAAATCGGACGAAACATATATATGGGAGCTATAGCTAAATCTTAACCGATTTTCTTCAAATTCGGCAATGTTGGTTCATGGATCATGAAACTCTACCATTCTAAATTTCAAAACGATTGGATGTAAAATACAGCTTCTATAAGACTAAAGGGCCAAATCGGACGAAAGATATATATGGGAGCTATATCTAAATCTGAACCGATTTCAACCAAATTCAATAGCGATCTTAACAGCCGCAAAATACTCTAAACTGCAAAATTTCAGAACGATCGGAGTGAAATTGCGACCTGTAGTCGACGAATAACTTTACATGGACAGACGGACGGACGGACGGACGGACATCGCTAAATCGACCCAGCTAGTGATTCTGAGTCGATCGGTATACTTTAAGGTGGGTCTAGCTGTGTTATTTTCAGGTGTTACAAACATCTGCCGTGAAACAAACTTATATTACCCTGTACCACAGTGTGGTGTAGGGTATAATGATTTGCTTAATTTGCAAACATATTTCCGGTTATAAAATTGATTGCATTCCACGGTGTAGGGTATATAAAATTCGGCCCTCCCGAAATTACTTCCGTTCTTACTTTTTTTGTATGTACAGATGTAGATAGATTTAACTACATACTCACTCTCTCCCTCTTTCTGATTTATACTTAAGCTAAACCCGGTTTTTAACTGTTATACTCTTTCGTACGAAGTAAAAATGTTGTGGACTGAAAAAGAGATAAATAAAACATAAGGGTTTAGCTTTTTCGACATTGAGAAAAGCAAAGGTTTATTTAAATTTACGTCTTTTACCATTATCCTAACGGCACAAGAGTAAAACGAGAAGAGAAGTGTGCGAATGCGGTGCAAAACAACGAATAGTGAGGTGCGCGTGCGTAGCGCAGAACAAGGACACTTTTCAATACGAGAGCCAAGCAAGGTGTCCAAAGTCCACGACAGCCCTTGATTGCTGGAATTGTCTCGCTACAATCTGAAATATGTTGTCTTAAAATTAAAGATTTGCGCCAAAGACGCCCTTAATCAGTAAAATAGGTACACTTTGTACTTAAAATATAGAGCATTTCATTAATTTTAAATACATTTTCTTAAATTTTTATTGAAACTGCCACCCTAGTGTATCTATCGCTATATAAATACATCTACACGGACATATTTAGACATTCATAATATGGTCATTTCAAGGATACTATGGCAGTGCAAGAAAGCGAGAGTACGCCATGAATACCAAGTAAGGAATGCCAACGCTGTGGCCTGATTGCAGTGCCTGGCCGCCAACATTACGAGGCAACTGCGGTGGCATTTCGAGCCACAACCATTGCACGCCAGCCATTGCAGTTGCAACAATAATAGTAGTAGAATCAGTGGCATCTGAGAGAAGTCTCAAAGGCAGCAGTATCAGTGTCAGTGATGGGAACAACAACACCAATGGTGGCACCATCATCAGCTGCAGCAGCAGCGCCATCAGTAAGTGACTATCAACATCTGTCTTTAGTGGTTTTGCTTGTCGTCAGCTATGTTTTGTCATTTACATTTATCGACTTACTCGCAGTCAGTCAGTCAGTTAGTCAGTCGTGTGATGTGCTGCGCTGAGGATGTTCCACCATGTACCACTGCAGCGATAGAAACAACAATGGCTACAACAGCATTTGCCACCATTACTGCATCATTTGCCACCACCAAAGACAATTAAGGGGCAAGGGCCTCCTAACGATGGCGATGAGGATGGGTAGAACAAACCACAGACACCGACAGCAACGCCATAAGCGAAATTAAATGCATTGGGGACAAGGCCAGCACCATCGCCTCTACGACGTTAAAGTATCATTCATTACAACTAGAAAAGACGAATCAACGGGAACCATATTTCTTTTGAACAGGTTTTACCCCAAGCACAAAGACAAATGACACAATTAGAGGAGGGAGGTAGCAGCGAGAAATAAATACTTTTCCAGTCTGACTTTAGAAGAGTCAGTCAGGTGTTCGTTGTTCGTAGAGTGTTTGCGACAAAGGATAGATGCTTCAATATCAATTTTAACCAAATTATCACGCTGCCCCCGTAAGTAGCAGGGCATGTCGCTGCCACTCTGAAATTGTAATGTATTTTCATGGCATTTTACAGCTGCACACACAGTGGTTGGCAAATTACGATTTATGATACGAGTAATTATTCTGCTATCATTCCGTTGCATTTGGAATCAAGGAAAAAGATATGTACTGAATATATCATTTGATTTCTCGCACTACTCCTTCCGAACCGAACCCTGGGCAAAGAAATGTCTAGATTTAAACAATTTTAAACAGTGAGGAAATTTATAAGTGACCTCACTGCAAAGAGGGATGAATTCCAAAAAGAAAGTGAAATAATTCGGCCGTTTCTGAACTAGACAACCGATTCTGAAAAAATTTGGCATGCTTGTTCGAGTAGAAGAGGTATTACATAACTTAAGATTTAAATTTGAGACTTCTATGGTATACAGGAGCTGAGCTACATGAACTTAAAGTTATACAAAATGTTTAAGCATATTTAACTTTTGTTTTTTTCGTCTCGTTAACCATGTATTATTTGTGTGACTCAGGTCTACAAAAGGCTTTTAACACGTAAGAGTTAAATTTTCGAGATATATCCATTTTAAATTAAATTTGTCTTCTTTGTCAGACCCGAAGTCTTTCAGATTATCTCTTTGAATTGGCAACATAATTTTCTATATGATGAAAAACATCCGATTTATTTTACCAATGAGACAATAGATATAGTCTTTTGAAATTAGATTTTCTAAAATATGCTATTTTTTGTATTTTTTTGCGAAAAAAAATATATGTTGTAGATTATCTCTTTGAATTGGCAACATAATTTTCTATATGATGAAAAACATCCGATTTATTTTACCAATGAGACAATAGATATAGTCTTTTGAAATTAGATTTTCAAAAATGAGCTATTTTTTGTATTTTTTTGCGAAAAAAAAATATATGTTGTATTTTGGAGTTATAAAGCAACTTATTTAAAAAAGTATTACATATTTATTATCATTTTAAAGGAAACTTCCTAAAGTATGTATCGCAGAAAGAACGGGTCGAAAATTGGTATAAATATCGTTGCCACGCTTCTCCAAAGTACATTTTTTAAGAAAATGTCAAAATATGGCCTCATTTTCAACCATTTGTATATATATGTAGTAATGTGTTACACGGCAAACTACAAAGGGAAAGGAAACCTGTAAGGAAAGATAGAAAGTCCGTCGGTGCCCTCTATATAATACCCTACACCTCCATAACAATGCGAAAATGGGCATTGCTTTAAGAATTTGGCAGTGGTCATACATGTAATAAGAAAACTTTCTCTGCCGAATTTCGTAAAGTTAAAATCGGAAACGATTTTCCCCGAATTTGTCAGTGTTCATACATGTAATAAGAAATCTCTCTCTAATGAATTTCGTAGTGATTGGATATAAAATACGGTTTCTACAGCGCCTGCATGCCAAATCGGGAGAAACATATACATGGGGGTATATCTAAATCTGAACGGATTTTCTCCAAATTTACAGTACGTACAGTTTGGATGTAAAATGCGGTTTCTATAGCGCTAACATTAGGGTGACCAAAACCGGGACCCGTTATCCGGTTAACCGGTTTTGCCACCCAAACCCGTAACCGGTTTCTTAAAAAATGTCATTTTCGGTTAACCGAGAAAGCCGGTTTTTTCATGTCGGTTAACCGGTTTTTTTATTTATTGTTTAAAACAAAAATTAAAGTATTGATCTATTTTTTCTACTTGTTGGGGATACCATTTATACAAAATGCAACAAATAACAACAATGAGGTGGATAATTCTGACAGTTGTTCTGAATATTCTGAAAGTGAATATGAATTCACTGATCTTGAAAATGATTTTGGCTTTATTATTGATATCCATGATGTAATAAATAAAGTCAAGAAGTACAGCAAAGCATTCAATAAGTGGTCCATGAAGCACAGAACACTTCATGCATACGTTCAAGAACGGAAAGTCAAATAGCTTCGACTTTTTGCGATGTTAAATCCCGACAGAACAGCCTGATACCTTTGATTCGGTTTGATATATAAGTTGTTATATTGATGAGTCAAATAATTTAATTTTGCACATAATCACACACAGAATCGAAAAACGAAAGGCAAGCAACATTGTATGATGACTTTGTTTTTTTTGAAAAGTTTAAGAATGACTATCGGACTAATATTGACTACATCAACGTTTGTGAGCTTTTTCAACGCCAAGTTACATAAAAAATTAAAAGAAAAATCTTTGAAAAATAATCATTTAAATTGTATTCTATTTGTAAGATATTATTATAAAAAACATTCTAAGTGATTTATTATTTTTTAAGGTAATTTCAGAAATATAATACTTTCTATTTAAAGTAAACAAAAAAATTAAACCTGTTATAAACGAAATAATAATCCATTTTTGTTTACTAATTTTTACTACAAATGATTGTTAGTTGTTTTTTGTTTTACAATAAACATTTAATGAAATTTTAATCACTTTCGTATATTATTTAAAAACCGGCCTAAAAACCGGTTAACCGGTTTCGACAAAAAATAATAACCGAAAACCGGGTTTTAAAAAAAGTAATATTTCGGTTAAACCGAAAACCGCTTTTTGGAAATAACCGTTTTTTTGGACACACTAGTTAACATGTCAAATCGCCGTAACATATATATGGGGGATATATCTAAATCTGAACCGATTTTGACCAATTTCAATAGGGACAGTCCTCGGGCCACAAAAGAGCACTGTGCTAAATTTCATTACAATCGGACAATAAATACGACCTGCACTTTAATATCAAGAATACATGGACAGACAGACGGACATGGCTACACTCAAAAAAATGGCAATCGTTTATGTGAGTAAAATCTATATCTCAGTTTAGTTCAAGATTTTTACTCATGTTTAGTTAAATTTTCCTCAAAACTGGTAAATTTTACTTTCAATGAGTAAATTGAACTAAATTCAAAGATATAGCAAATTGGTTACATACTCGGAAATGGGATATGATTTTCATTACTAAAAATTCCATCGACCAAGTAAAAATTTCCTACTATTTGGTAAATTTTGACTTTTACCGAGGAAGGATTTCCTAGCGTCGAAGAAACATTTACTACTCCTCGAAAATAAATCATTTTAGGAAATTTTAACTAGAAATATCCGAATTTCCTTAGTTCTAGTTCATGTTTTTCTGAAATTTATGATACGGTTTTCAAATAATCCCTGAATATTCGTTAAGCAAAAAATTCCCGTTCGTTTCAAGAGATTCTTTCCTTAACTGCTCAAATATCATTTCAAACAGCAGCTGCGAAGTTAAGTAATTTAACTTCGCAGCAAATATATAGGATTATATGTGAAATACTTAAGACATAAGATTGAGACATTGAATGAGAATTCTGTTTGTTTCAGGTTTTTTGAATTTGTTTCAAATAAATTGGAGCAAAATATTTATTGGATAATTTCCGAGAATATTTTGCTGAATTATATTAGAAGTAATGAACTAAAATTTAGTTTACTTCTACAAGTTGCAAGTTCAAAAATTACTCATTTATAGTTAAACGTTTCTTACATTTTAGTTTAATTTTCGTATATTCAAGTAAAATTGAGGAATTATTTGAGGAATTATTTTACTTCCATTAAGTAAAAATTTAACTTAATCTTAGTAAAAAAATTACTTGATTTTAGTTAAAATTTTCTTAATTTTTAGTAAAAATTTCCTGATTTCAAGTAAAAATGTACCTGATTTTTGTGAAAATGTAACTAGATTTTTTCCAAATTTCATGTAAATTTTTACTTAAACTGAGTTAATTTTTCCTTAATATGAGTTCAATTGAACTAGATATAAAGGAATATTTACTAAATTCAAGTTAGTATTAACTAAAACTAAGTTCAAAACATTTGCTAATATTAAGGACAAATGTGACCTTGATTTGGGAAAAAATTGCTTAGCGCCATATGAAGTTTAATTTTCCTGAAGTTTAGTTCCTTTTAACTTATCTTTGGGTTCATTTTTTTCTGAGTGTACATCGACTCAAAAAGTGATTCTATGTCCATCGGTATAATAAACTATGGTTCTAGATCTTCTCTTTTTGGGCGTTACAAACAAATGCTCAAAGTTATAATACCCTGTACCACAGTGTGGTGTAGGGTATACAAAATCAGGTACAGGGCGTTGTACGTTAGTTTTGGAGAAGATGTTTGCAGCACCTAAAATAATGGAGTTGGATCCACATTAGAGTACTCGTATACAGATCGATTCAGAATTATTAGCTGATTCGATTTAACCAAGTCTGTCACAGTTTGTTTGCTGTTTTTATCCAAAGTTAACAAAACGTAGCATGGAGGTTGCCACTTGCCCAGACACGAAGTCCGTTGGAGTTTCTGGAAATGTCTTCCGATTTGAATACAGTTCCCATATTTGCATTTGGAAACTGATATTTTAAAATTTGGCAGAAGGCAGTTTTTTAAGAAAGGAACAAACGCAACTTAATTTGGAAAATATTATAATATAAGCATTAGAAACAGCTTTTTATAAAAACTTACTTATATAAATTTTCTGAACGGAATATAAGTTGTCATATTAACAAAAATCAGCTCAGAGTTAATGTAGATTTTTTATATTGTGGGCTGATATTCAAAAGTGGCTATGAGACACTTTCTCGAAAATGAGTTTTGATGGCAAGTCATTCTCTGATTTGTCGGTCATCTGGCATATAAATATGGAAAAGATTTTTTTTCTAAAACTACTTTTTGTAATATAAGTATTTCTGATTTGGCTATACATTCAAATGTTGGTTTGGAAATGTAAGTGACTATGAACATAAAAAATAAAATGAACAATATTTAAAAAAAGGAGCAGCATAAACCGGGGGGTTGTAATTTCCTAGAACGTATTGCAATTTATTATATTTTATCTTCTTTCTTTAAAGACTGACGCGATGGAAAGCGCATTCGTTTAACAGCCATTAAAATTGGACGAGGAGAAAGTGATCCGACAATAACGCTATTAAAATCCATCTATATCTATGTGGTAATATAAAATATAAAGTGAATTTTGATGAAGAATACATTGAACTTGTGGTCACGCGCATACCGCCCGATTTTCTGGTTTCCGTTTTTAATGATTTTTTAATAAATCGGAAATAACTTCTACAACTTTACTCCGATTTTATCTTTCCTTGGTTCATTATAGATGAGCACTACCTTAAGAAAAGCCAGTAAGGATAAAGTAGGGCGGAGCCGACTAAATGGTATCCTATACCACTTTGTTAGGTTTTGTAGTATGTTAATGTCCAATCGGAAGGAACGTTTGTAGGGAAGCTATATCTAAATCTGATCATTCTTGAACCAATAACTTCTTTATGCAAAATCTGGTGATGATCAAATGTAAAATACGATTTCAATAGCGCTTAAATGGAGGAAATATATATAGGGTCTATATCTAAATCTGAACCGATTTTCACCCCTTTCAATAGGGATCATCCTTGGACCAAAAAGAA
The DNA here is from genome assembly GCA_963930755.1 of Eudasyphora cyanicolor. Taxonomy (NCBI): domain Eukaryota; kingdom Metazoa; phylum Arthropoda; class Insecta; order Diptera; family Muscidae; genus Eudasyphora; species Eudasyphora cyanicolor. Next base: position 153,730,000 of record OZ005737.1, read on the forward strand.
TGTGCTAAATTTCATCATATACGGACCACAAATACGACCTGCACTTTGATTACATCGGAAGGAAGTGATTTCAAGTCGATCGGTATAATAAACAAATATAGGCATTTCCGCGGGTCGCGAAATCACGCTTTTGATGCACAAAAAATATAGAAAACAAAAGACATGTGGTAACAAATGAAACGTAATATTCTAACAGCCGTATTCATAAAAACTTAAAACAGCTCTACAAACCTTTGTTAAGCAAAATTTGTTAAAACTGTATTCATAAACGATTATTAGCCTAAAATACCTTTTGTAAACCATTGTTAAATGCGTGGATTTAAATACAGGTTCGACCCTACTTTAAGCGTTTGTTAAAGTGATATTTTCATTTTCTTCGTGTGCATTTGCAAAACATTTTTATGGAATTTTTTAATTAAATGAAAAAAAAATATTTTAAGACTGTTTTTGAACATATTTTCTAGAAATGGTTTAGGTTAAAATTAGAAAAAAAAAAGAATAAAATACGTAACTAAAAAGAATAAAATACCTCCTAGAACGTGTTTATGTCAAAACGGAATGTACCATTAAATGGGAGGTATATCAAAACGTGGACCGATTTGTCACATTTTTCCAAGAAGAGTTAAATGCATTGTGCAACATAAGCTGCTCCTTATCCCAAAAATTTCGTAAGGTTTGGTTCCTTTTTTCGAGCAGTACTTTGATTGTCACAGACGGACGGACATGGCTAAATCGACTCTGGGCATGATTCTGCGTCATCGGTATATAAAATGCATTTTTGCATTCTTCTTTTTCCCATATTGTAAATCGGTTATAATAAATTAATTTTCGCATCCTTTTTTCTATATTGTTTCATAAAAGACCAACAACTTTTATTGTTGCAAATCCACAACAAAAGAAATGCAAATTGTACAAAATTCACTAGTGATATGTAAACAATCAACATGTTTTCTATATTATTCGTTATTCGAATACATTTTTGTATGTTAAGAAAAAAATTATCTGAATTCGTCATTTATTTGATCTTTAGTTGTTGTTTTTTTTATTTATTGGACAAGTTAGCATACATTTTTGTTAATTAATACAGTCGTTTTTAAAATAAACAATAAAATAAATTATATATTCGACAACTCTTACAATTGATAATCCTATTAATGCATCATTAAGAGAGAAAATGGTATGTGAAAAATATGGTGTTTCCAGCATTGCGTTGACGAAGTCATTAAAATATTTATTAGTTAAAATGCTGTTTATGAATACGATTTTTTAATAATTGTTTATTAGGCCAAAAGTGTTTGTTAACTAAAGTGCACTTTAAATCATAATTAGGCTTTTTTTATGATTACGGCTGTAAAGCTTTTATTTATTTTAAAAGCGGATTAATGTAGCTTTCTATCGAGTATTTAAACAATAGATTATCCCTATTATTTTTTTTTTAATTGGCTTAAGTAGCGGTCGCGAACGTACGATTTTTCCATTAGGCTGTTAAAGTACGATTTTTCGATGTGTTTTAAGATTTAAATTAACCCTTAATCGAACTTTTTTTGGTAATTTTTCTCTTCTTAATAGATTGTAATAGAGAGATTTTGTACAACATAATATATGATTTGCATGTATAACAATAAAATATAAAAATGTCTTTAAAAGCAGTTTAAAGTGGAAAAAATAAAATTTTTCAGCTTTCAGGCCAAATTCCTCATGAAACCAACTGAGATATGCTATTAAACTGTTGTATTTTAAAAATTTTGACATTGTTTATTCATTTTTTTATAATTATTTCTAATAAAATACGACGGTTATCAACATTTTATTTTTCGGAAGTTGTTGACCATTCGTCGGAAATTAGACAATAAAAAAAGAAACGTGGTTTATCAGACGTCATGAACAATTTACATAATATTTGAATATGATCGATGTTCACATTTTTAATGCATTTTTCCATAAATCGGAAAAAAAACTTCTAAAATATGGGTCCGATTTTCTCTTTCCATGGTTCGTTATAGAACTGATGATCACTATATTTAATTTTAGCAAATGATGTTACAATGTAACTATATCTGTCCTCCCGTATGTCATTCCATAATTTTCGCAAGTACAAGTCGGAACTTAACTCCGATCTAGACTAAAATTGCCACTATTCTGTTTGTCACATCTGTGACGAAGGTTATTGAAATTTGTAAAAATCGTTTCAGATTTAGATGTAGAGCCCACACAAATATTCATGACTGATTTCTTCTCTTAGCATTGTAGAAGCTTTCATTTACATTTTAAATGTAGCCCCCATACATGCTTATATTCCGATTCTGAGCCTCAGCGCTATAGAATTCGCATCTACATAAAATTTGGTAGATAGCAGTTGATGAAAACCTATTCAAATTCAGATGTAGCCCATGTATATTAGGGCGTGTCAGAGAAAAAATATCGTGGTTGTCCGCTTCTCAAATGATTTCGCTATATCTTGAGCCGCCTGTGAGCTAGAGCGATATTACATAACCTCTGAAATTCATGCTTTTCTGGCAAATATCATATACCTTGGACTAGGTTAGGTTATAGAACGCGCTGATAGAACTGAAGTTATTCACGATTTGAGGGAGCATGAAAACAGATGTGGTCATTTTGGGGATATTCACTAACCAAACCGCAATATATTTTTTTACCCGGCTTAATATATATACGTGTATATATTGCATCTACGTGCTACAAGATTCACAATTTTCAACAGATATTTATAACATTGGACAGATCTCACTTTATTGCATTAAAAACGAAATTATATATATATTGAGTTTCCATGTAAATGCCAGAAAATACAAATTTCGACAAAAAACAAATTTGGACAAAAAACAATTTTGGAAAATTTTACCAGAAAGAGATTTTACTAACAATTATATGTATGTAATTCGCTGATCGATTTATTTACTTACAATGTTATTTACTCCGTCCGAAACCGAAACAAATTTTCAAAAAATTTCGTCAAAATTTGGGCTACTGTGCAAATGTGAATTCCTGATTTCACCACTGTACAAAGGCTGCAGTAGCTTAAACAACAAGTGCGATTGTCATGTTCAGGCATTTAACCATTTCTTTATTTGTGTTCAGTAATCAAAGCAACCATTTTACACATCTCACGTTGATGCCTCGCCAAAGAAGGCAGAGCAGAAAAAAAACCGGCAACACGGCCAGAAAATATAGGTCAGCCATTATGGGCTAAAACAAAAAGGTGCAACAGAAACAGAAATGGCAAATGAAAGGGGGACAAAAAATGGCAAATGAAACTGAAACTGACACTGAAACGTAACGTAACGAAACAACCATATTTTAAAAGTGGAGTAGTGGCCACAAACCCAGATGGTTGCCACGGGTAGCAGCTAGTAAAGGTACATGTTGCAATTGTCGAGGTAAGCAAATGACATGGAAAATGCAAATGAGAAAACATAAATTCTTATATGTGGTCCCCTCTCCCAAACACAGCTGCACACAATTGCACAGCAATCGGCTTGGACAACAGCAGCAGTATGAGTTTCAAAAGTAACCAAAAGTGCCCTCATAAAAAGTTGGTCCATGAGAAAACTACTGGGGACCCATAAAAGTGGCAAAGAAGTAGGCTCCATCAGCAACGGCAACAACACTTCTAATTAATTTTCGCCATATGTGTTGGTTACCGGGTCAGAAAAAAGGATATTGGATTGCTTGGTCACTTGGTTAGTTGTGTTACGGGAAGGTCCTGCGGTGGTCATCCAAGAAATTAAAACTGAAATAAACGCATGGAGACAAATGCTAGCCAGGCATGACGAAATAAATTGGAAAACTTTCCATAGAGTACAAGGTTAGGCTTTTTTGGAGAACAAGTTTAATGGGGGAATTCTGGGAATCCATTTTCATCGTCAGGAGTGGTTAGGTGTTGACCTACATTTGTGTTTACAATATCAATGTGTGGTGTGGGGTGCATGGATATTTAGATTTTTAATATAGCCTTGCACGAAACTGCTCATATTTATATGAGAAGAATAACATAACGTTAGTTAGCAAAAGGGGGCAAATACATGTGAATGTAGTCAATATCTGCAATATTAATATGTAGTTTTTTGTGGAGCGATTCGTTCTTCTTCTTTTGAGTATTGATTAATTAATCTTGAACTTAGGTGTGAAGGTTGTTGACGGATCAAGTATCATGAAAGTTACACTTCCCTTTTTTTATCGAACTGTTCTCATAAAATGTAATGCAAATTTCACGAATTCCAACATTTGGCAGGGTGTAACGGGTCGTGAGGACCTTGGTCACATGCGAGACATGTGGTCACATGCGAGACCAATACAAATTGAGGTGGCTACACCATCCATATCTTATGAATGGGCTTTGATTTCGTTTGTAATATTTTTACACTCCGCAAATGCGAAAATATCCCAGTTTCCACACTCAGCCCAGTCCACGTTCGCATTTTGAGTGTTGCACCGTCAAAAAGCAAACTTCACAACCAAACCTAATTGAAAGTGTACATTCTTAATGCACTATCAAATGGTTGCACCATAATGTAGGTATGGGTTTTACTCACCGCACGATTTTTGTTCGATTGTTCGCATGCAAAATGCGAAATTAGCAGTAGGTGCAGGGGGAATTTTTAAAATGTCGCAACATGAAGTGGTAATATTATTTTTAAGAAATGAAATCACCATAAGTTGAGTCAATACCACACGCGTTTGTGGAGGCAATCGCCCCTCTACCGATGCCACAGACGGAGGGTGGTCTCCGAGCACGAGATCCATGCCGTATGTTGTTACGTCGGCATTGGGTAGATTAGAATGAATGTCATTCGAATCTACCCGATACGCCTCGTGATCTAGAGGTTCTCTTTTGCACCGTTAGAACTCGCGCTCTAGGTCATGCAGATCACTCCTGAACTGTCTGGATGGGGAAATCAATGCACAAGTTGGTAGTTTGGATGGCTGTGGCATTAACAACTCAGCAGGTACTGCTGAATTGATCTTCGAAATAGTTGGTCCCCTGAGGACATGAGGAGGCATCCTGCCCATCCATCCATCAGTTCTCAGGACTGCATTTTTTCAGGTTTTAATGTTCGACCGCTGCGTCTGACTCACATTCTATGACCACACTGACGCTTTCACCTGAAGAGGCAGCCGCACTTCTGGTCCCATGTTTTGAACAATGTAGACGATGATTTGGTGGCGGTAAATTGGTAAGATTAGCGAAATAGACATTCAACATATCACATTCGTCATTAACATTTGAGCCAGACGCCAGAATCATTGGAAAATGTCCATTTAGGCTCTGGAGGAAAAGCGCCTTAAGCGTCTCTTCCCTCTATGTATACTTGCGATAGAAGAAAGCTCAGCCTGTACGATTCTCCCTTACTTGCATTTTTGCCTGGTTTCAGTAGTGGGTCTACTCTGCATATTTTAAGACATCGGGAACTATTAGACTGGAGACAGGTTGAGGTTTTCTGTCAGGTACTCAACATGGGTATTCAGTCGGTCCTAGTGCTCCTGATGCTTTTGCGCCACGGATCGTTTACAACTCCGCCAACAGCAAATTGTAATGGTTTCTTTTTCAATACAAGATAACTCGTAAGTGTAAAAAAACCTTTTGTAGACCACGGCTAGTAAAATTTACACAAACAAAATTCTGAAACAGACCACAAAAACAAAAGTTGCTACCAATTACACAATTTGCATACCCATTTTTTAGCTACGCCCCTGTATACCATAGAGGACTCACGACTAAAATTTAAATTCGCTAATACCCCTTCTACAAGCATCCCAGTTTGTCCCAATCGATTGTCTGGTTAAGAAACGGCAGAATTATTTTTTTAATATTTTTATAATTCCTCTCACTATGAACGGTTTTCTAAAAGTATCGATTTATATACCAGTATCAGTGGAAAATCATCTTAAGATGGCCAATAACCTAAGCTCAACTCATATTGATTTAGACAGAAAATATAGCCGAAAAATATCACTTTAATTTTTTATACATTTATAAATTTTAATATTGCACATAGTTCAAAAGTCACAATTTAGACAATTCATACATATATGTATTATCACCACCACGATTTCAATATAAATATTTATGTATTTTCTTTCTTCAAATTCTTACCATAAAACATTCTATTTGAACCCTATTCTGCCTGCAGTGACTTGTGATTCTTTAAATATCTATACGTTTTTATATTCTTATGTATTCTTTTGTATTTTGTGTAGACGAAGACTGTTGATGCGACTAGAATGCATTTGTAGGAAGAATGTAATAATTCAAATAAAAAATAAGAATATGAGTATTTCAAATTGGAGTGATGGAATTTATTGTGAGTCACAAAAAAGTATGTGATATGACAATTTATTAGGGTTTAACTATTGATTATATATACAAACACTTGTACGTTTCTTTGTAAAGCATGATCTCCGAAGACATAAGAGCGATAGGCAAAAATTTGCACAATAGGTTCGTTTCAGGGTCAACTGTGTTTTAGAATTATTTTCTATAATCAACATTTCTGAACAAATATTTATAAATTTTTGCTCATAACCGTTTCTTAGACCAAAAACGATTCTTACAAAATTTTAGCAGAATCAGCTCAGAGTTGTATATAGGCACCTAACGTCTGTAGAATCCGCATTTCTGTACAGATTTTTTAAATTAAGTTGTTTACCATAAAAAACGTTTGCCAAATTGGAAGAAAATCTACTCATATTTATATATGTCTCGATATCCAAGTAATGGCTATGGAATTCGTTTTTATAAAAAGATCTTAGTAATATTAACAATATAATTAACAATAATATAACTCATGCACTTATAAAAACCTTCCTAAATTTGAAGAAAATCGATTCCGATATATATGATGCCCATATATCTCGTACTTTAACCTTTCCTTACTGGTTTCAATTTGAAATAACAACCGCTATGTAATATACCTGGCTTTGTATGGGCCTTTCATTTACATATATGAAACAAAAGGATGTGTATTAATTTATTTGTCAAATATCGGAAATTTTTTTAAAAGTAATATATATGGGTGATTTCATATACAGTGAGCGAACTTTTTAAAATGATGTCTTCTGGTATGTACGATATTTGCACCAAGTTTAGTCCTATTGGGTAGTAATTATGACAAAAAATTTCAACGAGATCGGTCTCTGCCGGGTGGGGGACTCTCCCAGTTGGAGGGTGTTAAATTTTAACATTTTGGTCAAACGACCCATTTTCGCATCCATATAACTAATTATACAATTTTGTCCAAAGTGTCTGCGATAGCTCTTTCTTTAATATTTTTGAAAAAAAAAATTTAAAATAAACAAATAAAATGTTTGTAATTTTTTTTGCACCAAAGTTTTTTTTAAGTTTTTGTAAAAAACTATATTTTTATTCTTATTTTTTTGTTCAAACGAAAGCTTAGGACTTTTCCTTTAAGAGCTTTGTGGTATATAAGTATTAGTGGGATGCGACTTGTTTATCTATTAAAATAAAGATAAACATCTAAAAAATAGAGGATGAGTCATTTATTTTAAAAATGCACAATTAGTATATTTTTTATTATTATTGTTATACCCTAAATCACACTGTGGTACAGGGTATTATAAGTTTGTTTTGCGGCAGATGTTTGTAACACCTAGAAATACTCAGCTAGACCCACGTAAATATACCAATCGAATCAAAATCACTAGCTGATTCAATTTAACCATGTCGGTCACAATTTCATTGCGATCGTGCTGGAATTTTAGAAAGAAGCCTATTGGATTTGAAGAAAATCGGTTCAGATTTAGATATAACTCCCATATATATGTTTCTTCCGATTTGACCCCTTTGGCCCATAGAAGCTGTAGTTTACATCCAATAGTTTTGAAATTTAACACAGTGGAGTTTCTTAACACATGGACCAACATTGTCGAATTGGAAAGAAATCTGTTCAGATTTTGTTATAGCTCCCATATATATTTTTCGTCTGATTTGGCCCATTTATATGTTGCGTACAATCCCTCAGGATGATTACATTTCATCCCTACGATGAAAAGAGTGCATTACCACGACGAGTCCCATTCATCACCACGATGAATCCCATTCATCACCGCGACGAACTGCATTCATCAACGCGACGAACTCCATTCATCACCACGACGAATTCATGTTGCCGACTATTTTAATTTTAAAAATTTCAATAAATATTATTCTGGTTTTAGACCATTAAAAACGGTATGGAAAATAAAATTACTTCACTGCTTTGCCAGGTTCAGTTGTGATTATTCGGTTCGAAACTCAGTTCTTATTAGGAAAGGCTTAAAGCAAACGAACGAGAGGTATTCATTACTTCTGATATTTTAAATCAAAAATAATCTCATCAAGTAATTTATTTACCAACGGACGAATCCCATTTATCACCATGACGAATTCCATTCGTCACCACGACGAATCCCATTCATCACCACGACGATGTTTTGTTAAACCAACATCAGTTGCGCAGTGCCAGTCCGATTTGTTTCAACCAATCGGAGCTGCATGGAACAAACGCATTGACGAACATAACCACGTTGCGTGTCTTACTTTGTTTTGCAGTAAGTGTTGACGTTGCCGTAATTGGTGGATAATCATGATGAACGGATAATCTTAGTGAACGGTGTTCTTCATTAATTATTAGATTTTTTAAATTTAACTTTTACAATAAATTACTATTAATCAGAACGCATATAGAACAGTACAATTAAGGATAAACTATAAATTATTCCTTCGTTGTATCATATTTTCAGTAAAATGGTCAAATAAATCGTTTTGTCATGGGAATTAAACATTATCGTTCCCTCGATGAATTTCGAAATCATCAAAGACATGGGTTGATGATCGTGTTCGTTCTATTGTACATCGTACATCGCATGTACGAAACTTTTCGTCATCAGTACGAAGATATGTTGCCGAAACTGATTCGTCATGCTGAGGAACGGTTTTTCTATCAGTGTAGTTGCCCCGCCCCTTTTGGTTCCTCCCACACATTAATTTTGTACAAATAGACAACAACTTATAAATTTAAAACCAATTTTGTCCAGTATAATACTGTTGCAGTACTGAAAAAATCGGTTCTGTAATATATTGTCCCAAATATTTTCTGCTTGAAACTTATATATGTTTAAAGTACACTTGACACACACAAATATTATATGTTTATGTTTTTCTAAACAAAACTATGTTTCCACCCTAATACCTTTTTATTTGGAACTATTATTTCATATTCTGTGCTAAATGGTTTCTCGTATCTGTCTCCCATACAAAGTATCATATTCCATATTAAATTCCTCTCAAAGTGAGATTATATCTTAGTCTTCTTTTAATTTCTGGGTAATTAATGCTTGGATAAATGTTTTAGCTATTAATAAACCCATTTTTTGTGGTGATACTGGATATTAATATTCAAATTACTATTATTTCATATTCTGTGCTAAATGGTTTCTCGTATCTGTCTCCCATACAAAGTATCATATTCCATATTAAATTCCTCTCAAAGTGAGATTATATCTTAGTCTTCTTTTAATTTCTGGGTAATTAATGCTTGGATAAATGTTTTAGCTATTAATAAACCCATTTTTTGTGGTGATACTGGATATTAATATTCAAATTTCGGCAGGCGAATTTTATAGGCGATCCCACGCTCACTTATCGAATCTTGCTCAATTTTTATGCGGTCATATATCATTGTTTATATAGTTTTTCAGGGGAGGCGATCAAATTTGTATGTTATTTTGTAATTTATATAGAGATCCTTTGTACTTGTAATACAAATCAAATGTTTTGTGCATAACTTTAACACAGAGTTGAAAGGCGATAAGTGCTATGTAACTTCATATATGGGGTTTTTATTTAAGATATCATAAAATAAAACACCAGATATAACCACATGGGTGGGATTTTTCACAGACATACGAAAAAAGTCAAACAAATCAAAAATCGACTTCTGGATTTCAATTATACGATACCAATTTATACCTAAACTTCTTCAGTTCCGAAGTTTACATCTACTTATATCGTATGATATGTTTAACTGATTTTAACTAAATATATCAATAGTAAAATCTATCACTCGGGTTTAACCACCCACTCTCTTCGAGAACTCGTTACTTATACTTATACAATTGGTTATATCTTTGCTACAATCGCCTGGTAAAGAAGCAAATATATGTTTTCAGCTATGGTTGTTCAGCGAATTTATTCTTTTGCCACCATTTGTTGTTGTTTTCGCTGTTTTGTCGTTGTGTCTTTGTGATGGGAACATTTAGCATTCACTTTGTTGTCCTGACTAAGCACCCAAAGGATGATACAAGGAATAGACTAAATGGCGCTCTCACTCAGCTACGGGCGCAGGAAATGAAAAGAGGCAACGATGTACGCCGGAATGGGTTGTCGTGAATAAATGTCATGCAAAGCTTTTCTATTTCACATTTTCATTTATCTTGTCTTCTTTTCGGTACGCGACTTTGTGAATGTTCATCCTTGTTTTTCCTCATATTGCCAGTGTCCTTGCTGCTTGCTGATTCTGATTCTGCTGCTCGTTCCTGTTCTTGTTTTGTGCTGTATCATTTTCTTTTGGTTTACATTTCTCAGTTATAATGCACGCAATATTTGTGTTTGTGTTTTTTATTTTAACTAAAATTCTGACTTTTGTCTGATTTTTTATTATAATGGCTATTTCGTGATTTTGCTATTTTAATGCTCTACATATTTCAAAGAACGTAATGTATTTGGCCTTGTTATTTGTAACATAATTTATGTATATTGATAGAAGTCAAAATATATATCGATGGGTTATATCCATTTGTGCCTATATTAAAAAAAAATTTTAAGGGGAGCAAAAAAAACTATTTTGTTGTAAACTTTTTTGAGTTTTTGTTCTACGAGATGTTCTACATATTGTTACATGTGCTAAAAACCAAAAAATTTAATATAATCCATATTTTTTTGCAAATACTTAATATAAGTTAATTTTAATAAATTGCTTTCCGCGATTTTTTGCAATGTTTTTACAAATTTTTTAACACCCATTTTTAGGAAGTAGGAATTTTATATAAGCTATACACTGTGCAAAAATTTTGAGTATTTATATGTATTGATATTCACGATATAAGCTGTTAACTTTTTGTACAAAATGGTACGTTTGTGTGGGAGGTACCAAAAGGGACGTCATAATAACGCCCATTTTTCGACAGACTCTAGGTGCTATAAAACCATTACACCGTACAAAATTTTAAGTATTTTTAGGTACAAGTATTAAAGTTATAAGCTGCAAATCTTTCGTACAAAATGGTACCTTTGTGTGGGAGGTACCAAAAGGGGCGTGCCAATTACTCCCACTTTTCACTGGACTGTAGGCACTATAAAAGTATTACACAGTCCATAATTTCAAGCATTTGTATGAAGTGGTATTATATCCATAAGCAGTTAACTTTTGGTGCAAAATGTTAAAATTGTGTGTGAGGTACCAAAAGGGGCGTTGAAACTTCGCCCATTTTTCCCGAGGTGATAGTAATTTATGAAGTAAATAATAATGTGTATAATTTTAGAAGTTTCAAATACGTAGTATAGACGTTATTAAATAATAAATAATTCACTAAATTTTAACCTTTTTGGGGGAGGCACTAGAAGGAATGGATAAATATGACCCATCTTCGAACATAGCCGGAGATAGAAAAAATATTATTATATACCAAATTTGGAGTCAATCGGTTATTCCTTTCGAGAGTTATCGTGCGCATCAGCCAGCAGACAGACAGGCGGACGGACATTGCTCATTCGACTTAAAGTGACCCAAAACGGATATCCGCCGAACATACTTAGGGTCTTAGGTCGCTGCTTCGATGTGAAATTTTTTTCAAATTGCATTTAATAGCATTTATTGGTATTAAAGTTAAAAGCTGTTTACTTTTGGTACTAAATGCTCCATTTATGTGGGAGGTACCAAAAGGGGCGTGCCAATAACGGCCACTTTTCTCTAGACTTTAGGTACTATAAAATGTAAAGAATTTGTAAGCACTGGTAACTTTTGGTACCAAAAGGGGCGTGCAAATAGTGCCCAATTATCTCTGGACTTTAGGTACTATAACAAGTAAGAAAGTTCAGTCGGAAATTTATTTATTTTTTGATTAATTAAATTATTATCAATTTAAATTGCATTTAATAACGTTAAAGTATGTACTGATATTAAAGTTAAAAGCTGTTTACATTTGGTACAAAATGGTCCATTTTGTGTGTGTTTTGATAATTATACTACCACTTCATAATATGAGGAAAATCATAAAAAAATAGTTTTTCCATTGTCAAAAAAGCTTAATATATGCATCATTTATCTACTAATTACCTAAAGTCATTTCACTAAAATTAATTGTTGAAACAATAATGACATTTTTAATGATTAAATATCTCAATTTATAAAATGATCCAACTCGCTTTGTTTTAATTATCGAGATAGCCATTGAACATGCCCGTCTCCTAGAACTTCAATCGATACACTTATACAACAAAATTTGGAAATATATAAAAGTCCATAATATGGACCAAGTCCAATTCACCATTGTTTATACACTCTCGCACAGGTTATTATGACTTTGTGCATTTGCTTGTAGCACCCAAAAAAGAGGTAGACTCAAAGTCTGTCTATTCATATAATCATATATAACTAATATTCATAACACTAATTTATAAATTTTTTTCGAGGGGAAGTGTATAACAATGTTTGGTTGTTAAAATAAAATTAAGCTAACTGTTTTGGTACTTGGATCTTATTTAAAGCATAAGCTTGATAAATCCGAGATTACGAGAGCTACAAATGTCGAAAATATTACTTCCACGTAAAAAAAGAGGTTTGGTAACAGTTGTCAAACGAATTAAAGTAAAATATAAAAAAACCTAAAAAATAGAAGAACAAGTCGCACTTTTTTAAAGCTAGAATCCTAAGGAGGAAAACAATGTTAAAGTGATATTAAGAGCTTTCGGATTTGATATAAATCATATCAATTAGTTATATGGGTGGGGAAAAAGAACCGTTTGTCCAAAATTTCTGAACGAAACATCCTCCAAATCGCAGAGTCCTTAGTCAATCTCACTGAAATTTTGTGTCGTAACTACTACACAAAAGGACTAAAATTCATGCAAGTTTCATGCCGATCAGAAGACATCGGTGTCAAAAGTTCACTCAGTTGACATGAAATCACCCATTTTAGGATTCTCTTTCATGAACTTATTACGATATATAGTTATCGAAGAAAACAATGCATATCTGAAGAAAATCTATGGATAAATGTAGAAACTATAGCACTTTTGATAGAAATAAGAGAATTTCAAGACAATCCAGTTTTTATACCCCCACTATTGGGAACGAGGTTGGGTATTTGGCGTAAATCCGTTTTGGGCCATTTAATTCATTTGAGCAATGTCCGTCAGTCTGTCTGACTGGCTGGAGCGAACGATAACTTTCGACAGGAGCAACCGATAGCCTCCAAATTTTTGTATTTTTTAATACTTTTCCCTAACTGAGGCTAAGATGAAAGATATTTCATTTAGTGAAATATTGATTATTTCATAACTTCAATACTACTAACCATAATCTTTCACAATTCCACACATAGTATGTTTTTCGGTCGATATTGAGAAAAGTGGACGAAGTTGCCACGCCCCATTTGGTACCTCCCATTAAATGGACTATTATGCACAAAAAGTTAACGGCTTATAACTTTGATTCCAGTCCATAAAAATACTTGACATTTTGTTAAGTGTGATGATATTAGAGTACCTACAGTCCAGTTAAAAAATTGGCTTTATTGCCACACCCATTTGTGTACCTCCCATACAAATGGACCATTTTTCATAAAACGTTAACGGCTAATAAATTTGATTCCAGCCCATACAAGTATTTAAAAAGTTGTTGTGTGTAATGTTGTTGTAGTGCGTACAGTCCGCGCCAGCAAAAAACGATTTTTTTTATACCCTACACCACACTGTGGTACAGGGTATTATGATTTGTGCATTTGTTTGTGCCCATTGTTTATTATACCGATCGACTTCTAATCACTTTCTGAGTCGATTTAGTTATGTCCGTCTGTCTGTCTGTCTGTAGATGTATTCTTGTAATCAAAGTACAGGTCGCAATTATGGTCCGATCTCAACGAAACTTTGCACATATATTTTTTTAGGCCCAAGGACGATACCTATTGAATTTGTTTAAAATCGGTTCAGATTTACATATAGCTCTCATATATATGTACCGTCGATTTGGCATATATGCACTGTATAAGCAACATTTTTGAACCGATTTGTACAAAAATTGACAGAGAGTAGTCTCGTGATACACTTAGATACAATACAAAATTTGAGAGAAATCGGTTCAGATTTAGATATAGCCCCCATATATATGTTACCCCCGATTTGACATGTAAGCGCTGTATTTCATATCCGTTCAGTACGAAATTCGGCAGAAAGAGGTTTCTTATTACATGAAGGAACACTGCCGAATACGGAGAAAATCGGTTCAGATTTAGATATAGCTCCATATATATTTTACCCCCGATTTGAAATTCAAGGCTTGTAGAAACTGTATTTTATATCCGATCACAGCGAAATTCTGCAGAAAGATGTTTCTTATTACATGAAGGAATACTGCCAAATTCGGAGAAAATCGGTTCAGATTTAGATATAGCCCCCATATATATGTTAGCCCCGATTTGACATCCAAGCGCTGTAGAGACTGTATTTTATATCCGATCAGTACGAAATTCGACAGAAAGAGGTTTCTATTTTAGATGAATGAGTATTTAGGGAAAATCGATTCAGATTTATATATTACCTCCATGTATATGTTCCTCCTGATTTGGTTACAAAGCGCTATAGAAGTTGTACTTTTCTTCCGATCATTACAAAATTCTCCAGAAAGGTGTTTCTCAATTTAGGAACGAATATTGTTTAATTTAGCGATTATCGGTTCAGAATTAGATATATCCACATATATATGTTCTTACCCATTTACCAATTATTCCAAATTATTATCGCAATGACCCTTATCGCATTGTTAGGGAGGTGTAGGGTATTATATAGTCGGCCCCGCCCGACTTTCTGCCTTTCCTTACTGGTTATATATATCATTTGCTACAGGCCCAAAGTGTAACACATCGAAAGAGTTTAATTACAGGTGCACCATGGTATAAAATAAACGCTAACATCCATAAGGATCTCAACATGCCAACAGTAAAAGAGGAAATTGAAAAAATATTGCCGGTGTTACGTGGGCAAACTATTCAATCATCCAAACATCCTGGCTCGAGAACTACTAAATTTTGAAGGTCATAACCGCCTTAGAAGGAGAGATACGCTGGACATGATTTAAATTAAAACTTATCAAAAACAGAAATGAAATTATGAATTCTTAAATTTGAAATGTTAACCTTTATGTTAAAGTACAAAATCGTGTAAAGTCTCAATGGTTTATTCGTAATGGCAATAACCCAGAGAATAGTATTTTAGGTTAAGATTTGTCCACTTATTGTTATTTTCATTGTATAATAATGAAAGATTCAATAAAAATATGTAATGAATTGGAAAAAAATCGAAAGAGTGACGCAAGACCCTAAGTATGTTTGGTGCATATTCGTTTTGGGTCATTTTAAGTCGTCCGTTCGTTCGTCTGTTTGTCTGTCTGTCGGTTGGCTATTGCGCATGATAACACTCGAAAGCAGTAACCGATTGACTTAAAATTTGGTATTCGATAATATTTTTTTCTATCTCCATATTTCTAAGAGCCATATTGGTCCACTCCTTCTAGTACCTCCTACACAAAGGGTTAGCATTTAGTGAAATACTGAATCTTTAATAAATTCTGTACTACTTATTCGAATCTTCTGAAATTCTATACATGCAGGCATGTCACAGGCTTTGTACGAAACTGGTTCGTTTTCGTTTTTTCAAAATCGTAAAACTTACATTTCATTGATCGAATCATCTTTTTTGTTGTTTTTTTTTAGTTTCAGGGTTGCATTTTCTCTCATTTTGTTTTGTTTTATATTTGCTTTAGGGGATATAGCACTTTGATGACCAAAAGTATCAACATTTTCGTACGAAAAGTATTTGAAATAGTTTTTTTTGCTTGAAATGAATTCAAATATTATTCATACTTAATCTTTGGTAGATTTTTTTACTTTTCTGGAGTTTTCGGTTTACGTTTTCTGTAGAAGCTAAAAACGTTTTCGATTTCAAAAACGTAAATTCTTGTACCGTTTTGCACTCTGTGACATGTCTGATAGAATTATTTTAAAAGTCACAATCAGCTCGAGAAAGATGGGCAATGCTTATAGCTTTAAAATCACTTCATACAAATACATAGAACTTTGTACCGTGTAATGCTTTAGAGAACCTATAGTCCACTGAAAAGTGGGCGTTATCGACACGCCCCTCTTGGTGCCTCCCACTGAAATGGACTAGTTTGCACCAAAAGCTAACCGCTTATAGCTTTAAAACCAGTGCATACAAAGACTTGAAATTTAACATTTTGTACACTAAATTAACACCGTATAGTTCTTAAAATTCCTACAGTCCTGTTAAAAATGAAGTACCTCCCACACAAAAAGAGCTAAGACATACCAAAATTAAATAGCTAATAACGTTAGTACATTCGGGCTGTATTGGTTTGTTATTGATCGATATTTCATTCAAAAATGCATACATACCGAGTTTCAGGAAAAAATCAGAAAAAAATTGTATTGACCAGTGCATATTTACATTACTCACAAAGTGAGTATATATAATATACCTTAGTCGGTTTACCCGACTGAAATTTCTTATTTGTTTTTATTTTATAGCACTTGTATTAAAACAGTATAGACCTACACCTGATTTCTAATATAGTCGGTAGAACCGATTATAGCCCTTCCTTACTGGTTCTTATTTTCTTTTATAGAGAGGGGTCATGTTATATAAGTACTTGTTTCTACCATTTTTCAACATTTCTCTCCCCATTTCGTTCGTTCTATTTTTTCTGCTTTATAATTTCTATGCGTCGTTTATCATAATTTAACTTCGTGACTTCAAGAGGCTTCGTTTTTTTTTATTTCCTGGAAATTTTATTCTCTTGTGTCAGTCTTCTGCAAGAGGATGATGTGTGTGCATGTGCACATAATGCTACTCTGCCGTTACCCTTATTCCGGATGTCCACGGTATGTGGAACTGCACGTTGGCACGGATGTGGTGGCAGAAACAACATCTTGGGTGGAGTCAATGATAAGACCCTTTGCCTCCTGCTCCTTTAAAGCTTCAACTTAAATTTAGTAGGAGAATACGGAGATGTCTTCAGTGATCATTTCCCTAACATCATGGTTTAGATTATGCAATAAGAAGAACAAAAATGTACACAGGATAACATTTTAACCCAGAAAAAATGATGAACAAAAGGATGTAGGTAGACGAAAAAATCTCCTTCCTACAAAATTCAAATGAAAGCAATGTAAAGGATTCGCTTAGAAGTAAACCCACGAACACGCACTCACCACTCTTTCTGAGATAATAATTTCACTTCTTTGTTTGTGGTGGTAATTGCAGTTGGCGTTCCTCGAATAGGAGTGCGAAGGACATTTATTCATTTTTATAGTTTCACAACTCCGCCGAGGATGCTATGATGCACACCTCGATTCATACCACATTAGTACGCAATTCCCACCGACATTCCCGCACACAGGCAATGTTAACCTTATTCGTCTCCGCCTTGACATAAAAGAAAAAATTAAGTAAAATTTGCATATTACATTTCTTCGTTACGAGCAAAATTGTACTATTTTCTTCAAGCTCATCTACATTTTCTGTTTTCACATAAAGCACTGTCCTTGGGGATGAATGATGTGAAGCATAATGGTGTGTACATCAGCTTGAGTAACTATTTATTTTCGACAACTCCGTGGCCTTATCTACTTGTAAATATATTTCTAATAACCTGTGTATATGCATTAGTGGTAATAAGTACAAAATACCTAAAAGTACTAACCCTAGGATTAGTTGAATTGTTAACTAATAAGTGAGTGTTTTCATATGAATTTATTTGTTTTTCAATTTAATCGGTGCTGCGGGTCAAAAGTGTAACACATCGATGAAGTGACCTAAGAGACCCCCAGAATATTTGGCGGAAATCCGTTTTGGGCAATTTTGAAAATAAAATGATCTTTAGCAAAAATAACTACAAATATAAAATATACCGTTATATAAATCGCGTTTTTGTACCCGAAAACACATGGCGGTACAGGGTATAATGACTTTGTGCATTTGTTTTGTAACGCCGAAAAAGAAATGATATAGACACATTGTTAATTAGACCTATCGGCAAAGAATCATTTAGCCATGTCCATCTGTCCAGCTATTCTTGTGAACAAAGTCGCGAAAGTCGCGAATATGACAATGATCTCTGAAGTGTTTACCAGGCAGAAATCTTAGCTATTAGGGAATGAAATTAATGTTCTGACCAAAGTCGGTGTAAATATTTTCTTTGATAGTCAGGCTGCTATTAAGTTCATGGAAACTATTTTCATATCCGTCTGCGACCGAAAACTAACGACAGTATTAATCGAATGACTTCAAATTTGGTATTTGTCAATATTTTTTGCTATTTCAGGTTAAGGTCGAAGATGGGCTATGTTGGTCCACTCCTTCAAGTACCTTCCCCACAAAGAGTGTACTTTTTGTGAAATATTGATTATCTCATATCATCTATACTACTACTCTGAATCTTTCACATTTCACGGGCAGCATTTTTTTCTATTCAATATCTACAACATTACTTCAGACACAAAAGAGATATTCCATACGGTATATCGAGAAAAAAATTATAGAAAAAGAGCAAAAATTGAGTCCCAAAATCATGTGATGTACTGTGTAATCAAAATTATTCTGAATATACATTTTTTTTATAACTTACATTTCAATATAATCAAAAGAAATGCCACACATGAAATTTCCATATGAGACACTAAATTTTAGAAATTATTACCAGCACACCCTAACATCCAGCGCATATATATACATACAATATGCTAATTTCTTAAGTTTGCTCGAATATCAACATAAACAGCAAATTTCTCTAAAACCAAAACAATAGTTAATGACAGGATAAACATATGCTAATTGCAAATAGGCAAATATATTCATATCCCGAGTATCCGGTAAATATGAACCAGCCGTCTTTTCCCATGATTCGTTTCCCGTATCGTAAATGGTCGCATAGTGGAAATTATCCTCCGGCATTATTAGAAACTTTATAATTGCAGAGTTCTCTAATTAGTAATATAAGAATACGCAATTTGTTCTTGGTTCCCTCCATTTTGCCTCCCTTATGACCCCATTCGTTGGCGAAAAGTCCATTAACTCTACACATCTGTATGGGTGTGGGTGTCTGGGTGATTGTCTATGTCGTTCGTTCTGTTATAACCCCGAACGCTTAGCTAACCCAGGGAAAATTTTGAATCTTGCAGATGACCACCGATGAGTCGAAGGATCTGTTGTTGGCAATATTTGTTGTGCTGTTATAAATTTCCCTATAATTGTTAAGAACAACAAATATTATGAGAAGCTTAGCGGTGATTCCTGCCAGAGTACACCCGAGTAGATAGTTTCAATACGATAGGCTACAATCTTTTAAACTAAAAGCAATATTTTATTACTAAGAGTTGTTATGTTAGTATAAGCTATATACATTTATGTTGGTTTAATAAAATTATTTCTTAAGCATTGGGGGTAAAAAGGCATTTTTGTTAAGAAATAAGAATGGAATATTGTACTTATTGTGGGAGCCAGAAAGACGTTAACATAGTTCATGCAAAAGTTGTATCAAATATTGAATATAAAAATATTTAGATGATCGCTAAGAAGTTTTGGGCATACTCTGGGGATACCAGAAGAGTACTAGTCGGCACTGTACAATATCTTAAGTTTATGTGTACTGGTTTTCATTTACGTGTATGAGCTATTCAACTATTGACTATTTGATGTGGAAGGTAATAAACGACAATTTTTTACTGCACAATAGGTTCAGTAAATGCACTGTAGGGTTTTCCAATAACAGTAATATGATTTCTTTGAAAAAAACACACTTATTTTTAACGAAATTCAAAAGTTTTTTATTTAATGTGAAGTACAATCGATACAATTAAGTTCTAAATAAAACGTCATTCAAATGGCCTCCACGACTTTTTCTGCAGGAACGAATTCGATGAACCCAATCGATCACTTTTTCCACTAAATCATGTCGCATCTCATAAATAGCACGTTCACTATTGACTTGAAAAGCTTGAAGAGAGTCTGGTTTATTTCGAAAGACCAATCACTTCGAATAACCCCACAAGAAATAGTCTAATGGTGTTAAATCACAACTTTTTGGAGGCCATTCAATATCACAATTTCTTGAAATAATCGAATCTCGTCGCAACAATTCAATTGTTTCATTTGCTGTGGCACGTAGACACAATCGGTCAATGGCAAAATATAGCTCTTAACGAGGTCGTAGGTCGACTGGAAAGAGTTTTTTTTTTGGGATTTTAACAAAAATTTACTTAGCGCACGAAAAGTTGCAATTGGAGAACGATTATTTTGATAATAAAACTGAATAATTTGTAAACGTTGTTCTTGCGTATATCTCTCCGTTCCAATGGAAATGTCAGATGGCGCCAGGCAACACTTAGTGTTGCCTAAGCCAGAAATATATATAACAACCCTCGTATCACTGCCTGACTTGGAGCACCACAGCACCTTAGTTTTCCTTCCATAGTTACATTTGTCGTCATATTGCACATTGCAATTTAAAACATTAAGAGATCTGTTCTGTCTTTAGTGTCGATATTTAAATGTGGACCGATTTTCTCCAAATTTAGTAGTGTTCGTTCTTCGATAATACTGCTTAACAACATTTTTGTCGAGGGCTGTGCATAACATTTTCTTGCGTACTATGATGTCCTAAATACAAAAAATATTTTAAAACATTATTTTATGGTAATTTTTTAATTTTCTTTAAAATTCCGATTTTCTAGGAAGGTGACTTTAGTAATTTGAAGTAAATCAGAAGAAATTATGAGAGCTACAAATGTTGAAAAGAGCACTTTGACGTAGAAACAGAAGATTAGTAATTGTCTTTAAAGCAATTAGAATAACGTTATTTTTAAAAAAAGGTTTTTTGCTGGCACAAAAAAAACATTAAAAAATTGCCAAAAAATTGTTATTCCAATTTTCTAAAGGTAGCATCCTAAGGAATATAACAATACGAAAGGCTAAAGTCGGGCGGTACCGACTATACCCTACAACATTCAAGTAAGATTGGATACCAATGAATATCTAATGTTGAATCGTTGCTGATCAGTCGTAGTGAACGGATGTGTTAAGCACAGAGCGGATAGTTAAAATCTATTACGCAGTACCTATTACGCAATCGCAAAAAAATCTGTACAAAGTCTGGAAGTCCTACGTCGTAGTACCTATTACGGGCTAATACAGACAAAAAAATAAAAAAAAACGTTGACGGAGATGCCTTCGCGTTCCGATGAAGCAAGGTTCCCCAATCGTCCTACTGTCCGTCCGTTGGTCTTGGCCAAAGCCGACCACACCAAACATGGTGAACATTTCCCCCCAGTACTCACAACAGGTGGTACGATGAGTTGAAAACGTCATGTCCGACCGTCAAAACGGAAGCACAATGAGCACCGGATAGCGCTCAGAGTTTTGACGAAGTTGGAGGCGGGTGCCCAGTTTGATGTTGTGGAAAAAACAATATCCCTAGTCATCCTAGAGCCATCACCTGGGTTACAGAAGAGCCCTCCAGCTCGGATGACATATTAGAGATAATAAAAGATTCCAATCCTGGTCTGCCGACCCATAATTGGAGAATTAGCAAGGTGGGTGAGGCGGATGGTAAAAAGCGACATGTCAATTTGACCCTTAACGCTGAATCCACCTCCCATATACAAAGTGCAAGTACAACCCTGCAATATGGTTTCGAGACTATAGTCTTGAAGGTATACAAGCAGGATATAGCTCCCACTGCGAAAGGCGAGTCGTCGACCGTGGTTGATACAAGGCTTTCTGGAAGTGCGGAGGTCTACACGACCATTATTTCTGGTGACTCTAACTCTAACAGAAGATCTGTAACGTCATTCTCTGAGGATGAAAACACTACTTCGGATACTGAGGGGCTGAGGGAAGTCTCCGGACTCTTTGACGCATCTGGGGGGACATGCTCCCTATGATACGGACGAAGAGTTCGATAACACCCTTGTCGGGGTGGATGTCAATCTGTTGATTACCAATGATGGTAAGGATTCTACAGATTAACCTCCATCACGCTAAAGCAGCCTCAGCGGCTTTATTGCTGCGCCTGTCCACAGATTCAGTAGACATCGTCCTGATCCAGGAGCCCTATGTAGTAGGAGGACGGGTGTGCGGTATCAAGACACCAAACTTTAAACTGCTTGTGGCCAACTGTGAAGGCACTCCAAGAACCTGCATTTTGGCCAGAAAAGATCTAAGTATTTTTCTCCTGACTAATTTAAGTGGTAAAGACCAAACAGCTGCTAGTCTTGAGATTGGTAATCGCATATACTGGGTGGTCTCCAGTTTCCCTTATGAAGCTGCAATACCGACAGCTCTTTTCGGGAAGTAGTACGAACGCTCATCATACTATCTGGGGTAGTACGGATATAAACAATAGGGGTGATTCGATTCTTGATTTATTCTAACTACCAACCTAACTATTTGTAACATTGGCAATAAACCGACCTTTAAAATAAAAGACAGACAAGAAGTACTAGACGTAACGTTTGCTACTGAACGGGTGTCAGACAAAATTATTGGGCGGAATGTACTGGACGACGACAAACTCGCCGAAAAAGCACCTAAACCTGCTGTCCACAGAAATGTGAGGAAGACAAAGTGGCACCTGTATGAGAAGAATTTTAAAAAGGTCCTCAACTCTAAACTTATTTATGAACCGAATGACAAAGCCGGTCTGGATAATCTGGTCGAGCATATCTTTTTGGACAGGCTTCTTCAATAGTTCCATTGAAGAAGCCTGTCCAAAAACAAGGTACAAGGGTAAAACTAAACCTCAATGGTGGACTTCTGATCTAACGGCAAGGAAAAATACCTGCAACGAGCTATTCAACAAGGCGAAATCTACTGGAGCCTTTAATGATTGGGACGCATATAAAGGGCAACTCAAGATCTATCAGAAGGAGTTTAGGAAGGCGCAATGACGCTTTTGGTATTCCTTCTGTGGCGAAGTGGAAAAGGTATCCGACGCCGAAAGGCTGAGGAAGGTACTATCCACTTCTCCTTGTTCAGTGGGGTATTTGCAGGATGAGGCAAACAACTGGACAAAAAAACAGCGAGCAATCGCTAAGTGTACTGCTCAACACACATTTTCCGGGGAATTCATCAACAGAGCCCGAGGATCAACAGGGCCAACAAGAGTGCGAGTGGACTGCAAGGTTCACTAGCTTGTTGACTGAGAGATCTAGAATAAACTGGGCTATAAACAGCTTTGAGCCCTTCAAGTCACCTGGACCAGACGGCATCACTCCAGAAGAAATGCAGAAAATGTTAAAGTAAATTATCCCCTGGCTGCAAATTTATGTAGGCTGTATTAGGCTTTCATACATCCCGAATCGATGGAGTGATACCAAAGTGGTATTCATACCCAAAGCGGGGAAAGGTCTGGAAAGACTTTTAGATTATTTCATTAGGCAAAACCTGGATACAAAACTCCTGTCGGGGAACCAACATGCTTACAATGACGGAAAAACTACAGAATCAGCCCTGCATGAACTTGTGAGCACTATCGAATCGTCCCTACATTTCAAAGAATTCACCATGGTGGCGTTTCTTGACATAGAAGGGGCTTTTAACAATATACACCCAGATGCGGTAATCG
The DNA here is from genome assembly GCA_963930755.1 of Eudasyphora cyanicolor. NCBI lineage: Eukaryota > Metazoa > Arthropoda > Insecta > Diptera > Muscidae > Eudasyphora > Eudasyphora cyanicolor. The sequence goes on from OZ005737.1 coordinate 153,753,933, forward strand.
CGGCATTGTCACATCTAAAGGTGAACTCTAGCTTGATTAGACTAATTCAAAGACTACTCAACAGAAGACGCATAACAGCATGTCTATGGTCCACAACTCTAACAAGGTTTGTAAACAGAGGGACCCCACAAGGAGGAGTACTGTCTCCACTAATTTGAAACCTAGCGGTGAACTCACTGCAATAGCAGTGAGTGGCAAATTCTAAAACATCCTGCGAGATATTCTACAGGTGGCTCTGAACAAGTTGGCTATTCATCCTCTTTACTAGGATGAATAATGTCCCCCATGTGGACCCTCCTCCTCGTATAAATGGAACAGATCTAGTCTTTTCTGAAAGTGCAAAATTTTTATGAATAATTTTGGACAGGAAACTGTCACTCAGACTAAACGTACTGGAACGTGTAAAGAAGGTCAACATCGCTCTATATTCCTGCAGGAAGGTTGTAGGGTCGCGGTGGGGCCTCTCTTCTAAAATTGTCCATTGGATATATATAGCAGTGGTTCGTCCAATACTATTATACGGCATTGTGACAAACTAACCATCACAAACCTGCTATCACGGGTTCAGAGAACTGCCTGGCTGTGCATGAGCGGAGCGCTAAGGACTACAGCGACTGAGTCTCTACAAGCCCTTCTCCATATACTGCCGATTAATGTTGTGGCGAGAGAAGTTGCAACCAAAGCGGCACTAAGATTAAACTGCCTATCAATGTGGAGGTACAAGAACTACGGTCACATGAGGATATCAAAGTGTAGTGCTATGGTAACCGACCGAGTGGACTATATATCAACGGTGCGCACCTTTGAGAAGAACTACATCACTATGATACCAGCCAGGGATGAATGGGATGGCAGAATAGCCGGCAATAGAAACCATCTCCACTTCTATACCGATGGTTCGAAGCTTGATGAAAAGGTTGGCTTCGGAGTACACTGTGAAGAACTTAATTTGGATATACCTCACAGACTACCAGATACCTGCAGTGTCTATCAAGCCGAAATAATAGCAATATGCGAAGTCGCCAAGTGGCTGAGTCGGAACATAGTAACCAACACTGGCGTTGTCATTTACTCGGACAGCCAGGCTGCCATCAATTCTCTGGGGCCACATCTCTAAATTCACAAATAGCCCTCGACTGCCGCGGATCTCTTAACGAGATGGCTGAGCAGTTTAATATACACCTCATATGGGTACCATGGCATAGGGATATCCCGGGGAACTGCAAAGCCGATGAACTTTCTAGGAAAGGGACAACTTTACAAATTCTCGAAGAAGCTTTGGCTTTGGCAAGAGGCAATCCGGCAGTCCAACGAAGGATTGACACAAATCGGCAACTGTAGGATAGCTAGACAAATCTGGCCAAGGTATTACCTGAGAAGGTCAATATATCTCCACGCACTAGAAAGGAAAAGATTGTCTATGTTAGTATCAGTTCTGATAGGACATTGCGTGATCGGCGAACACGCCAGAAGATTGGGTATTAACTCCAATGACTTCTGCAGAAGCTGTGGAGATGAGGAAGAAGTGGAGAGCATTGAGCACTAGCTATGCGACTGTCCCGCTTTGTATTTGTATATCCCCGTGGTAAAACTAGGACCTGAAATATTGATTCTCTAATAAATTATATACTACTTATCCGAATCTTCTGTAATTTCACACATAGTAATAGTTTATCTGTCGCTATCAGCTTGAGAAAAATGGGTGAAGTAGCCCGCCCCTTTAGGTACCTCCCACACAAAGGGACCATTTTGTAAAAAAAAGTCAACTGCTTATAACTTTAATACCAGTGCAAACAAAAACTTGAAATTGTTTACAGTGTAATGTTTTTATACTACCTACAGTCCTGTGAAAAGTAGACAATATTGACACGCTCCTTTTGATACCTCCCGCAAAAATGGACAATTTTGCACAGGGCTGTGGAGTCGAGCCAAAACTACTCGACTCCGACTTCCGGAGTCGAATTTTAAAATAATTCGACTCCGAGTCCAGCTCCGACTCTGGCAGATAAATAAAATAAATTTATGAAACTATATTTCCACTAATACGTGAGTTCATGTTATTGAAAATAAGATATAGATTTGTTAAAAAAATACAAAAAAGTAGGTATTCAATATTAGTAATTAAATAAAAATTGTATTATTTATTTATCGACGCTTGACTTGCAAGTTGCAACTAATATGACAATTCTATCAACATGGAATCGTGATAAAATTTTTATCAATCACTGCCTCTGTTTTAATTTACCACAATTTTTGGAAATTATGGTCACTTCAGGCAACCAGTTTATTCGTTAGTTATTATACACTATGGTACAGGGTGTTATAATTTTTTTTTTTGGCAGATTTGTAAAAAATGCTACAGCAGATTGTAGAAAATACACATTACAATCACTAGCTGTCCGTCTGTCCATCTTAAGTTGTTAGTTAAGTACAAGTCGAAATTTCACTGCCAATAAGAACTCTTTCACACTAGGAAGGAAACCTATTGGAATTGGTGAAAATCGGTTCAGATCGATATTGCCCCCAGATATAAATGTTTTGTTTAGATTTGACCTTATAACTCTGGAATTCGATTGTAACAATAAAAAAGTAGTACTAGCAACAAAGAGTATATTGCCTACAACGTGTGTCGGTTGTATTTATATATAAATAGTTGAAACAACAATAATAACATGGATACGATCAAATGAAAATGCTTGCAACTAAATCGATGGTTGTATCAATCAATTTAAGATTGATTTTTCATTGAAACCCGGTTATTTGTGGTAAATACTTTTAAATATATATGATCGATTTTTTGTTGTGACAACTAATTTTTTATTCCTGACAACACAATTTGTATCAATAGACCAAAGATTAGTATTGCAACGAGTAATTGGTTACTGCAAACAGAAAAATTATTAATAAATAATCGTTTTTTGGTTATCCCAATAATTTCCCAAATTTAGAATAATTAAATGTATTTTGGAGATTGGTTGCTGTTCTTTTGCTGAGAGATTGGTTGCTGTTCTTTTGCTGATACATGACAAACAAAAAATAAAATTACTCGACATAAACAAATCTTCAACATTTTGTTCAAGAACGCTATATGTAGTCAAAAATAATCTCGTGCGGATAATAATGTGTGGAATGCAGAATATGTTGTTCAAAATGTTTTACATAAATAAAAAATAAAAGCGACAATCATGAAATTGAAAGCACAAGGTTAAGCGATATTTGCATAAAAGTTCTGTGTTTTTTTTTTTCGTGTACTAAAATTTGTGTCAAATATTTTCACATCTCATAATAGTGATGAATTTCTAATATGGGATTTTTAATTTTGTTATGAATTGTTTGGTTTTTTGTTTAATAAATAAAGTAAAAATTAAAAGAAAACTGTTTTTAATTAATTGTCGGTAGTATATGACTGACAAATTGTCAGAACAACCAATTTTTTAAAACAGTTTTTTGTGGCAACATACAACAGATAATTTTAGCCACAATTTTCGTAGTTGGCCCAACCAAATATGATTGTTGTCAACATGGAAGCAGCAGTATATCACAACCAAAATGTTGGTTGTCCTGATGGAATCGCATGATAGTAGACAGAACTACCAAAATTCGATTGGCAAATAATTCGGTTGAGGCAACCAAACTGTATTCTGTGTGTATGGAAGCTTAGCTGTATTTCACATTCAATCATTTTGAAATTTAGTTGGGTAGAATTTTTTTATTCATGAACGCATATTGCCGAATTTTAACTAATTCTGTTTAGATTTAGATTTTTAAGGTAATTATCTCATATTTATATATACAATATCTGAGCTTATTCACAAAGGGTTAAAATTTAGTAAAATATTGATCCTTTAATAACATCTATACTACTTATTAGAATCTTCTAAAATTCCACACAAAATATTTTTTTTTATTAGTCGCTATCACCTCGAGGAAAATGGGCGAAGTTGCCACGCCCCTTTTGGTACACCCCACGCAAATGGACCATTGTGCATTAAAATTAGACAGCTTATAACTTATATAGAAATTTTGTACAGTATAATGTTTTTGTAGCGCCTATAGTCCGGTAAAAAACGAACATTATTGTACAGCCCCATTTGGTACCTCCCACACAGATGGACCGTTTTATACCAAAAGTTAACGGCTTATAACTTTAATACCAGTGCATACAAATACATGAAATTTTGTTCACTGTAATGCTGTTTAGTACCTACAGTCCCGCGTTATCACCACGTCCCTTTTTGTACCTCCCACACAAAATGACCAAATCATACCAAAATGGAATAGCTCGTAACGTTAATATATCAGTGCACATAAACGCTCATAGTTTGGCACAGTACAATATATTCACAGAATTTATTTTTACCGGAAAATAGATGTATTTTTTAAAGCCCTTTCGGTACCTTCTACACAAATTGACGGATTAATTAGTGTATGTAATGTTATATATTACATTACTCACAAAGTGAGGGTATTCCTTAGTCGGTTTACCCGACTGAAACTTTCTTACTTGTTTATTCTTCTTTTGTACCAAAATAGTTTTCCCAACCTTTTTTGAGTTCAAAAGTTCTATCATATAAATGGTACATTTTGCAAAATCCAACTCGGAGTCGGTATATTGCGCTTGCAGAGAAGGCAATTTCAAGAACAATCAAGGAGACTGTTACAGTGGGTACCGCAAATCTCCGTAAAGGTAATTTCAATACCCCTAAAGATAAATGTGCAACTGTTGGTACCCTATTTCACATCATGACCATTATCGAAAGACCATCTTGCGGTTGTATGCCAGTTGCCAGTTGCATGATGTCTCTAAGAGTCCCTCTAACGGCTATGGCCACGTCTTCTGCATACAATAAAGAAAGCTGAATATTGCTCATGGAGAGATTCCGTTCAAGAGGGCCTTTCCACGCTGACAAATCTATGAAGGTCAATTGACCCTAAGCTGGGTGAAATACGTCTCATAATCAGAAGGCTATGCAACCCCACGGGTTGTTAGAGCTGTAACTATTTCGGATCGGATTATGTTATTAAATTCCATCCATTCTTAGTCTATATCTAAAAAAGCTGTCATAGTACAATCTTATTCCCTAACAAAAGCAGATATCCTTCAATAAAGCTGACTATATTATACAGGAATGTTCCGGTGGTTTTCCTTATCTATAAGTTGCATGCATTGGGCAAGGGCATTGGCCAGCAATTGGATAGTATCCACTGATAAATTTTAGTCCTAAAGTAACTATCTATTAATCTGTTCAGCGGTTTAAGGAGAAATGACGATAGACTAATCGGCCGGAAATCGTTATCTCCTATACGGCTGTGATAAAGAAGACAACCTTGGTTTCCCTCGATATTGCTGGTATATCTTTAACTTCTGCTGTACGGAACGGCTTTTGAGATAAAGACAGCATTGGTTTCTTTCCACATTGTTGGTACGAGTATACATATAGGCTTGAAGATACAACACGTATAGAGCTCTCTGAGCCAGTAGTCTAAAAAATATAATCTTTTTTGATGTACCCAATAGTACAAAGTGTGGAGGCAAAATTTTTTGTAACCTTCGCATGAGCTTTCTACGTCGTTGCATAAATCTATCCAGGATTTATTTTTAACTTTTTCAACTCTCCTTTGTATTGCTTAAGTGCTTTCATGTAGTTGTCCCAGTTCTTTTTAAGCCTTTGTCTTATTAGAGAGCTTCCTGTAGCATAACAGATTGAGACGACCACTATGGTGGTCGTTGTGTGCCCCTTACCTTCATTTTAGGTCATGCGAATTGTAAAGAGAAACACAGGGTTGTGACTCGCTTCACCGTTTCAGAGTCATTCGAATAGCTAAGATATAGAACCAAATAATTATTTTGATTTGCTAATGTACAGAAGCTTCCAATCTGCCTAATACCAAATATTAACGAATGTCTTTGTCCAAAAACACAAAGGAACACCATCTTGTTAATAAAAATAATTTAGTGCAAATATTCTTCATACGCTTCAAATCTCTCGGGTAAGGAGGACGGACGCAAAGGACGTATGTATGTGGAAAGAATAATAAAACGTAACATATTTTAATAGAATTTACATCTGATTCGCACGTTTCACTTGTGCGGATGGCTGTGCTTTTATGACTCTCTTTTGCTTCTTCTTTATTTCTTGTGGCAGTCATAAAACATATTCTCGCAGTCTAGTGCGTTTATGAGAGTGAACGAGTGTATGTCGTTTTCTTTGGCAAAGAATTACATGTATGATTTAAACTTCTTTATGATTTTTACAAAAAAGAAAAATTTAATTATATCTCTACAGATAGCAACTTTTATTCTGAAATCATATTTTTCCTTGCGTTGGCTGTAGTAAACCACATACTGATGTAATGTGGTTGTACCTTCGGGTGGGCTGTACAAAAAGTATTTATCTTAATACGTTAAATATATAAGTGTGACATTTGCTTAGCTTAACATAAATTAAAAGCTTCGTTTTTTTATTTCCCACATTTTTTTATTTCCCACTCCAACGACGATAACAATTTTATTTAGGGCTTTGCGACCACGTCAGAAACGGCCAAAAGCTTAGCCGGGCCACATCAGTCTGAAATTTATGCAGTTACTGGTCATTTATTACGGCAAGGGCACTATCCCTTGCAAGTCGCCAGGGGCATGGAACGTGTAAAGTAGTTTCTAGTCTTGCAAGTTCATCTGCTTTGAAGTTCCCTGGTATGATCTGGCACCCATATCTGGTGAATATTAAACCGTTCAGTCACCTCATTAAGAGATCTGCGGCGGTAGAGGGCAGTTTCTTAAATCAGCAATATAGTTTTCAGAGACTAGCAGACTGCCTATCAGAGAAAATATTGATACCGACTTTGGTCGGAACATTAATTTTTAGTTATTCCGCTACATCTTAAATAGGTAAGATTTCTGCCTGGTAGACATTACTTACAGCGATCAGGCAGCATTTTGGGAATTGTCCGCAATGACACCAAAGCCCATTTTTTCGTTGAGTTTGGATCCGTCTGTATAGAAGTCAACGAATCTGCTATGTCCTGGAACACGACCATTCCATTTCGCTAAGCTTGGAACCGTCTGTATAAAAGTCAACGAATCTGCTATGTCCTCAAACACGACCCTTCCATTTCGGTCTATCTACCCTTAAGTTATATACTTCCTGTCACAAAGTGGTTCAGTCATAGTGTGATAAACAATGCCCGGAAGGTCAGGCAATGTTTCTACAATGACACTATGTACGTAGCCATTTCGTGACCACAGTGACAGTTTCCTAAGACTAATCGCAGTTTGCGTAGTATATTGCACTGCTATAATCTCTAGCGGAATTGAATGATGTATGTTAGTGTCGTTCTCAGCGCACCAATGATACATATATCAACCATTCGCTAAACCTTGTTTAGTATCATGAAGAAGGTGCATTTCTGCAGAGCTGTCCAGCAGTCGACAATGCCGTACATCATTTTCAGTCTGACTACTGCCGTATACAACCAATAAACTATACGCCGGTTCAGACCCCAGCGTTTTCCTATTGCCATTTTAAAGGTGTATAGCGCTACCACAGCCTACTTTGCTCTTTCCAGAATGTTGGGTATTGAAGTTCAACTGCCTGTCTAGTAAAATACCTAAGTATGGGACATGGGACGCATATTAAACCAGTAAGGAAAGGCAGAAAGTCGGGCGGGGTCGACTATATAATACCCTACACCTCCCTAATAATGCGATAAGGGTCATTGCGATAATAATTTGGAATAATTGGTAAATGGGTAGGAACATATTATCTAATTCTGAACCGATAATTGCTAAATTAAGAAATTTCGTTCCTAAATTGAGAAACATATTTCTGGAAAATTTTAATGATCGGAAGTAAAGTACAACTTCTATAGCGCTTTGATACCAAATCAGGAGGAACATATATACGGATGTTATGTATAAATCTGAACCAATTTTCCCTGAATACTCATTCATGTAAAAAGACATCTTTCTGTCGAATTTCGTACTGATCGGATATAAAATACAATCTCTACAGCGCTTACATGTCGAATCGGGGGTAACATATATATGGGGCTATATCTAAATCTGAACCGATTTTCTCCGAATTTGGCAGTATTTCTTCATGTAGAAGGAAACCTTTTTTTGCCGAAGTTCGCACTGATCGGATATAAAATAACATTTTTACAGCGCTTACATGTGAAATCGGGGGTAACGTTTATATGGGGGCTATATCTATATCTGAACCGATTTCTTCCAAATTTAACAGTGTATATTCAAATAATAGGAAACCTCTTTCTGCCGAATTTCATACTGAACGGATATAAAATAACATTTTTACAGCGCTTACACTTCAAATCGGGGGTAACGTATCTATGGGCGCTATATCTAAATCTGAACCGATTTCTTCCAAATTTAGCAGTGTTCATTCATATTATAAGCAACCTCTTTCTGCCGAATTTCATACTGATCGGATATAAAATAACTTTTTTACAGCGCTTACACTTCAAATCTGGGGTAACGTATATATGGGGGCTATATCTAAATCTGAACAGATTTCTTCCAAATTTAGCAGTGTTCATTCATATTATAAGCAACCTCTTTCTGCCGAATTTCAGACCGATCGGATATAAAATAAAGTTTTTACAGCGCTTACATGTCAAATCTGGGGTAACATATATATGGGGGCTATATCTAAATCTTAACCGATTTTAACCAAATTCAATAGGGATCGTCCTTGGTCCAAATAAAACATATGTGTAAAGTTTCGTCGAGATCGGACCATAATTGCGACCTGTACTTTGATTACAAGAATACATGCACAGACAGACGGACATAGCTAAATCAACTCAGAAAGTAATTCTAAGTCGATCGGTATAATAAACGATGGGTCTATTTCTTCTCCTTTTGGGTGTTACAAACAAATGCACAAAGTTATAATACCCTGTACCACCGTGTGGTGTAGGGTATAAAAATGAACTACATTGAGGCGCTACAAAATACAATAAACTATATATTTAAAACCTGCACAAATGGCTGTTCACCCGACAAGAATAAGGGTATTAAACTCTTGGTCTAAGACAAGCTTGAAAATTTGGTCTTTATGATGAATAAAGCTGTATAGATCAGCAATGTGTAAACAGATAATTAAGACTAACAAATTTGAAATCATGCTTTATAAATTATGCATATAAACAGTCTGCCAGAAACTATTGAGCTTTTCAGCACGACTGGACACCGTCCCATAAACAATGGCTTTCATATTCCTCAGACTTAAACACAGTGTATTAGTATTTGTGGTTATGGCTAGAACTGTTATAAAATTATGTCACTCTTTGTAAGTCTATATTGAAATGTTGTCTAAAATACTGAATACGAAAATAGATCATTGCTACAAAAATTATGGGAAATTATTTTCGAAGGAATCTGTCTTTTTGTTTGGGGGTACCAGAAAGGGTTTGACAAATACGCCTAGCGGATACTGCAAAGTCATTGCAGAGTACTCAATTGTAACAGTTTGGGTGGGTTGGTAATAAAGTCATGAGTTATTAAAATTATCAAAACGGGTCTGGTAAGTACGTTCTTTTCCACGAAACTGTACATATAATACAAAGCGCTCCAGTAAGTGAGTTGGTAGCGTGCGTGGATTCGATTCCCACCAGAGGCTCTGGTCTATCCCTACAAAAATATAACAAACAACATGGTCTTTGTCCATGTAATTCTTTCGATTTATGTCACCCTGCTTTTCCCCGGACCGTAAAATTAGAATATAAATTTGCTTTGTATTGTAATTCATATAAAACCAGTAAGGAAAGACAGAAAGTCGGGCGGGGCAGACTATATAATACCCTACACCTCCCTAACAATGCGATAAAGGTCATTGCGATAATAATTTGGAATAATTGGTTTGTAGGCAGGAACATATTATCTAATTCTGAGCCGATAATCGCTAAATTAAGCAATATTCGTTCCTAAATTGAGAAACATCTTTCCGGAAAATATTAATGATCGGAAGTAAAGTACAACTTCTATAGTGCTTTGATACTAAATCAGGAGGAACATATATATGGAGGTTATATATAAATCTGAACCGACTTTCCCTTAATACTCATTCATGTAAAAATACCTCTTTCTGTAGAATTTCGTACTGATCGGATATAAAATACAGTCTCTACAGCGCTTACATGTCAAATCGGTGGTAACATATATATGGGGGCTATATCTAAATCTGAACCGATTTTCTCCGAATTTGGCAGTATTCCTTCGAGTCATAAGAAACCTCTTTCTGCCGAATTTCGCACTGATCGGATATAAAATACAGTTTCTACAGCATTTACATGTCAAATCGAGGGTAACATATATATGGGGGCTATATCTAAATCTGAACCGATTTTCTCCGAATTTGGCAGTATTCCTTCATGTAGAAAGAAACCTCTTTTTGCCGAATTTTGCACTGATCGGATATAAAATAACATTTTTACAGCGCTTACATGTAAAATCGGGGGTAACATATATATGGGGGCTATATCTAAATGTTAACCGATTTTCTCCGAATTTGGCAGTATTCCTTCATGTAATAAGAAACCTCTTTCTGCCGAATTTCACACTGATCGGTTATAAAATAAATTTTTTACGGCGCTTACATGTCAAATCGGGGCTAACATATATATGGGGGCTATATCCAAATCTGAACCGATTTTAACCAAATTAAATAGGGATCGTCCTTGGGCCAAAAAAAAGATATGTGTAAAGTTTCGTCAAGATCGGGCCATAATTGCGACCTGTACTTTGATTACAAGAATACATCTACAGACAGACGGACAGACAGACGGACAGACAGACGGACAGACAGACGGACATAGCTAAATCGACTCAGAAAGTAATTACAAGTCGATCGGTATAATAAACAATGGATCTATCTCTTCTCCTTTTGGGTGTTACAAACAAATGTACAAAGTCATAATACCCTGTACCACAGTGTGGTGTAGGGTATAAAAAATGAAATTAGTATACTGTACAAAATTGCAAGTACATACATATCGATGCCCTCATTCTAAAACATGCTTAGACGATTTAGCATGTCTTAAGGGATATTGCATTTTTAGATTTTAAATGCTAAAATTTATTTTTACTCAAAATTTTAAATCAATCCTGCAATCCTTTCAAAAGTTATGCTTTCTTTAATATTTGTTATTTATCTCTTATTTATTTATTTTTTTACTCCTTTATTATTATTCCTTTATTATCAATCCTTAATTATAATGTACTTAGCATATGACAAGGATATTTAAAATATTACCATTCTATACTTATACCATTCTTTGGAATGGTATGAGTATAGAAAAACTATACTCATATATATACTCAAAACTAAGTACACTTAGTATTCTTCAGAACGACAAGAAACATTGTTTTCATAGTTTCTATGTTTACTAAGCATATTTAAAATAATTTTGAATGCGTCGCTTAGTATATATAACATACTATTCCACGAATGGTTTGTACATAGTGTGTAAAAATGTAAAGTAAAATATAATATTTTTTTTCAAAAAAAGTTCTTATTTGAAAAAATTATTAATTTTCTTGGTCTTCGCCGATGAATGGTAAAAATACCATCATGCAGCGTTTGACCGTTAGACGCGGAGCCGTGATCCATCCTTAAGTCGACACCATTGAAAAAAAACATATCGTCACCTGAAATGCCCGTATATGGCGCCTGAAATGCCTGAATTGCATATACCTCATTTTCATTATTTTACAGGAGAGGCTCAATTATTCCGAGAAATCTATAAATCGCAGAAGTTTATAATTCGTTGTGTCTGTAGGAAATCATGTAAAAAGCTTGTTCCTAAAATATTTCTAACCTGCGTTTTATAGAATTCAAGTAATAGCTGACAGAATTTTGATCGTTCGCCGTAGACGAAAATAAGTTACAGAAACAGGCCCTAAGTGTTTCAATTCCTGGAGATGCTGCCATTTATTCTTTGAAATCTTTATTCTGTTGACTGTGAAGATTTAAAATAAAAATTTACAGATATGGGTCATTCAAAGTCCAAGAATAGTTATTATTAGTTTCTAAAAGTATTGATGTGGAATAACTTCAGAAAAGATCATTGTACAATATTTTTGCGAAAACGACAAATAAGTTACGTTAATGTGATTGGCATTCAGTACCGGGAAATGATAGACAAATTTCTGAGACCAAAATTATAGAAAAATCCATAATTTTGATTTGAACAAGCTGAAGCCATTTAATGTAATCAAATAACGCTACATATGTAGATCGACTCATAATAAACTATAGTTAGGTCTCTCCTTCTTATGGACGTTACAAAGAAATGCACAGTCATAACACCCAGTTATGTAGGGTAAACAAATCAGGACACCCTTAGATATCTACATTTTGTATTCCAAAATCTCTATTTATGTATTCATGCAGAGAAGAAATTACTCCTTGGGATAGAAGAGCGGAAATGAGTTTTTAATTTTCTACAAAAGGAATGAATGAATGAATAAAGCCCACATAGACACATCCGAAAAATAGGCAACAACGCAAAAAACACACATCAACAGAAGGCAGATGAATATAAAAGTATCTAATGTTTGGCAGGTGTTGTTAAAAACTTTCTTCAAAAATATTATTTCTTACCCAAACCCAAAATAATTTGTGCAAAAAAAAACGGTTTCTTGTGGATGTGGTTCAGAGGAAACGTACTGGAAACGGAAATAAAAATAAACAGCACTCACACACATGTACACACGCTTACACATACTAGCAAATTACATGTGACAAATGCGCACTCATGAATGTGTACGTGAACGTCTACGTGTCTCAGTGCGAGAGTGTTTGTAAGAAAAACCGCAGACGACGAATCACAGAAGACAAAACTGTAAAATGAACATCAAGAACAAACGAAGATTCTGTCATATTTATCCGTATAAACATTATCGCAGTTGTTTGTAAGATTCATATATAAATGTATATATGAAACAAGGGTTTTAAATCTTACATGCTGACTTTTTACATGCGTACGAACATACATAACTAGTATGCAAAATCTTAACAAAATATTTAAATATTATGTCACGTATCCAGGCACCATATTTATTGTATGCCATAATATTTTCTTTTGAATACGAGGTTATCCAAATAATTCTAGAGAAAACAACATTCAAAAGGTCATTTGCCTTCGAAGACCTTAGAAGAAAAGCACATCACAGCGAAAGTACTTTCGTACATATGTGTAATCATACATGGATTGTTGGTATGGAGAACTGCAAATACAGAAGAAATTTTCAGTCGAGTAATCTGAATAAAATGTACACTCAAAATCTTAGAAGTATAATACAGAATTTGGTAGTTTGTGTGGCAGATGCCATAACGGTGGAACAATTTTGCACTAAAGTCATGGGAAAATTATTTTAAAATAAGGTACATGAAGACATATCGTAAAAAACAACCCCAAAATGTGGATTCTTCACCTCTCCCCTTTTTCCTGACCCTGTCCTAGAATTTGCTTAAAATCAGTACAGAACATAAACCGATTTCTCTCACATCAACTTCTCTAAATTGACAACAAAATTTTCTATATAATGTAAGAAATTTCAGTCAAATATGCCCACTTATACAAAAGTTGTGGCCTTATAAATTTATATTTTCAAAATATAGGTCATATTTGTATTTTATTTCGGAAAGGTATATGTAGTATTTTGGAGATACAGAGGAATTTATGGAAAAAAGTATAACATATTTATATTCGTCTTAAAGGACACTTCCTGGAGAATATTTTCGAGAAAAGAACGAGTCAAAAATTGTGTTGCCACGCTTCTCACACATTTTTTTACGAAAATTTCAAAACATGGCTACATTTTCGACAATCGCAAAGCTTGGATATGAAAACCTTTACCATTTTTATATGTAGTAATTTGTAAAGGAATTTTGAATTTTGAGTCCGGTTTTTAGTATAACAGATTTTGGCGAAAAACCAAAAAAAAAACCCATTTTTGGGGGATTTTCGAATTTATTTTCGGAATTGTGGGATTTATATTTACAAATATAATAACATTATAATTAGCCTCTATTTCTGGTGTCAAGACGTACAAATTACAAAATAAAAATAATTGAGATCTATTAATTTTTAAAGATTTTATGGAATTATAAAATTTCCTTTGAAAAAATTGTTGTTTGTTTTTCCCGATTCTTTCCTACGAATCGGTATATAGTAGAGCCGGTTATAAATCGAATCCTTTCTCATTACTTTTTCTGAATAGACAACAAAATTTGCTATTTGATGGCAAAATATTGCAATTTGTTATACCCGCTGAGACAAAAGTTATGTCCATTTAAAGTCATATTTTACCAAAAATATTTTTTGTATTTTTGCCATTTATTTCAATGTTAACAAAGAAAATTTTTTTGTAAACTATAACTTCAAATGGTCATAACATTTGTCTCAGGGTATATCAAATTGCAATATTTTCCCATCAAGCTAATTTTGAAATTTATAACTGGCTCTAATATATACCGATTCGTAGGAAAGGATCGGGAAAAAATTAACAGCAATTATTTTCAAAGGCAAAATCTTTGAAAATTAATAGATCTCAATTATGTTTTGCTAATTTGTCCGCCTTGACACCAGATATTGAGGCTAATAATGAATGTGGCAAGACTATTAATAAGAATTTTTGACTCTTTCTTTCACGAAAACATTTTCTACGAAGTTTTTTATACTTTAATTTATAATTTCCTCTATATCTTTAAAATACTACTTACTTATATACCTTTTTGCAATAATATACAAAAATTACCTATTTTTTAAAAATATGAAGTGATATGGCCACAAATAGATCGAAATATATCGTATCGCAAATTTTGTGGTAAATTCATAAAGTTAATGTGCCATAAATCTAGGACAGGGTTTGCTGTAAAATGAAAAAAAATATTTTTAAATACGGACAGAATCGTAAAAACGCCTGAAAATATTTAATAATTAATATTTTATAGATAAATATTTTGGAGTCAGTATGTCTTGACTTCAGAAATAAAAACTATTTCGCGAATCATTCTTCCCTTAGATCCACTGTACCACGCTCCAAGTTCCTCTGCTGTTCAACGAACGGTGGGATGGCTTCATACATTTTTGTGCAAAAAACGATCCTCTTTATCATGCTAACCTCTCCAATATAAAAACATGGACTTGGACCCATTACCGATATACAACATTCTTGCTCCCAGAAATCGCATTTTATCACAAGATTAAATGGCCTATTTTGTACCTCTTATACAAATGTAATACTAGTGCATACATCACTTGAAATTTAATATACTTCAATACCTTTGCAGTACGTACAGTCTACTCAAAAATTAGCGAAATTGCCACATTCCTTTTGCGCAAAAACTCTTGAGATATGTATTGTTCAGCGCCCTCTTATAAACCTAACACCAATTGACAAACTAATGCAGAAATCATATCCCCACAACCTTATTAGCAATCATGAAAAAGTCTTCAAAAGTTATATTTCAGATTGTTGCATTTGTATACCCTACACCACACTGTGGTACAGGGTATTATGACTTAGTGCATTTGTTTGTTACACCCCAAAAGAGAAGAAGTGGAACCATAGTTTATTATACCGATCGACATGGAATCACTTTATGAGTCGATTTAACTATGTCCGTCTATCTTTCTGTCTGTCCATGTATACTTCTGATAAAAGTGCAGGTCGTATTTATGGTCCAATTGTGATGAAATTTAGCACAGTAATCTTTTTTGGCTCAATGACCCCATATATATTTTACCCCCGATTTGACATGTAAGCGCTGTAGAAACTGCATTTTAAATCAGATCAGTACGAAATTTGGCAGAGAGTGTTCTATTATTACATGAATGAACACTGCAAAATTCAGGAAAAATCGGTTCAGTTTTAAATATAGTCTCCATATATCGATACCACTAAAATATGATAGATTAGGTTAGGTTAAAGGACGCGTAGTGCACTACCAATTTGGCGTGCACTACTCCACTCGGAGATCGAAAGGTCCATTGTGTTAATCCTATAAAGAATTAAAGAATTTGAGAAACAGTAGAAAAAGTAATAGATTGAAAAATGAGAGGGGGTGGAGGGGGCCCCAATAAGGATTGAGAAGAGCGGAAAAAAGAAATGTTGAATTAAACCAGTAAGGAAAGGCTAAAGTCGGGCGGGCCGACTATATAATACCCTACACCACTCTCGTAATATTGAATAACTCTGAAATATAAATTTTGTAATTCATGTATAAATTGTTTACATAAATTTACTTTTGAGTCATTTTATACTTAAATAATACCCTGTACCACAGTGTGGTGTAGGGTATAAAAACGATTGGATGTAAAATACAGCTTCTACAGGACTAAAGAGCCAAATCGGATGAAAAATATATGGGAGCTATAGCTAAATCTTAACCGATTTTCTTCAAATTCGGCAATGTTGGTTCGTGGATCAAGAAACTCTACCATTCTAAATTTCAAAACGATTGGATGTAAAATACAGCTTCTGTAGAACTAAAGGGCCAAATCGGACGAAACATATATATGGGAGCTATAGCTAAATCTTAACAGATTTTCTTCAAATTCGGTAGTGTTGGTTCATGGATCAACAAACTCTACCATTCTAAATTTGAAAAGGATTGGATGTAAAATACAGCTTCTATAGAACTATAGGGCCAAATCGGACGAAACATATATATGGGAGCTATAGCTAAATCTTAACCGATTTTCTTCAAATTCGGTAGTGTTGGTTTATGGATCAAGAAACTCTACCATTCTAAATTTCAAAATGATTCGATCTCCACTCGGAGATCGAAAGGTCCATTGTGTTAATCCTATAAAGAATTAAAGATTTTGAGAAACAGTAGAAAAAATAATAGATTGAAAAATGAGAGGGGGTGGAGGGGGCCCCAATAAGGATTGAGAAGAGCGGAAAAAAGAAATGTTGAATTAAACCAGTAAGGAAAGGCTAAAGTCGGGCGGGCCGACTATATAATACCCTACACCACTCTCGTAATATTGAATAACTCTGAAATATAAATTTTGTAATTCATGTATAAATTGTTTACATAAATTTACTTTTGAGTCATTTTATACTTAAATAATACCCTGTACCACAGTGTGGTGTAGGGTATAAAAACGATTGGATGTAAAATACAGCTTCTACAGGACTAAAGAGCCAAATCGGATGAAAAATATATGGGAGCTATAGCTAAATCTTAACCGATTTTCTTCAAATTCGGCAATGTTGGTTCGTCGATCAAGAAACTCTACCATTCTAAATTTCAAAACGATTGGATGTAAAATACAGCTTCTGTAGAACTAAAGGGCCAAATCGGACGAAACATATATATGGGAGCTATAGCTAAATCTTAACAGATTTTCTTCAAATTCGGTAGTGTTGGTTCATGGATCAACAAACTCTACCATTCTAAATTTGAAAAGGATTGGATGTAAAATACAGCTTCTATAGAACTATAGGGCCAAATCGGACGAAACATATATATGGGAGCTATAGCTAAATCTTAACCGATTTTCTTCAAATTCGGTAGTGTTGGTTTATGGATCAAGAAACTCTACCATTCTAAATTTCAAAATGATTGGATGTAAAATACAGCTTCTACAGGACTAAAGAGCAAAATCGGACGAAACATATATATGGGAGCTATAGCTAATTCTTAACCGATTTTCTTCAAATTCGGTAGTGTTGGTTCATGGATCAATAAACTCTACCATTCTAAATTTGAAAAGGATTGGATTTAAAATACAGCTTCTATAGAACTAAAGGGCCAAATCGGACGAAACATATATATGGGAGCTATAGCTAAATCTTAACCGATTTTCTTCAAATTCGGCAATGTTGGTTCATGGATCAAGAAACTCTACCATTCTAAATTTCAAAACGATCGGATGTAAAATACACCTTCTATAGGACTAAAGGGCCAAATCGGACGAAACATATATATGGGAGCTATAGCTAAATCTTAACCGATTTTCTTCAAATTCGGCAATGTTGGTTCATGGATCAAGAAACTCTACCATTCTAAATTTCAAAACGATTGGATGTAAAATACAGCTTCTATAGGACTAAAGTTCCAAATCGGACGATAGATATATATGCTATAGATAGATATATATGCTAGGAGCTATATCTAAATCTGAATCGATTTCAACCAAGTTCAATAGCGATCTTAATAGCCGCGAAATACTCTAAACTGCAAAATTTCAGAACGATCGGAGTGAAATTGCGACCTGTAGTCGACGAACAACTTTACATGGACAGACGGACGGACGGACGGACAGACATCGTTAAATCGACTCTGCTAGTCTGTCGGTCTGAGTCGATCGGTATACTTTAAGGTGGGTCTAGCTGTGTTATTTTCAGGTGTTACAAACATCTGCCGTGAAACAAACTTATAATACCCTGTACCACAGTGTGGTGTAGGGTATAAAAAGGAGAGGGCAGAAAAGTTCTAGCAATAGACAGTGCCGTTTAGGCAGATGGATGAGCGGTTGTCATCCCCAGCCACTTCAGGCAAATAATATAATTGAGGATACTGACGTTTTCATGCGATAACAGAGCTTAAAGCGTAAAGTCACCTAGGTAGCGGTGTCTTCTTCTATAAAGAAAAGGACATTGCTAAAGAAAGTGCTCGATCTTTTCAAGTTCCTCTTCGTCTGTACAGAGACGACAGTAGTCCTCAGCGTCCGTTGCTATTTTGATATAAGTGCTCTAACGTTACAGTGGCTTGTGGAAACGCCCACTAACAGGCGTAAATCTCTCTTTGTGAGGTCAGAGAGACCTAGCGGTTTTACAGTCCGGTCTGGCTAACCAATTCTTGTTAACTTGATACTTGTAGAAGCGCTCTATCATGCCGAAGAACTCACACATTGGTGGATACAGTGATGACACCGCATTAGTGGTTTCCATCGCCGACCCATTCCATGCGAGCTCATCAGCCCTCTCGTTTCTGTTGATGTCACAGTGTCCTGGAACCCAGCAGAGCTTGACGTTAACTGTTAATTTTTGCATTTCTAACATGCAATCATTCACTAACTTGGATTTAATGACTTTGGAGTTCAGTTCCTTCAGAGCAGCTTGGCCATCAACATAGATAGTTATGTTTTCACCCTGCCTGGTGATGGCAAAAACCTCATCCTGAAAGACACTGCAGCATTGACACTGCATTGACATGTCTGACAACTTATAAGATCTGCTAATGCTAAGAGCAGAGCATCCAGCCAATCTGATCTAGAAGGGATCATCGTGTTCAACCTTGTGGAGAAATTCGGAATAGGTGGCAAATAATCAGTTTGTCCTGTTAGAATCCTTAGCCTGGGCCAGTTAGATGCCTCATTGAGGATCTTTGAGTGTCCGCAGTCTGAGTTGCGCCACATAAGTGTTTCGCGGTTGAAGGTTTAGTAAAAGTGTTCATCGCCGCCTGCGGTGTACTCCTTCTCGCGCCGGTTATAAATAGAGAAGCGTCTAAGTGCAAAAAGGTAGTTTTTCAGGAAAGGAGATACAATTTTGATGATTTTTTTAAATTTGTGTGGAATTCATTTGTTATGGAAATCGAATGACCCGTACCGTTTCGTGAATAACTGTTGTTTGGGTTGACGGATAGACACCAAATTTTGAATGAATATAATTTGGAATATTTAGATAGTTAAAAATCTTAGTATACAATCTTTGTCGACTTAGCATGTTTTAGAATGGAGGTATCAATATGTTACACCCAATTTGACATGTAAGCGCTGATGAAACCGTATTTTATATCCGATCAGTACGAAATTCGGCAGAGAGAATTAACTGATTATATGAATGATCACTACTATATTCGGGGAAAATCATTTTAGATTTAGATATAGCCCCCATATATATGTTTCACCTGATTTGACATGTAAGCGCTGTAGAAACTGTATTTAACATCCGATCTGTACGAAATTCGGCTGAGAGAGTCTTCTTATTACGTGAATGAACACTACAAGATTCGGAGAAAAACCGTTCAGATTTAGATATAGCCCCCATATATATGTATGGAGAAAATCCGTTGAGATTTATATATAGCCCCCATATATGTATATGTTTCGCTCGATTTGAGATGTAAGCGCTGTAGAAACCTATTTTATATCCTGTCAATGCGAAATTCAACAGAGAGAGTTTTCTTATTACATGTATGAACACTGCCAAATTATTATCGCAATGCCCATTTTCGCATTGTTAGGGAAGTGTAGGGTATTATATAGGCGGCCCGCCCGTCTTTCTGTCTTTCCTTAGTGGTTTTGCTTTACAACACTTATACACGCATCACAGGTGATGTGGTGGTAGTTCAAAGTTACATTCGCCGTAATTGGTTTACGATATCTAAATTAAATCTTGATAACGAATATATTTCATTTGAAGAATTTATATGGCAACATTACGTACTTATGCATTACCTGTGATACTTATGAGCAGATATTTACACACAAATGATGGTGTATAACGATCTTAGCTATATAAAGTGCACATTCGTTGTGTTTTTGCAATATTCCATAATTGATGTACTGTGACTTCTGGTAGTTTCCAGTCTAATGTCTTCTTTATTACTGAGGGAATCATCAAACTTCTACGATATCATAGATATCTCCACAAATATGTTTACGTTTTTGAAATGCGTAGTAAATTAAAAAATTACATGACAACAACATGCCTAACATACACATACACACTTTTTTAAAATATTTATATTTACGAAAGTGTATTGCAACATTTATGCTTTTTTTTCCTCCGGAAAATTCCTCAATCTCTTGATTGACATTTTACAAAAAAAGAATCCCACCGCAGCTTAAAATTTGTAGGTATTTCAACATCAAAAGTCGTATGTCCTGGGGAAAGTGGAGAACACGTACATACCAAATATATACATAAACGAAAGAAAACCACCAACCAGTCTTGGCGACGGAACCTCCAGACCATTTTCTTGAAGAAAAAAAAAACACTGAAGATGGTGACTGCTACATTCGTCCTCACCCACATGCCGGTGAGAGGAAACAAGGAGGGCATTGAATCGCTTTTTGATTTTTTCCATTTTTTTTTCTATCGTCGTGACTGTATGTCTGTTTGTCGTTCCGGCATATCATTGTCATTACGGCAAAAGAACAGAAACCCCAAATTCTAAGGTCCCCATCACACATATGCCATCATGGGATATGGGACAGATGATTTAGTTTTACTGCCAGTAGTTACAGAACATTTGTGGTTTGGGCCTATGTCTGGTTTGGGTCGGTATGTGAAGACTATTTATCATTTCAAAGATTGCTACATGAAGTGATATGGGCAAAGGACACGTCACATAAACATATCCCATGCAAATTCTTCTATGGCGGACTCCAAGAAACAGAACAACAACTGTTTTGAATTTATAAAATTATTGTAGATGATTTTCCTTTCGCAATTGGCTGGTGGCGGAAGGAAATATTCGCCATGGTAGATATTTCGAATGTGAAATATTTTTTGAACTGTTTCCTAACGCATACGCATCTACATACAATATATACATATGAATAAATTTAAATGACAAAGAGATGTAATCTAAAATTATGAAAAGCAAAAATTAAATGAAACTTTTTTGCTTAATAAATACGATTTATTTACTAGAGAAAACTGTTGTTGGGAAGAATCATTCTAAACTGTAAATAATCGAATTATTAAATTAATGAGCAAATAACAATATATCGTCATAATAAATAAAAATGGATAAATTATTGTTTTTTGTTATTCGATCTGTTGTGACTTTTCATAGTTTTGTTTTTGACTATTGAGTTCGAGATCGTTGTTTTTGTTTTCTGTTAAACAGAAAAACAAACCTACTATAAATAAGAAGAATAAGAAATGTGTGAAATGTATTAAGGGTGGTCACTGGTTGGTGGACGATATCGTTTCGGAAGCTACCAAGCAACCTCATCGGCACCTTGGACAAAATACCCTGTCAATAATTGGCACAATATGAGAGCAGCTCAATATGAAATAACTGAGAACTGGCTGCTCTCATATTGTGCCAATTATTGACAGTTCAATTCATAACAAAATTAAAAATCCCATATTACAAATTCATCACTATTATGAGATGTGGAAATATTTGATAAAAATATTTGCTTAACAAAACTTTTATGCAAATACCGCTTAACCTTTTGGTTTCAATTTCATGATTGTTGCTTTGTAAACATTTTTGTTTTTATTTTGTTATTTATGTAAAACATTTTGCACAACATATTCTGCATTCCACACATTATTATCTACACGAAATTTTATTTGACTACATATACCGTTCTTGAACAAAATGATGAAGATTTATTTATGTTGAATAATATTTTTTTTTGTTTGTCATGTATCAACAAAAGAACAGCAACCAAGCTTTCAGTTGTATTTCCCAAAATAAATTTAATTAATCTAAATTAGGAAAATAATTGGGATAACCAAAAAACGATTATCTATTAATATATTTTTCTGTTATAGTATTATTCGTTGCAATAATAATCTTTGGTCTACATATTGGTACAATTTCTGCTGTCAAGAATAAAACATTCGTTTTCACAACCAAATATCGATCATATGGTAATGTAAAGACAATTTAAAAGCAGCTACCACAACTAACCGAGTGTCAATGAAAAAACAATCTTGAATCGATTGATACAACCATCTATTTGGTTGCAAGCATTTTTATTTGATCGTACCCATGTTATTATTGTTGTTTTAACTATTTATACATAAATACAACCGGCACACGATGTATGCAATAGCATTTTTGTTGCTAGTACTATTTTTTTATTGTTACCATCGAATTCCAACCAATTATTTTCCTGGGTGTAGAGCATACATGCGTATATACAGGGTCTCCCATATTCGACGGACCCATCTGGCAACGCCATAACTTTTGACAGAGATGTCAGATCGCTTAATGACATACCGCGTTTGAAGCGTCAGTCCAAGCAGATTTTTACCATGGAACAATACACGCCACGCGAAATAGTTGAAATTTACATTCAACAGAAGAAGTCAATTGTGAAAACTCAACGTGCTTTTAAAATATTAAAAAATGTGAGAAGTGCGCCTTCTAAGAACACCATTAAGCGTTTATACGAAAAATTTTCGACTGGTGAGGCTCTTTCTAATCCGAAGAGGCCAAATAAAAGTCGACCAAGGCGATCGGCCGAGAATATCGCTGCCGTACGAGCCAGTGTTGAGAGGTCCCCAAGAGCATCCCAAAAACGCCGTTCTCAGCAGTTGGGCATGGCTCGGTCCACTTTACAACGGATTATTCGCGTTGATTTGCATTTGCATTTTTTTTCCACAAATTTGGCCGTGTCCATTCTTTTAATAAGAAACCTCCATCTGCTGAATTTCGTAATGATCGAATATAAAATGCAACTTCTATAGCGCTTTGATGCCACACTGGAAGGATAATATACTTATACATGGGGACTATATATAAATCTGAACCCATTTTCACCAATTTCAATAGGGTTTGTTCATATGCATAACGATGTCCACGAAACAGGTAGTTTTTCAGGAGAGGATATGAACATTTGGTGACCTTTTTAAATTTGTATGGAATACCTTTGCAATGCAAATGTAAACAACTTTATTATTTTGTGCATAATTTTTGATTGTGCGGACGGCAAAACACCAAGTTTGGACTGCATTTTATTTGCAATATTTATAATTTTAAAATGCAATGTCCCTAAAAACATACTAAGTCGACCTAGCGTACTTTAAAAAAGGAAGTCGATATGTCGATTTAGTGCACATCTCCATCACCTTTTGCTTTCATCTCACTAACTAACTATGTCGATTTAAGCATCCTTTACATCACACACCCTTCGTCACTACCAGCAGTTGAAAATCATCACTGGCTATATCGACTTTTTAACAAAGATGTAACACATGTCGGCCAGAACTTTTGGTAGAAATAAGAGAATTTCAAAATAATCAGATTTTTATACCCACGCCATTGTGAACAAGGGTATATAACAGATGCTGCGGGCCACAAGTGTAACACATCGATGGAGTGATCATGAGACCCCAAGAAAATTCGGCGGAAATCCGATTTGGGCCACTTTAAGTCATTTGGGTAATGTCCGTCAGCATGTGCTTCTATCTGTCTGGATGGTGCGCACGATAACTTACGACAGGATTAAACAAAACAAACAAACTTAAAATTTGGTATGTGTTTAATATTTTTTTCTATCTCAAACTAAGGTCAAATATGGACTATGCTGGCCACTTCTACGAGTACCTGTAATTGCCATAATAAAAAATATAAAAAATTATTTTTTTATGAATATCTCTATTGGACACAATTTATACATTAATCCATAGACTTTATCCAAATATGCATAAAGTTTTTCTTGCCAGGAAAAAACGATTGTTTTGAAAAAAATCACATTTGTTCTAACTGTTTTAACGAAAGTTACTAAACTTCATTTTTTACAAAAAAGTGATGTACTCATAATTTCATTTAATTTAAATGGTATCACGGCTTTATCGAGCTTATACTTCAAAAAATATTTCCAAATACTAAAGGTAACTTCCATGAAAATTGGAATTTTAGAAAAAAAAAAATTAAAAATCTTAAACATAAAAAAATTGTTTTGGTTTCATAAAATAATATGCCTCAATCTATACAAAAAAGTTTTTAGGCCACGGACACAAAAAAACTTTTTTTGTTGCATAGTGTTATTGGTAAAATTTTCCTTTTTCTACCCAATAATTGTGTTATGCCAAACCGTTTTAAAATACTTTGCATTCTATAGCAATATAGAGGCGAAAGTGTTATCACATCAAAATAATTTTCGGACCAAAGTAGTAAATCACAATAAATCAAGCATTGTAATCAAGTACGATCAGGCTTAAATCAAGTACTGGTCAGGCTTAATTCAATCCAAATATTCTACTTTGAAGTCCTTTTACACAAAATTTCATACCATTAAATTTATTAATCATTCGCTGTATTCTATAATTAAGAATTTAGGGCTTGAAAATCTGTACTTGCTTCAAGTATTGTATACTTGATATAAGAAAATCCTTACTTATCGTACTTTTGACACCGCTACGGCTTGATTCAAGCTCGAAGTATTCAGATTTTATTAACAGTGTACTTACTTGTTTCTAATTTCATTGCTGCACAACATATACATTTATTTAAAGAACTTTAATTCATATTTCCAATTTTTTAAACACAGTTTATTTTTTCTTTACAGGTAATATATTTATTCGACGTTGTTAATATTTTTAAATGTGGTAAGTTATATTATATTGGACAACATTTTGACTAAGTGCAACTAAAATTTAAGTAAACATTTTCAAATAATTCCCACCAATACGAGTATGAGTGTGTTGTGTGGTGTTGAATATTCCCATTTGATATTTTTGTTTAATGGAATGTGGTGTGCAAGTAGAACAGCGTAAAATTTTAAAACGAGTAATTACCGATTGTTGTCGTCATATGCCAAAAATTTCATTTGCAGAGAAGTGGGCTTGAACTCGCGACCTCATTGTTTCTTAGTTTAACATAATAACCACTGTCCTACGTCGCGATTCATAGGACGATCGCTTAATATTAACATGGTAATGATATGTACTTATCAAGATTTTGCTGCGGGTGAACCCGATCAGTTAACTTCTGCGGTCTCTATGTCATTAATAAGTCAAATCGGACAGATGCTATTATAATCGACCGATATTGTCCATTTGCAATTCCATGTTACCAGCAGCTGTAACAATTATCTCTAAAAAGTGTCAGTCATCAAGCTAAATTATTGTACAGGGTGGGCCAAAGTGACCGAAGGGTTTGAGTTAATTATAACTTTTTATTTAAGACATAATTATTATTATTTTTAATACAGTATATTAATGGAGAAGATTTTTTCCTGTATATATACAGCGTGGCCCAAAATGACCGAAGCGGTTTCAATTCCTTATAACTTTTTTAATAATGGGTGATCCAAGTAAAGATATTTTTTTTTCAATAGCATTTTTTTTGACAGATCACGTGTGAGTCGTGTCATGTTAGTTTTATACCCTCACTTTAGTGTGACGAGGGTATACATCATTTGCTACGGAAAAAAGTGTAACACATCGAAGGAGTGATCTAAGACCCTAAGTATGTTCGGATTAAATCCGTTTTGGGTCATTTTAAGTCGAATGAGCAATGTCCGTCCGTCTGTCTGTCTGTCTGTCTGCTGGCTGGTGCGCACGATAACTCTCGAAAGGAGTAACCGATTGACTTCTAATTTGGTATGTGGTAATATTTTTTTCTATCTCCGGCTAAGTTCGAAGATGGGCCATATTGGTCCACTCCTTCTAGTACCTCCCCCACAAAGGGTTAAAATGTTGTGAAATATTGATTCTTTAATAACTACTATACTACTTATTCGAATCTTCTGAAATTCCACACATATTATTAGTTTATTAGTCGCTATCAACTCGAGAAAAATGGGCGAAGTTGCCACGTCCCTTTATGTACATCCCACACAAATGCACCGTTTTGCACCAAAAATTAACAGCTTATAACATTAATAACGGTGTATAAAAATACTTGAAATTTTGCACAGTGTTATGCTTTTATATTGCCTACAGTCCAGAGAAAAATGGGCGTTATCGCCACGCCCCTTTTTGTACCTCCCACACAAAATGGCCAAATCATACCGCAATTTAATATCTCATAACGTTTATACCAGTGCACATAAACGCTTAAAATTCGGCACAGTGCAATGTATTTAAAGTATCTACTGTTCAGCGAAAAACAGGTTTATTTGTTAAACTCCTGCTGGTAGCTCCCACACAAATTGACAGAATAATTCGTGTAATATTCAATATTACATTACTCACAAAGTGAGGGTATACCTTAGACGGATTACCCGACTGAAACTTTCTTAATTGTTGTTAAGTATTGTTTGGCATTTTATCATGGAAAGACTTACGCCTGATCAACGTTTACAAATCGTTCAACTTCATTACAAGAATTCACGTTCTGTGAGGAATGTGTTTCCTGCACTTCGCTCAACTTATGGTCAACATAATCGAGTCATCGAAAATTGGACTCAACGGATGGATCATCAGAGACGTAGCCGCGGCCAACATTTGATAGACATATTCTTCAAAAATGAAATGCCAAAGAATGTTCTTTCAAATGATAATAAACATTCCCCATTAAATTTTAATTTTCCGTGTTTTTTTCTTTAAAAAAAGTAGGAAACATCGAAATGGATCACCCTATAAAAAGGAAGGAGGAAAAGGGGAATTTTTACTGGAACAGTACACAATTGAACAAAGTGGAAATAAATAATATTCTCCATTACGAGTAATACTGTATATGAAAAAAGATTATAATTATGTCTTAAATAAAATGTTGTAATGAACTCAACCCCCTTCGGTCATTTTGGGTCACCCTGTAGATTGTAGTGTGGTTATAACAGCAAGTACGAATATATGTATATTAAGGTGATGACTTTTTGATTTTTTTTCTCAAAACTTATTTCCTGTTGCACGAACGGAAAAAATTTAAAAATTGAAAATATTAAAAAAAAAAAATAAATTGCCCAAAATGCTGATAAATAAGTATATTAAAATCATTTTGTACGTGCGGTTTTTTAATCGAATCACCTTATTTGTAATATTTTATCTAATCTTAGATAAAACTCATCGAAATATTATACAGGAAAACGAGGTTGTATAAAAGTCATCACCCTAATGTATATACTCCATGGGGTCTCTGATCAATATCTCGAAGTGCTACAAACGGAGTGACAAAATGAATATACCCCCACACTGTGGTGGAGGGTATAACAATTATCATATCGATTCCTCCATTCTAAACTATGCTAAGTGCAAAAAGGCAGTTTTTCAGGAGAGGCGATCAAAGTTTGATGATTTTTTTTTAATTTTATCTATGCGCCTAAAAAGCCTACTTTTCGCACAGATCCTGTGAAATATTTCGGGTCTATGGTAATCTTTAGAGCCTATTCCTAACCAACTAAAGTAAATGTTGTTACAGATGTTAAACCGAATTTGGTAGTTTTTTGTGGGAGATGCCGAAACCATTGAACAATTTTGCTAATTCCCTGTCAGACTATGTAGAGTTATTATACCCTACACCACACTGTGGTACAGGGTATTATAAGTTTGTTTCACGGCAGATGTTTGTAACACCTTAAAATAACACAGCTAGACCCACCTTAAAGTATACCGATCGACTCAGAATCACTAGCTGAGTCGATTTAACGATGTCTGTCCGTCCGTCCGTCCGTCTGTCCATGTAAAGTTGTTCGTCGACTACAGGTCGCAATTTCACTCCGATCGTTCTGAAATTTTGCAGTTTAGAGTATTTCGCGGCTGTTAAGACCGCTATTGAATTTGGTTGAAATCGGTTCAGATTTAGATATAGCTCCCATATATATCTTTCGTCCGATTTGGCCCTTTAGTCCTATAGAAGCTGTATTTTACATCCGATCGTTTTGAAATTTAGAACGGTAGAGTTTCTTGATCCATGAACCAACATTGCCAAATTTGAAGAAAATCGGTTAAGATTTAGCTATAGCTTCCATATATATGTTTCGTCCGATTTGGCCCTTTAGTCCTATAGAAGCTGTATTTTACATCCAATCGTTTTGAAATTTAGAATGGTAGAGTTTCTTGATCCATGAACCAACATTGCCGAATTTGAAGAAAATCGGTTAAGATTTAGCTATACCTCCCATATATATGTTTCATCCGATTTTGGCTCTTTAGATCCAATCGTTTTTATACCCTACACCTCACTGTGGTACAGGGTATTATTTAAGTATAAAATGTCCCAAAAGTAAATTTGTGTAAACAATTTATACATGAATTCCAAAATTTATATATCAGAGTTATTCAATATTACGAGAGTGGTGTAGGGTATTATATAGTCGGTACCGCCCGACTTTAGCCTTTCCTTACTGGTTTTATAAGTAGTCTTGAATAGATAATATGAATATATTTAGATGATTTCTACAGAAGTCACGAAATTTGTATGATTAATTTGCACAGCTTAGAGTGTGAGTAAAATTATTCCTTTAGTTCATAGCGATAAAATTATTATTAATTAATGTAAAATTATAAAAGATTCGGGTAGGAACTTCGTATGTTATATGGGATTTAGTATTTCACTTCATTGTAACACTTTGTGGCAGTGGTACAAGAAAAGGAGATGACTCATATTCGAACCTATCTTAGGATAATAGAAAATATTAACCCTACAAAATTTGAAAAAAAATCGTCCACTCCATTCGAGAGTTATCGTGTGCACCGGCCAGACATAGGGGCGGACATAGATTAAATGACTTATAATGCCCTGAAACGAATTTCTTTCAATTATATATGGGGTATTAGAACATTCAGTCGAAGTGTTATACTTTTTACGTAGCAATTGAATTATTTAGAACTCTATTTATGGCTTGGGAAATCGCTACTGCTCTTAAAATTAAACATTTTGATATGAACTGATTTTTCTGAAAGCTCGAGCGGAATTAATATATTTTTAATTCATTATTTGAATATACGTTCGTATTTGGACAGTTCCTGTTAGTAAGTTCATGTTAGCGTATATAGTTTATACAGTTTCCGTTAGTGAAGATTTAAACTTAAACAAAAAAAAAAAGGAACTGCATCCATATTCATTCACTTCTTCCAACTTCCTGATCCAACAATTTTCACACTCACACTCAGACTCACACCAGCAACCACATCCAACATCGATTGCATGGCGCATTAACATTCAGCCAAGGTAAGCATTTTGCAGCTTTCGTGGCTGCAGTTGAGTTGCCACTATTGTTGTGTTTCTTGTTGTGTTTCTTGTTGTCGTTTCGTTGCCTTTAAGTCGTGTGTAAATTTGCGGAATTTTCAGTGGTGTTCAACTTCCCTTTTCGTACGCTCAGCGCGTTAAACGGATATCAACCATTTTTCAACTTCTTTCGCTGCACTTCTTCAAAATGAGGTTAGAGCCTGAAAACTCCCGCACTACTTCCAGAAGCATTGCGTGCCTGAATGTGTGCGTGTAAGCGTTTACGGCTTAGACGTAACGCAAGCTGCTTCTGTTTAGGGCAGATAACTTTTAGCTAAGGATTACGTCCTACATGTATCCACCACTACCCCATTGCTGTTAAGAAGGGAGAGGAGAGTGACAAAGAGGGGGGAACATTTGTAAATGTCTTAACGAGAAAAATGTCCCAGTTTCACATTTTGTGCTGCTATTTAGTAAAGTAAATACTTCATGAATTGTAAATTATAACGAGAGCGAACAACAGCGAGAGAATACCACGACAATGTGTGTCACATCCTTAAGGATGTCCTAAATAACAGAATTTTTAAAGAATGTTGAATGTGTGTGTGTGTGCGTACGTTTAGTCAGGTGATGCTAAAGAGGAGAAGGATGATGGTGGCAGTAGTGATGGTGATGGTGGCGTTGCAGATAATGATGATGATGAAGAGTTTGCGGCAATGATGCTGTCTCTGCAACAAGTTCTGCTGATGGCAAAAATGCCATCATGAAAAATATTGCCTTCTTAAGACAGTCATGTATTTAGCTAAGTATTAAAGGCCATAAATTTAAGTGTACAAAATTTAATTTATATGACGGCTTCAAACTTAAATGCTTAGCTGTGGACTTACGTTTATAGATAAGAATATAAAGCAATGTCATTTTATTTCCTGAATAACTTTTTACCGTTGAAACTATTGAACTATATTTTTGGATTTTACCAAAATAATTCGTGTTAATAATTCGGCAAACTCCCTTTTAACTTATAAAAGCACTGTGTGTGCAAAATGCATTCTAAAAATTTATCATCGATGAAAACAACTTACCCCGCATAATTTCGACACGCTAAATCGAGTGGGATTAACAGTTTTTTCCTGTGTCATCGCGTTTTTGAGATTTGTAGCCGCAAACTTTGCTGGGTAAACATAGAGGTTAGAAATTCAAACACAATTTTAGTATAGAAGGCTTCAAATTGATGTTCCATGTAAAAAAACAAAATAAAGGAGACACTTCAAGAAGTATTTCTCTCATAACGCCCGATTACCCCTCTCATCAAGTTGCCCTGAAAACCACCAACCAAAAAAAAAAATTATATATCAAAAGTCATAGAAATCGATGAATTTTTTGGATAATGTATTCGACAAAAATATTCCTTTTAATAAATCAATATCGGTCCCACATTTCTCTTTAATGACAACCCATAGGATATCTTTAAACAATTGAGAACAAAGCTACATTTCAACACCACACACACACAACTCAATGCATGACCAGTAATTACGATATATTTAAAAAGCCATTGGTTGCCATTAATGTGTATTGTGGGGACCTATAGCGATTTTTTACAAGGAATGTTTTTGTCGAATTCATCACCCAAAAAATCCATCGAGTTCTACAACCTTTAATGCAACGTTATTTTTGGAAGAAGAATTTCTGTGGCAAGGGGATGACCGGGGGTGTCGGATGTTGTGGGATAAATACTTCTTGAAGTGTCTCCATTCTTTCTTTTCTATACTAAAATTGTGCTTGAATTTACTAATCTCTTTGTTTACCCAGCAAACTTTGTGGCTAAATATGTCGAAAACGCGTTGTCACAGGAAAAAGGCTAATGCCATTCGAATTAGCGGGTCAACATTATGTGGAGTACATTTTTGTGCACACACATTGTAATTTCGCACATTTCTAACTGCAAGTCACTGGATTATTTATATTTCATAAGTGTTTTTGGTCATTGCACAATAGCAGCACGCATTCTCTTTACTTTTAATGCTGTTTGAAAACAATAAAGGTATCGTTAAGATTTTTCGATTAGAATTCATCTTTGCGAACTATATGCTTTTATAGTGAATTGAGAAAGATGAGACACTGAGATCTCGATGCCATGTAAAAACAAATTAAGAGAATAGACAACAAATTAAGAGAATACACAATAAGGAAATTCTAAAGTTGGGCGGAGGCTACAATACTGTACTCTACACCACCTTGTTAGTGTAGAATAAAATAAGTAAGCAATGACAGAAAGTCGGGCGGGGCCGACTACATCGTACCCGACGCAGTGTTGCCAGACGAATTTGACCTAAAATCGTCAAAATAGGGGCACAAAAATCGTCAAAATAAATTTTCGAAATCGTCGACACAAAAATGTACCAGTAACATACAGTTTTTTCGTTTTTTTTCAGGCGAAGATCATGTTTCAGGGACAGATATGTATTCATAAGTACTCTCAAAAAATTTTGCGGATCCTCAAATTAAACGTAATCAAGTTTTGTGAACCGATCTCATATTCT
The DNA here is from genome assembly GCA_963930755.1 of Eudasyphora cyanicolor. Classification (NCBI taxonomy): domain Eukaryota; kingdom Metazoa; phylum Arthropoda; class Insecta; order Diptera; family Muscidae; genus Eudasyphora; species Eudasyphora cyanicolor. Next base: position 153,786,262 of record OZ005737.1, read on the forward strand.
TTAACATATTTTATACATTAGATTCTGTGGATTAAAAATGGTCCATATTTAGATATACTTCTAATAAAAGGACCCCAATCAATTTTATTTATTTACTTCATGACCAATCGGACTTCATGATAAAATAATAAAAAGGTAATAATTGAGCATATTTCTAAGTTTTTGTTGCGTTTTCATTTAAAAATTATTAACATTTCCTCAAAAACTATGATTTTTAGCACTATCTTGTAAGATATCGCCAAACCGCTGAAGTGATGAAAAAGTGGCATTAAATAAAGATGCAGGCCACTTAATTTTGGATTTTTTGAAACTTTCCCCAACTAATTCGGATAAATGGTTCTCGACTTATGCCATAATTTGTGTCTCAACCTCCGATTTTCACAAATCGTGATTTATCGCGAGAACTAGAGCTAATTCAAAGAAACTAGCATTTAGGCTAAGAACTGTATTATCTCATATACCCAAATCGACCGCGAAACCCTGTGCCGTAAAAAAATGTTGACCAGTGTATTTATTGCAAGGAAGTGTTGAAGATGTTAATTATAATAAACTAGATCTGTAATAACCTTAAAATGCGAAAATTTCTTTCATAAGTCAAGAATCGGAAGGAACAAATAGATGGAACTATACATAATCTGAGCAGATTTTCACAACTTGGATCAAAAGCCTAATTTCTGCCAAATTATATAAAGATCGGACATAAAATACAGTCGCAATAACGCCTAAATACTAAATAGGCAGGAACATATATATGTGGCTATATCTAAATCTGAACCAATTATCCCCAAATTAAACAGTATTCGTCTCATTAACTTTTTAATGATTGGAAGTAAAGTACAACTTCTATAGCGTTTTAATACCAAATCGGGAGGAATTTAGTTCATAGATCAAGAATCGGAAGGAACAAACAATTGGAACTATACATAATCTAAACAGATTTTCATCAAATTGGATCAAAAGCCTAATTTCTGAAAATTTTTTTATATAGATTGGACGTAGAATACAGATTCAATAGCGCTGAAATACTACATATATCTAAATCAGAACAAATTATCCCCAAATTATGCAGTATTCGTTCCTAAATTAAGAAACTTATTTCTGCCAAATTTTATAAAGAACGGAAGTAAAGTACAACATCTATAGCGCTTTTATACCAAATCGGGAGGAACATAGGGCTATATCTAAATCTAAATACTGTTTCTACATCTATAATACTGTTTCTGCAGCGCTTACAGGCAAAATCGGGTTAACATATATATAGGGGGGATATATCCAAATCTCAACACATTTTCCTCAAACTAGGTTCTATTGCTTCATGTAATAAGTAAACTTTTCTTCCAATTTTACATAGCAAATCGAGTGTAATATATATATGTGGTCTGACTTCTTTCCTTAGTGTATTAGGGAACTCTTTGTGCTTAATTTCGCATTGATCGGATATAAAATACAGTTTCTACAGCGTTTACGTGTCAACCAGGAAGTACATATCTTTGGGAGCTATATGTAAATCTGAACCGATTTTAACAGAATTCAACCTGTACTTTGATCACAAGAATACATGGACGGACAGACATGGCTAAATCGACTCAAAAGTCATTCTATGTCGATCGGTATAATAAACTGTGGGCCTGTTCTCTTCTCTTATTGGGTTTTACAAACAAATGCAGGGATATTATGATTCTATGTCGATCGGTATATTATACAATGGGTCTATCTCTTTGTTTTTAGGTGTTACAAACAAATCCACAAATTCATAATACCGAGTACACGCAGTGTGGTGTCGGGTATGATAACACTCACCCCTGTTCTGGAACTCACTTCACATTCATCTCACTTCTTACCTATACTTCACAGGACGAATAACGAGGTGTCTGGCAACTGCAGAAAGAATTGGATGCCTAAGTTCTGCTTAAATAATGCCTAATATGTGATCTGCCTTCCATGCCATACGGTTTTCAGGCGTGATAGCGACTTTTAGAACACCTCTTTCTTAAGACATTTCACGTGAGATGCTCCAAGTGAGTGCCAGAACACACCCGACTATGTTGTTTACAGGTTCCAAATCAAACACAAATTGCGCAAAATTACAGATAGTATAGTTGTAAGGATTCCTTAGAATCCAACTATTGACATCCAGAAATTGTTTTTTCTATTAGAGGTTCCAGCATATCTTGACTGCTCCCCGCAAAAAGTCAATAGGGTCTAATTAGAACCACTACAGAAATCGGTTCAGGTATAGCTGCCATATAGACGATACTAAAGCAAATATGAAGTCCCATTAAATTCGAAGTAAATCGGTTCACATTTAAATATAGCCTTCAATTTATGTAACTTCTGATTTTGCATCTAAACGCAAAAGAAGGTGTATTCTACGGCAGCCGGAAGTTGAGCCCCTGGAAAATGCACACTGAATTGAAAATGAATTTGAGCTCCAAACTTGGAACCCTTTTCAAATTCATTATACAAAAATTTATTTAGGAAATTACGCGCTAATCGTGAAACATGAAGTGAAAATACATAAAAAACAAAAAATAATTGTTTACGCCAGAACCCTTACGTCATGCCGTAACGCACTCGCCTGCGTGCGCACTAATTTGAGTGTGCACTAATCATGAACGTAGTTGAGCCGCCCGAAACTGCTTATTTAACGTCGTTGAGCCGCCCGAAACTGCTTATTTAACGTCGTTGAGCCGCCCGAAACTGCTTATTTAACGTCGTTGAGCCGCCCGAAACTGATTATTTAACGTCGTTGGCTATGGTTTCTCTCCGGCTCGTGTCTCCGGTGATTAAAATGTCTACCGGCCATAACCTTTCGCAACACTGCAGCAATCACCACACTACTCAACAACCTCAAAGTTATAAATTAGAAAATAAGTGATTAAATAAAATAAAAGCCACGATTGGACTACGTGCTTTAATAAAGTTTATTTATTTCGGGAAAAGAACATTGGTCCTTCTCCCGCGAAGAGAGAATTCAGTGAAATCAGTGAGCTGTGAAAAGAACAAATATAAATTACGTTCCAAAGAATTCTTCACTGACGAAAAGAGGAGCCACATTTGTGAAAATACAACAAGTTGTAAATTTCGTCGCCCGTGTAAGAGGAGCCACATTTGTGAAAATACAACAAGTTGTAAATTTCGTCGCCCGTGTAAAAGGAGCCACATTTGTGAGAAGATAAACATTTGTAAATTTCGTCGCCCATATAAGGAGAAGCAACATTTGTGAGAAGCTAACAAAAAAAATCATCGAACCTAAGAAGAATACACGCCTGTAAGGAACAATTGTTGCCGGTAAATAGAAGGAGCAAAAGGGTATCCACGCTTGCAAGGGAAACAGAAGGAGAGACAGCAGCGGTAAGGTCAGCTAACCAAAGCAGGAAAAAGGTGCGTACAGTGAAATTAATGCATGCCGTAGTGTCTCTGGTGTAAAATAAAATAAATTGAATTTATGTGCCTCAGTGATTGAGGTTAAAGATATTGCTTGTTATTTTGTGGTTCACGAAGTTAGAGGTTGGTTAGATAACGCCACGTGCACCAAGGGATATAAAGGAACGTCATTTTCTTGTACTGCCATCGTTGTTGTTAGTTGCAAGTGTAGCTCTATTTCGGGAGACATTTTTATAGATTGTTGTTGCCCTTTTTTAAAGGAAACGGTACTTCGGAAAACGTTTGAAGTAAATTATTGTTGCATTTCGGTAATTTAAGCGCATATTACAATACGTTTGGTATCAATCCAAATAAAACATTAGGAGTTTTGGCTCGTTGCATTCGTGTCCCAAGCTTCGAATAACAAAATCGAAAATTTTGATAAATTCTCAGAAGCAGGAAATGGACTTTTACGAATTGAAGCGCGACTAAAGGAGGAAGACTTCTCAGAATATTCAGGAGAAGCTTTAGATTTTGAGAAAGGTGAATTTTCTAAGGCGTGGACAAAATACAAGAAACTGTATGATGAGTGTTCCTCAGAGGTCGTAGGCAAGGAAAAGCGAGTAATAGCGATTCAAACAAAACATACCGAAGTTCGTAAGGCCTATATCAAATGCATAAATATAATTTCTGGGGCTAGGAAAAGTCTAGAAGCTGAAAAGATAACAGCAACAAAACAGATAGCACAGGTTCAAGGATTTTCTGGGCACGTACCTCCATGTGACACAGGCGTATTTCATGGGGGTTATGAAGCGTGGCCCACATTTAAGGATATGTTCACGGCAATTTATATTAACAATACACGGCTTAGTCAAGTTGAAAAACTATTTTACTTATATCAAAAAACTGATGGCGAAGCGAGGGAAGTTAATAAAAATGTAGCCCTAACCGGTGATAACTTCGAGATTGCGTGGAACAATTTGAAATCACAATACGAAAATAAACGGGTGCTAGTAAATAGCCAATTGAAAACATTGTTCCATTTGGGGCCGTGTAGTCAGGAATCTTCTGAAGAAATAAAACGAATCCAAAGGGAAGTAAATAATTGTATTTCGATACTACAGTTATATGACATTAACATAGAGTCATGGGATCCAATTTTCGTGTTTCAATGTTCCTCTAGATTGCCTGAACAGACACTGAATCTTTGGGAACAATCCGTGAAAAATAAAACAGAGGTACCAAAGTGGTCAGATTTAAATACGTTTCTCACAGATAGATATCACGCATTGGAAAGTGTGTCAGAAGTCTTGAATAATTATCAGGGGTCCAGTGTTTCTCAAAATGTCTCTTCCAAAAATCACCAAACTTTTTCAAAAGTAAAACAGGTTAAGGCACATCACATTAAATCTGGCGTGGCCCAATGCAAATTATGCAAAGGATCACATACGATCAATCTGTGTCCAAGATTCTTAAGTTTGGATTTCAAGGGGAGAACGTCAGTTTTAAAAAAGTTTAGATTTTGTTTCAACTGCCTGAAGGGAGGTCATATGTATAATGACTGTGGTAGTCAAAATGGTTGTTCCATATGCAAGAAGAAGCATCATAATCTGTTGCATCGTGAGTTTCCAAAAAAGAATAGTCAGGCTGAAACAAATGGGGTGGCTCAAGGTAGTCCACAAAATGCGCCAAATCAAATACAGTCCATAGAAGTTCCCGGCCCATCTAATGTAGTCCAAGCTCTTCATACAGTGGTTGCGAAAAACGTTATGTTGGCTACAGCATGGGTAAATATTATGAGTTATGGAGAAGCATATAAGGCACGAGCGCTTATCGATCCCTGTTCAGATGAAAGCTTTGTATCAGAAAAGATACAAAAACTGTTGAAGTTGCCCACGTGTCCCGTATCGGCTGAAGTTGCTGGCCTAGGAGGAGAAATTGTCAGTAGATCTGACAAGATTGCAATGTTTACAATAGGGTCGATTATAAATCCAAAATTATCTCTAGAGGTAGACGCTTTGGTTGTGCCTCAGGTAACTGGAGATATACCTACTCAGTCGTTTGGTTCCGTGGAAAATATACATATTCCGGACTTAGCTCTGGCAGATCCAGTATTTTATAAAAGTGGCTCGGTAGATATATTGCTAGGAGGGGATCTTTATCCAGCAATTCTACGGAGTGGAGTTCAACATGGTGTACTTAAATCTCTCGTAGCTCAAGAGACAATATTTGGCTGGATTATAACGGGTCCGACATCCAGTAAAAGTCGAGCGAGATTTACGAGGGTAGCCCATGTACTTAAAGTGTCTCTGGATGATCAGTTAGCGAAATTTTGGGAGCTAGAGGAAGTATCGCGCAAACCTGTCTTATCAGAAGAGGATAAGAAGTGCGAGGAGATCTTCCGCTCTACAACAACGAGGAACCCTGATGGGAGATATGTGGTGAATCTGCCCTTCAAGAATGATTGTCCTCCACTTGGCCCAAATAGACATATAGCTTTTCGCCAATTTTTGAGACACGAGAAATCGTTAAGTCGTAGACCCGAATATAAGACTCAATACGATGAGGTCATCAAAGAATATTTAGCGTTAGGTCATATGGAAAAGGTTGAAGAATCAACCAGTGGCCCAAGTTATTATTTACCTCATCATGGCGTTTTTAAATCAGATAGCACTACTACCCAGCTCAGAGTAGTGTTCAATGGATCTAGCGCGTCGTCAAATGGACGAAGTCTAAACGATAATTTATATGTTGGCCCGAAATTACAACAGGATCTGGTGTCTCTAATTGTGAAATGGAGGTTTTTCGAAGTTGTCTTTAGCGCAGACATTAGTAAAATGTATAGACAGATATTAGTAAATCCAGACCAGACAGATTTTCAAAGAATAGTCTTTCGTTTCTCAGAGGATGAAGAAGTACAGGACTATCGACTTAAGACGGTGACTTTTGGAGTTAATTGTGCACCGTATCTAGCGCTTAGGACGCTTTTACAGTTGGCTGATGATGAAGAAGGACGTTTCCCGATGGGAGCAAAAATTTTACGTGACTCTATGTACGTGGATGATGCCTTGGTAGGAGCGTATTCGGTCTCGAGTGCAATAGAGGCTCGAGCTCAGCTAATTGAAATTTTGAAAAGTGCAAAATGTGAATTGAGGAAGTGGACCTCAAATTCAAAGGAGTTCTTAGAAGGGCTGCCCTCAGACTGTTTACTGAATAATTCCTTTTTGTGTCTCGAGGAAAACAGTATGGCGAAAATGCTAGGTGTTCGGTGGAACGCAGCAGCTGATTGTTTCTATTTTGTAACGGAAGTAGTCCAAATTAAGTCTTCATACACCAAAAGGGAAGTGCTTTCAATGATTGCAAGGCTTTTTGACCCGGCTGGCTGGCTAGCTCCGGTAATTGTGACTGCAAAAATGTTGATGCAGCAAATGTGGCTCGACAAGATTGATTGGGATGAGCCTATTAAACCGGTGGCTCTACTAAGATGGCAAAAGTTTATCTCGGGGCTCAAAACAATTGACGGTATCTCAATTCCAAGATGGATTAGATTCACCCCGGACCATACGATTCAATTTCATGGATTTTGCGATTCTTCAGAATCAGCATATGCTGCAACAGTATACGTACGCATTAAAAATGGGGAGTCCATAATATCAAATCTGCTTGTAGCCAGGACAAAAGTTGCTCCGATTAAAAAGGTGTCGTTACCCAGGTTAGAATTGTGTGGCGCTGCATTGTTAGCAAACCTGGTAGATAGTGTGAAGTCTCAGTTCGAGTTATGTCCTTATGAGGTGTTCTTGTGGTCCGATTCGACAATAGTCCTAGCATGGCTCAAAAAATCTCCAAGTTGCTGGAAAACTTTTGTAGCCAATAAGGTGTCTACTATTTTGAATAAAGTAGGAAATATAAATTGGTTTCATGTCACTTCACACTGCAATCCTGCAGATCTAGCAACCAGGGGGCTGACTGCTGAGGACTTGAAATATAACAAATTATGGTGGAACGGTCCTGAGTGGCTCGTACTGGAAAAGAAGTGCTGGCCAGGTGGTCCTACGGACTTCCAGACATCATTGGAAGAAAGACGAGTACAAGTCCATATTGCTAGATCTTTGGAGAGAGAAGATATTCTGGAACGGTTTTCTTGCCTGGCTAGGGCGATCCATGTCGTGGCATGGATATACCGATTTGTCAATTCAGCCCGCGAGAAGACGTGTAAAGGGGCTCGTTCATCGTCGCTCAGGCTCGCAGCCCAGGAACTGTCATTTGCTAGGGATAGGTTGTTCTTGTTGTCCCAGGAGATATATTTTGCGGAAGACTATAGGTGTCTAAAAACGAAGAAAGGGTTGTGCTCAACCAGCCAGTTGCTTCCGCTGACCCCGTTTCTCGACCAGAAAGGTCTCATCCGAGCCAACGGCCGCCTAGGTTCTTCGACTAGTTTGTCTTTCAGTGAAAAGCACCCGGTGATTCTAGCATACAACAGCAGGTTATCTAGACTTTATGTGGAGTTCATTAACAAGCTAACTGGTCATGGGGGTATGAGATTGGTCTTGACAACCGTCCGTCAGGAATGCTGGATTATCAAATTAAAGAATTTGATAAAAACCGTGGTCCATAATTGCAAGATTTGTGCACTGCATCGTAAAAAACTTCAAGGACAAATTATGGGCACCTTGCCCGAAGAAAGAACTACCCTCAGTCGCCCCTTCACGAATACCGGTGTCGATTTTGCAGGCCCGTTTGAAATAAAAAGCTTTACTGGCAGATACTGTAAGATAACAAAAGGATATGCGTGTCTGTTCGTTTGTTTTGCAACAAAGGCGATCCACTTAGAGGCCGTGAGTGACTTGTCCACACCAGCATTTCTCGCTGCATTAGCTCGTTTCGTGGCTCGTCGAGGTTGTCCTAACTCGATGTTTTCAGACAACGGTCGAAACTTTGTCGGAGCAGCGAGAGCGATTGATTCAAATTTTGCAACTAGGGTGAAGGAGTTACGCGACGAGGCGATTTTGAAATACGGGCATCAAAGGCTGTCGTGGCACTTTATTCCCGCAGCTGCACCACATATGGGTGGTCTCTGGGAGGCAGGTGTTAAAAGTTTCAAAACCCATTTTAAAAAATTGACTGGTCAACTAAAATACACCTTTGAGGAATTTTCCACATTGTTGTCCACCATAGAATCGTGTCTCAATTCGCGTCCTCTCGGTCCCTTGTCTGATAACCCAGACGACCCTCAAGCCCTCACTCCCGCTCATTTTTTGATTGGCTCTGCTATGTTGACCCCTGCGGAACCCGAAGAAGTCGAATGTGTTGGGACTATTTTAAATAGGTGGCGAAAATTAAGGGCCATGCGCCAAGAATTCTGCCGGCGCTGGAAGGAGGAATACTTGGGGGAACTACATAAGCGCAATAAATGGAAACGTTCGCAACTTGATTTGAAAGAGGGGGACCTGGTGGCTCTAAAAGGTGAACCAACTTGTTCTACTGAGTGGCGTTTAGGGCGCATTGTCAAGGTGTTTCGTGGTATAGATGGTAGGGTGCGAGTTGTCTCTTTGAAGACACAAAACGGGGTGATATCCCGGCCAATCCACAAATTGGTCCTGCTGCCTAGTAGCCCACAGGACTCACCCACCGAATCCACAAACTAACAAACAATCTCTTCTATTAGCTAAGATTATCTATACTCTGTCTTTCTAGCCAAGCAAAATGGACGGTGCTCAATTCAACACCAACTACCTGTGCCCAGTATGCGAACGTATCCATGCTATTCGGCAGTGCACGCAGTTCTTATCGATGGACATCGCCGAGAAAACAGCAGTAGCTCAGCGTCATCGGCTTTGTCTAAACTGCCTGGCTCAGTCTCACCATAGAACTCAGTGCAGAAGTGTGGACCGGTGCTGGCGGTGCGCTCAGTTGCACCATACCCTTTTGCACCCCATTCCTGATGGCCGTATTTGGTTTAAAATGACAGCGCATGTACGTGTCGTAGCCTGGCGTGGAAGACAAGCGGAGAACACACGTGTGGTGATCGACCCGAACTCCCCTCGATCGTACATCGCTCTCAGTGAAGCTCGCCGAATTCGAAGCATGATTAGCCAAGGTACAACTACGCTTACGTTCTGCCATCAAGCACTGGAGCGGCGTCAGGTGCAAGTTGAGTGCGTCGTTCAAGACCGTGATTACGGACACAGTCCCCAGGTGCACCTGGACCGCCACTACAACATGCCCCGAAATCTCCCAGGGCAACCGTCAGCTGCAGACAGATGGTGGTACCACCGACAACGCTTTTACGTCATACTGGGGGCCGATGCATCACGCGATATTTTTATCGACTCCACCGTTGCTCAACCAGGGCGTATTTTCACCCAAGAGACCGTGTTTGGCCAGGCCTACTTTGGAGAAGGGAAGACCCGTGAGTTGTAGACCTCTTAGATGATTTTGTAGCCCGATGGAAGCGGAAAAACTACCTCAATTACTCAGTATTAATGAATTGCCTTACTGCTTATGAAGCATCAATCTTGAAGACTGGATTACTTTTTTATGTTCAAATTAATTTTAATTTTTATAAACCTTAACATAAGAAACTGAATCTATATATATTAACCCTTTTATTGTAAAGTAGCTCATGGTGGTTGCTGTACCTCGAATCAGATTGTCGTTGCACTAAGTGTGCAAGGCGGGCGGTATGTTTACGCCAGAACCCTTACGTCATGCCGTAACGCACTCGCCTGCGTGCGCACTAATTTGAGTGTGCACTAATCATGAACGTAGTTGAGCCGCCCGAAACTGCTTATTTAACGTCGTTGAGCCGCCCGAAACTGCTTATTTAACGTCGTTGAGCCGCCCGAAACTGATTATTTAACGTCGTTGGCTATGGTTTCTCTCCGGCTCGTGTCTCCGGTGATTAAAATGTCTACCGGCCATAACCTTTCGCAACACTGCAGCAATCACCACACTACTCAACAACCTCAAAGTTATAAATTAGAAAATAAGTGATTAAATAAAATAAAAGCCACGATTGGACTACGTGCTTTAATAAAGTTTATTTATTTCGGGAAAAGAACAATAATCTCTTTCTAAATCGGCGGAGTACATAATAATGAACGAATTCGAACACATAATACGACTCTCTCTCTGCGATATCTCTTTAGAATGTTCTCCTATGAACAACATCCAAAGTTTGCTATGCGGAGCAAATCTCTTACGCCTCTCCTGTTTCTAAATTATAGATACAAATAAGACCCTGGCATGTATTTTGACGTCCCTATGTTCCTCTTAGGAAGCACGGGAATAAAATATGTATATGTATTTCCCTACACCAATCTGTGGTACAGAGTATTATAAACTTGTTTAATGGCACGTCGAAATACTGCAGATAGACCCACCTTAAGGTGTACCGATCGACTCAGAATCACCAGCTGAGTCGATTTATCCCTGTCCGTTTTTACAAGTTGGTTTAAATACACTTAAAATACTTCGAAAAAAGTTGAAGGGATAGGAAAACAGTTCCATAAAAAGAATGCAGGACATTGAATTTTCAAATCGATATAGACATTTTTCAAACAGTTCGGTTGTGAAAATTAAAAGATATCTTTATACACATTTGATAAATATATAGGCAATCAAACTGCGAATTCTAAAAGCAGTTATTTATTATGAGTATTAAATATTATGTTTGTACTTATAAAGTATTTTTAATTACTGGTCCATATGACCTCACAGTACATATAGTTCACGCCACATTCCAAAAACACATTTATTGGCGACATCGTAAAAACACTATATATTATATTGTAAGATTAACTGTACTATATTTAATATTTTCGAATTTGCACCACACCAAAAGTCTTAGGATTACTTTGTCAATATTAATTTGTTTAAATAAATGTTAATAATGATTTTTTAAATTTCTAACTTGAACCAATATTCCAAGAAATTGAAGATATGACCTATTTGTAAGAGTATGTGGACTGACCAGAGATTTGTGTAGGCATGGTTGGGAGGATTTTCGACTCGAGCGAGGAGACATAAACACCTACAAAAACTACTTATATCAGCCATTGAAATTATTTTTGACTTGCTACCTATAATACTAAAGTCGTGATTGACCGAGGTCTATCCTTGCTGGAAAGAACACTACCCAAGCCCTGAACACAGTCGGAAGAAAAGGTAGCAATGGCTTTGTAAGGATAGGGTCTAAGATGAGTCCATATGTTGTTCGTTGAGTACAGGTCGCAATTTCACTCCAATCATGTTGTTTAACTGCAACATATATATGTCTTTCTCTGGAAAGAATCCAATTGAAATCAGTTCGGATTTAGATATATATGTAGATACCATTTGGCCCTTTAGTGCTATTGAAGCTGTAGTTTACATCCAATCGTTTTGAAATTTAGCATGCTAGAGTATCTTGATCCATGTACTAACATTGTCGAATATGAAGAAAATCGGTTCAGATTTAGTTGTAGCTCCCATATATAAGTATATGTCTCGTCCGATGTGGCTACAGAGACAGTGACGTACCAAATGTAAATTGGGTAAACAAATTTTAGCTGAAGTGGATATTTCATTGTTATCCTATCTGACTATAGTGGGTTAGGGCATCATATAGTAGGGACCGCCCGACTTTAGCCTTTCCTTACTGGCTTTTTCTATTTATCATCCTGAAGCTGTGTTTTACATGTGATCATTACGAAAATTGGAAGAGGTAAGTCACAGGACGTGGGAATAGACGCTACTGAATTAAAAACAAAGGTTTATCGACACCCGATTTTACCATTTATGCCCATTTGGGACACGTATTATGAGCACAGCATGAAAATATTTATTTGGTGCAATTTAGTTCTATAAAAATGGCCGAATATCCACTTATATGGGAAAATATCAATATCATACCTTGTCATCTATGCTATTATTGTTGGTTCCATTGAGAAAAAAGCTGCTCAAATATATATCATAATTTATTCAAATTATAGAAAATGGCAAAACTAGATTAAAATTTAACTAAATGCCATAAACTGAATTTGTATTAAATTTGTAGGCTGCAGTTGCCTTCTGTTGTGTGCAACAGCATTGCAATTGAATTGGTCGTGATTACCTTAACAATCGTAAACACTAGTGGCACAAAGCTGCAACTCCCTCCTGTGTTTTACATGTGATCATCACTGTCAGTTTCTATATGCGAGGCCACGAGACAAAGCAATTCTCAAACTAAATAAAAATGGAGAATTTTTGTTAGCAAAGGAACGTTAAAATATTTATTCAATTTGAAACATGAAAACAACACAAAACGTGTTAACCAAGAATTTCCGTTGTGCCTTTTTTTGGGGGGTTTTCATGAAAAAAGGACCTGCATAGTTTAGGACATACTGACACACATTTGAATTCACACATTCGTTCGCATATGTGTACATACATACTTATACAGCAGAACAGCCAAGCACAGATATACATATCTGTTGTTATGTTTAGACGAATTCAAAAATGTCGGTTGCATTCACCAAAATTTCGAGAATGTCAAATTGTACATGTGAAAGAAACAAATTCACAAATATATTGTACAATGGGGTATCTCTAACAAGAAAAACATTATTCTGTTAAATAATAAATAGCTTTTTTATAAAATGCCATAATATATTTTATTTGAAGCTGTAGAATTTTTCGAAAGGGTAGTTCAAAAACATTCTGGAATATTTTTACTACATCTGCCTTTTCGAAGAAACAGCCTAATGTCTTTAAATGCAGTAAAAGGTGCAATTACGTACATATGTAAATAATAACATATGTATATACATTCGTAAGTTTTTATATTACAGAGTGTAGAAATATACATATCCATACATATGTATATATGTTTACACAAATGCCTTATATATTCTCGAAAATGCATATGGATGCGCATATTTAAAAATGTTGATGTGATTTTTCCCCCTTTTCAGCATTTACTTCTTTGTTGACTTTTATTTGGTGTTATGGAATATAATCACGTTTATTAAATCACCTTCCATTGTTTTTCCCCCACAGCAAAGTTTCGTTTTCATTTCTTATAAAAATAGTAAATTTTATTTCAAATATTTATTTAAAGAATTTTAGCAGCAAAAAATGCTATTTATTTTGAGTGATATTTGCTCATAAAAATGTGTACCATACCACTAAATGTTTAACCATATTGCCGGGCAGAGTAGTATGTATTAAGCATTTCCTAAATGAAAGTGGGATTCACCACATCTTATTTTACCGATAATTTGAGAATATATATGCATTATTATTGTAATCAATGAAATTATAATCCGATAGCGATGGAATTTTGCTCATATTTCTATTATGACTACACGCTGAAAAAATAGCTTCTGTAGTACATTTCCCCAAACATATTCGGCTTGAAACATATACTATATGTTTAGGGTACACTCTAATAGAGGTGGGAAACTATCGATGGCACTGTCGATAGTTTAATTTTTTTGTGACTATCGATTGTTTTCTGCTAAGATTATTTAATATATTAAAACTATCGATATTTTTTGGTCACTATCGATAGTGAATCCGATCCGCCACTAAAATTGTAACATTTAAGCGTCCGGCAAGTTCACAAATGCAAACAAACACTCCGATTATCAAGCCAAGAAAAGATCCAGCAAATGCGGTTCGGACGATTGGAGGCATTTTGCATTAAGTTCCGACACAAACAGACAAAATGCCTAACATGCCAAATCACATAAAACAAGTGGAAACACGTCAAATCTTCGAGGCAATTAACTACGTTGTAATACTTTGCTTATAGAGCCAACAAAGTCTACATTAAGGGAGTACATAACTGGGTTTAGCTCTAACAAGAAAGAATGCTCAGCAAAACTTGACAATTAAAAATGTAGGTATGTTGTTTTTTATGAACAAAAATATCTATTGATCTCATTTTTAACTCGTATACTTTAAAAAATGGAAGTAATCAGTTTAGTTTTTCTGCATTGAGCTAAGAAAATAAATAATTAAATTTGTTTTGTTAAACAAATTGAATTATTTATTTATGAATTACATTACATTATTTATTATGAATTACAATACAAAGTAAATTTATATTCTAATTTAACGGTCCAGGGAAGCCGGGATACAAAAACCATGTGGCTAGGTTTTACTGCAACAGACCAGAGCCTCTGGTGGGAATCGCACCATCGACCCCCAAACTCATAGGCGAGCACGCTACCAACTCACCTACTGTGGCGCTCTTGAGTTATTTATTTGACGTATAAAAGCTTTTCGTTGAGGACTATTTAAATTCGATAGCATTTTTTTTTTTAAATATCGAAACTATCCAATAGCGCCACTATCGATAGTTTGCCACATCTACAATCTAAACCTATAATTTTTGGTATACACAAAAAAAAGATGTTGTTCTAAACAAATCTTTGTTTATATCCCAATATGTATTTATTTGGGACTCTTCTTGCGAAGTTAATTTTTTAGAAATGTTTAATGTTCGTTAAATAATAAATAATAATAATGATGGCTTGGAATACTCAGAAATTTGAAAAATAAAAGATTTGAAAATCTATTTTAAATAAAATATATTTGGAGAAATTCCAAAACAATAATTTTATTTGTATTTAAACACATATTTTATTTGAGAAATTTAGTTTGCAAAAACATTTTATTGTAATATATTAATATATGCGTTCCAATTGATTTTATTGATTTTCTAATAAGATTTCTTTGCTCAGATATATATAATAACGGGTGATCTAAGTAGAGATACTCTTTTCAATAGCCTTTTTTTTGACAGATCACGTGTGATTCGTGTCATGTTATTTTTGTTAAGTATTGTTTGGCATTTCATCATGGAAAGACTTACGCCTGAACAACGTTTACAAATTATTCAGTTTTATTATCAAAATAATCGTTCGCCAATTGCGCTTAGTCCATTTTTTTAAATAAAAAATAAAAACACTTTCCAGTCGACCCACGACCTTGATACCCATGAGCAATATTTTAGCTCTCGTTAAGAGCTATCTTTTTGCCGTTGACCGACTCCCGATCCGACGTACCGGAATCATCGGTCCATATTTCTTCAAAAAAGATGCCGGTGAGAACGTAACCGCCAATGGCGACCGTTTTCGTGCCATGATAACCGACTATTTGATGTCTGAAATTGAAGCTCGTGATCTCGGCGACATTTGGTTTCAACAAGACGGCGCCACTTCCCACACATCGCATCAATCAATGGATTTATTGAGAGAATACTTCGGTGAGCAGATAATTTCACGTTTTGGGCCGGTCGATTGGCCACCAAGATCGTGTGATATCACACCGTTATACTTTTTCCTGTGGGGATATGTAAAGTCTGAAGTTTATGCGGACAAACCCGCTTCGATTCAGCCCGTGGAGTAAAACATCGAGCGTGTCATTCGCCAGTTTCAATGCTCGAACGAGCCATCGAAAATTGGACACAACGGATGGACCATCTGGAACGTAGCCGCGGCCAACATTTGATAGACATAATCTTCAAAAATTAAATGCCAAAGAATGTTCTTTCAAATGACAATAAACATTCCCCATTCAATTTGAATTTTTTCTGTTTTTTTCTTTAAAAAAGTAGGGAACCTCGAAATGTGTCACCCTATATTTAAAAATGTATGTTCCAAATATATTTTCTTTCGATTCAAACATATCAAAAAACGAGAAAATTGTTTTAAGTATAGCCACCAATAAGGAAACAATATAGTGGGGTGGGGCCGACGCCATAATATTAGAATAGAAATTTTTAAATAAATCAAATATGTTCTCTCGAGCGGCAAGAAGTAATATAGGAGGGGACCTTTACATATATGAGGAATATATCAAAACGTTGACTGATGTCCCCCTTTTTACTAGATCAATATAAGGTACAGGGTGTCTGAGCGGGTTCATTATAACTTTTTACTGAATTTGAATGAAATAAAGTACATTAATGGCAAAAAAAAAGCTTTTCCTGACGGAATGGGTTTGAATTCCTTTTTTTATTTCTTTTCAGTATTTTGTAAAAAAAGACTTGGGGAAATTAAAAT
The DNA here is from genome assembly GCA_963930755.1 of Eudasyphora cyanicolor. Lineage (NCBI taxonomy): Eukaryota > Metazoa > Arthropoda > Insecta > Diptera > Muscidae > Eudasyphora > Eudasyphora cyanicolor. The sequence goes on from OZ005737.1 coordinate 153,802,662, forward strand.
GAACAACATGCCCAAAAAAATATTTTCCATTAATATACTGTATTTAAAAAAATTATAATTATGTCTTAAAGAAAAAGTTATAATGAACTCAAACCCCTGTGGCCATTTTGGGCCACCATGTATTAATGCTTTAATTTCAACCAGATCATTTGAAAAATTTGTTCTCTAGAGTCAATAAGTGATATCCGAGGGGACATTTGCATGGTGGGCAATACCAAGACATGGACCGATGCGGTGCAATATAAAGGGTAAATTCTTAAATTTCAGCCAGATCATTTGAAAAATGTGTTCGCTAGACTTCGGTGACATCGGTGGGGACCTTTATAAGATGGGTTATATCAAATCATAGACCGACGTGCCCCTTATTAACAGGGATCGTCCCTAGTCTAAGAAATGTCTCTGTATCAATTTCATAAAGATCGCTTCATACTTGCTTTGATTATAAGAACACATGGACATACAGACAGACGCACATGGCTAAATTGACTAAGAAAGAGATTCTATGTCAATCGGTATAATAAACTGTGGTATATCTCTTTGTTTTTAGTCGTTACAAACAAATGCACAAAGTAATATATAAAATACATTTATAAAAAAAAGGTTTTTCGGTATTCGCGAAATTAATGTAGATATGTACAAAGGTCGACGAAGTCAGTGCTCTGCTGCGGCGCGAAACGTTCACCATGGTGGCAGGAATTAAAAAAAGGGTAAAAAATATGCAACAATATTTTTGTCGAAGGGCTGTGCATAACTGATGCAATACGGCGTACTTACCACGAAAAAAATACTAAAACAAGTAAGAAAGTTCAGTCGGGTAAACCGACTTATGAATACCCTCACCTTGAGTCAAAAAAAAAAATATTCGTAAATTTAATCAAAATTTCATCTGCTTCGCTTCGTGAGATGTCTCGAAAACAGTAAAAATCGAAGTTAATTACAATAACCTGAAAAAATCGCGGAAATTTAGAACTGTAACACAATTTCCAATAAATATGAGTAATTGTAAGTCGTTTTACAATTTACGGGATATTTGCAATCTATAAAACTGCCTAACATCACCAACTTTCTATAAAAGTATTATGGTGAGTGTTTTTAGATTTAAACTGTCGAAGTCTATGATCTCTGATGAATATGTTGATATATTTACAATTTGTCGCGATAGCCATCCCGCAAAAAAACACTTATCTCCGAACTATTTTATTATAAAATCCAATTATAGCATGCGCGGTTAGTTTTTAAGGAACGTGACCAAAGGAAATAATGGAGACTAGGCACAAGTCTACATATCTTTCTTTAAGAAAAAATCGCAGTGTTATTCAGTAAAGATTTACAGCCTCTCAAAAATTGTGAATATTAATTTGAAATGATATTTTTGCTTATATATATTTATACCCTACACCACACTGTGGTACAGGGTATTATAAGTTTGTTTCACGGCAGATGTTTGTAAGACCTGAAAATAACACAGCTAGACCCACCTTAAAGTATACCGATCGACTCAGAATCACTAGCTGAGTCGATTTAACCATGTCTGTCCGTCCGTCTGTCCATGTAAAGTTGTTCGTCGACTACAGGTCGCAATTTCACCCCGATCGTTCTTAAATTTTGAAGTTTATAGTATTTCGCAGCTGCGAAGATCCCTATTGAATTTGGTTCAAATCGGTTCAGATTTAGATATAGCTCCCATATATATCTTTCGTCCGATTTGGCCCTTTAGTCCTATAGAAGCTGTATTTTACATCCAATCATTTTGAAATTTAGAATGGTAGAGTTTCTTGATCCAAGAACCAACACTACCGAATTTGAAGAAAATCGGTTAAGATTTAGCTATAGCTCCCATATATATGTTTCATCCGATTTGGCTCTTTAGTCCTGTAGAAGCTGTATTTTACATCCAATCGTTTTTATACCCTACACCACACTGTGGTACAGGGTATTATTTAAGTATAAAATGTCGCAAAAGTAAATTTATGTAAACAATTTATACATGAATTACAAAATTTATATTTCAGAGTTATTCAATATTACTAGAGTGGTGTAGGGTATTATATAGTCGGCCCCGCTCGACTTTAGCCTTTCCTTACTGGTTTTTTAATGGCAATGTGCAAACATTTTTACCCCAAAAGATACTACTAAGACTTCCCTTAACTTGGTATGTACCAATTTGAAATCATCTCCTCAGAATCTCCTGAAATCGCTTATAAATTACTAAATTGAATGGGTTTGTCTCGATAGAGACATCGTTTTTCATCTAAGATAAAATATCTCAAAGTGGCGCGTATGGAGGTTTGTTCAGTATAATCCGCGCTTTGTAAATAAATTGATATCATTGTCCGGTCAGCTCTATTTTGCGAGGTATTGTAAAAACATACCTTCAAGATTTGTGTACTTGGTTTTTCGTTTTATTAATGGGAGGCATTGGAAAATTACATTCTAATAATATGAAAATGTCAAATTATTATTTGCAGCCAGTGCAAATTACGTTTCCGCTTAAGAGCTATTGCAAATCGTAATTTTCCGCGGTTTGAAAAATGACGATGTCAGGCAGTTTTATAGATAACAAAAAATTCGCAATATCGTAATATTTCCAATATCGCGTAAATTGTAAAACGACTTACTTACTCATATTTATTGCAAATTGTGTTACAGTTATACTGGTAGTTCATTTTAACTAAAATCGTTTTTACGGTTTTCGCGATATCTCGCGAAGCGAAGCAGATCCGATTTTGATTTCTTCACTGTTGAGTAGAGAGGATGATCCTGAACAAAACGTCATTAACAGGTTTGGGCGTCAAACTAGGCGAACTTTTTAACCCTTGAAGCCCGCTGTGTAGGAGGCAGTAATGAGTCTTTATTAAATCGTTTCAGATTTAATAAAGACTCATTACTGAAACATGTTAGACATGTCGACTTAGCATGTTTTTAGGGAGAGTGCAATCTTAACTTCTAAATATTCCAAATGATATTCAGTCAAAATTTGGTGTTTATCCGTCAACCCAATCAAAAGTTATTCGCAAAACAGTACAGATCATTCGATTTCCATTACAAAGGAACTCCACACAAATTTAAAAAAATCCTCAAGCTTTGATCCGTTCTCCTGAAAAACTACCTTTATGCACTTAGCATAGTCGACAATGGAGGTATCGGTATATAGCCCCCACATATTTATAAATTCCGATTTAGCTGTTACGACGTATACGTGTCACAATTTGCATAAGATCTTTACAAAATTTGATATTTGATAGAAATAGCTCTCTCGTTATATTTTGTAATTTCAAACATGAAAAATATATCGGTGGAATAAGTTTTGCCAACAATGAATTGGGGGAAAGGTCTACGGTTTAAGTCTATTTTAAGGAACTAAACAGTTCCTATAAACAGAATACCGAAGCTTTGAATATCGCTGGGAAAGGTATATCGAGCACAAAAAGAGATAATATTGAGAAAATGTCTAATTTGTTGTTCTTGTTAAATTGTCTAAATTTGGGATCGCCCTCAAATATCAAAATATTAACTGCATACGGCCCATTTTTGAAAAATTTCATCAACCTAGCTCTGTTATTGCGGACTGTAGCGTGATTTGAACAGACAGACGGAAAGGCTAAATCGTCTTAGATCAATAGATTCTTAGGGTCTTAGAACAAAATTTCATGGATATATTAACGAAGTTATCAGATTCTGCCATCGTACGAGGTATTTGGCAAAATCGATTCAGGTAGTGGTTCTAAGTCACTCGGTATTAATATATATGCCCTGTACCACATTGTAGCATATTAGAATGCTCACCATATTATCAGTATATATTTTTTCCAACAAATCGCACCGATAATAAGAATTTTGCAAATAACTGGACTAGTCTGCAAACAATCGTAATTAAACTAATATGTGTAAACGAATTAGTTGCACTCATCCTTAAAACAATTTCATATTTACACATATTGATTCGGTACTTCTGATTCTCCAGATTAAAGCCTTTCTGAAATGTTTTGTTGTTACAAGAGTTGTGTTATTGCCAAAACATTTAGCTAAGACTCCGAATGCATACACAGCCTCTGTCTCTCCATTGCACGTTGAACATTAAAGTGATGGCATCCTAATGAAACTACTTAAGATTGGTTAAGGCTATGGGAAAGAGAGAATGAAGAACATCAATTCCATTTCATTCCAAAAGGGAATAGATAATGCACAAGAATGTGATTATGTTGCAAACCTCATTTTTTCTTGCACCAGCGCTTCTCCGCTTTGCCTTGATTGTACATTTCTCCAATAAAACAGATTTAATGTTCCGTAGTTTGTTCTTCTTTCTGGCTTTTAAGAAAACAGTTAGTTCGGTGCAACACATCTTCAAGTTGCAAATGGATCGGAGGACAGAGTGCAGCCAACGTACCCAACTAACAAAATGTATATAAATATGCAAATTGTATTTGTTTTTGTGCATTTTTTCTTTAAAGCATCGCCGTCAGTTGATGGTGGAGTATGTGTAGTATGGGAAAAATAAAAATCACTTTCACAAATTTCGATATTTGTTATAGAAGGTTGTGTGAGTTGGTATACAAGTTATTATGTTATTGAAAATTTTGTTGTGTTGTGGTTGAAACGATTTTCATTAAACTCTGTGAAATGATAGATAAATGCCCGAGAAATAAATAGGCTACTTCGATTTTCGATTATCCGCCAAGTGATTTTCGACCACTTGAGAGCTGAGGCTCCTGTTAGAGCTAGACAGCTTACACAAACAAATACAGGAATATTGTATAAACCACGAGCTACTGTGGTCAGTTCTAGCGGTATAAAAAAGTTGAGTATTATGTTCGTCCTTTCAGAAGCCTCTTACAAAACACAAAGCTAAAGTTTTGTAAATATGAAGTACTCTACTTGGCAAATTTGATCTTGAAAAATAATTTTCAATTCTCTGACTGTGTTCGGTTTAGCAGTGACCAAAACAATTTTCATTATTTCACGGCTTTTAAAAGTTCCTTATGTGCAAATAATATAATTAGATATGGACCTCAACAGTTTGATATCCAGCCTGAGGTCAAAACGGACATAAAACCGCATCTTAGAAGTTCTAAAACTTTTTCAAAATATGTCGCTCTCCACTTACAGTGGTAACATATCTAACGTTGTCAATTAGGTCAATTCTCAGACTGCGGTCAGTGTAGCAGCGACTAAAGAAATGTTTACGCTTTCATTACTTTAAAGTCCCTTAAGAGTATATATTAGATTGTTGCATAACCCACGGACTATTTACATAGTCTTTTTTTACAGTGTTTTTTGCGTTTTTCTAGCGCTGTCAAAACCTATAATATTTTGTTTGTACTTTCAGATGCATCTTAAATGATACCAAGGTAAAATAATATGTGGTACTATACACGACAAATATACTCGCCAAAAACTTTTTTTAATTTGTCAGTGTAGAAGTGAATAGAACAATGTTTATTATTTCGCTGGTTTTTAAAGTTCCTTAAGAACTAAGAAACTAAAAATTTATATTCACATACTAAACTCACATACAAATCATTACTCTGATAATGTACCTCACTTGGTCAATTTCAATTCTCAGACCGTGGTCAGTGTAGCAGTGGACACAACAATGTTCTCTCTTTCAGTAAATAGACGCATAAAATCTATGACCCTACAAATGTATGAGTATACTATTATACTGATATCCAAGGATTGCGATTGTACGCCAAGTGATTTTTGACCACTTGACCGCTTAGACTCACGTAAGAGCTGGAATTTTTCATATGTATAGAATAGAGCCTATTCACATAGTCGGTTTATGGTCCTTGGTAAATTTTCGCGTTATAAAAAACTGTAATATTATTTTTTTCTTCCAATACTTTATTCCATAAAGAGCTATAGACCTACACATATATGTTTATATACCGATATTCAAGGAAATTCGTCGTCCGACCTGAGGTCGAGATAAACACAAAAAAAAGTCTTTTCGAAATATGTCGCACCTCTATTACTGTGGAAAAATATTTTAAAACAAGTAAGAAAGTTTCAGACGGGTAAACCGACTAATGTATACCCTCACTTTGTGAGTACTGTAAATAAAATATAAACAAATTAATCTGTTAACTTGTATGGGAGGTACCAGAGGGGGTTTAACAAATACTCCTGTTTTTCGCTAAATAGTAGATATTTCAAATATATTGCACTGTATCGAATTGTAAGCGTTTATATGCACTGGTATATTAAAGTTATGATCTATTCAATTTTGGTATGATTTGGCCATTTTGGGTGGTAGGTACCAAAAGGAGCGCGTTGATACCGCCCATTTTTCATAGGGCTATATGTACTTTAAAAATATTACACTGTTTAAAATTTTGTTGTATTTTCGTGCATTGGTACTCACGTTATAAGCTCCAACCTTTTGGTATAAAATGGTCCATTTGTGTGGAAGGTACCAAAAGGAAGGTACTATGAAACCATTACACTGTACAAAATTTCAAGTCTTTGTGTGCGCAGGTATTCAAGTTATAAGCTGTTAACTTTTGGTGCAAAATAGTACATTTGTGTGGGAGGTACCAAAAAGGGCGTGCCATTTACGCTCACTTTTTACTGGACTATGGGTACTATAAAAGCATTACACTGTACAAAATTTAAAGTCTTTGCATGAAGTGAAATTACTGTTATAAGCAGTTAACTTTTGGAGCAAAATGGTCCATTTGTGTGGGAGGTACCAAAAGGGGCGCGGTAACTTTACCCATTTTTCTCGAGGTGATAGTGACTAATAAACTAATATTATGTGTATAATTTCAGAGGACTCAAATAAGTAGTATAGAAGTTATTACATAATCAATAATTCACTAAATATTAACACTTTGTGGGGGAGGTACAAGAAGGAGTGGACCAATATGGCACATCTTCGAACTTAGCCGGAGATGGACAAAAATATTACCACGTACCAAATTTGAAGTCAATCGGTTACTCCTTTCGAGAGTTATCGTGCGCACCAGCCAGCAGACTGTCAGACAGACAAGCAGACGGACGGACGGACGTACGGACGGACATTGCTCATTCGGCTTAAAATGACCCAAAAAGGGATTTCCGCCGAACATACTTGGGGTCTTAGGTCACTCCTTCGATGTGTTACACTTTTTTCCGTAGCAAATGATATATACCCTCGTCACACTGAAATGAGGGTATAAATATGTAGCTGATTTTTGAGTGTGGTCAATATGTATGTACGTTATCAGTAGACAGCGGAAATATATGCAATCTTTATTTGTCATCCGAACAAGTTCATATTTTAGCAATAGGTGTATTTTTGGATTCTTTAAATACGATGCAATCTGCATATTCCATGTGCAAAAAATATGCAAGGGAATATGCAAAATATAATGTGCATATGTTAAATGAAGAATGCATATGCAAATAACAAATCGCATATGGGCATTTCCGCCGAATGGTCAACTAGGGCCGAAAAATAAAATGTTTGTAATCATCGTATTTTATTGTGAATAATTATAATAAAATGAATACAAAATGTCTAAATTTTTAAAATATGGTAGTTTCATAGCATATCTCATTTGTTTTCATGAGAAAATTTGCCTAAAACTGAAATATTGTATTTTTTCCATTTTAACCTACTTCTACAGATATTTTTATATCTAATTATTTTACATAGAAAAACATATGTTATGCTTGCAATCTTTCTACAAAATTTCTCTATTACAACCAATTAAGAAGAGAAAAATGCGAGGAGACCAAAAAAAAAGTTCTATTAACGATTAATTTAAGGGTTAAAACAGATGGAAAAATCGTACGTTCGTGACCGTACGTTCGCGACCGGCACCTAAGCCAATTATAAAAAAACCAATAGAGATAATTTATTGTGTAAATACTCGATAGAAAGCTACATTAACCCTTTTTTAAAATAAATTAATAGCTTTAGAATATTCCGTTCCTTTTCGCAGATTTTTGCATGTTACTAGATTCAGCCAAAGTTGACTTCTATTTCGCTACCAATATGCTATCAAATCACCAAAAAAAATGCGGGGACAATTTTTGTTTTCTATATTTTTTGTACATCAAAAGCGTACGAACGTACGTTCGCGACTCGCGGAAATGCCCATATGCAACTAAAAAAATTGCATATGGACATTTCTCCAATGTCGAATGCGACTTTCGTACGCATTCAAAGTGAAAAAAACACATGCCAAAACATTATTTCATTTTGACAAAAGGCGAAACTTATAGCTCTTGACTAGCACTATAATTAGTGCTAAGGTTGATTTTGGCCAATTGTTCGTTTTCAAGGTAATTACAAAAAACCAAACCATTCGCACGCGACAAAAGCAGAAGTCGCTTTCAAAGCAAACCAATCAAACACTGATTTCAGCGAAACCTGAAGGAATATTTTAATGCGACTAATTTTAAAATGCCATGGATTCATGTATCTTAATAATGTTTTTTGTTTTATTCAAAAATATTAAGTAGTTTATTATACCCTACACCACACTGTGGTACAGGGTATTATAAGTTTGTTTTACGGCAGATGTTTGTAACACCTGAAAATAACACAGCTAGACCCACCTTAAAGTATACCGATCGACTCAGAATCATTAGCTGAGTCGATTTAACGAAGTCCGTCCGTCCGTCCGTCTGTCCATGTAAAGTTGTTCGTCGACTACAGGTCGCAATTTCACTCCGATCGTTCTGAAATTTTGCAGTTTAGAGTATTTCGCGGCTGTTAAGATCACTATTGAATTTGGTTGAAATCGGTTCAGATTTAGACATAGCTCTCATATATATGTTTCGTCCGATTTTGCTCTTTAGTCCTGTAGAAGCTGTATTTTACATCCAATCATTTTGAAATTTAGAATGGTAGAGTTTCTTGATCCATGAACCAACACTACCGAATTTGAAGAAAATCGGTAAAGATTTAGCTATAGCTCCCATATATATGTTTCGTCCGATTTAGCCCTTTAGTCCTATAAAAGCTGTATTTTACATCCAATCGTTTTGAAATTTAGAATGGTAGAGTTTATTGTTCCATGAACCAACACTACCGAATTTGAAGAAAATCGGTTAAGATTTAGCTATAGCTCCCATATACATGTTTCTTCCGATTTGGCCCTTTAGTCCTGTAGAAGCTGTATTTTACATCCAATCATTTTAAAATTTAGAATGGTAGAGTTTCTCGATCCATGCACCAACACTGTCGAATTTGAAGAAAATCGGTTAAGATTTAGCTATAGTTCCCATATATATGTTTCGTCCGATTTAGCCCTTTAGTCCTATAAAAGCTGTATTTTACATACAATCGTTTTGAAATTTAGAATGGTAGAGTTTCTTGATCCATGAACCAACACTACCGAATTTGAAGAAAATCGGTTAAGATTTACCTATAGCTCCCATATATATGTTTCGTCCGATTTGGCTCTTTAGATCCAATCGTTTTTATACCCTACAACACACTGTGGTACAGGGTATTATTTAAGTATAAAATGTCCCAAAAGTAAATTTATGTGAACAATTTATACATGAATTACAAAATTTATATATCAGAGTTATTCAATATTACGAGAGTGGTGTAGGGTATTATATAGTCGGCACCGCCCGACTTTAGCCTTTCCTTACTGGTTTTTTATTTAATTTTAATCACATTCGCACGCGACATGGCGCATGCGACATTTTATTCCATCGTTCCTTTTATGTTTATTTTTTTACCTTTTATGCAACTAGACATCCAAACAAAACATCCAAAAAACATCAAGATTTAAAAGAGAGACCATTAATCAGAACATAACATGCAATACAAATGTTTAAAACATAAATTTTGCAATTATTCGAATTTGCACTCAAATATTTTAAAATGTGTTATGAATAAATGTAGTTTTTGGGAAAATTAGTTAAATTTGATAGATTCCCTATAAAAAAAACAGTAAAACAACACACTTTTATAGACTTTTAATTTTTTGGCTGCGGTTGACCTCTCGATGGAAATGCCCATATGCAAAAATATGCATCGGCAAATTGGAGAAAATTAGCTAATTTTTGAGACATAATTTTATATAACGACAAGCACTACCCTCGCACCAAATTTCATGATTAAATTTTCAACCGTTTGTTTTTATGTCTTTTCAGAATTAAGGTAACCATGTACAGATTTTAGGCGACAAACAGTGACATATTAAAACTAAAAAAAAAAATGTTGAAAATCTCTTTTAGAAAATAATAGACGGTACAAAATGGAGAAACAGCAAATGATCGAATTTGCGGCGAATTTTAAACATAAATGTGTTTGCATATTTTTTGCATATGCACGATATATATGCAGAATAAATAGAAAAATATGCAAAAATAAATAGGTGTATATTTAATTATTTTTTGCGAAAAAAATTTCTGCGTTATCGGTTTTGCCGTACAACCATCCAATAAAAATATGCAATTGCATATATTCCGCTGTTATACGGTATTGAAATATTTGATATGATTTCTATTATCATGATAATACGGATTATATCCAAATTTGAAACATACTTATCACAAAAAGCATTTGTTTCACCGCCACGCGTTTGGTGACCAGAGAGCCCATGTAAAAGTATTAATCTGAAACACCTTGTGGTGTTTCGATTAGGAGCTTAAACAAAAATAATTTTGTACCGTTTGAGTTTTTGTTTTCAGGAGTTTGCTACACTTTCAAGTAGGCAGACAAGCTATGATCAAACAGACAAGCTATTTGTGGATCAACAATTTTAAATAATCATACATACATATCTTTTACTATAGCCATATTTTTTGATTTTTTGGGTCCTGATTTTTGAATCAATAACACACAAATAACAAAAGTGAATAACAAATAAAAGTCTCCATAGGATCAATACTGACTACGGTCCATACATATAAATGACAAGCAAACAGATAGTAACATTATGATCTGCCTGTGGTCAAGCCGACAAAAGTATTTGAGAACCAAAAGTATCTGTTACCATTGCTTAATTTTTTCTTTTTGTTTTATAGTCGGTGTAGACGTGATCAAGTAGAATATAAGACTTCATGGCCACTGAAACTATCTATAAATTGAAAGATTCAAATTTATATTCTTTGACAAGCCTGCTTTGGGCCTACAGCATATAAGCATATGCAACTAACTTTTAATAAGAAATATTACAAAGTTAATTTTTGTGGTAGTCAGAGCTAAGGAATTGCATACTACAATTTGGACAATTGTATTCAAAATTGTATTGTTTTAATGCTAACTTTTAATCGGAGTTTTTTGCAATATCTTCATGGTTACGAAGTTTGGAACACGGTATTAAAATGCAACCAGGGAAACGAGGGTATTAACATGGTAGAATTTTTATAAATTAAAGAGCTCATTTTGAAGGCGTATGTTCAAGTCCGTTAGACTTGAAAAAAAGCAAATAATAAAAGAAACAACTATGTTTTTTTAAATTTTAATTATATTTGGCAGTGTGTCATCTTTATTGTTGCGGGTGAGTCGTGAACTGATTAAATGTCACAGCAATGGCGTTACCGTCACTGCGATTTGACTTCCAATCGACGTTGATAGGGGTCGATGTTGTTAACAACGAATCAATATAAAAGCTTGGGGCGCTAGTTGAAGATCAGCTGTTGACGCTTCAACAGCGTAATTGATTTATTTTTTCGAAATCACATTTTTATACCCTACATCGCTCTATGGTAAAGGGTTGTGCATTTGTTTGTAACACTTAAAAGGAGAAGATATAGACCCATCAATCATACTCGGATTGAAGATTAGTTTGCATCGGGACAGACTTCGTGGTTAATTACGGCTTAGTTGATAAAGTTGTTATTATTAAAATGCCTACCTTGTCAGAATGGAAGTAAGGAAATGTAAGACTCTATGTTATAAATTTTTTACAGATAGGGGTAGTATGAGTGGTATAATCTGAGAATGTAGAATATTTCAGGCAGAAACATACGCGATTGCCATTGAGGCCAATATATAAAAGCTACATTTCCTTTTTCATCGATAGACACCTTCCAATTCCTTGCTCCGTGTCCAATTTTCTGACACGGAAGAAACAAGATACTAGGTTCTTATTTATTTCGGGTATGAGACAACACAGCAAAAACTTGATAAGTACATGTCATTACCACTTGCTTTACTAAGTAATGACATATCCTTATCCTTACTTATTTGTAAGTTAATTTAAGTCTGATATTATAAAATATGCGACAGCACCAATTTTTAATAAAGAAACTTTTATTTGATTTAGAAATTTAGTAACATTCTGAGTCAAAAACATATCTCGTCATATATAATTATATGAAATTCATTACACAGTGCAACAACCAAAATGGGAATGGGATGAAACCAATTGCAAATGAAAGTTGACTTTATCCATAACAAAACCTTTAATGGTTTTTTTCAGTTCAGAGCGAGAATTATTTTTACACGCATTTGAAGTTGATGATTTTAGAACGCTGTCTATCAAGAAAAGATAATTGCAAATTTGATAAACTAATAGTTATTATACCCGCCACCATAGGATAGGGGGTATATTCATTTAGTCACTCAGTTTGTAACACCTCTAAATATTGATCTGAGACCCCATAAAGTATATATATTCTTAATCGTCGTAAAAATTCTATGACGATTTAGACATGTCCGTCTGTCCGTCTGTTGTAATCATGCTACAGTCCGTAATAATAGAGCTAGGTTGATCAAATTTGGTATAAATATTTCTTATAGTTGCTGGTTGTTTTTGGATTGCAAATGGGCCATATCGTTCAATGTTTCGACATAGCCCCCATATATAACATCTTACTTATTGTGATTCCTACTGTTCTCATTTACTCCACATTTATTATATTTTGTGATTCCTACTGTTCTCATATACTATAGCACCATTTCTATGACAGCACCATCTAGCGTGAGTTGTAGGTAAAAATAAATATAAAAAATGTATTCCTCGACCCCGAAAACAGTAAGATACCACAGCTATTAAAAGCCACATGATAATAAAAAGAAATTATAATTATTTTATAACATTTTCAATGATCTTTTCGTGTTAGACAGCGTTCCAAAATCATCAAATGCGTGTAAAAAGAAATCTCGCTCTGAACTGAAAAAAACCCTTGAAGGTTTTGTTATGGGTAATGTCAACTTTCATTTGCAATTGGTCTCATCCCATTCCCATTCGGAAAGTTCGATTTTGTTTCACAGTGTTATTGGTAAGATCTTATTCAATCCCCTAATTAAAATGAAAATAACAACTACTATATATGTGGGATATTCGTAAGCGTGGGTTTAGTAGTTATTTGTTAACTATTTGTAAACTTGCAGTACTTGCCAATGTCCAATACCATGCCCATGTAAAAATAAGCTAAAGGGTGGCTAAATGGTAAGTCATTATTTCTTTGAATTTGACTTACCCGCCTGGTTACCTGGTAATAAGAGTTTCTGCTGGGAAACTCACAGGTTTGGATCCACACAGGCTTTTAATGTTCGTCATGGCATAAAAGAGCTGTAGACTGATGTGACTTATTGAAAAAAAGAAACAAGAGGAATTACAATAAGTTGTCTCATTGGCAATATGACTGACTGACATAATCCTCAGTCAACCCAACCTAATCTAAGTACAGCTCACAATTATTAACCGCTCCCTACGAAAATTTGCATGTTGACTTTCTTGGGATAGGATATGAACTTTGTTGAAAATGGTATACGATTTTATATACCCCTAATATAAATGCTCCTTCCGATATGAATTTATCCCGTTCAAGACACCATATCGTATAGCCGATGCGGCAGTTCGTGTTTGCCAGGATTAGGTTGCATTTTTTCTTGTGAGATATTTTATGAAATCTGACTTTCTTGGGCGAGGTAAAAATATGCAGATTAATTAAAATTAATAACACTACTCTCCTTATGTGCAACTCGACCACAATGACCACATAAAATTGTGGGTTTTCTATCAAATGTGGCTCTATAAAAAGCAAAAAAACATAATGTGTGTTCATTTTAGAAACATTCTGTACAGGGATGTCTTCAGTGAATATTTTATAGAAATATTCATCTTATTTCTCAAATGCCTTGGAGCCTAGTATTCTACAAAAATTTTGCTCTGCAAATTTCACTAGAGGTCCTTAAAAACGCGATATAGGTCATTAATTTTTGAAGGTACATTTTGTCTCTTTTAAATAATGTTTCAGATAATCTATACTCGTAATAATATTGAAAATAAAAGGTCTCTAAAATCTTTTGAGGAAAGTATTTTAAGACAAATTTTGAATTTATAATCTTATAATATAAGGGTGACTGGGCTCAAATTTCTACGATAATTTCAGTTCGGGATTATTTGTATTTTAAAACTGTTTGGAGGCGATAATAGGAGGAGTGGTCACATAATTTGCAAAATTCATGTTTTTTTTTGTCATAAAAATATTTTGATTAATTTGTTTGATGATTCAACCCGGTATTGGATCTATATTCAATATACATTTTTAGTGTGCATTTGCCTTCAGAATATCTGCATTTTGTAATGGAATAACAATGAATGTCAAACCAATTTAAAGCTATACAGGACAACATCTGCTGGGACCGACTGGTCATTTTATAAAATTAAGAGAAAATAAGCAAAATCCAATTAAACAACCGCAATTGGTGGCACAAAGGGACTCATTTTGTTTGGTAGCTAGATCTCGATCACTCATAACACCGTGCGACACTGATATTTGGTCATCAAAATCTCTACATAATTCTGTTCTGTACATAATTGAGTTCGCGTTGAAATGGAATACCCTCACTTTAGTGTGACGAGGGTATATATCATTTGCTACGGAAAAAAGTGTAACACATCGAAGGAGTGACCTAAGACCCCAAGTATGTTCGGCGGAAATCCGTTTTGGGTCATTTTAAGTCGAATGAGCAATGTCCGTCCGTCTGTCTGTCTGTCTGTGTGTCTGTCTGCTGGCTGGTGCGCACGATAACTCTCGAAAGGAGTAACCGATTGACTTCAAATTTCGTATGTGGTAATATTTTTTTCTATCTCCGGCTAAGTTCGAAGATGGGCCATATTGGTGCACTCCTTCTGGTAACTCCTCCACAAAGGGTTAAAATGTTGTGAAATATTGATTCTTTAATAACTGCTATTATACGTATTCGAATCTTCTGAAATTCCACACATGGTATTAGTTTGTTAGTCGCTATCAACTCGAGGAAAATGGGCGAAATTGCCACGCCCGTTTTGGTATCTCCCACACAAATGCACCATTTTGCACTAAAAGTTAAAGGCTTATAACATTAATACCAGTGTTTAGAAATACTTGAAATTTTGTACAGTGTAATGCTTTTATAGTGCCTACAGTCCAGTGAAAAATTGGCGTTATTGCCGCTCCCCTTTTGGTACCTCCCACACAAATGCACCATTTTGCACCAAAAGTTAACAGTTTATAACATTAATATCAGTGTATACAATTACTTGAAATTTTGTACAGTGTAATGCTTTTATAATGCGTATAGTCCATTGAAAAATGAGCGTTATCACCACGCCCCTTTTTGTACCTCCCACACAAAATGGCCAAATTATACCACAATTTAATATCTTAACGTTAATATACCAGTCCATATAAACGGTTATAATTCGGCACAGTGCAATGTATTTGAAGCATCTACTGTTCAGCGAAATATAGGTGTATTTCTTAAACCCCTTCTGGTACCTCCCACAAAAATTGACAGAATAATTTGTGTAATATTCAATATTACATTACTCACAAAGTGAGGATATACCTTAGTCGGTTTACCCGACTGAAACTTTCTTACTTGTTAAGGATATAATTATTCAAAATGTTTTTTATAATTTTTCTGAAAGTCCTTGTAAGGCTATATGGGTGTCAAATGAAACGGCACATTATGGGCTATCTGAATACTATTTTTGTTTTTAGAAAGTGGAATTTAAAAGTTGCAAAAATGGCATTTCAAATTTTAGTCCTTCATTATTCTTTAAAATCAACGGTAGAGAATTTTGAAAAAAATATATTTTGCGGATCTTATTGTTCAACTATTCATATCCAAATTTTAGCATTCTACGTTGATTAGTTTGTTTTTTAGAACTATTTTAACTATTTCTCTTTATTTTCCTTATCTTTCTTCCTCTCCCTCGTATTTCATCAACAGCCCTTCAACCAAATGATTTGCATCTCATGCAATTGTGATATATTCGTGAAGGATGAAAAGGCTACAATAGTTACTTGGCTTTTTGCTCCCGCATATTTTTCTTTCGCTAACAAATAACTTTTACTGAAGAAAAGCCAAGAACTCTGGTGGTTACCGGAGTACAGTGGCAACATATGTTTGTAGCTTTTTATGCACATTAAACTCATCAATCGTCGTCTGCATCTCCAGCTACAGCTTGAACTGTATCTGAAGTTTCATTGAGGTTACACACGCATACATCTGATGTTAGGGTACATTAAGGATTTCTATTGCTTTACCTACACTGAATCATGATTTGTTCTTGGCACTGAGAAAAAAAGAATGGAAGGAAAAAAGCATGTTACCGACATTTCCACATTTATATATTCCTCCTCCTCATTTAGGTTTTGTTACAAATAAGGATCTGGTTACGCATACATATGAGTAGATACATAATGTTATAGTCTTTCATGTTCACATATGCTAAAGTTAGATAACTTCGAATTCGCCATTATAAAATGGCTTAATGGAAATTAAAGATGAAAATCTGTAAGTGGTTTTCAATATGTACACAGAAAGAAAAAATTGAGTAATCCGTAAGTCGTAGCGGTGTCAAAAGTACGTTAAGTACGGATTTTCTTAAACCAAGTACAAAATACTTGAATCAAGTACGGATTTTTAAGCCCTGAATTCTTAATCTTAGCGCTTATTAAGCCTGATTAGGCTTGATTTTAAGCCGAAAAATTCTTATTTCAAGCATAAAGCGATTGATTTTAGAATTTTATCGGATTAATTTGAGTGCGAAACAGGCTTCAATGAAGAAATTTTTGATTGAATTAAGTCTGTCCAATACTTGATTTAAGCCTGGTAATACTTGATTTAAGCCTGATCGGTTCTTGATTTAATCCTAACCAATACTTGATTTAAGCCAGATCAGTTCTTGATTTAAGCCTGGTCATACTAGATTTATTGTGCTTTCGTTCGTTTTATACCTATATACCATTTATATTAATTATACCATTTTTGTATTGCAAAGAATACAATTTTTTAAAATGGTATGTCAAAATACGATTGCTTGACAGCAAAAGTTAAAGTTTTGCTGCATTTGTTCTATTTCAATATGAAACATATAAGGAATAGCATCAACGAAACGAATCAGAATTATTAACAAATTCAAAAAACTAAAATCATAAAAAATCACGCCAACCACACCATTAAATGCTTATCGTAAGCCTTTCGGCGCTTGATTTTTTCAATTTAAGCCGATTTATACTTGTTTTAAGAAAAACTTAGTACGAACGTACTTAAATTTTTAAGTATGTACGATTTCGGCTTAAATTAAGAATTTTTACATGAATTTAGTATGGCATTTTTCTTTCTGTGTACGATACCTACATTTCAAAGAATACCAAGAGAAAACAGTTAGTTCTTTAAGGGAGTCGAACAAAGTTCAATGAATTTTTATTCAATGCCCCTTAAAACATACTCGTTTTTGCACTCGTATCTTACATTTAAACTTAATATTGAAAAATGTGAATCTTAGTTTTATTTTGTATTGATGTTGCTTTAGATTGATGTTGAATGGATACAAAATAAAATGTTAATCGATAAATTATATTTATTGGACTGTTTAAAATTCTGGTTAATAGTTTTTGGAGAGGGTAGTTCCTTTACTGAATAATAGCAAATTATCCCAAGGACAAATTCGCCGGGTCAATCTTGACAACAACGACATTTTCAATTATTTGATTTTTCCTCCAAAAGTTGTGGCAAATCAATATACGATCATAATAGATCAGCAGAGTAAAACGAACACTTCCAAAATTTAAAATAATAGATTCAGATTTTGATATAGCCCACAAATGTAGGTTCCTTCAGTGTTTTATATCCAAGCATTATGAATAGGCGGCGAGGAGGTATTTGACTCAAGAACGAGCACAACCTAAACCTAAACCTACCCTCTTACCAGTATAGTATTTTATAAATATCGGAGCATAATATGTACCGATTTCAGCCGTATCAACATGTCTGGATGGGCAATAAAATTTCCTACAAGACGAAAAGTTATGAAAACTTGAAGTTATATTTTCAAAAAAAATCAAATTTTTGTAAATTTTTTTTAGAAAAAACTAAAAATATTTATATATAGCTTCACATACATAGTTCTATATTAAATATTCTGACCCATTAACAAAAAAGTTTTAACTTAAGTTATAATTAAACCCTATTACAAAACAATTATGGAATGACAGAAAGTCGAGCGGGGCCGTTTATATAATACAATACAACTCCCTAACAGTTTGGTGAAAGTCTACTTAACCCTGCTGTTAGATTAGGCCCGTTTGATCCAATTTTTGCATCGTTTTCTTTATAACTTTTGAACGGTAATACGAGGTATGTTCAAAAAATATCGGGAATTTTTAATTTCCGAGGGCTACGTGTATTTGATTTTTGATATTTTTGTAGCGTTATGTTGGTACTCATGTCCCTTACTTATGCTGACAAGGTCGGCCATTTTGAATGTTTAGTTAATTTTTGACAGCTGTTGAGCTTGGATGTGTTTTAACTTGTCTTCGATTTTTATCTATTTCAGAAAATGGATCAAAGAATCTGCATCAAATTTTGTGTGAAAAACAAAATAAAGTGCGCTGACGCATTCCGAATGTTGACTGTTGCATATGGTGATGCTACCTTGGACCAAAGCAACGTTTACCGGTGGTACAAAATTATCTTAGAGGGCCGAGAAGCTCACAGTTTTCTTTGATTGCAGGGGCGTGGTGCATAATGAGTTCTTGCCACAGGGTAGTAACCTGCAAGTTATGCGCAAATTGCGCGAAGCAATCCGCCAAACACGCCCGGATTTGTGGAAGAACAAAAACTGGCTTTTGCACCATGATAACGCCCCTGCACACACATCGTTGCTTATGCGCGATTATTTGGCCAAAAATATATTTTTTTAGAAAAAAGTATAAATAAATATAGCTTCGCATACATAGTTCTATATTAAATATTCTGACCCATTAACAAAAAAGTTGTAACTTAAGTTATAATTAAACCCTATTACAAAACAATTATGGAAAGACAGAAAGTCGGGTGGGGCCGATTATACGAGTATAATACAATACAACACCCTAACAGTGCGAAAAGGGGCATTGCACTTCCACCTCTTCATCAAGGCTTATTTCAAGGAGGAGTTGAAGATGTTGATCATAATAAACCAGATTTGAAACAATAACCCTAAAATGAGCAGTATTCTTTCATAGATCAAGAATCGGAAGGAAAAAATAGATGGGACTATACATAATATAAACAGATTTTCATCAACTTGGTGCAAAAGCTTAATTTCTGCCAAATTATATAAAGATCGGACGAAAAATGCTGTTTTAATAGATCTTTAATACTAAAAAGGCAGGAATATATATATGTGGCTATATCTGAATCTGAACCGATTAGCGCCAAGTTGGGCAGTATTGGTTCCTAAATTAAATACCTTCTTTCTGCCAAATTTTAGAATAATCGGAAGTAAAGTACAACTTCTATAGAGCTTTGATATGGGTTCCGGGCCACAGGGATATACCAGGGAACTGCAAGGCAGGTGAACTTGCAAGACTAGGAACTACCTTACATGCTCCAGGGGACCTGGAACATATGGACATGCCTCTAGCAACCTGCAAGCTCCTCTTAAGAGAAAGTGCACTAATGGCAACAAATAACAGGTGGTCACTAGTCAGGAATTGCATACATTCTGGCCTAGACTCTGCTTTGGTGCGTTTTAAGAACGGATGTTGCGTTGTCGAGAACGGACGTCTCACTTATCGTGTCCGTCATGACAGGTCACTATCTTATTGGACAGCACGCAGAGAGATTAAAGGTCTTGCATAATGACTTTTGCAGAAGCTGTGGAGACGAAGAGGAGGAGGAATCAATAGAACACCTTCTGTGTCTGTGCCCCTCTCTCTCTAAAAGGCGGAATGCAACCTTTCTCATACATGTAGTAAGAAAATTATCTCTGCCGAATTTCGTACAGATCGGAAATAGAATACGGTTTCTACAGCGATAAGATGTCAAATCGGGTGAAACATATATATGGGGACTATATCTATGCCAAATTTCGTACTGATATAATATAAAATACGGTATCTACAGCGCTTACATGTCAAATCGTGGGTAACATGTACAGGGTGGCTGATATGTATTGCAACCAACTTCAGGTTGCTATCATTTCTAAACCGCTAGTCTGATAGCTGACATATTTATTTCAGTGACAGTTCATTTTATTGTTTACAAGCTTACAAAAGCATTTTGATCTTCAGATTCAGAAAAAAGTTATTCGTGATGGAATTCAAGCGTGATAGTGTGATTGCTTTATATTTGGGTGGAAAAACACAAGTGGCTATCGTTAGAGCCCTCCAGCATTTAAATGTGAATAAATCTTTTGTTTCTCGTACCATTGCTCGTTACCGTGATACTGGCAGTGTTGCATCGCGTCCAAAAAGTGGACGAAAAAAAACGGTAACAACACCAGAAATGATCCGAAAAGTGAAGGCCAGATTTGATCGAAATCCACGCCGCAGTGGTAGAAAAATTGCTCGTGAGCTGAACATATCGCGAGAACGGATACAACACATATTAAAAAATGAGCTTGGACTAAAGCCACTGAAGTTCCAAAAAGTGCAAGAGCTCACCGATGCACAAAAAAAGTTAGACTGGAAAGAGCCAAGGAGTTGCTTCGCTTGCACGAAAGTGCCCAGTTACCGAATTTGGTTTTCTCCGATGAGAAGCCATTCCAAATTGAGCAGTTTGTGAACAAGCAAAATGATCGGGTTTACTTGCCAAAGAGGTCAGCTGAAAATTTACACCTTCGATTGGCCACCAGAACTCAAGCGCCGCCGATGGTAATGGTGTGGGCCGCCGTAACGGCCGGGAATGGGCCAAAATACAGAGCCACTTTCGTGCAGCGTGTGATGGCTTTGTCGGCCGTTTGAAAGCCATAATTCGTGCCGAAGGTGGCCAATTCGAACAAATCTAAACTGTTTCTAAAATGTTATGTTATTTCCGACATTTTTTGTTTTTAAACAATAAAATTTAAAAAAAAAATAAAAAAATATAGCGCTTTACTTTGTTGCATTACATATCAGCCACCCTGTTTATGGGGGCTATATCTAAATCTGAACCGATTTTTACCAATTTAAATAGGGATCGTCTTTGGGAGCACTGTGTTAAATTTCATCACAATCAGACCATAAATGCGACCTGCACTTTGATTACAAAAATACATGGACAGACAGATAGACAGACGGACATGGCTAAATCGACCCAAAAGGTGTTTCTAAGCCGATCGGTATAATAAACTATGTTTCTATTTCATCTCTTTTTGGGCGTTACAAACAAATACACAAAGTCATAATGCCCTGTACCACAGTGCGGTGTAGGCTATAAAAAGTGCAGTTCGTTCGGTTTGCATTATACAGGAATCCCAAATACAAATATAAAACATTTCATAAAACTTTAATTGACTCTCCTGAGAAACTACATTTTTCCACTTAGCATGTTTGGGAATGGAGGTATCGATATGCTAAGTGGGAGGTACATGTATGTATGTGGCTATATGTAAATCTGAACAGATTTTAATCAAATTCAATGGGGATCGTTCTTGGACCAAAAGAAAGATATGTGCAAAGTTTCGTTGAGATTGGCCCATAATTGCGATATGTACTTTGATTACATAAATACATGCCCATTTGTTAGTAACAACTTCTGGGTTATAAGCTCCGTACCACAGTTTGGTGAATGTCTACTTAACCCTGCTGTTAGATTAGGCCCGTTTGGTCCAATTTTTGCATCGTTTTCTTTATAACTTTTGAACGGTAATACGAGGTCTGTTCAAAAAATATCGGGAATTTGTAATTTCCGCGGACTACGTGTATTTGATTTTTGATATTTTTGTAGCGTTATGTTGGTACTCATGTCCCTTACTTATGCTGACGAGGTCGGCCATTTTGAATTTATTTATCTATTTCAGAAAATAGATCAAAGAATCTGCATCAAATTTTGTGTGAAAAACAAAATAAAGTGCGCTGACGCATTCCGAATGTTGACTGTGGCATATGGTGAAGCTATATTGGACCAAAGCAACGTTTACCGGTGGTACAAAATGATCTTAGAGGGCCGAGAAGATGCGAAGGACGAACAGCGTGCCGGACGCCCGAGCTCACAGTTTTCTTTGATTGCAGGGGCGTGGTGCATTATGAGTTCTTGCCACATTATAGTACGGTCAATAAAGATATTACCTGCAAGTTATTTCGCGAAGCAATCCGCAAAAAATGCCCGGATTTATGGAAGAACAAAAACTGTTCTTCCATGACGCACATGATGACGCACCTGCACACACATCGTTGCTTGTGCGCGAATATTGGGTCAAAAACAACACAGTAATGGTGCCGCAGCCACCGTATTCCCCTGACCTAGCCCCCTGTGACTGTTTTTTGTTTCCAAAACTGAAAAGGCCCATGAAAGGACGACGCTTCGCCACGATTGAGGAGGTAAAGACGGCATCGAAGGAGGAGCTGAACAAGATCACAAAAAATGATTATTTGAAGTGCTTCGAGGATTGGAAAAAACTTTTGACAGAAGCGTATTATATACGAGGGGAATTACTTTGAAGGGGATAAAATAGATATTCATGAATAAATAAATACTTTTTGAAAAAATACAAAATTCGCAAATTTTTTTGAACATACTACGTATATATTGCCTTATAATTTCTGCTCACGTGCTTTTTTACGAGACAGTGCTATTCTTAAAAATACAATTGTCTGACATAATGTGGGATTGAGAAAAACGAAGAGTTGAAAAGTTGGATATGGGACCAAGGGATATATTTGTTTTATTGAAATCATCATAATAATAAACCAATACTATGTGTGGAATTTCAGAAGATTCGAATAAGTAGTATAGAAGTTATTTAATGATCAATACTGGAAGAAGTGGAGCAATATGGTCCATCTTCGATTGCCACTCCCCTTCTAGTACCTCTCACACAAATGGTAAGCATTGTGTGAAATATGTTATTATGATAGAAGTATCTATGAAAATTATGTGTGAAAAAAATATCGCTCAAATGCTCGCCACGCCTTCGGTGGCATACCTCTATCCGATGGTCCATATTTTCCATGACTCTGAGACATAATTGAGGTTTAATATCGTTAATATGCCGAATTATATTATGCTTTAGCTCTTGAATTGTGCTTGGCTTATTGACGTACACTTTTTCTTTGAATTATCCCCAAAAGAAAGAAGTCTAACGGTGTCAAATCACATGATCGTGTCGGCCAATTAACATCGCCACGACGAGAGATAACACGGCCATTGAATTTCTCGCGAAAAGAGCCACTGTTTCGTTGGCTGTGTGGCAAGTGGCACTATCCTCAATTTCTGGCCACAAGAAGTCCGGTATCATCTCGCGATAGCGAACACCATTCATGGTGACTGATTGGCCGACATGATTTTCAAAGAAGTACTTCCCGATGACCTAGCCAGCTCATAAACCGCACCAAACAGTCACTCTTTGTGGATGCATCGCCTTTTCACCAATCATTCGTGGATTCTCATTTGCCCAAATGCGGCAATTCCGATTGTTAACGAACTGGGGTGAAAGTGTGCGTCGTCGCTGAAGATGATTTTCTTTGTAAGTCGCCATTCATTTCTGTCTGTTCAACCAACCATTCGGCGTATTGACGGCGCTTGAAATGGTCAGAAGGCTTCAGCTCATGACTCAATTGAACCTTGTAAGCATGTACATTCAAATCTTTATTCAAAGTTCGCATCAGTGATGTTCGTGAGATATACAATTGTTGGGCACGACGACAAGTCTAGGTTGACGTCTCATATGTCAGACTTTCGCGAAAAGCATAAATATTTTCCGCTGAACGAACTGGGCGAGCATGCATATATGTATTGCTGTGAAATTTAATATGTTACCGTTGTTTTTTTCTAAATAAATATATTTACATATCGGTCACGCACTTCAAGAGTTACATAACTAAAAATTTAAAATATTTGAGGTTGCCTTACAAAAATCCGAAT
This sequence comes from Eudasyphora cyanicolor, assembly GCA_963930755.1. Taxonomy (NCBI): domain Eukaryota; kingdom Metazoa; phylum Arthropoda; class Insecta; order Diptera; family Muscidae; genus Eudasyphora; species Eudasyphora cyanicolor. The sequence goes on from OZ005737.1 coordinate 153,826,888, forward strand.
TTTGCAAATGTCCATAAATTAATCTCAGCGAAATTTGGTCTATAAGTAAACAACCATATTTCGGATTATTCAAGCGTATTTAAACATATAATTTCATGTTACTTATCTTTTTATACGGACTTAAATTTTCAATGGCAATTTTCAATTTTGAGTTATGTCACTCTTAAAGTGAGTGAGCGATATCTATAAGAAAGTCCTAAACTTTGGCGCTTTGGCGACTAGTGTTGTGTAAAAGGTAATTATTTCAGATTTAAAGCATTTCAGATTTGCAATTATTATGCTCTACTATAATCGGCTTCGTCCGACTTTAGTGTTTCCTTACTGGTTTTTGACTGTCACAGCAATACCTCCATTCCAAAGTGCTAAGTTTAATGTTTTAAAAGTTTTTTTAGTCGAAAATTCTAAATTTGTCTGGTTTTCTATTATAATCTTTTATAATACCACATACGTTCACAGATATGTCGATACATTTTGATTGTCTAAAAACTTTCTACATAGACTAGCCATACTTTATAGTGGAGCTATCAATATGACAATCAACATCTAACATTTGCATAAAACCAACAGTTTTGCTTTTAACAAATTTTCGCAATTTCTATTGTTCCATATTTAAACAACTAAATCTCCCCTTTTTAGATTTTAAGCCATCTCATTAATATAAATTTTATTCATGCTAAATTTCCACTAAAACTTCGTCGAACACAATAATAATTTATAGCTGTTTTATGTCAACACAGCTGGAGGCTGTTGATGTTAAATATATATATATGTCATTTGCAAACTGAAATAAAATAAAACTAATACATATTTTACTAAAAAAATAATAATAAATAGATGAAACTAGTTACTCGACAACGACAAATGACCGGTACTTAACAAAACATAAACACTGAACTATTATTTTAGGTCGCCACAGGACCTGTGCTAATTTACACTAGAAAATAGCAAAAAAAAAGTTCGAGAGTAACAATAATAGCTTAACAGAAAAAAAGTAGGAAAATAATATAAAATCTGACTACAAACCACAGAAGTTTTAAAATATGGGGCAAAGCAAGCGAATGTAATTGACATTTTGCAAATACCCTCAAGCGGAATTTTTGTTTACAAATTTAAAATATATAATATATTTTTTTTATATAAGACCTTCGAATAGCTGTCCTCCCTTCAGAGTGTCTTCTTAGTAAGTTTGTCATTTTGTGCCATTTGTTTCCATTCGGAGTTTTACTCTGAACTTTATGGAATTTAAAATAACATACTATTTCACATCACAGTCGAGTTAACCATGTCTGTCCGTCTATCTGTCTGTCCATCTAAAGTTGTCCGTTGAGTACAGGTCGCACTTTCACTCCAATCGTGCTGAAATTTTGCAAGTCGGAGTCTTCCGCAGCTGTAAAGAAGCCTATCGAATTTTAGATTTCAGATTTAGTTATATCCCCCATATATATGTTTCCTCCGATTTGGCTCTTTAGTCCTATAGAAGCTGTATTTTACATTCAATTGTTGTCATTGCCGAATTTGAAGAAAATCTGTTCAGATTTAGTTATAGTTCCCATGTATACGTTTCGTCTAATTTGGCTACAGAGGCCTTAGAAATTCACAAATGTAATTGTTCTACGGTTAATATGAGGGCGGAATGAAGATAGGTCCAAGAAATATTACACCCGAAAATTTGCATGCGTATGGGCCCCAAAAAAATTAATTAAATTTTTAAGCCCCAGGCCGACCGCACAGAAAGAGTTTTCGGAATAGAAAAAGGGTTTGTATTCGTACATTATTACGTAGTCCCAATTTTTTAAACATACATTTTTTAAGATAGTTTCCGAGATATTCACTTTTATGAATCATGTTACGCCCTCCAATCTAGTACCGCCCATTTTTTGTGGAGTTGTTGGTACTGACTTCCAAAATACACACATCCTTCTAATATCAACCGTCTCTGACACATTCACATTTGTAAAATAATTTCCCACACCCTCTAATCTAGTACCGCCCATTTTTGGCGAAGTTCTTCGCATTGACAATTAACTTTAAAATTGTCCCGAAAACTGAAAAAATCTATAACACTATTTAAAAACATTAAATCTCATTTTCATGCTGTAGTTTTTGCACGAACCGATTTAAAAAAATGCCTTAAATTCCCTAAAACTAGCACAAAACCACAAAACAATCAAAGGATACCATAAAGCCGGTTCGCTTTGAAGATGTAGTGCCACGGAAGAGAGTGCCGATAGCTATATTCACTCGAGCAATTTGCTTAAGTAACAAATTTAAATATTTGCAATTTATCTTGAAGAAAGATCTCTCAGCCGGTCATATAACAAAATCCAAACATGGCAACATAAATTGCTGTGTTGGCTTACCATGAACTCTAACAAAAACAATCCAATGCGGGTTGGGAGGAAATACCAACTGAAATTTGTTATATGGCCAAAAACAGTTAGAGCCAACAGTAATGCCAACATCAACGGCAGCACCTAATGATGGCAAACAAATTGCCAATTGGGTTAAGAAACATACTGAATCGAAACAAAAAACGAAAGTCTAAGACAAACCCAACAACTACACAAATGTTATGGAATCCTTGGAGTCACATATGAGACAATTTACTTTGAATTGTCGTTGATTAGAAATTATGATGAGATGAAAATTTGAAATTCTTGTCCATAGAATGAACATCGCAGTAATTATACGTTGCTGATCAGTCGTAGTGAACGGACGTGTGCAGCACAGAGCGGATAGTTAAAATCTATTACGCAAACCACCAGATGGCATCACTCCAGCAGAAATGCAGAAAATGTTAAAGTACATTATCCCCTGGCTGGAGAAAATTTATGTAGGCTGTATCAGGCTTTCATATATCCCGAATCGATGGAGGGATACCAAAGTGGTATTCATACCTAAAGCGGGGAAATATCACACACTAGGCCAAAAGACTTCAGACCAATTAGCCTATCCTCCTTCCTATTGAACGGTCTAGAAAGACTTTTAGATTATTTCATTAGGGAAAACCTGGATACAAAACTCCTGTCGGTGAACAAACATGCTTACAATAATGGGGATTCAGAATCAGCCTGCACGAACTTGTGAGCACTATCGAATCGTCCCTGCATTTAAAGAAATTCACCATATTGGCATTTCTTGACATAGAAGGGGATTTTAACTACATTCACTCAGATGCAGTAATTGCGGCACTGTCACATCTAAAAGTTAACTCTAGTTTGATTAGACTTATTCAAAGTCTGCTCAACAGAAGATGCATAACAGCGTGTCTTGGCTCCACAACTCTAACAAGGTTTGTAAAAAGAGGGACCCCACAAGGAGGAGTACTGTCTCCACTAATTTGGAAACTAGCGGTGAATGAAATCCTGCTATATCTAAAACGTTGTGGCTGCAAGGTTGTGGCATATGCGGACGACGTGGCAATCGCAGTGAGTGGCAAATTCGAAAACGTCCTCCGAGATATTCTACAGGTGGCTCTGAACAAATTGGCTAGATGGGCCAGAAGCAGCGGTTTGGGCGTAAACCCAAACAAGACAGAATTGGTTCTCTTTACTAGGATGAGCAATGTCCCACATGTGGACCCTCCAACTCGGATAAATGGAACAGATCTAGTCTTTTTGAAAGTGCAAAATTTTTAGGAATAATTCTAGATAGAAACCTGTTATTTAGACTTAACGTATTGGAACGTGTAAGGAAGGCCAACGTCGCCTTATATTCCTGCAAAAACACTGTAGGGTCGCGGTGGGACCTCTCTCCTAAAATCGTCCACTGGATATATATAGCAGTAGTTTGTCCTATACTGTTATACGGCATTGTGGTATGGTGTACGGCAACTGACAAACTAACCATCACCAACCTACTAACAAAGGTTCAGAGAACAGCCTGCCTGAGCATAAGCGGAGCCTTAAGGACTACAGCGACCGAGTCCTACTCCATATACTGCCGATTAATATTGTGGCGAGAGAAGTTGCAACCAAAGCGGCAATAAGATTAAACTGCCTATCAATGTGGAGGTATAAAAACTACGGTCACATGAGTATATCAAAGTGTAGTGCTATGGTAACCGACCGAGTGGACTATATGTATACCAACTGTGTATACATTCGAAAGAGATTACATCACTATGACCCGCCAGAGATGAATGGGGTGGAAGAATACCAGGTAATAGAAACCATCTCCACTTTAGGGGTGGTTCGAAGCTTGATGAAAAGGTTGGCTTCGGAGTACACTGTGCAGAGCTTAGTTTGGATATAGCTCACAGACTACCAGATACCTGCAGTGTCTATCAAGCCGAAATAATGGCAAAGTGGGAAGTAGTTAAGTGGCTGAGTCGCAACATAGTAACCAACACTGGCGTTGTCATGTGTTGGGAACTGCAAAGCCGATGAACTTGCTAGGAAAGGGACGACTTTACAAATTCTCGAAGAATTTGCATATATTGGTGCGCCACTATCCACGTGCAAGCTTTGGCTTAGGCAAGATGTAATCAGGCAATCCAACGAAAGATGGACACAATTCTGCACCTGTAGGGTAGCTAGACAAATCTGCCCAAGGTATGACCTGAGAAGGTCAAAATATCTCCTCGCACTAGAAAGAAAAAGATTGCCTACGTTAGTATCAGTTCTGACGGGACACTGCTTGATCGGCGAACACGCCAAAAGATTGGGTATTGACTCTAATGACTTCTGCAGAAGCTGTGGAGATGTGGAAGAAGTGGAGAGCATTGAGCACTTGCTATGTGACTGCCCCGCTCTGAGTAAACGACGATTGACCTACTGGGGTCGGCCTTTCTAGGCAGCCTAACAGATCTTTCCAGTACCGATATTCGTACTATCGATAAATTTGTATATCAAACAGTTTGGTTTCGATGAGGGGCATTTCAGCCCGTGGGACCTAAACTGGTCTATGTGAGCTTGTATACAAAAAAATACGGCTGCCACCCTAACCTAAACCTAATTATATGTACTCGTTTTATTTAGACATGCTATGCTGAAAGACGTAAGCCGAATCTTAAACGTACAGATACAAGCACTTGAAAATTTGTTTGATTTTTAACCAGTAAAAATATAATTGTTATACCATACACCACTCTGTGTTACTGGCTATTTTAAGTTTGTTTTGGGCCAGATGTTTGTAAATCAAAAAAATACTGCAGTGATTCGATAATCCGACCGTCTGTCCATCTTAAGATATTCGCAAAGTACATCTTGATAGAATATGGCAAATTGAATTGGTCAAAATCGATTCATAGATAGATATAGACCCACCCCCATAACTATGTGCACATACCGAGTACTTAATTTTTAGCACATCTCTGAGGCAGTAATCACTTCTGCTAAATTTGTGATTTATATTATATATCCATCATGAATTGTTACATCCCGATTTGTTATCTACGCGGCTTAAATTTACATATAGCTGTTTGCACCAAAGATAACACTATGCAACATGAAAATTGTTTTTGTATCCGAGAAAAACTTATTTTTTGTATAGATTGAGGCACACCATTTTATGAAACCAATACAAAAAATACATACAATATCAGTCAATTGATACGCGATATATATAAGCCACAGGAATCAATAAAAAAGCGAAAAAACCCATAAAAAATAGACAAAATTCGCAAGATTTTTTTTGGTCCATTTTATGAAAGCTAACATTCCTACGAAGAAAGCCTTACCTAGTTGCAAAAAGTCTGTGGATCAATGTATAAATTATGACCCATATTGTACAAATAAGAATATTAAAAAAAAAAAATTTCATATTTTTAATTTTGCAATTTTGTTTGGAATGTAGCAAAAGGGGCGTGGAAATAACGCCCATTTTTTAATAAGCTATAGATACAATAAAACATTACACTGTACAAAATTTCAAATGTTGTATGTGCAGGAATCGAAGTTATAAACCGTTAATATTTTGTGCAAAATGGTCCATTTGTATAGGAGGTACCAAAAGGGGCGTGACATCTTCGCCCATTTTTCTCAGGATAATAGCGACTGAGAAATAAATATGTGTGAAATCGTGAAAGATTCTGAGTACTTCTGATTCTGAGATATTGATACATACCAAGTTTTAAGTCAAATCGCCCAAATATTCTTGGGTCCCTTAAGTACACCATCGATGTGTTACACTTTTGGTCCGCAGTATTTGATATATATCCTTGTTCACAATAGTGGGGGTATAGAAACAGGATTATGTTGAAATTCTCTTATTTCTACCAAAAGTGTTTTAATAGATTTTCTTTTAATAGACATTGTTTTCTTCTTTAGGACGATAGGTTTAAAAAATTGGAACATACAAATTGTTTGCGATTTTTTTCTATTTTTTTTCAAAGAAAGAAATTTATTTCTGCGAAACGAAATATAAGGCAGCTAAAATTCTCGTTTACCACAACTGAAATTTCTTTTAGTCAGAACAAACAATTGTTTACGCTAAATAAGGTTCTGTCACAACAATCGAAATTTCAGTTCCTGCAAACGAGAATTGTAGTTGTCTAAAATTTCGTTTCGCAGAAACGAATTCCGTTCTTTGCGTGTAGTTTTAACGACATTTACTAACATTTGTAGTCCTCGTAACATCCCTTATTATGAAGTGTACCCTGGCTCTTCTCTTTTTTTTTTGGTGCTACAAACAAATGAACAAATTCAGAGTGACCTATTCCACAATGAGGGTCGGATATAAAGAGAACATTTTAATGTCCAATTCTTATATCTCGGGAACGAAATAAACTAACAATAATCAAGCCGAAAAATACATCATAAAGTCATAGCGCCGTGTAGTGCAGGGTACAAAACTATAATCTGATATATTTCATTATAACAATTGCACTCCCGCCTTCACATGTTCAGAACCAATCTCAATAGAACCGCTCTAAACAAACTAAAATTACAAAACATAATATGAAAACGAAAATATCCAGTAAGCCATTAAGATTATTTGTTCTGGCCAGATTTTTACAAACCGCATAAATTTCATATACTCAAACTAAAAAGATACGTACAATAATATGGGTCGAGGTTTACGTCAAATGAATTTATCCCTTTGGATGAGGATTCTTAATAAATATGGTTAACAGAAGACAGTACTTAAATGTGAGTCGAAATTGCCAACTTTTACTATTCTAACTGCCGTTTCTGATATATTTAAATTAACAAAAAATTTGTGACCAAAAATCTTAAATACTCTCATTAGCCGGACCCGGTCCACTTCGATGCATCAACTCTAAGTTTAGTGAAATATGAACATATAATTTGTTTCATATAGAAATCTCGATAACCACAAAAAAAGGTGTGACCACATTGGCCAAATTGTGTATCACAATCGCCCACATTTCTGATACCATAAATTTTCGATTGATTCACTCATATCGCTATCAAATACCACATATTAAGACGGGAGTAGTGAGGGGCGAAAACTAAGCCAACTAATCCAATATCGCCCATTTTTTGTTTGGGTGTTAAATACATCCATATCAAATTTTAAAACAATTGATGAAATTGTTCTGTAAATTTTTTGAGTCACTTATATCGAAATCGGTCATAACGAACGGACGTTTTAGGGCTGAGCGGATAGTTTTTAACCAATTACGCAGTATTTATTCATTCGCAAGTATAGGGTCTGTTGTTTCTAAAGCAGAGATTGAATTAGTTCGTTAACGAATTAATTCAATTGAACGGATCACTTTACTGAACGGTACGAACTTGTTGACAAAACTCGTTCATTTCGGCTCAGTAGTTCACCATGTCTATGTTCTTCAACAATGATGAATCTGGCTCTTCTACATCTACTAAACGAGTCAGATCTCCCGAAGAGCATAGCGCTGTGAAACCGATTAAAACAAAAAAAAACTCGTCGTTATCCAGCATTTCGGGGAGGAGTCTCAAGTCAGAATCCATCGATTGTGGGCGCACCCAGGAAAATATTTGGTTGGAATTCGATAGCAACAATAAAAAAATAGTCTATTGCATACACCGTATGCCGGTTGTATTTATATATAAATAGTTAAAACAACAATAATAACATGGATGGATGGATGGATAACAAGAATATAGATACTGCATGGGGTCGCAGATCAATATTTCAAGGTGTTGCAAACGGAATTACAAAGTTAGCAGTCTCTCTCAGGCTATTGTTAGTGACAGACGTGTTGTGCAAAGTTAGCTCTCTTTATTGTGAACTTACATCTATAAAAATTCCCAAAAGAATTTGCAATCATCGCAGTGATGAAGATTCGATGCCTTCATCCAAAATACAAAAGACAGGGTCCAGAAGTTTCTTGGGTCCATTGCAGCTCTTGGACGATGATAACAATGATTCTACAACTGCCATGGACAGTGAAGAAAATGACAGAAGCCTGTCTAAAAATATATCCCCTATTAAAATGTTAACCCAAAATAGTGAAGATATAATTAAATTATTAAAAACTAAAAAAATTACCCAATATCTAGCCAAAAAATATCAATTGGACTAAAGTTAATGTGTGAAACCATTGATTCTTATAACAAGGTTATTGAAATTCTAAGTGAAAACAATTATCAATATTTCACTCATGATCTCAAAAGCAACAAACCGTTCAAGGCTGTTATTCGTGGTTTGGACAACAAAACTGACAGTGAAGTCAAAAACGAACTGATTTCCCATGGGTTGAAATGCATAGACGTTAAAGTTGTAAAACTTACTTATGATAAATATGTCGACACATTATACATTGTTCACTTTGAAAGAGGCACAGTGAGAATGCAAGATCTAAAAAAGAATGTACGTGCTCTCTTCCATATTATTATTACTTGGGACTATCAACGGAAGGTCAAAAACAAACCAGTTCAATGTCGTAGGTGTCAAATGTTTGGCCATGGTGAAAAAGGCTGCAATGTAAAAGTAAGATGTGCAAACTGTGCGGAGAAACACAACACCAACGATTGTAAATCACCCAACAAAATCCAATGCGCAAACTGCTGAGAAAACCATAAGTCCACTGATCTCTCATGTCCAAACCGATCATCTTATTTGGAAATGAGAGAAAAACTAGCGATGAGAACTCACCACGCAAAGAGACAGGGAGTAAAATTCACCACGAACGCTGAGAGTTTCCCATCTATGAGAAAATCAACCAACGCACCAAGAAATGTAAACTCTAGTTGGAGACCAACGAACACCAACAACATTTTTAACTCTCAAAATTCTAGCGCTCATAACAATCTCTTTACTGATCATGCAGCTGACGATGGAGATGATTTCTAAGTTGAGTTCGTGTACCAACAAGGAACAACAATTCAGTGTTATTGCAGAGCTAGCAATAAAATTTGTATATAGTAATAACGTATAATGATTAGTTCAAATTTAAAAGTAATATTCTGGAACTCTAGAAGTATCCGAAATAAGATTGTAGAATTTAGTAATTTCTTAAATACCAACCATGTTGATGTCTGTTGTTTATCTGAGACTGGGCTCGGTGAAAATGATATGTTTAATATTCCTAACTATAGATGCGTGAGAAAAGATAGATCAGGGCAAAACGGTGGTGGTGTTGCTATTCTCATTCGTCGAAACCTAGAGTTTAAAACAGTGCCATGCATAGTTACTCATATAATTGAAAACGTCGGCATTGAGATTCAAGTCGATGAAAACGAATACGTTAAAATTTATAGTGTTTATTTTCCAGGTGGTCAAAATAACAGCGCCCTCCGTAACAAGTTTAAATCTGATTTAAGAAAATTTTTGAATATGAGGTCTAATTACATTTTCTGTGGTGACTTCAATGCTAGACATAGAAATTGGAATTGCTTACGTGCAAATTCATGGGGCAATATACTGTATGACTTTACATCTATACTTCCATTTACGATATCCTACCCTAATAGTCCCACCCATATTCCCTCAACAAATAGATCGAATCCATCTACACTTGATTTGATTCTGACGAATATTCCACAATTTATGTCTAATCCTAGCACCATTAATGATCTTTCATCTGATCATCTCCCGGTGAGCTTTAATCTGTCATCGTCCATTCAGAATTCGAGTTATGCCAAATTCAATTTTGCTCGTGCAAATTGGACTAATTATAAATTATTTATAAACTCGAAATTTCGAGAAAACGGATTGCATATTAGAAATTGTGCTGATATAGATAATCAGGTTAAATTTTTCACTTCAACTTTATTAGAAGGTGTCAGTCTGTTCCAATGTTTTTCCCTAAAGCTAGATTTTCCAAGTTGCCCGATTATATATTAAATCTAATCAGCATTAGAAATACCTATCGTAGAGAATGGGTGCGATATAGGCAAAATTCAGATTATGCGATTATGACGAGGTATACGACCATAATACGAAATGAAATAAGAGTATTCAGAAACCACCAATGGAATAAGACCTTGGAAAGTTTAGACAAAGGTGCCAAGCCTTTTTAGAATGTTACAAAAATGCTAAGGAAGAAGACAACTTACTGTCATGGTTTGCTATCAGGTGACGATATTTTAATCTCTGACAACGATAAAGCCTATGCCTTTGCCAACACATTTAGTACCAATCACAGGATATCTGAAGAAATTGGTCTATTACAACATACTCAATTCGTTGATGAAACCATTGCAAAATTTGATACAACTAATGTTATTACTCCAACCACTGAGCTAATTACAGTTTCGGATGTTGAGGACATTATTTGTAATTTAAGAAAACGAAAGGCATGTGGTCTAAATGAAATAAATAATGAAATGGTTAAAAATTTGACAAGAGACGCAAAAGAATGTTTAACAAATATTTGTAATGCCTGTCTTGAATTTCAATATTTCCCCAATACATGGAAAACTGCCAAAGTTATACCGATCCCTAAACCCGGAAAACCTCACAACAAACCTGAAAATTACAGGCCAATTAGTTTACTAAGTACCCTTGGTAAATTGCTAGAACGAATTCTAAATGTTAAACTTTCAAAAAGTCTCAAGGACATGCAAATTCTACCGAATGAGCAATTCGGCTTCAGACACTCCAAGTCAAGCGAATTTGTAACGATATCAAAGCTGGACTAAATTCAGGGAAATCCACAGCTTTAATTCTACTTGACATAGAGAAAGCCTTTGACACCGTATGGCATCGGGGCCTAATTTATAAATTAATTAATTTTCAAATTCCGTTATATCTTGTTAAGATTATTAAAAGCTTTTTGACAAAAAGATACTTCTGTGTCGCTGTTGACAAGTCGTTTTCCGAATTAAAATTAATTCCTGCTGGTGTCCCCCAAGGTTCTGTCCTGGGGCCCATATTATATAATATTTTTTGCGCTGATATTCCAGTAATGAGTCCCTGTAGGTTCGCAGCATATGCAGATGATATTGGTATTTATTATACACATGAACTCAGTCGGGATATTCTGACCGAAATTCAATGTGCAATTAACAAACTGGCTGAATATTACATAAAATGGAAAATTAAAATTAATGTAGATAAGACCCAGGCTATCTTTTTTACTAAAAAAAGGAAGCTCTGTTACTTACCTACGCATAATTTAAAAATCCTGAACAACGATATAACATGGTTGGAAAATGTTAAATATTTAGGTATATATCTGGACAAGAAATTAACGTTTAGTTGTCATATATCCAACATTGTCAACAAAGTAAATCTATATAAACGAATACTTTATCCTTTAATAAATAGAAACTCAATGCTTAGTAATCATAACAAAATCTTAATTGTAAAGTTAATTTTCCAAGCAATAATTCTATATGGTTGTCCTGTTTGGGGAAACTGTGCAAAAACACATTTAAAACGCTTACAAGTTTCGCAAAATAAAATTCTAAAAATGGCTCTAAATCTACCTTGGCATTTCTCAACGAACATGCTTCATACTATTAGTAATGTAAATACTGTAACATTTTTCATTGAACAAATAACAAATAGGTTTCAAACAAATTGTATGATCTCAGAAAACCCTCTGATCTCAAACTTGTACACATAAAACTGTTAATTCTTATAATATAACATATTAAATTATTTATAAATACATATCTCAGTATAGAAGGTTTTTGTTAATAGTTTTCCTTCACACACGTACATTTTAAATTCCACATTGTTTCCCCTTTAGCGGTTATATAATAATCTAGATATAAGGCAAAGCCAAATCTGTGCAATAACTTCTAGAATATAATACACACATTGTAAACTTACTATTAAATAAAGAATTGAATTACAAAGTTAATATACTCCCATCCTAAGGTGGAGGGTATAAAAATAGTAGTACTATTTTTTTTCTTGTAACAACAAAAACGGTCTATTGCATTCACCGTGTGTCGGTTGTATTTATATATAAACAGAAAGAACAACAATAATAACATGGACACGATCAAATGCAAATTCTTGCAACTAAATCGATGGTTGTATCGATCGATTTAAGATTGTTTTTTCTTTGACACTCGGTTAGTTGTGGTAACTACATTTAGATTTTCATTATAGTTCCATATGATCGAAATTTTGTAGTGACAACGAATGTTTTATTCTTGACAACAGAAATTGTATCAATAGACCACAGATTTTTATTGCAACGGATAATTGGCCACTTTAACAGATAAAATAGTTCTTTTGTTGATACATTACAAACACAAAATAAAATTATTCGACATAAACAAATCTTCAACATTTTGCTCAAGAACGGTATACGTAGTCAAATATAATTTCGTGTGGATAACAATATGTTGTGTAAAATGTTTTACATAAATAAAAAATAAAAGCACAAGGTTAAGCGATATTTGCATAAAAGCGATATTTGCATTGTATACTCCTATACTAAAATGTGTCTGAAATATTTCCACATCTCTTGATAGTGATGTATTTGTAATATGGGATTTTTAATTTTGTTGTGAATTGATTGGGTTTTTGTTCAATAAATAAAATAAAAATAAATGAAAACTGTTTTCAATTAATTGTCGGTACAAATTGTCAGAAAAATTAGCGAAAGATATTCTTAGCAGAAGTATACCACAACCAAAATGTTGGTTATCCTGATGTAATCGCATGATAGTAGACAGAACTACCAAAATTCTGGTTGAGGCAACCAAACTCTTTTTTGTGTGCGGTATAGTCGATCCGGTGATGTTGAGCAAGTCCACCAATTCATCCATCAAGTAGGGTGAATTGGTGGACTTGAAGACTTCGTTGTATGATAAGACGTTGAAACGTCTCCTCTATTAAACCTAACCTATCATATATTGATCTCAAATACACTCCCGCAAAACTTCTAAATAATTGTTGCAATTGTTTGGCAGATATTTCGTTTTCAATGCTGTGATCGTAGCCATGCAAAATCTTGGTAAGTACCTGTCATTATTCCCTGCATTACCAAATAATGACATCTCATTATTCGCTGCATTACTTTCGGCTTATTAATAATGACTTACAAACAGTAACAGAAATAAGTGATTTTTTGTTATCAAAATCAGTTTGGCACATTTTAATATAATGCAATTTTGACTATATGTGGGTTATTGTACAAGATTTATTTATTTATACCCTACACCACACTGTGGTACAGGATATTATAAGTTTGTTTCACGGCAGATGTTTGTAACACCGATACCGATCGACTCAGAATCACTACCTGAGTCGATTTAACGTCCGTCCGTCTGTCCATGTAAAGTTGTTCGTCGACTACAGGTCGCAATTTCACTCCGATCGTTCTGAAATTTTGCAGTTTAGAGTATTTCGCGGTTGTTAAGATCGCTATTGAATTTGGTTGAAATCAGTTCAGATTTAGATATAGCTCCCATATATATCTTTCATCCGATTTGGCCTTTTAGTCCTATAGAAGCTGTATTTTACATCCAATCATTTTGAAATTTAGAATGGTAGAGTTTCTTGATCCATGAACCAACATTGCCGAATTTGAAGAAAATCGGCTAAGATTTAGCTATAGCTCCCATATATATGTTTCGTCCGATTTTGCTCTTTAGTCCTGTAGAAGCTGTATTTTACATCCAATAATTTTGAAATTTAGAATGGTAGAGTTTCTTGATCCATGAACCAACACTACTGAATTTGAAGAAAATCGGTTAAGATTTAGCTATAGCTCCCATATATATGTTTCGTCCGATTTTGCGCTTTAGTCCTGTAGAAGCTGTATTTTACATCCAATAATTTTGAAATTTAGAATGGTAGAGTTTCTTGATCCATGAACCAACACTACCGAATTTGAAGAAAATCGGTTAAGATTTAGCTATAGCTCCCATATATATGTTTCGTCCGATTTGGCCATTTAGTCCTATAAAAGCTGTATTTTACATCCAATAATTTTGAAATTTAGAATGGTAGAGTTTCTTGATCCATGAACCAACACTACCGAATTTGAAGAAAATCGGTTAAGATTTAGCTATAGCTCCCATATATATGTTTCGTCCGATTTGGCCATTTAGTCCTATAAAAGCTGTATTTTACATCGAATCGTTTTGAAATTTAGAATGGTAAAGTTTCTTGATCCATGAACCAACATTGCCGAATTTGAAGAAAATCGGTTAAGATTTAGCTATAGCTCCCATATATATGTTTCGTCCGATTTTGCTCTTTAGATCCAATCGTTTTTATACCCTACACCACACTGTGGTACAGGGTATTATTTTAGTATAAAATGTCCCAAAAGTAAATTTATGTAAACAATTTATACATGAATTACAAAATTTATATATCAGAGTTATTCAATATTACGAGAGTGGTGTAGGGTATTATATAGTCGGCTCGGCCCGACTTTAGCCTTTCCTTACTGGTTTTAACATGTTTTCAAATAATACGGGCCGTTTTGAATGAAAATACCATAAATATTTACTTATACCGTGTGATGTTTAACCATTGAAGAATTTTTCACATGGGGGTTTGGGTTTATGTTATGTTCAGTTTAAATGGCAGTATCTACTACTTATTTTATAACTTATTGGTAAAGCATTATTCAAGAACTTAAAACCGTGAAAATATAAGCACATATTTATGTGGTATGCCTATGCTACAAATAAGTACTTATTATGATACTTTATTGTATGCTTTTGGGAAGTAATTTCCTCCAATGACATCCCCATGTTAAAATAATGAGAAAAGTGACTAAATAATAAGTACTTACCATTATCGAACTTTGCTTACTCTTCGGATTATTTGGTAACGAGAAATTTTGCTGGGATGGGCGGGCCAACATCCTCTTTTTTGATTGTTTCCTTTTTTTGAAGACATCGTGTTGTCAAATGCACAGAAACACAATTTCAAAACGATTGGTGAAATGTTTCCCTTGATATATAGTTTTCATTATTAATGCGTCACTTGCCCGTCATATATGCATTCAAACCAAATTCCAGACACTTGGCAAATAGATACTCGTATATCGTTTTCAAAAATTGGAGATATTTGGGTTGAAGAAGTTGACCATAATAAACTAGATTTGAAATGATAACCTTAAAATGCGCAGTATTCTTTCAAAGATCAAGAATCGGAAGGAACAAATAGATAGGACTATACAAAATGTAAACAGATTCTCAACAACTTTGATCAGAAACCTAATTACTGCCAAATTATATAATGATCGCACTTCAATTGCAGTTTGAATAGCGCTTAAGTACTAAATGGGCAGGAACTTATATGTATATCGATACATTCTATCTAAACTATGCTAAGTGCAAAAAGGGTCGTTTTCCAAGAGAGGCGATCAAAGTTTGATGATTTTTTTAAATTTGAGTGGAATTCCTTTGTTAGGAGTTTCGAATGACCTGTACAGTTTGGTGAATAACTTTTGATTGGGTTGAAGGATAAATACCAAATTTTGACTGAACCTAATTTGGAAAATGTAGAGGTTAAAAATGCAATCTCCCTAAAAACACGCTAAGTTGACTTAGAATATATGCATAGACATACACACGAATATTGCTAAATCAACTCTGAAAGTGAGATCTGTATAATAAACGATTGGTCAATTTCTTCTCCTTTCGGGTGTTACAAAGTACCACAGTGTGGTGTAGAGTATAAAAATTAAATTAGCAGACAGATATGTTCTGTACGAATTGCAAGAAGATCGGTCTATACAGAACAAAGAAACAAACCAGCATACACATTTTTATCTTTATATATATGAGTATATACAAGTTAAGGCACTAACTGTGCTACAACAAGAAATTCAAATAACTTTATTTGTAATCAATAAATTTAAGTTTTTTTACCGTGTAGAAAATTCAATTTAATTTTATATGACTAATTGTTTCTGAAGATGATTTTTGGAACGCGTGGACGGATTCTTACGAATGAATGCTCATTTTAAAAGTCGTTATTTGTTTATTTTTATATAGAAGGAATTTATTTTCGCGTCCGTAAGATTTTTAAATGCATCTGCAAATATAATTTGTATTTTACACATCAATGACACCAAAAATTTTAAGACGGAGTTCATCCCCGTCCTTTTTTAAAAAATTGTTTTAAAATTCTTGAGAATTTTGCATTTGTTATATTTTAAAAACACCTTTGTTAATTTATACAAATTAGAGCTCTTCTTAAAGGTATTGACATCCTAGATATACGAACAAATTCGCCAATATTTGCACATAGCGTTATATAAAATGTTTCCTCTTAAGTTTTGATTTGCATACGGGACCAGGAAAGCACAAACATATCTGTGGTCACAAGGCATAACAGCATATGTGTGTTATTGGATGCAAAATAAAATTGTATATGCAACAGATATATTTACTTGAAAGTACAATTCACGATCTTACAAACGGGTCTTCATTTGTAAAAGTCCGTCCACGCGTTTTCATAATACTTAACTTCCAAAATACAACTTTTCTGATATTTTCCCAAAAATTGTCAGATTTCAGATGCTTATAAAATCTGAAAAAAATTGTTTTTCTCTCACCAATTACAAGATGATTCAATTGAATAGTAAAACACATATGGGCATTTCCAAAGAAACGGGTCTTCATTTGTAAAAGTCCGTCCACGCGTTTTCATAATACTTAACTTCCAAAATACAACTTTTCTGATATTTTCCCAAAAATTGTCAGATTTCAGATGCTTATAAAATCTGAAAAAAATTGTTTTTCTCTCACCAATTACAAGATGATTCAATTGAATAGTAAAACACATATGGGCATTTCCAAAGAAACGGGTCTTCATTTGTAAAAGTCCGTCCACGCGTTTTCATAATACTTAACTTCCAAAATACAACTTTTCTGATATTTTCCCAAAAATTGTCAGATTTCAGATGCTTATAAAATCTGAAAAAAATTGTTTTTCTCTCACCAATTACAAGATGATTCAATTGAATAGTAAACCAGTAAGAAAAGGCAGAAAGTCGGGCGGGGCCGACTATATAATACCGTACACCTCCCTAACAATGCGATAAGGGTAATAATTTGGAATAATTGGTAAATGGGTAGAAACATATTATCTAATTCTGAAACGATAATCGCCAAATTAAGCAATATTCCTTCCTAAAGTGAGAAACATCTTTCTGGAAAATTTTAATGATCGGAAGTAAAATACAACTTCTATAGCGGTTTGATACCAAATCAGGAGGAACATATATGTGGAGTTTTAATATAAATCCGAACCGATCTTCCCTGAATACTTATTCATGTAAAAAGACCTCCTTTTGTCGAATTTCGTACTGATCGGATATAAAATACAGTCTCTACAGCGCTTACATGTCAAATCGGGGGTAACATATATATGGGAGCTATATCTAAATCTGAACCGATTTTCTCCGAATTTGGCAGTATTCCTTCATGTAATAAGAAACCGCTTTCTTCCGAATTTCGCACTGATCGGATATAAAATACAGTTTTTACATCGCTTACAGGTCAAATCGGGGGTAACGTATATATGGGGGCTATATCTAAATCTGAACCGATATCTTCCAAATTTAATAGTGTTCATCCATGTAATAAGAAACCTCTTTCTGCCGAATTTCATACTGATCGGATATAAAATGAAGTTTTTACAGCGCTTACATATCAAATCGGGGGTAACGTATATATGGGGGCTATATCTAAATCTGAACCGATTTCTTCCAAATTTAATAGTGTTCATCCATATAATAAGAAACCTCTTTCTGCCGAATTGCATACTGATCGGATATAAAATAAAGTTTTTACAGCGCTTACATGTCAAATCGGGGCTAACATATATATGGGGGCTATATCTAAATCTGAACCGATTTTAACCGAATTCAATAGGGATCGTCCTTGGCCAAAAAAAAGATATGTGTAAAGTTTCGTCGAGATCGGACCATAATTGCGACCTGTACTTTGATTACAAAAATACATGCACAGACGGACAGACGGACAGACGGACAGACAGACGGACAGACGGACAGACATACGGACAGACGGACATAGCTAAATCAACTCAGAAAGTGATTCTAAGTCGATCGTTATAATAAACGATGGGTATATTTCTTCTCCTTTTGGGTGTTACAAACAAATGCACAAAGTTATAATACCCTGTACCACAGTGTGGTGTAGGGTATAAACACATATGGGCATTTCCAAAGAGGTGTCAAACGCAGCCATAAAATTTAAAGTCTATAAAAGAATGTTGTTTTGTCACTTTTTTATAGGGAATCTATCGAATTTAACTAATTTTTCCAAAAATTACATTTATTCATAAATGTTTATGTTTTAAACATTTGTATTGCATGTTATATTTTGATTAACGATCTTTCTTTCAAATCTCGATTTATATTTAATGAATATAAGAAAAATAATGTTTGTTGTGGAAATAAATATATTGAATATATTTAAAATTATTTATTATCAACCATTGGATAGCTGGTAACATTAAATGTAAAAAAATAAACATAAAAAGAATGTTGGAATAAAGTGTCGCATGCGACATGTCGCGTACGCATGTGATTAAAATTAAATAAAAAATAAACGACTTAATATTTTTGAATAAAATAAAAAAACATTATTAAGATATATCAGTGCATAACACTTTAAAATTATTCGAATTAAAATATTCTTTTTGGTTTCGCTAAAACCGTCGTTTGATTTGTTAGCTTTGAAAGTGACTTCTGTTTTTGTCGCGTCTTTGTTTTGTCTTTTGTTTGTTTTTTGTAATTATCTTGAAAACGAACAGTTGGCCAACATCAACCTTAGCACCAATTATAGTGCTAATCATGAGCTATAAGTTTCGCCTTTTGTCAACATTAAATAATGTTTTGGTATATGTTTTTTTCACTTTGAATGCGTACAAATGTAGCATTCGACATTGGAGAATTGCCCATATACCCTCGTATCACTTTGTGAGGGTATACCTTACTTGTTGAATAAAATACATTATTATAACCTCACTTTAGTGTGACGAGGGTATATATCATTTGCTACGGAAAAAAGTGTAACACATCGAAGGAGTGACCTAAGACCCCAAGTATGTTCGGCGGAAATCCGTTTTGGGTCATTTTAAGTCGAATGAACAATGTCCGTCCGTCTGTCTGTCTGTCTGTATGTCTGTCTGTCTGTCTGTCTGTCTGTCTGTCTGTCTGTGTGTCTGCTGGCTGGTGCGCACGATAACTCTCGAAAGGAGTAACCGATTGACTTCAAATTTCGTATGTGGTAATATTTTTTTCTATCTCCGGCTAAGTTCGAAGATGGGCCATATTGATCCACTCCTTCTGGTACCTCCCCCACAAAGGGTTAAAATGTTGTGAAATACTGATTCTTTAATAACTGCTATTATACGTATTCGAATCTTCTGAAATTCCACACATAGTATTAGTTTGTTAGTCGCTATCAGCTCGAGGAAAATGGGCGAAATTGACACGCCCCTTTTGGTACCTCCCACACAAATGCACCATTTTGCACTAAAAGTTAAAAGCTTATAACATTAATACCAGTGTTTAGAAATACTTGAAATTTTGTACAGTGTAATGCTTTTATAGTGCCTACAGTCCAGTGAAAAATGGGCGTTATTGCCGCGCCCCTTTTGGTACCTCCCACACAAATGCACCATTTTGCACCAAAAGTTAACAGTTTATAACATTAATATCTGTGTATACAATTACTTGAAATTTTGTACAGTGTAATGCTTTTATAATGCCTATAGTCCAGTGAAAAATGAGCGTTATCACCACGCCCCTTTTTGTACCTTCCACACAAAATGTCCAAATTATACCACAATTTAATATCTCAACGTTAATATACCACTCCATATAAACGGTTACAATTCGGCACAGTGCAATGTATTTAAAGTATCTACTGTTCAGCGAAATATAGGTGTATTTCTTAAACCCCTTCTGGTACCTCCCACAAAAATTGACAGAATAATTTGTATAATATTCAATATTACATTACTCACAAAGTGAGGGTATACCTTAGTCGGTTTACCCGACTGAAACTTTCTTACTTTTTAAGATATATACATCAATGCATAACATTTTAAAATTAGTCGCAATAAAATATTCCTTCAGGTTTCGCTGAAATCAGTGTTTGATTTATTTGCTATGAAAGCGACTTTGTTTTCGTCCCATGCGAATGTTTCGGTTTTTTGTAATTATATTAAAAACGAACAATTGGCCAAAATCAACCATAGCACCATTTATAGTACTTATCAAGAGGTTCACCTTTTGTCAAAATGAAATAATGTTTTAGGGTAAATTTTTTTCACTTTGAATGCGTATAAATGTCGCATTCGACATTGAAGAAGTGCCCATATACAAATTTTCAAAGCAATCGGGAATGTCGACCAGATTTTTTCGAAAACGCATGGATTTACGTGAATTGACGATGCTAGAGTCGTGATTGTGTCTTGAACCCGAACATACGGATTTCGATGGTACGGCATTCTTGTGGATTTAACGGTAGTTCCAGAATCTTCCCCAGTTGCTCATCAGCTTAAATGCGACAATTTTGTTTATACCATCTACTGCTCGGAGTTCAAGAAAATAATATTGCGATGTGAGTCTTATCGTGACGAATTCACAAACAGTACTGAATCCAAATCGTATAACAGTATGTCATCTGTTAAGCGTGGATCCGCCTTTATATTGGTTACCGCCCGACTTAAATCATTCTTTGCTGGTTTAACATATATTTTGGACTATTTGTTTTTAAGCTGAAAAATGTTGGTAATGCGACCCACTCTAGCATACCAGAGCATCTTTAAAAACGAGCCCAACATAAGAACATCGATGTAATGGAAGCAAGATTTCGTTTTAAGTGTACATATGTGTATGTGCTGTCGTTTCACAGTTTGTAACAAAAATTGCATTTTTCTATGCCAACAAACCATTAAAGAACAAATTGAGGTTCAGATGTATGAACCATTTATAATCACACAAACACACACCGAGACACTTGCACATACAAACATATATAAGCAAACACAATCACTGGGAGTCATTTATTCACAAGCTTACACACACTTTCGTATCTACAAACAGAATCACTTATTCAGAGGCTTATACTCACACTAACATACCCAAACACTTCACATCCACTGCAACATCGAGAAGAGAGAGAGAGAGTTGTTTAAATTGTAAGTCATGTATGAGATGCTGGGCCTCAAAGTGAGTGTTCATATGGGAGGGTGTGTGTGTGTCTGTTTACATACCAACATCCAGATAAAGCAAGAACGACTACTGCTTGTGCGATATCCTTTTCATTCCTTTCATTCTTCTGTTTTGTTTTGTGTTGTTGTTGTTTTTTTGTTGCACTCCTTGGAGCTATTCAAGTGTTTATGAGAACTTTTCAATGCAAAAAAAGGAGAACGAAATAAAGAAAGGAACATTTTGATGGAATGAGGCTGAGGGTAAAGCTTTTAGTCGACATGTCCCCATATTTGAGTATGCGAATGTGGGTATGTGTGTGTGTGTGTGTGTGTGCAAATGTGGTCTAAATGTTATAATAGAAACATATTTTTGTGCCATCGCCCTATAGGGTTATCCTCTTATTTGATAGCCACAATGGGTCGTTCCTAATATGCCACACACTTGCCCGAAGGTGCAAAAGATGAATTTCTTTATGATAGCAATCCAAGAAACAGACAAAACCCAATGTGTTTCTGCCGAACAATGCTGGGGTTTTGTGTAAAAAGATTTGAAGACTATTCCAAATGTTTAGAGAAATCATTAAATTTTGCAAGAATATGAAACATTTAATCTCAACGCCTCAAACCAAAATAATTTTAAACTTTATATATGCAATTATTTTCTGGGCATATAGAGAGGATAATCCAAATAAAATGTATATTATACTAATATAAGTTAAACAGTTTATTTTGAAAGTGGTTCAGCTCTATTTTTCTTTAACGAAAATTGTCAATTTAACCTAAATATTATCGTCCCCTCAATAAAAGAATCGTGTATAATTTTTTGTAGTTACGAGAAAATCACATTTGAAGTTGTTATGAAATTAGACTTCTTGGAAGATAAATATGAATATTTTAGAAGAGAATCGAAGTTTTCAATTTCCTGTCATTTTAATAAGTGGTGAAATAATTAGACTACAGCCAGATGGTATTCTATTAGTCCAAAAGTGCGTTAATTGTATATAAATGGAATCAAAGTACCATACTACATATATACAGTACTTTTTCAATTTAACTTTTGACCAAATTTTTACCAACTATAGAATCGATTACATAAATTATTATAATGCAATAAAAAAAATAATGGTGTGTATGCGTATATTGAGGGGACGATATGTATGTTCTTCCTTTCTACTACTCAGCAAAATATTTCTTGAAAAGCAATCGAGTAAGAAGCCTAATTATTTTTTTATTAAAGGGATGAGACTTGTGTGACTGTTTTAATTTTAAATATTTACATCCACTGGTATAAGACTATCTGCTAATTTTAAAAATTCGGTTCAGATTTAGATATAGCGCCCATATATATGTTTTTACAAAATATTTGACAAAAAGCAGTCTCTTAAGCAGTCTCGAATGATGTTTAATTTGGGGATAATCGGTTCAGATTCAGATATAGCCACATATAAATGTCCCTGCCTATTTTGTATTTAGGCACTATTAAAACTGTATTTTACATCCGATCTATATTATGTATATTAGATCAGAAATTAAGTTTTTGATTGAAGTTGACGAAAATCTGTTTAGATTTTGTATAGTCCCATCTATTTGTTCCTTTCGTATCTTGATCTATGAACACTGAAAAAAATATGTCATAAAATTAAAGAAATGTTCCAAAGACGTCCTTAGTCTACTTAAAATGAAGAAAATGTGCTTAAAATTAAGTAAATTACATAATATTATTGAAATTATCTATATTTTAGGTACAAAATGTACTTATTTTAAAAACTAATTACGTCTTTGG
This sequence comes from Eudasyphora cyanicolor, assembly GCA_963930755.1. Taxonomy (NCBI): domain Eukaryota; kingdom Metazoa; phylum Arthropoda; class Insecta; order Diptera; family Muscidae; genus Eudasyphora; species Eudasyphora cyanicolor. Next base: position 153,850,178 of record OZ005737.1, read on the forward strand.
AGCATTTCTTTAATTTTATGACAATTTTTTTTCAGTGAAGGAATACCGCTCATTTTAAGTTTATAGTTTCAAATCTAGTCTATTATGATCAACACCTTCAACTCCTCCTTGGAATAAGACTTGCTATGGAGGTGGAGCTAAGTACTTTGTTAAGTGAAACGAAACCAATTATTCCAAATTATGATCGCTATGCCCCGTTTCGCATTGTTAGGGAGGTGTAGGGTATAATATAGTCGGCCCCGCCCGTCTTTTAGTCTTTCCTTACTGGTTTTTTCCTTAAAAGTTGCTAAATTTTTAAATGCGATCTCGCTATCATTTATTAAAAAAAAAATAAGTAAGAAAGTTCAGTCGGGTAAACCGACTTATGAATCCCCTCACCTTGAGTCCCAAACAAATATTCGTAAATTTATTTATTTTTTTGTTTTAATTTAATTATTATCAACTTAAATTGCATTTCATAACTTTAAAGTATGTACTGGTATTAACGTTACTTTTGGTACAAGATGGTCCATTAGTGTGGGACATACCCAAAGGGGTCGTGTCAATAACGCCCATTTTTCTCTGGACTCTATATATATAAAAGCATTACACTGTATGAAATCTCAAGTATTTGTATGAACTGCTATTAAAGCCATAAGCAGTTAACTTTTGGTGCAAAATGGTCCAGTCGTGTGGGAGGTACCAATAGGGGCGTGTCCACTTCGCCCACTTTTCTTGTCGTGTTAGCGGCTAGCAAATTAATACTATGTGTGAAATTTTAGAAGATTTGAGTAAGCAGTATAGAAGGTATTAAAGAATCAATATTTCACTTAAAGTTAACCCTTTGTGGAGGAGGTACCAGAAGGAGGGGACCAATCTGGCCCATCTTCGTACTTAGCCGGAGATAGAGAAAAATGTTACCGCATACCAAATTTGAAGTCATTTGGTCACTCCTTTCAAGAGTTATCGTGCGCACCAGCCAGCAGACAGACTCAACTGACTTAAGTTGTCCTAAAACGGATTTCCGCCGAACATACATAGGGTCTTAGGTCACTCCTTCGATGTGTTACACTTATCTAAGGTGAGGGGATAACAAATTAAAAATATCATTTTTGGTTTTACGAAATTTTTAATTTCTCCAATTTTTACAAAGTTAACGTCATTAAAAAAGGACATATAATTCTATTGTTGAATATTTTAAAAATGTATAAAAAACCAGTAAGGAAAGGCTAAAGTCGGGCCGAGCCGACTATATAATACCCTACACCACTCTCGTAATATTGAATAACTCTGATATATAAATTTTGTAATTCATGTATAAATTGTTTACATAAATTTACTTTTGGGACATTTTATACTAAAATAATACCCTGTACCACAGTGTGGTGTAGGGTATAAAAACGATTGGATCTAAAGAGCCAAATCGGACGAAACATATATATGGGAGCTATAGCTAAATCTTAACCGATTTTCTTCAAATTCGGCAATGTTGGTTCATGGATCAAGAAACTTTACCATTCTAAATTTCAAAACGATTCGATGTAAAATACAGCTTTTATAGGACTAAATGGCCAAATCGGACGAAACATATATATGGGAGCTATAGCTAAATCTTAACCGATTTTCTTCAAATTCGGTAGTGTTGGTTCATGGATCAAGAAACTCTACAATTCTAAATTTCAAAATTATTGGATGTAAAATACAGCCTTTATAGGACTAAATGGCCAAATCGGACGAAACATATATATGGGAGCTATAGCTAAATCTTAACCGATTTTCTTCAAATTCGGTAGTGTTGGTTCATGGATCAAGAAACTCTACCATTCTAAATTTCAAAATTATTGGATGTAAAATACAGCATCTACAGGACTAAAGAGCAAAATCGGACGAAACATATATATGGGAGCTATAGCTAAATCTTAGCCGATTTTCTTCAAATTCGGCAATGTTGGTTCATGGATCAAGAAACTCTACCATTCTAAATTTCAAAATGATTGGATGTAAAATACAGCTTCTATAGGACTAAAAGGCCAAATCGGATGAAAGATATATATGGGAGCTATATCTAAATCTGAACCGATTTCAACCAAATTCAATAGCGATCTTAACAGCCGCGAAATACTCTAAACTGCAAAATTTCAGAACGATCGGAGTGAAATTTCGACCTGTAGTCGACGAACAACTTTACATGGACGGACGGACGGACGGACATCGTTAAATCGACTCAGCTAGTGATTCTGAGTCGATCGGTATACTTTAAGGTGGGTCTAGCTGTGTTATTTTCAGGTGTCACAAACATCTGCCGTGAAACAAACTTATAATACCCTGTACCACAGTGTGGTGTAGGGTATAAATATTCATGAACATTAATTTGAAGATACGCTCCCTCCGATGTTTTTTAATTCACACAAAATATGCACCCGACTCTCACAAATCCAATACCAAAAAGAGAAGAAATAGAACCATACGAGTAGTTTATTATACCGATCGACAGTGAATCACTTTTTGAGTCGATTTAGTTATGTCCGTCTGTCTGTCCATGTAATATTGTGATCAAAGTGCAGGTCGTATTTCTCTTACGATTGTGATGAAATTTAGCACAGTGCTCTTTTTTGCCCCAAAAACTATCCCTATTGAAATTGGTCAAAATCGGTTTAGATTTAGATATAGCCCCCAAATATATGTTACGATTTGATATGTAAGCGCTGTAGAAACTGTATTTTATATAAGACTAGCTGACCCGGTGCGCTTCGCTGCCCTCAAAGTGCGTTTCAGTGAAATAGAACCATATGATATGTTGACACTCTTGATATTACGGCAATGTTTTCGGGTCATCCAAATTGCACTTAAATGCACAAATTTCGTATAGTGCAATACCCGTCAAATCACCTTGGGACGCTACGTCGCTCATTCCCTGTTGGGGCATATAATATGGGAGCATAATATGCACAGATACTTTCACTGATTAGCTTTTTAATCTGATTCCGTACAGTGCTATAACAGCATCCATCGACACTATTTTCATACAAATTTTCAAAACTGTCCTGCAATGATATTGGAAATTTTTCAAATTCACATCTCGAGTTGTATGGGCGGCGCCACCCTCTTATCATTCTCTTTTGCAAAGGTACCAAGGCCAGACAGCCAAACTTCGAAACCATGGCTGATATAGTGATCTTAATATTGAAATTTGAAATTGCAGGTTGTGTAGGAGTACCCACTGTTAATACGATGCCAGTTCTTGGTTCAATCATTGGTTGTGGTTCGAAGGTTACACACCCATTTTTACAGGCTAGCTGCTATAGTGCAGGAAATATTATATATTCAGATGTCATGTTTCACATTTCAGGATGTGTGGGCGGTGCCACGCCCACTGTTACTGTCATTACTATCTTGCTCCAGCCCTCGATCTGGCTCCACATATCAAATTTCGAGAATTTGGGTCCAATATCAAAATATTGCACTTCTGAATTTCTGGTAGTGTGGGTGGTACCACGCCTACTGTTACAATCACACATGTTTTTGGCTCCAACACGCGTACTGCTACCAAGGTACAAATACTAAATATCGCCGATCTTACTGCAATAGTACTCAAAATATATTATTTGTAAATTTCAGGTTGTGTGGGCGGTGCCCCACCCACTATAACTGCCACCAAAGTTGATCGCTCCATCACGCATACTGGTACCAATGTCACATATACCAAATTTGGAGCTCTTACCGCAATAATACTCGTAGTATAGCATTTTTAAATTTCAGCTGGGCGGGCGATGTCACGCCAACTAACACAATCACCCTAGTTTTCAGATACATATCGCGTACTGGCACAAAGGTCACACATGCCCAATTTTGAGAATTTTGCTACTATTCGAAAATTTTATATGTGAATTTTAGGTTGTGTGGGCGGTGCCACGCCCCCTTTCACTGTTTCCCCGTTAGTAGTCCTGTGACGCGTACTGGTACACGGGGTCACACATACTAAATTTCGAGAATTTTACTGCAATAGTACTGGAAATATTTCATATTTTTCAGCTGCATAACGCGTACTGGCACCAAGGTCACACATACCCAATTTTGAGAATTTTGCTACTATAGTATTCGAAATATTTCATATTTGAATTTTGGGTTGTGTGGGCGGTGCCACGACCACTTTCACTTTTTCCCCGTTTTAAGTCCTGTGACGCGTACTGGCACCAAGGTCACACATAGTAAATTTCGAGAATTTTACTGCAATAGTATTCGAAATATTTCATATTTGAATTTTATGTTGTATGGGCGGTGCAACGCCCACTGTCACTATCACATCGCGTACCAATGAACACCATTTAATTTTTGTATATATATAGAGATCAGTACGAAAGTTTACAGAGAAAGTTCCCTTATTACATTAATGAACACTGCCGAATTTGGGGAAAATCGTTTAAGATTTAGATATAGTCCCCATATACTCGATTTGATATGTAAGCGCTGTAGAAACCGTATTTTACATCCCATCTGTACGACATTCGGCAGAGAGTGTTTTCTTTTTACGTGAATGAACTCTACTAAATTCGAAGAAAATCCGTTTAGATTTAGATATAACCCCCATATATATGTTTCACCCGATTTGACATGTAAGCGCTGTAGAACCCGTATTTTATATCCGATAAGTACGAAATTCGGCAGACAGAGTTTTCTTATTACATGTATGAACACTGCTGAATTATTATCGCAATGCCCATTTTCGCATTGTCAGGGAGGTATAGGGTATTATATAGTCGGCCCCGCCCGACTTTCTGTCTTTTCTTACTGGTTTTGTTCTGCTTACTGTGTGAAATTGATGGGTGAGTAATAATAAAATTAAAAGAATTCAATTTTTGGGTTTTACGAAATTTGTAATGGCCCCTAAACGGCTGAACTTAAGTTTTACAAAGTTTACGTCGTTTCAAACGCAAATCAATTAAAAACTTGATAAAAACTAAAAATTAATTTTTTTAAATTACAAATCTCCATAAAATGTTGGATTTTTTTTTTTTCAAACATTGTATTTGTTAGCAATTTGTATATATATAGTTTTTAGGCAAATATAAAATGAATAGGTTATTATAAAAACGCTGAATCCATTGCAATATCGACCTGACGAATAACAGTGGAATAACATTAGATTCGGATAAATAGTATACAAGTTATTAGATAATCAATTTTTCTCTAAATGTTTACCCTCTGTGTGGGAGGAACTAGAACTGGGCTGCTCACTAAGTTTTGGTTCACGGCCCCATTCCAAGATCTTGACGGCTCTATACAATCCATAAAAATTGTTGTATACAAATGGTCTGTGCGACCGCCAAATAATGAACAACTTTTCATATAACACTATGCACAAAAAAACTTATTTTGTATCCGAGACCTAAAACCCTTTTATTTAATGAAACCAAAGCAAAAAATATTTAAAAAAAAATGTTTTCTAAAATTCCAATTTTCATGGAAAGTGCTCTAGTATTGAGTATAGACCCGATAGAGCCGCGATACACTTTAAGGTAACTAATATTTTTGTTGGGAATATAAATTTCACGTAAAAATTAGAAAAAATAGTTTTTTTTAAATCTTCGTAAAAATATAAAAAAATTGCCAAAAATATATTTGTTCCATTTTTCGAAATATTTGTTCCATTTTGCGTCTAACGAATAGAAAAATGGCTATTTGAAATTTGAAAGAAATTCAATCGATAAATGTATGATCCATATTGCAAAAGTTAGGGAAACTCAAGAAATAATTTTTTATTTTGTCAATTTGTTTTGAAGGTACCAAAGCTGGCGTGGCAATATCGCCCATTTTTCCGTAGACTATTGGTACTATAAAATCATTACACTCACCAAAATTGCATGTGTTTGTATGCTCAAAAATCGAAGTTATAAGCCATTAAATTTTATGCAATATGTAATGTGGTAATAACACCAATTTTTCCCGGGGCTATAAGTACTGTAAGGGCATAACACGCCAAACATTTTAAGTATATAGACTGAAATCAATGTTGTGAACAGTTAACTTTTTGTGCAAAATGGTCCATTTGTACGAAAGGCACCAAATCGGCTTGACAATAAGGCCCATTTTTCACGTGACTATATGCTCTGTAAAATCATAAAAATGTATTTGAATTGACTTGAATAAAATGTATATGCCGTTAACTTTTTGTGCAAAATGGTCCCTTTGTATGGGACCAATAGGAGGACATGGACAAAAACGGATTTTTTTTAATTTCTACATATATTCATAGTTTTTTTCAATTAGGCATTGTTTTCTTTTTTAAGATGCTAAGTTCCACCCGAAAAACAATTTTTTTGTGATTTTTATTATATTTTTTTATGGGTATTCTTCCGAAAGTGATATTTTTATACCCTACACCTCACTGTGGTCCAGTGTATTATGAGTTTGTGCATTCGTTTGTAACACCCGGAAGGAGAAGGGATGGACCCATCATTTATTATACCCATCGAATTGAAATCACTTCCCGATTCGATTTAACCATGTCCGTCCGTCAGTCTTTCCATCTGTAGATGTATCTTTGTAATCACAGTGCAGGTCGTAATTATGGTTCAATTGTGATGAAATTTAGCACATCGCAGTTTTTTATCCCAGGGCCGCTCCCAATTGGTGAAAAACGGTTCAGATTTATATACATATATCGCCCATATATATTTTCCTCAGATTTAGGTTCTAAGGGCTATAGAGGGCGTATTTTACAACGCATCGAGGTAAAAATTGGCAGAGACTAATCTGCTCACCCAGTAATAAAGACTACTAAATTTAGTGGAAATCGGTTCAGTTTTAGATTTAGCCCCCATATATATGTTCCTCCCGATTTGGCTTCTAAGGCCTATATGTAGAAGGTGTATTTTACACCAGATCGAGGTAAAATTGGCAGACAGATCTCTTTACCCATTAATACAGACTGAAAATGTATTGAAAATCGGTTCAGACTTAGATATAGACCCCATATATATCGCACCTGTTCCACGAAATGATAACAACTTAAAATGAAAAAATGTCACTGTAGGCCAAAAAATGTTCCCGTAAATATTAATTTCAAAAAATGTATATTAAGAAAATACAATTAGGAAAAGATACTTTAATAATTTGTGGACATATTTTTGAAATATTAATAATATTAGCGGAAGCTGTTTATGGCATCTGCTAAAATTTTTCATTTTGAGTTTTTGCCCTTTTGCTGAACAGCTGCGATATGTTTCTTCCTATTTGACTTCTAAGGCCTATAGAAGGTGTATTTTACACCAGGTCGAGGTACAAATTGGCGGAGACAAGTCTCTTTACCCATTAAAAAAGACTACTAAATTTATTGGAAATTAGTTCAGATTTTGATATAGCCCCCGATTTAGCTTCTAAGTGCTGTAAAGTGAGGGCCATTTTACAATTTTAAATTTTAACTACCGATTACTTTGACTTGTGATTTAAGCCCTTTGAATTATTTTCTGTGGGGAGCCATTAAGGATAAATGTTACGCAAAGCATCCAGAGACAATTGAAGCATTGAAATATGAAATCGAAGTTGCCATTGAAGAGACTCGACTCGAAACAATCGAAAATGTACTGAAAAATTGGGTTGAACGGTTGAGGTACCGAGCCACGGCTCGTGAATGATATTGTGTTCCATTATTAAATGACAAAGTTCTAACTTTCCAATAAAACCAGAAATTTGAAAAATATATCAGTACTTTTTTATAGCAAATTCGAATTTTAAATGGCCCACCCGTACCTGAGTCCATCACTAACATTTTCAATTGCCGAACCAGTCTTATATTGTGTAATGTTATTAAATGACAAATTTCAACCTTTCCAATTAAACCAGAAATTTTAAAAAAGTATCAGTACTTTAACTTTTTCTTTAGAATTTTTAATGTTTGCAATATTTTTGCAAATCTTTTTCAAATAAAATATATTTGAAGAAATTCCTAAACAATTTTTTTTTGTTTGTAAACATATATTTTGTTTTAGAAGATTGGTTTGCATATATATTTTTCTGTATTCGCTCCAAATTAATTTTCTTGATTTTCAAATAAAATGTATTTGTTCAGAAATATGTATAATATTGAAAAATTTTTGTTCCAAACATATTTTCTTTTAATTCAAACTTAACAAAAACATGGATTTTTCCCCATGTAGGGTCTTAGGTAACTCCTTCGATGTGTTACACTTTTGGGCCGTAGAAAATTACATACACCCTTCCCCACTAAATTGAATGTATAATAAAGTAATAAATTACATCCCGTACCGCGATAAGATAGCAAAATGTCATGTTATATAATAATTCGAAATAAATATTGTTTCTATATTTGATTTAATATTCGATTCATTACAACTCTACTTACCTCATATAAATTCTTACATCTTTTCAGGTATGAACATGAACAGGATGACATTAAAATTACTTTTGTGTTACAATTAAAAATCAAGTTCGGTAAGTCGAATGCGATTTAATTTAAATTTAGCTAAATTTTTCTATCTACTAAGATCAATTAATAGAACAGCTTAAATTAAAATGTTGAATAGATGTACGTACTTTGATTTAAATTTTAGTTGAATATGCATAATATATAAAAACTCGTATATCAATTTTTTTTCCTGAATTGTAGTTTTGGTGCAGACAAAGAAAAAATAGTTCCTTGAAGAATTATGATTATATTTTTTTAGTTCCTCGATAATCTCTACAGTCTCTTCCCATTATTGTTAACGAACTCCCAGTCTGTTAACTCTATGGATATGTAAAAGTAAAATATAATTGATATTGCTGGCCTAATAAACTTTTTGATATCACTTGTTATTGTTTCCGGTTCATCTTCAGAAGCGATGTAATTTTTTAAAGGATTTTCCTTTACTATAACTTTGCATTCACTTTTTGTCTGTTCATGCCTGGAACCTATCACTTGCTGGAGTTTTTTTTTTAGAACTTTGGTCATTTCTTTGTTCACATGAAGTTTTTCTTTTTCACTCTTTTATGAAATAGTTTCTCATTTTCCAGCTCCACTTGTCTGCAGCGGATATATGACACGTATTTCCAGAGAAAAACTTTATGTAATATGCGGCCCTTTTTGACTTTTGTGTGCAATTTGTGACGATGACCAAATAATGATAATCAGTTGATATTTGCCCAATTCTTTGGGGCTAAAATAATGATTCCACATAGTTTATTTGTAAATGTTTTCGTTACATGTATACCTATATTATAACGAATATTCATTGTTATAGGAATATTTATTCCGATAGTGTATTTATAATGATTGGGGGTACACTGAAAAAAAATAGTAATAAAACTAATGATGACACATTCTTATATTAAGTATGCTACCTCGGCATCAATTCAATGACAATTTTCATTAAAATAATGAAAATTTACAGGTTTCTTACGAAATTTTCCTTAATATAAAGTTTTTTGAATTTGAATTAATGACTATCTAATCATTAGTTTTGTATACGCGCTTCTTTAAATGTACGCATTTAAATTAAAGAAAAAAATCATTATTTTTGTGCCAATCCGCATTATTTTAAGTAATATTTCAATACTTTTAAGGATTTTCTACATTAACACTATGACGTAGACATGTCATAGTTTTAATGCCGAATCGGACTTAATTAACAGTATGAGATATTTGAGTAATAAATTTAAGGCTATGCTCCCCTTAAAGGAAAGGCTGTCTTGGTAATAAATTTTATGACTATTGTCATTATTTTTAAGAATACATACGAGAGAATTATACAATCTCTCCCTCCCTATCTCACTCGGAGAATTAGTTTTGTTTGGTAATGTGTGAATCAATAATTGTTATGGAATGTTAGAAGAGAAAATAGAGAACAGTTCTGTTGTTCGTTTTCTTTTGAATCGTCAGTTATTTACAAGCGATGGAAGGAAGCGGTTGTCTGTTTTCGGGACGCGGATTGTGAAAAACTGTGGTTGCTGTGAATATGTAAGTATACGTGCATACATACGTGCATATTGCACCGAAAATAATTTTAATATGGACTGTTAACAGTTATTTTTGCTAAAGCATAGCAACAACAACAAATGAAACCGTCATGTCTGTATGCATGTGGTTATGCCGTCGGCGTCACCATCGATCTCTGTGATAAGGGAGTGCGTGTGTCATAGTTATTTTTGCTGTATGTTATTTATGGCGATGTACATGCGTTTTTGAAGGAGATCTTGTTTGTAAGTCCTGTGAAGAGATTTGTGCCACATGGATGACAAAAATGTGAGTAATAGATTTTGTAATACTGAAAGAGACAATGGGAAAATGTTTAGGTACGTGAAAAATAATATTATTATCCTGAAATAAACATCTTATTGGCAATTACAAAATTAACAAAACACATTTTAATTGAAAGTATTTATTTATTAAAAATACCAGCGCATAATGCAGAAATGTAAAATTATTTGTGGCAATATAGAAATTTATTATTAATAATATGTTAAACATATAACTATCTTTTTTAATTTTTTTAGTAAAATAATTTTAGAATCGGTTTTTACAAAATATTTCAACGTAAGTATTATATATGAACGGCTGAAATATTTCTCTTAGTTTTCAGCGTTTTCCAATTGTGATATGATAAAATTTATTTGCATATTTTTTTGTTTATAGATAGTTTTATTTGATTTATTTTCAGAAAAAAATTTAATTATTTTAATTTTAGATCACGCAATATTTGAAGATAAATGTGATGGATATATGAAAAATGCAGTGCTGAATGTCATTTATAAATTACAACAAGTAGGAGAGATTTGGAAACAATAGATTTGGAAACAATATTTGTAAGTATTATGTATTTCTGAACAAATATATTTTATTTGAAAATCAAGAAATTTTATTTTGGAACGCATATATTAATGAACAAAATATATTTGCGAACTGACGTTCACATATAAAATACGTGTTTTCACACAAACAAAGTTATTGTTAAAAAGTTTTCCAAGTATAATTTATTTAAAAAGATGTTTTCCTTTTTTGAATTTTAGTTAAAATTTTTCCTTGATTTCGTGTTCATAATTGCTTCATAAGTACTTCATAATTAAACCTGCTGTTAGATTAGGCCCGTTTGGTCTAATTTTTGTATCGTTTCCTTTATAAACGGTAACATATGTATGCATAAATATTGCCTTATAATTTGGTCCAAGGGATATTTTTGTTTTACTAAAATCAAAATAATAAGCGTTTTTGCTCAAAAATAATTGTAAATAAGCTGCTTTCTTTTCACGAAGTATTGAATAAAAATAAATATAAAATATTGTCTTCCATATTCATTTTATATGAAAAATGTAATGTTGACCAAATGGACTCTTAATCTAGGATTCGTACAGATTTGCCAATCTAACACCAGGGTTAAGAATGTCATAAGCAGCATTAGCTTTTGTTTTACAGAAGTAATTTTTAATAAGTTTTTGTAGTTTTGTTTGCTAACAAAACTTAAGATTTTGAAATCTAAGTCACGATTGATTTTTTTGAGAAAATTATTTTTGATAACTCATTTTATATGAAAAATGTCAATTTCGCCACTTTCAAAACAGTCAGTTTCTATTATTAATAATATCTTACATAAATACATATTTCTTTTAACTTTTAGTACAGCAAATTTTTTATGGATCTATTATGAGAATTTGTGTCGTAGAAGAGTGACTTAATATTTCAGTGTAAGTAAGTATATTCCAAAGATTTTAATATATCCCTTATTTTTCAACATTTTGTGACAGTTATATGATAAAATTTATTTTAATACTTTATCGTATATAAATCATTCTATTTGATTTCTATTCAAATTATTTTTATTTCAGTTCGCGCAATTGAACTTTATTTGGATATATGAAAAATGCAGTGGGGAATTAAAAATTTACAAATTGCAGCAAATGAGTGAGCATACAAACTATGTATATGATATAATAATATAATATTTGTTTTATATAATTTCTATTTAAATTCCAGCCAAATTCTGGGTTAAAAATCATTAAGGTCGGTTCCGATAAAAATTGTTCATGGACAACAAATAGAGAAACGAATCCCGCTATAGAATCGATACATAACAATACAATATTCGAATAAAAGTCAAACTTCATAGTGTGTTAAATTATAAAATGTTCAAGGTTATCCGTAATATGCATTATATTTTTTTGTATTTTCCAACATAAAATATTACAAATAAAATATTTATTTTGAAAGATAAAGTGTTGTGTTATTGAATTTTCTATGAATAGTAAATGATTTCAAAGAAAATGATTCATTTAAAAGAGTAACATTATAATCAATATAATGTAACGAATTTTCCATACATATTTAAAAAAACTGTATTTAAATTCATGTATGCCTTAAATTAATTATCAGTATATTCTTATATCAAGGACAAACATTTTAAATTTTATTACGATAATGTTTTAAATTATATGATATTTTACTAAAAATAAGCACGCTCCATACTTAAATCTACGCAAAAATGTGCTTATTTTAAGACCAAACTTAATTAGTTTTATTACCCAAAATTCTTAATTCTATGAAATGCATCCTCAAAACAAATACTATTCACGTCTTTAAATTAACTATAAAACCTTCTTATTTTTATAGCGATTGTCTTTGGCTCGAAATCATTGCCGAAATCTTAAACTTTACGAAAAATTCTTTGATTTTCAGTACGCTTTTTTTTTAGTGTATACTTATTTTGTCACTAAGTTTGGGACACAGATTGATCGACACCCCATAAAGTACATATATATTCTTAATCTTCTTAAAATTCTAAGCCGGAGCAACCACGTCCATATGCCCGTCCGTCTCTTGTAATCACGCTACAATCTACAATAATTGAGATAGATGATTTAAATTTGGTACAGACACTTCTTATAGCTGCCCGTAACTTGGGATTGAGAATAGGATACATCGGTCCATTCTTATACCCTACACCACACTGTGGTACAGGGTATTATAACGTTGTGCATTTGTTTGTAACACCTAAAAGGAGATGAGATAGATCCATCGACTTAGAATCACTTTCTGAGTCGATTTAGCTGTTCGTTATGTTATATTCGTCCATCCATCCGTCTGTCTGTGCATGTATTCTTGTAGTCAAAGTACAAGTCGCAATTATTGTCAGATCGCGATGAAATTTTGGTATATATAACTTGTTTGGCCTTAGGAAGAACCCTATTGAAATTGGCGAAAATCGGTTTCGATTTAGATATAGGTATGTCTCTTCCGATATGGCATCAAAGCGCTATAAAAGTTTATATCCGATCAGTACAAAATTCGTAAGAAAGAGCGAGAGAACATCGTCAAATTTGGCGAAAATCGGTTCAGATTTAGATATAGTTCAAATATATATGTTACTCCCGATTTGGTATCAAAGCGATATATTAGCTGAACTTTATGTATTTCCAATCATTACAAAATGTGGCAGATAGAATTTTCTTCATTCAGAGGAAAATACTGCTTAATTTGGGGAAAGTAGGTTCAGTTTTATAGAAAGCCACATATATATGTTCCTGCCTATTTATTATTTAAGATCTGTTGAAACGGTATTATTCGTCCGATCTTTATACAATTTGGCACATATTAGATTTTTGATCCAAGCTGATAATAATATTTTTAGATTATACAGTCCCATCTATTTGTTTCTTCCGATATTCTATATATGAAAGAATGGTGCGGATTTTAGGGATTCGTTTCAGACATAGTTTGTAATATCAACATGTCAACTGATCCGGCTGAAAGATAGTAATTTGGACCTAATAGTACCCAGAAATCTTCACAAGAACAAAGGTCGTCGTTTCATGATTATGCTGTTAAAAAAAACTTGACGTTTAGGTGTGGTTCACATTCAACGTCGGCCCTTAAAATTTAACCACCCTTTATATTAAATTTATTTCTTCTATATCTCCTAAAAAAAAAAACTTCCCTGATTTGATTTGATATTTTATAAAAGGAATCTTGATTTTTTATACGTAATCTTTTTGTTGAATACATCACCCAAAAAATCTATCGAGTTCTGCGACTTTGGATACTGCATTATTTTTGGAGGGAGATTTTCAGTGATATTGTGATGAGGGGGTGTCGGGTGTTGTGGGAGAAATATTTCTTGAAGTGTCCCCTTTCTTTCATTCTTTGACATGGAAATTCTATTCCAAAGTTTTCTATACTAAAATTGCGTTGGAATTAACTAACCTCCTTGTTTACCCAGCAAACTTTGTGACTAAATATCTCGAAAACGCGATGTCACTGAAAAAAAACTGCTAATGCCATTCGAATTAGCAGATCAATGTTACATGGACTACATAAGTTGTTTTCATCGAGTTTAAATTTTGTGCACATACATACAGTGTTATTATTACCCAGCAAAAAAAGAGCATCCAAAGAAGCAATAAAAATCCCCAACTTATGATCCGGAAGTTGTTCTAATTTGGATTTTCACCAATGAATTTAACAAGGGGTTGTCGCGCCGGGGAAGTACTTCTTTGTCACCACTTTTGCGTAACTCCTTTTAAAGCACTGTAAGATTTGCTTTTTTTATGTTGTATTTATTTGATGCATGTATGTCGTTCTTATTAACATCTTTGGGTCCAGAGATCTCATAATTTAAAAGGAATACAAATGTTGACATAGGGAAGGGAACGTATAAATAATATACTATTGGCCAAAGAGATAAACGATCATATATATGTAAGTAAGTTTAGGACATTTGAAGATGTTTGTAATCTGTATGATGTAGCTGGCTCTTAAAAAGTGTGACCGAATGACCCCATAGTGTAACTTCTTGTAACCTTTTCGCAAATGATCAACATTCTCACCAATAAAAAAGTATTTTTATTTTACACTGTAATACATAGCACATTTGTGCGGCGCTATGTATTTTCCGTAGCCCCGGTTCAGAGAGTAGTAAAGTACCACAGTGTGGTACAGAAAGTATGGTAGGGTATATTTAATTACCATAATTTCTTTTAGAATTATTTAATTATAACCTACATCACACTGTGGTACAATTTATTATAATTTTATGCATTTGTTTCTAACACCCAAAATGAGAAGAGATATATAGAACCATCGTTTATTATACCGATCGACTTAGAATCACTTTCTGAACCGATTTAGCTATGTCAGTCTGGGCATGCATTCTTGTAATCAATGTGCTGGTCACAAATATAGTCGGATCTCAAAGAAATTTTGCACATATCTTTATTTTGAGACAAGACAATTCGTATAAAAATTGAAAGACAATCCGTATTTAGATATAGGGCCAGTTTCTGTAACATATTTTCTTTCGTCTACGGCGAACGATCAAAAATCTCTCAACTATTTGAATATCAGTTTAGAACCAGATATCTTAAAATATATGAATGTTCCTTCGATTTAGCTTATTCCCTCTATAGAAGATATAATTTCCTTTCGATATTCATGAAATTTGGTAAAGAGTGAACAATATCTCTGTGAACAATATCGGTTCAAATTTACATATAGCCCCACATAGTCGCATGTATGTGTTCCTTCCGATTTGGCATCTAAGCTAAATATAAGTCATATTTTAGTCAAATGTACTATAGTTTGCACAAAGAATTTTTTAATCCGAGAATCCACTAGCAAGGTTGGAAAAATGTGTTTTCATGTTTTACTTCAGATCATTATTAAATTTGGCAAAGATTAGTTTATAGAATCATGCACACTGCGAAATTTAATAAAAAAGTGGATACTATTCAGATAAAGGCCAAATTTAAATACAGAATAGAATTTTGCATCTAAAATAGCTGTCAAACACGATTGACAAAAATCAAAACAGCAACAAGAGAATAACTTCGAAGGTTAAATAGATGAATACAGTACGTTTTGTTTAATACAATGTGGGTTACGCCTTTTGTGCTTTATCAAAAACGAGCACTTGATGTTACGTCTTTTTTTCTTCAATAAAATCGTGATTTTTGGACGAAAAACTAATTTTCCTTTTTTGAGGGTTACGCTCTTGGGCATTTCTGATGACGATATATCAACATTTTTGGAAAGTATAAAGTGTTATTAATAAATTCAGTTTTTATCGCAATCCAATGTACTACAATTCCACAATTTAACATATTTTGAAGAAAATCAGTACTTTGAAATGACTTTATGTTATTTTAATCGACTATGAAAAAGTAGACTTTTAGGTCCGATTAATCGACCTAGTCGACTGAATCGAAATTTGTTGATGAAGTCGACTAGCTTCCAGAATCATTCACTAATTCTGATATAGCCGCCATATAAATATATATTTCTTCCCTTTAGCACTATAGAAGCAGTATTTTACATATATTTCATAGCCCTCATATATATGTTCCTTCCGATCTGGACTTTTATCTCTTCAGAAGCTTTATTTTACATCCAATCGTTTTGAAATTATGCATTCTGGGGTTAATAATTTATATTCCGAAATTACATTTTGGTTAGTTATTTAGAAGAACTTCACTAAATGTCGAAAAAAAGTTAATACTTATGATTTGGAAGTACTCATAATGTTATTCGTTTGGAAGTACTTCTTTAATTTTTGCTTGGTATGTGTGGAATTACAGAAGGTTCGCATTGAATGTAGAGAAGTTATTAGAATAAATATTTTACTAAATATTTAATCTGTGTGTGGCAAGTTGATTGGTTACCCCTTTCGAGAGTTATCGTGCGCAACAACCACACAGGCAGAGAGACGGTTTGATGGGTATTGCTTAAATGACTTAAAGGAATATATCTACCGAACTTACATAGGATTTTTCATCTTCTTCGATGTGTTATACTTTTGAGCCGATTTGTAATCCCTTCAAATAAAAAGATTTTTTAACGTCCTCGAAATAGACGAAATATACCATTTCTTCAAATTTGAAACCAGAAACTAATCGCAAGGGACTAAATTTGATGAGAATGCTTGATGGGGTAGCAGTTCTTAGCCAAATTCATGGATTTTTTTTGTCATTGAAGCAGCTTCGAAGAAACATATATATGGAGGATATATCTAAATCGAGTTCCTTCAAGTAGGGTAGGGGATATTTAATGGTCAAAATACACTCCCCTCTAATCTTTCATAATGATCGAATGTACAATCAGGCTTCTGTTGCCTGTTGTAGCACTTTGATGTCACATCGGGAGGAACAAATATATGGGGCTTTTCTAAATCTGAACCGATTTTCAACAATTTCAAAAGACTTTGTCCTTGTAGGGTATAAAGACGACCTGCTTTTTGTTACAACGATACATCTAAAGACGTACGGACAGAGGGACATGATTATGTAAATCTACTCAGAAAGTGATTACAAGTCGAATAGAGGCTATTTCAATCCTCTTGTCTAACAGTTTGAAATGATGATTGAGATATTTTCATTTTCAATAGTTTTTTTTAAATTTCAATTACAGCACTCCATTAATTTTGAAGCACTCAATTTCAAAACTAAACCATATAAATGTTGCTAAAAAAGTTTCCACCCATAAACTGTCAGGCAAGTGCATACGAACAGTTATGCAGTATTTCGACTCTATCGAGACAGGGCAGGACATACAGCACAAGGACTAGAAAAAATCGCTGTGACACAAAAATACTGCGGCCACTCAGCATTGCGATTCTCGACTGCATCGAAGCGAGACAAGAAAATGTGTGTCTAAGTCTAAGGACTCTAACATTTGGCGCTACGAAAGATGGTGGACGCCGGTCAGGACACATTCTCTGGTTCTTCCTCTTTCCTTCGTCCTACAGTCATATATCATCGTGGTGGACACATGTTTCTGCACAATCAGCATTAACGTCATGTTAAATGTCAATAATCTTCAATGCACAAACTTAGCACTGGTCAATTGCAAAACGAGAATTTTGTTACATGCCGAGAATAAAGTTTCTTGTGTTTTTTCCAGCGGCACCAAATGGAATCGTGTCTTTTCTCCAATCTAATGGTATTTGTTTGGTGGAGGCGGCAGTAGTGCGACAGCATTCGTAATAGTGGCCAAAAAGGAACTCGTACGAGTATCATGTTAGAGAGTGTTGGTGCCGGGAAATGAAAAACGATTTGTAATGTAAACACGGTTGGACATATCCTCATTCGGTCAATGGAAGAGATTTGAATTTGTGGACGCCACATGCATATGGGTGTATATTAGGGAGAAACGAAAATAAAATATTACATTATTACATTCGGAAATATATGTATGTTTTTAGGAATCAAATAAAAATCTTATTCCGAGAATATAAGTTTGTAACATAACATGATAAGTTTGTAACATTTCGAAATATTGATTGGATTTCATGTCAAGTGAAATCCAAATTCTTGCGCTACCGAAACTTTAATATTGTTTTTGTCCTTTCAGAAGCCTCTTATGAGATACAAAGTTAAATCTTTGTAAATATGAGATACTACAAATGGCAAAAACAAAGCGCGAAAAATAATTTTGAAGTCTCTGACTGTGGTCAGCGTACCTTTGACCAGAACAATTTTCATTATTTCACTGATTTTAGAAGTTCCTTCCAAAATATAAAAATGTATAACATACTGACCTCACATGAGATGCGAAAACAATTAATCGATGTCCAGCCTAAGGTCAAAACGTCTCTTGAAATTTTCCAAGGCCTTTAAAATATATCGCTCAACACTTACAGCGGTAATATATCTTACGTTGTCAATTCGGTCAATTCTTAGTCTGTGGTCAGAATAGCAGTGACCAAAACAATTTCTACTCATTCAGTACCCTTTAGAGTTATGAGCCCACCAATGTATGTGTATATACTGATCTCCAAGAAATGAGATTTTACGCCAAATGGGTTTTGACCACTTGACTGCTGAGGCTCCTGTAAGAGCTAGAAATGTGAAATTTTGTGAATGTATAGACTCGTGTGTAGTATAACCCACGGACTAGGAAAATAGTCGTTTTTTGGCCCGTGGTCAGATACTCGTGCTACCAAAATCTTTAATATTATTTTTGTATTTCATAAGAATCTAATATGATACAAATATAAAATAATATGCAGTATTATACACGGTAAAAACAATTTTGAATACTGAAATTGTGGTCACCTTAATTACAATTTTCATTATTTCATTGCATTTTAAAATTCGGACATAAAACTGCATTTTAAAACCTTCGAAATAGATCACTCAGTTCTTATTGTCGTCACATATCCAACATGATCAATTTTGTATTCTCAGGAGGTGGTTAATCACCCCTGTTCTGGTACTCACTTCACATTAATTTCACTTCTCACCTTTACTTCACAGGACGAATAACGATGTGTCTGGCAACTGTAGAAAGTATTGGCTACCTAACTTCTGCTTAAATAATGCCTAACATGTGATTTGCCTTCAATGCCTTATGAGTTTCAGGCGTGATACCGCCTTTTAGAACACCTCTTTCTTAAGACACCTCTTTCTTAAGACGTGAGATGCTCCAAGTGAGTGCCAGAACATACCCGGATTTAGCAGTTACCAGAGCAATTTTCATTCTCCTTCTTCTTTAAAAAATCCCATAAAGAGCTATGAACCTACACTGTCCTACTAAGAAAGAAAGTCGTATCTCCATTTCAGTAGTTTTGAGATCTTTAGCTTTTACGTTTTAAAACTTTCGCGCCTTTAGGTTTAGGTTTATATTGGGGTCGGATTTACCAGGTCACATAGACCTGGTAAATCCAGGTCACATAGAACAATTTAGGTCCCTAACCTAGACATAAAATTATAAGGCGCGAATGTTTTAAAACGTAAAAGCTAAATATCTCAAAACTTCTGAAATGGAGATACGACTTTTTTTCTTAGGAGGGTAGTACACACATATGTGATCTTCAATTAAATGCGTCATATGTAGATTATTTTGGCATATGGCCAGAGTTAGAGCTATCAAACTTTTTTAATGCATGTATGTCCGCATTAAAAATGTTTGATAGCTCTAGCTCTAAAAATCTAATCTAAAAATGTTGACCCTTCGTGGGGGATTGAGCCAGCACAGTCTATCTTTGACTTTAGCCTGAGATAATAACACATACCAAATTTTAAGTCAATCGGTTAATCCTGTCAAAAAAAATATTTTTTTCCAATAGTTTTAACGACAGTAACTAAACTTCTGTTTCCATGTGAAAGTGTCATCATTAAAATGTATAGTCCTAATAATCTAACATTATTGAGCATATACTTAAAAAATATGGTTCAAATACTAAAGGCACCTTCCAATGAAAATAGGAAAGGTATGCATAGAGACCTCCTTTAAATTTGGGAACTATCCGATTGTGCCCACCAGTTCATGCAGAACTGATTCTACAGACTTACCCTTATGGTAAGCATGTTAGTTTCACGACAAGAGCCTTGTACCAAGGTGTTCTCTGGTGAAATATTCCAAGAGTGTTTCTAGACCTTTCAATAGGATCGAGGATGAACTAATTGGCCTCAACTCCTTTGACTGAGTGTGTGATATCTCCCCCGTATGAAAACACTTTGGTATTGTGGCAGAGTACATGTTACAGTATCGATCCATCTATTGGGCATATACGAGAGCTTAAAGCATAGCTTAAACCTCATATATCTTCGCCAACAGGAGCATGTACACTTACTTCTTGGGAAATGCCATGCCATTGTTTTTTTTTTTTTTGTTTTGAACCTCCCATTTATGATACCAAATGCAACATTAACTAATGTTTTAAATCAATCATTTAAAATTTCTGAGTATTTCAAGCCATCATTGGTTGTCAATCCTTCAAGTATATATTTCGATCCAAGATTATATGATTTCAATTATTATTATTTATTATATTTACGACGTGAACAATTTTTAAAAAATTATCTTTGAATTACTGAAAAATTTAACACAATTTAGGTATTTTCTGAATACTTAAATGCAAATAAATATTTGTTTCAGAAAAAATAGTCCAAAATAAACACATGTTGGGATGTAAACAAAGATTTGTTTAGAACAACATCTTCCCAAATATATAATTTTGGTGTGTTCCATATATTATTTGTTTAGAGTGTACCCTAAAGATATATATGTTTCAAGCCGAATATGTTTGGGGCAATATACTACAGAAGCGAGTTGTTATAATTATTTCATTATTATATTGACATTTCTTGTTCTTCATTAGTACAAAAGAAGGTTTTTATTTTCCTCTTTCGAAGTATTTTGTTTTGTATATTCAGTAGGAGGGCGGCATATTATCTAAAGAAGTTGGGACAGTGTGTGCTAGTGGGTTCTTTCATTATTTGTGTGTTCTTTAATTATTCGAAAGTTATGTATTTGGTAGTGTCCCTGTGTGCGGCTTCTTGTATTTTGGTTGTGATTGATAGGATTGAGAAATACTAAGTTTTCAAAAATGCGTTTTCAATGGCAGTTTTATTCCATCTACATGGCCTACTAGAAACTATGGACTGACCAAAATGTATTCATCATTCTGAATTCAAAACAAAGCACCATATTCCATGTTACATCATTTGTCTTCACAAATCAAATTTTCCTACAATTTACTGATAAGCCCATGCAAGAGAATGAGTGTTGTCCTGTGTTGGGAATTTTAGAGTGTTTATTTCGACATCTCAATTTCACTGTTACTATATCAGACGCTTTCTTCTTACCCCCATTTCCTCGGAACACGAAAGCTTTAACTTAATCGGAAGTTGAATTCAGCGAAGCGTTTCTTTATTCCCTTTCCACTGGCCTTGTATTTAATTTCAAAAAAGTTAAATAAAGCGGTCGGAAGAAAAAGTATTCATTAAATTTTAATTGAAAGAAATTGCTGTGGGAAATTGTTATTCAATTAAATTAAAATGTTCTCAAACCGTATATTAAGAGTTACATATGTATATTATACAGAGAAAAGTATGTTGACAAGGATATCTCTCCACAGTACTGTGTTACAGCGTATTATAGCACTTGTTTCTAAAACCCAAAAGCGGAAAAGAGAGATCCAAAATGT
The DNA here is from genome assembly GCA_963930755.1 of Eudasyphora cyanicolor. Lineage (NCBI taxonomy): Eukaryota > Metazoa > Arthropoda > Insecta > Diptera > Muscidae > Eudasyphora > Eudasyphora cyanicolor. The sequence goes on from OZ005737.1 coordinate 153,872,065, forward strand.
TTAATACCCATCAAATCAGAATCTCTTTCTTGTGCCATCCATTGACCTGAGTGTACACTGTGGTTCAGCAGAATAGTACTAGCAATGGTTTTTATACCCTACACAACACTGTGGTAAAGGGAATTATGACTTTATGAAGGCTCTTATAGAATAATAATACATAATAATAATACAATTTTATATGAAAAATTCGGCGGTATGTGATGGGCGCCACCTCTCAATAAAAGATATATTTAATATATTTCGTTTTGAGCTACATATATGGGCATTATGTGATGGGCGTGGCCGATTTTAATGAAACTCAGAACTTTTTCATTTTGTTAATTGTAATGTCTACGCTAAATTTCAACACATTCGGACCAAAAAAAAAAAATTCTTATAAAAATGAATTTTGAGTTAAATGGGCGGTATACGATGGGCGTGGCCGATTTTTACGGGACTTCATATTTTTCTTAATAGCATTAAGAAAGTGCTCGGTGCCAAGTTTCATCGCTCTACGAGCACTCCTTATAATTGTTTCACAACATTGTGCGCCGCGGCTGGCTCGAATAAATTCCAGCCGAGAGGCCCAATTTTCGACTGCTTTTTGCAGCATTTGGGGCTGTATGTCAGCAATAGCGAGCCGAATATTCTCTTTCAAGGCGCCAATCGTGAAGGTCTTATCTGTGTAGAAAAGCTTCTCCAAATCGCATCTTGGAGGTCACGCACAGGCCTACGATGCAAGATATTTGATTGTTTCGCTGGCTGTATGGCCTCTAGCGCCGCACACTGACGATTTCGCGGAAAAAAGGTCAAATTGTTAACATACTCTTACTGCAATATGCAGTGGTATTTTGAAATTAAAGACTAAATGGTACAATCAAATCAAAAATAATTACTTCGATCTGACTGCTAGTTTTTTTTAAACGTTTCAAACTCAGTACTCGTATATTTTACCAATCTGACTTAATAACAGGTGGCGCAAAAGTAACCTTTCGATGTTATGTTAGACGCGATTGGCGGTCAGCAGCTAACAGCTGATGCACCGTCTGGACTTTGTACGGAAACATCTTCAAATCTTGTACCAAAATTCGCTGTAGAGACCGTCAACTGATACCCATTTGCGTGGCACATCGTCTGGTCGATGTCGACGGCGCTTCCATGACATCCTCGGCTGCAGCAGCAATATTCTCTGCAGAACGGCTACTCCGGGGTCTGCCACGCCTGGCAGCATCTCGTGTTGCGCCAGTCTCTTCGAGGCGAGCGGCTAAACGTCGCAGTGTTTCACCAGTAGGCGTTGGACGGCCAGGAAATCTGTGCCAAAGTCACCGACCGATTATTGGTCAAATAAATAGTCAGCAATATTCCGCGTTCTGGAACAGTGTAGCGTAACATTGTTTATTAACGTGTATTTCGCATGTGTTTACTACACAAATGTCAAAACAGAACTGACATTAGGGGCCAATCGCAAAATTTACAGCATTTTCTGATAGGAGGATTACTTTTGCGCCACCTTGTATAAACCTAAGAATTTCAAGACGAATATTATTTTACTATGTGAGTTTATCTTTTTATTTTTTGTTTAAAGTAGGGTATTTCAATACCCCAAAATTAAAAAAATTAAATTTGCAGAGACACATTTTATTTTAATTTTTACGAACTTATAAAAAAAATCCATTTTTTCTCCAAACATTTTGATCTGCAATTTTAGCTGGACTTGCCTAGAGTTGGAAATCACTACTAATATATTGACTCATACTCGTATCTGTTTTAACATTGTTAATCAATTTCAAGTGCCATCAGGTGTCACCTCTCAATAAAAGTTATATTTTTTGTATTTATATTATAAATTTTTTATATTTTTTTTATAATTCAAAGAGAACGCTTTGGAAGAAGTTGTATTATTAAAAGATTTTTACGACGGCGGAAGGCTCTTTTAGAATAATAATACATAATAATAATAAAATTTTATATGAAAAATTCGTTTGTAGTTATATGGGCGGTATGTGATGGGCTTGGCCGATTTTGATGCAACTTCCAGAACTTTTTGACTTTGATAATTGTAGGCTCTGCGCTAAATTTCAACACATTCGGATAAAAATAAAAAATTTTATATGAAAAATTTGTTTTGAGCTATATGGGCGGAATATGATGGGAGTGGTATGATTCCCCCTGCCTATAAAGTACACCAAACAGTGACTTTTTGTGGATGTAACGGCGTTTGAACAATTGCTTGTGGATTATCATTACTCCAAATAAGACAATTTTTTTTATTAAAGTACTCATTCATCCAAAGGTGAGCTTCATCGCTGAATTCATCGGTTGCGTCGCGCGAACCGAACCATTATTTTGGTAATAAATTTGCACGATTTGCAAACGTTATTCCGGAGTAAATCTATTCATTGTGAACTGGCAAACCAAACTGAGCATAAATCAACTGACACCTGTCAAAAAGACCAATCCCGAAAAAAGTATTGCCAGATTGAAAACCACACGCCTGAAAACATACCCAGTACATCTCGTCGACGTAATACTAAAACGAGAGTTGTTGAGAGGGTAATTTTATTGTGCTCTTTAAGTGTTCTGCCTCTCAGAGATTAAAGTAAGCTTACTTGTTCTTGCTTTAAGCCATATTAGGCTTAATTTTTCATTTTTAGGTATGTTTTGTTGATTTCAAGTATTATATACTTATTGTAAGCCTTTCAGCGCTTGATTTTTTTAATGTAACCCCTTTTGTATTTGTTATACCCCTCACTTTAGTGATTTGAGGGTATATATAATTTTCTACGGTCACAAAGTTTAACACATCGAAGGAGTAACATAAGACGCTAAGTATGTTCGGCGGATATCCGTTTTAGGTCTTTTTAAGTCGAATGAGCAATGTCCTTCCGTCTGTCTGTCTGCTGGCTGGTAGGAGTACCTCCCATACAAAAACTGAAGACATACGCAAATAAAATTGCTCATAATATTAGAACATATACCAGTAGATATTTACATTGCTCACAAAGTGAGGGTATACCTTAGTCGGTTTACCCGACTGAAATTTCTTACTTGTTTTAAGAAAATCTTAGTACGAACGTACTTAATATTTAGGTACGCTTTTGGCTTTAAATAAGAACATTTTAATTGAATGTAGTATGTCATTTTTCTTTCTGTGTACATAAGAGGCAGTCCCAAAATTAGCCGACAGAGCAGAGTAGGTTTGGGAAAATTTTTCAATTTTTCTTAACATAATCTTCTTTGAGCTCGATATACTTTTCCAGCAATTTTCAATAGCTTTGATACCCTGTTTATAAGTACTGTCTAGCTGCTGAAAATAGCCATCAACTGCAACCTCCACCTCTTGATTGCTGGCAAATCTTTTCCGCCAAGCCATTTTTTTCAAGTTTGTAAAGAAAATGTATCCAAGGGAGGTAAATCTGCCGAAAAAGGTGCGTGCTGAAGCAATTCGAATTTTAATTCATTGATTTTGGCCATCGCAATAGTGGATGTGTGAACTGATGCAATGTCTTGATTGTGAGCAAATGCGTCACCCATCTTGCGCACAGCTTTTTCATTATCAAATTTTCCGTCAATATGCGATGTACGAGTATAACACTTTTGAATTGCCTACAACTTCAGCTAGCTCACGAACCTTCAACCGACGGTCATCCAATATCCTTTTGAGAGTTGTTTAACCATTTCCGGAGTGAACACCTCAATTGGTCGTCCACTACAGTGTTCGTCTTGGCAACTCGTAAGGGCTGGAATTTTGTATTATGAGTTTATTGTACCGAAACTATTCACATGCGATCTAGGATTCAACTTGGCTGAATTTAACACTGTTTTTACTTGTTTTAGCATAAAACTAATAGTCATATACCAGTGAGAACTATTTATTCGCTTTGCCACAGAATTTCAGCAGAGTTGGTTGATATCGAAATGGGTTAAAGCAATACTTTAAAAATTAATTAAATACAATTCAACGGAAACCCTTTACATTTATACGAATCCCATTAACATAGCTGTGGGTAAACATCGGTATTCATTTCATTTCGAAATTTAGTGGTAGCAAATATGAGTTTCAGTATTTTTTTGATTCATCTAAAAGAAAACTTTTCTAATTTGTAATGCTCCAACCAATGCTCGCTTGTGTATCCCGGTTTTCTCATTTATTGTTGGGGATCGTTTTGATGTAACGCATACCAATATTTCTAAATGTACCTTCGCAGGTGGTGGATGTCGGTTGCAGATGAAAGTAAAATATAAAACTCCAACGGAATGCTGGGTGGAAAAGTTTTTCCTTCATTTCACCAAAGAATTCTAGGAAAACGAGTAAGTTTGTGGTAAAAATGAGACAAATGATCCATCTGTGTTTAGTGGTGGTTTAAATTACCCATTATATACAATAAGGTAATTCTCACTTGCAGCCTCCCTCATTCCCTCCTGCCCATCATTACTCAAAACCCTTAACAAAAAAGCAGGAGATACTCACCGGTCCTTGATACCAAAAAATTCCGGGGGTAAGGGAAATGTACTTGAATTTGAGTTATGATGAGTTGGGGCCATTTCGGTTGCTTTCATTTGTCTCGGTGGCTATACTAGTTTTTTGGTAATATTTTGCTTGTAGTGAAGGAATGTCGGAGTAGGGGAAATTTTGCTAAATATGCTGGAATGTTTTGTGGTTTTTATATATTGAAAACGCGAAGCATTTGTATCTTTATGGCGCAGCTAATTCTCTGAACTGGTTTGCTCATTCATCATATTAAGTAAAACAAGGTTAGGTTCAGTGAGAATGACGTCAAACAGCAATATAGTTGTTATGGGTCCATTGAGAACAAATTTGATCCATTGTGATTCCTTATTGTTTATCTTCTGTTTTTGACAGTTGACACTTGAATGTAATTTGGATGTCTTGACGAATGACAGAATATTGGATGATTCGTTATCGCTATATCGTTAATTTTCTGAAAAAGGGCCTCGGTATCATGTTTCTTTTCTAAAATCGTCCAAGATAGTAGTAGTTTGTCAAATACTATTGTACAGCATTGTAGGTTTGTGGTTGGGTGACAGAAAAGCGATCCATAACCAGTCAACTTATAAAGGCTCACAGAATTATCTTCCTGATCATCACCATCTATTGCTGATTGAAAATAATGTCCAAAGGCGTAGTCGGCAAGTGGCTGAATGGCATCATTGTGACCAACACTGGTCTCGCCATTAGTTTGGACAACCAGGCTGCCATTAAATCTCAGGTGGCCGAAACCGAAGGTCGGCCAAAATTCTGAAATTCAGCCGATACCAACCGAACTTCTACGTACTTACGTAGACAAACTTAAACGCATTGATGCTCCACTTTCAAAGATTTCAAAATGCAGAATCTAAAGTTGCTTCAAATTTACGTCATTTAGATTATTTGCCCATATCAACACTTCAATTCGTTCAAAAAGTTGTATTAATCATACTTCCAATTCTGAATTGTTCCATTAATAACACATAATAAGATTTTGTCATCGATTTGTAGATATGGGATAATATGGTTCTCAGCCTAAAAGGCGGTTTCTTTGAATTGACTCAAGTTCTCATGATCAACCATTATATGCAAAAATATAGAGGTTGAACCACGCATAAATAGAGAATCATTTATAGTAACATCGACCGATATTGCCTGTTATTTTACTAAGCCACATCTTTTGGATGTTGGCGGTAGATTTCATCGCCCACGTCAGGAAGTGTTTAAGTTATTTTCCTCTCTAGTGCGAGGAGACATTTTCTCAGGACATTCTCATGTCGTATCATGGTCAGATTTGTCTAACTACCAATACAGGTGCTGATTTCTATCCACATTTCATTGAAGTGCCTGATTGCCTTTTGAGTACGCCAAAGCTTGCACGTGGACAGTGGCGCACCAATACATATAAACTCTGCGAGAATTTGTAATGTCGTCCCTTTCCTGGCAAGTTCATCGACATCGCAGTTCCCCGGCAAATCGATATGCCCAGGTACCCGTAAGAGATATAAAAGGTATATACGAGGTTTGTTCAAAGAATATCGCGAATTTTTAATTTCCGAGGGCTACGTATATTTGATTTTTGATATTTTTGTAGCGTTATGTTGGTACTCATGTCCCTTACTTATGCTGACAAGGTCGGCCATTTTGAATGTTTAGTTAATTTTTGACAGCTGTTTTGCTTGGATGTTTTTTAACTTGTCTTCGATTTTTATCTATTTCAGAAAATGGATCAAAGAATCTGCGTCAAATTTTGTGTGAAAATCCAAATAAAGTGCGCTGACGCATTCCGAATGTTGACTGTGGCATATGGTGAAGCTACCTTGGACCAAAGCAACGTTTATCGGTGGTACAAAATGTTCTTAGAGGGCCGAGATGCGAAGGACGAACAGCGTGCCGGACGCCCGAGCACGTCAACAACAGACGAAAACATCACAGCTTTCTTTGATTGCAGGGGCGTGGTGCATTATGAGTTCTTGCCACAGGGTAGTACGGTCAATAAAGAATATTACCTGCAAGTTATGCGCAAATTGCGCGAAGCAATTCGCCAAAAACGCCCGGATTTGTGGAAGAACAAAAACTGGCATTTGCACCACGCCCCTGCACACACTTCTATGGTGCCGCAGCCAGCGTATTCCCCAGACCTAGCCCCCTGTGACTATTTGTTGTTCCCAAAACTGAAAAGGCCCATGAAATGACGACGCTACGCCACGATTGAGGAGATAAAGACGGCATCGAAGGAGGAGCTGAACAAGATCACAAAAAATGATTGTTTGAAGTGCTTCGAGGATTGGAAAAAAACTTTGGCAGAAGTGTATTATATCCGGGGGGATTACTTTGAAGGGGACAAAATAGATATTCATGAATAAATAAATACTTTTTGAAAAAATACAAAATTCGCAAATTTTTTTGAACATACTACATGTATGTATACTCGTATGTTAAACTGCTCAGCCATCTCAATAAGAGACATGCCGCAGCCGAGGGCTGTTTGTGAATTATGAATGTGGGCTCCAGAGAATTGATGCCAGACTGACTGTCCGAGTAAATGACAAGGCCAGTGTAAGTGACTATGTTGCGACTCAGTCACTTGGCGACTTACGTTGTTGCCATTATTACGGCTTGATTTAAACGATAGCTTATGCCTTTTCCTTTAAGACCTTTGTGGTCCATTAGTGGTATGGAACTTGTTGTTGTATCAAAATAAAGATAAACCTCTAAAACACCACATATTTTAACATAAATCGATAACCATTCATTCTCATTGCTTCAGGAAAGTATCTCCTTGTAACATATGTTTATCATCTCATAAGCGGTTTCAAAGATATTTTACGAGATATTGCGAAAAAAATTTCTTTGACAAAATTTAAAAAACAACCAGTAAGGGTAGGCAGAAAGTCGGGCGGGCCCATTGGTAAATGGGTAGGAGCATATTATCTAATTCTGAAACTATAATCGCTAAATTAAGCAAAATTTGTTCCTAAAGTGAGAAACATCTTTCTGGAAAATTTTAATTATCGGAAGTAAAATACAACTTCTACAGCGGTTTGATACCAAATCAGGAGGAACATATTTATGGAGCTTTAATATAAATCTGAACCGATTTTCCCTGTAAAAACACCTCCTTCTGTCGAATTTCGTACTGATTGGATATAAAAATACAGTCTCTACAGCGCTTACATGTCAAATCGGGGGTAACATATATATGGGAGCTATATCTAAATCTGAACAGATTTTCTCCAAATTTGCCAGTATTTTCTCCGAATTTGGCAGTATTCCTTCACGTAATAAGAAACCTCTTTCTGCCAAATTTCGCACTGATGGGATATAAAATACAGTTTTTACAGCACTTACATTTAAATCGGGGGTAACATATATATGGGGACTATATCTAAATCTGAACCGATTTTCTCCGAATTTAGCAGTATTACTTCATGTAATAAGAAACCTCTTTTTGCCGAATTTCGCACTGATCGGATATAAAATAACATTTTTACAGCGCTTTTATGTCAAATCGGGGGTAACGTATATATGGGGGCTATATCTAAATCTGAACCGATTTCTTCCAAATTTAACAGGGATCGCCCGTGGGCCAAGAAAAAAGATATGTGTAAAGTTTCGTCGAGATCGGACCATAATTGCGACCTGTACTTTGATTACAAGAATACATGCACAGACAGACGGACAGACAGACAGACGGACATGGCTAAATCAACTCAGAAAGTGTCGATCGGTATAATAAACGATGGGTCTATTTCTTCTCCTTTTGGGTGTTACGAACAAATGCATAAAGTTATAATACCCTGTACCACAGTGTGGTGTAGGGTATAACAAACCAACGTATAATAATTATAATATGGTTGTTTTAATTAAAATTGGTTTTTTCAAAAAAAATGCTTTTTTCGCAATACTTAGTAAAATATCATTGAAATCGCTAATGAGATAATAAAATGATTTTAGAAGGACGTGAATGCTACTTAATTTACGATCAGATAAAATATACTAAAAACATATTTATTATGAATTTTTCGACGTTTTTAAATGGGTTTAATTAAAAAATTATTAAAATTTTATCAAAAATAGATTTTTCACAATATTTTGTAAAATATCTTTGAAACAGCTGATGGGATGCATAATGACATTAGAAGGAGATGAAGGCTACTTAATTTAGAATTCTTTAGAGCTTTCCTGAACCAATTAGGAGAAATGGTTCTCGCGTTATGCTAAAATATGTGATTCAACCTTTATTATACTCTACACCACACTGTGGTACAGAACATTTTGTGTTTGTTTCTTGGCAGATGTTTGTAACACCTAGACCCACATCAAAGTATACATATCAACCTAGAATCACTAACTGAGTCGATTTAATGGTACTGAAATTTTGCAGTTAGGAGACTTTTGTACCTCGAAGACCCCTATTGAAATTGAAGAAAATCGGTTCAGATTTAGCTATAGCCCCCATATATATGTATAGTCCGATTTGGCCCTTTAGTCCTATGGAAGCTGTAGTTTACATCCAATCGTTTTGCAATGTAGCATGGTAGAGTTTCTTAATACACGGACCAACATTACCGTATATGAACAAAATCGGTTTAGATTTATATACGTTTCGTCCGATTTGGACCTTTAGCCATATTGAAACTGTCTTTCAGAGAAGGTCGGGCGGGCCGACTATATAATACCCTACACCTCCCTAACAATGCGAAGATGGGCATTGCGATAAGAATTTGGCAGTATTCATATATGTAATAAGAAAACTACCTCTGCCGAATTTCGTTCTGATCGGATATAAAACACGGTTTCTACAGCCTTACATGTTAAATCGGGCAAAACATATATTTGGGGCTATATTTTAATCTGAACTGAATTTCTTCGTATTTGGTAGTTTTCATTCAACTCTCTCTGCCGAATTTCGTACAGATCGAATATAAAATACGGTTTCTACTGCGCTAACATGTCAAACCGGTTGTAACATATATATGGGGCTAAATCTGAACGGATTTTCTCCGAATTTGGTAGTTTTCATTCACGTAATATGAAAACTCATTCTGCCGAATTTCGTACTTATCGGATATAAAATACGGTTTCTACAGCGCTTACATGTCAAATCGGGCAAAACATATACATATATGGAGGATATATCTAAATCTGAACGGTTTTTCTCCGTATTTGGTAGTTTTCTTTCATGTAATATGAAAACTCATTCTGCCGAATTTCGTACTTATCGGATATAAAATACGGTTTCTACAGCGCTTATATATCAAATCGGGTGTAACATATATATGGGGACTATATCTAAATCTGAAACGATTTTCCCCGAATTTGGCAGTGATCATTCATGTAATAAGATAACTCTTTCTGACAAATTTCTTACTGATCTGATATAAAATACAGTTTCTACAGCGCTTACATGTCAAATCGGGGGAAACATATATGGAGGCTATATCTAAATCTGAACCGACTTTGACCAATTTGAATAGGGATCGTCCTTGGGCCAAAAAAGAGCACAGTGCTAAATAAAATAATAAATACGACCTGCACTTTAATTACAAGAATACATGGACAGACAGACGGACATGGCTAAATCGACTCAGAAAGAGATTCCAAGCCGATCAGTATAATAAAGGATAGGGCTATCTTCTTTTTGGGCGTTACAAACGAATGCACAAAGTCATAATACCCTGTACCACAGTGTGTTGTAGGGTATAAAAATCGGTTCAAATTTAGTTTTAGCTCCCATATATATGTTTCGTCCGATTTGGCTAAACTGTTTTAACCAAATTTTAGTTGAAGTGTAGGTTGGAAATTTTGTTGTTATCCAATCTTACTAGAGGTATATAGGGTATTGTATAGTCGGCACCGCCAGACTATAGCCTTTCCTTACCGTTTTATTTTGATAGATAAACAAGTCCTATCCCAATAATAGACAACAAAGCTCTTAAAGAATATGGCATAAGCTTTCGTTTGAGCAAAATAGTCAAAAATATATAAAGGGTGGTTAAATTTTAAGGGCCGATGTTGATTTTGAATAAAACACAAATTATTTAGGAAATTATTGTAATTTATTGTTATTATGATAATATTGGTATGGTTCAATTATGAATGGAACCAAATTTCGGCCAAATGGCCGCCGCGACTTCGGCGGCACACCTCCATCCGATTGTCCAAATTTTCGATGACGCTGAGGCATAATTGAGGTTCTATGCCATTAATGTGCCGAATTATCTCATCGTTTAGCTCTTGAATTGTTGCTGGCTTATCGACGTACACCTTTTTTTTCAAATAACCCCAAAGAAAGAAGTCCAACGGTGTCAAAACACATGATCTTGGCGGCCAATTGTCATCGCCACGACGTGAGATAACACGGCCATTGAATTTGTTGCGCAAAAGAGCCATTGTTTCGTTAGCTATGTGGCAAGTGGCACCGTCTTGTTGAAACCACATATTGTCCACATCCATACCTTCCAATTCGGGCCATAAAAAGTTCGTTATAATTTCACGATAGCGAACACCATGACGTCGCCACCACGAAGTGCACGAAATGCATTTTGATTTGAACGCCCATTTTCGTAAAAGGCTTAAAAAACTTTAACGCGTTTCTCGATTGTATATCTTTCCATGGTTCAAATTGAGTTAGTCTGAAATTGAGAAATGTCAAATGAAATGCAGAAAAAAATTTACGTTTGGGTGTAGTTCACATTCAACATCGGCCCTTACAATTTAACCTTTATATGATTTTTTGACAAAAAAGTCAATTCGGAAATTTTATGTCATAACTAACTATTATCCAATAAGACATCTTTCACCGCTATCAGAAGACATCGGTTTTAAATTAAATTCACTCACTTGATTTTAATCTCCAATATATTTATTTATTATCAGACAGGAAGTTAACTCTATACATATCGCTCACTCACTTTAAGAGTCACATAACTCCTAATTTAAAATTGTTTAGTTTGTCTTACGGAAATGCGAATTTCGCAAATGTCCATAAATTAACCGCAACGAAATTTAGTTTATAAACAAACATTTCGGATTATTCTAGCCTTTTTGAACACTTCTTCATGTTTCTTCTATTTTTATATGGACTTAAATTTACACATCTTGACAATTTTAGATTTTGAGTTATGTTACTTTTAAAGCAACTGAGCGAAATGCTTTTTAATTCGATATTTGTTAAAAAATAACAATACAAGTGGTAACAAGTACAAGTGGTATACAATCTGTGGTTATGCAGATATTTCTTTTTTGGCAGTCAATAGACAGTTTGACAATTTATTTTTTTCTCTGCACCTCATTATATAATGTTCAAATTATAGCCTTTCACGAACTTTTCATCGAATACACGTATCGTACGGGGTGGTCCAAATTTATGTTTATTTAAAAAAAAATAAAAAAAATTAATTTTATTCCGCTTATTATTAGTTTATTCGAAAGATCTAACATAGTTATTTATGTGTCACAGTATCGCAGCCTGCCAACCAAATTTAGAGGTCCTTGGTTTCCGGCTCTATCTCACAAATGGCCTACTCGGTATTCGTCTTAAAGGCCTGGAGCATTAATGGATTGTTCGCATAACATTCACGACGTTAAAGAAACAACTAAATGAACCACCCTGTATGTAACATCAAACTGGTAGTCATATATACGACTATCTGATCATTCATTCTTCATACTCGTATATGAGATAGACGTGCTTAACATCGCTAAATGTGACTTTTAAATAATTGATGAGAAAACTTTTGCAAAATGTAAAATGTGAACTGATGGTTGTTTTTATGGCACATGCCACCGCCGCTTGAACCTCATTCATATCCCTTCAACTTGTTCAAACATTTGCAGATTTTTTTTTCATTTGCGCTTTCAAATGATTACTTACAAAACCCACGGAGAGAACTAGTCTAGCATTAGGAAGCATTTTTTTTGCAAACCTCACCTAAAAACAGTACTATTTGGAATCTTTTTGCGAGCTGAGCTGCAACTGCTACACCAACTGGAGTGGAATTAGGACAGGGCAAACACAGATGAGCATCGACTCCAGAGCACTTTAGGTAATATATAAATTAATGGCAAAACAATGTCTAGGCAATTACACATAGCCCCAAGGGTGGATTACGCACGAGCCAATGCAAATCAAATTTCTAGTTTTGTGCAGACAAACACAGGGGAAACACATTTGCGGCTGTTTTCAGTCTTTGTTTATTTTAATAGAATCCGAAAAAAATATATTGGATTTTTAAATTTTTCCAATAAAGCATACAGTGACTTCGAGGCATTACTCGTATGTGGTAATATATATACTTTAATAGAAGTTTTCCTTATGACGGGTGTTTTTTAGGCATGCAAAACTTGAAGTCGAAATAAAACAAGTCGGAACGGTAGTCAGTTCGGCCGAGACACCATGGAGTGCATTCTATTCTATAAGGGAATAAAGCAAAAAGTATTAAATTATTTGGGTAATTTATGTTGTGATACATTCTTATCAAAATATAATAAAACTTTCAAAGTTTCAGCTAAAATGTATATAAGGATCCACTCAGAATCACTAGCTGATTTAATATACCTGTCCGTCTGTCTGTGTGCCCATCAGTACAGGTTGCAATTTTACGCCAAATTTCAACATGATGTTGAAATTTGACACAGCTCCTTCTTTCCCGCCAGTGAACATGTCTATTAAATTTGGTCAAAAATAGTTCATATTTAAAAATAGCCTCCATATATATCTTAGTTTCGATTTGATCCCTTAGCGCTACAGAACCTGTATTTTTATTTCCAGTCATTTTGGAATTTGTGAGAGTATTTAAAGAAAATCGGTACCAGGCATAAAGCAACCTATAATCACTTTTCCATCAACGCGCTAAAAAATTGTATTTTCTCAACAAATTTTAATAAACAACAGTTTTTTTGAACCAAACATAACTGCTGTCTAATTTGAAGCAAATCCTCTCCGATTTAGATATCTACCCTGCATACATTTTTATTCGATTTTATATCTAGACAAACAATATTGATAACACTTCACAACATTTCATCTTATTCTGCTGTTGTTGTTGTAGCAGTAAAAGTGTTTTGTTGTCCGTAAGGTGATATTTTTATTCGCCTTGTGTAGTGGGTTCTGCTATATTGGTATCGAGACCAAGGACTGTGGCCCATTCCACTGCTTGTGTCCAATGAAACCTGGGACCAAATTGAGTAGGTTTGGCAGGGCCGTTCAAAAGGGGTAGTGTGTCGTGTGGTCCCTGGTTACAAGCGGGAAATGTGTTTGACGTATCGTATCTTAATTGGGCCAAACGTACTCGTGGTAATTCCTCTTCCTCCGAAGACACTGATTGAGGGTGATCTCCTAGCACGACATTGACCCTGAAATTATTCACAGCCGACTATTTGGTGACGAATATTTTCAGGTTCCTCGAAGTGAAAAAGTTGGCAATCTCTGACAGGTAGACATTCAGCCTTCCACAATCAAGGGGCCGGCAGAATCGTATAGTCATGAGCATATGATGCTATTTCAACGCCGTCAGGTGGCGGTGGAATTGCAGAAAGGTAGAGGTTAAACAGTACCGGAGATATCACCCCACCTTAGGGAACTCCCTGATTCACTCTACGGGGTTTGGACTTCTTGTTTCTCAATTCCACATACGACTGGCTCCAACTCATATAATTAACGACCCAATGTTTCAAACTATTCGGGAGGGACGTGTTGGATATGTCCTCATAAAGCGTGGGGTGGCTAACAGTATCGAAGGCCTTCGACAGTAAATCGCCACGAGGCTTGTTTTGGTGAACACCGGGACTTATATGTGTGGATAAGGCGCCTAAAGCAGTAGTCGTGCTATTCTGTATTCGGTATCAGTGCTGATGATCAGCAATTGGAAAGTGTCCAATCAGGCTCGGAATGGAATTAGGATTACGGCATCAAAAATCTTTGCTACTGGCGAGAGAAGGGAGATAGGCCTGTACGACTCTCCCTTACTCGAATCTTTGCCCGGTTTCAGTAGCGGTATCACTCTGCTCATTTTTTAGGCTTCGTGATTATCAGAGTGGTCAAGGATAGGTTGAGGACTTTAGTCAGATACTCAACTCCCGGTATGTCCAACTGCTTCAATATCAGCATAGAAATTCCGTCGGGGACAAGCGATTTGGATGTCTTAGCTCTATGGTTGACTCTGCAACTTCTCCAACTGTAAATTGTAGTGGTACTTCTTTAGATTGAAGAGCATGAATTCGACGCGTTACTCTCCTTTTCTCTCAGTCACTCACTGCGTGCTCTATAAATTGCCGGTTAAAATAAAGCACGTACCTCTTCGGGTCAGCAAATGCGAGTGCCATCCCGTCGTCTCTCCAGCCTGGGTTCCAGATTGACTTCACCGTTGCCCACAACGTAGCTTAAGTTGCACTGCTTTAAATTTCGCTTATATTCGTTGACTTCCCTACTAATTTCTAGATTCAGTTCCCTGATTATAGGGTCAACAGGGTTAGTACGACGAACCCCGTTGACCCTATAATCTGCGAGTCCCGCCACATCTGCCTTAGAAATAGGTCGTTTCTCGGATATTCAACCAGCAGAGATAAAGCAAGCGGCTGTTGCGTTGATGATGTCTCGGAATTTCTTCTCAGCTTCCCGAACATCTGAGGGGAATGGTAGTTAACTGAAGCTGCGATTTTTGAATTCTCTGAACCCGTTCCAGTCCGCTTTCCTTTGATTCAGGAAAGTACGACATTCGTGATGATTAAATCAGATGAAATATCTATGGAGAGGATTATTGGGAGGTGGTCGAGATCCCAGTGAAATGACGGGTTGCCAGGTGACGTCATTTATCTGACCAGGCGACACGATGTAATATCTGGCGAGCTACTGCAATCACCCATAATCCGTATGCGGACGTCCTCATTCGCCAAAGCTATGCCTTTGTGGCCATTAGCTAGGAGAGAATGCCAAAGCTTATGATGGGAAATAAAGTCTCCTAGGACCACGCGGTTATAGCCTGAAGTAACGCACTGATGTCCAGCAAATAAGGCGAAAATGGATTCCAATCGTCAGTATATATACGTTAAACAGCTCTATCTCGACAGTCCCAGTCCTAACTGCTACCCCTACATTCACTGTATGGGTCTCTAGAGTCAAGTTCAGGCGAGATAGGTCTGTATTGCACAGAATGGTGTAATAGGAAAGCAAGTCCCCCACATCCACTTCTGTTGCGATCCTTACGTAGCGCATTGCAACCCTGACGTCTGTGCAAGCTGCATGTGTCGTTCAGCTTTGTTTCCTACAATCTCGTTGATTTTGCCGCTTAGACCATTGCAATTAAATTGCAAGAAGGATGTTCGAGTATTGGTGCAGCAATATGTTGTGTTAATTGTGTGGTAGATTGCTTTGCATATTGCTGTAGGGGAGATTACGGTGGTGTCCAATAAACCGAAGGCGTCGATGACATAGACGACGAAGACGACGAGGCTTACGCTACTGACGAATGCGATTCTTGAGTCTCACTGTGGGATATGCAACATATATCTCTGTGCAGCTGTGCAGCGATACTATCCGATGGTTCTAAGGCCAGAGCAACCCCTGAAATGCACCCGCTCCATACATCGGGTACACCGCAGACAGAGCAGGACCATTGTTGTAGTCCGGGATTTTGTTTTGTCCCGGCACAGATCAAAAGAATTAGAAGCAGACACTCCGCTATGTGCCTCTCCCATGGCGAAAAAAAATTGACGAACATATAACACATATAGTACTGAAGTGGCAGCACCTGACCGAAGAATTGTTGCTTCGGGTCAATTCGGTACTAAAAACCGGCTGCCGTGGGTTTCTTTTATTCTGCTCCAGGGATGGTGTATGGTATCATATGAAGTCCTTCCTTACTGGTTTTTGAACATTATTTTTATATTTTATGTTTAAAAAGGCATATACATACAAATCTATCTGACATTGCTTTGTTTTCTCAAAAAATCAAACTGAAAAATTGTATTCAAATTAGTTTAGATATTTCCAATAACTGAAAACCTCTTTTTTCTAATGAATAAGATAATAAAAATTGGCCATTCTTTGCCTGTACTTTTACGATTACAACCACTGTCTCTCCTCCAATTGCCAGAACTCCATCGATGCTGCTGATTTGGCATGTCAAACAAATAGCAAAACAAATCTCATTAATCATTCGGTTGTGGAAAAGTTTCTCGGCCCCTCGTGACCTGGGTTTCATGTTTCGTGGTGGCATTAAGGTAAACATCGTTTAACCATTGGATTATCTGATAAATAAGTATTTTCGAAATTAATTTTTTTTTGTAGATTTTGCCAAATATCTGTTCCGAAATCCCAAGGAAACTTCATCAATTGAATTGGCTTTCCTTTGCTTTACATTTGAGTTGTCGTTGTCGAGAATAGTTATAGGAATACATACATATTTCTTGGATTTCATTACTGTAACCTCTGGTGACCAGTAAATTATGTTTGCGCTCAACAAATGCACTCGAAATGAAACAAATCGTGCATAGTTTATGGCAGAAAATAAAGGACAAAACGAGAAACTGGGAAATAGCGCTGGCAAAGAAGAAATTTACGACATTTTTATGAGTTGTGTTCGTGTGCCACACAAAAGGTGTTAAATCAACCTTATACCGAAGAGGCCAATTTAGAATTGTTCATTTCATCGCTGCTGCTGAGGACATTCGGGTAGAGTCATTGGATGGAGAAGTTAAGAAATATGTAAGTGTGAGTATAAGTTAACTGCACAATACCCTTCGCTTTACAACCCCTTTGGTACATATTGAAATATTTATTGGTATTTGTATCAATTTGTTTTAATATCCTACTCTGTACTAATTTCAACGACTGTTACAAAAGTGTACAGTTCTTTACCGATTGCTACACTATAGGGGTAACATTGCTGAGTACATCATATTTGCTGAACTTAATGTATTACTTTTTCTATTGTTGTTGTAACCATGACGCAGTATATTACGGTACCTTTATTCCAAAGTATGCTCGACTTGGTATGTTTTGAGGGACATTACATTTTCAAATTACAAATATTCTAAATTATATTCAGTTAAAATTTGGAGTTTACCCATCAATCCAATCATTTAGATTTTCAAAAAACAGTTTCTCACTACAATAAAATTTGATGTTTGGTGAAAACTACTGCCATTCGTTTCTCTAAAATATTCTCCAGCAAGTTTCTTTGAAGACGAATACAAATACATATGTTATACGTTCTTTTTATAATTTCCTCTATATATCCAAAATACTACATATCGTCACCTGAAATACCCAAAGGCGTTACCCCCATTTTCATTATTTTACAGGAGAAGAAAATAATCAATATACATAGCTTATAAAGGGTCCGCCATCTAACGTTTCTTTTTCAACTAGTGCTTATTTCGTGAATGGTAACACTTAGCTCATGTCTGATTTGACAGATAATTAGTTTTATCCTTCCGCTGAACGAATATGGTTGTGTATACGCTTGAACACCGCTGGGAAATATTGCGACATTACTTTGAAAATCATGGTAATGTTGCAGAATGTGTGCAAAAATTGCGTACGGATTTTGGAAGAAGAGAAGCACCGTCAGCTCCGTATGTTCGTTATCATGTGAAAAAGTGAAAGAAACAGTGCGTACACCCGAGAATATTGCTGCTGTGGCAGAAAGTGTGCGTGAATCGCCATCAACATCAATTCACCGTCGTTCTCAACAACTGAACATTTCGACCTGTTTCTATCAATATTCGTTCTCAACAATTGAACCAACTGACCATCCATTGCGTTTTCGGTTCGCTAAGTGAGCCTGCGATCGACTTACAGAAGATGCCGATTTTGCCAAAAAAAATTATCTTTTCAGATGAAGCTCATTTTGATCTTGGCGGGTATGTAAACATACATTGAAAAGCCGATACACCCAAAACGAGTCACTGTTTGGTGCGGATTTTGGTCCATAGGCATAATTGGGCCATTTTTCTTCGAAAATGGGCAAGTGGCCGTTACAGTCAATGGCGATCGTTATCGGGCCATGTTGAACGAATTTTTGTTCACAAAAATTGAAGAGGAGGATATTGGCAACATTTGGTTTCAACAGGACGGAGCTACGTGCCACACATCCGAAGCTACACTCGATGTTTTGCGCCCTGTTTTTGAAGATCGCATTATCAGCCGCAGATCAGCCTTATCAGCTGATGTCGTTTGGCCACCTCGGAGCTGCGATTTGACAGCGCTGGAATATTATTTGTGGGGTGCCCTCAAAGATAAGTGTTACGCCGACAAGCCAGAGACAATTGACGCTTTAAAGGACAATCGCCCTTATTCCAGTTGGCGTCGTCGACGTCGATTCTTAGTCGACACTGTTTAGATTGACGACTTCATAAATTTTGAATTTTTTTTAAATATTTTTAAGTTATAAAAAGGGTTTTTGTTAGTTCATGGATACCAAAAACATTCGTTTTGGCGTAAAGATGACAAAGCCAGAACTTCATAGATATGACGAAAATGATGTGACGACGTCGACGACGCCAACTGGAATAAGGGCGAATATTCGTGAAGCCATTGGTGAAATACAGCTGCACACAATCGATAATGTGCTTAAAAATTGGACCGATCGTGTAGGCTACTGCATGGCCAACCGAGGCAGCCATTTGAAATTATTTTCCATTATTAACCGGAAGGATTGTACTTTCAAATAAAAAAAGAAATTTGAGAAAATATTCAGTATTTTTTTTTTATAGCATTTTCAAAAAAAAGCCGCAACACGCAAAAGGATATGATATTGATAGAAGCAGGTCGTAATTATGTTACTATCGCAAGTGATTTTGGCATCAATTTTTTTGGTAGCCAAAACATATTGAAAATGATAAAAATCGGTTCAGATTTACATATAGCTGCCATATACATATATACATATGTATATGTACTATTTGACATTTTCAACTGTCATCCCCGCCCTACCCATTTAAAGGGGTGTTTTTTTACGATTTGTTAAAATGGGTCCAAAAATTACAGTTATGTGGGGGAGCTAGGGGGTTAATATGTTCCACAACAATATTGGCCTTTATATTTTCTACTAGCTGGACCCGGTCCACATCGTTGCCCCAGACTTCAGATTTCCGATTCCGTCAATTTTTTAACAAATTACGTAGACTGCCATAAAATGCATATTTACAAAATTACAACACTCTCGTTAAAAAATTGTTCAAGGTATTTAAATTTCAGAAATTTGCTTATAAGGGTGGGGCCACGCCCATTGGTCCGATCCCAACCCTTTTGGACCATTCACGTAGACTATCACCAGATCGATATGCAAAAAATTACAGCACTCTCGATAAAAAATTGTGCAAGATATGACTCTCAATTTCAAAATTTGGCTTATACTCGCATAGGCGGGGCAACGTCCATTGGTCTGATCCCTCCTATTTTTGGTCGAATCACGTAGACTGTCATCAGATGCATATACCCAAAACTGCAGCGCTCACTTAAACAAATTGTGCAAGATATCTCAATTTAAAAATTAGGCTCCTATGGGCGGTGCCGCCCTTTTTTGTGTAATCACGTAGACTGCGTGAGATGCACAAAATCACAGCACTCTCGCTAACAAATGGTGCATGATATCTCAATTTCAAAATTTGGTTTATATGGGCGGGGCCAGGCCCATTGATCCGATCCCGCCACTTTTTAGAACATTCACGTAGGCTACCATCAGATACATATGCACAAAATTACAGAACTATCGCTAAACAATTGTGTAAGACATCTCAATTTCAAAATTTAGTTTATATGGGCAGGGCCACGGCCATTGATCCGATCCCGACCCTTTTTGGACCAATAACGTAGACTACTACCACACATCACTCTCGCTAAAAATTGTGCAAGATATGTGTCTCAATTTCATAATTTGGCTTCTATAGGCGGGGCCACGTCCATTGGTCTGATCCCGCCAATTTTTGGGCGAATCGCGTAGACTGTCATCAGATACATATGTCTAAAACTGCAGCACTCTCGATAATAAATTGTGCAAGATATTTCAATTTCAAAATTTAGCTTATATGGACGTGGCCACGCCCATTGGTTCGATGCCGCTCACGTAGACTACCACCAGATATATATACACGAAATTACAGCACTCTCGGTAAAAAATTGTGCAATAAATCTCAATTTCAAAATTTGGCTTATATGGGGGGGCGCCACGCCAATTGTTCTGATCCCGCCCATTTTTGGAAAAATCACGTGGACTGCTACCAGATACATACGTACAACATTACAGCACTCTAGCTAACAAATTGTGCAAGATATCTCAATTTAAAAATTTGGCTTATATGGGCTGGGCCACGCCCATTGGTCCGATTCCGTCAAAAGACTGCCACCATATACATATACACAACATTGCAGCACTCTCGCTAGCAAATAACTTAACGCTTTTACTTGTTTAATATCAGATGATCCGGTATCGAGTTATGAGGGGCACCCCAATTCAACTTTTTTGAGACGCTTATTTTTTATTTTTTTTTATGAAAATTCTACACAATATTCTTTGAAAGTTGTACTTTAATGTACCATTATTGTACCGTCACAAAAGAATCATAAAAGTGTGCCTTTTTTTGCACGAACTAACGTTACCCCCTTAAACAAGTAAAGCTATCAGTTCGGCCATGCCGAATCTTATATACCCTCCACCATGAATTGGATTCAATATTAGTACTGGAAAGATCTTTGGATAAAATCATGAAAGGATCCTTTTTATTTAGTAAATTTTTAAAAAATCGAACGCTGCAATAGTTAGCCATATTTTAGGCCGCAAATTCTTTAGACAAACTCTTTACCTAAAAAATGTAGTATTTATGGCTTAAAATTGAATTTTTGAGAGCTACATCTACACAGAGACATCTATAGGACTATAACAAAATTTGCACTGATTTAAGAAATATTTCTTCCAAATTTGATCAACCTAGCTCTATTTTTAGGGACATGGCTAACTCGTCTTTGAATTTTACGACGATTAAGAATATATATCAATGGCTTATATCCAAAAGGTGCTATATTAAGATTTTCGAAAATGAGATTATGATGCCAAATTCTTCTGCATTACTTGATAAACCTACGGTGTGAATTTTAGATCCAAAAAACATCCTAATACGCCTTTTTAACGCTTTTCTTTTTTGCTATGTTCTTTTATGTATTTTTACGAAGAAAAATCAGACTATACCAGCATTTTTTATTTGATTTTAAAATTGCTAACTATTTAAAAACCGCCAAATTCAATAATTTTTCGATGTAGTATCAACTTTTCCTATAGATTTTGACCCGCTGATTACAATTCTGTATTCAACATTTTTGCAAAATATATACATACATTTAGAGAAAACCGCGGAAAAAAATTAAAATTTGGTATATTTTGCAAGCCCGTGTAACACTCATAAACCTTCTTAAGCGAAGTTTAAGATGTATACTGTGAAAAGTGTACTTTACTTCAAAAAGTGTATTACAAAATTGTTGAAAGCAATGACGTCTTTATACCGAAAATGTGATGCTTTTGACTGCAGAATCCTAAAATATATAATATTACCTGAAATGCGCTATAAAACGAGAACATGGATTCATTTTTAAACTATTTAAATCGAAAAATACTTAGAGTAATATTTTTATTATGAATTGCGAGTTTAATTCAAAACGTTATAACATTGAATTCATTTTCAATGCAGGTATGAGAAAAACTAGTTATGTGATAGGGTACCTTATATGGGTATGGCAGAAAAGATAGAAAACACTATGTTCAAACTACATTCAAACAAAATTGCCAAAACATTGGAGAAAATCGCGAAATTCAATTTTTTAAATAACGTTAATTGATAACATAGAAAAGGTAGAAAACACTATGTTCAAGTTACATTAAAATATATACGAAACGCAATTTGTTAAATGAAAATGTGACGCAGATATCAATAGGTTTAAACAACTTTTAAATATTTGCAAAAAAAAAATTTTTTCACTTTTTTCAGCATTACTTCAAGCGCTTAAAAAAACCACATTGTTCCCCAAAAATTTAAGTATTTCATTGTTATGTAACAAAAATATATTTTTTATATAGGGTATGTTCAGCAACTTTATAGAACATATTAAGCCAATATTTTTGTGGAACATATTAACCCTCTAGCTCCCCCACATAACTGTAATTTTTGGCCTCATTTTAACAAATCGTAAAAAACACCCCTCAAAATGTGGAGGGCGGGGATGAAATGTTCTACAAAAATTTTCGCCATTAAATTTTACTATATGTGCCAGAACACACCAAAGCCCAAAACTTAACACAAATACCCAAAAAACGGTCACAAATACCCAAAACGGCACTTATATAGGGGCGGAGCTATAGATCCTCAAATAAACCACTACGGGTAACATTTTCTGTTTTAGCAATAAAAACCGTTATTTCTTAAAAATCAATAACATTTTTGTTATAGTCCCCATGGAAGGGTCCCCTGCGATATAAGCAACACCTTAAGACGGTTGATATGAAATTTGACAATATGAGTTTAATTATACCTAAAACAATTCATATCACCAATATTAAGCGCCATCATTGTTTATTTTTTGATGACTTGGAATTCAAAATTATACCAATAATATTTCAAAGAAATCCACCTTTTCTTATTGTTTTCAATAGATAAAAGAAACTTTGCTTTGAACTACCCTTTGAACTACCCCTTTGAACTACCCTTTTGATATGTTTGAATTGAAAGAAAATATATTTGGAACATACATACATTTTTAATATTATGTACTTGTTAATATTATGTACTTGTAAATAAATAATTTTTATTTGAAAATCAATAAAATTTACTTGGAGCGCATAAGTTAATATATCAGAACAAAATATATTTGCAAACTAATTTTCTCAAATAAAATATGTGTTAAATAAAAATGAAATTATTGTTTAGGAATTCTCCAAATATCTGTGGTTTTCACAAATAACTACTTAAGTCGAAAAATAAAAATGTTCAGGGGAGAGTATACAAGTTTTGAGTTCTTTCCTTATGGGAGTGACAAATTTTCATGCGGCATAAAATGCTCAAAACGCATATTTTAGCAAATGATAGATATCAGTAGGTAGATTATAGGCAAATTAATACATTTATCTAAAAAGCTTGAAAATGACTTACATCGACTTATGTGATTATCTGTGAAAACCACAGATATATTTTATTTGAATTTTTTTTTTCAAAATTTTTCTGAATTTTTCGAAATCCAGTTTTAATTTTTCCGAATTATACATTCCAGTTAAAATTGAATTGAAGGGAAACTTTATTTGAACAATCAAGTGGCAAACGGAATTGCCTAGGAAATATGTTTTTCTACTCCTCTTACAGAAATATTAATGTCAAGAATAATATTTTGCAATACTGAATCTATAACAAAACCCAGTCCGGTGGTTCATCCAATATGAAAGAAGTAAAGCATCAAAAACTACAGTGTAGGGTATGGTTAAATTTTGAGAGAAAAAATAAATTTTTGTTCTCTATTCTTTCCACTTAATTCTTCACATGAAGTTATTATTGTCTCAACCATAAAACAATAAAATCTGCCTTTGGACGCTGCTTTGATCCCTCTTCACACGTTATATATTAAAATTAGCTTTTTCGCTCGTTCGTCTTCCTCAGTGGGAGCCAGAGAGGACATTTTGCATAGTTCATTTTATGTAGTGTTGGAACAATAAAATTTTGCTGTGGAAAGTCATAACCGAGGGAAAAAGCTCGACGAAAAGGTCATTTTGGAAAGAGGATTTCTTGCGAAATGTGTTTCGTTTACTGGTTGGGGAAACACAGCAAAACTAACGACAATTTAGTTTATTCTTCAAAGAACCCTGTGAACATTTATTATTAATCCAGCCGTCCTTGCTGTTGCTCCAGCTTCTGTTGAAACTTAGGTCTAACAATGACTTCTCCATCGTTCCTTGCTTCGGTGTCTGTTGTCAAATCGTACTCTTTACAAGGAAACTTTTGGTGTTGGGTAAAGGTCGTTATGGAAATGTGGATATACATATATTTTCATAGAATTTATTGTCGAGTTTATGCTTAAGTTCGGTTGGTTGGTTCGGGTTGACAGAGAATTATCTACCAAAAAAGTGTCATAATATTGTTTACATTAAAGTCTAAATTGGAAGATTTATTGCCCATAGCCGCAAATATCTACTTAAACGTTGCATATTACCCAAATTATGAGGCTGATGTATGTTATTATGGTTTTTACAAACAAGTAAATATAAATAAAATGTGGAAAATTACAGATGTCCAGCATTTATTTTGAACTTTAAGCCTTCGGAAATGTAATGTATCTTACGAACGTTGTCAACAGTCTATGTTAGCATTAATCATTGGATAGATATGGTATATACAATACGTTGAATCTTGTATGAAAGACTTAAATAGGAGTCTGGCTAGGCAAGTTATTCTACTTCATAGGCTCATCGGCAAATTTTTCAAAATTTTTTACCGCTCAAAATCATGGAGTGATAATAGACAACAAAAACAATAGGATTCTATATCCAAAATGGTGAATCACTTAAAAGTAAAGAACAGTGATTTAAAATAATTTATTTAAATTTAATTGAAAACAATTAAAATTCATGACGAATCCCATAATTTGAAATAACTATAATCACGTAAATTTGTTTTTAACGCGTTATTTCCGAAATCGTAAGAGCTAAAATATGCACTGTAGATTTAGTTCGACCTCATCCCTTTGTTCGAATTAATATTAATCCGATATATGGTCAAGATATTACCAAAATTCTACATTATAAGCAAATTGATTGAAACAAAATGTAGGTGCATTTGTCGACAATAATTTGCCAGACATAGACGGTCGGAACAACGTCTTCTGGATTCATCTGGTATAAATTCTTAATAGTCATAAAATTCTAAGCCGATTTAGCCAAAGAAAAGGGGGTCAATGGTGCTAACGCTCCAAAACCAAACTGTCATTCTTTGTGACGCAGCAATTTTGATTGTTAACATAGCCGCCGAGACGAAAATGCGCTTCGCAAGAAAAAATATTTTTTAAGCTAAATCATTGTTTATTTCGATCTATTTTAAGACCTGAACAGATTAGTGCCTTCAATTGCTGAGTTAATAAAACCTTGTGAGCGAAAAATGCTATATGTTTGTGTCACTACACTGAATGGTACAAACTATTTCACACAACTCCTTCATTTCAGCTCAGTAGTTCACCATGTATTTTTCCTTCAACCATTCTCATTTCATTCATAGACTCTCAATTATATAGATGTGCCGTAGTGACTTTGTTAACATTTGCGTGAGTTACGAACGAATAGAAATGAATTTTTAAAAGCGAAAAAAATAGTTTTCCAGAATATTTTTTGAACTTTATTTTGCACTTGAAAAAAAAATACACGGACTTGACAGTATAGGGTATACTATAACCCCATACTCGGTTTGGCGAAATTGGTGACCAATTTTTTTTATGGGACTACAAAGTTTCTTAAAGTCCCTCGAAAAATATGTCATCAGCTTTTGCCCAACAACTAATTCAGACTTGGTGATACCGCTTATGTATACATATATATAAAAGAGAATGTCTGTTTCAGTGTTCAGAAAAGAAACAGTACGTTTTAGGAACGGTTCCTTCCTTTTTTAGTGTTACTGTTCGCGAACGGTACCACTATGATAACGTACCGTTCTTAGAACACGACGAACGGTACACTACGATAACGTACGGTTCATAGAACAGTATCACTACGTCGTACTGTTCTTTTGAACAGAACACTAACAGTATCACTACACGGAGGAAAATCTTAATTTTTGATATGTTTGAATTGAAAGGAAATATACTTGGAAACGATTTTTTTATATATTTTATATTTGTTAACAAATAAATTTTATTTGAAAATCAATAAATTTAGTTTGGAACGCATCTATATATATAAAAGAAAGTTATGTTAGTTACTACGCTTATAACTCGAGAACGTCTGGACCAATTTCGGTGATTAGCACCAATTCGGACAGGTCTCCGGCCAAATAAGAAGAATACACAAGAAAATTTTGGAAAAAAGTCGGAAAATTGGGAAAATCGAAAATTGCTATTTCTTGCGAGATTCCTACTGTTCCTATATACTACTCTCTTTTTGAATCCAATTTTTTTTATTAATTTTCTATTAAACAAAAAAGTTTTCTATTAAACATATGTACGAGTATGTGCTATTTTTCTTGCTGCAATTCATTCGAGTTTTGCGTATTGTTACACTGATTTCGCGTATCACATCGACAAACGGTACAAGCATTACGATCAATTAAAATTCAACGCGATATTTATCAGTTCGAAAATTTTTTCAGATAATAAGTTTGAGTATAAGAGGTTAGGTTATCTTATTGGATTGCGGGCACTGCAAAATCATAATTTCGGATGAATGCACGATGGCGCATAAACGAGCTCTGGAGGCAGTTGACCGAACGATGAAGGATTTACGACGTGATTTGAGACAATTTGGTGAGTCTATGATATTGCTCTCCGGAGATTTTCGTCAAACGCTTCCCGTCATCCCGAAATCTACTGCCGATGAAATTAATGCATGCCTGAAATCGTGGTCTTTGTGGCGGCATGTCAAGAAGTTGAAATTGACCACGTTCGCGCTGCAGAACGACTCATCTGCTCTTGAATTCTCGAAACAACTGTTGGCGCTTGGCAATGGCCAAATTACTATTGATGTTTCCACTGCATTGATATTGTTCCCGGCAAATTTTTGCGAGTTCACATCGTCGAACGAGGAACTCATCACCAAAGTGTTTCCAAATCTCGATTAGATTAGTGAACGGGCAATATTAGCAGCGAAGAATAAGGACGTCGATAGCATGAATTTTATTATTCAAAGTAAAATCGAACTCGCTTGATGTGCCAGGAGCTCCGCGGCATAATTTACAGCTGAAGGTGGAATCGATCATAATCATGTTGCGGAATCTGAATCATCCGAAATTGTGCATAGTTCGCGGTTGTCCATTATGAAACTGATGGACAATGTGATTCAGGCGACGATCATCAAGGGAAAATTCAAAGGAGAGGAAGTCCTTATCCCACGAATTCCGATTATTCCAACTGATCTTTCATTCCAATTCATGCGGATTCAGTTCCCTGTACGATTGGCTTTTACGATGACAATCAATAAATCTCAAGGCAAATCGTAGGAAGTCTGTGGAATTAATCTCGAATTTCCCTGTTTTTCGCACGGTCATCTGTACGTTGCCTGTCTTCTGTCTTCGTTGTTTGTTGTTTATCACATCGCTCTCTACTGATTTCGATTCCTTTTAAACAAATCGCATTAAAATTTTAACTATCTGTGTTTTATTATCACTCTGGAGTTTATCTGAAGGCGTTAAATTGGGGCGAGGCGAAGTTCGCCGGGTCCGCTAGTATATTAATATATTAGAACATAATTTATTTGCAAAATGAATTTTACAAATAAAATATATGTTTACACACAAACAAAGTTATTGTTTAAGAAGTTTTCCAAATATATTTAATTAAAAAGATTTTTAAAACTTTTTCGAAGTTTAGTTAGTTTTCCCTACATTTCGTGTCAAACTTTATAGCTAAAAGTTTCTTAATTTATAAATATTCCAATTCATCACTTTTTGTCAATCCATCAATGCAATTTATGTATTGACAAAGATTTTTCGATAATTAAATCGAAAAATTATTCGATTTAAGTTTTAATTAAATTTTATAAACATATAAAATTTATAAAAAAATGCTCTTTGAACATCTGAAAAACAGAAAACATGTCTTTAAGTTAAGGCATTGATACATTGCTAATATAAATAACTACAAATTAATCATTATTTCGGAAATACTAGTTCCAAATAAAAAAATATTTGAATGGGAGCATATTTTTGTTAGAATAATATCCTCCCAAACATATAATATTTGTTTGTGTCGAATATTATATATTTGAATTGTACCCTAAACATATGTATATTTCAAGCCGAATATGTTTGGGACAATATACTACAGAAGCGATTTTTTTTCAGCGTGTACGTTTAGCGTTCCGTTCTTTTTTATATTCGACACCACAGGTCGCAAATATGAAGCAATCTTAATGAAAATTGGTACAGAGTTATTTCTTAACCCAGGGACGAGCCCTATTTAAAATGGGGCATATCGGTCCATTCTTTGATATAGCCCCCATACGAAGGTCCCTTTCGATAAGACATATTTACGCACTAGAGAGCGCATTTTTTAACCGACCTTGCTGAAATTTAAATATTTGTACCGTGTATTACCCTGGGTTAAGAAATAACTCTGTAGCAATTTTCATTAAGATTGCTTCATATTTGCGACCTGTGGTGTCGAATATAAAAATGAACGGAACGCTAAACGTAGTGATACTGTTAGTGTTCTGTTCAAAAGAACAGTACGTTATCGTAGTGTACCGTTCGCCGTGTTCTAAGAACGGTACGTTATCGTAGTGGTACCGTTCGCGAACAGTAACACTAAAAAAATGTTTAGTGTATTCTGTTCTCGTGTAAAGGTTGCGATACTGTTCCTCAGTGTTTTTTCGGAACTCTGGTCTGTTTATGGGTTTGTTTGTTCCGTATAGACGCCTAAACGGCTGGACGGATCTTCTTGAAATGTTCACAGAATGTACATGTGTGGGGGGTGGTGAAAATAGGGTACTTGAATTTTCGATATATCATGGGTCAAATTTTGATTTTGAGAAAATTTTTTAGCTAGAGTGCTGATATTTTGTGTGTATGCATTTAGTGGCAGATTATGTGAATTGACAGGGATCGGACCAATGGGCGTGGCCCCGCCCATATAAGGTAAATTTTAAAAATTGAGATATTTGCAGAATTTATTGCCGAGAGTGCTGTAGTTTTGTGCAAATGCATCTGGTGATAGTCTAAGTTATTGGTCTAAAAATGAGCGGAGACAGACAAAATGGTGTGACCCCGCCCATATAACCCAAATTTTTAAATTGAAATATCTTGCACACTTTTTTAGCGAGAGTGCTGCAATTTTGTGTATATGTATTCCGTGGCAGTCCACGTGATTTTTCCAAAATTGGACGGGATCGGAAATCTGGAGCAACGAAGTGGACCGGGTCCAGCTAGTATCTATCTATATATATAAAATAGAGTGTCTGTTTGTGGGTTTGTGTGTTTGTTTGTTCCGTGTAGACGTCTAAACGGCTTCACCGATCATCTTGAAATTTTCACAGAATGTACATGTGTAGGGGGTGCTGAAAATAGGGTACTTGAATTTTCGATATATTAAGTGGGCGTGGACCCGCCCATATGGGTCTAATTTTGATATTGAGAAAAATTTTTAGCTAGAGCGCTGAAATTTTGTGTGTATGAATTTAGTGGCAGATTATGTGAATTTTCCAAAAATGGGCGGAATCGGACCAATGGGCGTGGCCCCGCCCATATAAGCCAAATTTTGAAATTGAGATATTTTGCACAATTTGTTAGCGAGAGTGCTGGAATTTTGTGTACATGATATGGTGCCAGTCTACGTGCTTGGTCCAAAAATGGGCGGGATCGGACCAATAGGCGTGGCCCCGCCCACATAGACCAAATTTTGATATCTTGCACAATTTGCTAGCGGGAGTGGTGCAATGTTGTGTATATGTATCTGGTGGCATTCTACGTAATTGGTCAGAAAATGGGCGTGATCGGACCAATGGGCGTATCATATAAGCCAAATATTGAAATTGATATATCTTGCACAATTTGTTAGCTAGAGTGCTGTAATGTTGTACATATGTATCTGGTGACAGTTCACCTGATTGGTCCAAAAATTAGGGGAATCGGACCAATGGGCGTGGCACCGCCCATATAAACCAAATTTTAAAAATGTGGTATCTTGCACAATTTGTTAGCTAGAGTGCTGTTATGTTGTACATATGTACCTGGTGACAGTACACGTGATTGGTCCAAAAATTGGCGGGAGCGGACCAATGGGCGTGGCACCGCCCATATAAGCCAAATTTTAAAAATGTGATATCTTGGTCAATTTGTTACCGATAGTGGTGTAATTTCGTGTATATATATCTGGTCGTAGTCTACGTGATTGGTCCAAAAATGAGCGGCATCGAACCAATGGGCGTGGCCACGTCTATATAAGCCAAATTTTGAAATATAAATATCTTGCACAATTTATTATCGAGACTGCTGCAGTTTTGGGCACATGTATCTGATGACAGTCTACGCGATTCGCCCAAAAATGG
Source organism: Eudasyphora cyanicolor (assembly GCA_963930755.1). NCBI lineage: Eukaryota > Metazoa > Arthropoda > Insecta > Diptera > Muscidae > Eudasyphora > Eudasyphora cyanicolor. Next base: position 153,902,758 of record OZ005737.1, read on the forward strand.
GCGGGATCAGACCAATGGACGTGGCCCCGGCTATAGAAGCCAAATTTTGATATTGAGACACATATCTTGCACAATTTTTAGCGAAAGTGATGTCTGGTGGTAGTCTACGTTATTGGTCCAAAAAGGGTCGGGGTCGGATCAATGGCCGGGGCCCCGCCCATGTACATAAACTAAATTTTAAAATTGAGATGTCTTACACATTTTTTTAGCTACAGTTCTGTAATTTTGTGCATATGTATCTGATGATAGCCTACATAAATGGACTAAAAAGTGGCGGGATCGGATCAATGGGCGTGACCCCGCCCATATAAACCAAATTTTGAAATTGAGATATCATGCACAATTTGTTAGCGATTTGATGTATGCATTTGATGGCAGTCTACGTAATTGGTTCAAAAATGGACGGAATCGGAAATCTGAAGTCTGGGGCAACGAAGTGGACCGGGTCCAGCTAGTTTTATGTATATGTATTTGATGGCAGGATTCGTGATTGGTTAAAAAATGGACGATCTCAATCTGGGGCAACGAAGTGGGCCGGGTCAAGCTAGTCTATATATATAAAGAAGAATGTGTGTTTGTTTGTTCCGTATAGACGTCTAAACGGCTGGACCGATCTTCTTGAAATTTTCACAGAATGTACATAGGGTACTTGAATTTTCGGAATATAAAGTGGGCGTGGCATAAGACAAATTTTAAAATTGAGATATCTTGCACAATTTGTTAGCGAGAGTGCTGTAATTTTGTACATATGTATCTGGTGGCAGTCTACGTAACTGGTCCAAAAAGGGGCGGGATCGGACCAATGGGCGTGGAACCGCCCATATAAGCCAAATTTTTAAATTGACTTATCTTGCTCAATTTGTTAGCGAGAGTACTGTAATTTTGTGCATATGTATCTGGTGGTAGTCTACGTGATTGGTACAAAAATGGGCGGAATCGGACGAATGGGCCTGGCCCGGCCCATATAATCCAAATTTTGAAATTGATATATCTTGCACATATTTTTATCGAGAATGCTGTAGTTTTGCGCATATGTATCTGGTGGTAGCCTACGTGATTGGTCCTAAAATGGGCGGAAACGGACCAATGGGTGTGGCACCGCCCATATAAGTCAAATTTTGAAATTTTGATATTTTTCACAATATATTAGAGAGAGTGTTGTAATACTGTGCATATGTATCTGGTGGTAGTCTACGCGTTTGGTCCAAAAATGAGGGAGATCGGACCAATAGGCGTAGCCCCGCGTGATTGGTCCAAAACTGGGCGGAATCGGATCAATGGGCGTGGCCCAGCCCATGTAAGCTACCTTTTTAAATTGAGGTATCTTGCACAAACTCTTTGCGAGAGTGTTGTTATTTTGTGTATATGTGTCTGGTGGAAATCTATGTGGTTGGTCTAAAAATGAGCGGGATCAGACCAAAGGGCTTGGCTCAGCCAATATATTGCAATTTTGAAATTGAGATATATTGCACAATTTGTTAACCATTGTACTGTGATTCTGTTTATATGTTTCTGGTGGCAGTCTACGTGATTACTTCAAAAATGGGCGGGATTAGACCCATGGTCCATACCAAGTTTTGAAATTGAGATATCCTCACAATTTCTTAGTGAGCTCTTATTATATGGATGTGTGTATGTTACGTATGGACTCCAAAACGGCTGGATCGGTTTTGATGAAATTTTCAGGGAATGTTCAGATAAGCCTAGAGGGTGACATAGGCTTTATAAGTTCTTGATTGAGGAGGCGTGGGTCCGCCCATATAAGCCAATTGTTTAAGTGTTCCTACTGTCCGTGCCTACGAATAGATTAACGAGACTCCTACTGTCCCTAAAATGGATAAGCGAACGGGATCGGAAATCTGATGTCTGGGACAACGAAGTGGACCGGGTCCAGCTAGTATTATATATTTGGCAATAAAGTAGCTAAGAGTATGCAGAACAAAGACTCTTAACAACATTTTATGCGAAAAAAGTGAAGGAAACAAATATTTTTCCTTCAATGCAGAACGGACATTCAGCTGTGTTAAATTCGCCCATGCCGAATTTTATATACAATGATAACACTGTGTATGCACCAAAATGTATCTCCGATGAAACCAACTTTTAGCCCGCATATTTTGACCCGCTAAATCGAATAGCATTGACCGTTTTTTCCTGCGTCATCGCGTTTTCCAGATATTTAGCCACAAAGTAATCAAAGAGGTTCGAAAATTCAAGCACAATTTTAGTATATAAGGCTACAGATTAGATGTTGTATGTCAATGAAAAAAATTAAAGAGGACTTGAAGAAGTATTTCTCCCAAAACACCCGAATTCCCCTTATCCATAAAAACACCATTCAAAAATAACGATGTAACGCCTTAGAAATCCATTGATTTTTTGGGTGATGTATTCCACAAAAAGATTCACTAAAGGTTCCCATAAAACACTCTAATAGCAACATCCACAACGTTTTCTGGGTAAACAAATAGTTAGTCAATTCAGGCACAATATTACCATAGATGGCGTCGGAATAGAAGTTCCATGTTAAAGAACGAAATACAAGAGACACTTAGAGAAGTGTTTCTTCCGAAACATTCGACACACCGCTCATCACCTTACCCCTGACTAACTTACCAAAACTAATGATATATCAAAAGCAGGAATCGATGGTTTTTATACCCTACACCACACTGTGGTACAGGGTATTATGTCTTTGTGCATTTGTTTGTAACGCCCAAAAAGAGAAGAAATAGAACCATAGTTTATTATACCGATCGTCATAGAATCAATTTTTGAGTCGATTTAGCCATGTCCGTCTGTCCGTCTGTCTGTCCGTCTGTCTGTCCGTCTGTCTGTCTGTCTGTCTGTCTGTCCATGTATTCTTGTAATCAAAGTGCAGGTCGTATTTATGGTCCGATTGTGATGAAATTTAGCACAGTGCTCTTTTTTGGCCCAAGGACGATCCCTATTGAAATTGGTCAAAATCGGTTCAGATTTAGATATAGCCCGCATATATATGTTACCCCCGATTTGACATGTATGCGCTGTAGAAACTTTATTTTATATCAGATCAGTACGAAATTTGGTAGAGAGAGTTCCCTTATTACATGAATAAACACTGCTTAATTCGAGGAAAATCGGTTCAGATTTAGATATAGTCCCCATATATATGTTTCACCCGATTTGATATGATAGCGCTATAGAAACCGTATATTATATCCGATCTGTACGAAATTCGGCAGAGAGAGTTTTCTTGTTACGTGAATGAACACTACCAAATTCGGATAAAATCCGTTCAGATTTAGATATAACCCCCATATATATATTAGCCCCGATTTGACATGTAAGCGCTGTAAAAACTTTATTTTATATCCGATCAATATGAAATTCGGCAGAAAGAGGTTTCTTATTATATGAATGAACACTGTTAAATTTGGAAGAAATCGGTTCAGATTTAGATATAGTCCCCATATATACGTTACTCCCGATTTGACATGTAAGCGCTGTAAAAATGTTATATTATATCCGATCAGTATGAAATTCGGCAGAAAGAGGTTTCTTATTATATAAATGAACACTGTTAAATTTGGAAGAAATCGGTTCAGATTTAGATATAGCCCCAATATATACGTTACCCCCGATTTGACATGTAAGCGCTGTAAATATGTTATTTTAAATCCGATCAGTATGAAATTCGGCAGAAAGAGGTTTCTTTTTACATGAAGGAATACTGCCAAATTCGGAGAAAATCGGTTCAGATGTAGATATAGCCCCCATATATATGTTACCCCCGATTTGCTATGTAAGCACGGAGACTTTATTTTATATCCGATCAGTACGAAATTCGACAGAAAGAGGTCTTTTTACGTGAATGAGTATTCAGGGAAGATGGGTTCAGATTTATATATAACCTCCATATATATGTTCCTCCTGATTTGGTTTCGAAGCGCTATAGAAGTTGTACCTTACTTCCGACCATTAAAATTTTCCAGAATGATGTTTCTTAATTTAGAAACGAATATTGCTTAATTTAGCGATTGTCGATTCAGAATTAGATATACATTCACCAATTATTACAAATTATTATAGCAATGACCTTTTGGCATTGTTAGGGAGGTGTAGGGTATTATATAGTCGGCCCCGCCCGACTTTCTACCTTTCCTTACTGGTTTTATGATGTATTCGACAAAAAAGATTCCCTGGAAAAAAATCACTATTAATACCCACAATACACTTTTTTGGCAACCCAATCGTTTTGTAAATATATCTATTTCTGCGGCTTCTGATAAATCAATATTTTTGGACGGAGATTATCAGGGGTAAGGGGATGAAACGCTGTGTCAATTTTTTGGGGAAAATACTTCATGAAATGACTCCTTTATTTGGTTCTTTCATATGGAACATCTATTCCGAAGCTTTTAGTACGAAAATTGTGTCTGAATTTACTAACCCTGTGTTTACATAGCAAACATTATGGATAAAGACCATATGTATATCAAAAAAGTTGGTGCTTCTGAGTCGATCCGTACACTTTAAGGTAGATGTAGGTAGATAAGGTAGATGTAGCTCCATTAAGGCGTAAAAATCGCCTGGTTCAAAAAAATTTGATAGTATGGTGTATCATATAAATATGTTAGAAATTCACTGCAATCGGATTATATTTTCAGCAACTGCAATGCACAATTTGATTGATCGGAGTGTTCTGATACCTCTGCTCGTCGCCCCAGAATTTAGTAGCAAATTCTCTCTAAATATTTCGACACTGATAAAGCCATCGTTTGCCAAGATCTCTACGTACTAGGAACAGTTTAATCCAAATTATTGGAAACAAGAAATTGGAAACATCCGTTTTTAAGTAATTCGAAGTAAACAGATACAATTTAAATCCTTGATAATTATAAAAAAGTTTTTGAAATATGTCCTCGTAAAAATTTTTGTAACAGTTCTTTCTCCATCCAAAAATGCTTCCATAAACAATATAACACCGCCTTCGAAAGCCGTATGACAATGACTTACAAAATGCCTAAAAGATACAGTACTTCGATAAAAATACATGTTTTATGAACTGTTTAATAATAAAAATCCTAAATAATGCCTTCTTAAAGTAAAAAAGGATATCTTAACGATTTGAATATTCTTTGGGACTATCACGAATCCGAGAGACCATTGTCATAAAAACGTATTTTAAATATTACGAAAACAGATAAAAAGGTCATAAAACAATGCGCAGCACATAAATATTCTCTGAATGGCCGTTGGAGGGGCGGGCGTGGGTTTGGAACTTTAAATATATTTACATTGGCATTGAATTTCCGTTTGTAGACAAAGATTGTTATCAAATTTCTTTCCAAGTGATAACACATAAACATAGATTGATGACTGACGACGATAGACCGAAAACTTCCACACATGAAATAAGCCACCGGGGAAAACTTTCCATCAATAATCACCCAAGACATCACTCGGTGGAATGAAAAAGGCAAAAGGAGCATGTTTTCTTTGCGAAACACAAGTGAAAAGTACAAACAAAAAGTCAAAATTTCGAATAGGGAAACAAACATGATTTTATGTTTATGTTCATCACAGTGGTTAGGTTAGGGTGGCAGCCGTATTTTTTTTACAAGCTCACATAGACCAGTTTAGGTCCCTAGTGTTCACAGTGGTTAAATGGCGAAATATTTCATCCATAATGTTAATTTGGCAAATTAATTTCTCTCAAATCGATACCGACCGATAAACTATTATTATGTAAGATTCGGATAAGTATTATAAAGGTAGATGTTTTTAGAGAATCCATATTTCACCAAATGTTAACCCTTTACGGGAAAGATACTACAGAATGAGCTATATGGTTTAAATGGTTTATAACTTGTTCAGTTATGCGATTATTATAATTTGTATCCCCTCACCTTAGAGAGGAAGGTATACGTAGTATGTTCAAAAAAATTAGCGAATTTTGTATTTTTCAAAAAGTATTTATTTGTTCATGAATATCTATTTTGTCCCCTTCAAAGTAATTCCCCTCGGATATAATACACTTCTGCCAAAAGTTTTTTCCAATCCTCGAAGCACTTCAAATAATCATTTTTTGTGATCTTGTTCAGCTCCTCCTTCGATGCCGTCTTTATCTCTTCAATCGTGGCGTAGCTTCGTCCTTTCATGGGCCTTTTCAGTTTTGGGAACACAAAATAGTCACAGGGGGCTTGGTCAGGGGAATACGGCGGCTGCGGCACCATTACTGTGTTGGTTTTTGGTCAAATATTCGCGCTTTGGTCCAAGGTAGCTTCACCATATGCCACAGTCAACATTCGGAATGCGTCAGCGCACTTTATTTTGTTTTTCACACAAAATTTGATGCAGATTAATATTTTCTTCTATCTCCGGCTAAGTTCCCCCAGAAACGGATAACATTTAGTGAAATATTGATTATTTAATAACTTCTATACTACTTATTTAAATCCTCTGAAATTCTACACATAGTATAAGTTTAATTGTCACTATTGCCTGGAGAACCAGTAAGGAAAGGCAGAAAGCCGGGCGGGGCCGACTATATAATACCCTACACTTCCCTAACAATGCGATGAAGGTCATTGCGATAATAATTTGGAATAATTGGTAAGTCGGCAGGAACATATTATCTAATTCTGAGCCGATAATCGCTAAATTAAGCAATATTCGTTCCAAAATTGAGAAACATCTTTCCGGAAAATATTAATGATCGGAAGTAAAGTACAACTTCTACAGCGCTTTGATACCAAATCAGGAGGAACATATATATGGAGGTTATATATTAATCTGAACCAATTTTCCCTGAATACTCATTCATGTAAAAAGACCTCTTTCTGTAGAATTTCGTACTGATCGGTGTGATGAGCAATTTTTTTTATTGTTATTCAAATTTATGCATGAAACAAGGCACGGATTGGGTTGCTGGGTTAATTACAATATCAGCCCAGACGTTGTCTGGTTGGTTACACCAATGCAATATATGGGTCATAAAAGATAAATGTAGATGATGAGCAAAGGAGTATACTATGCTGGATGCGTGTTCGCTTCTCATGGCGTGAGGTCCCGGGTTCGATACGCGGTGACACTCGTTTTTTCTTTCCTTCGCATTTTTTTTTTACCTCTATCGATTGGCAGAAGTAATGCCCTTGGCGACAGCGAATATATTGGAAGACAATTATATACTTGTAATTTCTGAACAACGGTAGACGGGGGTAAACGAATGCACAAGTAAAGTACATAGTAATAACCCATGCACATGAAGGCGAGCATTTACGCGAACCTCTTGGACAGGGGAAGGCGGGTGCGAGAGTGAGTCAAACTGGTCTCCCGTTTATTTGCCCCGCTATTTTTAGAACAGCCTATCTACTTTCTAGTGGTGGGTCTGGGCATAAGCAGACACACATTTCGGAGTTAGGCTTCAAGCAAACATCGCCAATAGAAAAATATATGATTCTTTATGTTCTTGCATATCGATCGGTTCACTACGAAGTTTGGAAGTAAGGCTCGACAAAGACGAATAATAAAACTAGCATTGTCCGTATATAGTGATTTAATTAATCAGTCTACATACAATATTGAGGTGCAGCACTATTTTTTTCTCTCCGATATTAATCTGTATTATGGAATTTGTTTAATAAAACCATAAACAAAGAATGTAAAAAGGTATTTTTCGAAAATTGATTTAATGCCATGTCACCACTAAAATTAAGGAAACAAATTATTTAGGTTAATTACTGATGGTTTTACGGTCTATCTATGTAGTGCAAACTCAAAGTAAATCGCAGCGAGCTTTCTTCGTTTTCAAATAAATCCAAAGTGCATAGAATCAACCAGCACAGGTAATTATGAAATATGTACAAATGTTATTCGTGGTGTTTAAAGAAAGAACCTTCAACAGGGTATCTGGCAATCCGGACATTCTGCCAGTACTCCCACACAAAACCAATTGCGGTTTCTTAATATTGCTATCCGGAGTGGAATTCGCACATAACGGTGTGCTTATAGTCCGATCGACAGCGAGAAGTTTTATTACATATACCGGAGAACCTGACTGGATTGGTGAAAGAGGTTTTGTCCATATATGTGCCATGTAAAGAAGCTGTACATCAAGAAGTAAAATTCATCGTAGTCAGAAAAATTTCGGAATTTTACACCAAATCTGTAAAATAGGCACTGAACCTCCCATAGAGAATACAGCCTAGAAGGATGTTTAACACGTGATAAGTCTGGTACCCTCTGTCTATTTGAAATAACACCAGATCATATTATATAATTTTTCATACGTATTTGAGAGTAATAGTCATAGTTTTTACTAGGAAAATTTGCGAAGATTATAAATTAACCCCATAAAAGCAAATTTTGGTCTCTTCCCAGAGCTTCAACATAACGTTCAATATATATTACATTCGCCATCACCGACTATCGTGATCATCGAGGCCTCGGCGTTCAACGACAAAAATCTCCAGGAGAGTGGTAAGTGATGACGCAAATAAATTAGTAGATATAGTAAATTACTAGTGCCAAAATTTAGCTTCGAAACCTAAACAAATCGCAAATCGGAAAATTTTAATCTTTGCAAGAAAAAAAATGTAAATTTATTCATTCCCACTTTAACACTGTCAGACCTATATCTCGAGAAACCGTACCTACTTGAGAGAGATACGGCATTCATTTACAATACGAAAATTTAAAATTATGCTATTCTAGGAAATCTAATACGTAATTTATCAGAAATCATTTATATTCTTTTTTCATTTTCGAAATTACTTTCTTACACATATATTTGTTCACCTAGTACATAGATCTTTGATAGAAATTATTTTGAAGAATTTCTCCCAATTTTAAAAAATTTCTTTCAACTACTCATTTTCCTCAGTGACCTTGAGAATTTAAATTAACTCATATCAGGTACCATTATTTTTTATTAGTTTGCAACATGTTGGAGTTCGATTCGAACCCTTCATTTTTGTTTCATGTTAGAGTGTAAAATATCTTTTTGTAAATAGATACATACAAAAAAAACCAGTAAGGAAAGGTAGAAAGTCGCGCGGGGCCGACTATATAATACCCTACACCTCCCTAACAATGCCAAAAGGTCATTGCTATAATAATTTGTAGTAATTGGTGAATGTATATCTAATTCTGAACCGACAATCGCTAAATTAAGCAATATTCGTTTCTAAATTGAGAAACATCATTCTGGAAAATTTTAATGGTCGGAAGTAAGGTACAACTTCTATAGCGCTTCGAAACCAAATCAGGAGGAACATATATATGGAGGTTATATATAAATCTGAACCGATCTTCCCTGAATACTCATTCACGTAAAAAGACCTCTTTCTGTCGAATTTCGTACTGATCGGATATAAAATAAAGTCTCCGTGCTTACATAGCAAATCGGGGGTAACATATATATGGGGGCTATATCTACATCTGAACCGATTTTCTCCGAATTTGGCAGTATTCCTTCATGTAAAAAGAAACCTCTTTTTGCCGAATTTCGCACTGATCGGATATAAAATAACATTTTACAACGCTTACATGTCAAATGGGGGATATACCTAAATCTGAACCGATTTCTTCCAAATTTAACAGTGTTAATTCATATAATAAGAAACCTCTTTCTGCCGAATTTCATACTGTTCGGATTTAAAATAACATATTTACAGCGCTTACATGTCAAATCGGGGGTAACGTATATATTGGGGCTATATCTAAATCTGAACCGATTTCCTCCAAATTTAACAGTGTTCATTTATATAATAAGAAACCTCTTTCTGCCGAATTTCATACTGATCGGATATAATATAACATTTTTACAGCGCTTAAATGTCAAATCGGGAGTAACGTATATATGGGGACTATATCTAAATCTGAACCGATTTCTTCAAAATGTAACAGTGTTCATTCATATAATAAGAAACCTCTTTCTGCCGAATTTCATACTGATCGGATATAAAATAAAGTTTTTACAGCGCTTACATGTCAAATCGGGGCTAATATATATATGGGGGTTATATCTAAATCTGAACGGATTTTCTCCGAATTTGGTAGTGTTCATTCACGTAACAAGAAAACTCTCTCTGCCGAATTTCGTAAAGATCGGATATAATATACGGTTTCTATAGCGCTATCATATCAAATCGGGTGAAACATATATATGGGGACTATATCTAAATCTGAACCGATTTTCCTCGAATTTAGCAGTGTTTATTCATGTAATAAGGGAACTCTCTCTACCAAATTTCGTACTGATCTGATATAAAATACAGTTTCTACAGCGCATACATGTCAAATCGGGGGTAACATATATATGCGGGCTATATCTAAATCTGAACCGATTTTGACCAATTTCAATAGGGATCGTCCTTGTGCCAAAAAAGAGCACTGTGCTAAATTTCATCACAATCGGACCATAAATACGACCTGCACTTTGATTACAAGAATACATGGACAGACAGACAGACGGAAAGACAGACGGACAGACAGACGGACAGACAGACGGACATGGCTAAATCGACTCAAAAATTGATTCTATGACGATCGGTATAATTAACTATGGTTCTATTTCTTCTCTTTTTGGGCGTTACAAACAAATGAACAAAGACATAATACCCTGTACCACAGTGTGGTGTAAGGTATAAAAACAAAAGCCACAACAAATGTTGAATGAATAAAAGTTGTAAAGTGGAAATCGAAATGATTAACTAAGTGTTCTATTCTTGCGTTCATGCAGAGGTGATGTAGGGAAAGGGTAATGAAATAAATATTACATTTGGGATCTTGATAAATATTGTCGCCATTAAGATCTTGGTGAGGATAGGGTAAAGCGACTGAAGAGTCCGGTATCATCTTGTGACTCATATACATTTTCCTTCGGGAATATCATGACGGGTGTTTGTTTTCTTATTTTTTTATTTTAGTTGACCTCCTAACTTTAATGGGCATTTTATTTTAATATGGTTAGGAATGGTCCATGTAAAATAGTTTCAGTTTAGTTGAATAATTCTCTTACATCTAACAGGAGTCTATAATAAAATATATGTATGTCAAGGATTGTATCTCTACAAGATCAATAGGACACGTTCCACCCGCCCGACTGCAAGCTAGCATCTTAAAAGGCTCCCATTGTCCTTATCGATCAAGTAAAGAAACCTCCAACAACTTTCCAGCTAAGATACAATCCATGATCCAAAAGATAGCAAAGGCTAATATGCCAATAAACTATTTTCGTTAAGCACTAGCTTTAAAAAACCGCTTTTGGACATCACATCGGATATAAAATACAGTCTCTACAGCGCTTACATGTGAAATCGGTGGTAATATATGTGGGCTATATCTAAATCTGAACCCATTTTCTCCGAATTTGGCAGTATTCCTTCATGTAATAAGATACCTCTTTATGCTGAATTTCATACTGATCGGATATAAAATAAAGATTTTACAGCGCTTACATGTCAAATCGGGGCTAACATATATATGGGGGCTATATTCAAATCTGAACCGATTTTAACCAAATTAAATAGGGATCGTCCTTGGGCCAAAAAAAAGTTATGTGTAAAGTTTCGTCGAGTTCGGACCATAATTGCGACCTGTACTTTGATTACAAGAATACATGCACAGACGGACAGACAGACAGACGGACATAGCTAAATCGACTCAGAAAGTGATTACAAGTCGATCGGTATAATAAACAATGGATCTATCTCTTCTCCTTTTGGGTGTTACAAACAAATGCACAAAGTCATAATACCCTGTACCACAGTGTGGTGTAGGGTATAAAACAGTGTGGTGTAGGGTATAAAAAAACTAAATTTTAATATATGCTTATTCTACAGTTACAAGGATAACCTTAAGATAGTATTTTTTTCGTAAGCTTATTCTACAATTACAAGTATAAGCGTATGGTAATCGCACACATATAATATTACCAAGAGGGTTCCATTTCGATTTTTCTATAATTATTACACAAGCATTTTACAATAAATTCTCAACTCTTTTTCAAGCTTGAGGCTTGTGCTGGTAAGCATATTATAATATTATTCTCAAGTCATTTGGTATGTTGAGATTATTTAAAAAATAATCAATTGAATACTAATATAAACCAGTAAGGAAAGGCAGAAAGTCGGGCGGGGCCGACTATATAATACCCTACACCTCGCTAACAATGCGATAAGGGTCATTGCCATAATAATTTGGAATAATTGGTAAATGAATAGAAACATATTATCTAATTCTGAAACGATAATCGCTAAATTAAGCAATATTCGTTCCTAAATTGAGAAACATCTTTCTGGAAAATTTTAATGATCGGAAATAAAATACAACTTATATAGCGGTTTGATACCAAATCAGGAGGAACATATATATGGAGCTTTAATATAAATCTGAACCGATCTTCCCTCGGATATAAAGTACAGTCTCTACAGCGCTTACATGTCAAATCGGGGGTAACATATATATGGGAGCTATATCTAAATCTGAACCGATTTTCTCCGACCTCCGCTTACAGGTCAAATCGGGGGTAACATATATATGGGTGTTATATCTAAATCTAAACCGAGTTTCTCCGAATTTGTCAGCATGTAGAAAGAAACCTCTTTTTGCCGACTTTCGCACTGATCGAATATAAAATAACATTTTTACAGCTCTCACATGTCAAATCGGGGGTAACGTATATATGGAGCTATATCTAAATCTGAACCGATTTCTTCCAAATTTAAAAGTGTTCATTCATATAATAGGAAACCTCTTTCTGACGAATTTCATACTGATTGGATATAAAATACAGTTTTTACAGCTTTTACATGTCAAATCGGGGTAACAAATATATGGAGGCTATATCTAAATCTGAACCGATTTTCTCCGAATTTAGCAGTATTCCTTCATGTAATAAGAAACCTCTCTTTGCCGAATTTCGCACTGATCGGATATAAAATAACATTTTTACAGCGCTTACATGTCAAATCGGGGGTAACGTATGTATGGGGGTTATATCTAAATCTGAACCGATTTCTTCCAAATTTAACAGTGTTCATTCATATAATGAGAAACCTCTTTTTGCCGAATTTCATACTGATCGGATATAAAATAAAGTTTTTACAGCGCTTACATGTCAAATCGGGGCTAACATATATATGGGGTCTATATCTAAATCTGAACCGATTTTAACCAAATTCAATAGGGATCGTCCAAAAAAAGTTATGTGTAAAGTTTCGTCGAAATCGGACCATAATTGCGACCTGTACTTTGATTACAAGAATACATGCACAGACGGACAGACAGACGGACATAGCTAAATCAACTCAGAAAGTGATTCTAAGTCGATCGGTATAATAAACGATGGGTCTATTTCTTCTCCTCTTGGGTGTTACAAACAAATGCACAAAGTTATAATACCCTGTACCACAGTGTGGTGTAGGGTATAAAAATTGATGTCACGATAGACAAAAATCACTGAACTATAACAAACATTCGTTGTTTGCTGTTTCAAGAAGCATATTTACTACTAAATTATAGCAAACATGACTGCTGAAAAAACATTTTGTTTTCTAAGATTTCAGAGATAAAAGTTTGCTAAAATAACAAGCGCAAGACTAATAAAAGACTGCCTTCCCTTTTCGAGCAGACAAAATCTGCTGTAACAACAAACTTCTTTGCTGTTGTTATCAAAATATCGGTACCTCCATTCTAAAGTCGACTTAGCATGACTTTAGGGAGATTGCATTTTTTATTTCAAAATATTCCAAATTATATTCAGTCAAAAGTTATTCACAAAACAGTATAGGTGATTCGCTTTGCATTACAAAGAAATTCCGCTCAAATTTAAAAAAATCAAACAAAAAATCAAGTCAAACTTTGATTGCCTTTCCTGAAAAACTACTTTTTGCACTTAGCATTGTTTAGAATGGAGGTATATATAAGTATACACATATTTTTGGGTGTACTTATAGCTATTCTACTATACGAATCAGCAAGATTGTTGATTTAAATATAAATTAATACAACGTGAAAATTAAAAAATCTGTTTCTATTTTCATCTAAACTTACGCTTTGTAATTCTGCAAAAATTCACCCTTAGAGATTTTGGCAAAACATCCAGAATAAGAACTCTTATTTGAAAATTACATCCTCAGTGAACCGTGTTTTATCCATCTCCTATTTACAGAGGAAAACCATTACATACCAGCACAAGCTTTACACCCGCACAGACAATCTCCACAAATTACGAAACAATTTAAACAATGATGGAATACTAACAAATTTCCTTTTCCCCTCCAACTGATGTTTTACCAAAAATATATTCAACTTGGAAAATGTAATCCATCAACGTTGTATGTGTGTGCTATGTTCAGAGAAGGAGAGAAATGGATTTACATCCCCAGGTAAAAACTAATAAAGTTTCAACTTTTCACAAACCCCCCACAACCAAAAAACAAAAAAAGTAACTTAAAAAAATCATTAAATAAAACAACTTTTAACCTCATAAACTTTTAATTTCAATGCTCTGGAGCAGCTTTGCCAGGTCTACCATCACCACTACCACTACAGCCGCAGCAACATCCACCAAGAGCAGGACTAGCAATGCAAAAAAGTTTCCTTAACAAAGGCGGACATATTACAAAAAGATCCAACGACTTTTCGTGTACTTGAGGAGACGCTGACACTGTTACATATACATACTTACATATACATTCATACACATAGATATTTAAGCCTGAAAAAGAAAATGACCATCAAATTTGTGTCCGACTTTTGTTAAGTGCAACTTAATACTGCACAATGGGGGATTTCGTAATACAATTTGTGATGTGATGAATACCTGGCAAACATATTGTCTTTTATAAATCTCCGGAATCGACCCAATTATCAAATAATGTTGAAACATTTAAAGCTAAGGATTATTTCACGATTAACAAAAACAGCTGTTGTTGGGTTTATGGACTATTCTCTGCCAGATTTAATAGTGATCAGTTTTAAAAAATTTATTCTGTGGCGTCCATATGCCAAATCGGGAGGAGTATGTATGGGGGAAATATAAATCGCAACGGATTTTTAAACTGTTGGCAGTATTTTAGTTCCTCGATAAAAAAACCCCCTACCATTGCAACAGGTCAGATGGAAAATAAAACGTATGTGGAGCTTAGAAGCCAAATGTAGTGAAATATATTTACCAGCATATACAGAGCACATTCTTCAATTGTGTACTGCTGCATTTTATATTCCCCAAGTCTTTTTTACAAAATACTGAAAAGAAATCAAAAAATGTAATAATAGAGTTTTAAGGAATTCCAACCCCCTTCTCTTATTTTGGGCCCCCTACATATATCCTTTATTAAAAAAATAATAACTATGTCTCAAATAAAAATTTATAATTAACTTAACCCCCTTCGGTCATTTTGGGCCACCTTGTATATAAAACTGAAATGAATTATTCAATCTTGCCAGTATCCCTGTATTCGATTCAATAACAACCAATTTGAAAGGACCAAATTTAGTAATGCTCAGCTGTTAAATGTTAGTTCTGTAGCGCTAATATTCCAAGACGGAAGGAACGTACTTATGCTAGCTATATTTTTTTTTTAAATCTTTACACACGCTGAAACAAAATCGCTTCTGCACATAAAAATTATATGTTTGTGAAGATGTTATTCTGAAAAATATTTTTTTAGATCTCATAATGTTTTTATTTAGGACTATTATATCCGAAACAAATATTTATTTGCATTTAAGTATTCAGAAAATATATACATTGTGTTACATTTTTCAAATTTACATTATAGTACTTTTACTATAAGTTGGCGTGTATTTTTGCTAATTCATCGTAAAGAGCTTTATTTGCAACTTTAGTGTCTTTGGCGACCCCACTGAAATTTTCTGATAACAATTTTAATGAAATATTTCTGATTTTCTCGAAAAAAGGTCAAAATTGATCCATTAAGAGGGGAGCTAGAGGGTTAAGATATTTCACAAAAATGATCCTCATAAAATTCCACCATATAAATCTGCTACAAAATGCGCTCTCTGACTCCGAGAAGCTCGTGCGTGGCGTAACGCTGATTGGGGCAACTCGGACATTCTCATTGAGGCATAAAGAATGTCTGATCTAAGGGCTCTGGCAGGACCGTCAGACTATTTGTCACCAGCTCAGAAATTCTCCTCAAATCTCGACATAATGATCCCTCCACAGAACAGACTGGTCATGCGGCAACCTCACTTTGGAGGACCATGCAATATACACTGGCGGTTCAAAGTTTGATGTAGGCACAGGGGCAGGTATTTTCTCCAGGCGGAGATCTTTGCTATATTGCAAGCCCTCAGCTTGATAAATCGACGAAAACTCGGGCAAGATGATCACATAACAGTCTATGTTGACAGTCAGGCTGCTCTGAAGGCACTGAAGTCAACCACTATTAGGTAAAATGTGGTTAATGAGTGCCGCTTGGAACTCCAGCGATGGACGCTGCAAGGGTTGAGCCATCTCTATATCCCCCCTTATGCTAATTCTTCAGTAACATAGAGAGTTTCTAAAACGACCTCGCAAACAAGAAATGGTCGAGCAGATCTGACTGATACAATGGAACTGGAAAACTGGACTGGAATCTCTATCATTCCACGATATTGATAGAATCATGGGCTTCATAGGTTGCTTGAGATGGATGGTTTGACATCAACTCATCTAAACCTCTCCTGAAAAGACATCTTTCCTCTCTCTTATCTATTCTCATCACCTCCTTCATCTTCTTTGGCCTTTCCCTCTTCTTTTACTCATATTCTCAGGACGAACACAATGGACGGAATGGTGTCCGAGTGAAGTGGTGCACGCCAGCAATGGTTGTGTGCCGCTCGTCCTTAACCTAACTCTGATAATTAGAAATCTCTCAGACATTAACTTACAGCATTTGTTTTATTAAGTATAATGCTCCCTTCAGCCAAAAAAATGGAAACTTTGACCAACTGTAAAAAAAACTCAGACAAGCTGGACAAAAAAACCAGCTACAAAAATTATCTACTCAACATCCCTTTCAGAATTATAGGGTCGCTCTTCTGCTAAAATCATTCCATAGATATCACGACTTTTTATTTACATTATAGCATTATTTTGTATAAGTTGGCGTGTAATTTTGATGTTACGGTTAAAGAGCTTTATTTACAACTTTGGTGTCTTTGGCGACCACAACAGAAATTTTTCGTAACAATTTTCGTAGATGTCCCTTTTTAAAGGATTTTTTTTGATTATCTCGAAAAATTGCCAAATTGACCAATTAAAAGGGGAGCTACAGGGTTAAGATCTTCCACGAAAATAATCCTCATAAAATTCCACTATATAACCCTGAGAATAAGAAATCTCTCAGATATTAACTTACAACATTTTTTCATTTAGTAAAATGTTCCCCTCGACCAAAAAATTAAAAGTATCCACTGTAAAAAAAAAACTCAGACCAGCTGGACCATAAGCTTATTCTACAAAAACGATCTATTCAATATGCCCTTACAGATTCATATTGTCTCTATTCTGTTCCAAATAAAAGTTTTAATTTGTTGGACAGTTTAATTGAAATCGGATTGACAACTAATGATGGCTTGGAATACTCAGAAATTTAAATGTTTGTTTTAAAACAGAAGTTAATGCTTCATATGGTATCATATGAAACACATATGTATGCAAAAATATTTTGTTGTAATATTTTAATATATGCGTTCCAAATATATTTTATGTTTTTCAAATAAAATTTATTTGCTCAGAAATATATAATATTTAAAAATTTGTGTTCCAAATATATTTTCTTTCGATTCAAACATATCAAAAAAGTTAATATAATCCATATTGTAGGGCCACCTTAAACACTAAATACCCGTATATGAATTAACCTATATGGTATTTAGCTGTATGGTATCATATATTTCAACGGACCTAAGTTATTTGAGCCAAATCGAATTTGAAGATAATCCAAACAGATGTAGAGTAACCCTTTGTATGTTTATTCTGAACAAACAAGGTGGCGTAGATTACCATACAATTTGTTCCGCCCGACTGTTAGAAGGACCAATGGATGGATAGAAAATATTCAAACGATTTCAGTTGATTCTGAATGTCATTGGATGTACGTATAATCGGACAGTAGAATTCTCCCACTGTGTTCGAATAGCCTTCGAAAGACAGATGAAGGTCGGACGAGCAGACAATACGACACACATCGACTGCAAACCGCTCACGCTCAAAAAAAGGAAACAGCTCCGCCGCCAAATGCTAAAGAAAGAAAGAAGCAAAAAAAGACCGGCAACAATCTATGTAAGTAGAAAAAGAAGCCATAAAAAAGAGTCATAAAGAAAAAGTTTTGGTTGCTGAACAAAATGCTATTTGGAAATTGATGCCTGCTCTGCCTAAGGATTAACTTTTGAGTGTGTCCTCCAGAAATGTTTCCAAAACTGTACGAGGGGGACATTGTCAGGGGGAACAACAGGACTAGTCTTAGACTTAGTGGTGGTTTTGGCTTCGATTACGTTTCATTACTTTAATAACAAGTTTACACCACTCATCATCAATTTCATCAAATGCCCCTAACAAAGGAACGATGAAAATGAAAGTTTTGACGAAAAAATACTTCCAAAAAAATCCTTCAATTGATGTAATAATGAAGTAAGGGACGAGTTTGGTGAGTGTCATTATAAGGATGGCTGGTTAAATGAATAAATGGTCGTGTGTTGTTCTGCTGCCTATGCAATTGAGAGTTGGTGCGTATTTCAGAACTTTCTTCAAATGTCATTGTTTCAACATTGGCCTACTCAAGTTTTTGGTCTGCAGTGCTCGGTCGGTGACATTGAAAGATTTCCGGTTTCCATCTCAATATGCTTAGTGGAAGAAACAAAGAAACTAACCATTTTTTTAATTGATGCGATATATTTTATTTTAAGAGGAATATATCTTTATACTGGAAAAAAAACTTCTCCGTTGCGGAAACAAACCCCAAGTCATTAAAACAGTTTAGTGAGGTTTTGTTGTTCTAATGAAACTTGTTTCATTAAGCCAATATTTATCGCTGCAGCAAAACGGACGAATATTGGTAGACTTCCAATAAACAAAATTCAATGCAGTAGGATGTTTTCTAGGCTCAAGACTACTTATTGTGCCCCAATCTAACTATAGTGCTAAAGAATGCAACTTTTTTCAAAAGTGAAGGTTTAGGTTAAGGTTGCAGCCATTCTTTACCAGCTCACATGACCTGTTTAGGTCGCTAGCGTTACCACGTGCTGAAATGCCCCTCATCGAAACCAACCTGTTTGATATACAAATTTATCGATAGTACGAATATCGGTACTGGAAAAATATATTAGACAGTCTAGAAAGGCCGATCACAGTATCTACAGTCGTCTTTTGCTCAAAGCAGGACAGGCGCATAGCAAGTGCTCGACAACTTCTCCTGAAGTTATTACAGTCAATACCCAATCTTCCGTCATGTTCGCCGATCAGGCAGTGTCCCATCAGAACTGATACTAACGTAGACAATTTTTTTCATCTCTAATACGGGAGATATTTTGACCTTCTTAGATCATATCTTGGCCAGATTTGTCTAGCTACCCCACAGGTGCCCATTTCTGTCCATCTTTCGTTGGACTGCCTGATTGCCTTTTGCCTAAGCCAAAGCTTGCATGAGGATACTGGCGCACCAATATATTCAAATCTTTGAGAATTTGTAATGTTGTCGCTAGCAAGTTCATCGGCTTTGCTGTTTCCTTTGGATATTCCTACACCCATAAATCTATATGAGGTGTATATAAAACTGCTCAGCCATCTCGTTAAGAGATCTGCGGCAGTAGAGCGCTGTTTGTGAATTTAGGGATGTGGCATCCAGAGAATTGATGGCAGCCTGGCTGTCCGAGTAAATGACAACGCCAGTGTTGGCTACTATGTTGCAACTCAGCCACTTGACGACTTCGCGCCTTCCCATAATGCCATTATTTCGACTTCATAGACACCACGGGTATCTGGTAATCTATGAGCTACATCCAGACTAAGTTCTTTGCAAGGTCCTCAGAAGCGAACAGTAGGCAATGTTTCACGACATTGTCTTCTGGAGTTAGACCCTACATTAATGCAGCTTCTGCGCTACACTTAATAAAGATCGGCGAATGTCTGGAATGTATATCACTGGCGTTTTGAGTACGGCGGCAACTGAGGCAGTAAATGTTTACTTTACTACATACATAGTGTTATTGTTAACACAATGTCTGATCTCCAGGCATTTTGACTACATGGCAACCTTGCCTTGACAAAAAATATTACAGTTTTCTATCTGAGATTTGCGCACTGCAATACAGACGGTTCCTAAATTCACAATCAAGTGGGATTTGGAATATTTTCTAAGAAACAAAAGCTTCACAAGTCACAACTTAACTTTTAGATAAGGAGCTGAATTAATGGTATGACTAAAGTCGGCATCAATATTTTCTGTGACAGCCAGGCTCTCATTTTCCCTCCATAAATAGGAAGTTGCATAAATAGGAAGTACCTTTTGTGCTACAGGTGAAGAGGAATATGTTGCCTTGATTTCGGTGATATGCAAACTCTTCTTGAGAGATAGTCTCCTTATGGCAAAAATTAACAGGTAGTCACTAAATAAAGGGTTTTCCAACAAGAGGTGTTATTTTGGTATTCAAAGAAAAATTCATTTTTTAGATAAATGATCGGATGTTTATTTCATAATAAAGTAGAAGGTATGCCGTTAATAATGAAAAACAACATCAGCCAAATGGCCACCACGACCACGCTTACAGGACCATATCCTTTTCATGACATTTTCCATAACCAAATCGCAAAGTGGCTGCCCTATGTCCTCGATAGCCTCACGAATTCTATCTTTGAGGTCTTGAATCGACACTGGGCTGTTGGGGTAGACTTTATCTTTCACGTGGCCCCAAAAGAAGAAGTCGCAAGGTGTTAAATCACAAGATCTCGGTGGCCAATTGTGATCACCTCTTCGAAAGATAACACGGTCCGTAACAGAGCAGTGGTTTCGTTGCTTGTGTGGCACGTACCGTCGTCTTGTTGAAAGTAAACGTTGTCCAGATCAATATCATCTCTCGATAGCGCAATCCATTCACCGTAACTGTTGATCCAACCTCATTTTCGAAAAAGTAATGTCCAATGACCCCGCCGGACCATAAACCGCACCAATCAGTCACACGTTGAGGATGGAGAGGCTTCTCAACAATAACTCTTGGGTTTTCCGAGCCCCAGATGCGACAATTTTGCTTGTTGACGTAGCCACCGAGGTGGAAATGGGCCTCATCAGTCACTATGATTTTGTATCGTTCGTATCGTTTCTTGTTCGATCGTTTTTTGATCGTTTGGTATCGATCGATGATGGTGTATCGTTTCCTTTTTAGTAATGGCGTAGTCAAATGTCAAAGAATAAAAGCTTCAAAGGTGACAGCTATCGAAATACCGGGTGATTCACAATAACACCTCTTGTTGGAAAACCCGTTACTTAGGAACACAGCCATATGATTCCCTCTTTGTATGGAATATTTCATCGAGTGGTCCAATTTTCAGTGACTGTACGGCATAGTTTTTGCGATTTTGTGGGTTTACATAATTTTGAGGGCATCCGTGGTTAGACGTGGTACTCTGGGGGAGAAAGACGCGAACGCTCGGGAAGACAGAAATTAAAGAACACTGTAAAATATTTAAAAATTAACATATTTCAATGAAATATTTTAAACTTATTTGGTCTTGACATCATCAAATGTAATTCGCGAATCAATTTTTTTTTTCCAAAAGTCAATATGCACCACAATCCCCAAATAATTTCGAAAATCGCTAAAAATTGATTTTTTTTATTTTTGGCCTATATCTACTATACTAAAAGTCGGGTTTTAGATTCGCTTTGCAGTATAACGTACAACACCTTACCGCGTATAAATATGCGAAAAGTTTTAACATGTTAGCTTAGCGATTGGAGAAAATGGGGCTTACTTTTGAATTTTTTTAAAAAGTGGTGTAAATTGAAGAAGCTTGGCTACAATACCAGTGAATATTTTTGGGCCATTCTTTCTTTAAGAACATTCTCTGGAAAGTTTCCGTTAAGATGATAGTAAATATGTTATACTTTTTTAAATTAGGTTTATCGAAACTTTATCAAAAATACAATAATATATATTCTGCAAAAATTAAAAAAATTTGATATTTATAAAAATATAATTTCAACTGGCCGTAACTTTTTTCCTTTTGCATGTGTCGAACCAAATTTTTTCAATTGTAGATATCTACGGTAAATATAGCGGGTTTTCCAACAAGAGGTGTTATTTTGAATCACCTGGTATATCGGTAGCTGTCACTTTTGAAGATTTTATTCTTTGACATTTGACAAGTAGAAACTACGCCATTATTAAACATGGAACGATTCAACAACGCATTGAAATTATTCAAATTCGAAAAATCGAAACTCATCGAAAAATCATCTTGACTGATGAGGCCCATTTCCAACTCGGTGGCTACGTCAACAAGCAAAATTGTCGCATCTGAGGCTCGACCCAACCGTTATTGTTGAGAAGCCTCATCCTCAACGTGTGACTGTTTGGTGCGGTTTATGGCCCGGCGGTGTCATTGAACCTTACTTTTTCGAAAATGAGGTTGGATCAACAGTTACGGCGAATGGATCGCGCTATCGAGAGATGATTAATGATTTTTTATGGTCGGACTTGGATGGTATTGATCTGGACAACGTTTACTTTCAACAAGACGGCGCTACGTGCCACACAAGCAACGAAACCATTGCTCTGTTACGGGAAAAGTTTCCGGACCGTGTTATCTCTCGAAGAGGTGACATTTGACCACCGAGATCTTGTGATTTAACACCTTACGACTTCTTCTTTTGGGGCCACGTGAAAGATTAGGTCTACGCCAACAGCCCAGCGTCGATTCAAGACCTCAAAGATAGAATTCGTGAGGCTATCGAGGACATAGGGCAGCCACTTTGCGATTTGGTTACGGAAATTTTCATGAAAAGGATATGGTCCTGTAAGCGTGATCGTGGTGGCCATTTGGCTGACGGTGTTTTTCATTATTAACGGCATACCTTCTTCTTTATTATGAAATAAAAGTGGCGTTTTTCTTTGAATACCAAAATAACACCTCTTGTTGGAAAACCCTTTACATGATAAGTTTTAGGTGTAAAAACTTTTTTGAATCGGACGATACATACGAAATATACATACAAAATTTAAAACGTAACTTACCTAATACCACTTCTAGCGGACAGAAAATAATGTTTTTATGGTAATTTTTTAAAACATTGCTTGTCTTTTTCCCTCATCATTATATTGAATATACAGATCTGAAATGCTGCACGACCTATTTTAAAGCAATAAGTATGTATACCATGAAACAATATTTCTGCGATATGTAGAGTATGAAAAAAATATATTCAAAAACATTAAAAAAAAATTAAGTCAGATCAGATTTTCGCCTGTACAGAAATGTTATTAAAAGTATCAAAACGCACTGCATCACATAAAAGAGTTCATATTTCGTTGAAAATATAAGTCACTTTTGCACTATCATCCAAAACTAGCGGAGACAAAACACCATAAATTCAACAAAATGCAGCGTTCTCCCGGAAAATAAAAGAGAACAAACTTTTTCCATATCATTGGAGTTTTTTTTGCACCGAGTTTCCATACCGCTGCCATGGTGCCATAGAGTGGTTAACTGTATTAAAGGTAACCCAATGAAGAAAAACTTTGTGTCTATTTTCCATTCCTCACTTTTTTGTCGCTTCGATGCTATATGAGTTGCATGTTGGCTAACAACTTTCGCTTCTGCCCCAGCGACGATTCAACTGCGAAACGGAGGAGGATGTTTCGAAAAACATTTGGCTAAAGGTTAAAACTGGTAGAAAAAAAAAACACGGAGTGCCATAGAAACAACTAAACTCTGGTGAACTTCCGTTTCCTGTTGGTGGTGGTCGATGTTGCGAATGCTGTGGCCATGTCAACACTGCCTCTAGGAATTGTAGTTATTGTTGAACTCTTTGACCAAAGGTTTGGCAGAAGACAAAGTTTGAAACATTAGTTTGTAACATCCGTATATTAGTCCTTCGAGAATTGGCAAAGTTCGGTTCATGTGAATTTGAATAAATTTGAATTTGGAATCTCGTTAGGGTACAGCGGGCACAGTTGACAGGTTTCAAAAAGCGGTGAAAACCTTCGAAAATTCGAATTAAATTTTAACTTGTTTAGATTTTGGTGGATCGGCAATATGCTAAACAAATAATGGAATTTATTTTTCTGTATGACTGACACTGTGCAGCAGTAATAGCATGATGTGTATGTTTTTATTTTACAACAAAATAATAATGTTTGTCTGGTATAACAAGAAATCAACGGCCAAAGACGAGCGGAGTAGTTTTGTTACCAAGAGTTATCAAAATTTATATAATTGCATAGTGGCTCACAAAACTCATTTGTTTCAAATTCCGATATTAGTTATTTACGTCGATATTATTTATTTACGTCGCTTTGACATTGCAAATATAATAATTCGCGAATTTCGATTTCTAATGTCAAGACCTACAAAATACAAATTATTTCACAGAAATAAGTTATTTTTTAAATATTTATGGCATAATTACATTCTTTCTGCATTTGAAAATTTATTTTTTCCCTTTTCCCTGATCCTGTCCTAATATTTGATTAATATCAGAGCAGAATATAATCCGATTTTTCTCACATTAACTTTTCTGAATTGACAACAAAATTGTCGATGTAAACAAATTCGATCAGATTCACACTGAGAAAAAATTTGGGTAATATCAATTTATTTCTCCAATTATTTCCTTTATAGAATGGGGGAATACTAACTTTGCCATTCCGTTTGCGACACCATGAAATATTGATCTGTGACCCCATAAAGTATATATCGTCGGTGCGCCGACGAAAACTCCTGTGTGTTTATACCCTACACCACACTGTGGTACAGGGTATTATAACTTTGTGCATTTGTTTGTAACACCCAAAAGGAGAAGAAATAGACCCATCGTTTATTATACCGATCGACTTAGAATCACTTTCTGAGTTGATTTAGCTATGTCCGTCTGTCTGTCTGTCCGTCTGTCCGTCTGTCTGTGCATGTATTCTTGTAATCAAAGTACAGGTCGCAATTATGGTCCGATCTCGACGAAACTTTACACATATCTTTTTTTCGGCCAAAGGACGATCCCTATTGAATTTGGGTAAAATCGGTTCAGATTTAGATATAGCCCCCATATATATGTTAGCCCCGATTTGACATGTAAGCGCTGTAAAAACTTTATTTTATATCCGATCAGTATGAAAATCGGCAGAAAGAGGTTTCTTATTACATGAATGAACACTGTTAAATTTGGAAGAAAGCGGTTCAGATTTAGATATCTATCTATCTATATATATAAAATTGTTGCGTGACTGGCTGACTGATTGACTGACTGATCATCGCCCAGGCCAAACGGCTGAAGCTAGAATCATGAAATTTGGTGGGAGGGTAGTCCTTGGGACGTAGACGAGCAATAAGGCGGGATTTTTCGAAATTCGTACTATTAGCCGCACAATTGGGCAAAAAGGGATAAATATGGTACCACCGCCAAATCTAAACGAAATGAGCTAGAATCTTGAAATTTGGTATGAGGGTAGTCCTTAGGAGGTAGACTCAGAAATTGGCAGGATTTTTCGAAATCCGAACATTTACGAACACAGTGGGGTAAAAAGGGAAAATGGGAAAAATGTGGTACAACAGCCAAATCCAAATGGCAAGACCTAGAATCGTGAAATTTGGTGTGAGAGTAGCTCTTGGGACGTAAACAAGAACAAGGAGTGATTCTTTTAACAATTTAGAGGCACAGTGGGACAGAAAGGTATTAATATGGTACCACCGCCAAATTTAAAGCCTAATATTAGAATGGTGAAAATTGAAGCGAGGGTTGTCTTTATCACAACTGATCGGGGTATTAAGTTTTTTTTTGTATTCGTAGTTTTCGGGGCACAGTGGGGCAAAAAGTGTAAAATATAGTACAGTGGCTTAAAAATGTCAAACATGGATCAATGGTTCCAGGGTAACTTTTGGAACATAAAATAGAGATTGGAAGTGATTTTTAGTAATTCAAACTTTAAGAGGCACAGTGGGACACGACGGGTTAATTATGGAGCATGGGGGAAAAAAGAACAATCTGCCAAAATTGGTACTTAAACATGAGATATGAAGAGTGTATATAGTTTTAGGAGCACTGTGGTCAAAAACGGTTAAATAGTTTAGTGGAGAAAATATGATTAAATATGTTACAGTCGGGGAAAAAGGTTTAAATACGTTGGCGTGGAGACACATTTTAAATACTAGTACGGTACATTGAGACAAAAATTTGTTAAATATGGTACAGTGGGTAAACATTTTGTACAGTGAGATAAAGAGTTGAATGTGGCACAGTTGTGCAAAAAGGGTTAACTACAGTCGGGTAAAAATAGTTATATGTATATGGTAAAGTGGGACAAACGGGTTAAAATGGTACAGTGGGGCAAAAAGCGTTAACTATTGAACAGTGGGCCAAAAATGTATTTACTATGATACAGTGGGCCAAAACGGGTTAAATATGGTACAGTGTGACAAAAATGGGTAACTATACAGTACAGTGGGGCATAACTGTGTTAAATATTGTACAGTGGAGCACAGAGGGTTAAATATGGTACAGTGTACCAGTATAAATATGGTACAGTGGGACAAAATGGGTTAAATATGGTACAGTGGGGCAAAAAGCTTTAACAATGGAACAGTGGTAAAAAATGTGTTAGCTATGGTATAGTGCGACACAAATGGTTACAGTGGGCACAAGCAGTAAAATATGGTAACGTGTAACAAAATGGGTTAAAAATGGTACAGTGGGGCAAAAAGCATTAACTATGGAACAGTGGGGCAAAAATTTATTTACTATGATATAGTGGGGCAAAAAGGGTTAAATATGGTACAGTGTGACAAAAATGGTTAACTATACAGTACAGTGGGGCATAACTGTGTTAAATGTTGTACAGTGGAGCAAAGAGGGTTAAATATGGTACTGTGGGGCAAAAACTGTTAAACATGGTACAGCGAAACAAAGGGTTTAATATGACACAGTGGGGTAAAAAGGGTTAACTATAGTACAGTGGGGCACAATTAGTTGAATATGGTAACGTGGGACAAAATGGGTTAAATATGGTACGGTGGGGCAAAAAACTTTTACTATGGAACAGCGGGGAAAAATGTTTTAGAATGGTACAGTGGGACACAAATGGTTAATTATGGTACAGTATGACAAAAATGGTTACAGTGGGCACAAATAGTAAAATATGGTAACGTGGAACAAAATGGGTTAAAAATGGTACAGTGGGGCAAAAAGCGTTTACTATGGAACAGTGGGGCAAAAATGTGTTAACTATGGTACAGTGGGGCAAAAATGGTTAAATATAGTGGACAAAATATAGTAGGACAAAAAGGTGTTAAATTTGATTCAGTGGACCCAAAAGGTTAAATATAGCACAGCGGGTCAAAAAATATACATTTAGTACAGTGAATAAAAATATGGATGCAGGGAGAGAGGGTAAGTTAAATATGAAATAAGAATTTTTTTAATGTATGCTTTTATGATGCACTGCAAAAATGTAGCACTGTGGTGCAAAAAGGTTAAAATTATGATGCAGTTGGGGCAAGCAAAAATTGTTCAACATGTTACAGAGGGGATAAATGTGTTAAATATGGTTTAGTGGAGCAAAAAGGGTTAAATATGGTACGGTGAAGCAAAAAAGTTAAAAACGGTAAAATGGTTAAATGTGATAAGTGGGGAAAAAAGGGAACAACATAGTGCCAGATACGTATAAAAATTCGTACTTTTGAAGCACAGTGTAATAAAAAGTGTTTAATGTGGAACAGTGGTGCAAGAGGTGTTGAATGTGGTCCCTGAGTGCAAAGGTAGATCTTACAGCATAAGCCAAAGCTAAGAAATTGATTCTTCTACTTAAAAAAATTGGTTCTTCTACTTAAACCGCTTGCGAATTTGGATATTGAAATATCAATTATCATTTTAAAATATTGTACAATCGTCCAAAATTGGTTAATTATGACTTAAATGTGGTACTCATGTCATTTTGAAAGAAAGAGGTACAGATATTTTACAGTACCCTAAACAGCAAATAGATAAAAGATAGGGGCTGCGAAGCGCACCGGGTAAGCTAGTATCCCCCATATATATGTTACCGCCGATTTTAAATGTAAGCGCTGTAAAAAGTGTATTTTTAATCCGATCAGTACGAAATTCGGCAGAAAGAGGTTTCTTATTAAATGAATTAATACTACCAAATTTGAGGGAAATCGGTTGAGATTTAGATATAGCCCACATATATATGTTACCCCCGATTTGACATGTAAGCGCTGTAGAAACTGTATTTTATATCCGATCAGTAAAAAAATTGGCAGAAAGAGGTTTCTCATTAACACTTCCAAATCTGAGGGAAATCGGTTCAGATTTAGATATAGCCCCATATATATGTTACTCCCGATTTGACATGTAAATGCTGTAGAAACTGTATTTTATATCCGATAAGTGCGAAATTCGGCAGAAAGAGGTTTCTTATTACTCGAAGGAATACTGCCAAATTCGGAGAAAATCGGTTCAGATTTAGATATAGCCCCCATATATATGTTACCCCCGATTTGACATGTAAATGCTGTAGAAACTGTATTTTATATACGATCAGTACGAAATTCGGAAGGAAGAGGTTTCTTATTATTCGAAGGAATACTGCCAAATTTGGAGAAAATCGGTTCAGATTTAGATATAGCCCCCATATATATGTAACCCCCGATTTGATATGTAAGCGCTGTAGAGACTGTATTTTATATCCGATCCGTACGAAATTTGACAGAAAGAGGTATTTTTACATGAATGAGTATTCAGGGAAAATCGGTTCAGATTTATATATAACCTCCATATATATGTTACTTCTGATTTGTTATCAAAGCGCTATAGATGTTATACTTTACTTCCAATCATTAAAATTTTCCAGAAAGATGTTTCTCAATTTAGGAACGAATATTGCTTAATTTTTCGATTATCGGTTCAGAATTAGATATATGTTCCTACCCATTTACCAATTATTCAAAATTATTATCGCAATGCCCCTTATCGCATTGTTAGGGAGGTGTAGAGTATTATATAGTCGGCCCCGCCCGACTTTCTGCCTTTCCTTACTGGTTTATATATGAGATATGTATTTTGGTTATAATTTTTCTCGTGTTGTGTACATATTTCCTAACTTTCTCCTACCGGAACCAACGCTAAACTTGAGTAATTTTTTTGTTCATGAAATTTGCGCTTCACCTGTACAGTTATATATAAATTGAGCTGAATTTATTGTCTCAGGAGGCTTTTTCCAAAATCAAGGAATCGAACAAAATTTTATTCACTTTTTAAAATTTTGCAAAAATTGCAAATATTGTTCTTGGCAATTTTAATAGCGTAAACATCCTAACTTAATTTCTACACGCTGAAAAAATTACTTTTGTTGTATATAGTCCCACATATATTCGACTTAAAACATACATATGTTAGGGTACCCTCTAACATACTATTTGGTACATAAAAAATATTATATATTTGGGAAGATGTTGTTATAAACAAAAACTCTAGCTTTCATCTTAATAGTTTTTTATTTGGTACTAATATTTCCTAAACAAAAAATTAATTGTATTTAAGTATTTAGGATATATCGATACCTTGATTGAACTGTTTGTTTTGAAAGTGGCGTAAGTCCATTTATTTTTAAATCGAGATATAAATGGTTTTGCGTTTCAGATGTTTTAAAAATCTGTGAATAGTAGAAATCAAATATCTACATACAGCTCATCACAATTATTCAATGTTTCGACAAGCTGTAGAATTTTTCGCTTTTGAGGCCTAGTGAATGTAGTTAAGCCACTTTCAAAACAAACTTTTTATACAACTTTTTTTACCCGTTAAAAAAACTTTTTTGTAATTTTGTTTCCTAGCAAAACATAAGTTTAAAAAATCTAAGTCACCTTCGACTTTTTTGAGAAAATTCCTTTTTGTAAAATTATGTCCGGCCTTATACCGAATCCACCCTTAACTCAATTTATGTAACAATGGCGTTTACGCCACTTTCAAAGCAAACATTTCAATTGTGTCAAGTTTTACAGTAATTCAAAGTTAATTTTTTAAAAAAATTTAATTTTTGTGAAACTACTTTATAATTGAAATGGTATAATCTTGGAAAACAATAAATTATTTGAAGGAATGACAAAAAATGACTGTCTGGGATACTTAAACATTTACATTAAAACAGAAGTTAATGCTAGACGCTGAAAAAAATTGCTTCTGCAGTATATTGTTCCAACCATATTCTGCTTGAAACATACATATATTTAGGGTACACTCAACATAATATATAATATTTGACACAAGCAAGTATGTATACTCTAAACATAGAAATAAATAAAATGCGTGGTTGGCCTAAGGCCTTCGACCTCGGTTTAAGACTTTTTCCTATGGACATTATCCAAGGTTGGTTACGCGGAGTAAAGTTTAGCGCGTAGATACTCCGTCAAATGTAAAATTATTCCCCAAAAAAGTTTTTGTTGTTTGACACGTAATTTTTTGGGGTCCATATTCAGACAGATGTAGATGTGTATTTTCATCCCATCTCCATTCCGCCGTTATCGACAATCGCCATCGACTTGGTTGTGTTCGAGTTCAGTTAATCTCAGCATCAATATAACTCCTCCGTTCAATCTACGTGTAAATTTCACATCCGAATCGACTCCCACACTTTAATATAGAATAAATTTTATCGTCATTAAATGTATGTGGTGTGTGAGCTCGGGGTTGTTTTTCGTTTGTGTTTGCAACTTATTTAAAATTTAAATGAATTTCCGGGAAAATAATTATAGCTTTCTACACTCTTGCGCTCTCTCTCTCTCTCTATGTATCAGCTACCTTTTCACTCTCATTCGACAAATGTTCTGTCAATGAAATTTTGTCACTGAATTTACTCATTATGTATTCGCATACAACTGAACGTATACGGTACACATATACACTTACTAACTTCCTCTGCCGCTCATTATTAAATGAGACTTAAAGAAACACTCACACGTTCATACTAACTATATACACACACAAACATATCGTTATTTATGCATTTTACTGTGTGAGATTTTGTGAATATTCTCTGTGAGAATACGAATATATTCTGTAAAACTGCAGAATGTCAATGAATAATAATGGCGTTTGTTTATAATTGATTACATTTTGTAAATTATTTCGCATTTTTGTACTTAACAAGTGACGGTGGTTGTATAGTTCGTGTTATAGCCAACATCTGTTACTTACTCAACACTGTACTTGTTAACGTTTCCACGTGCGTGTGTTTGTATATGCATATGTATGGACGTTGTGAAAATTTTGTGCGAGTATAGTTGTGTTTGTGTTAAACTGCATAAATTAATATTTAAAATTTAACTTAAGCAATTGTTGTTACGAGTATTGTTGTCGTTCTATTGAGAGTAAAAAGTCATTGCCCGAGGTAATCAATTGTTGCATATTCAAGTGGACGCGGCCGAACAATGGTCCATTATTGCCAAGGCAGTAAATTTCCGATGCCGATAGTAACTGTAATGTTAAAAGCAAAAATAAATAACAAAGAGAGACAATTTTATGGGATGTCATCTTAGTTCAATTAAGAAAGTATATTTTAATAAAAACCAGTAAGGAAAGGCAGAAAGTCGGGCGGGGCCGACTATATAATACCCTACACCTCCCTAACAATGCGATAAGGGTCATTGCCATAATTATTTGGAATAATTGGTAAATGGGTAGAAACATATTATCTAATTCTGAAACGATAATCGCTAAAATAAGCAATCAATATTCGTTCCTAAAGTGAGAAACATCTTTCTGAAAAATTTTAATGATCGGAAGTAAAATACAACTTCTTTAGCGGTTTGATACCAAATCAGGAGGAACATATATATGGAGCTTTAATATAAATCTGAACCCATCTTCCCTGAATACTTATTCATGTAAAAACACCTCCTTCTGTCGAATTTCGTACTGATCGGATATAAAATACAGTCTCTACAGCGCTTACGTGTAAATCGGGGGTAACATATATATGGGAGCTATATATATAAATCTGAACCGATTTTCTCCGAATTTAGCAGTATTCCTTCATGTAATAAGAAACCTCTTTCTGCCGAATTTCGCACTGATCGGATATAAAATACAGTTTTTACAGTGCTTACAGGTCAAATCGGGGGTAAAATATATATGGGAGTTATATCTAAATCTAAACCGAGTTTCTCCGAATTTGGCAGTATTCCTTCATGTAGAAAGAAACCTCTTTTTGCCGACTTTCGCACAGATCGGATATAATATAACATTTTTACAGCGCTCACATGTCAAATCGAGGGTAACGTATATATGGGGGCTATATCTAAATCTGAACCGATTTCTTCCAAATTTTTAAAGTGTTCATTCATATAATAGGAAACCTCTTTCTGACGAATTTCATACTGATCGGATATAAAATACAGTTTTTACAGCGCTTACGTGTAAATCGGGGGTAACATATATATGGGGGCTATATCTAAATGCGAACCGATTTTCTCCGAATTTGGCAGTATTCCTTCATATAACAAAAAACCTCTTTCTGCCGAATTTCGCACTGATCGGATATAAAATACAGTTTTTACAGCGCTTACATGTCAAATCGGGGTTAACATATATATGGGGGCTATATCTAAATCTGAACCGATTTTCTCCGAATTTAGCAGTATTCCTTCATGTAATAAGAAACCTCTCTTTGTTGAATTTCGCACTGATCGGATATAAAATAACATTTTTACAGCGCTTACACTTCTAATCGGGGGTAACGTATATATGTGGGCTATATCTAAATCTGAACCGATTTCTTCCAAATTTAACAGTGTTCATCCATATAATAAGAAACCTATTTCTGCCGAATTTCATACTGATCGGATATAAAATGAAGTTTTTACAGCGCTTACATGTCAAATCGGGGCTAACATATACATATATGGGGGCTATATCCAAATCTGAACCGATTTTAACCAAATTCAACACGGATCGTCCTTGGGCCAAAAAAAAGATATGTGTAAAGTTTCGTCGAGATCGGACCATAATTGCGACCTGTACTTTGATTACAAGAATACATGCACAGACGGACAGACAGACAGATGAACATAGCTAAATCAACTCAGAAAGTGATTCTAAGTCGATCGGTATAATAAACGATGGGTCTAATTCTTCTCCTTTTGGGTGTTACAAACAAACGCACAAAGTTATAATACCCTGTGCCACAGTTTGGTGTAGGGTATAAATATCCTTAATTTAAAAATTCGATTCGAACCTAAGAACGAACTCGGTCTAGGCAATCTAGTTGACATGACCACAACATCCTCCAGTAGTTCCCTTGAAGAGACTGGTTCTAAACGAAGGTATAATAGAAAACTGGACCACAGTGGTAGACTTCTGAGCCACATGTTAGGAAAAATACCTGCAATAAGTTATTGAACAAGGCCATATATGATGGAGGCATTAATGACTGTGATGTATATAAATAGCAGTTGAAAATCTATAAGAAGGAACTTAGAAAAAGGCAAAGACGTTCTTGGAGTACCTTCTGCGGAGATGTGAAACAGGTCTCAGATTACGGAAGGCGGAGAAAGATACTATACACAACGATCTGTATAGTAGGTTATCTGCATGATAGAGGCAGCAACTGAACAAAAAACAGCAAGCAGTCGCTCGTAATAGGATCAACATGAACAGGTGAAAGTCGGCTGGACCATTAACCCCGCTGGTCTGTTGAGCGATAAAAAGCTGGGAGATTAACAGGTTCAAGCGGATAAAATCACCTGGGCCAAATTGTATTTCTTTAATATAAATGCAGAAAATGTTGAAACACATTTTCCCTTATTTGTAAACATTTATGAATGCTGTTTTAGGCTCTCTTATATCCCCAATCGATGGAAGGATACCAAAGTAGTATTCATACCCAAAATGGGGAAGATATCAACACTAGACAAAGAGACTGAGGTCACATTAGTCTATCATCGTACCTGTTGCTACGTCTGGAAAGGCCCCTAGATTCATTCATTAGAGAAAACCGGGTTTCAAAATACTTGTTCGGAAACCAACATGTCTACAGCAAGGGCAAATCGTTTTGGTTGGTAGCTCTTATTAAATATACTTATAAGTTACAGCTTACGTATTTTACTAGACAGGAAGTTGCAATTCAAACCCAAGATTTTGGAAAGAGCAAATAAGGCTGCGATAGCGCTATATACCTGTAAAAGGGTAATAGGAAAACGCTGGGGTCTGAACCCGCGTATAGTTAATTGGTTGAATACGGCAGTAGTCAGACCGATAATGCTGTATGGCATTGTCGTCTGGTGGAGTGGACAGCTCTGCAGAAATCCAACTTCCGTGCGATACTAAACAAGGTTCAGCGAATGGCTACTATACGTATCACTAGTGCGCTGAAAACGACATTTAATGCCGCTTGATATTATAGCAGTGCAAAATGCCGCATGTACTGCGATCATGAACTCAGGAAACTGTCACTACAGGGTTGCCCATATTCGACGGACCCATGTTTTTTTAAAAAAAATCAAGGAAAAAAATAAAAATTTGGCGGTTGGCAATCTTAATCATTTAATTTGTTCCAAGTAGATTTGTTTACATCAATTTTTGAATATGATATCTCTCAAATGGCCGCCTCTGGCGTTGATGGCGTATTGTGCCCTTTTTGCAGCATTTTCCATCGTTTTCGCCAACATTTCGGCCGGAATAGCGGCTATTTCTTCACGAATGTTGTCCTTGAGCTCTTCTACGGTCCTTGGCTTGTTAACGTAAACCTTTGACTTCAAATATCCCCACAAGAAGAAGTCAGGCGGCGTCAAATCGGGCGAACGCGGTGGCCAGTCCAAATCACCACTTCGACATCAAACGGCCCGGAAACAAATTCTTCAGCAAATCGATTGTTATGCGACTTGTGTGCGGTGGAGCGCCGTCTTGTTGAAACCAGAACTGCCTCATACGCTTTCGACGAATAATTGGCATCACAAAATTGGTCATCATGTCGCGATAACGCTCCTGGTTGATGGTAACAGCATGGCCATTTTCGTTTTGGAAGAAAAACGGCCCAATGACCGTTTTCGCACTAACGCCGCACCAAACTGTGACTTTTTCGTCATGAAGAGGCAATTCTTGAATCTCCTGAGGATTTTCAGTGGCGTAAATACGGCAATTTTGCTTATTTACGGTCCCATTCAATGTGAAATGGGCTTCATCGGACAGTTTTTTGAGTTTTTTTTTGAGTTTTCACAATTGACTTCTTCTGTTGAATGTAAATTTCAACTATTTCAGAGCGCTCGCGTGGCGTGTATTGTTCCATGGTAAAAATCTGCTTGGACTGACGCTTCAAACGCGGTATGTCATTAAGCGATCTGACATCTCTGTCAAAAGTTATGGCGTTGCCAGATGGGTCCGTCGAATATGGGCAACCCTGTATGTGTAGGAAATGGCTACGGACATAGTGTCATTCTGGGCAGAATGCCTGGCCTTCCGGGCACTGTTGACTACACTATGACTGAACCTCTCTGACAAGAAGTATCTCACTCGTATTCCTGAAAGATCAGAATAAAATTGTCTTATCCCAGGACAGAGGAGATTCATTAACTTCTATACAGACGGTTACAAACTCGATAACCAAGTGGGCTTTGGTGTCTTTTCTGAGGAACTTCAGCTATCACCTGCAAAAAGACTGCGTGATCACTGTAGTGTTTACCAGGCAGAAATCTTAGATATTAAAGACGTAGTGGAATGGCTGAAAATGTATGTGCTGACCAAGGTCGGTATAAATATTTTCTCTGATAGTCAGGCTGCTATCAAGTCCCTGGAAGCTATATTTCTGAATTCAAAAACTGCCATCGACTGTCGCAGATCTCGTAACGAGATGGCTGAACAGTTTAATATTCACCTGACATTGTTGCCGGGCCACAGGGATTTACTAGGGAACTGCAAGGCAGTTGAACTTGCAAGACTAGGAACTACCTTACCAGCTCCAGGGGACCTGGAACTTGTGGGCAAGCAACCTGCAAGCTCCTCTTGAGAGATAGTGAACTTACTGCAACAAATTACATGTATGTAGTCACTAGTCATGTATGTAGGAACTGCATACATTCCAGGCTGATGTGGTCCAGTTTATACTTAAAATGCACCAAAGCACTGCTGTCGATGTCGAGAACGGACGTCTCGCTTACCGAGTCTGTCATGACAGGTTACTGTCTTATTGGACGGCACGCAGAAAGATTAAAAGTCTTGCATTATGACTTTTGCAGAAGCTGTGGAGACGAAGAAGATGAGGAATCAATAGAACACCTTTTTTGCCCCGCTCTCTCCAGTAGGCAGCATACAACCTTGGGCTCTTATTACTTTGAGTAATTAGCTAACTGATGTTGGAATCCGCCAACTTCAGAGCTTTTTAAAGCAATCAAATTGGTTAGGGATATTAAAGCAATCAAATTGGTTAGGCAATCAAATTGGCTAGGGATAACCTATGTTTTCTCTTACGTCTCTGTGGCAACAAAATGGACTGGATAGTTTAAGTGAGTCTGTTTTACAGGCTGCCACTCTTAACCTAACCTACAGCTTCCATAATTATTTCTGGCTGATTTAAGTTAAAGGCATACGTTCTTCCTATTGAATTCTGAAGATGATAGAGTGGTGGCCATCGAAACTGCAGTCAATTATACCCAGCAATTTTTGAAACTTGCTATCATTTTTATACCCTACACCACACTGTGGTACAGGGTATTATAACTTTGTGCATTTGTTTGTAACACCCAAAGGGAGAAGAAATAGACCCATTGTTTATTATACCGATCGACGTAGAATCACTTTCTGAGTCGATTTAGCTATGTCCGTCTGTTTGTCTGTCCGTCTGTCTGTCTGTCTGTCCGTCTGTGCATGTATTCTTGTAATCAAAGTACAGGTCGCAATTATGGTCCGAACTCGACGAAACTTTACACATATCTTTTTTTTGGCCCAAGGACGATCCCTATTGAATTTGGTTAAAATCGGTTCAGATTTAGATATAGCCCCCATATATATGTGAAATTCATAAAATTATTAACAGTTACAAAATTAATTAGCGGCTATACAAAAAGTACTAGATACAAGAAATATATTTACCTTATTATTTTGTTAATTCTATGGAACATGAAAACATAAAACATATTCTTTAAAAAAAATAATTCTATCGTAACATTATATTATAGTTAGTCTCCATACCATCTCTTTTAAGCAGAACTTCCGTAACCTTCCGGGAAATTCACTATACCGTTTTTGTAACAACTTTGGGATATCTTTCCTCCCATAAACCATGACATACCGAAAATATGCCAAACAGCCAGTCATTGCGAAAAAAGAGACCTCATTAAAATATCCCTTTGAAAAGTAATTTTGCAATATCATCACATCACGACGACGCCGACGACTGACATGCAAAAGGCAACATCAAAATGTCAACTCACTGCTTTTTTATAATTATCATTGACCGAGCGAACGAACAGATAAACAAATACACCATAAAGTTGGACATAATTCAATCAATCTTCTTTAACATGATTCACGCTTTCACAAATGAGGGCAATTATTAATGTGTGCCACGGGTTGTATGTGTGATATTTAATTTAATTTCATTCATTACGTTAATCATACGCAATGTGGGACATCAATAGCAAAAACTGCAGAGTAGATGAAATATGAGATAAGGGCAGCGGTTTATGGTGGAATTGGGATTAATATGGAGAATACCGAAGGCGTGAATACTTGAGATGCTACAGAAACTCTTGGGAAAAGTAATTGTAGGTTTAGGTTCCTGTGGAAGGAATACAAAACTGAACAAATATAATTTTCTTCCAAAATTCAATTCTCTTGGCTGCATATTAATATCTACGATAATCCAATATAGCAAAATTGTTAAACTTATTTGCATTTAATTTCTAAGAAAATTTTAATTACTTTCAACATATTTTACTGCCTTAACTCGTGTTATTCTAACAATTTTCTTTTGACTTTTTTCACCTTTATTTGCAGATTTGTTGCTGAAGACAACACCTAAGGTTGCAGTATCTTATAAAGGTAAGTCAATTTTTAGTACACATGAGACAATATACCAACACATTTATACTTACACATCGGCTTAAAAACACATGTGCCCTACAATGTATGCGATACTTTATATAGACACGTAGATAAACTTTATGTCAGTTTATATTTGAAAACAAAAATCAAGAAGTAAACTTTTCATCTAAAATTACTTTGGCAACATTTTGTTGCAGAGCACAAGACCTTTCAGGCAGGGAGAACTTTCACAAATATGACAATATGTTGACATGCCGAACAATTACAGGCAATACATCGACAACGTCAGCAACAGTAGCAAAATATATAATATCTTCAGTTTAACATTTACTTGAACTAAAGACCTGACTGTATCGTCTGACAATATGCTGAAGTTCGTAACAATTGTGTTTTTTTTACCTTTTTTGTTTTTATAAAAGTACGTGGAAAAAATATTGATTTCATTCGGAATATTGATATGAGACTTCAGATCGTTTAAATTTGCATTATTTTACAAAGAAAATGTAATACGAGTATATCACTGGTTTCTTTGAGGAGAATTTCTGTTCTCTTTAAAAAAGTGTAATGAACGGAAAAGTCGGACGGATCTGGAAATACCCTAAACCATCCTTTTAAATTGGGGGTATGCTTTAGTCGATTTACACGACTCAGATTTTCTAACCATTGTAAATAAATTAATTTCCAACTTGTGTAACCATAATGTCTTTTCCTTCGCTATTAACGTCTTGGTGCATGGGACTCATCTTAGAGGAATCACACTCCTGGAAGAAAGTTACAAAATTTTTACCAATATCCGGTTTAACGACTGATATTTTCTTACTAAACCTGGTAGAAACCACGCCCAACATATTGGGAGAATATGAAGGGGATTTCGACCGGATAAATAAACAATAGGAAATTATACCAGAAGACATTTCCAAACTGGGAATTTCTCCGAAATTCATTAGACTCCCACGTGCATAATGCATAATAAACACTATGGCTAAGAATGTCATCCAACAGAAAAAAAAAGAATTGCTTCATATATATGCGAAATAAAACAAAGAGAATCGCTCTCAACAGCGGTTTTTAATCTAGTGCTCCATTATGCAGTTAAAGACCATGTAGGAACGGGCAGCTTAATCAGCAGATATAGGCTGACTATTGGATATGATATCGAAATTGTGACATGAAAAATCCGTTATATGGAAGAAATATTCACAAATATTGAGACGTCTGCAAAGCATGTGGGCTGCAAAGCAAAGGAAGCCAAGACCGCAAAAGAGCGTACTTCGCACTGCAGAAAATCTTCACGTTCATTTTTATACCCCACTCCACACTATGGAACAGGGTATTATGACTTTGTTCATTTGTTTGTATCACTAAATCAGAGAGAACAGATAGACCCATAGTTTATTATAGCGATCTACAAAGAATCAGTTTTTGAGTCGATTTAGACATGTCTGTCCGTCGGACCGTCCGTCTATGTTTTTTTTGGTGATCAAAGTGCAAGTCGAAATTATGGTCCGATCTCAACGAACCTTTGCACATATCTTTATCTTACCCCATGATATCCCAACGATCTCTATTAAATTTGGTTAAAATCGATTCAGATTTACATTTTACCGATTTGGCATTATGCACTGTATAAGCAAAATGTTTTAACCGATCTGTATAAAAATTGGCATTATATTCGATCAGTACGAAATCGTCAGAAAAAATATTTCTAATTACCTAAAGGAACACTAAAAATTTACAAGATTTACAAAGTACAACACATGATTTTGGGGCTAAATTCTGAGAATTGGACGTGAAAATAGCCCCAAAAATAAGAACTTATGCATCATTCGTTAAGTCAATTTGGCTCAATTAATAATTTAATGGCCATACGAATTTTCTGGTCAAGGGTGGATTTTTAGCACTTTTTCTAAATTGTTTTCTCGGTATTCCGTACGGAATATCTCTTTTGTGTCTGAAGCAAAGTTGTAGGTATTGAATATGAGAAAAATAATGCGGACCAAACCTACCCGCAAAGTGCATCCGGTGCCTTAAATCGCAACAATGTTCTGTTCTGTTGTACGTATTTGTTGCAGTCAGAAGACCGAGCTCGACCGACCCAACTTCTTTTATTCCAAGGCAAACTAGAAACGCTATATTTAATAAAGCCATTTTAATTCTTTCATATCTACTAACCAATATATGCAATCCAAATATATAATACCCTACACCTCCCTAACAATGCGATAAGCCCGACAAGCATTTGGTACCCTGAACCCTGTGTGGAAATCCAGCAGTATATGTCAAAAGACGAAATTAAGCATTTACAACTCTAATGTAAAATCAACACTGCTTTATGGATGCAAATCTTGGAACAAAGCGACCCGTGATGTTCAAGCTATGCAATCATTTGTGAACAGCTGTTTGCGGAAGATATTGAAAATATATTGGCCCAGAACCATAACCAACAATCTTTTGTGGTCGACAACACAACAACAGCCCATAAATTTGGAAATCCGAAAACGCAAATGGGGGTGGATAGGCCACACTTGGAGGAAATCAATAGACGACATCGCAAAGCAAGCCATCGACTGGAACCTCCAAGGCAGCATGCGACCTCGGCGCATGCTGCCGAAATTGAGTTAGAAACGGAAAATTGAGTTAGAAGCATCGACAATCAACATCAGTTTAAATGAATTAAAAGTTATTGCATGTAATAGAAATGGTTGGAAATCTATAGTTACGGTCATATGCTCCTCATAGGAGTAAAAGTAATAAATATATATGTATATGAAGTATGTCAATAATAAGGACATTTAAATTTTAGCAGTGAAAATATTTTACGTGCATAAACTACCAAGTTCCATGCAAATTTTCGATAGTACAAATATCTGAACCGGAAAGAACTGTTAGACTGCCTAGAAAGGCCAACCCCAGTATGTCCAGTCGTCGTTTACTCAAAGCGGGACAGTCGCATAGCAATTACTCAATGCTCTCCACTTCTTCCTCATCTCCACAGCTTCTGCAGAAATCATTGGCAGCAGTGTCCCGTCAGAACTGATACTAACGTAGACAATCTTTTCGTCTCCAGTGCGAGGAGATATTTTGACCTTCTCAGGTCATACCTTGTCCAGATTTGTCTAGCTACCCTGCAGATGCAAATTTCTGTCCATCTTTCGTTGGACTGCCTGATTGCATTTTGCCTAAGCCAAAGCTTAGTGGCGCACCAATATATGCAAATTCTAATTTGTTACGACGTCCCTTTCGGCTACGGCGGTTTAAGGAGCAACCTTATGTAAACATTCCTCATATTGTTCCAAACATATTCTGCTGGAAACATACATATGTTTAGGGTACAGTCCAAATATATAATATTTGACACTCACAAATATTATATGTTTGGGAGGATGTTGTTCTAAACAAAATTATGTTTTCATCCTTATATTTTTTTATATGTAAATAATATTTCCGAAACAATTTGTATTTAAATATTTTGGCAATGTATAGATGCCTTAGTTTAGTTTTTTTAGAAATTAAAGGTTAATTTTTTTTAAATTTTATATGTTTTTTTTAAATTCTATTAAAATTTAAAATTTAAGAACTGCATCATTCGATTTTTGAAAAGTAATTGTCGAAAATTCGTTTTTTTTTTGCATACCTTTGTGCAGCGCTGCAATTACTGTATATGAGTGGAAGTTGTTAAAAGCCCCATCAATAGCATAATGAATTCATTGAAATGTAGCGACGATTCGATACCGCCAACAAGTTCGTGCAGGCAGATTCAGTCGATTTTTTTCCTTGCAGAAGCATGTTGGTTCTCTGACAGGAATCTTGTATCCAGGTTTTTCCCTAATAAAACAATCTCAAGGTCTTTCCAGACCTCTCCATAACAGGGGGGATAGTCTAATTTGTCTGAAGTTCTTTGGCCTAGTGTGCGATATCTTTTCCGCTTTGGGTGCGAATACCATTTTGGTATCCTTCTATTGATTGGGTATACATGAAAGCCTGATACAGCCTTCATTATATCCGCTGAGGCTGCTTAAGCCTGATGGCCCAATAGGGCGCCTGGCCTGTTTTCACCCACCCGACTCAGAGAAGCCTTATACAGGTCCACTGATCTGGCATAACCGAAAGCTAAGAGCTTTACTCTTCACTTATGCTAATTTACATCGGCCCAAGCTGGTGGTGTGATCGTCGTCTTACTGAAGACATCGAGGTATTGAACCATAATAGCCGTTGCATTTGGGACAGGTGCCATCCTCATTATTTCTGTCTATAACAGCCATCACTAGACTCCCCTCCACCACTTCATTGAATTGCTTGGAGAGTGTCCGGTTGCCTCTTTTTTTCGGAGGCAGGGGTTTATCAGGTGATCTGATTCCTTCGGTTTTATCACGAGCCGTTAACATAGCATAGCTGCATTTGAAGCAACT
Organism: Eudasyphora cyanicolor; assembly: GCA_963930755.1. Taxonomy (NCBI): domain Eukaryota; kingdom Metazoa; phylum Arthropoda; class Insecta; order Diptera; family Muscidae; genus Eudasyphora; species Eudasyphora cyanicolor. Next base: position 153,945,404 of record OZ005737.1, read on the forward strand.
ACAGCGCGATTAGCTCAGGCAAGTGACTCATTTTTTAGGTAAGAGTCGAGATATATGTCCACAACAGCATGGCCGCCAGTACTGTGGCAACGACTGGGTGGCGAAATAACTGTTTATCGCTGAGGCGCCCAGGTATCAGCAAGGCTCCATACAAATACAGTCGTTTACTGACATTACAACCCGTTGTCAAGGGAGTTTTTAAGTAGAACCAAACTTTGTAGATCGTTTGGCGCTACACAGGGTGCACCACGTGGAAGCGATCAACCATTACGCCCCAAGTGTGGTCTAAGGAATAAAAAACTTTTACTTAAAGGTACGTTAACAATCCATCACTCCCGTTGCCACATAAACTTTTACTGCTATTAAGCTATAGAATATGAGCTACATTGATACAATGTGTACTGCTATAAATGGCATAAAGTCATAAAGGTAATGTAACATCAACAGATTGCTTAAAACAGATGCCGGTATGAAAAGATCAGAAATTAAGATAATCCATATTAGACAAAAAACAAATAACAAAGACGTGTGTTAAGTTTAGCCAGGCCGAATCTTATATACCATCCACGCTGGATCGCATGTGAATGGTTTCGGGTATAAATAAAATCATATTAATAAATTTCAGGCTGATTCGTTAAATTCGTATCAAAACATGGACATACGATGACCATTGTTCTTGTGAAAGGTTCCGGGTAAAAAAAAAACACAAGTTACCCTCCATGGTTAGCCAATACCCCTAACCATGCATCGCATGTGAATGGTTTCGGGTACTAATAAACGAGGGGTGTAATGAGAGTGCCTTCAGCGAAAACGAATATTCAGAAATATTTCTTGCGAATGCGATAGCGAATATTGAAAAATAATTTTTGCGAAAGCAAATGCTATAGCGAATAATATTTTTTGTTTATTTTGGGAATACGAAGCAAAAATCAGAAACTGATTTACGGAAGCGAACTATTTATGTAGATTAATTCCTACATACTGTCATTTAAATTCAATATATGTATTAGACCATAAAAAAGTTATAAAATGCGAGGCGGAATATGAATGCTTACCTCGAGACAATCGCAAAAACGTTTTTTTAACTTTTTTCCGTGCCCGCGGAATCGGCCCAAAATCGGTTTTTTACCGTAACATTTTTCTTTGTAGCTCGATTGTCAAATGCGATACATCAATGTGTTAGTCTCGACGAGTACAAATTGTCTAATAGATGTCGCTGATATACAATGCAATTTTCTGATGAAGGCTTAACTATTTGCTTTTGAATAAAAGTGTGTACACCCAACGCAAAATGTTCGTGGTTTTTAAAGCGCTTTAATTCTACATAAAAATATTTTTATATTTTTAGGGTAGAAACTGCAGTAAGTGAAGTCTTCATTAGAAAATGACTTTTTACCTCAGCGACGTCTATGACGCATATGTAGTACTTATCGAGACCAACACATTGATGTATCGTATGTGGCAAACGAAACACAAACAAAAAAGTTACGATAAAAAAACGATGTTAGGCCGATTCCGCGGGCTCGAAAAAATTTAAAAAAAAATTTTGGGATTGTCTCAAGGTAAGCTTTCATATTCCGCCTCGCATCCGGGAACTTTTTTGTTTACATGGAGGCCAACCCGGCTTAATATGTATTGCAGTTGATTTATGAAATAACAAGTAAGAAAGTTCAGTCGGGTAAACCGAATTATGAATCCCCTCACCTTGAGTCCCACAAATATATTTGTAAATTTATTTATTTTTTGTTTAATTAAATTATTATCAATTCAATTGCATTTAATAACTTTAAAGTATGTACTGGTATTAAAGTTATAAGCTTTTAACTTTTGGTGCAAAATGGTCCGTTTGAATGGGAGGTACCAAAAGGGGCGTGGCAACTCCGCCCATTTTTCTTGATGTGTTAGTGACTAATAAACTAATGCTATGTGTGGAATTTCAGAATATTCGAGTGAGTACTATAGAAGTTATTAACGAATCAATATTTCACTAAAAGTTTACCTTTTGTGTGGAGGTACTAGAAGGAGTGGACCAATATGGCCCATCTTCGAACTTAGCCGGAGATAGAGAAAAATATTACCGCGTACCAAATTTGAAGTCAATCGGTTAATCCTTTCGAGAGTTATCGTGCGCACCAGCCAGCAGACAGACATACAGGGTGGCTGATATGTATTGCAACCAACTTCAGGTTGCTATCATTTCTAAACCGCTAGTCTGATAGCTGACAGATTTATTTCAGTGACAGTTCATTTTATTGTTTACAAGCTTACAAAAGCATTTTGATCTATTGCATTCAGAAAAAAGTTATTCGCGATGGAAGTCAAGCGTAATAGTGTGATTGCTTTATATTTGGGTGGAAAAACACAAGTGGCTATCGTTAGAGCCCTCCAGCATTTAAATGTGAATACATTTTTTGTTTCTCGTACCATTTTCTCGTTACCGTGATACAGTGTTGCAGTGTTGCATCGCGTCCAAAAAGTGGACGAAAAAAACGGTAACAACACCAGAAATGATCCGAAAAGTGAAGGCCAGATTTGATCGAAATCCACGCCGCAGTGGTAGAAAAATTGCTCGTGAGCTGAACATATCGCGAGAATGGATACGACACATATTAAAAAGTGAGCTTGGACTAAAGCCATTGAAGTTCCAAATAGAGCAAGAGCTCACCGATGCACAAAAAAAAGTTAGACTGGAAAGAGCTAAGGAGTTGCTTCGCTTGCACGAAAGTGGCCAGTTACCGTATTTGGTTTTCTCCTATGAGAAGCCATTCCAAATTGAGCAGTTTGTGAACAAACAAAATGATCGGGTTTACTTGCCAAAGAGGTCAGCTGAAAATTTACACCTTCGATTGGCCACCAGAACTCAAGCGCCGCCGATGGTAATGGTGTGGGCCGCCATAACGGCCGATGGTCGCTCCCCGCTCGTATTCATCGACCATAGGGTCAAAATAAATGCCGAATATTATCGGGAAAATGTCCTAAAGACAGTATTGAAGCCCTGGGCAGACAAACATTTCGGCCGCAGACCATGGACATTCCAACAGGACTCAGCACCATCGCACTCAACACGCGTCAACCAAGAATGGCTTAAAAAGGAGGTTCCTCGCTTCGTTTCTACCGCACAATGGCCACCAAGATCTCCGGATCTCAATCCGTTGGACTTTTGCGCCTGGGGCATTTTAGAGAGTAAGGTTCGCACTAAAAAATACCAAAGCATCGATCATCTCAAGACGGCGCGTCGCCGAAAGTGGGCCAAAATACCGCAGAGCCACTTTCGTGCAGAATGTGATGGCTTTGTGGGCCGTTTGAAGGCCATAATTCGTGCCAAAGGTGGCCAATTCGAACAAATTTAAACTGCTTCTAAAATTTTATGTTATTTCCGACATTTTTTGCTTTTGAACAATAAAATTTAAAAAAAAATTAAAAAAATATAGCGCTTTACTTTTTTGCATTACATATCAGTCACCCTGTACAGACACACATACATACAGACAGTTTTTGCACTTTTGTTCAAAAACTAAAAAGCTAAGTCTGTATTAGAAATTTACAATCATTAACAATCGAGCTACAAGCAAACAAAAGTTACGATAAACTAACGATTTTGGGTCGATTCGCGGGTCCGGAAAAAAATGTTTTTGCGATTGTTTCGAGGTAAGCCTTCATATTCCGCCTCGCATTTGATAACTTTTTTTTAGTGACCCGATACGATAAAAAAAACGATTTTGGGCCGATTTCGCGGGCTCTGACAAAATTTAAAAAAATGTTTCCGCAATTATCTCGAGGTGAGCTTTAATATTCCGCCTCGGATTTAATAATTTTTTGGTGACCCGGTCTACCCTACATCACCTTGTTAGGACAGAATAAGCATATAAGTAATTGCTCTAAATCTGAAATGATTACCTTAAAAGTGCGATAGTTCGTTCATAGATCAACAAACTACTCTCGTTCAAGTTTCATAAAGATCTGTTGGAAATGTGGATTGTCTAACACATATCATAAATAAGCTTCGCTCCGCTAAGAAAGGCCCAGTTTAAAGTATACCGATCGACTTAGAATCACTAGATGAATCGATTTAACCATGTCTGTTCGTCTGTCTGTCCATCTAAAGTTGTTCGTTGAGTGCAGGTCGCAATTTCACTCCGATCGTGCTGAAATTAGGAGCACTAAGGAGTATTTCGTACGTGAAAAAAAGTCTATTGAATTTGAAGAAAATATTTTTAAATATAGATACAGTTCCCTTATATATGCTTCGACCGATTTGACCTTTAGCCTTATAGAAGCTGTATTTTACATCCAATTGTTTTGAAATTAGGCATGGTAGAGTTTCTTAATACATGGACCAACATTGCCGAATTTGAAGAAATTCGGTTTAGATTTGGCTCCCCATATATATATTCCGTCCGATTTGGCCCTTTAGTCCTATAGAAGCTGTATTTTACCCCCAATCGTTTAATTATCCTGGTAAAGTTTCTCGATCCATGGATCAACATTGCTCAATTTTAAGAAAATCGGTTCAAATTTAGATATAGCTCCCATGTACATGTTTCTTCCGATCTAGCTAAATTTTGTAAACCAATCTTACTAGAGTGGTGTAGTGTTCATATAGTCGGCACCGCCCGACTTTAACCTTTCCTTATTGGTTGTTTGATTGAGGAAGCGAATACTGAAATATATTTTTGAAAGCGAATGCCAAAGCGAATATTCCAAATTTGGTTTTTGTGAATGCTACTGTTCAAAAGTAAGCGAATAATTCGAGTTCGTATGCTCGTGACATCCCTGAAATAAATTAATATTACCAAATTTCAGACAGCTTCGGTGAAATATGTGGCTTTTGTCACGTTCAGGAGTAAAATCTAGAGGGCTATATGAACTAATGCTCGTGACATATGGCGACCGTTGTTGGTGAATAAACACACCCAAAATATCAATGTTCAGCCCGATCAGTAGAAATTGTCGGCATCTATGGCGATAGGAAATCAAATCAGACAGATGCTATATATGGGCGCTATATCAATAAAAGTATCTATACAAAATTTCAGTCATCTAGTTCAATTATTGTCGAATGTAGTGTGATTACAACTTACGGACAGACAAACGGACTGACAGATATCGCTAAATCGTCTTAGAACTTTACGACGACTAATAACATACATATATACTTTATGGCGTTCCAGATAAATATTTCGAGGTGTTATAAACCGAGTGGCAAAATGAATATAAAGGCAAGTATGGAAACTCTAAATACAGACAAAGCGACTACATAATAGAGCGTCTTTTATAAAGTTGTCGTTATTTAATCAAAGATTATATGAAAATTTGTTTTGTGCGTAATCTCCCTACAACTCGGGTTAATTTTAACTAAATTGTCAAAACATGAAATTATGTTAATATTTAACATAATTTCAAAATTTGTTTACAATAGTGAGTACTGCGGTTAGGCCGAACTTTACGTCGTCTTTGCTCATTTAGACTATAGAAATTCATTTTCAAAACCAGTAAGGAAAGGCTAAAGTCGGGCGGGGCCGACTATATAATACCCTACACCACTCTCGTAATATTGAATAACTCTGAAATATAAATTTTGTAATTCATGTATAAATTGTTTACATAAATTTACTTTTGGGACATTTTATACTTAAATAATGCCATGTACCACAGTGTGGTGTAGGGTATAAAAACGATTGGATGTAAAATACAGCTTCTACAGGACTAAAGAACCAAATCGGATGAAACATATATATGGGAGCTATAGCTAAATCTTAACCGATTTTCTTCAAATTCGGCAATGTTGGTTCATGGATCAAGAAATTCTACCATTCTAAATTTCAAAACGATTGGATGTAAAATACAGCTTCTATAGGACTAAAGGGCCAGATCGGACTAAAGATATATATGCGAGCTATATCTAAATCTGAACCTATTTCAACCAAATTCAATAGGAATCTTTACAGCTGCGAAATACTCTAAACTGCAAAATTTCAGAACGATCGGAGTGAAATTGCGACCTGTAGTCGACGAACAACTTTACATGGACAGACGGACGGACATGGTTAAATCGACTCAGCTAGTGATTCTGAGTCGATCGGTGTACTTTAAGGTGTGTCTAGCTGTGTTATTTTCAGGTGTTACAAACGTCTGCTGTGAAACAAACTTATAATACCCTGTACCACAGTGTGGTGTAGGGTTTAAAAAATCATCTGCTTAAAGGAGAAAATAAAATTTTCTTATTAAATTTGCTGTAAAAACTGTTAACCATATCCAATACACTAACCTCGTTGTGGAGGTAAAAAAGTAATCTTTTAAGAAACATTTTGTTTGCCGTTGTTTTGCCTCAATTTTGTTGTACAACTTTAAACTGTTGTCATTGGCACAGATGGCGAATTGCTTGCCAAAGCAGCAACAAAATAGCTTAAGTCAATAGAAAGAAGTCATGTTCCTCCCGACAAAAAACAAAAAACACCTACTCGAGATCAACGCCGGTGTACCCAAACCAAGCCACACATCCTAACAAACATTTCAGTTTGTTTAGGTAATCACTAAAAAAAAGTAAAGACTGTAACATTTGTTCGTCTTTCCACCTCAAACACTGTCACTTCCTCTGTAATGTTTAATGTTCATCTTTGTTATAAGGCCAAAAAACAAGCTTTAAATCGATTTAGAACGAAAAGAAAGAAATCCCATATATATCCTTATACCCACGTACTCTTCATCCTGCAGAAAAGTCATGACACAGACACAAACCCATGATTGTGGTGTTAGCGTACGGGTATGTATGGGCACTGAATGTATATTGACTTTATACGAAATTAACTTCATCAACAAAAGAGGATGACGGTAAAAGTTTTTTCTCTTCGCTTTTTGTTATGGTTTTTGCCATTCGCCGCTTCAGCAGTTTGGGAAAAAAGATAGAGAAAAAACTTATTGTCAAGTTATCAAACAAGTCCTAGAATAAACTCGTCTAGAGCAGTCTTCCTATCCTAGCATTTGTCCCTCTTTGAAACCCTCTCAGCGGCACAGTAACAAAGTCAACATTGACAGCACTGTTGGTATCAGTAATTGCCATTACATTGAAAACTGTGGGAGATTTTCGGAAAATTCTAAGAGAATAGTGTTTGGTTTTTACTGATTGATTAAAAAAATCAATGGAGCCTTCTAGTATTGTCATGACTGATGTATAATTCTTCAAATTATTGCCGTTTGTCCGTAATTCCAACAAATAGATAACTACGGGTAACACTGCAGATTACATTTCGACACCTTCGTTCCATGCGAATTTTTTGATATTTTCAAAATTTGTATGGAATTTCATTATAATGTAAATTGTACGATTTCTGCTGTTTGTATCACTTCATTCGGTGAGGTATTAATTTTTAGTAAAGACTTTCTACACGACTGTAAAATCCATATCAATAATCTTCAAGTTTTTCAAGGTTTTCAAGTTAGAAATTTCGACTGCTGTACTCATGGACTAAATTAGAAGGAGTTGTCAGAATACAATGAAACTTCATTTCTAAATGGATTATGATGCTCTGAATTAAAAAATGTTCTCGGTTATTACGTAACATTTACCGCTTTCTTGACTTTATCATCTAGGGCTGCGTACAGAACAATTCTGTGAAAAAATCACCATGAATTTTAAAATTTTTACAATAACAACAAAAACAAATTGTATATAATTGGGATTAATTACCAAATTTTTGTTATTTAAATCATTTTGACCAAAAAAAGTACTACATTCACTTTCATATTCGATTTAGGCATGTCCGTCTGTCCATATATTCTTGTTATCAAAGTGCAGGTCGTAAAAATAAAGTAGTCTTCACGGCAATGGTACAGAGGCATTTCTTAGACAAGGGACGATCGCTATTGAAAATGGGACATATCGGTCCATGTTTTAATAGAGCCCCCATATAAAGATCTCCACAGATGTCACTTCTTCACCCTCTATAGAACACATTCTTCAATTGATCTGACTGAAATTTAAGAACTAATACTTCATTTTAGACCTAAATCGTCTCTAGTGATAAAGGAGTACATCGGTTCATGTTTTGGTATAGCCCCCATATGAAGGTCCCCACCGAAGACACTTCTTGGGGCTCTAGAGAATACATATACTTTATATTGCAATTAATCGCCCCCTGTGAAAATATAAAGGTCCCTTCCCATTATACTTCTTGGCGTTCTCGGGCACGTATTTTTGAAACTAAATAAAAAAATGAAATTTTAGGCACCTTTTGAAACATTAAAATAAAAAGGATCGGAGAAGGTTTTGATTTTTTCTGAAAGATTTATGTTAAAACTAAATTATTATGAAAACAAATTTCACCGAATTTATTGACATTTTTACTTTTTTTACATATATAATAAATAATATTAACCTTTAAAAATAAAATATATATAAACATTAATTAAAAATAATTTTTTAAGATTTATAAAAAATCAAAATTTGTAACACTCCTCAACTATTCAAAAAATATAAGAATATGCAATTCTGTCTACAAATGTATTTTTCAACAATATTTCTAGTAAACTACTTACGAACGAAACTAAAAAAAAACATTTATTTTACCTACACTTTGAATTTCACTGTAGCACAAAGAACCATTTCTATAAAAAGAAGTTTTGCGAATTTTTTTTAAGTACGTATATTACCTTTAAAATTATACCAACAAAATTTAATTCGAATCAAGTCAGTTTTCTTATTTTTGTCCATTAAACGGAGCTGTGTGCGGTTGCTTGATTGTGATAAGTGTCATAGTGGTCGGTATATATATATGTGTGCTCATTTTACCTGTGAAATAGAGTAGACAATGTAAAATTCTAATAATAAACTTCATCCTAATCGATAACAATATGCTATGGGCCAAGAACTCCAGTCGGAAGAGAGATTGATACTATCAATAACAATATCAAAACAAGGAAAGATGTACGAGTATACAGTTCCACTCGGTATGATTTCAGGTAAAATAAAATATGTATTTCACAATTTCGCCTGATAGGCGTATTGATACTATCAATAACAATATCAAAACAAGGAAAGATGTACGAGTATACAGTTCCACTCGGTATGATTTCAGGTAAAATAAAATATGTATTTTACAATTTCGCCTGATAGGCCGACAAAAGTGGTTCATAAAACGTCAGGATGCAGAATCGTATGAAAGCTTTAAATGGGTGATATATCACAACATGAACCAATATGACCAATTTTGTATTACCATTAGTTCCCGGAAAAACCATACAATAATTTCTTCACCATTTAGCATGTTGGTGTTAGGTTAACAATGGTTTTTGATCTTCTGGAAGTGAGGTTGTGCAAATAACTCTCATTCACATGCCCGTAAACTTTTACCTTATAGAGCTCGATATTAACTCATACGATTGCAGATAAAAACCAGTAAGGAAAGACTAAATCGGGCTGGGCCGACTGTATCATACCCTCCACCATTGTTTGCCAACAAATGTACGGATAAGCATTATTACTATTAACTGTTGCAGGTTAAATAGAGTAAATTTCTAAATTCCAGGCACATATACCATAAAATGTGACCCTCATGAGGGGATTTTACTTATCAAAACACGGACCGATATACTCGTGAAGTAAAAAAGCTTAAAATTCATCATGATGGGTTAAAAATTCCTTCCCTAGAACGCCAAAAAGTATAATCGGAAGGGATCTTTAAGAAAAGGAACGCATAAGTTCAGCCAGATTGAAAAATGTGTTTTCTAGAGCGTCGAGAAGTGACATCGGTGGGGACCTTCATATTGAGGAACGATATAGTCCAATGCTAAGAATGAATTCTCAAATTTTAGTCAGATCAATTGAAGAATCCGTTCTCTACAGCGTGAAGAAGTGGCATCGGTGGGGATGTTTATATGGGGGCTATATACAAATATGGGCCAGTGTTCCCCATTTTTACTAGGGATGACTTGGTCCAATATTAAATATGAATTCTCAAATTCTGATCAATTGAAGAATCCATTCTCCAGAGCATCAAGAATTGGCATCGGTGGGTAATATTTCATAATTAAAGCTTTTTACGCTTAATTATCAAAATTACACGCCAACTTATACAAAAAAATACTATACTATACATTTATGTAAAGTCGTGATAAATTACCACTGAGTACCATTTTTTGTAAGCGTATTAAATTCAAATTTGCAAATTTATTTGGAATACATTTACATACTCGTATATGACATGTGACTATAAGTAAATTGTTAAAAAAAACTTAGATAGAAGATATATCAAAAGATTGTTTCTTTACTCAAACGAGAGGTTCTTTGTAAAATTAACAAACCATAAAAATTCTTTCCAATCGGTCGTTAAGAAATCAAACGTGGAAGAATCACTTAAACAAGAAACGTTCATGCCAAATTTTGGTCTCCTAGATATATTATTGCGGACTGAAGCGATAGAATCGCCCACTGTGTATTAGTGTTTATATTTATCTAGATTTTTTTCTGAAATACCTCTTTTAATCTGCTTGTTTTATATCGATATCCACAACAGGATTCTTTATTTCTTCGACATTGTCTTATTTTTACCAAAATTAGGCCTAAATACTTAGAAACATAATTTAGCTGAAATGGGCAGCATTGACTTTGAAGTCAATGTAGCACAATCGAAATGAGTTGATGCAAATGAAGTTTTGTGATTTATCATTATGAGCATCATCATGTTGGCAAGTGTTGGAAATTGTTATTGTCCCTGGTCATGGAATTTGTACTCCATTGATTACAATCACATCAATAGAATAGCGGCAGGACTGCTGCAACACTTGTTGTTGTTATACTCTGCAATTGCATTAAAATTTACTCCACGTTTTGGGCGAGATGACCTAATTTTATTATGTGTTGCAATGAGAAAATAACAACTCAAAATAGATATATGCAAATGTTGCACTGTTATTTAAGTCAAATTGAATGGAGGTTGTATTGAATGAGTAGTTGAGTTGAACAGAAAATTTAAAGACAAGTAGACAAGTCTGATTTTTAAAGAGAACGAAGAATAATAAATTTGGAATAAACTATTATTACTAGTTATAGTTTCAGGTAACATAGGTTAGGTTAGGTTAAGAGTTGCAGCCCATAAACAAACTCACTTCGACTATATCGTCGAATCGTGTTACCACAGGGACGTAAGGAAAAACGTAAGTTATCTCTAGCCCCTCCCGTTGAACAAAAGCTCAAAAGCTGGCGGATTCCAACATCAGTCAAGTTTCCAAATTCCTCAAAGAAATAAGAGCCAAAGGTTGTATGCTGTCTTCTAGAAAGAGCGAGGTCCAGGCACAGAAGGTGTTCTATTGATTCCTCCTATTCTGCGTCTCCACAGCTTTTGCAAAAGTCATTATGCAAGACCTTCAATCCCTCGGCGTGCTATCCAATAAGACAGTGTCACGACAGACGATAAGTGAGACGTCCGTTCTCGACAACGACAGCTGTGCTTTGGTGTGTTTTAGTCTAGGCAGAGTCACATCAGTCTGGAATGTATGCAGTTCCTGACTAGTGACCACCTGTAATTTGTTGCCGTAAGTGCACTCTCTCAAGAGAAGCTTGCAGGTTGCTAGATGTATGCCCACATGTTTCTGGTCCCCTGGAGCGTGTAAGGTAGCTCCTAGTCTTGCAAGTTTATCTGCCTTGCAGTTCCGTGGTATGTCCCTGTGGCCCGGCACACATATCAGGTGAATATTGAACTGGTCAGCCACCTCGTTAACAGATCTGCGACAGTCGAGGGCAATTTTTGAATTCAGGAATATAGTTTCCAGAGACTTGATAGCAGCCTGAATATCAGAGAAAATGTTTGTACCGACTTGGTCTGCACATGAATTTTCAGCCCGGTAAACACTACAGTGATCTGGCAGTCTTTTTGCTAGTGATACCTCAAGTTCCTCAGAAAAGACACAAAAGCACACTTGCTTTTTGAGTTTGGAACTGCCTTTATAGAAGTTAACGAATCTCCTCTGTCTGGAGATACGTCCATTCTATTCTGATCAGGTATAAAGGTGAGATACTTCTTGGCAAAGAGTGGTCAGGCATTCTGTCTAGAATAACACTATGTGCGTAGCCATTTCCTGCCCATAGTGACAGTTCCCTAAGTCTAATCGCAGTACATGCGTCATATTGCAATGCCATAATATAAAGCGGCATTACATGTTATATAACATTTAGTGCTGCAGTTGGTGTCGTTCTCAGCGCACCAGTGATACACATAGCAGCCATTCGCTGAACCTTGTTTAGTATCGCACATAAGGTGGAGTAAGTACTGCACAGCTGTCCAGCAGACAACAATGCCGTACAACATTATCGGCCTGACTACTGCCGTTTAAAGCCAATAAACTTATATATAATGTAAACTACAAAATTGTAATTTGAACCCGGTTAATAATTGTAAATTGTTATTCGATATTATACCATATTTACCCTTTTTGGTACACTGTGTGGTACATAGTGCGACGTAGTGATACTGTTTTATGAACCGTACATTATCGTAGTGACACCGTTCGTCGTGTTCTAAGAACGGTACGTTATCGTAGTGGAAGCGTTCACGAACAGTAATACTAAAGAAATTTTTGGTGTTTTCTGTTCTCTTGTAAGGGTTGCGTTACTGTTCTGTTCGCGACGAAGGAACGCTACAGAACGCTAAGGAACCGTTCCTTAGTGTTTTTTACGAACTCTGATCTTTATTATCCCCTCACTTTAGAGAGGGGGTATTAAACATTTGATACGTTGCTATTTTAAGTCATTTGAGCAATGTTCGTCCGTCCGTCTGTCTGTCTGTGTGTCTGTCTGCTGGCTGGTGGGCACGATAACTCTCGAAACGAGTAACCGCTTGACTTTAAATTTGGTATGAGGTAATATTTTTCTATATCTCCGGCTAAGTTCGAAGATGTACCATATTGGTCCACTACTTCTAGTACCTCCCAAACAAAGGGTTAACATTTAGTAAAAAAATTGGTTCTTTAATAACTTCTATACTATTTATTCCAATCTTCTTAAATTCTACACATAGTATTAGTTTATAAGCAGCTACCACCTCGAGAAAAATGGGTACGGTTGCGACGCCCCTTTTGCTACATCCCACAAAAGTTAACAACTTATAATTTTAATAATAGTACATTCAAGTACTTAAAATTGTGTACAGTGTAATGCTTTTATAGCACCTAGAGTCCAGAGATTGACACACTCCTTTTGGTACTTCCCACGCAAATGTACCCTTTTGCACCAAAAGTAAACAGCTTATAACTTTAATAACAGTGTTTACAAATACTTCAAATTTTGTACAGTGTAATAATTTTATAGTACGTACTGTCAAGTGGAAAGTGGGCTTCATTGATATGCCCCTTGTGGTTCATACATTCAGTGCCTATAATTACGGCTTTAGCAACTCTGGTGTTTGATAGCAGTAGATCTAGATTCAAGGGAACGATTTAGATTAGGGGAACTCCCCAAGAGGGTGTTCTCTCTCCTCTGCTATGGAATATTTCCATGAACAATATTCAGCTTTCTCTGAAAATGATGGGTGTCAGAGTTGTTACCTATGCAGATGACGTGACAACAGCTGTTAGAGGGAAGTTTCCGAGTACTTTTAATGACATTCTACATCATTCCCTTCGTAGAACCGCATGATTGGCTTTCGATAATGGTTTTGGTGTTAACCCACCAAGACAGAACTACTGCTTTTCACAAGAAAAAAGGTGCCAACAAGGAATTAAAAAAACGAAAAATAATACTGCAGCACTATGGGCGGATATGGGAAATTGTGGCCAAAATGCTGTAAAATCTCCAAAAATGGTTGATTTTTTTTGAAATTTGGAATGATTTTTTTTAATTTGAAAATTTTTCAATAAATGCCTCGTAAAGACATCACAAAATGCAAAACCATTGAATTTTTACTATTTTATTGTAAAGTCTGATCGGTTATGAATAAAATAAGACCATTCCGAAGCAAATCGATGCACAATTTAAAAAGTTGTAGCAAGTCGGCTCACATAAATTTGAAAATACGATATACAAAATCTGAAATGTTCGTAAAAAATGGTAACTTTTCATTTTTAGCCGAAAAAAAGCCAGCGAAACGAACATCAGGTGAAAAATAGTGAAACAAAATTCACTATTTCGATTATAAATCAAAATAATTTATTTTGTCGTTTTTTATTTAAAAAAAAATTAGAAAAAAGATTTGTTGATTTCTCAAACTTGATTGACCATATCCTACGATGGACATGTCACAATATGTTAGGGAACATATCAAAATGTCAAAGGGAAACTTTTTAATTCATCACTGGAGACCATAAAGCAAAGACATTTTTTACATCATATAGCAACTTTCTTTGTCGCTTTAGAAAAGGTGACGTGAGAGAAATCATTTTATACTTTGCAGCGATATTAAGAAAATGTTAAGCTAGGATCAAGAAAAATTTTTAAATAAATTTTTCTATAACTCCAAAATACGACATATACTTCTTTCCCAAAAATGACAAAAATATTTTTTTTTTTTTGAAAATATAATTTCAAATGGCCATAACAATTGACTTATAATATAGATTTTTTGCGATTATTTTTTGGTGTAAATACATATGCATTTAAACCAAAAATAATCTCAAAAAAACCTTCTCCTCTAAATGTTTGTGATTGGCTATTACGACTTTTTGGTGGTTAAGGCTCGATATGGTACATCACCATACGAATGATGGTAATGTATACATCTGTTTATATTACTGTGAAATTTAGTATAACGTTATATTTTACAGCAATAAAATTCTGACACATGATGCCATATGTCATAGGTAAACGATTTCCCTCTTTTTGGCGGTTAAGGCTCGATATCGAGGAATTACTATTGCTGCGTTCCTGATACGACTAGTTAACATGAATCAATCCGTACATGATCATTTCAATGATAGGTTCCGATATAAGTAAATCTAAGATCGTTGTATTATTTTTATACAAAAGGCCCTATTAAATTCCAATTTCCCATAGAGCAATTAAGATGTTCCCAAAACCCTCAACTAACTTTAAGATAACCCGTTAATAGAAATTTAAACTTAAGATGTTGACAGTGTCCTTTTCAACTTTCTATATATCAAATTTGTTCAAGACAACTGTATTATTATCGTCGTCATCGAAAGTAATCACCATCGTCGTCGGCAACATGTTGACATGATTGGCAGGCATCAGTATTACGCCGCATCCGTTACAACCTTTCATCTCGAAGACCCTTACCCTGACATGGCGTTGCAACTTTTGACAGAACTTTACATGTTTGCATCTGTCGTCATTCTTGGTGTTTTCTGCATGCACTGCATTTTGTTGCAAGTTCAAACTTTCATAAATTTTGGTTTGGATCCGAACATAAAGAGTGGTTACGTCGTCGCGGTGGCAGTCCGTGGTGGCGATGGCTGCCGCTACCATTGCATGGATGGATGCCGGAATGGTTGTTGGTTTAGTTAAGTGGTTTCATCATTTATGAATATTCAAACAAATACCAGTACAACAAATGCTTCTATCCCACTTTACTTGTAAATGTTGAGTCCCGAACATGCAGTGGGAGATTTGGAGTAAAAGGGTAAAAGTTCGTAATAAGTTTGAAGTGATATGGTTTGGGTGAAGCGGGAGAGGCGTATGCGGGCAAGGTCTAGAGCTATTTGACTCTAAGCCATTATTGCTATAAACAACGCAAAGCAAATTTATTTTAGAAAATTGTTCTTAATTGGCAAAATGTTGAATTACTCACAGCAGACAGTGATTCAAAACAAAAAGGGAGGTAAAATTGCATGGAATAGATAAAATTGTCGTTATGGAAAGATTTAAAAAATCTAAAAAAAGTCGAAGAAATTTAAAAATGTTAATAATTCTTAAATGTCCTTAAAAATCTATAGAAGTTCTAAGACTACTAAATCTTTACAATATTTAAAATTTGAGAGTCACTGTTAATATAAAAATATAAATAATTTTTTTTTTTTGTTTTTTTTTTATCACCGACTCACCATGTCCCATGTAGACAATTACGAGTTTGAATTTAGCAAATGGGAAATAAATGTATTCCATTGTTAAATTTGTTAACTTGTTTGGATACATAAAACAAATGTATGTACTGTCGTGAAGACAAATCTACAGATGAGTTGGATATGCATCTGAGGAAATATAAAAAAATATTACTGGGGATATTTAACAAAACAAAAAATTTTAGAAATAATAATGCTATGTTTACTAAATCGTGGCAGCCGCCTATCTTGTCGCATAAATTTGATTTACATTGACTATCTGTCCGAAATCGCATTTTCAAGCCTAACTTTAGGGAATAAGTGTAAATCATCTGGTCTGAACCAAGACCCCAATGTTCGCCAGAAATTAGTTTTGGTACATTTTAAATAATTTGAGCTATGTCCGTCTGTCAGGTTGGTGCACAACTGTCGAACGAAATAATTGATTGCCTTGTTGTAACTGGGCATGTGGTAATATTTGTTTCTATCTCTGGCTACGTTCAATTTTGTACAAAAAGTTAATAGCATATAACTTTAATATTAGTACAAATACTTGCAATTTTGTGCAGTGTAGTACCTATAGTCCAGTGGAAAATTGGCATTATTGCAACGCCCCTTGTGGTACCTCCCACACAAAAAGGTCAATGTGTTCACATTTAACGTAACATTGCATCTATAATAACTTCTATACTACCCATTTCAATAATCTGTATGTCCAGACATTGTAATAGTTTTCTGTCGCAAACTCCTTGAGAAAAATGGGCGAATTTGCAACACATGGTGACTTGTGGTTCCAACATGACGGTGCCACACACTACACTCGACACCGTAAATCAATTGAAAGGCAGAAGTTGGTCAAGAGCTGACACTGCAGTTTGGAAAATGTACTGATTGGTACGGTTTATGGGTCCGGCGTCATTGGACCGTACGTCTTCAAGGACGATATTGGCCCCAACGTTACGGTCAATGGACATAACGATGCATGTACCACAACGCGCGCGATACCGTAAATCTTTATAGAGTCGAGTTCAGAGAATGAAGCCGATCCAAAATTGATGGCGGCGGCTGTCAATAAGAGTTATAGATAGTTGGCATTTTTGTATTTTGCAAAGTGTTTGTATATAAATTCGAAATTTTAAATTTGTGTGAAATTCCCTTTAAATTAAATCGAATGACCTCTATTGTTTTGAGTTTAAATTTTGATTGGTTTGAAGAAATTGACTATAGATAGTTTAGAATATTTAGAAATGTGAAATGCAATGTCCATAAAACATGTTAAGTCGACTTACTCTAAAGAATTAATTTTATATTTTGTAAACATTAACCCTCCGTTAGGCACATGTTTCAATAGTCATATACGTCCCTCATGAGGGTGGCTATTAAAATATCGGGTGTTTGGTGGTTTAATGAAACGTATTTATATAACATATTGGTATACAATTTACATTTGGTTTTGACTTCAGTTGTTTTTCTATGTATTAAGTTTCTTAAACGTATAAATTGTTGAATTAATCACAGCAGACAGTGACTCAAAACAAAAAGGGAGGTAAAATTGCATGGAATAGATACATTTGTCGTTATGGAAAGATTTAAAAAATCCAAAAAAAAGTCGAAGAAATTTAAAAATGTTAATAACTATTAAATGTCCTTAAAAATCTTTAGAAGTTCTGTTTGTATATAAATTCGAAATTTTAAATTTGTGTGAAATTCCCTTTAAATTAAATCGAATGACCTCTATTGTTTTGAGTTTAAATTTTGATTGGTTTGAAGAAATTGACTATAGATAGTTTAGAATATTTAGAAATGTGAAATGCAATGTCCATAAAACATGTTAAGTCGACTTACTCTAAAGAATTAATTTTATATTTTGTAAACATTAACCCTCCGTTAGGCACATGTTTCAATAGTCATATACGTCCCTCATGAGGGTGGCTATTAAAATATCGGGTGTTTGGTGGTTTAATGAAACGTATTTATATAACATATTGGTATACAATTTACATTTGGTTTTGACTTCAGTTGTTTTTCTATGTATTAAGTTTCTTAAACGTATAAATTGTTGAATTAATCACAGCAGACAGTGACTCAAAACAAAAAGGGAGGTAAAATTGCATGGAATAGATACATTTGTCGTTATGGAAAGATTTAAAAAATCCAAAAAAAAGTCGAAGAAATTTAAAAATGTTAATAACTATTAAATGTCCTTAAAAATCTTTAGAAGTTCTAAGACTACCAAATCTTCACAATATTTAAAATTTCAGAGTCACTGTTAGTATAAAAATATAAATAATTTTTATACCCTACACCACACTGTGGTACAGGGTATTATAAGTTTGTTTCACGGCAGATGTTTGTAACACCTTAAAATAACACAGCTAGACCCACCTTAAAGTATACCGATCGACTCAGAATCACTAGCTGAGTCGATTTAACGATGTCTGTCCGTCCGTCCGTCCGTCTGTCCATGTAAAGTTGTTCGTCGACTACAGGTCGCAATTTCACTCCGATCGTTCTGAAATTTTGCAGTTTAGAGTATTTCGCGGCTGTTAAGATCGCTATTGAATTTGGTTGAAATCGGTTCAGATTTAGATATAGCTCCCATATATATCTTTCGTCCGATTTGGCCCTTTAGTCCTATAGAAGCTGTATTTTACATCCGATCGTTTTGAAATTTAGAATGGTAGAGTTTCTTGATCCATGAACCAACGTTGCCGAATTTCAAGAAAATCGGTTAAGATTTAGCTATAGCTCCCATATATATGTTTCGTCCGATTTGGCCCTTTAGTCCTATAGAAGCTGTATTTTACATCCGATCGTTTTGAAATTTACAATGGTAGAGTTTCTTGATCCATGAACCAACATTGCCGAATTTGAAGAAAATCGGTGCAGATTTAGATATAGCTCCCATATATATTTTTCGTCCGATTTGGTCCTTTAGTCCTATAGAAGCTGTATTTTACATCCGATCGTTTTGAAATTTAGAATGGTAGAGTTTCTTGATCCATGAACCAACATTGCCGAATTTGAAGAAAATCGGTTCAGATTTAGATATAGCTCCCATATATATCTTTCGTCCGATTTGGTCCTTTAGTCCTATAGAAGCTGTATTTTACATCCGACCGTTTTGAAATTTAGAATGGTAGAGTTTCTTGATCCACGGACCAACATTGCCGAATTTGAAGAAAATCGGTTCAGATTTAGATATAGCTCCCATATATATCTTTCGTCCGATTTGGCCCTTTAGTCCTATAGAAGCTGTATTTTACATCCGATCATTTTGAAATTTAGAATGGTACAGTTTCTTGATCCATGAACCAACATTGCCGAAATTGAAGAAAATCGGTTAAGATTTAGCTATAGCTCCCATATATATGTTTCGTCCGATTTGGCCCTTTAGTCCTATAGAAGCTGTATTTTATATCCGATCGTGAAATTTAGAATGGTAGAGTTTCTTGATCCATGAACCAACACTACCGAATTTGAAGAAAATCGGTTAAGATTTAGCTATAGCTCCCATATATATGTTTCGTCCGATTTGGCCCTTTAGTCCTATAGAAGCTGTATTTTATATCCGATCGTGAAATTTAGAATGGTAGAGTTTCTTGATCCATGAACCAACACTACCGAATTTGAAGAAAATCGGTTAAGATTTAGCTATAGCTCCCATATATATGTTTCGTCCGATTTTGCTCTTTAGTCCTGTAGAAGCTGTATTTTACATCCAATTATTTTGAAATTTAGACTGGTAGAGTTTCTTGATCCATGAACCAACACTACCGAATTTGAGGAAAATCGGTTAAGATTTAGCTATAGCTCCCATATATATGTTTGGTCCGATTTGGCCATTTAGTCCCATAAAAGCTGTATTTTACATCCAATCGTTTGGAAATTTAGAATGGTAGAGTTTCTTGATCCATGAACCAACATTGCCGAATTTGAAGAAAATCGGTAAAGATTTAGCTATAGCTCCCATATATATGTTTCATCCGATTTGGCCCTTTAGTTCTACAGAAGATGTATTTTACATCCAATCGTTTTGAAATTTAGAATGGTAGAGTTTCTTGATCCACGAACCAACATTGCCGAATTTGAAGAAAATCGGTTAAGATTTAGCTATAGCTCCCATATATATGTTTCGTCCGATTTGGCCCTTTAGTCCTATAGAAGCTGTATTTTACATCCGATCGTTTTGAAATTTAGAATGGTAGAGTTGCTTGATCCATGAACCAACATTGCCGAATTTGAAGAAAATCGGTTAAGATTTAGCTATAGCTCCCATATATATGTTTCGTCCGATTTGGCCCTTTAGTTCTATAGAAGCTGTATTTTAAATCCAATCCTTTTCAAATTTAGAATGGTAGAGTTTATTGATCCATGAACCAACACTACCGAATTTGAAGAAAATCGGTTAAGAATTAGCTATAGCTCCCATATATATGTTTCGTCCGATTTTGCTCTTTAGTCCTGTAGAAGCTGTATTTTACATCCAATCATTTTGAAATTTAGAATGGTAGAGTTTCTTGATCCATAAACCAACACTACCGAATTTGAAGAAAATCGGTTAAGATTTAGCTGTAGCTCCCATATATATGTTTCGTCCGATTTGGCCCTATAGTTCTATAGAAGCTGTATTTTTCATCCAATCCTTTTCAAATTTAGAATGGTAGAGTTTGTTGATCCATGAACCAACACTACCGAATTTGAAGAAAATCGGTTAAGATTTAGCTATAGCTCCCATATATATTTTTCGTCCGATTTGGTCCTTTAGTCCTATAGAAGCTGTATTTTACATCCGATCGTTTTGAAATTTAGAATGGTAGAGTTTCTTGATCCATGAACCAACATTGTTGAATTTGAAGAAAATCGGTTAAGATTTAGCTATAGCTCACATATATATGTTTCGTCCGATTTTGCTCTTTAGTCCTGAAGAAGCTGTATTTTACATCCAATCGTTTTGAAATTTAGAACGGTAGAGTTAATTGATCCATGAACCAACACTAGCGAATTTGAAGAAAATCGGTTAAGATTTAGCTATAGCTCCCATATATATGTTTCGTCCGATTTGGCCCTTTAGTCCTGTACAAGCTGTATTTTACATCCAATCATTTTGAAATTTAGAATGGTAGAGTTTCTTGATCCACGAACCAACACTACCGAATTTGAAGAAAATCGGTTAAGATTTAGCCATAGCTCACATATATAAGTTTCGTCCGATTTGGCCCTTTAGTCCTATAAAAGCTGTATTTTACATCCAATCGTGTTGAAATTTAGAATGGTAGAGTTTCTTGATCCATGAACCAACACTACCGAATTTGAAGAAAATCGGTTAAGATTTAGCTATAGCTCCCATATATATGTTTCGTCCGATTTGGCCCTTTAGTCCTATAAAAGCTGTATTTTACATCCAATCGTTTTGAAATTTAGAATGGTAGAGTTTCTTGATCCATGAACCAACATTGCCGAATTTGAAGAAAATCGGTAAAGATTTAGCTATAGCTCCCATATATATGTTTCATCCGATTTGGCTCTTTAGATCCAATCGTTTTTATACCCTACACCACACTGTGGTACAGGGTATTATTTAAGTATAAAATGTCCCAAAAGTAAATTTATGTAAACAATTTATACATGAATTACAAAATTTATATATCAGAGTTATTCAATATTACGAGAGTGGTGTAGGGTATTATATAGTCGGCACCGCCCGTCTTTAGCCTTTCCTTACTGGTTTTGATATGAAATAAGCTTGTCAGAATCCAAGTAAAGCAAAACCATTCAAAAATGTGAAAAAATGCCTTTTTTATTACACGCTGAAAAAAATCGCTTCCGTAGTATATTGTCCCAAACAAATTCGGCTTGAAACATATATATGTTTAGGGTACACTCAAACATATAATATTTGGTACACACAAAGGTTATATATTTGGGAAGATGTTGTTCTAAACAAATCTTTGTTTACTCCCAATTTGTTTTTATTTTGGACTATTATTTCCGAAACAAATAAAAAATTTGCATTTAAGTATTCAGAAAATACATAAATTGTGTTATATTGTTCAGTAATTCAAAATATTTTTTTTAGAAATTTATAATGTTCGTAAAAATAATAAATAATAATTGAAATCCTATAATCTTGGATCAAAATAAATTTTTCTGTGGATTGACAACTAATGATGGCTTCGAATGCTTAGAAATTGAATGATTTGAAACAGAAGTCAATGCTGCATATGGAATAATAACTGGGAGGTACAATTGGGAACCACGAAAAAAATTAAAAACGAAATTCGAAAAAGTAAGCAAAAGATTTGAAAATCTTTTTAAAAAAAATTGGAGAAATTCCTAAACAATAATTTTATTTGTACTTAAACATATACTTTATTTGAGAAATTTAGTTCGCAAATATATTTTGTTGTAATATATTAATATATGCGTTCCAAATATATTTTATTGATTTTCAAATAAAATTTATTTGCGTAGAAATATATAATATTTAAAAATTTGTGTTCCAAATATATTTTCTTTCGATTCAAACATATCAAAAAAGGCGATTTTGCCCCGTGTATATATATGTAGGTTTTTCAATAAAAGTTACATTTTTAATGTTATAATACGCTTTTAATAAAAATTTATGTTTAATTTTGCGGTAAATTATGGTTAATTTTGATGTTCTGCGAAACAATTACGGTTAGTAGTAAAACATAGATGCACATTGCATACATAACAATAGTTATTAGTGCGATTTTCTACACTAATTTTTGCGCATTGAACACATCTCTTTCTTACGTTGGCTTTGAGCATAGAGTGCGAAGAAGCTGGTCTCTTGCTGACAGTGATTTTTGATGACTGGAATATTGGAAATTCTCTCTGACGCGAAGAATAGCCACACGCTGACAAAAAATCGCTTCTGTAGTATATTGCCCCAAACATATTCGGCTTGAAATATACATATGTTTACGGTACACTACAAATATATAATATTTGACACACACAAATATTATATGTTGGGGATGATATTGTTCTAAACAAAAATATGTTCCCATTCAAATATTTTTTATTTGGAATTACTTATAGTATTTCCGAAACAAAGTTTAATTGGTAATTATTTATTATGGCAATGTATTAATGCCTTAACTTAAAGACAAGTTTTCAGTTTTTCAGATGTTCAAAGAGCAATTTTTATAAATTTTCTATGTCTGTAAAATTTAATTTAAACTTAAATCGAATTATCTTTCGTAAATTTAATTTGCATTGATGGATTGACAATGAGTGATGGATTGGAATATTTATAAATTAAGACATTTTTAGCTATAAAGTTAAACACGAAAACGTGGAAAAACTAACTAAAATTCGAATAAGTCAACAAAGTTTTAAAAAAATTTTTAAATAAAATATATTCGGAAAACTTCTTAAACAATAACTTTGTTTGTTTGTAAACAGATATTTTATTTGGGAAATTCAGTTTGCAAATAAATTATGTTCTAATATATTATTATATGCGTTCCAAACAAAATTTCTTGATTTTCAAATAAAATTTATTTGTTAATAAATATATAATATCTAAAAAAATCGTTTTCAAGTATATTTTCTTTGATTTCAAACATATCAAAAATGAAGAGTTTCCTCCGTGCAGCGATTAAATTTCTGGCCACCAATCGTCTAAACTCAAGGGAGTTAAGTTGAGTCCCTTCAACAAGATTTTTTGCTTTACATTCGGTGTAAATAACGTGGGAATTGTTTACGCTTATATCAAGCAAGTCAAAAAATAACCGGAGGTAATATTTTATTTTCGATTTGTGGTCTAGTTCATAAAAGGACTTGCGCTGATCCATTAAATCTACTCCACCCATATTTTTGTTATAATGCATAATAGCTTTCGGGCATTTTACGTTGATTTTCTCAGCACTACCAGCTATGCGACGTCTGACGGTGTCTGTCTCCACTGGCGAAAGAAAATTTGTGAGAAGAGTCACAGTTCTGTTGTCCATCCACTTCACAAGGGATATGCCCTCAAAGCTTGATGTGTAAATGTCTCCTCGCTTCATATTCTTATCGAGAGGCAAATTTTTTGCAATATTTTTTCGGTTGCTTCTTACTGTTCCACAGGACTTTATTTGACGGTTTTTCGACTCATATTGTAACAAAGGCGAGTTGAAGAAGTTATCAATGTAGACCTCGGAGCCCAAACCTGTGAGTTTTTCTGTCAACTGAAGCACGACTGATTCCCCAAGTCCATATTCAGTTCCATACTCTATTCTTCCAGTGCATAGATCAAATTCAAAATTATATCCAGAAGCAGAGTCACATCTACACCACATCTTAAATCCCCATTTTATTGGTTTGTTCTTGATATACTTTTTCATAACATTATGACCTTTGAATTTGACCATGCGTTCATCGACAGCCTGTTTGTATGTGTTGTTCATTGCATTTTGAAATGCAATGGACAACACATACATTACATTACTTGTGAAGGGTACACCCATATCAGGTTCTGTTGACCAATAATCACGAATGGATGGTAAAACGTGATATGTCATTACCATATTGATACCAAGAAATGCTTTCATTTCGTCAGCAGTAACATCAAAAACTCTTCCATTTTGTTCAGCATATCTGCAGGATTCATGAACTATGTATAAGATCTATCAAAACAGCAAAGTTCGTAGTCAGTAAAAATATCTGAAATGGTTATAGATTACAGTTGTGGTCCCCAACATCGCAGATTTGCACTTTTCCAAACTCATAGTCACTGTTAGGGAATACGTTTGCAGTGTATGAATTTCTCCATCTAAAATTTGGTTCACTTTTTTCTGTCGTTTTTTTCTTGTAATTTTCTGGAATACGAGGCGCTTGTTCCGTTATCTCAACGACTTATTCTGTTGTCTCAACCGCGTTATCATCGATTTCACAAAATTCTGCACCTGCATCAACATCACCTTCAAGAAAAATCTGGTCTTCTTCATCTATACACAAGTCGTCTTCATCTTCGCTATTATCCGCAGTAAGAAATTGCAATATTTGTTCTTCATTCAGGTTAAAAAATCTACGACGCTGGAAAGACATTCTTCTAAAAAAACGTTGTTACAATGTGCTATAGAATTCACAGTCACCAAACTTACCAAAATGAATCAGCAAATCAAAGAACAAAAAGGTTTCTCTCAAATATCGCTTTTTTAGCAAACACGAATTCTTCTCACAGCGTAAAGTAAGTAAATATGTAGAATACAAATTCTAGGAATTCAGTCACCTGATAAAGTTTACAAACTTAATGGGGAAGTCCCTTTTTAGTTTTTTTTTAATATGCCAACTCTCACCACTATTAGCAGATATTTCAAAATAAGTGTTCCCAACACAAATGTTGGAAATAACGGCATTTTGCCTAAATTTTCGTCTAAAATGCTCAAAATGGCGTTTTTTTCAACATTTGTGTTGGAAACACTTATTTCGTCGTCAGTGTGAAAAGACTATTAAATTGAAATTCATCAAACGAAAAGTTACCATTGACGACCACAGGGACACCCGGGTCCCTTTACGTTTTTTTATAAATCTAGTTTTTTTCTTGGAAATATCTCAAAACCGAATTTCAATTTGTAGAATATTGTTAAATTAAATATAATTGTTTAATTTGAAAGAAAGAGAAAATTTCGTCTATGATTTAGAACAGTTTAAATATCCCGTTTACGCAAAACCTGTTTTTTAGGTCTTAAAAAAACATTTATAAATTTTTGTTTCACACAAATTTTTTATAAATTTTAAAAACCCATCATTTAACTTTGCATTAAGCTAAAAATATCAATACATTTAGTATTAGTTTATTTTTAACGCATGTTTTTATTTTTGGGACACATATGTCCCCTGGTCGTCAAAGGGTTAAATGGAAATTTATCAATAACATGAAAATAAAATAATAAAATTGTACAAACTTTTGTATGAAGTCAGTATGGGTCTAGCCAGACTCATGAGGCACGTAAACGATGTGTTCCTCACAAAATCCTTATAATTTTTTCTGTAAGGTGTTTATCGTCCTGATTTCTTCATAGATCGATAAAATATTATTTTTGAGGAATCTACCTGACGTTTCAGTCGCGCGTTTAGAAATATCTTTAAATTTCAATTAAATTCGAAAAAATCTGGCCAGACTCATGTGCCCAACGGGGGGTTGAATGCATGATCTCTTCTTTTTTATGATTTAATTTTTTTCACATCGAAGCATAAAGCAATACCACATTTGTCGCACTTCATAATAGTTAAACTTTTATGACTTGGGAATCTGCAATATAAATATGAATGATTATGCTTTAAGTAATTACATAAGGTTAACTTGCGATGATTCGTAGTTGGCATAATTTCATAAACTAATCTTAGCAATTTAGAGCAGATGGAACGTTTATAAATATTTCATTTGGTGTTGTTGTTCAAAATTTCTGATATTTATATGTCATACAAAAAATATAGACCTGACCTTCTTCATTAACTCATTCTAGAGTTTGCAATAATTTAACTAGGTGACTCAAGTTTAAAAGGAATATATTTTAATATATGTGATTTGTTTGGAAAATGAGCCAGGCCACATCGTTGGATATTTTTGGGAAGTCCCCATATAAGGACCACAAACAACAAATATGACATTTCTGTTAATATCAGGTTTACGCTCTGATACAGTATAGTTATTAATGCCCCATCAGATTTAATTTCTTTGCGTGTTCGAAATCGCAAATGAAACTAGTAACGAAAACAAGAAAGAAAGAGGCAGGGCCAACTATATAATACCTTACAGCTCAGTGGCAATGCGAAAGGGACATTGAGATAATATAATGGAATAATTTGTTTCGTTTCAGTTAACGAAGTACTTATTTCCAAACCTTCATTAAGGCTTAATCCAAGGAGGAGTTGAAAATGTTGATCGTAATAAACTAGATTTGAAACGATAGCCTTAAAATGCGCGTATTCTTTCATAGATCAAGAATCGAAATAAAACAAGTAAGAAAGTTTCAGTCGGGTAAACCGACTAAGGTATACCCTTACTTTATGAGTAATGTAATATAAGTGTAACATTACACTAATTAATCTGTCAATTTGTGTGGGAGGTACCAGAAAGAGTTTAACAAATACACTTATTTTTCGGTGTATTTTCTTTAAATACATTGCGCTGTGCCTAACTATAAGTGTTCATGTGCACTGGTATATTTACGTTACAAGCTATTCGATTTTGTTATGATTTGGTCATTTTGTGGAGGTACAAAAAGGGGCGCGGTGATAACGCCTACTATTCGCAGGACTGTAGGCACTATAACAGCATTACACTGTACAAAATTTCAAGTATTTAAATGCACTGGTAATAAAGTTATAATCCGTTAACTTTTGGTATAAAACGGTCCATTTGTGTGGGAGGTACCAAAAGGGACTGTACAATAATGCCCATTTTTGCCGGACTATAGGCGCTACAAAAACATTATACAGTACAAAATTTCAAGTATTTTTATGCACTTGTATTAAAGTTATAAACAGTTCAATTTTGATGCAAAATGGTTCATTTGTGTGGGAGGTACCAAAGAGGGCGTGGCAACTTCGCCCATTTTTCTCGAGGTGATAGCGGCTAATAAAATAATACAAAGTGTGGAATTTGAAAAGATTCTAATAAGTAGTATGGATGTTATTAAAGAATCAATATTTCACTAAATGTTAACCCTTTGTGTGGGAGGTACCAGAAGGAGTGTACCAATATTGTTTGTTTGTTTATTAAATAATGTTTTTCCCATACAACAAGATCTAGATCTTATAAGTAACAGCACAGGAATATTATTGTTATCGGTTATAAATGTTACATTTGAGTTTAAATTATTAAGTTGAATTAAAAATTAAGTTAAATATAATAAAAAACAAAAAAAATATATATATATTAGTTATTTATAAGTAACATGAGTTATTAAAATAGGAGATTGTGGCAATTAAATTAATCGATTAGTGTTGTTGTAAAATATTCTAAGGCACACCTCTTAAATTGAGCTGCGTTGCTAACAGTCTGTATATCATTGGGGAGCTGATTCCAGAGACGGATTGCCAAAATGAAGAATTGTCGTTCAGATGAATGTCTCCGATGTATTATTTGTGTTATGTTGTTTCCTCGGTTAGATCTGGAGAAGCAGAGTTTTTGGAATAAATAATTTGGTTGTGATGTGTAAATAATCTTATGCAAAAAGATGGTTGACTTATACTTTAAGTAGTTGTTCAGTGGCATTTTAAGTATTTGATAAGAGTACGGGGATACGCTATCAAATTTTCGTAGCCCATATACGTAACGAGTTACATTATTTAATGCAGTGTTTAATTTCTTTCTGCTAACAAAGTTACAACCTGAGAATATCTCTGATCCGTATAATAGTGTTGGTAAAATGTAACACATGGCTAACAGCAATCGTATTTTTAATGGGGTAAAGGATTGGGTTATCCATAAGTTTCTTAACATGGAATATGTTTTACTACATGCTGCGTTTACATGATCTGTCCAGTTTAGATTTTTGTTGAAAATAATGCCAAGATTTTTAGCCTTTTCCACTAGTTCAATTGTCTTACCATCAATGTGAATATAGATACCTTCGGATAAATTTACCTTAAATTTACCTTCGGATAATTTACAGTGGCTTTTGATTTGCTTGGGTTTATACGCAGTCCATTATTGTTCGCCCATTGTGAAATTCGTTGTAAGTCCTTGTTAATATTTGCTGAACAAGTACTAATTGAATCGACGTCGCACGAAGTATATAACTGTACGTCGTCAGCATACATTTGAATGTGCGAAAATTGTATTTGAGTTGGAAGGTCATTTGAGTAAATAGAGTATAGCAGCGGGCCCAGAAAAGATCCTTGGGGAACTCCTCTAGTCAGTGGAGGTAAACCGGACTGATGATTTTTATTTACAGTAAATTGGGATCGTTGTGAAAAATATGAAGACATTAGTTTAACAGCCGTTGAGGAAAAGCTAAATTGATGCGCAAGCTTATGAGTGATGAACCGAGTCGAATGCCTTTGAGTGATCCAATAGTACTAAAAAAGCAATATGACTGGCGTCCAGTCCAGCACGAATAGTTTCAACTACGTCTGTGAGGGCAGTGATACAGCTATGCCCGGTTCTAAAGCCGGACTGCCGAGGTGATATCAGCGCATTTTGTGCAAGGTAGACTTGTATTTGGGTGTACAATAGTTTCTCAAAGACCTTTGACAAGATAGGTAAAATTGCAATGGGTCGAAATTCACTTTTGGTTTTGGGTATGGGGACAACTTTCGAAATTTTCCATTCGTCAGGGTAGGTGCTGCTCACAATTGCAGTATTGAAGATGTCTGTTATATGCCTCAGTATGTACGGAAGTATTAACTTTATAAACTTTGGATGTATGTTATCATGTCCAACTGAATTTGAACGCATTGACATTATGAATCTATACACGTCAATTTGAAAGAATATTTGGAAATTAAATTCATTTTCGCTATTGATGTTATGTGTTGAACTGGTATATGATATATTTGGTACATTAATCATATCGATTGTCGCAAATTTGGAGTTAATTTCATTTACGTCAACATCTACTTTTGCTGATGTAGAACCAACAATACCGATTTGTTTGATTTCTTTCCAGGTTTGTTCTCCATTTATTGATCTGTTGAATTTATTTCCATAATACAGTTTCTTATCGTGTAGTATCTTAGCCACAACCGCTCTTCGAGTAGATTTATATCTCAAATGATGTTCCAACGTCCTGTATCTCTTCCAAGACCTATATGCGAAATCACGCTGACGTATTAACATCTTTGTTTCCGGGTTGAACAAGGGTTTAGTTATCTCTTTGATCCTTCTAGATTTAAGAGGAACTTATTTATTATATAATTCAAGAATGTTATTATTCTGGACTGTGAGCTTATCATTTATATTTGTAAAGTAATATATTTCATTCCAATTAACTGTGGACGTTTCATGTTCTAGAAGACTAATGTTGCTATTGTTAAAATCACGATATGTGAATGAACAGAATCTTGCCTAAATCGGCGGATCTGTTGGGTTCTAAACTACGGAAGCGTGTTAGAAGCCTGTTGAGTAGAGTGTTGTTGCACGGAGCGGCAACTGTGTAGCACTTTGTTGATGGGGGTTAACCACAAAACAAACACAATAGGACAAAGTAAGTATACGAGCGATACTTACGTGA
Organism: Eudasyphora cyanicolor; assembly: GCA_963930755.1. Taxonomy (NCBI): domain Eukaryota; kingdom Metazoa; phylum Arthropoda; class Insecta; order Diptera; family Muscidae; genus Eudasyphora; species Eudasyphora cyanicolor. The sequence goes on from OZ005737.1 coordinate 153,975,583, forward strand.
GGTGCTGTGGTATCCAAAGAAAACAAAGTTTTGGCTTTTATAAAAAAAAAAACAATAGACACGGGCGGTCTCTTTATTGATAGAGTGGTCTTTCAAAAGGCTCAAGACGAACTAAAACTTCAAACCAGCTGTCATTGGTAGGGACCTCCTCGATTAACTCGGCGATGATATCGATTAATGCAAATCGATGAGATCCATGTCGATATCGTCGTCGAGGGGGTTGGGGCGATCTCCAACATGCCGCCCCCCTTGCATGGATGCAATATTCAGCGCCCCCGAAATCTTCCCCAAAGCTGCCAATACCTCTCTCATCATGGCTTGTGTGCCCTCCTGGACAAGGGACACTGCACTCAAGCTTTGAAGAATATTGTTATTCGGGGACATTGATGAGGCTTGCCCTTGCCGTCTCTGACGTCGACGTTGTTGCTGAGGCTGTTGCTGTTGAGGCTGTTGCTGTTGAGGCTGTTGCTGTTGAGGCTGTTGCTGTTGCCGAGGACGTTGTTGCTGTTGCCGAGAACGTTGTCGCTGGTACGGATGGCGCTGACGACCTCTTATTTCCAGCCTACTTTGGACCATTTGCCCCTGCATGGGGTGGCGTCGCGCGGCTTGGGCAGAATTGGAGCTCCGGTTGGAAGCACTTGTGGCCGACAACGTCCCCATACTCCGCAACCATTGTTCCACGTTTTGGCGTGGTTTTGGGACATCTTCCGGGTGCAACAGAGTATGATGCAGTTCCCCACACACCTGACAACTTCTGGGCGAAATGCAGTCTCGCAATAAATGCGACGTCGCCAAGCAGTTAACGCAGTACTTGTGCACCCGTACCGCATAAGTGCGCTGCCTGACGGTCATCTTTTTGAATATGCCACAGAACCTCAACGGGTGGAATCTGAAGCACACCAAACATTGTTGATCATTGTTTTGGTTGTTCATCTTTTCACTGTGAGAGACCTCAAAGAAATGTAAAGAACAAAGAAAGAAACAAAAACGGAAAGAGAAAACAAAATGATCCCATACGGGCGATGGATTAATGATTATAATTGGTGTGGACATCACAACATGTAAGCAACGGACTTGCTAATCTACTGATTTTTCACCTATAGGTAAAACGCATAACTTCACAACCGGTCGCGTTATGATTCCCGCTGATGTTCTAACATCGGCGACTCGCACTCGATTGTCAGAGCCTTTATGTACCGATTCTATGCGTCCCATTCTCCACTCATTAGGAGGTAGCAACTCATCTTTCACCACGACGAAATCGCCTTCTTTCAAATCTTGTTTTGGATACTGCCATTTATACCATTTATGTAATTCATGAAGGTATTCAGTCTTCCACCTCTTACTGAATTTATGATGCAAGGCCTTCAATTTTTCCCAGCGATTGATGACAGATAGATTGTCAGCTGGAAGTTCGGGCGCGAATAATAAAGGTCCACCTCGCAGAAAATGGCCAGGTGTTAAGGCTTGCAGATCATCAGGGTCCTCCGATAACGGAGATATTGGCTGGGAATTTAGTACACTTTCAATTCTTACGAGTACCGTGCAAAATTCCTCAAAATTAAATTTTTGTCCTCCGACAATCTTTTTAAAGTGTATTTTGAAGCTTTTTACTCCGGCTTCCCATAAACCACCCATATGTGGTGCGCTTGGGGGAATGAATTTCCATTCAAACCCTTGTGCGGCATATTTCTCTGTTGCCTCCTTAGCAGACAGCTTCAAAAAACTCATATATTCTTTGAGGAATATGCGACTTGCCCCTACAAAATTGGTGCCATTATCGGACATAAGACACTTTGGCAGCCCTCGTCTTCCTATAAATCTTGCGAATGTGGCTAGAAAAGCTTCGGCGGATAAGCTCGAACAAGCTTCATGGTGAATTGCCTTAGTCGAGAAACAGATAAATATACTAACATATGCCTTCGTGAAGGGTGAATTCCTTAGTGTGCCTGCCTTCACCTGGAATGGACCCGCGAAATCGACCCCTACATACGTAAATGGCAGCGACAAAGATGACCTTTCCTCCGGCAGGGCTCCCATAATTTGAGACCTCATCTTCTGCTTGTACCTGACGCAGGTTAGACATTGATAGATACATTTCTTGACCGACCGTTTGAGGCTTGGAATATAAAATTCACTCCGAACAGCGTTCATCATGAGGGAGATATCTGCATGTAAGAGTGTGGAGTGTACGAACTCGAGAAAAATACAACATAATTGCGACGAATTAGGTAGTATAATTGGAAATCGTTCGTCATATGTCAAAGTGGCATTAGCCAGTCTACCATTAACTCGTATAACACCCATACTATCCAGAAATGGATTCAGTGCCCGTAGCGTGCTCTGTTTAGATATTGGTTTTGACTTACTAAGGTCATCGTACTCCTGAGCAAAATATAAACGTTGCGTCAACTGAATAAGTTTCGTCTTAGCGTGTTTAAGTTCTGCCTGCGTAAGTATTTGATCGGTGCGCACACAAACCTTTAAACCTTTCCGCGAACAATGTATAAAACGATACATGTAGGCACAGACGGACAAGGCTCGGGGGTACGATGAAAATCGATCAATTATGCTACTCTCAATATCGGTCACGTGAAAAGCCTTAACACTTCGTTTCTCGGGTATATCGATGGAAGGTGATATGGATTTTGGCCATGAATCTGACGAGTTTAGAAGCCAGGATGGGCCGTTCCACCACAAGGAGTTTTGTGCCAGTGATAGAGCCTCACATCCTCTTGTCCCAATATCAGCAGGATTACATCCAGAAGAGACGTGTCTCCATGTTGCCTTAGCCACATTTTGAAGAATATTAGTGGTACGATTGGCAACATAGGTGTTCCATGCTGAAGGGTGTTTTTTGAGCCACCCTAAGACTATAGTGGAATCCGTCCACAAATGTTGAGTGACCTTCTCATATTCTAAGTTAGAGACAGTGTGGCGCACCAAGTTGGATAGCAACTCGGCACCACATAACTCCAATCTTGGCAAACTAATCTTTTTTAACGGTGCCACTCTGCTTTTTGCCACAAGTAAATGGACGGAACACTCTGACCTACTTTCGGATCGGATATACACACTAGCACAAAAGGCCTTTTCAGAGGCATCACAAAAACCATGAATTTCTATCTTACTTTCCGGACGAAAGTGAACCCATCGTGGGATTTTAATTGACTCGATCTCTTTTAATTGTTTAATGAATACGTTCCATTTCGAAAGAATGGATGCATTTACTATTTCGTCCCATTGCAATCCATCTAGCCATAAATCTTGTAAAAGTATTTTTGCCTGTATGGTGATAGGTGTTACCCATCCTGCTGGATCGAACAATTTGGATACGGCGGACAAGATTTTTCTTTTTGTGGTACAATTTGCTACCGTTAGTGGCTCCGCACGGCTCCGCACAGTATGAAAAAGAATCGCTTAAAGCATTCCACCGAATGCCTAATGTTTTTGTAGAACTCGTATCTTCAATCTTTAGAAAATCTTCTCGTAAAATGTCTTGAGTCGGGACTTCCTTCAGGAGGTCAGAATGATTTGCAGTTAATTTCCTGAGAGGAAATCCGGCAGAATCTAGAGTGCGTAGAAGCTGCCGTTGAGCCTCTAGAGCTGAGGCGATAGTATGACCCCCTGTTAATATGTCATCCACATAAATCTCTTTTCTTAGAATTCTAGAAGCAACCGGATTCTCGACTTCTGAGTCCGATGCTAACTGCAATAACGTGCGTATTGCTAAATAAGGAGCACAATTAATGCCAAATGTGACCGTGCACAGTTCATAATCCTCTATCGGTCCACTAGGATTTCTTCTAAATAATATTCTCTGATACGGGCGATCAGTTTCATCAACCATTATCTGGCGGTACATTTTCTCAATGTCACCATTAAATACAAATTCATATTGGCGCCAATTCAAGATGACCGCAGTAAGATCTCTCTGCAATATGGGTCCTACGTGCAGGACATCATTCAACGAAAAGGAACTTTTTGTTTTCCTTGAACCGTTGAAAACCACTCGAACCTTTGTACTAGCGCTTTCTGGACGAAATACTGCATGGTGTGGTAAATAATACGAATAGTATTTGCCTTCATAACAGATCTCTTTAGATCCTGTTTTATGCATGTGACCTAATGTGAAGTATTCGTTCAAAACTTCATTATACACCTTGTAAAGCTGTTCTTCTTTCAAATTCTTTGTTTCTAAATGCTCATATTGACACTTTGCTATGAATCGAGACGATTCCAAAAACAAAGAATCTGGAAAGTCTTTCTTAAAAGGCAATTTAACTACATATCTTCCATCTGATCGTCTATATGTTGTTTTTTTATAGAATTCCTCACAAAGCGCATCTGATTCAGACATAATTGGTGTCCGGACGACTTCTTCTTGTTCCCAGAATTTTCGGAGTAACAATCCAATATCTTCCTCCAATGGTTCGATATCAACCATTGCAAGGGACATGGAGTTGGTTTTCACTGGGCCATATATATACCATCCGTAAATTGAATTCTGAGCTACCATATCTCCTAGGACGTTTCTTTGTGTTCCTTCCAAAATTATGTAGGGAATTACGTCACTACCTAGGAGCATGTCTACCTGTCCTGATGTTAGAAATCCAGGATCTGCGAGTTCTAAATGCCGCACTTGGCTCAGATCGGGAACCGAAATGGTACGCGATGGTAATAGGCTTGTCAAATTACTCACAACTATTACATCAGTGCTGTGCGTAAAATTATGCACTTTCGCACATAATGTGACGTTGCATATCTTGGTGGAATTTGCTACCACTGTTCCGCTTAGCCCACTTATTTTAAAATTAGCATTCTGTGTACTTATTCCAAGCCGTTTCACTATCTTTTTTGTTAGAAATGACCTTTTTGATGCGGAATCTATCAATGCTCTTACTGTAAAAGTTTCACCTGAGTGCTTAATCTGAATCATGGCAGTTGGCAGAACTATGTCTTCCTCACTGATAGTCATATAATTTTGTACGTTAGCTGCGTGATCAGCTGAGCTTGAACAACATGGTGGTTCTTCATTCGTTTCATCTGTCATGACATGTGAGGAGGTTTGTAGTTCCCTTCCCGAGCGGAAAGGATTTATATTCTCACTTATAGTTTGCATTGAGGGCCTCTGAGTGGGATTTGGCTTTCCTAAATGTAATTTAGTATGATGATTTTTCCTACAATAGGTACATCTATGCATACTTCTACATTCTTGACTATTATGGCCACTCGTTAAGCAATTGCTACAGTAGCCATGATCGCGCACAAAGTCTACTCGCTGTTTCTCTACGGTATTTTCTCTACCCGTGATTCCAATGGTTTTTGTTGTTGTCTGAGTACGTCAATCCTTTCCACCACCTGATGTCTATTTATCAAAAATTCCTCCATTTGCGACCACTGTGGCAAGTCAGAATGGGACTCCAGGGACTGTTCCCATAAAGTTAATGTTTCAACGGGCAGCTTTGTTGAACACAAATAAATAAGAATTGGATCCCATTGTTCTACGTTGACCTCATGTGCTGTAAGTATTGCGAGACAATCGCTAATTGTTGTTTGGATTCTTCTTATATCTTGGCTGCTTTCCGATCGAGCGGGAGCGATATTAAACAGAATCGTCAACTGATTGTCAACTAGGACTCTTTTATTCTCATATCTTGTTCGTAAGGCGTCCCAGGCTAGTGTGAAAACAAAGGGTATTTGTCAACTATTCTTCCCGCCTCGCCCTTAGTTTTATTTCGCAAATGATATAACTTTTGCGCCGACGTAAGTCGAGGATGATTGCCATATATGGCAGTAAACATATCCCTAAAGGCCGGCCATTCTTCATAGCTTCCATAAAAGTCTTGTGTGTCACAAGGAGGAACCTTAATGCATATTTCTGATGTATCAAAGGTTGTATTTACCGGGTACATGGTCGAACTATGAAGTAATGAGGGATTCGTCATTTCCGCTCTTTGTGCACCATTTGAAAAAGTTCTCTTTCGCTTAAGAATATCCAGCATTTTAGCCTTAGTTATCTGATATTCTTCCCGAGTGGATTCAAACATTTCTTTTGCTTCCTGCTTGAATATTTGATCTACTACTTTGTTGTCTGCCAAATATACACTCTCAAATGCACTACGGACATTGTGCCAATCTTCTTCTAGTGACTCTAACTTTGTCTCTAACAAGGATTCAGACAATTCTTTTTCTGAGATTTTTGAGAACTTATTGCACACACTTATGACGTTATCCGTTTCATATTCAAACCTAGTGCAAATGGTTGACCCCATGTTTATTTTATGTTATTTTATTTTATTTTATTTTATTTTATTTTATTTTATTTTATTTTATTTTATTTTATTTTATTTTATTTTATTTTATTTTATTTTATTTTATTTTTATTTTATTTTATTTTATTTTATTTTATTTTATTTTATTTTATTTTATTTTATTTTATTTTATTTTATTTTATTTTATTTTATTTTATTTTATTTTATTTTATTTTATTTTATTTTATTTTATTTTATTTTATTTTATTTTATTTTATTTTATTTTATTTTATTTTATTTTATTTTATTTTATTTTATTTTATTTTATTTTATTTTATTTTATTTTATTTTATTTTATTTTATTTTATTTTATTTTATTTTATTTTATTTTATTTTATTTTATTTTATTTTATTTTATTTTATTTTATTTTATTTTATTTTATTTTATTTTATTTTATTTTATTTTATTTTATTTTATTTTATTTTATTTTATTTTATTTTATTTTATTTTATTTTATTTTATACTAGCTGGACCCGGTCCACTTCGTTGCCCCCACACTTCAGATTTCTGACAGTAGGAACCTCATTAATCTATTAGTAGGTACGAAGAGTAGGAATCTATTCGTAGGTACGAACAGTAGGAATCTATTCGTAGGTACGAACAGTAGGAATCTATTCGTAGGTACGAACAGTAGGAATCTATTAGTAGGTACGAACAGTAGGAATCTATTAGTAGGTACGAACAGTAGGAATCTATTCGTAGGTACGAACAGTAGGAATCTATTATAGATAGATACCGATCTGATTTGTGTAGCGCGCACGTATAACAGTCTTGTCTATCAAACCTCCCAACTCGAACCAGTGGTAATGAACAAACAAACGTGAGTACGTGTGTTCCGTTACAACAAATCTAACTTGTATACAAGTGCTCGACTAACAGAATGATCGATTCTGTTCTATTGGGTCGGGGCGTTTTCTTGTTATTCTTTTCAAGTGAGAGAAGGTAAACAACTTTGGATTTCAAGCAGCTGAGCGACCGGTGGTTATAGAAATAACGCTGTTCACTCAGTATATTGTTTGTTGTATTGTCTGTGAGGGTGTTTGCATACGTTTGTTTGTCAATGCAACTCTTTGTGAGAGAACTTAACCAAACAAGCAGCTATAACACTGAAATGAATTGTCTGTCCGTCGCTAACAATCATATGCACAGTGAACTGTCAATCGAAAGCTTTCGTGGACACAGTGTTGTTTTGAAACGTACTTTCTTAATAATTACTTCTTGATGACCAACAAGTTTTTCATACGAGGGGAAAAGTAGAGGGAAACTACTCTGCGATGAGTTTTCTGGTACTATTTGGTACAAAACACAACAAAGCACGGAATGTTTCAACTATGATTACAAAGAACTGCATTTAATAATGAAACCTGAATTAAATATATTCACTGAATTTTAAATACTTTCACTGAATTTAATTCTGGTTTAAGGCTCGAAGGACCATGAACAGAATCTTGCCTAAATCGGCCGATCTGTTGGGTTCTAAACTACGGAAGCGTGTTAGAAGCCTGTTGAGTAGAGTGTTGTTGCACGGAGCGGCAACTGTGTAGCACTTTGTTGATGGGGGTTAACCACAAAACAAACACAATAGGACAAAGTAAGTATACGAGCGATACTTACGTGAGGTGCTGTGGTATCCAAAGAAAACAAAGTTTTGGCTTTTATAAAAAAAACAACAGACACGGGCGGTCTCTTTATTGATAGAGTGGTCTTTCAAAAGGCTCAAGACGAACTAAAACTTCAAACCAGCTGTCATTGGTAGGGACCTCCTCGATTAACTCGGCGATGATATCGATTAATGCAAATCGATGAGATCCATGTCGATATCGTCGTCGAGGGGGTTGGGGCGATCTCCAACAGTGAAAGTACTTTCAAAGCAGGGAATGGTCCAATTGTATGATAAGAATATCAGATCGTGTTTGGAGAATGCTGAACCATTTAACTGTTCATATTTTAAAACCTCATTCGGTCTGTTTACAAAGAACAGATCCAATAGTGTACTTGTAGTAGCTGAAAAGTGAGTAGGGGAGCAGGTATTTACAGGTTTCAGATTTAGCGATTCCATTGCCGGGGTAAGATGCGTTTCTTTGAGTAGATTGCTATTGAAATTGCCCGTTATAATCACATCGTTGTATTTCTTCAAGCTTAGTTATTAAGGGATCCGTGTTTACTCTGTTGTTTGGTCTGTACACACAACCAAGTAATGCCTTCTTTTTGTTATTACAAACTTCCAGAAATATATTTTCAATTTTGTCATTGGGCTCTGATTTTGATACAATATTTGCAGAAATGGAATTTCTTAAGTATATAGCCACTCCTCCTCCATGTGAGGTGCGATCAGCTCTAAATATTGTATACCCATTTATGCTGTATGTTTTATCACGTACATCTGGATGAAACCACGTTTCTGAAACACATATAGCGTCAATTGCAGAGTTTTCGAATAAAAATTTTAACTCGTCCAATTTATTGCATAAACTTTGAGCATTTATATGGCAAATATGGAATTCTTGTCTATGATGTGTAAGTACCCGTAGCATATAAAAGTTTCCGTCTCTGAACCTAGGATTGTTATCGCTTGAAATACCTGTTAGATTTAACAGCTAATCGAGCAACGCAATCATTGAAGAGGTTAACATGGTATGAATGAAGAATAAGATTCAATATGGTCCATCTTCGAACTTAGCCGGAGATAGAAAATATTACCATATACCAAATTTGAAGTCAATCAGCAGACAGACATACAGACGGACGGACATTTCTCAATCGACCTAAAATGACCCAAAACGAATATCCGCCGAACATACTTAGGCTCTTAGATCACTCCTTCGATGTGTTACACTTTTGGCCGTAGCAAATGATATATACCTTCGTATCACTAAAGCAGCGATGGGCAAAAGCACTACCCGGGGTTTTTCCTCTCACGTGTACATGAGCACACACATTGAATGAGAGTTCACTATCATTCAGTCGCGCTTGGACATTCGATCGACGAGGTTGTGTCGTCGCTTGTTGCTTAGCTTGCACATAAAGAAAAAATGGATGATACAATTATTACAATACATACTTCAAGTATAGGAATAAAGTTTAGTATGTATTGTATTTTTACCGAAGAATTTATAAACATTTCTAAATACAAGTTTAAATTATTTATTATGTTACTGCAGAAATGTATATATTATTTTCTTTTTGTCAAAATTAAATAAAGTAACGAATTTTTTAAAATAATTTTAGATGTATATATTATTATCTTTTAACGATATTTTAATAAACTTTTGTATAAATACCTAAATATACTAACCAAAAAAAAGTTGGACACTCGAAAACGGTTAGTAGAAAAAATGAAGAATTAAATAAAGAATATGGCATAATCAATACGAGTATGTAGTACTTTTATTGGAAAATTTGGATTGATTACATTACATAGCATAGTAAATATGTATGTATGTGGCTAATCATAACATATTTAAAGTTCGATTTCTTTATGTACGCGTATAATAACCCCAAATCTACTTAATGATGTTCGTTGTCCACTTTATTTATTATCTTACCCAACAAATATATGTTAGGAAAATGCAAATACCATTTCTCGCAGTGCATAAAGAGAGTGCTAACACTTCTCACAAATACATAAACATTTTGTAGAAGTATTGTGTGCCCATCGCTGCTAAAGTGAGGGTATTCAAAAGAAAGGGCTATACATAATCTAATAAACCTCTGCTGTGAATGTCATCAAATACTTACTGCCACACACTCAATTTTGACAAAACAAATGAATGAGTGAAGAGAACAGTAACCGTCAAACAGGTTTCAAAACAAATAAGTAACAAGACAATAGAGAAGTACACTCATTCAAGCACTGTACACCAAAACAAAAATACTCGATTTCAGTGTACACTGCACTACTGTACTCATTGTCATTGCAAAGAGAGACACAACAACAAAGAGCGACGGACCACCTTAGAAATTTATTGATTTTGAGGGATAAATACACTAGTGTACGTACTGAAGAAATAGAAAACAGCAGTGTACTCGCTTCATTATACTCATCGTTTGACGAATTGAAAAGAGTATAAAGAATACAACAACCGAACGAGCAGAGTACACGACTAGATTGTAAACTTCAAACAGTGTGAAGTCTTTGTTGTTTTTTTTTTTATCATTCTATGATAGTGCCAATCGAGTAAAAAATACAATGTTTCAGTGTGCAGTGAAGTAGTGTACACTACTGTAGACGAAGAAATGAATGTCTTAATGCAGAGGTTTATAATCTAAACAGATCTTCATCAACTTATTTCTGCCAAATTATATAAAAATCGGACAGTTTTACTAGCGCTTAAATGCTAAATAGGCAGGAACATATAGAGGGTGTTTTTTAGAAGTGTGGTCTTCAAGAAAAAAAAAACGCATATAATGTAATGTTATGGCCAAGAATTGAGCTTTATTATAAGGATAAGGGTTTGCCATAATGTTTTAAAAATTATTTCGGGCAAGTGGCCGCCGCGGCTGGCTCGAATAAATTCCAGCGTCAGTCGTGTCGGGCTTATCTGCGTAGTCAAGCGACTTCACATAACCCCACAAAAAATAGTCCAGCGGTGTTAAATCGCACGATCTTGGCGAGATAATGCGCTCGCCAAAAGTTTCCTTTAATAAATTGATTTTTTCATTGGCTGTATGGCCTGTAGCGCCGTCTTGTTGGCACCAAAGGTCGTCCGCGATTGTGTCGACCGAATATTGGTAATAAATTTGCACTATTTGCAAACGTTGTTCCGGATTAAGTCTATTCATTATAAAATGGCAAAGCAAACTGAGCATAAATCAAGTGACAGCTGTCAAAAAGACCAACTCCGGAAAAAGTGTTGCCAGATTGGTATCTATATATATAACAATGAATTTGTGCTTGTTTGTTGGTTCCGTATAGACGTCTAAACGGCTGAACCGATCTTTACAAAATTTTTACAGAATGTTTTCTTAGGTCTGGAAGGAAAAATAGGCTACTTGAACTTTTGATATCATAAGTGGGCGAGACACCCATACGCCCTAATTTTTGAAAACCCCAAATCTATGGAACGGCTCGCAAGATTATGCTGAAATTGTGTGCAAAATGAAATTGTGGGTATGCAAAAAACTTTATCGTACCAAAAATGGGCGGGATCGGATCAATGGGCGTGGCACCGCCTGTTTGAGCCAATTTTTAAAATTGTGATATCTTGAACAATTTCTCAGTGAGAGTGCTGTAATAGTATGTATATGTATCTGGTGTGAGTTTACGCGATTGGTCCGAAAATGGGCAGGATCGGACCAACGGTCGCGGCCCGCCAATATAAGCCATTTTTTTAAATTGAGATATCCCGAACAATTTGTTAGCGGGACTGCTGTAGCTTTGTGTATATGTACTCGCTGAAATAAAACGTTTCAGTAGTACATTGTCCCAAACACATTCTGCTTGAAACAAAATATGCAATATTTGACAGACACATTATATGTTTGGGAGAATGTTTTTTGTAACCAAAAATATGTATTCCCCCGATTTGACATATAAGTATGTAGTAGAAACCTCTTTCTGCCGAATTTCGTAATGATCGGATATAAAATAGGTACATATGACATTTGAACCTATTTTTACCAAATTCAATTCAATCGTCCTTGGCCAAAAGTAAAATTTGTGCAAAGTTTCATTGAGATCGGATATATCGCGTATATTGCATTCCTCAAAAATATTTAGGTAAACATCTCAAATTAATTTCAAAGTACTCCCAACTAATTGTTGTTTGCTGAAGATTATATGAAAATATTGCATTCAGAACGTCAACGGGACTAAAATTTGGAAAACAAAATGCGTACAAATTTAACGTCCGCAACACAAGATTTACCCATATATACCTACGTATGTTTAAAATTTCCATTTGTATAGTTTTTCTGTATAGAAATCTTGTGAGAGATATGTCAGAAAACCACTAATGATAGAGCTTGAAGATAGTTTTTCTTCTCTGCTCTAACAGGCTGATGTGGGTCGGCTCTGAGCGACTATATGTTTATTTCCTATGTTTCTTTATATTTGGCTTCGATTTCAAATATGTGTTTGTCGGCACGTGTAGAATGTCCCATATGTATGTCCTTCTTAGCTACCCATGATTATGGAAAATAAACGAAATTCTTAGAAATTGTTTTATTTGCATATATACTCGTAAGTTAGACCATTTTTAAAAAAAAAAAAAAATATGGAAAACAGACTTACAGAAAAAAATACGCGATACGAATACAAAAGCATAAATACGCAATTGTTTCTCCAACTCTATATTAGCAGAGACTTGCCCGTTGCGGAATGATTGTGAGTAATTTCCATTTTCTGAAGAAGGCCTGCTGTGATACAATAGGCCAGCCAAAAGTAAGCATCATCATTGTGGGGGCTACCGATAGTACCACCGCTGAGAGAGGAGTACTTTCAATGTTGGTAATTTCACAGTTGGATCACCAACAACTGAACTCCGACGAATAGTTCTGTTATCGGCAGACATTTGGCTATTATTCCTGTTATGGCTATTGTCTTCATTCTTCGGTCTGACTGTCATAAACTTTAAGAAACGAGCGTATGTGTTAGCATTTGTCAGTTGACAACTGCTAACAAATATATTTATGTGGAATTTCAAATGCCAAGAAAGAAGTGCCCAAAACCACACTGGTGCTGTGACCACAGTTGTCAAGTTTGATGAAGTTTCCCAAGAAGAAAATTGGATATGCAGAACCATATCTATGTGTTGATGCAATAAACACACATTTACTTGATTTTTGATTGGATCAGAGTTGGCCAACTGTAAATACTGCAAGAAAAAGTGATGTGAGCGGTAGTCGAAAACCTTCAAACAATTTTTGGTATTTGAAGGCTTATATAAATACTAGCTGACCCCAGTTGTCCTGCCCGTCCTGTTTGGGATGTGTTGGTTTGTTATTCATTGATATTTCATTAAAAAATGCATACATACCGAGTTTCAGAAAAAAAATTATCAAAAAATGTATATTAACCATATGTCCACTACAGCGACATCTTCCGGTTGGAATCATACATATGAACTGTTATTAAGACAAACCACACATACATTTTAAATTTCAGTCAAATAAGTCTGGAAATGCGAATTTTGAAAATAACTTGAGCACTCCGCAATGTATCGCGGTGAAAATAATTCTAAAACACAAATGACCCCAAACTGAATATATTATTAAATGTTCAGGCCATTCGAGTTTATGGTTTCGGAGATCATGCGTTACTAACAAACGTACAAAGGATTTTATATATAAAGAAGACATATATTATAGATTAGTATAGATTTATTATAGATCAAATGAAATGGGCAATTTTTGGGAATGCACAGGTTTGGCAAAAATGCTAGTTTTTCACTGAACTTTGTAGGTACCATGGAAGAGAGAAATTTTTTATAGGGCTATAAGAATGGCGTTTGGGATATTTAGAGCAAAACCATGCTAAATGTGTGTTTAGTATAAAGTATTATCAAAGGAAGGGGTTCGACATAGATAATACATACATTCTGTATTTTAGACAACTTTTGCAATTACTATAGATTGAACAAAAATTTTCTAGCGTCATGAATTCCTCAAAACTTACAAAAGGTCCATAATAATTAAATCGCAAAGTGAGGATATACCATTTTCGGTTAACACGACTGCAATTTTCTTTCTTGTTTATACCCTAACTGCAATGGAAAACCAGTAAGGAAGGGTTAAACTAGTGCGAAGCCGACTATATGGTATCCTACACCACCCTATTAGGGCAGAATAAGAAGAAATATTGTCAAAATTTATCAATCTGGCTTCCTAATGAAAATGCTCTGTCAAAAAAAAATATTTTATATAGCTTAGATTAAAAAATTGGAAAATAAGTATATACCGGGGCTATATCGAAATCTGAATCGATTTTCTTTAAGTTTGGCAACGTTCACTCATGGTTCAAAAAACTGGTATCTTCAAAATTTAAAAAAAAAATATTGTAAACTAAGTTTTATCAATGTAGTTTTTCTAATTGATTTTTTTATTAAAAAATTTGGGTGCAAGTAATAGGTGATTCATCATGAGGTTTGATTTTCAACATGCTTTTTCTACAATTCACGCGTGACTCATATCAAACTGCTTTGTTATTTTTGTTCAGTGTCGTTTGTCAAGTCATCATGGGAAGATTAACACCACAACGGCTTCTCCAAATTGTTTCAAAAGAAAATCCGGTGCTTTATCGTAAATTTTTTGTCAGATTTGAAACACATTTCTGCACAGAAAAAAATGTTTACTAACTTCGAAGAAAGTGGCAATGATTTCGAGCCAATGACAAATAGTCTTAAAAGTACCCAGCAAAAAAGAGCATCCAAAGAAGCGATAGATTTTTATCAACTTAAGTTGATCTAATTTGGATTTTCACCAATCCATTTACCAAGGGCTTGTCGCGCCGGCTATGTACTTAATTGTCACCACACTTTAAAGCACTGTAAGATTTGCTTTTTTGATGTAGTATTTATTTGACGAATGTACGTCGTTCTTGTTAAAATCTTTGGGTATAGTGATAATTTTCTTCTTTTAAATGAATACAAATATTAAGTCTTAAATGTAATTTTATGTTTACTCTGATCTAAAATTGGAAATGACACCCATTTTATTGTAATAGAAATATTTAGTTTGTTATTCCTTAAAAAAATAATAATAACTGATGGGTTTTCTCGTTTTGAATGTTACAAACAAATGCACAAATTTATATCATAGGGTATAATTAATGTTCATAGCCGCCATATATATATTTCTTCCAATTTGGCCCTTTAGCACTAAAGAAGCTGAACTTCACATTCAATCTTTTTGAAATTTAGCAGGCTGGAGATTTCTAATACTATGATCTACATTGCCGAGTTTGAAGAAAATCGGTTCAGAGACAATCTAATAAAAATTAAGCCGAGTTTCTTAATATTAAATAAATTTTCTTTAATTTGAGTAGGAAATGTACTAACTATAAAGCCAAAGCGAAATCATTGTGCCGTAGATAACATTTTTTGTTCTGTGTGGCTCAATGGATTTGTTAATAAACAAAATTACCGTATTGAGGCTGATGAGCAACCCGAAGAGTACCAAGAACTGCCATTATATTCATTAACAAGTAAGCAAGTTCAGTCGGGTAAACCGACTTACGAATCCCCTCACCTTCAGTCCCAAAAGAGATTGATAACAATTTAATTTTTATTTTAATTAAATTGTTATCAATTTTAATTGCATTTAAGTTAGAAGCAGTCGGAAACAGACAATGAAGCCGACCAAAATTTTCGGCTGCGGCGGCGCATGGAAAAATATCGATAGGCGGCGGCGGCTGATCGGCTGAGCCGATCAATTTTTAACTATCGGCTGAGCCGGTAAATTTTCCACAATCGAAAGCGCACGAATACGAATGTAATTCTCCTGCAAAAGAGTTTTTTTTTTATATTTAGCGTTAGAGGAAAAAACTTAAAATTAACACAAAGTTATGGAAGTTTGATATAATATTGAAAATCGGTTTAATAAATCTTCAATGGTTGATACATTTGTTATTAAGTTGACAATCCTTGGCCAAAAGGAATTGGGTCGTTCCGGAGTTTTGATCCGATGGTTTTGGGCCTCAGTATTTTTAAAAGTTATGGACGAAATACTAAGATTGGTCTCTTAATTTTGGCGCTTTTCTTCTATTTCTGCACATATGAATTTTAAACGCCCTTGCGAATATTCTGTGAAAATTTGAAAAAAAAATCGAGGGAAACTATTTTTTTGGAACTCAAACTTTTTTAAACGTAGACTTTGAAAAAATCGGTTCAGCTGTAATTTTCGTTTTTTTAATAAAAGATAGCCATATCTTATATTAACATTAGCAACTTTTTATAAACTTTGTACGCTACGCTTTGTACTCTAAATATTGCAAATTCCGAACCTAAGGTGTCACTTAGTAGTCGCTTTCTAAATTTTCATGGTTGCAAAAATAAAATCTTCTTGACTCACCAAATAAAATTCGGCGGCTGAGTTTCATCCGATATGAGCCGCTAAAATCGGCGGCGGCGCCGGCTTGTAAAAAATCATCGGCGATGGCGCGCCGCCGGTTTGCGCCGCGTCGGCTTCATAGCCTTGTCGGAAGCTGTTCACTTTTGGTGCTAAATGGTAAATTTATGCAGCAGGTACCAAATAACGCCCATTTTTTCTGGACTCTAGGTACTACAAATGCATACACTGTACTTATACAAAATTTAAAGTATTTGTAGGCACTGGTATTAAAGTTATAAGGTGTGAACTTTTGGTACTAAATGGTCCATTTGTGTTGGAGGTACCAAAAGGGGCGTGCCAATAACGTCCACTTTTCTTTGGAATCTTGGTACTATAAAAGCATTACACTGTACAAAATTAAAAGTATAGGTATGTACTGGTATTAAAGTTTTAAGCTGTTAACTTTTGATGTTAAATGGTCAATTTGTGTGGGAAGTTCAAAAAGGGGCGTGTCAATAACGCGCACATTTCTCTGGACGCTTGGTACTATAAAAGCATTACACTGTACAAAAATTCCAAGTATTTGTATGCACTGGTATTAAATATAACAAGCAGTTAACATTTGGTGCAAAATGATCCAATTGTGTGGGAGGTACCAAAGGGGAGTAAATGAGTATATAAGTTATTTTGGAATAAATATTTCATTAAATGTTAACCCTTTGTGGGGAAGGTGCTAGAAGGAGTGGACCATTATTGCCCATCTTCGAACTTAGCCGGAGATAGAGCAAAATTCTACCGCATACCAAATTTGAGGTGAACCGGTTAATCCTTTCGTGCGCACCAGCCAGCAGACAGACGGACAGACTTAAAATGACCCAAATCGTTACCGTTAATGGTAACCATTATTGCACCATGTTAACGGACAATGTGCTTCCTGAATTCAAGCGCATGGTCTCGGTGAGGTCTGAGCCATACAGCGCGTGAAACAATGACCTTGTTGAGAAATCATTTTGGTGAGCATTTAATTTCACGTTTTGCTACCGTAAATTGGCCACCTACATTATAAATAAAACCTCACGATGAATCACCCGGTATAAAAAGCTCTGTTCACAATTACGGATTCAATAGCCTTTATATTCAAAATCTGGATATATGTAATTCCAATCTAAACCGATTTTTCTCAAATTCGGATAAAGTTATCATCGGCGCAAGTAATTATCCGGTTCAAATTTCGTAAAGATTTTATGCAAATTGTGACTTCCATACCGCGTAAATGTCAAATCGGGTTGTACATAGATATTCTTGAAATTTGGCAGAGATCATTACTGCCTTGCAAAACTGTCGTGTGCATAACTTCATAAAGATCTGCTTATCGCCATCGCCTAAACGCAAAATCGGGATGTACATATGACTATTGGGGGTTCTACATTTATACGCACTGAAAAAAAAATTGCTTCTGTAGTATATTGTCCCAAACATGTTCTGCTTAAAATATATAAATGTCATTAGACAATGACTTTATACATCAGAGTCGTCTATGGTGCAAATGCAGTATTTCGAGACAAACACATTGATGTATCGCAGGTGACAACGAGCTATAAACAAAAAGCAAAAAAAAAACGATTTTGAATAAATTGAACAAATTGTTTTGCGATTTAGTACACACAGATGTTAACTGGTAAAATAAGGCACGCTTTACAAAATTTCATGAATATAGGAAGGAAATGTTATCTTCTATTGAGGACATAAGCAAAATCGAAGAACATTCGAATAGGAAAAGCAGGATGAAAATAAGTCAATGGCAAGTATGTGTAACATTTTAAAAAACAAGTAAAAAAGTTTCAGTCCTGTAAACCGACTAAGGTATACCCTCGCTTTGTGAGTAATGTAATATGGAATATTACACGAAATAATCTGTCAATTTGTGTGGGAGGTACCAGAAGGGGAGTGGCAATTACGCTCATTTATCACAGGACGGTAGGCTCTAAACAGCATTACCATGTGTAAAACTGCAAGTATTTTTATGCACTAGTATTAATATTATATGCTGTTAATTATACCCTCACTTTAGTGTGACGAGGGTATATATCATTTGCTACGGAAAAAAGTGTAACACATCGAAGGAGTGACCTAAGACCCCAAGTATGTTCGGCGGAAATCCGTTTTGGGTCATTTTAAGTCGAATGAGCAATGTCCGTCCGTCTGTCTGTCTGTCTGTCTGTCTGTCTGTCTGTCTGTCTGTCTGTCTGTCTGCTGGCTGGTGCGCACGATAACTCTCGAAAGGAGTAACCGATTGACTTCAAATTTCGTATGTGGTAATATTTTTTTCTATCTCCGGCTAAGTTCGAAGATGGGCCATATTGGTCCACTCCTTCTGGTACCTCCCCCACAAAGGGTTAAAATGTTGTGAAATATTGATTCTTTAATAACTGCTATTATACGTATTCGAATCTTCTGAAATTCCACACATAGTATTAGTTTGTTAGTCGCTATCAACTCGAGGAAAATGGGCGAAATTGCCGCGTCCCTTTTGGTACCTCCCACACAAATGCAGCATTTTGCACCAAAAGTTAACAGCTTATAACATTAATACCAGTGTATAAAAATACTTGAAATTTTGTACAGCGTAATGTTTTTATAGTGCCTACAGTCCATTGAAAAATGGGCGTTATTGTCACGCCCCTTTTGGTACCTCTCCCACAAAGGTACCATTTGTACCAAAAGTTAACAGTTTATAACATTAATATCAGTGTATACAATTACTTGAAATTTTGTACAGTGTAATGCTTTTATAATGCCTATAGGCCAGTGAAAAATGAGCGTTATCACCACGCCCCTTTTTGTACCTCCCAAACAAAATGGCCAAATTATACCACAATTTAATATCTCAACGTTAATATACCAGTCCATATACACGGTTACAATTCGGCACAGTGCAATGTATTTAAAGTATCTACTGTTCAGCGAAATATAGGTGTATTTCTTAAACCCCTTCTGGTACCTCCCACAAAAATTGACAGAATAATTTGTGTAATATTCAATATTACATTACTCACAAAGTGAGGGTATACCTTAGTCGGTTTACCCGACTGAAACTTTCTTACTGGTTTTTTGTACAAAATAGTCTCTTTGTGTGGGAGGTACCAAAAGAAGCGGGGCCACTTCACCCATTTTTCTCAATTTGATAGCGACAAATAAACTATTACTACGTGTGGAATTACAGTGGATTCGGATAAGTAGTATAGAAGTCGTTAGAGAATCAATATTTCACTAAATTTTAACTCTTTGTGAGGGAGGTACTAGAAGGAGTAGACTAATATGGCCCATTTTTGAACTTAGCCTCAGATAGAAAAAAATATTATTCCATACCGCCTTTATAAACCAAATTAAAAATTGGTTTTCCAAATATCGATACCTCCATTCTAAACTATGCTAAGTGCAACCAGTAAGGAAAGGCAGAAAGTTGGGCGGGGCCGAAAGTTGCGATAAGGGTTATTGCGATAATAATTTGGAATAATTGGTAAATGGGTAAGAACATATATATGTGGATATATCTAATTCTGAACCGATAATAAATTAAGCAATATTCGTTCCTAAATTGAGAAACATCTTTCTGGAGAATTTTGTAATGATCGGAAGTAAAGTACAACTTCTATAGCGCTTTGTAACCAAATCAGGAGGAACATATATATGGAGGTTATATATAAATCTGAATCGATTTTCCCTGAATACTCATTCATGTAAAATAGAAACCTCTTTCTGTCGAATTGCGTACTGATCGGATATACATAAAATACAGTCTCTACAGCGCTTGAATGTCAAATCGGTGCTAACATATATATGGGGGCTATATCTAAATCTGAACTGATTTTCTCCAAATTTGGCAGTATTCCTTCAAGTAATAAGAAACCTCTTTCTGCCGAATTTCGCTGTGATCGGATATAAAATACAGTTTCTACAGCGCTTACATGTCAAATCGGGGACAACATATATATGGGGGCTATATCTAAATCTGAACCGATTTCCCCCAAATTTTGTATTGTATCTAAGTGTATCACGAGACTACTCTCTGTCAATTTTTGTACAAATCGGTTACAAAATGTTGCTTATACAGTGCATATATGCCAAATCGGAGGTACATATGTATATATGGGAGCTATATGTAAATCTAAACCGATTTTAACCAAATTCAATAGGTCCTTGGGCCTAAAAAAAGATATGTGCAAAGTTTCGTTGAGATCGGACCATAATTGCGACCTGTACTTTGATTACAAGAATACATCTACAGACGGACAGACAGACGGACAGACAGACGGACAGACAGACGGACAGACAGACGGACATATCTAAATCGACTCAGAAAGTGATTACAAGTCGATCGGTATAATAAACAATGGGTCTATCTCTTCTCCTTTTGGGTGTTACAAACAAATGCACAAAGTCATAATACCCTGTACCACAGTGTGGTGTAGGGTATACAAATGTTGAATTTTTTAAATTTGTGTGAAATTCCTTTATGATGGAAATCGAATGACCTGTACTGTTTTCTGAATAACTTTTGATTGGGTTGACGGATAAACACCAGATTTTTACTGAATATAACTTGGAACATTTCGAAATTAAAAATGCAATCTCCCCAAAAACATGCTAAGTCGACTTATCTGTGATCTGTACCTAATCTCATATAGATCGGGGTAAAATTGCGAAAAACGTAAGATTGATAGACGGGCGGACAGACATGTTTCGATCGAATATTGTATTGATTCTGAGTCGATCGTTATATTGTAATGTGGGTCTACACGGGGGAATATCGGCATTTTTGATATGTTTGAATTGAAAGTAAATATATTTGGAAACGAATTTTTTAAATATTATATATTTGTTAACAAATAAATTTTATTTGAAAATCAAAAAAATTGTTTGGAACGCATATATTAATATATTAGAACATAATATATTTGCAAACTTACATCCATAAATAAAATATATGTTTACACACAAACAAATTTATTGTTTAAGTAGTTTTCCAAATATATTTTTTTAAAAAAGATTTTTAAAACTTTGCTGAATTTTTCGAATTTTAGTTAGTTTTTCCTAGATTTCTTGTTAAACTTTATAATTAAAAATATCTTTAGCATTAATATTGCAATTCTTCACTTCAATTCATCAATGCAATTTATAGTTACAAACGATAATACGATTTATGTTTTAATTGAATTTTACAAACTTATAAAATTTATACAAAAATTACACTTTGAACTTCTGAAAAATAGAAAACTTGTCTTTAAATTAAGGCAATAATACATTGCCAAAATACTTAAATACAAATATTAGAATGGGAACATATTTTTGTTTAAAACAATATCCTCCCGAACATATAATATTTGTGTGTGTCAAACATTACTTATTTGGAGTGTACCCTAAACATATGTATATTCCAAGCAGAATATGTTTGGGACAATATATTACAGAGACGATATTTTTTCTGCGTGTATCTTCAATATTTTAGGGCGTTGCCTTCACCGGACTAAAACAGACTTATAATAGGCGTGTTTTCGTTACACCATAAGTGCTTAATTTGTATGGGGAGCTAAGCACTTTTAAGCACTATTAGTTCCCGATGAAGTTTGGTGCTTGTGTTCATGTCTTAATCGAGTATGATGTTGCCAGATTGGGCACCCTATATTTAGCAATATGGCATCCCATTTTTGGAGAGATTTTATCAATTATTGTGAATTAACGGGAAGAAGAAGAACAAAAATGGGAAATTACTTTAATATTTGCAAAAGAGTGTAAACAATTGAACATAGAATAGTAAATTTGCATATGGGAATTATATATACCTATGAAGAAAGCGTACAAGTCACACAGCCAAAGCTTTAAGCGAGACTTAAATTCACCATTTTCACCACCCATGTGACTGGTAAGGGTTGCCAGTTCGACACAGTTGTCTCTACACCAATCGCCAGGTAGATGGCGTGGATTCTGAGATTAGTTGGACGATTAGAAAGACTTTACTACATTTCAGTAAGCATAGTATTTTTTGTTGAATATCAAATATTTTATGTTATTATTTAGAATTCATTAACACTGCGTGTTGAAGATGAGCAGCTTCTTTCTAATTGTATTTAGGCGGGCTGATCCTTATTATTTAAATGTTTTTAGAAGTTTTTTGTTAATGATCGATTTAATTTTTATTTAGATATATTTATTGAATGTTTTCACATTCGAATTGTTCAGCTTTTCGATCAACTCTTCCTTTCGAAAGAGAGGTTTTTGTGGTGTATTGGAAAAGATAAGACACTGCGCTCTGAAAGCCATGTAAACACATACCCTTATACGTATTTCAATCCTGTGCGGGGATATCATCAGAGGGTTTTATACATGACACAGTGTGAGCTTGTAGTTGTGGCGATCATCACTTGTATATATACCAATCTACAAAGAAGAATCCGCGCCATCTACCTGGCGATTGGTGTAGAGACAACTGTGTCGAACTGGCAACCCTTACCAGTCACATGGGTGGTGAAAATGGTGAATTTAAGTCTCGCTTAAAGCTTTGGCTGTGTGACTTGTACGCTTTCTTCATAGGTATATATAATTCCCATATGCAAATTTCTTTGTAGATTGGTATATATACAAGTGATGATCGCCACAACTACAAGCTCACACTGTGTCATGTATAAAACCCTCTGATGATATCCCCGCACAGGATTGAAATACGTATAAGGGTATGTGTTTACATGGCTTTCAGAGCGCAGTGTCTTATCTTTTCCAATACACCACAAAAACCTCTCTTTCGAAAGGAAGAGTTTATCGAAAAGCTGAACAATTCGAATGTGAAAACATTCAATAAATATATCTAAATAAAAATTAAATCGATCATTAACAAAAAACTTCTAAAAACATTTATAGAATAGTAAATATATGTTTTATAAATACTTTTCACGAATTTTTTGTCTGTTTCGCACTGTTCTTTCTTCGCAACTCATGACACCATTGCTACCAGATAGTGAAAATCCGCCACTTATTGCTTATGTGGCAGTTAGTGGAAGTCAGTTGTTTTCGTTGCAAAGTGCTAAACTAAAAGTGCTAGCTTGTAACGAAAACATGCCTAATATCATGTATCGCAGAGTTGTTTGGGGTATAAAAATTACATTGTAGTAGTAACTCATATTTACACATTTACAATTTAAAATAGATTTTTGCATATACATACGCAATGGAATTGAAAAAATATTTTAATAAGAAATTCGCATTTATCCAAGTATGTTCATAATTTTTTTTTTTGTTAAACGAAAAAAAAAAATATTTCCGTAAACCTCAATAAGAAACCACAAACCAACAACAAAATGCAAATTAAAATAGAAGACGAAAATTTTGCTAACATTCTATACAGTTTGTAGAATTTTTAACTCATTTCTAAAACAACCAAATAATAAATACACACAAAAAGCAATCATCAGGATGGAGATGATGATGATGAGTAGCAGGAGTAGGACATGGATTAGGATTTATATGATGATGACAATAACAATGCGGAAACTACTCCTTTGCCACCATCGCCACGGACAGAGTAAATAATTCAACAAACTTAACCAAAAGAACCAGAAAAATACACGATAACAACAATTTATGCAAATTTTTAACCAAATATGAATACCATCGTTGTATGTACAAGCGTACAAGTACCGCACACGCATGTTGTTCCTGTCACCCAGATGTTGCTGTCGTCGATGTTGTCAGTGTTCCTGATGTCCTTGTTGCTGCTGCCATTCGGCCGCCCCATTTTTGTTGTGATTGTATTCTGAGAGCTGCCACTGATGGTAGCATCCACTCGTGTGACATAAGGAGGACATCGTACTGAGACCTATGAATTCTAAACTCTGCTTAAATGTTTCATAAACTGTGCCCTCCCCTCCATTCCAATGTTTGGCTAACTAAGAGCGTATCAGCGAATACGCACTTAGTTTTGTTTGGTGACATATTTTGTGTTGGATTATTAATTGAGGTTGGGATTTGAGATTAATAGTAATAGGTAATCATGATAATCTTAATAACGAAGAAGAATGAGAAATAATTTACAAAAATATACAACTTTAAAAAGAGTCGCCAAAATTCGACAGAACGTTCAATATAGTTCAATGTTTAGAGATGATTTGATCTAAATGTTGACTACGGATGCTGCTCAAATGGTTCATACGCTGGGTCCAATTTTGGCAACTCTATCATATCTATCATAGCCGTTATCTAACGAATAACTTCTTCAATACTGGCTTCCAGTGCGTCAACCGTTGCGTGCATGTCCCTATAGACATGAGCCTTAACATAGCCCCATAAGCAATACTCAAACGCCGTTAAATCGCACAAGAGGCTAATTGACCGGCCCCAAATGCGAAATAAACTGTTCATCGAACCA
Organism: Eudasyphora cyanicolor; assembly: GCA_963930755.1. Classification (NCBI taxonomy): domain Eukaryota; kingdom Metazoa; phylum Arthropoda; class Insecta; order Diptera; family Muscidae; genus Eudasyphora; species Eudasyphora cyanicolor. The sequence goes on from OZ005737.1 coordinate 154,000,304, forward strand.
GCTTCTCAATTGGGCCTTTGCCATTGTGTGGCATGTGGCGCCGTTTTGATTTTCCAGTCCAGATTTTCTAGTTTGGGCACAAAAAGTTTGTAATCATTGCACAGTAGTGCTCGCCATTCACAGTAACCTCCCTGCCTTTGTAGTCTTTGAAAAAGTACGGTTCAATGATGACACGGGTGATATTTTCCTCTTTCTGCGCTCTATGTATGCATGTTGGTCACAAGATTCCGAATAGCCGCCTCAGAAGGTCGCCCAAACTGACCATAAAATGGAATAACTTAACCGAGCATTAATTTTGATAATAAAATTCACAATGCGACAATCCACAAACCAAAACACGCGATACTATTTTTCTTGTAGGTCTTGACGAGTAGAACAACGTTTGTTTTACGAAATTTTCCGGACACCCCCAAAATACGGATTTACGGGTAAAAACCCGATTTTCTTGCCTTTTTTCATTTGAACGCATATAACTTTGTTTATTATTAACCGAGAAAAAAATGCAACCAGTCTCCTAAAAATCCGTTTGCAATTGACTGAGTTATTTAAGCATCATTAAAACTAAATATGTACATAAATAGTAGTTTTTGAAGATGATGACGAGTTAAAAATGATACGCTCAAACAGACATTATTGAGTTGAGTGGCCAAAACTAGTGTTTATATACAGATTAAGTTTTAATGAAACTTTAATAACTCCGTCAATTGCAAACGGATTTTTAAGGGACTGGATGCATTTTTGTCCTTACAAAATATACTATAAATGTGGATTAATTAATCGTACGGTTATCTCACAATATAATAGCTTAAGCCAGAAAATGACGGAAAAAAATTAAAAAAATGTGTTTGTAATAAGCCTATATTCCTACAGCTTCAAATAAACAAAATATCCATTGTTCGAAAGGCCTAATTCTCTTCTTTCCAAATTCTTTTAGAGATTGGAAATCGGCTATAAATTAACAAAGTTATAGGCGTTCAAGCGAAAAAGGCAAGGATTTTGGGGGTGTCCGGGGAATTCCAAAAAAGGATTTGTGTTTTACTAGTCAAGACCTACGGGAAAAATAGTATCGCGTCATTTGCTTCTCAACTTGAGTTTATTTTGTCGCACTGTGTAATCTGCAGGCGTTGTTCGTTTGTAAATCGATTCATGGCTAAATTATAGCCCATACTGAACATGTTTGACGTAATAACGATTTATTTTCTTTTAAATATTCACAAAACATACACGGGGAAATAGCCATTTTTTATATGTTTGAATTGGAAATAAGTACACTTGAAACAGAAAACTTTGAATATTATATATTTCTGAACAAATAGATTTTATTTGAAAATCAAAAAATTTACTTGAAGCGCATATTTTAATATATTAGAACAATATATCTTTGCGAACTAATTTTCTCAAATAAAATATGTGTTTAAATACAAATACAAATGTAAGCAAACATAATAAAATTATTGTTTAGGAATTTCTCCAAGTATATTTTATTGACAAAAAAAATCTAGAAAGTTTGCTGAATTTTTCGAAATTCAGTTTTAATTTTTCCTTTGTTTCGAATTACACCTAAGGAAGTAAGAAAGTTCAGTCGGGTAAACCGACTTATGAATACCCTCACCTTGAGTCCTAAAAAATATTCGTAATTTTTTTTATTTTTATTTTGTTTTAATTAAATTATTATCAATTTATTAAAGTTGTAAGCTATTAACTTTTGCAAAATGGGCCAATAACCCCCAATATTCTATGGACTCTAGGTTCCAATTAAGCATTACACTGTACAAAATTTTAAGTATTTGTGTGAACAGATATTGAAGTTATAACTAACTATCTTTTGCTGCAAACTGGTCCATTCGTCCCTTTTTATCACCTCACCTTACACGCTGAAAAAAATCGCTTCTGTAGTATATTGTCCCAAACATATTCGGCTTGAAACATATATATGTTTAGGGTACACTCTAAACATATAATATTTGGTACACACAAAAATTATATATTTGGGGAGGGGTTGTTCTAAACAAATCTTTGTTTACATCCCAACATGTGTTTACTTTGAACTATTTTTTCCGAAACAAATATTCATTTGCATTTATGTATAATCTTGGATCGAAATATATTTCTTGGAGGATTGACAATTAAAGATGGCTTGGAATACTCAGAAATGTTAGATGATTGATTTAAAACAGAAGATAATGCTGCATTTGGTACCATAACTGGGAGAATCAATTCGAAACCAAAAAAAAATTAAAACTGAAATTCGAAAAATTCAACAAAAGTTTAGAAAATCTTTTATAAATAAAATATATTTGGAGAAATTCCTAAACAATAATTTTATTTGTATTCAAAGACATATTTTATTTGAGAAAATTAGTTTGCAAATATTATATGTTGTAACATATTAATATACGGGTTGCAAATATATTTTATTGATTTTCAAGTAAAATTTATTTGCTCAGAAACACATAATATTTAAAAAGTTGTGTTCCAAATATATTATCTTTCGATTCAAACATATCAAAAAACGCGATTTTGCCCCGTGTAGAGAGGAGGGTATATATCATTTGCTACGAGCCAAAAGTGTAACACATCGAAGGAGTGACCTAAGACCCTAAGTATGTTCGGCGGAAATACGTGTTTATGTATCTGGTGGCGGGATCAGTCCGATGTGTGTGGCCTAGCCCTTGAACAATTTGTTAGCGATAGTGCTGTAATTTTGTGTATATGTATTCCATGGCAGTCCACGTGATTTTTCCAAAAATGGAGGGATCGGAAATCTAAAAGCCGGGGCAAAGAAGTGGACCGGGTCCGGCTAGTATAACTATAAATAATGAATTAAAATTGTCTAAATTGCATTTTACTGGATTCAGCCAAAGTTGACTTCTATTTCGCGTACGTTTATGACCACATGTTTATTGCTATCATTATGCAACTAAAACTCGATGAAGCCCATCTTTGGTCCGCTATCACGCACTGGAGTCCGTAGTTTCGGTTCGAAGAGATTATATGCGCACGTTTGGCCGCAATCCTCCGAGCAGATGGACCATAATTAGACTCGTTAACAATTTTGCCGACCATGGGACAGTCAACAGAAGACCTTACCAACAATCCAAGAGTTTCGACAAGAAACTAATCTGGGAATAAGCAGACAGTCATTGCAGTCAATTATGCACAAAGATTTGGAATTATTCCCATATAAAATTCAAATTCGCTTGGAATTTTGCCAGAAGATGCCTCAAATGGTGGAAGAGGACGGAAACATGTTGAACTGTCTTTTCATGTCTGACGAGGCCCATTTCGATTTAAACGGCAACATAAACAAACAAAACTGTCGAATATAGAGTGCTTCCAACCCACTCCATGAGACGGAATTGCATCCACTTCGTGTCACAGTGTGGTGTGCAGTTTCATCACGCTGCATTGTCAGGCTCAACTTTTTCGGAGAAATGCATTTAAATTCCATTATTTTTATTAATTAAGCTAATTAAGCTATATTTAATAAAATTTAATGAGCTTTAACATGAATAAAAGAAAAATGAATTCCATACACTGAAAAAATGTATTTTACTTTCTTAATGTGCGATATAACATTTTAAAAGGACCTTTATATTTCCATTGCCCTTAGAAACTTTTTAAACAAATTGTAGTGAATGGTACACGGGGCAAAATCGCCTTTTTTTATATGTTTGAATCGAAAGAAAATATATTTGGAACACTAATTTTTAAATATTATATATTTCTTAGCAAATAAATTTTATTTGAAAATCAATAAAATATATTTGGAACGCATATATTGGTATATTACAACAAATTATATTTGCAAACTCAATTTCTCAAATAAAATATGTGTTTAAATACAAATAAAATTATTATTTAGGAATTTTTCCAAACATATTTTATTTAAAAAATATTTCCAAAACTTTTGCTGAGTTTTTCATATTTCAGTTTCAATTTTTCTTGGGTTTCGAATTGTACCTCCCAGTTATGGTACCATATGCAGCATTACCTTCTGTTTTAAATCAATCATTTCAAATTTCTGAGTATTCCAAGCCGTCATTAGTTGTCAATCCTCTAAGTACTTTATATTGCTCCAAGATTATATGACTTCAATTATTATTTTTTACGAACATTAAAAATTTCTAAAAATTTAACTTTGAATTACTGAAAAATTTGACACAATTTATGTATTTTATGAATACCTAAATGCAAATAAATATTTGTTTCGGAAATAATGGTCCCAAATAAAAACATATTGGAATGTAAACAAATATTTGTTTAGAACAACATCTTCCCAAATACACAATTTTTGTGTGTACCAAATATTACATGCTTAGAGTCTACCCCAAACATATATATGTTTCAAGCCGAATATGTTTGGGACAATATACTACAGAAGCGATTTTTTTTCAGCGTGTAGAGAATCACTTATATTCAAAATGTGGGCATTTCCAAAGAGATATCAACCGGAGCCAAGAAATTGAAAGTCTATAAAACTATGTTGTTTTGCCCCTTTTTTGTAGGGAAGCAATCAAATTTAACTAATTTTCCCAAAAATTACATTTATTCATAACACATTTTGATATATTCGAGTGCAAGGTCGAACAAGCAAAAATTATTTTTTTTAATTTGTATTGCATGCTATGTTTTGATTAATGATAAAATGATAATAATAATCTCGATTTATATTTAAAGAATATATGAAAAATAATTTTTGTTGCGAAAATAAATATTTTGAATATATTAAAAATCATTTATAACCAACATTGAATGTCTAGCTACACTAAAAGTAAAAAAATAAACATAAAAATAATGATAGAATCAAATGTCGCATGCGACATGTCGCGTGCAAATTCATAAGTATGTTTTTCCAAAAATTAAAAAACAAGCTTTAATTTACTAAAAAAGATTGAGGAAAACGCTATCGAAAACACGCAAAATTTCCTAAATACCAGAGGTAATTATTTATATAGATGTGAAGAAGGACCGTTTGACCAAAATGTCAATATTAACTCCAAAAGTCCTTTACCGATCTCGTTGAAATTTTGTGTCATAACTACTATCCAATAGGACTAAACTTGGTGCAAGATTCGTGTCAAGCAGAAGTCATCAGTTTTCAAAATTGACTCACATATATTTAACACTCACATAAAATTTATAGAATTTAACTTATGACCTATTTCTAACAAAAAATGTCTATCCGGAATTTAAACCAGAATTAGAGCAGCAATATGTGTACTTATTCAGGTGTTATACGTTACTAACTGACCCCAGCAGATGTTGTTAGGGTTGTATGGGTTGGTTTCTTCGTTGATATTTCATTCAAAAATGCATACATATCGAGTTTTGGGAAAAATCAGCAAAAAAAGGATATTGACCATAAGTCAGTCCACTACAGCGCCACCTACCGGCTAGAATCATCCATATATACTATTAACAAGACAAACCACACTAGATTTTAAATTTCAATCTAATAGATCTGGAAATGCCAAATTTGCAAATATCTTCACCACTCTGCCATTTATCACCGAACAAATTATTCTACAACACAGATGAGCCCAAAGTATTGTCCAATTTTTAGGCTATTTGCTCTTATGGTTTCGGAGATCATGCGTTACTAACAACGCACAAAGGATTTTATATATAGGGTGATCTAAGTAGAGAAACTTTTTTCAATAGCATTTTTTTGACAGATCACATGTGAGTCGTGTCATGCTGTCATGTTATGTTCGTTAAGTATTGTTTGGCATTTCATCATGGAAAGACTTACGCCTGAACAACGTTTACAAATCGTTCAACTTTATTCCGAAAATTCACGTTCTGTAAGGAATGTGTTTCGTGCACTTCGCTCAACTTATAGTCAACATAATCGGCCTACTGAGCGTACTATTCGCAACACCATCCCACCCAACTTGAGACTCAGCATTCATTATTGGAAAATATTCGACTGAATAGACCACGTCCAGCACGCAGTGAAGAAAACGTAGCGGCCGTAGCTGAGAGTGTACACGAAGACCGTGGAGAGTCGATTCGGCGCCGTTCGCAGCAACTCGGACTGACGTATGGAACGACTTGGTGCATTTTACGTCGAGATCTTAAATTGAAAGGATACAATACAATATACAGCTTGTGCAAGAACTGAACCCGCTCGACCTTCCCAAGCGACATCGCTTCGCTCTATGGGCTCTTGAAAAGTTCCAAGAAGATCGACGTTATCGTTTCCAAAATAATCGTTCGCAAATTGCGCTAAGACCATTTTTTTTTTAAATCCAAAGAAACACTTTCCAGTCGACCAATGGCCTTAACACCCATGAGCAATATTTCAGCTCTCGTTAAGAGCCTTTTTACCATCGACCGATTTCCGATCCGACGTACCGGAATCATCGGTCCATATTTCTTCAAAAATTATGCCGGTGAGAACGTAACCGTCAATGGCGACCGTTATCGTGCCATGATAACCGACTATTTAATGCCTGAAATTGAAGTTCGTGATCTCGGCGACATTTGAATTGAACAAGACCGCACATCGCATCAATCAATGGATTTATTGAGAGAACACTTCGGTGAGCAGATAATTTCACGTTTTGGACCGGTGGATTGGCTTTTTCCTTTTTCAAACCGTTAGACTTTTTCCTGTTGCGATATATAAAGTCTAAAGTTTATGCGGACAAACCAGCTTCCATTCAGGCCTTGGAGCAAATCATCACGCGTGTCATTCGCCAGTTACCAGTCGAAATGCTCGAACGAGTCATCGAAAATTGGACTTAACGGATGGGCCATCTGAGACGTAGCCGCGGCCAACATTTGATAGACATAATCTTCAAAACATAAATGCCAAAGAATGTTCTTTCAAATGATAATAAACATTACCTATTCAATTTGAATTTTCTGTGTTTTTATACCCTACACCACACTGTGGTACAGGGTATTATGACTTTGTGCATTTGTTTGTAACACCTAAAAGGAGAAGAGATAGACCCATTGTTTATTATACCGATCGACTCAGAATCACTTTCTGAGTCGATTTAGCCATGTCCGTCTGTCTGTCTGTCCGTCTGTCTGTCTGTCTGTCTGTCCGTCTGTCTGTCTGTCTGTCTGTCCGTCTGTCTGTCTGTCTGTCTGTCTGTCTGTCTGTCTGTCTGTCTGTCTGTCCGTCTGTCTGTCCGTCTGTCCATGTATTCTTGTAATCAAAGTGCAGGAGGTATTTATGGTCCGATTGTGATGAAATTTAGCATAGTGCTCTTTTTTGGCCCAAGGACGATCCCTATTGAAATTGGTTAAAATCGGTTCAGATTTAGATATAGTCCCCATAAATATGTTTCACCCGATTTGACATGTAATCGCTGTAGAAACCACATTTTACATCCGATCTTTATGAAATTCGGCAGAGAGAGTTTTATTATTACGTGAATGAACACTACCAAATTCGGAGAAAATCCGTTCAGATTTAGATATAGCCCCCATATATATGTTTCACCCGATTTGACATGTAAGCGCTGTAGGAACTGTATTTTAAATCAGATCAGTACGAAATTTGGCAGATATAGTTTTCTTATTACATGAATAAACACTCAGGTTTAAACACAGTCCCAATATATATGTTACACCCGATTTGACATGTAAGCGCAGTAGAAACCGTGTTTTATATCCGATCAGTACGAAAATCGGCAGAGAGTTTGCTTATTACATGTATGAACACTGTCAAATTCTTATCGCAATGCCCATTATCGTATTGGTAGCTAGGTGTAGGGTATTATATAGTCGGCCCCGCCCGACTTTCTGTCTTTCCTTACTGGCTTTTCTTTAAAAACTAGGGAACCTCGAAATGGATCACCCCTTATAAAGATTGTAGGGTAACGTATGTATACTTGTAATCAACTCCGCCCGAATTTTGCATTTCCTTCTGGTTTAAAGCTTTTTTGTGAATAAACATAAGTTCTCCTAATGAACTCCGAGCATTACCCCAATTATATTACGGCCGACTTAATCATTTAGTACACTGAATGAGTCTGCGTGTAATTTTCGGGTAACGACAGCCTCTCCGCATGTCAACCGCAATGAACCTTCTGCTTGATTTCTTTGTCATTGTTTACATGAACTCTGTGAGGCGTTTTTCTGGCTCCAGATTTCCCTACAAAATATGCTGATTTTTCATTTTACTTCATTTAGCGACATTTGGGAAACAATGACTTCACAAACACACTCACCCCAAGAAACATAAATTCCAAACTCAACCACAAAGAAGGCGACATTGTTTTATTTATTCAAATGACATAACACACAACCAAAATCAATGACAACAGAATTTAAAATGCAGAAGTTGTGACCTTTACTCTCAGCACTGAGAGGAAAAAGACAAATCCCTTCCTGAAACTTTAGATTTCCTTTAACCCTTTGGATTTTGGCCCACCGCAAGTGGGAAGTGACAAATGGGTTTTACTGGTTTTCAGCGGTGAAAACGTGCCTCACATTTCCGGGAAGTGTAACATTTTTGGGATTCATGTCACTTCTAACGAGACCATGAGATATGTTGCCTGTCAGTATTGCCTGAGAAAAAATTCGGATGGAATGTAATTTAAAGTATTTACAAGCATAACTTATTGGGGTAGGATATATTATTGAAAATGATTTATACTGTACAATTTATGCATTCATAAATCAAGTTGTAAGGCTCGCTAACATTAAAATCATAAAATTGTGTTACTATTTGAATGGAAAAATTGCAGTTAAACTTCAATAATTCTATTCTAAACAAGCTTATTAATAATTCTATTCTAAACAAGCTTATTATACTGATCACTTTTTCCTAAATCGGACCACGTTTTGATGTATACATTTTAAGGGGTACCTTTGTATTTCACTTCTTCAAGATCTGGGTAACACATGTCCTCGTATAACAGTCCCATTTGACTTAACTTAAACACTAGTCTTGACAGTTCATATTTGGCAGTCCTGAAGTAGAGACGTGGCAAAATGTTTAAACATGACAACCCCGATTTTCATGAAAAAATCATAATGAGTGACGAGGCACATTTTCATCTGAATGGATATGTGAATAAACAGAATAGTCGGTTCTGGGCAATGGAAAACCCTCAAATTATTCATGAGTCTCCTTTGCATCCATTAAAAATGACAGTCTGGTGTGCAATTTGGTCAGGAGGAATCATTGGACCTTACATCTATGAAAATGAACGCCAGAACTGCATGCTTTGGCCTTGATTAACATGTGGTATCAACAAGACGGCGCCACATTGCATACAGCCAGGATCAGGGATGCCAACTTAGTGCTTTTCGCACCAGATTTAGTGCTTTTCAGACCACTTAATACGCGACAAGTTGTTAGTTAGTGCCAAATGAAAAAAAAGCACTAACTGTACGCTTTTCAAATTTTTCGTTAGTGCTTTTGACGCTTATCGTACATTTGTCAGAACAAATCTGGTAAAGTAAAGAAATTATACTATTTCTCTTTACGAAATTTAGCATATAAAGTTGATGTAGCCAATAATAAACTCTGGCAAATTTTATGAAATTTGTTGCAGGTTTAGATGTATCCGTAATATATACTGATATACCAATTTTGGGTCTAAGCGCCATAGAATACCCGTTTCTCATCAGATCCACATACAATTAAGTATATAAATTCAACCAGAAATTGACACATCAAATTTAAAGAAAATTGGTTCAGATTTAGATATAGACTCCATAACATATGTATATTTCCTAATGTTGAATGTATACGCTTTAAAATCCGCATTTCCCAACACATCTTTATAATATTTAACAGTTTCTTGAAATAAAAACGAACGTTGAAATATTTGAAAATAGGTTCAGATTTAGGTATGCCCTCTGTATATTTCTATACACTGATTTTTAATCGAAGCACCATAAAATAAAAATTTTGGGACATATATTCTCTTAAGAAAACAACTTTGATAAAATTTTACAAAACATATTTCTTTTTATTCTGCTCTGATGGGGGCGGATATAATTTTGTCTCTCCTGACTAAAGAAATATTATAGTTTAGTGCTTTTTTACGCTTTTTCAATTTTTCATTACGCTTTTGTTTCGGAAAAAGTTGGCATCACTGGCCTGGATTGCAATGGAAACAAACAAAGTAAATAGAATACCTTCCGGACGGACACCCTGTACAACCGATCGGAACGTATATATATATGGGGGGATATTTCTAAATCAAGACCGATTTTTTTTATATAAATACATATAATGGGTCTTTATATAAATCTGCACCGAATTTCTGCAAATTTAATAGAGTTATTTTTTTCTTAAAGTATGTATGAGAGTTTTAGTATGTTGACTTAGTTCGGCAAAATACTGGCTTGGTTGGTAGTTCTTGTTATATGAATTTACTACATCCATAAGTATTTCAGCTGATTTAAGTTTAAGACATACATTATTGCTATTGAATTCTGAAGTCTCAATTTTTGTATTTGTTTCTATTAACTTTTTGCAATAGACAGAAAGTAACTGAAACATATGGTCTTAGACCAAATAAATTCTGACGGAATAACAAAAACACAGACCAACAATATATAACAACAACACATTTGGTAGAAATATTTCTTATAGCTGCAGGTTATTTGAGATTGCAAATTAGCCATATCGGTCAATGTTTTTATATGGCTCCCCTATAGAGCTCGCCATTTTAAAAGAAATGTATCAGAAACTTTGCAGTTTGTATTGAATTTTGACAAAAATTCATCACAGCAAAAACTTTACAAAGCGGTTCATATTTTGTTATAGTTACCCTATAGAGGTCGCTCCAAAATATACGTATTTAAGCCATAAATACCATATTTTCTAAGCATTCTAACTGAATATTTGCAGTTTGTATTTAATTAAGACAAGAATTCATCGCAGTAAAATTTTTTTAAATCAGTTCATATTTTGTTACAGTCCACTTATAGATGTCGCTCCCAAAAAGGCTTATTTAAGCCATAAACACCATATTTTCTAAGAAATTTAGCTGAAACTTGGCAGTTTGTGTTCTATTTTGACAAGAAGTCATCTCAATAAAATGTTTACAAATAAAATTTTATTTTATTTTAGTCCCCGTGTAGATGTAGCTCTCAAAAATGCTATTTTAAGCCATAAATACCATATTTTTCAGGTGAAGAGTAATAGAATTGCCTAAAGAATTTTCGGCCTAAAATTTGGCTAAAATGGCAGCGTTCGTTTTTATAATAATTTACTTAAACAAAAAGGATCGTTACGTGATTTGCTCCATATTCAAATATTTTTCCAGTAATAAAATTTAATACAATCCATGGTGGAGGGTACATAAGATTCGACATGGCCGAACTTAACGCTTTTACTTGTTTAATCTTCAATATGTTATATTACTACATTACACTGCTACCGTATACCACATGATATCTCACCCATTAACTTTATCATCGAAAGCTGAAACTCTGACTGCAATTTATTTCTTTTTTAATTGAATGAATTAAATGATTCCATGCAGAAGAGTGAGCCCTTTAAACGCACACAATAATAATAATGGTAATAAAAACTTATACTCGTAGATATGTGAGAGGAGTTATCCTCTGTACATGTGTAAAAGTGGCGCCAGCATTTTTTGTAAACTTCTCACACTTTTGGCCATATGGGTAATATGCTGCGCAATAAACCGAAGAAAATTTAATTGCAAAGTCATTGTTTTTCCACACACATACACACTTATACACCGCGTGGCCTTTTTCAACATTATAATTAATTGTTATATTGTAATTAAAAATAATATCTGTAAAACTAAACAATTAACTGATAGTTTAACTGAAGTTTTAAGGTATTCGATTCGAATTTAGATCAAGTATATGCATGCATATTCTGCTCCATTAATATAGTGTCGGCTCCGTCCGAATATAGTCAGTCGGCCCCGCCCGACTGTTGTCTTTCCTGACTGGTTCAGTCTGTAAAAGAAACAAAAATTATTTGTTAAAAATTTCTAAATACAAATTTTGCAAAAAAAAAATGCATTTGAGAAGCTTGTAACCAACACAAGGTCGTTTTTTATTTCACTTGACTATTCAAAATGCTTTCCTTTCATTTAGAAGAAATCATTTACTCTTCAGCTCATCTCAACATTGAGAGCATCGTAAAATACTACCAATTACAAATCAAACTTTCATAGGAATTCATAAAAATAAGAAAGTTGTAATTTTGTGGTTGTCTACTCCAAGGTCCTTACATTCAAATAATAATCCCAGTTGTAACAATTTCATATGAAAAAATCAGAAGTACTTTTGGATCACTAGAATTTGATCATGTCCACTTCCTGGAATGACTTTCTTTTGAAGGAAATATAAATTCCTACAAACAATCATAATTAATTGCATTCTCACTCCTTGGATTGGTCTTTCGTATATAAATGTGATTTTCTTTTTCTCTTTACACTCTAAACTTTTAACTCAACATTATTTTTCTGTCAATTTCTTTAAACTCTCCAACCAAATTTATCTGTATCTCTGTAATTGTAATTGTTGTTGTTGCTATGGAAAATAATAAAGACAGAATACGAAATGAGCATTTTTGGTATTCGTTTAATACAACCGCATCAGTATTATAATACTGAGAAAAGTTGATTTGGAATAAAAACACGCACACATACCCACTCACAAAAGGAGAAAACAAATTGAGAAAAAGATTATGCCAAAGTTTTTCATAGAAAATTTAAAAAAAGTTATTTTTTTTCTTGGTTGAATGTTAGTCTAGGCCCTCCTCTTGTTAGATGACTGATTCTGGAACAGTTCGTTCACTTCCCTTTGTCACCACCAGGCACCACAGCCAGCATTGTTCCTCCCCTTCCGAGACGATTAACGTCGTAATTCGAGATAAATCCTTGAAAGGGGGACTGGGGCAAGGAGGTTCCATGACAGAGAAAACTTTTGTTATTTTTTTCCTTTTGTTCAGCCATTTATTTGCTCTAGTTGTAAAGACAAAGTTTTAAATAAAAATTCAAAATGATGTACTACAGATATTTGTAGCCTGCCAAAAACAACCGATGAACAACTCACAAAACAATTCTACATCGATGTCAGCAACAGCTATGGTTACGGTTACGGCCACGTAAACTGCAACATAGTCATTATTTTGAAGGTGCTGCCAAAGACCAACTTTGTAGGACATGACCAGCGACATCGACAACATAATAAACAATACAACGTTTTGGTGGCATGGACAATTTTCGGTTGGTTGACTTGATAGCAGTTGGTGATACCTCATACGCTGATGATGGAGAACTTTTGTCTGAATCCATGAAAGTCTTAAATTTACAAACAAATTTTTGAGTAATAAGCAGGTTTTGCATGGCAGGAATTTGACGTTATACCAGAATATACGCGAATGGCAAACTTTAAAAATTATTAAATGACAAATGTAATATTACATTAGGTTTAAGTTAGGCTGGGAGTCAGCTTTACCAGCTCACATAGGCACTTGTAGGTCCTTAGTGATACTACGGACACAGATGCCCTTCATCGAAACCAAACTGTTTGATAAGCAAAGTTCAATCAATAGTATGAATATCTGTACTGGAAAGGCCGACCGCAGTCGTTTACTCAATGAGGGACAGTAACGCAACAGGTGCTCAATGCTCTCCACTTCTTCCTCATCACCACGGCTCCTACAAAAGTCATTGGTCTCAATAATTAAACTGCTGGCGTGTTAATCTTCAGGCAGTATACCGTCTGGACTGACACTAACGTAGACTATCTTTTATTCTCTAGTGCGAGTAGACAGTTTGACCTTCTCAATTCGTATTTTGGCCAGATTTTTCTAGCTACCCTATAGGAGCTGATTTCTGTCCATCTCTCGTTGGACTGTCTGATTGCAATATATACAAATACTTCGAGAAACTGTATTGTCGTACCTTTCCTAGCAAGATTATCAGCTTTGGATATCCATATGTCCAACTACCCATATGAAGTGTATGTACAACTACTAAGCTATCTCGTTAAGAGATCTGCGGCAGTCAAGGACTGTTTTTCAATTTAGGAATGTGGCCCCCAGAGAATTGATGGCAGCTTGACTGTCAAAGTAAATTACAACGCCAGTGTTGGTCACTATGTTGCGATTCAGTCACTTGGCTATTTCCCTAATTGTCATTATTTCGGCTCTTAAGACACTGCAGGTATCTTGTAGTCTATGAGCTATATCAAGACTGTGTTCTTTACAGTGTACTCAGGTGGCAACCTTATCATCAAGCTTTGGACCATCTGTATAGAACTGGACATGTTTTCAATTTCCCTGTATTCTGCACGTGTACACGTATCTTGGTGGTGAAGTTCCTCCCGAAGAATTACACCGTTGGTATTTATATAGTCCACTATACTAGAACTTAATTGCGATAACCTCATGTGTTCCTACGAGTATACCTCCACATTGATAGACTCTGGGTGCAAAATGCACTTTAAAAATTTATCCTCGACGAAAACTACTAAAAAATAATGATATATCAGTACTCGTAGAAATCGATGGAATTTTTAAATGATGTATTCGACAAAAGGATTCTTTGTAAAAAATAACTATAAGTCTCCACAATGCACTTTAATAGCAACCCAGTGGTTTTTTAAATATATTCGTCGTATTTATCCCCAAAGTTTGCTTGGTAAACACAGGATTAGTAATACCAGGCAGAATTTTAGCATAGAAAGCTTCGGAATAGAAGTTTCATGTTGAAGAACGAAATAAAGGGGACACTTCAGGAAGTATTTCTCTCGAATTATCCGACACCCCTTAACACTGAAAATCTCTCTTCAAAAAAGATGATGTTTCTACGATTTTTGAAATGTAGGGATGATTCAATAGTGCCCACAACTTCATGCGGGGAAGACTTCCCCTTGTTGTTGACATGTTGATTCCCCGACAGGAATTATGTATCCAGGTTTTCCCTAATGAAAGAATTTAAAAGTTTTTCCAGACCTTTCAACAGGAAGGAGGATAGGCTAATTGGTCTGAAGTCTTTTGGCCTAGTCAGCGATATCTTTTCAGCTTTAGGTAGGAATACCACTTTTGTATCCCTCCATTGATTGCGAATATATGAGAGCCTGATACAGCCTTCATAAATTTTATCCAGCCATGGGATAATGTGCTTCAACATTATCTCAATTTCTGCCGGGGCAATACCGTCTGGTTGAAGGTGATTTAAAGGGCTCAAAGCTGTTAATCGCCCAGCAAATTTTGGATTCCTCGATTCAATAACTTTGCGAAGCTTGTAGTCCACTAGCTCTCTTATTGGTCCTGCTGTTCCTCGAGTTCTGTTGATGAGTTCCCCCAGAAATGGTTGTCGTGCAGTGCTTTAAGCGACTGTTCACTGTTTTATGTCCAGTTGTTGGTAACTGTAGATTTGGCCTTATTGAACAGCTTGTTGCTTATTTGCTTAGTTGTTTAGTTCTGACCTTGCTCCTTGGTTTCAGGCAGGCTTTTTCAAGGGACCTGTTGAATGATGTAGTGAGATGCTCGGCCAGATTATTTAGAGCGGCTATGCTATTCGGTTTATGCGGAGGTTCAGAATTGTGAGCTTTTTTAAAATTATTCCCATTATTAGGCAAGCGGAAATTAGGCTACCAAATGAGATACGGGCAGTAATAGACTCCTCTAGGGTAGGTAGGCAAATCTATTACGGTCGAAAATTTCTGTTGTTTCAATGTGGCCGAACAGTGATTCTAATATCTTCCGATGGTACGACTTATCTCGATTTATCCATTCACCCATCACTTGTAGACGTTTTGCTATGAGGGTTGCCACTTATTTTAGGATTTAATGTTCAGTTTAGCCTTAGTGGCTAAATTCTTCTATGTAATCCTTCCAACTCAGATTTCGACACAAGATTGCTCTTAAGTATTTTACATTGTTTGATATTGTAATTGTCTTATGTTGTCCTGTAGTTGTTATTTAAAAAACATTCGTAGTAGTGGTACAGAGGTTAAAATTTACCAATTTCAGGGAATTTTCATAAATTTATTATTTTGTTAGTGTTTTCATATCTAAACAAAGAGAACAATAATTGGACCCGATAGGAACCGGATTGCAACATAACTTCTGGTATTGCCGCTTGAATTTTTTGACTATAGGATCTGAAGTAAAGTATTAGATATGAAAATAATCGTATGTTAAAAGGTTACCTTTGCTCCGACTGATTCTCGATGCCCAGTATTTCTCATTACAAGTTAGTTATAGTTAAATTCTCAATAACTAATGTTTTCAGTTTAAAATGGTTGACACTACTGTGTATATTTACATTAATAGAACCAGTAAGGAAAGGCAGAAAGTCGGGCGGGGCCGACTATATAATACCCTACACCTCCCTAATAATGCGATAAGGGTCATTGCGATAATAATTTGGAATAATTGGTAAATGGGTAGGAACATATTATCTAATTCTGAACCGATAATCGCTAAATTAAGCAATATTCGTTCCTAAATTGAGAAACATATTTCTGGAAAATTTTAATGATCGGAAGTAAAGTACAACTTCTATAGCGCTTTGATACCAAATCAGGAGGAACATATATACGGTTGTTATCTATAAATCTGAACCGATTTTCCCTGAATACTCATTCATGTAAAAAGACATCTTTCTGTCGAATTTCGTACTGATCGGATATAAAATACAATCTGTACAGCGCTTACATGTCGAATCGGGGGTAACATATATATGGGGCTATATCTAAATCTGAACCGATTTTCTCTGAATTTGGCAGTATTTCTTCATGTAGAAGGAAACCTCTTTTTGCCGAAGTTCGCACTGATCGGATATAAAATAACATTTTTACAGCGCTTACACTTCAAATCGGTGGTAACGTATATATGGGGGCTATATCTAAATCTGAACCGATTTCTTCCAAATTTAACAGTGTTCATTCATATTATAAGCAATCTCTTTCTGCCGAATTTCATACTGATCGGATATAAAATACATTTTTACAGTGCTTACACTTCAAATCGGGGGTAACGTATATGTGGGGGCTGTATCTGAATCTGAACCGATTTATTCAAAATTTAATAAGAATTTGATAAGAAACCTCTTTCTGCCGAATTTCAGACAGATCGGATATAAAATAAAGTTTTTACAGCGCTTACATGTCAAATCTGGGGTAACATATATATTGGGGCTATATCTAAATCTGAACCGATTTTAACCAAATTCAATAGGGATCGTCCTTGGGCCAAATAAAACATATGTGTAAAGTTTCGTCGAGATCGGACCATAATTGCGACCTGTACTTTGATTACAAGACTACAAGACTACAGACAGACGGACAGACAGACAGACGGACATAGCTAAAATTCTAAGTCGATCGGTATAATAAACGATGGGTCTATTTCTTCTCCTTTTGGGTGTTACAAACAAATGCACAAAGTTATAATACCCTGTACCACAGTGTGGTGTAGGGTATAAAAAAATATTTGTTTCAAAGTATGTTTATACAAATAAAAGTTTTTTATGACAACAACCTACGTTTATCGTACCATTATTAAGCTTAGTATCAATAAATCTAACAAAGTTTTTTCTCTATTTCAGGTAAGATTGGCTTAAAAACGTTAAGCGCAATAAGTTATTACATCAATATTCTGGTACGTATGAATGATTTATCGATGTAGTGATCGCTAAACAATGCAGTCAGTAAAAATAATTATGCCACAACGAAAGTAAAACTTGATAATAACTTTTTATCAACTCAGCTTACCATGTTTCATGGTGTCATAAAAGTATACATATTGAGAAATTTTTACTAAATTATTTTTTCAACAACCTTAATTTTTTTATTTAAAAACTTTAGTATATCAACAAATTCTTAACATTTTAAGAACAATATGTTATTAGATAATTGAACCGAGTGTCTGTGTGTCTGAAATATGCAGCACAATTAAAGAGGAGGGTATATATCATTTGGTACGAACCAAAAGTGTAACACATCGAAGGAGTGACCTAAAACCTAGGTATGTTCGACGGAAATCCGTTTTGGGTCATTTTAAGTCGAATGAGCAATATCCGTCCGTCCGTCTGTCTGCCTGGCTGCTAACAACAACTCTCGAAAGGAGTAGCCGATTGGCTTCAATTTTGGTATGTGGTAATATTTTCTTCTATCTCCGGCTAAGTTCGCAGATGGGTCATATTGGTCCACTCATTCTAGTACCTCCCCCACAAATGGTTAACATTTAGTGAAAAATTGATTATTTAATAACTTCTATACAACTTATTTTAATCCTCTGAAATTCTACACATAGTATTAGTTTACTAGTCACTATCACCTCGAGAAAAATGGGCGAAGTTGCCACGCCCATTTTGATACCTCCTACACAATTGGACAATTTTGAACCAAAAGTTAATAGCTTATAACTTTATTACCAGTGAATACAAAGTAATGGTTTAATAGTACCTACAATACGGTGAAAATGGGAATTATTGCCACTCTCATTTTGGTACCTCCCACACAAATGTACCATTTTTTACCAAAAGTAACCAGCTTATAACATTAATGTCAGTGCATACAAATACTTGAAATTGTGTACAGTGTAATGCTTTAATAGTACCTAGAGTCCAGAGAAAAATGGGCGTTATTTGCCCACCCCTTTTGGTACCTTCCACACAAATGGACCTTTTTATACCAAAAGTTAACAGCTATTAACTTTAATACCAGTGCATACAAATTCTTGAAATTTTGTACAGTGCAATGCTTTATAGTACCTAGGGTCCAAAGAAAAGTGGCCGTAATTGGCTTGCCGCTTTTGGTACCTACCACACAAATGGGCCATTTTACACCAAAAGTTTACCCGACTGAACTTTCTTACTTGTTAGTTGATACTTAGCCATCCAGAAGGGACCCAGCTGAAAATAGATTGGGGATAATTTGGGGGAATATGATGGCAATTTTTGTGAAGAAATGAAGCTGGGACTTTTTCTTATAAATAAACCAGTAAGGAAAGACAGAAAGTCGGGCGGAGCCGACTAGATAATACCCTACACCTCGCTAATAATGCGAAAATGGGCAATGCAATAATTATTTCGAATATTTGGTTTCGTTTAGCTAACAAAGAACTTAGCTCCCGAATTTTGTACTGATCGGATTGAAAAAAACGGTTTCTACAGCGCTTTCAAGTCAAATCTGGTGTAACACATATATGGGGGTTATATCTAAAACTGAACTGATTTTCCTCCAATTTAGAATTATCTCTTACTGTATCACGAGACTTCTTTGTGTCCATTTTTTTCAGATCGGTTGTTGCTTATACAGTGCATATATGTCAAATCGGACATGTAAATCTGAACCGATTTTAGCCAAGTTTAATAGGGATCGACCTTTGGCCAAAAAAGAGCACAGTGCTAAATTTCATCACAATCGGACCATAAATACGACCGGCACTTTGATTACAACGATACATCTACAAACGGACGTACGGACAGACGGGCATGGACATTAAATCGACTCAAAAAGTGATTCCAATTAATCGGTATAATACATGGTGAGTCTATCTCTTCTCCTTATGAGTATGACAAATAAGTGCACAAACTCATAGTACGCCGGACCACAGTGTGGTGTAGGGTATAAAAACGTTGAGTTTTACGGTCTTTGTGAGAAACTGTCGATTCGTGCTAAAACGCTCAGTGGTTTCTGCTGTATTGGTTACATGTCAAAACAAACAGAATATCGTTTAAAATGTTTTCACGTTATATTTATTGATTACTTTCACGTCATGTTCAATGAAAACGAGTGGTGAGCGTCTTGTTTCAGTATGGTGAGCTCTTGTACGAGTATACTAATATTATGAGATATTTAATTTTTTGTATGCCTTAGCTATTCTTGTATGGGAAGTCCTAAATATTGAGTATTTGTATGCATTGGTATTCACTATGTAAGCTGTTTATTTTCGTTCAAAATGGTATGTTTGTGTGGGAAGTACAAAATGCACTTTAACTTTGCATTAAGCGTCTTTTTATTTTTGAAGATATTCAACTCCTGTTTTAAAGCATTATGAACTAATGCGACTTGGGAACTCTCAAGAAAGTGAAGTGCATGTATATTATCATTGTTTATTTGTTCCTTTCAGTTTTCGTTTATTCGTTGGGGCTTATAAATAAAGTTTGACTCGCTACTACTTTGCCCACTTCTCGTGATGTTCGCTCATTTTGCTGATGTCGGCGTGATTAAAAACTTAAGTTTTACGGATTACGCTTGTATTTAATTGCAGAACATTTAAGATTGACAATAAACAGACACAATTGGAGTTTATTAAAGAGTCTCGTGCAATACTCTTTGCAAAGTAGGGAGTGCCGAAAATTTGTTTCTATTTATTTCTGAACAATTATTATCATGGGACTGATGCCATAACCTTCCAAAACCAGCAGATATAGTATACTTAATTGTTGAAAAAGTGAATAACCTCGATTTGCGAACACATCTTATTATGTCTTTCTGCGCGGTCGGTCTCAGGATAATCTGCTTCAGTCTTTCTCCTATGTGCGGGATCTGTAGCCTCTCCCATATCTGAATTTGTAGATGAAAGTATACCCCCAAAAGCGGACAAGATGAGATTATCGACCAATTTCACAAACTTCGGTAACATTTTAACCTGTATTTTATCTGTAGCTTAGGAACGTTGACATTTCACAATATCCAGTTAAGTTTTTTTTAACATATTTAACCAAAAAGCTTTGGTCAAATTTAAGTGGAAAATGTTTTCAGTTAAAAATTTAACCAACACTAATAAAACTGTGTGTGCACCAAAATGAATAGTCGGTGAAAACTTAACTTACTTAATTTTAGTATTTAGGCTTCGAAATATATGTTCCATGTCAAACAAATATATATTCCTTGTAAAAAATCACTATAGGTCCCCACAATTCACTGTAATGACGTCAGTTCAAGAGCGAAAATAACAGCGTTATACTGCTTTGGTCATACGTACATATTTATTTTCTGTAAATAGTATATGAGTCTATCTTTAATCTTTTAGGTCATATCCTCCAAGGATTTACTTATCTTTGGATAATGGATTATAACTACGAAATAATCATGCAGAAAAATTATAATAAGTTGAATTTTAAAATTGTTTTAAAAAAGACTGATAAATATTTTTCAATGATTTTGCCTTTATTGAAATGCCTCCACTTTCCGGTTAATAATAGAACACCACTTCATTAAAATGGCTGCCGCGGCTGGCCTTGCAGTAGCCCATTC
This sequence comes from Eudasyphora cyanicolor, assembly GCA_963930755.1. Lineage (NCBI taxonomy): Eukaryota > Metazoa > Arthropoda > Insecta > Diptera > Muscidae > Eudasyphora > Eudasyphora cyanicolor. The sequence goes on from OZ005737.1 coordinate 154,021,490, forward strand.
TGTGCCGACCCAATTTTTCAACATATTTTCGATTGTGTGGCCCTGTATGACTGCAATTCCGTGTTTTAATTCATGAATCGTCTCTGGATAATTGGCGCAGTACTTGTCTTTAACGGTTGCCCACAAAAAATAGTTCAACGGACTCGAATGGGCCACCCGTTCAATATATTTCCACACGTCAAAGTTCTTCTGAAAAATCAACTATGCGCAAAAATTCTATTTTGTGTGTTGTATTTTCTTTATTTAGAAACAAGAAAAACTCTATCGGCTACATTCTACTTTTAAATGATGTTCTTATCTCCTTTATGGGTCGTCGATAATTTTTCAACAGGATGTCGCCCCCAATACATTAAGCTAAAATTGTGACGGACTAGTTTAACTCCAAAAATATACCACTGCTACGATGGCCATCGTTCTAAATCTAAATCCTATCGAAAACCACTAGGGGATTATGGTAAACCAAATTTCTGCCAATTGGCGGTAATTCTCTAATGTAGAGACCTCCAAGCGGCGCAAAATGAAAATTGAGTGAAATACCCAAGTCAGGACGACTGAAAGAAGTAACCATGGTGCCTGGCGCTCACACTTATTATCAAACAAATTATATTCTCTAGTAAATTTATATTGTTTAAAAAATGTTTTGTATAAATTAACTTCGAAATATATTTTTCCTTTTAGACTACTTTCCATTTTTCTTTTAAAATTCGCATAATTTTCATACTTAAGTTTAAATGTCAATAAGCAATTCGCTTAAAAAGTCCTTTAAGAACAATATTACAATAAAAAGTGTCTCCAAAAAATAAAAAAACAACCAGTAAGGAAAGGCTAAATTCAGGCGGTGTAGACTATGTATATGATACCCTAGACCACTCCAGTAAGATTGGATAGCAATGAAATATCCAATGTATACCTCAAGTAAAATTTGCTTACACAGTTTACATTTGTTACATCTCTACCTCTGTAGCCAAATTGGACGAAACATATATATAACTAAATCTCAACCGATTTTTTTCAAATTCAGCAATGTTGGTTTATAGGTCAATAAACTCTACCATGCTATTGGATGTTAAACACAGCGAAAGGGCCAAATCAGACAAAACATATATATGGGGGCTGTAACTAAATCTAAACCGACTATTATCAAATTAGGCTATGTTTGTCCACAGATGAATAAACTCTACCAAGGTAAATTTCAAATCAATTTGATGTAAAATACAGCTTCTATAGGGCTAAAGGGGAAAATCGGACGAAACATATATATGAGACATATATCTAAATCTGAACCGATTTTCTTCAAATTGAGCAATGTTAGTCCATGGATCAAGAAACTGAACCATGTTAAATTTCAAATTAATTGGATGCAAAATTCACTTTCTATAGGGCTAAAGGTCCAAATCGGACCAACAATATATATGGGACCTATATCTAAATCTGAACCGATTTCAACCAATTTCAATATGGTTCTTTCCAGGTGCGAAAGACTCCAAACTGCAAAATTTCATCTGGATCGTAGTGATCGAACTGTATTCAACGAGCAATATAAGATGGACAGACTGACTTATGGACGGATAGACATGGTAAAAATCTATCAGCCAGTAATTCTTTTCTAATTTTTTTCGGTGGGGAGCCTTTAAGGATAAATTTTACGCAAAGCATCCAGAGACAATCGAAGCGTTGAAACATGAAATCAAAGTTGCCATCGAAGACATTTGACCCGAAACAATCGGAAATTTACTGCAAAATTGGGATGATCGGATGAGGTACTGCCGAGCCAGTCGTGATAAATGGTATTGTGTTCTATTACACTGTCCAACAAATTAAGACTTTTTGATTGGAACAGAATAGCGACCCAATAATTCTGAAAGGACATATTGAGAATAAACTTACGGTTCAGCTGGTCTGAGTTTTTTACAGTGGGTCAAAGTTTTAATTTTTTTCATTTTCATGAAAAAACATGCTGTATGTTAATGTCTGAGTGATTTTTTATTGTCAAAGTTATATAGTGGACTTTTATGGGGATCATTTTTGTGGAAGATCTTAACCCTCTTTTTCTCCTCATAATGGGTCAATTTGGCGCTTTTTTTGAAAAAATCAAAAAATGTCCTTTCAAAAAGGACATTTAAGGATTAACATATTCTACAAATTATCTTCTCTAGTAAATTTATATTGTTTAAAAAATGTTTTGTATAAATTAACTTCGAAATATATTTTTCCTTTTAGAGTACTTTCCATTTTTTTTTTAAAAATTCCCATAATTTTCATACTTAAGTTTAAATGTCAATAAGCAATTCGCTTAAAAAGTCCTTTAAGAACAATATTACAATAAAAAGTGTCTCCAAAAAATAAAAAAACAACCAGTAAGGAAAGGCTAAAGTCAGGCGGTGTAGACTATGTATATGATACCCTACACCACTCCAGTAAGATTGGATAGCAATGAAATATCCCATGTATATCTCAAGTAAAATTTGCTTACACAGTTTACATTTGTTACATCTCTACCTCTGTAGCCAAATTGGACGAAACATATATATAACTAAATCTCAACCGATTTTTTTCAAATTCAGCAATGTTGGTTTATTGGTCAATAAACTCTACCATGCTATTGGATGTTAAACACAGCGAAAGGGCCAAATCAGACAAAACATATATATGGGGGCTGTAACTAAATCTAAACCGACTATTATCAAATTAGGCTATGTTTGTCCACAGATGAATAAACTCTACCAAGGTAAATTTCAAAACAATTTGATGTAAAATACAGCTTCTATAGGGCTAAAGGGGAAAATCGGACGAAACATATATATGAGACATATATCTTAATCTGAACCGTTTTCTTCAAATTGAGCAATGTTAGTCCAGGGATCAAGAAACTGAACCATGTTAAATTTCAAATTAATTGGATGCAAAATTCACTTTCTATAGGGCTAAAGGTCCAAATCGGACCAACAATATATATGGGACCTATATCTAAATCTGAATCGATTTCAACCAAATTCAATATGGTTCTTTCTATGTGCGAAAGACTCCAAACTGCAAAATTTCATCTGGATCGTAGTGATCGAACTGTATTCAACGAACAATATAGGATGGACAGACTGACTTATGGACGGATAGACATGGTAAAAATCTATCAGCCAGTAATTCTTTTCTAATTTTTGTCGGTGGGGAGCCTTTAAGGATAAATTTTACGCAAAGCATCCAGAGACAATCGAAGCGTTGAAACAAGAAATCAAAGTTTCCATCGAAGACATTTGACCCGAAACAATCGGAAATTTACTGCAAAATTGGGATGATCGGATGAGGTACTGCCGTTTACATTAAAGGATTAACATATTCTACGAAAATGTTTTCCGGAAATTCAGTGGGGCGCCAATGACACCAATGTTGCAAATATAGCTCTTTACTCTTAATTAGCAAAATTACATGCCAAATTATACAAAAATACTATAAAGTCAATTTTAAGTCTCGATAAATTAAAACACAAACACTTGCAATTTTGTGCAGTGTAATGCGTTTATAGTACCCATAGTCTATTGAAATTGTGGGGGAGCGAGATGGTTAATATGTTTCATAAAAATTTGGCCTTAATATTGCTGAACATACCCTACACCACAAAAATATTTTTGTTACATAATAGTGAAGTACTAACATTTCTGAGGTAAAATGTGGTGTTTTTGAGCTATTTAGAGTGCCTAGATACGTTCAGATTGTATTGATATATTTACAAAAGATGTTTAAATTTACATTGGCTACAATTTTGCCAAATAAACAAATTACGAGTCCCTGAAAGTTATGCTGAAAAAAGTGAAAAAAAAAATATTTTTTCCTTCCCTTTTTAAAAAAAAAAAATGAGTGAAAAAATATTTTTCGCGTAAATTGTTAAGAAACTTTGTTCAGGATATTCTTAGCTACATAATCGCCAAATATAGGTAAGCAGTATCACCAAGTCTGAATAAGTTGTTGGACAAAAACTGATGAAACATTTTTCGAGTGCCCCGCTGATTTTCAGAAACTTTGGAGGCCCATAAAAAATATTGGTCACCACTTTGGCCAAACCTAGTTATACTACCCTTCGGTAGTAAAATCGAACCTATACTGTCAAGTCCGTGTACTGTTGCACAGTCTTATTGTGCACTTAAAGGGTGATAGTTTTATATTCGTCTCGTCTCATTTAGACTTTAGCTTTTTTCAATGGTTTTGGTCTCCAAAACTACAGTCATGCCCACAAATTGTATTTATGTCTTCTACATATTTGTTAGTATTCGACCTATGTTCCTACACATTCGGTACACTCTATTAAAAGCGCGTACACATAAGAGATGTTGTACAGGTGTCTGCAATCGCTGAGTGTCTTCGAGTGCGTAATTACGATATTCAGCAGACAAAGAATCTCTTGACAGAGAAAGTTTTTCTTTTGCTTTTCTCCTCAAAAAAAAAACAAACAGCGAAACAAATGTGAAAAGTATTCCTCAAGGAATGTATGAGAAATATGTTTCCTGGCGATAATTTGAGTTGAGTTCCAAACAAAGGTTTCCCTCCGCAGCCACATGCCCATGAAACTCCATGTCGTATGAGTTATTTGCCCACAATGTGTTGTTCACAAGATAACGTATACGCCACGCAGTGCCAGACACCTGGCACCCAGTGGATTCCAATTCAACAAATGGTTATTTGCCCATTTTGCGTGACACAGCAGAAGAGAAAGTTGGAACCATTTTTGTGTCACAGGTATTTGTAGAGTTCTTTGCTTTATAACATTTATAATTTTCTTATCTTGCCAATTATTGCGATGAATAATAGGATTCAAGGATGTCTGAAGGCAAGTACACTTAAGAAAGTTGATTTTGTAAGTCGATTCGTTTTTTTATATAAGTACTCTCGTATATTGTAAAGGTTTTGTATGTATTTTTAAAGGTTATAATATAAATAATCACACGAGCTTCTATAATGATATATGGTTAGCTTATTGTTAGATAGACGAATGAAAATTGATGTGGTAGTTATGAAAAGTGAATTTGAACACTTTCCAAAGATGATGTAGGCATCTACATTTTATGTCTATAACTTTTTATTGGGGATTATTTACCACCTTCTGTTTTCCATATCTAAGCATTAGTGGGTATTAAAGCACGGAAGACTTCTCTAAGACAAGAGTTTTTACTGTCTAGCTTACTCTTTTATTATTTTAAAATTATTAATTAAATACTTATTTCTCTGGTGTGCATAACATTTTCTGGTGTAATATGATGTACAAAACACAAAAAAAATATTTAAAAAAAATTATATGATAAAATTTTTTTAATAAAATTTTTCAGATTCCTATTTTTTTAAGTTGTCTTTAGTATTTGAACCATCTTATTTGCTCGATATAACCCGGACATACTTTAAAATAAAGGAAATTGTAAGGACTACAAATGTTAGTAATGACACTTTTACGTGGAAACAGAAGTATAGTAACTGCCGTTTAACTAAGTAGAAAAATATTTATTTTTTTAAAAAAATCGTTTTTTGCTCGTTTCTCTGTGCCACGATAACTTTCGACAGGATTAACCGATTGACTTCAAATTTGGTATGTGTAAAATTTTTTTCTAACTCAGACTAAGGTCAAAGATGGACTGTGTTGATCCACTCATTCGAGTACCTTCCCCACATAGGGTCAACATTTAGTGAAATATTGATTATCTTATAACTTTAAATATTTTAAAAAAAATTATATGATAAATTTTTTTTAATAAAATTTTTCAGATTCCTATTTTTTTTAAGTTGTCTTTAGTATTTGAACCATCTTATTTGCTCGATATAACCCGGACATACTTTAAAATAAAGGAAATTGTAAGGACTACAAATGTTAGTAATGACACTTTTACGTGGAAACAGAAGTATAGTAACTGCCGTTTAACTAAGTAGAAAAATATTTATTTTTTTAAAAAAATCGTTTTTTGCTCGTTTCTCTGTGCCACGATAACTTTCGACAGGATTAACCGATTGACTTCAAATTTGGTATGTGTAAAATTTTTTTCTAACTCAGACTAAGGTCAAAGATGGACTGTGTTGATCCACTCATTCGAGTACCTTCCCCACATAGGGTCAACATTTAGTGAAATATTGATTATCTTATAACTTGTTTACTACTATTCCGAATGTTTGACCATTCCACCCAAAGTATTAGTTTCTTGGTCACTATCATCTTGAGAATAATGGGTACCACCCATACAAATTGACCATTTTGCACAAAAAGTTATCGGCTTATAACTTTGATCTCAGTCCGTAGAAATACTTGAAATTTTGTGAGGTGTAATGCTTTTACAGTACCTCCCGTGCAAAATGGGAGGTATTACCACGCCCCTTTTGTTACCTCACATACAAATGGACAATTTTGCACAAAAAGTTAACGGCTTATAACTTGGTTTCCTGCGCATACAAATACCTGAAATTTTGTACAGTTTAATGTGATATTATAAAATGGGCGTTATTGCCACGCCCCTTTTACTACCTCCTAAACAAAATTGGCAAAATAAAATTATGAAAAATAATTTTTTGAATTTCCATATTTTTATAATATGGGTCATAATTTATACATTTATCTATAGATATTTTGCAAATTGGCATTGTTGTCTTCATTAGCTTTTAAGAAATGGAACAAGCAATTTTTTTCTATTTTTTATGGATTTTTTCGTGCAAGCAAAAATTTTTTTTCTGAAAATTGTTTTAACAACAGTTACTAAACTTCTATCACTACCTACAAGAGATGTTTCCAGCATTTCTAGCCCTAACAATTTCCTTTAATTTAAATGGTATAGTGCTTCATCGAGCTAATACTTAAAAAAATATGGTCCAAATACTAAAGGTAACTTTCATGAAAAGTGGAATTTTAGAAAAAAAAATTAGTATTGGCTTCATAAAATACTTTGCCTCAATCTATTAAAAAAAGTTTTTAGGTCTCAGAAACAAAAAAATGCATAGTGTTATATAAGCTGTCAATAAAGGGGTTTCCGTAAGGACATAACAATTTTATATATTAATAAAACACAGAATAATTAATATATAGATTTCAAATTTATTCCAGGTGTAGTGAAAAGTGCTACATTTTAAGAATGAGATTTGATTTCGGTCATATGACCACCACGAGCCCGTCTACAGCGATCTATTCTTTGGACCCAATTTTCTACCACTCTTGCACACTTTTCGACCGGAATGTGGTCTCTGAGCTCGTCTAAAGTTGTTGGCTTGTTGGCATAGACCAATGACTTGATGTGGCGCCATAAAAAGAAATCCAATGGCGAACGAGGTGGCCATGGTTTGAGAGATGCCCAATTCCTGAGAAAGAAGTTGACTCGACTGATTTGGTTCACTTTGAACTAGAGTGATCAAAACCGGTTTAAAATAAACCGGCCCACCGGTTTTTTGCTTCCACCGTCCCCGTTTTTTCTCAAAATCATGAATTTCGAACAACCGGTGCAACCGGTTTTTTTCGTTTATTTCCACCGGTTTTCCGGTTTTTTTATTATCACTAAAATATTAAAAATTATTTATAACTTTATATACAAAATATCACAAATAAAGATAATAATATGAAAGATCTCCTTATATGGCCTAAAAGGACTCGGCAACTTTGCTAGAATCCGAAGCCATTCACCAATTTCTATACAAATTACAAAAATGTAAAGAAAATAAATGATTCATACGCGCAGAAGTTATGTGAAAAGTAAACGCATTCTCCCACTTCCAAACCCAAACAAAAACAAGTAAGAAAATTTCAATTGGGTAAACCGACTAGTGTATACTCTTACATGTTTATATATTCGTATATACCCACCTGCACTAAAGTGTGTATATAAAATATATATGTATAAAGATTTAGTACCTCTATTAAATATTCTATTTAATACCCCGAAATATTAATATTTTCTTGACTGAACTACATAAGGGGAATTTCATGTCAAGTGAGTTAATTTTTAAAAGGGATGTCTTCTGTCGGGATGAAAATTGCACCAAGTAGCCCTATCAGATAGTAGTTATGAGACACAATTCCAACGAGATCGGTTAAGGACTTTCCGAGTTGGAGGGTGTCAAATATTGAAATTTCTGTCAAACGGTTCTTTTTCCCATCTGAAATGCTAAAATGTTTGGTTGAAAGTTAATTTTTTCTCAGAGGTTTATATTTATTTTGATAGATCAACAGGTCCCATCCCATTAATAGGTCACAAAGCTTTTAAAGGAAATTATCTAAGCTTTGTTTTGAGCAAAAAAATCGAAAATTAAAACATAGGTTTTACCAAAATTTCAAGAAAGTTTAATTTTGCAAAAAAGTAATGAAAATATATATGCTAATTTTTTTAAAGGGCTGAAGAAAAGACTGTCGATAAAACTTTTGGAAAATGTTTCTAAATACAATAGTTAATTAGTTATAAGTATGACATAAAAGGACCGTTTGACTCAAATGACAATATTCATCACAAATCAGAGGACATCGCTTTTAAAAACTTAATATTAAAAAATCGCCTTTTTTGTTATTAAAAAGGAAAATGTTTTTCAAACGGCAATTTTCATACTGTTTTGTTATGCAGAAAAAAAACCGGTTCTACCGGTTTCCCCGGTTTTTTTCTTCGAAGAAAACCGTCCACCGGTTTTTTTATAACTTAAATAAACCATCCACCGGTTTTTTATTTTTTCAAAAAAAAACGGTTTTTTGATCACTCTACTTTGAACGGATACACTTACGGCTGCGATATTTTCGTCGCATCGAGCTGTACGGCGTATCTTTAGCGCCGGAACATTCAAAAGGGAAAATTTGGATTCAAATTTATCCACTATAGCACGCACAGCCTGTCGGGTGGGACGATTATTACGGCCGAAAATTGGAGTAAGTGTTCTTAAATTTCCGACCACCAATTTCGGTAGTAATTTTTAATGATTTTCAAACGTTGCACGTGAGTGAACTTTACCAAGAAGAAAATTTTAACTTCGACAAACATTTTGGCATTGAAAGATCATCAAAATGTTTGAGGCGTTGACATAAAGACACGAAATTGTTATGTATATACTATATAATAAAATATACTAACTTGACCCAGTGCACTTCTTTACCCCAGATATCAGATTTCCGATTATGTTAATTTTTGGAAAAGTCACTAGATATATATACACAAAATTACAGCACTCTCGCTAACAAATTGTGCAAGATACCTCTATTTCAAAATTTGGTTTATATGGGCGGGGCCACGCCCATTGGTCCGATCCCGCCCATTTTTGGACCGATCACGTAGACTACCACCTGATACATATACACAAAATAACATCACTCTTTCTAACAAATTGTACAAGATATCTTTATTTCAAAAGTTGGATTTTATTTAAAAAAATATTGACAAATCGTTTTTGCGGCATACATATGTATTATTAATAAATATTTTATAATAGATACAGTTGTTCAGTGAAACTACTTTTGTTTATTGCATTGTTTTCTTCGTTAGGATGCAAGCTTTCAAAAAAATGGAACAAACCAATTTTTTTTTAAATTTTTTATTGTTTTTTTCGTGTCAACAAAAAACTTTTTTTTTTGAAAAAAATTAAATTTTTTCTAATATTTTCTAATTTTTTTTGACCTAGCGAAAGGGATACGTATAGCTTTTTTGTTGACCGATATAACTTTTCCCAACACTCAGAACCCCCCGCCGTTCACGGACCCTACTATTTTTCGTACAGTGTTATTATAGCTTTAACAGTTCTTTTTCCCCCAAAAGTAAAATTGAACTTAAGTTTAAAACCTTTTAACTATTATTTACTCGAAAATAAAATGTTTCCCATTTTCGCCTTTTTACAACATACATAAAAATTCCTTTTGAAAAATAATTTTGTTGCAAAATAATAAGGCATAAGTATAGTGAAACTCTCGAGACAACAAAGTATTCGATATTATTAAACATTTCTGCGAAGTTTATGAACTATTTATTTTTTGTCTTTCCTTTTTTGCGCTAAGTTTACAACAAAAATAGTTGAGAAAGTTCTTCTCGTCGTCGTCGCCGTCCATTTTGGAGCAGTGATCAGATAAAATGATGCAAACAAATTTTTCGTAATTATGTTTTAATTTATAATGAAGACGCAGAAGAAGAGAATTGATGAAAATTATCGGATAATTTTCAGGCAATTACACTGTGCATCAATAAAAAGGACTTAAAAGAAATTAATGTCCTTCAACAGAATTAATGGGAAATTATGAGAATAATAAAATGTTTTACTACAAATTGCTGTAAAGAGAAATAAATTTATCTGATGTGAAGATTTTCGATGCAATTAACAACAAATTAACGAAGAACCAGTAAGAAAAGACTGAATGTCGGGCGGGGCCGAATATATAATACCTACACCTCCCTAACTATGCGCAAAGGCCATTGCGATAAAAACAATGTGCTACATCCAAACTTGGCGGGGGTTCTGACTACCGGGAAAATTAATATTGGTCAAAAAAAGTTATACGTACCCCGACGTTTCGCTGAGTCACTTCCGGGAATCGAAGTATATCGATTTGATGTTAGTAAGTAATTTATAGGGAATTTGTCACGTTTGGGGGGTCTTTTGTTTTATATAACTCGAGAAAGTCTAATACGCTTTTGCTGAAATGAATTTAGAAAAATTAATAATTACAATTATTTTGAAAGCTGACGAAGAAAGCAATGCCTCTTTGAAGAAAATCTATGGAAAAATGTGTAAATTATAGCACTTTTGATAAAAATAAGAACATTTCAACATAATCCGGTTTTTGTATACCCCCACTATTGTAAACAAGGATATATATCAGATGCTGCGGGCCAAAAGTGTAACACATCGGTGGAGTGACCTAAGGGAAATCCAAAAATATTTGGCGGAAATTTGTTTTGGGTAATTTTAAATCATTTGAGCACTGTCCGTCTGTCTGTCTGGTTGGTGCGCACGATAACTTTCGACAGGATTAACCGAAACTTTGGGTCTCTTGGGTCACACTTTCGATGTGCTACACTTTTTGCCCGCAGCAACTTATAGGTTTATACCCTTGTTCACAATAATTGGGGTATAAACATTTAAATCATTTAAATTTAATACATTGCTCATAACTGTAGTAGAGATCCGGAAAGGACTATGATATTTTGTAGGTCTTTATATTTTCAAGAAGTTGGGAATGTGCCGTGGTGGTCTAGCCTTTCGTATGTCATATGTGAATCCATTATTTATTCACTTGATATTTCTAAAAATTGGAAATTAGAAATTGCAATCATTCTATTTTTTACAACTACAACATTTGCGGTTTAAAGGGTTTAAGAATTAATTTATGTATTTGTTGTAATAATTATAAATTAATATTTTTATATACTCGTTTATTAAGGTATTTAATAACTTCTAATCTTTAATACTGTCGATTTTTATCTTTTTCATCTTACTTTTATTAATCCCAGGAACGTTAGAAATTCAAATTCAAAATTGCCTTACTGATGTTGATGGCAATGGAAGAGAAATTTAATTTCAATTTAATTTTCCCTTTCATTGTGAGATGTTTTTCTCGTTGCGTTTCGATTCACTTGAAAAGAAAATGTCAAATATTTACATTTGTTTATCGAATATAAACCACACATAATCGCATTGTTCGATAGGGGAAAAATACTTTTGCACACAATAACAACAAAAACAAATTCTCAGATTTTTTTGTTGAAAACAAATGTGTTTTTTGGGGTCTGATTTTTGTCAATACAACCGCCCCCATTCCACTCCTTCCATTCACCGAAAAATGCAAATCTCTGTGTAGTCATTATTTGTTGTTCGTGTGGTTACCATTGTTGTAGAACTTAGCAAATATTCTTCAAATTCAATGGAAAGAAAAAAATACGAAATAAAAAGAATTTTTCGACAAAGACAACATTGATATAAAATTTAATACCAAATAAATTTGTACCACAGTTTTCTACAAAAAAGAGCCACATACAAAATCCAGTATGCAAAGAGAAAAAAAACGTCAAAATGTTAAAGAATGTAATGACTTTCCACACCTCCCTTTGACAAACAATCCCCCCATACTGTCCTGTGACATACACATCTTCCCATCCACCCGATAGATTTTCCCAGGATTCGTATGACGCAGAGTTGTTACTAAGTTAAGTACAACGATTCGTTGTGTTTGTTTTAAAATGTTTCCAATGTTTTTCTTGTTGTTTTTGGTCTGTCTGACTTGAAGCTAGTTTCGTTGAGGAATTTCCTTTGTGTGCACAAACAAAAAATCCCTATGATTTCAGCTGCAGAACTGCAGGGCAGACGACCAAATCCTCACAGAATGCAAAAATTCTATCCAAATCGGAACAATAACAAAGTAATACCACAAGCAAAGTATTTGTACATTCTCGCCCCTGTGTCGAATGTGGAACTCCACTTGGCCATTGTTAATCCCACACACGGAAGACTATTTCTTTAAAGAACTCAATACTGATGGTTTCTTTTTTTGGATTTCCAAAAAAATATCTTAGTGTTATTTCTAAAGATAAATGAGAAATGCTTTTGCTGACACGATATCTGTGAAAAAATATATATGTTTAAAATACATTTCAATGTGTGTAGTTATGTTCTGACCACAGTAATGTCTATGATAATTGGTATAGCGGAACATTTGCAAAGCTTACTTTAAATTATATTGTTTTTCTCAAAGTTTCTTATACAGGTTTAAGATATGTCGAAGCGGCGAAGATCATTTCTCTGTCCACTAATGTGAGTTATCAGCTGATTCGGGCGGAGCGTACCATCCCATCTGAGCAGAATAGGAACACAAACATATTATGGCTTTAAATCTCGTATAATTTCCGGTTAGTACATGAATGAATAGAATATTGAGATATATTACATATATGAACCAGTAAGGAAAGACTAAAGACCGGAGGGACCTGGGAGCAATACCAAATTATAGACCGTTGTTTCCCATTTCCAGTAGAAACAATTAAGTGCAATATAAATTTCAGCCAGATTGAAAAATGGTTTTTTCTAGAGCATCAATAAGTAACATCAGTGGGGACCTCTATATGGGGGCTATATCAGAACATGGACCGATGTTCTTCATTTTGACTAGAGACGATAAGGTATTATATTTAGTATGTATTCTTAAATTTCAGCCAGATCAATTGAAGCATAAACGCGAATAACGTTGTAAGCGCCATTAACGCCGTGTGAACAAAAATAATTTGTAATTAATTAAATACATAAATTTTATAAGAAACATTTTTTTATAAAATAGATATTTAATGCTGCTATGTGTATAATGAGTGAAAAAAAGAAAATTTTGAAAGTGTCTGCTACTTTTAAAACATTTGTTACGAACTTTTGACAATTTTAATATTGTCGTTTACAACGTTATTCGCTATTATGGTTCAAAAAAAGAATCCTTTCTGGAGAGCGTCAAGAAGTGACATAGGTAAGGACGTGTATATTTGGGGATATACAAAAACGTGGACCGTGCCTTATTTACTACACTCCAAAAAATGTATTTCCATAAATATTAGTAAAATCGATACTTTAATTTAGTTTAATGTTTTTATTCATATTGAGTTAATCTTTTCTTAAAATTGGGAAATTTTACTTAGTAATGCTATTTCATTAACTGAAAATGAGGACATATTTTTAATAAAATAGTTATTCTTGAAAACAGTTCGAATAGTTCATAAATTTATCAAATTTAGACATATACGGTGAACTAGTAATGGAAAGTATGAGTTTTAGGAAATTTTAACTAAAAATAATCAAGAATCCTCATTTCGAGTCCATGAATTTGAACTGAAAATTAGGAAAACCTACTAAAATCAAGGACAAATTAACTATTTTCGGACTACGTTTTAGTCCCAAAAACGCAAAATTGTTTATGTCCTTTTTCATTTCGCAATATTTATTGTTTCGCAAATCGTTACTTGCAGAAAATATTAAAAATGTTACGCCCAGGACGGGAGTCGAACCGACAACTGATATGAAAATGTCATTCTAAATAAAATTTCTTCGTTGCCTATAAATATAGTATATGGCAACTCTATTTACCATTCAACGGTGGCAACCCGTTTATCAAATTAAAGTGTACATTAAAATACATTGTTTCGAAAATTTGGGATATATAATTGTATTTAAAAAAAATTTGTTCATAAAAATGTAAGTGTACGTAGCTCAGTTGGTAAACATGTGGTTCACAAAACGGAAGGTTCTGGGATCGAATCGCATTCGAAGCGGAGGTAAAATTGTATATACATAATGTTGAACATTTCGTGTCTAATAACCAATTTCAATTCCTAAATTAAAGAAGAAAGAGAGTAATCCGAAGAGGAAGTGGTAGGAGATTCCAACATATATAAATGGAAAGAGGAGAGTGATGGAGGTGGTGATAAAAAATCGCAAAAAATGTCAAGGACTAAACAGGTCCAAGAAAAATTTTAATTTTTCTTTCTTTTTGCAAAAAGTTAATTAAATTTTCCTAAATTTTAGTACAAATTTACTTGCAATAAGGACAAAAATATGCAGAATTTGCTTAATTTCAAGTCAGAATTTGCTAGTATTGAGATCATTTTCCCAATTTTAATTTCAATAGTTACTTATAGGACTGGAATACCATACGAAGTTCACTATTCCTACAGTTTTGTTCATTGTAACTTGCTCCAGGGTTCACTTTTTTTGAGTGTATGGACAATTAGGTCCAATATAAAGTGTAAACTCTTAAATTTCGGCCAGAACCATTGAATAATGTGTTTTCTAGAGCGTCAAGTGACATATGGGGGGCTATATCAAAACATGGACCGATATGCCCCATTTTCAATAGAGATCGCCTCTAGTCCAAGGCATGCCTCTGCACTAATTTTCGTAAAGATAGCTTCATATTTGCGACCTGTACTTTGATCACAAGAATACATGGACAGACAGACGGACATGTCTAAATCTATTCAAAAAGTGATTCTATGTCGATCGGTATAATAAACGATGGGTGTGGTGTCGGGTATAAAAATGTCGCGCTTTATTTCGAGGATTCCGATATTTGGAAGAAAACATGCATTTTAGAGGTTATAACATATCGCTCTAGGACTAGCTTTCAACTGATTCAAAGATCTTTTTTGTGTGCATTCTCATAACCAAGGCATACAAAAGGTATTTACACCTAACAGTTACCTCACATAGTTACCGAGATATTTGCAATTAAAAATGGATTTTTTCTTTTTTCCCGACACTGTTCTAGTATTCTGTGAATATCGGATCGTAGTATGCACCGATTTTTTCTGTCACAGACACACTGAAAGACGGACGGACGGACACTGCTCAAAAGACTTAAAAATACCCAAATCGAATTACCACCAAACATATTCGGTGTCTTTGGTCACTCCTTAGACTTTTATATACCCTGCTTCCTCTAAGTTGAGGGGATAAAAAGTACAACATACAACAACATACTTATCTTAAAGGAAACCTCCTAGAGAACGTTTTCGTAGAAAGAATATACAATATTCACTGGTATTGTGATGTAGATATTGTTGGCTTTAACTTTTGCCTCAATTGGTATATCTAATGGCAACTATTTTTCATCAAATAGCAACTTTTGTGGTCTATCTAGAAAATATAATGAGAAAGGAATCGGCAGGAAAAGGCAGTCGGAAACTTTGTAAATCTATAAAATACTTAAAAACTAATATCGAAGGCTTATATCCAAAAGGTACTTTATGAAGATTTTCGAAAATGAGATTCTGGTGCCAGCTGATTCTGCTTCACATAATTTACCTAAAATTTTAAATAAAAAACACGCCTTTTTAACGCTTTTCTATATTGTTTTATGTTTTTTTAAGAAGAAAAATCAGGCTGTACTATCATTTTTTATTTGATTTCTAGAGTGCTAACAATATAAAAACGGCCAAATTCGATAATTTTTCGATGTAGTATGAACTTTTTCTGTAGATTTTGACTCGCTGATTACAATTCCTGTTTCAAAATTTTTGCAAAATACATACATTTAGAGAAGAAAAAAAATTTTAAATTTAAGTTTAAGTTTTATTTAAAACGTGATAACTTTGAATGTATTTCCAATGCACATATTAGAAAAACAATTTTATGTGTGATATCTACAAAACATCTAAACTATTTATCTTGATATGGGTATCGCAGAAAAAGTAGAAACCACCCTGTTTAAAGTATATTTTAAAATTCGCGAAATGCAATTTTTTAAAATAATGTGAAGTGTATAGCGCGGAAAAGGTAGAAAACACTATGTTCAAATTACATTTGATATTGCAAAAACATTGCAAAAAATTGTGAAATGTAATTTATTTTAAAACACATGATGTGGTCAACATGGAAAATTTAGAAAACTGTATGATTAAGTAACTTAAAAAAATTCAAACAAATCGCGAAATTCAATATTTTCGAACAACAACCTCTACACCACGAGTAAGTGGAAGCATTTACAAGAAGCGGAATCTGTGATTCCGTCCGATTATCATTACTTTATCATAACATAAACTATATAAACAATTGAATTTCTTGTACTATTTGTAAATATACAAAAATCTTTGGTACCGTCATAAATTTTTTTTATACAGAATCGGGACAAAATCTTCCTTCATTTGCCTACCCACAAATGAAAAGTATCACAAAAGTGCCGTTTTCGAAAAAAGGGCAATGAACATGTTGCACTTTATTGCAGAAAAGAATTTACCATTAGTATTGCAAAATTTTTTCCAAACATTCCAAGTTTCATCAAAATCTAAAAATGTTATCGCCAAACTTTACAAGATACCAACTACTTTAATTTTAAAAATTTGGTCGGCTACGACGGATGCCTTGGCAACACTGGTCTGGTACCCTTCTTCGACTCTCTTAGGACGATATTCGCACAGCACGGATCGTAGAGGGATTTATAAAAGCGTAGTGTCTTATTTTTTCCAATACACCACAAAAAACCTCCCTTTCGAAAGGAAGAGTTGACCGAAATACTGAACATTTCGAATGTGAAAGCATTCAATAAATCTAATATAATTAAAATTATATCGATCATTAACAAAAAACTTCTAAAAACATTTAGTGGAAATCTTTTTACAACTCTCCCAAGACGATATTCGCGTGGTACGGATTATACGGAGAGACTTGCAGCGCTGTATCTCTCTCCGATTCTCCCTGGACGATATTTGCATATTACGGATGTAGAGGGACTTCCCGCAAGCATAGGTTGTTGCGGACGACACCTTGTTTCATCTAGGCTCTCGTATTTACATGCACTACTCGTTTTGTACTCAATCCGATCGCTCGCGTATCTCTCCTCCTGTACTTATACTCGAACACGGTTATATACTCATCCCCCAATTTGTTGTTTGAAATGAATAAGATCGTATTTTAATTTACAAATACTGAAATTCGATTGTGTTTTTATTTCTTTTATTTATTTCTTGCCCCCCCCCCCCCTCTTTTGCGCCGTACGCTAACAGTAACTATACGAGATAACTCTCAGGCGTAAGAAGTCCTTTGTAGACATGTGTACTGTAGGGGGCCAAGTTTAAATGTTAGCTTTTGTAATATCTCATCTACAAGCGTGCCAAGTTTTGTCGAAATCGGTGTTCTTGTTAAGTAATATTATTCCCCTTCTTTTAATTCATCCCACTGTGCAACGGAGGTCAGCACAATTGTACCTATCAGCATATATTGAAAAAATCTGAACATATTGTCATCAAAATCGTCAGTTTTGAGAAATAAATGTTTTTTTTTTTTTGATAATTTGGAATAAATGGTAAACATATATGTTTGTTTTTGTCATGGAATTACTCGTCTTTAAGTTCTTATCAGGTCCAATTCCAATGACCTTCACTGTAACACGAATAAATACATATTCTATGTGTACATACGTACACATGTATGTTCAAAATTTATTTACATAAACTTTGCAATAGCCAACGTTCGCATGTATCCTTTTTTTGCTCATTTTCATCTTGTCACGCTGCTACTGTACTGTAAGTATGATATTGCTAACGAACAATCAGACGACTGATCCGCATTACTTTTTAACATACACTCACACATATATTTAGCTACATTTATTCTTCCATGTTTGTCTCTGCGTGTGTGAATATATACCTAAACAAATACTAAAGGGATGCTATGTCAAGTCCTGTGTACGTTGTGTAGGACATGTATGTGTATGAGTGAGTGGCTACGTTTGAGTCTGAGTACGTGTAAGTACATGTGAATAGAACTTCTTTAAATGTTCCAATAGGATTTGTTGCATTCACAGGAGGATGAATAACAGAAAATAAGAAATTGTAGTCTTTGTCGTCTCGAGAATGTAGAACAGACATGAAAAGGACTACAACCGCCTCAGGGCTTCCCTGCAGGAACGTAGAGCTCCACATAACTGTACTTATTTATTTAAGTATAATCAAAGCAATTTAGAACTTATCTCCAGTCGTCCTACAGAAAGATTATATTCCAGTTGTTTCACTTATATGATTTATTTTCAATTAATCGATTAAAATGCCTTCAGTGCAAAAATTGTATTCCTTAAATTCTAGAGACTATTTGTTTTCCTTATAACCAATAATTTATAATCATGAATTCGGCAGATAATTTTGTTGTCGTGTGTTGTAAAACCCAAATCCAGTATATCCTCTGTTGCCATAACCTAGAAAGCAACATAGTCTTTGTCATATCTGATTGTGCATAATTTGGACTAAGTACATCATCTGCTTTATCCACCCCCTCTGCTGCATATTTTCCCCATACATTTACCAAACAAGACAACGATTGACCCAGAAGCTTTCCAACCCAAATAGTCAAAGAATCTGCTTGGCACAACGAAGCAAATGCTGAGCATAAATATTTCCAAAGATTGGCTTTCCTGCATACATGGAGATTACTAACGCTGTGGCACAACCCACACATGCTTGTATCTTATAACACATCCTATGGTTATGTCACCAAAGATGTCTAAGGAGTGGCTAGAGTAGCTGCTATTGATCTACTTCGACTTACGAATTATCGAAATAAATGCTTTGCTACAAAATAGTTTCGATGTTATCACAATTTTGGGGTTTTTGCGGAGGACACACAATGGAGGAGATTTGTATGTAACCCTAGGAAGGGACAGTTACAAATATGGGACAAGACTTTCTAAAAATGTGAATGATGATACACAATGACAGCCAAAGGTCTGGACGTGAAACTATATTCCATAGAGTATATACAGGGTTGCCCATATTCGACGGACCCACGGACTCGTTGGGCCCATTCCAATCGACGAGGCTTGTCCGCAGGCAACAATCTTTGCGTCAATTGAATTTTGTACGGGAACAAATGCAAATCAACGCGAATAATCCGTTGTAAAGTGGACCGAACCATGCCCAACTGCTGAGAACGGCGTTTTTGGGATGTTCTTGGGGACCTCTCAACACTGGCTCGTACGGCAGCGATATTCTCGGCCGATCGCCTTGGTCGACTTTTATTTGGCCTCTTCGGATTAGAAAGAGCCTCAACAGTCGAAAATTTTTGGTATAAACGCTTAATGGTGTTCTTAGAAGGCGCACTTCTCACATTTTTTAATATTTTAAAAGCACGTTGACTTGACTTCTTCTGTTGAATGTAAATTTCAACTATTTCAGAGAGCTCGCGTGGCGTGTATTGTTCCATGGTAAAAATCTGCTTGGACTGACGCTTCAAACGCGGTATGTCATTAAGCGATCTGTCAAAAGTTATGGCGTTGCCAGATGGGTCCGTCGAATATGGGAGACCCTGTATTTAATTTATCGACTCGAAATTATGAACTGTGCCTACCATTGCATTACATGCAAAAAACATTTTTATTTAAGAATATCTTCAAAAGCATAACATTTAATGAAATATAATTTCTATACTATTTATCTGAACCTTCAGGAATTCAATACATCTATCCTTAGAAGATGGGTATTTGTCAGGTCCCCTCTGGTATTCCCAGACAAATTTACCGATTCATTCGAACTAAAGGTTGCATATTTTATTTATTTATGTTAGGGGAACGTATTCACGAAATCTCTCCAGCGATTTCAGTCTTGTGCCATATGTCGGATTTGTGGCCACGTGAGTTGTCGATGCTCCGCTTCTACCGATCTTCTCAATGTTGTTTGTTGTCGTCCCACATTTCGTCTGCCTTGGGGATTCCATTGTAAACTGGCCTTTGCTCTTTTGGAGAAGTCTTTAGACAGCATATGGCGAATCCAAGTTCATTTTTGGCGGCGGATTTCATGGGTGACAGGAGTATGGTTGCTAATTGACAATATGTCGACGTTTGTGTTGCGATTAGCCAAAATATTTTGTTTATTTTTCGCAAACACTTATTTACCAACACTTGTAGTTTTGATGTTATGGATTCAGTGACTTTCCACGTTTAACATTCGTAAAGAAGGACCGACTTTACGCTTGAACTGAAGATACTAACTTTGTGCCACTTTGAAATTGTTGGGAAGAATTCCAGACGTTGCTCAGGATGGCATAAGCACTACGAGCACGGTTTGTTTCGGATGGCTATATCTTCATCTGCGCCGCCATCTTTACTTATGACGCTGCCAAGATAGGTAAATTTGTTTAAATCTTCTATCTCGATGCCGTTTAAAAAAGCTGGTTTCTGTTTGCAGTAGCGCACTATGGACGGAAATGGGAAAATGTGGCCAAAATTCTGTCAAATCTACAAAATCGCTTAGATTTTGATGAAATTTTGAATAAAGCAAATAACAACAATCTACTCATACAGCAAATATTTTTTTTTTTATTTTTACAATATTCATAATTTTTTAATAAAAGCAACGTAAAAACAAATTTTTTATTATTTTATCGTAAAAAAATTACTTTATCTGATCGGTCATGAATAAAATAAGACAATTCCTAAGAAAATCTATATATATAAAATTGTTGCGTGACTGGCTGACTGACTGATCATCGCCCAGGCCAAACGGCTGAAGCTAGAATCATGAAATTCCTACTATTAGCCGCACAATGGGGCAAAAAAGATAAATATGGTAAAAAAAATCTAAACGCAATGAGCTAGAATCTTGAAATTTGGTGTGAGGGTAGCCCTTATGAGGTAGACTCAGAAAGTGACAGGATTTTTCGAAATTCGAACATTTACGTACACAGTGGGGTAAAAAGGGAAAATGTGGTACAACAGCCAAATCCAAATGGCAAGACCTAGAATCGTGAAATTTGCTGTGAGAGTACCTCTTCGGACGTAAACAAGAACAAGGAGCGATTTTTTTTTTTAAATTTTAGGGCACAGTGGGACAGAACGGTATAAATATGCTACCACCAAAATGTAAAATGTGGTACAGTGAGACAAATGGTTTAATATGACACAGTGGGGTAAAAAGGGTTAACTATGGTACAGTGGGGCACAATTAATTGAATCTGGTAACGTGGGACAAAATGGGTTAAAAATGGTATAGTGGGACAAAAAGCGTTAACTATGGAACAGTGGGGGCAAAATGTTTTTTATTTTGACACAGTGGGTCAAAAAAGGGTTAAATATGGTACAGTGTGCAAAAATGGTTAACTATACAGTACAGTGGGGCATAACTGTTTAAATATGGTACAGTGGGGAAAAAACTGTTAAATATGGTACAGTGAGACGAAGGGTTTAAAATGACACAGTGGGGCAAAAAGTGTTAACTATGGTACAGTGGGGCACAAATAGTGAAATGTGGTAACGTGGAACAAAATGGGTTAAGTATGGCACAGTGGGGCAAAAAGCGTTTACTATGGAACAGTGGGGCAAAAATGTGTTAACTATGGTACAGTGGGTCAGAAATGGTTAAATATAGTGGACAAAATATAGTAGGACAAAAAGGTGTTAAATTTGATGCAGTGGAGCCAAAACGGTTAAATATGGCACAGTGGGTCAAAAAGCGTGCATTTAGTACAGTGGGTAAAAATATGGATGCAGGGACAGAGGATAATCTAAATATGAAATAAAAATGTTTTTTTTTTAATTTGTGCTTTTAGTAGCACTGTGGTGCAAAAAGGTTAAAATTATGATGCAGTTGGGGCAAGCAAAAATTGTTCAATATGTTACAGAGGGGAAAGAATGTGTTAAAAGTTAAATACTGTAAAATGGTTAAATGTGGTATGTGGGGAAAAAAGGGAAAAAATAGTCCTAGATATGTATAAAAATTCGTACTTTAGAAGCACAGTGTATAAAAAGTGTTTAATATGGAACAGTGGTGTAAAAGGTATTGAATGTGGTCTCTGAGTGAAAAGGTAGCTCTTACAGCATACACCAAAGCTAAGAAATTGTTATTTCCAAATAGGTTCTTCTACTTAAACCGTGGGGAAAACAAGTTAAATAAATGGCACAGATAGGGGACGACCTAAGCTTGCGAATTTGGATCTTGAAATATCAATTATCATTTTAAAATATTGTACAATCGTGCAAAATTGGTTAATTATGACACACTTATGGTTAAATGTGGTACAATGGACCGATTCATTTTAGATTTTTAAATTCGTACCTTTATAGACACACCCAGCAAAAACTCTCATTACCATGTAACCTGGCGGGTAAGTGAAATTCAAAAGAAGTAATGACTTACCATTTAGCCACCCTTCAGATTATCTTTACATGGACATGACATTGGAGGAAAGTACTTCCATGCAAGCATACGAAGTGCTAACAAATAACTACTTACCCCCACGCTTACGAAGATCCACCATATAAGTAGTTATTATTGTCATTTTAATAAGGGGTTGAATAACACCTTGCCATATATAATGAAATACGACGAGACATATTTTTTTTTACTCGGAATATTCCCATCAAAAACATGGTAAGTACATGTCATTGTACATTGCATTAGCATGTAAGACATGTGCCCTCTGCATTACATGTAGTCAACAAATAATGACTTACTTATATTGACATAGATATGTATTTGTAAGTCAATTTAAGATGGGTATTGTAAAATATGCAACAACAACAGTTTTATTAAAGAAAAGTTGATTTGATAAGAAAATAAAAATTGGCGTTGTCGCATATTTTACAATACCCGACTTAAAATAACTTACAAATAAGTGAATATTTATGTCAATATAAGAATGTCATTATTTGTTGACTACAAGTAATGCAGAGGGTAATGATATGTCTTTACCTGGTAATGCAAGTGGTAATGACATGTACTTACCAAGTTTTTGCCTGGCAGTGGGACAAACATGGTTTTATATTGTACCAGGGTGTGAATAAAGTTAGTTGAACATATACTAGGGGAAAGTTGCTAACGCATGAACCAAAAAAAATAGTTTTTCAACGTTCAGAGGTACAGTGGGAAAATGGATAAATATTGTACCATGATGTCAGGGTAACTTTTGGAACATAAACTAGAAATGAAACGAGGGTTCGTATTTTATATATAAAAGTAATCAAATCTTCTTAATTTTGCACCATATGTAATAATCATGTCATTTTGACAGAAAGAGGTATAACTATTTTACAGTACCCAAAACAGAAAATAAATAAAAGATGGGGGCTGCGAAGCGCACCGGGTTAAAGCTAGTCGATGCATAATTTAAAAAGTTTTAGCTAATTTAGCAAGTCAACTCACATAAATTTGAAAATGCTATATAGCGCCCACAGTGCACTAAAGGCGCATGTGAAATCTTTACAGAAAACACAGAAAACCTCAACGAAGACTCTAAACAATTTTCGCAGCGACGCCTCGCGACTTTTACAAGTTATCATAAACTTAATATAAACCATTAAGGAAAGACAGAAAGTCGAGCGGTGCCGACTATATAATATCCTACACCTCCCTTACAATGCGATAACAATTTGGCGGTGTTCCTGCATGTAATAAGAAAACTCTCTCTGCCGTATTTCGTACTGACCGGATATAAAAAAAGGTTTCTACAGCGCTTACATGTAAAATTGGGTGAAACATATATATGGGAGCTATATCTAAATCTGAACGGATTTTCTACGAATTTGGTAGTGTTCATTTATGTAATAAGATAACTCTCTCTACAAGATTTCGTATTGATTTGGTATAAAATACAGTTTCTACTGCGCTTACATGTCAAATCGGGGGTAGCATATATATGGAAGCTATATTATAATCATGACCGATTTTGACCAATTTCAATAGGGATCGTCCTAGGGCGATGAACACTATGCTAAATTTCGGACCATAAATACGACCTGCACTGTGATTACAAAAATACATGGACAGACAGACAGACGGACATGGCTAAATCGACTCAAAAAGTGATTCTACGTCGATCGGTATAATAAACAATGGATCTATCCTACTCCTTTTATGCCTTAAAAAAATACAAAAAAAATACACAAAGTCATAACACCCTGTACCGCAGTATGGTGTAGGGTATAAAAAATTTCTGCCTAGAAAAGGACTATATTCTATGTAAATTTTAACAATGAAAACAAGTAAATATTTCAAGCGTCTATATATGGTCCAATTTGTTTTTCAAATTCAAATTTCAGCAAACTGTACTATAAATGCAGATACAAATATATGCCTAACTTTGGGCAGTCATTTTATCATCTAAATATATAATTTGAGTTTTGGCAGCATTTTTCAATTTCGGTTCATAGTGTGGCGCTTCTATGAGACTTAGGGCCTGTTTTTGTAACTTCTTTTTTGCCACTTCGCACGTCAAATGGCAAGCGATTGAAGACTTATAAGACGGTTATGTTTACCGTCTTTTTGAAAGATAAAGTGGAAATTGTTTGAAAAATTAATAAAAAATGGATAAATGAACCAAACAACTTTAACATGTATCTTTGCTGAATTATCCACCATAATTTCAAAAAACCTCTATTAGTGTGTATAAAATATATTGAAATCCTACAACTACACTGTTGCTTTTTAAATTATTTCATAATTCCTTAAATTAGGTGGCCCAAACAATCGTTTATTATACCTATCGACCTAGAATCTCTTTCTGAATTGGTTTGGTTTTGTCCGTCCGTCGGTTTGTAAGTGTATTCTTGTTACCAAATACTGGTCACAATTATGCTCAGATCACTATGAAATTTAGCAAGAACTTTCTTTTTAACTCTATGACTTACTGAAATGGGTACAGAAGATTTCCGCTTTAGATATAGCCCCTATAAATACATACATATATGATCAATCAAGCAAACAATTGTATTTATTTTCGGTTGCTTGATTATTTCTCATTGTCTAGAATCAGCTGTTGCAACTTTTACAGCTGTTGGATAGGGTTGCCCCCGTTCCGATATTTTCGTGTGGAAAAAGCGTTAAGAAATGTCAATAACAACATGTAGGTAATATGTGTATTTGACAGGAAGACGATGAAGAAAAGAGCTTTCTTACCCGAACGATAAGTGACAATGAACCAAATTAAAAACATGATCGCTTGGGTGAGAATAAGAAGAAGAAATTTATTGCTTGGGTAGCTATCGCACGTCTGCGTTTTGTTACATTTAGATGAACAGGCTGTTAGTTTTGGTGATGTTGATCTTAAGCCCGACACGCATGGCACATTCTTGAAGCCTTTCAAGTTTTTGTTGGATGCCGTCCAGTATATGCGACATAAGCCATATGTCGTCTGCATAGCCCAGGTCATGCAGCCGTTGGTTCAGGTGCTATTCGATTCCATTTGATGCATCAATGTTTGTTTGCTGAAAAACTATGTCCTGAACTAAGGGAAAACATTTATACATATTATGAGCTCAGGGCAACTCTTGTGCAAAGTTTGCTGCAGCCGGTACACATTGAATTTCTTCTTGACTAATTTTTTTATAGTTCGCCATTGGTCTTAACCTTACCAAAAAGTAACTGGTGCTCGCTGTATATGTCCGCTCCTCTAATCGTATTCACGTTCATCATCCATCCCAGAAACTTCCTGCTTATCATGAAGTGGTTGATTTGGGTAATACCATCCGGAGATTGCCATGTATATTTATAATATCACGGTGGGTAAATTAAGTACCACAAATGAATAACATAACGTTCATGGTTTTGATATAGGCTCATATAATGGCACCTTCCGATTTGATTTTTTCAAGTTCTAGAAGTCACACTACACTTAGGTCTCTCATACCCCACGCCATACTGTGGTACAGGGTATTGAAACTTTGTGCATTTGTTTGTAACACCCAAAAGGAGATGATGATCGTTTATTATACCGATCGACTCAAATCACTTTCTGAGTAGATTTAGATATGTCCGGTCGCAATTATTGTCTGGCCGCGATAAAATTTTGCACGCATATCTTGTTTGGTCTAAGGACGAAACCTATTGAACTTAGTGAGGTGATAAACGGTTCAGAGTTAAATATACATACATCTATTTAGATATTTTCCCCATACATATGTTCCTCCCGCTTTGGTATCAAAGCGTTATAGAAGTTATATTTTACTTCCGATCATTACAAAATTTGGCAAAAAAAGTTTCTTAATTTAGAAACAAATACAGCTTAATTTTGGGATAATCGGCTCAGATTTAGATAAAGCCACATATATAGTGTTTTCTAATAGGGGCATAACAATTTGGAATCTTTATGTCAACGCACCCTCAAATGATATTTCAGTGTCAAAAGGTTAGTCGAAGTCAACATTTTCATCATGGTAAAGTTCACTTACGTGCAACGTTTGGAAATCATTAAAAATTACGGTGGTGGCAACTTTAGGAGCGCCTATTCCAATTTTCGGCCGTAATAATCGTCCCACCTATTAGTGGATAAATTTGAATCCAAATTTCCACTATTGGATGTTCCGGCGCCAAAGAGACGCCGTACCGCTCGAAGCGACGAAAATATCGCAGCCGTAAGTGTATCCGTTCAAAATGAGCCAAATCAGTCGATTCGACGTCGTGTATTGGCGCATTTTGCGAAAAGATCTTAGCCTTCATCCTTATAAGAACAAACTGACTCAAGAACTTAAGGCACTTGATCATTTGAAACGTTGAAACTTCTCCGACTGGGCTCTGGCAAAGTTAATGTTATGTCCTTAATGAAAAACCCTTTACTATTTGACGTCATACGGACAGAAATTACATTAAGGTTGCATATATTCGCTGGCAATTGTCATTATAATTTTCTCTCCCTATTTGGCATATTGACGTTATTTCAGAGTTTGGTAGATTATTGAATTCCGATCATATCATATTTAGTTCAGGTGTCAAAATACGTTTAATAATTGCAACATTCTTAAAACAAGGTGTCTGCGGAAAGTGTTTTCCGCTGGTATAAGTATAATATAATAATATACATCCGGTATACTTGTTTCTCTCCGATTCTTAAAAATTCATCATAAATATTGTATCTAATTCACTGACCTAGCGCTTTACCACATTCCAAAGTGGTAAAGATAATTCATGTTTACTACTCTATTTATCCTCAAAATAAATTCAATATATACGTTGTATGTATGTAAACTTCTCTATATACTCTACACTAGAATCAAGCAAACCAAAGTACTAATACCAATACACAAATCATATACATCGAAACATACTCCTTGCCCACCCACGCACTCAAACATAATCGAAATTTTTGGTTATTTGCATTTGATATATTTTTGCTCGAAAGGATAAGCAATTGAGAGGATATCTGTTGCGAAAACATACTATGTTTGTACTCGAGGTTCGATGTTCGTGGTTCGTATGTTTGTGGTTCCTGCCACAGATCGATGGCAAGTTGCAGTGACTTTATTTTGTGTAAATTGTATTCTAATAATACCAAAAGCATATTTACAATTTGCGATAACAACAATACAAGAATCAATAAAATCATGTTAATATGTAAATATTTTTTGGGGATTGACGTATGGGGGTTTATTTTGTTTGTAAATATTATTTTCCTAAAATTGGAAAATATTGGTAATGACTATTTTTGGGGAGATACATCATTATTATCTGCTGCTAAAGATTCAATGTTTGTGGTTTTTATTGTGAATCTGATTACAATTTTTTTTCAATTAGGCTCCAATGCAGAAGTATCCCAGTAAGGAAAGACAGAAAGTCGGTCGGAGCCTACTATAAAATACCCTATACCTCCCTAGAAATGCGCAAAGGGGCATTTTGATAATACTTTGGAATAATTGTGTTTGTTTCGGTTAACTAAGTATGTACTTAGCTGCACGTCCTCATCAACGATTATTCCAAAGAGGAGTTGGAGACATTGATCATATTAAAACCAGTAAGGCAAGGCTAAAGTCGGGCGGGGCCGACTATATAATACCCTACACCACTCTCGTAATATTGAATAACTCTGATATATAAATTTTGTAATTCATGTATAAATTGTTTACATAAATTTTCTTTTGGGACATTTTATACTTAAATAATACCCTGTACCACAGTGTGGTGTAGGGTATAAAAACGATTGGATCTAAAGAGCCGAATCGGATGAACATATATATGGGAGCTATAGCTAAATCTTTACCGATTTTCTTCAAATTCGGCAATGTTGGTTCATGGATCAAGAAACTCTTCCATTCTAGATTTCAATACGATTGGATGTAAAATATAGCTTCTATAGAACTAAAGGGCCAAATCGGACGAAACATATATATGGGAGCTATTGCTAAATCTTAACCGATTTTCTTCAAATTCAGTAGTGTTGGTTCATGGATCAAGAAACTCTACCATTCTAAATTTCAAAATGATTGGATGTAAAATACAGCTTCTACAGGACTAAAGATCAAAATCGGACGAAACATATATATGGGAGCTATAGCTAAATCTTACCCGATTTTCTCCAAATTCGGTAGTGTTGGTTCATGGATCAAGAAACTCTACCATTCTAAATTTCAAAATGATTGGATGTACAATACAGCTTCTACAGGACTAAAGCGCAAAATCGGACGAAACATATATATGGGAGCTATAGCTAAATCTTAACCGATTTTCTTCAAATTCAGTAGTGTTGGTTCATAGATCAAGAAACTCTACCATTCTAAATTTCAAAACGATTGGATGTAAAATACAGCTTCAATAGGACTAAAGGGCCAAATCGGACGAAAGATATATATGGGAGCTATATCTAAATCTGAACCGATTTCAACCAAATTCAATAGCGATCTTAACAGCTGCGAAATACTCTAAACTGCAAAATTTCAGAACGATAGGAGTGAAATTGCGACCTGTAGTCGACGAACAACTTTACATGGACAGACGGACGGACGGACGGTCAGACATCGCTAGTGATTCTGAGTCGATCGGTATACTTTAAGGTGCGTCTAGCTGTGTTATTTTCACGTGTTACAAACATCTGCCGTGAAACAAACTTATAATACCCTGTACCACAGTGTGGTGTAGGTTATAATGAGCAGCATTCTTTCATATATATCAAGCATCGGAAGGAACATTAGATGGGACTATAGATAATCTAAACAGATTTTCAACAGCTTGGATCAAAAACCTCATTTCTGCTAATTATATGAAGATCGGACGAAAATACATTATCAAGAGTTTAAATACTAAATAGGGACGAACATATATATGTGACTATATCTAAATCCTAACCGACTTTCCCCA
This sequence comes from Eudasyphora cyanicolor, assembly GCA_963930755.1. Lineage (NCBI taxonomy): Eukaryota > Metazoa > Arthropoda > Insecta > Diptera > Muscidae > Eudasyphora > Eudasyphora cyanicolor. The sequence continues at coordinate 154,050,982 of OZ005737.1, forward strand.
AATTAAGCAGTATTCGCTTTCAAGTTAAGAAACTTCTTTCCGCAAAATTTTGTAATGATCGGAAGTAAAGTGCAACTTCTATATCGCTTCGACACAAAATCGAAAGAAATATATATATGGGTGCTGTGTCTAAATCTTAACAGGTTCATCCCAATTTGTGTAATAAGATAACTCTCTCCGCCGAATTTCTTTCTGATCCGATATAAAATACAGTTCCTACAGCGCTTACATATAAAATGGGGGGTACCATATGTTTGGGGGCTATATTTAAATCTAAACCGATTTTCATCAAATTTAGTATTATCTCGATGTGTATCAAGAGACTTCTTTGTGTTAATTTTCATTCAGATCGGTTAAAAAATGTTGGAGGAAAATATATATGGGAGCTATATGTAAATCTGAACCAAATTTGATCAATTTATCTTTGATCAATGGAACTTTGGCCCATGTGCCAGTGGGAACCAGCTGCTACACGGATGGGTCCAAGCGAGGAGGAAGGACGGGTCTGGGACTTTTTATTGATGAACCAGAAGTCGAACTTCACTTCCGCCTCCCTGACCATAACACGGTATTTCAACTGGCTCAGTAACACGACAAAGCCTAAATATGCCAACATCTTCACAGATAGCCAAATGGCGATTCAAGCAATAACATCGGAAAGGGTCAAATCCAGAACTGTGTTGGACTGTAAAAGAACGATAAATGATTACTCAGCCCATGGTCAATTGCGTATTTGCTGGGTACCAGGACACAACGGAGTGATTGGAAATGAACGGGCAAACAACTTGGCTTCAAAGGGCAGAGAACTTCGAGTAATAAACTTGAAAAATTGGAAACCTTTCGAAGCCACGAAAAATGAGTTGAAGCACTGGGCAGTGATGGCTCATAAAACTGTGTGGAATAGCGCAACAGTAGGAACAACTGCAAAGATACTGTGGGGTGACCCAAATGAAAAGAAAACAAGAAGTCTTCTGAAACTAAACAAGATCGATATTAGTAAGATGATGAGTGTTCTAACGGGACACTCAAGCTTACAAGCACATCTTCATCGCATAGGACTAGCAGGAAACGACGAATGCAGGGCATGCAGAGAAAACATCGAAACGATGGAACATTTTCTGTGTCACTGCCCGGCTTTCACACATGCATGATCCCAACATTTCGGGTCCAAAATATTACCAGACTTGACTCATCTCAGAGAATATGACTGGAAGATACTGAGAAAATTCGTGTCTAGTACCGATTTTCTGTAACTCGTAAGGTATAAAAAGATCATAAATAAGGAGCGCACAACAGGCCGAACCACTGGCTTAAGTGTATGTCCATGGACATGAGACGTTTAAACGTCTCCTCTCTTCAACCTAACCTAACCTAACCTAAATAGGGATCATTCTTGGGCCAAATAAGAGCACCGTGCTAAATTTCATCACAATCGGACATAAATACGAACCGCACTTTGATTGCAACGGTACATCTACAGACCGAAGTGAAGTGATTCTAAGTCACTAGGTATAATAAACGATGGGTTCATCTCTTCACCTTTGGGTGTTACAAGCAACTGCACAAACTCATAATACCCAGTGTAGGGTGTAATGAAATTCAAAAAATCTGCAGCGTTTTGAAAATCATTTAAAAAAAAAATAGATTTGGATAAATTCCTAAATAATAATTTTATTTTTATATAAACACATATGTTATTTGAGAAAATTACTTTGCAAATATATTTTGGTGCGTTCCAAATAAATTTTATTTATTTTCACATAAAATTTTTTTGTTTAGAAAATTTGTGTTCGAAATATATTTTCTTTCGATTCAAACATAACCATATCTGCTGAAAAATTTGCTAAGTAGCATTTATAAACAAAATAAGAGTGTCCATACGAGTATATAGTTGGCAGATATATCTAAATTCAAAAGTTATGCCATAGTGCAGATAATTCCATTTACATTACAAAAGAAAACCATACAAATGTTTCGACTTACCATGCTATGGAATGGAGGTATATTTCAATTTCAGAGGACTGTGGCTGACATAAATTGACCTGCCGATTTTCTACGACATTGACCTATATGTATTGCGGGCTATACTTTGGGCGAAAGCTTCAAATTTACTGCAGATGGATGAACAGGCAGACAAACTGAATCTATTAATTTAGTGAATAATATCAGGCAAATTTCCAAGCTATTTTTTATTTGAGACACTTTTTGTTCAATTAAATTGTTCAAGAACATCATTAATAAATAATAAAATTTCGTATACAAAGCATCAAAACCAAATACATTTCTATTTGGCTATACAAATTTCGTAAATTTGTGAATCAAAATGTCAAACATAAACGGCATTATGTTCCACTCTATTTTTATTGTTAAACTATAATAAATTTTTGTTTGAAAAACATAATTTTTACTTCCGTTATAAACTCCATAATCGCAGTGAGCCATTTTCTGATAATGATGCCCAATCATCAACATCACTTTAATTAAGTAGGCATACTTCCGTTTAAATTTATTTTTCTAATAGAACCGCAAGATTTGTGCCATAGAATTTTTAAATTTCGCCAAAACAGATTAGATGCCAAAAATAGAACGAGAATATATTTATACAATCATACATAAAACATTTGCTTAGCTCTGCAGCAAAACAGAAACATTTCTCTTAATATAATGAAACGTTGTCGCTGGTCCTTAACGAAAATGTTTTGTATTTTGTATTCGTCCTACAAACGAAAAATTTGCAATTCAATCAAATCCCAAGGCCTTAGTACGACTATTTACAACCATCTCACATGCAATAATAGTATACACAAATACGCACACACACACAGCCACGGATATAAAAGTACATTCACAAATACACAAAAATGTATTGCAATACCGATGAGAAAAGGATAGGTTTTTGGTTATTGTCGAAAAAGGGTTAATTTGACAACGAGTATCCTTAAAGCAAGGCAAAAACTTAATAAAGAACTCATTTTCCACAAAACACAAACATACATACCCACACACCCACCCATTCGCACAAACAGCCACACACATAAAACTGTAGCACAAACGGAGAAAATTCGTAATGGAATGAAACGAAAGGAAATTTTCAATTTGTTGGGATTTAAAATAAGACATACAGGAAATACAATTTCAGTAATTGCCGGAAAAATACCCAAGACAACGAAGACTTGGCGAAAAGATGTTTTTTTAAGCAAAATAGCATACACCACTAGGATACAGGACCGAGAATATACATTAGACAGTTAAGTACGCGTAGATGGAAGGGCGAATTGTGGAATGGGGGCTTCAGAAGGCGGCATATGTATTCTCCATTGGTGTAACAATGCCCTTTTTCATGGGGATGGAAAGAGTTAAAATGTCACAAAAATATTCAATTAAATTTGTAATCTCCACAAAATGTAAGTATTGAACGTTTGATTTATATCTAGCAGGAAATTTATTTTTGTTGATTGGTCTTAACTGAAATTATAAATATTTTGGATCCGGACAGCCGGAATCGTATGGATCGCATATATCGCGTTTATACTATAAGTTTAATGGGAATAAGCACAAACCAATAAGGAAGGCTAAAGTTGGGCGTTGCCGACTGACCCTTCATCATCCTATGGGAGACGAATTAAAGGAATTAGTGGCAAGTTTTTCAATGTTTTTTCCCTAATATTAATAATATTAATCGTTTGTTTTGAATGTGGCGTAAGTGACATTTTCACATAAATTGAGTTAAGTATAGATTCGGCATCCGATTAAGCAGATATAATTGTATCGAAAAGAATAAAAGTCAAAGGTGACTTAAATTTTTAAAACTTAAGTTTTGCTAGAAAACAAAATTACAAAAAACGTCTGTTTTGATTCTAAAAACAAAAATAGAATTTAGATAGCCCAAAATGTGCCTTCCATTTCGCACCCATATCATCTTACTAAGACTGTAAGAATAATTAAAAACAAATTTTTTGAATAATTATATCCTTAAAAAATGTTGTTCTTTTAAACACGAACTCGATCAGAAAATAGAAAACTAAGTATTCAGTTTTGTTTTGTTTCTCGTCACTTTCAATATTATGTAGAGATTTGCATGACCAAAAATGAGTGTCACACGGTGTTACACTAGGTCATCAACCTGTAAATAATGGTAAGAACATTTTATAAAATTTGGAAAAACAATCCATTAGGAAAATGTCTCTAAGTTACAGCAAATGATTCAGTGATATCGTCAATTTAAATTTTAAGATAAAAATTCGGACTGCGTCTTCAAAAATCAAAGGAAACTAATAAATATATTTTTTATTTATAAATGCATTTAATTTTTCAAAGCGCTGCACGATGGGAAAATATGATGAAATATGCGCGCAAAGAACTTTCAAAACATCTTCCGAAAATCAATTTTTTGGGAGTGTTATTTTATTGTGGATAACATTTAATGAAAATACCTTCAAATTTTATGAAAATATCTCCAGGCGATTTCGAGTTATTGCGATGATAAAATGCATATACTAAAGTGCTTGTAGAATTCGCGTTTATTGGTGAAATGCGATAGGACTTGCAACATATAATAAGGTTATATTCGTCTTAATTTTTGTATATGCGACGTATTTTTAACGTCTTCAAATGAAGAGATATTTCAAAGTAAAAAAAAAAAATTTTGTTTTTTCATAAAAACTATCCACAGTAAATGGAATACAACTTTGGATCACGTGGGATCACTACCATATAACATAGAGGAGAGAGGTGACATAGGGATGAATCCAACGGTATCTAGTCTTTTTTCATCAAATATAGACAATATGTGTGGGAGCTATATTAATCTATGGACCGATTTTCCCGAAACATATGGACCGATTGTCTTGGTTCAAAAAAATATTATATTTGCTAAATTTCGGCAAAATCGGATAATAATTACGAACGGACGAGAATAGATGGATTAACAAGCGGCTGCAAGTTTGATCAAGTGCGATCAAAAACAGAGATCTTATTTAATTTAATTTTAATTCAACTTTTCTTTTCTTATCTGTCTACGTCCCACTGTGTAAAGTGCATTAGAGCAAAGTTTCAGTTTTCAAAAATATTGCAGCCCACAATTTTATCCTATTTAAGTTGTCTTAGTTTCAATTTTAAAAACATTGCAGGTTTTGTAGCCTTTAATCGCACTGTTGACAAAAATATTTTTGACCTTCAATAGTCTGCATATTTAAAACGCAGCAACACACTGAAACAATCAAGCACATGAAAGAGATTTTAAACTAAATTTTGTCAGCTTTAATTTAAAATCAAGATCGCTGAAGTTGGCACGATATTCGGGGTTTTACACTAATTTCCATAATGTCGCTTTTGAAGCCCCACTGTGCAATAAATGGTAACAGTAAGAAAAATCTGTCTTCAAAGAATTCTCTTGAAGATGGTCCAAACCGTAGAGCTCTTTCTCTAACGGTATAGTCGTGAGATAAAAAATACTGCTATGCGCGCGTATTTACCCATTTTTTCCCATTGTGCGCTGTACTAATAACTCTTGTGGACGTATTCTGAAACAGAAAAAAATAAATAAATTTGATTTGCAAAATAATTGTAAAGGGTATTTTTGAGAAAAATCCCAGAGATATGTAACTTTGGAGCTCTGCACCACCAAAACTATAATGAATTTTGAAAAACTAAAAACGTCATAAAAATCATCCACATTTGTATAATCATTGTGTCAAATTTTAGTAAAATCAAACGGAGACATTTTTAAAATGTGTGTTTTTTGATTTATTGGCTTTTTATGAAAGTGGCTTAACTACATTCCCCATTAAAAAAGCGAGTTAATGGGACTCAAACGCGAACAATTTTACACCAATTAGAAGATTTGTGATGAGATGTATGTAAATATTTTATTTCTATTATGTACCCAGATTTACACATTTATTTAATCAAAGGGAAAGCGCTGCCCTACAGAACAGATGTTTTTCAGGGTCTAGCGAATAGCCTAATTCATTGTTTATGTGGCGCCGTGAAGAATTCTTTGTTTACAGTGAGTAAAAATGCTGCTTTTGCCTTTTGTGGTGTAGTTGACATTTTTAAAATGCTGCTTTCTGACAGGTCCATATCGTATTTAAGAAATAAAAAAACACTAAATCGATCCGTACAATAAATTATAGGTATATCTCATCGTCTTTTGGGTGTTAGATGGTTTTTTGGGAGTCACCATATCAAGCGCCTTCCAAGACAATACATTTACCTCAATCTATATATAACAGTCGAAATACTCCACTATTAAAAAATTCAAATAAGTTTTACGACGGTTTGGGAATATCCAGCTGTCGTTCCATTAGGAGCACATACGAGTATCTATATATAAACAAATTAATTTGTGTTTGTTGGTTCCGTATAGACGTCTAAATATAATCTTCACGAAATTTTCACAAAATATAGTATTAGGTCTGAAAGGAAAAATATGCTACTTGGCACCGCCCACTCTCCCTCATTTTGGAAAACTCAATAGCTAGGGAACGGCCCTCTAGATTATGGTGAAATTTTACGCGTGTGCTTCTGTAAGCAAAAAAACATGATTGTACCAAAAATTTGCGGAATCGGGCCAATGGGCGTGGCTCCGCCCATGTAAGCCAAATTTTGAAATTGAGATCTCTTGCACAATTCGTTAGCGAGAGCGCTGCAATTTTGTGTATACTCGTTTGTATCTGGTGAAAGTATACGTGATTGGTCTAAAAATGGGCGGGATGGAACCAATGGGCGTGGCCCCGTTTATATAAGCCAAACGTCAAATTGCGACATCTTCCACAATTTGTTAGCGAGAGTGTTGTAATTTTGTGTACATGTTTCTGGTGGTAGTCTACGTGTTTGTTCCAAAAATGGTCGGGATCGGCGTGGACACGCCCATAAAAGCCAAATTTTGAAATTCAGATGTCTTTCACAATTTGTTAGCGAGTGCGCTGTATGATGGTGTACAGGGTGGCTGATATGTATTGCAACCAACTTCAGGTTGCTATCATTTCTAAACCGCTAGTCTGATAGCTGACAGATTTATTTCAGTGGCAGTTCATTTTATTGTTTACGAGCTTACAAAAGCATTTTGATCTATTGCATTCAGAAAAAAAGTTATTCGTGATGGAATTCAAGCGTGATAGTGTGATTGCTTTATTGGGGTGGAAAAACACAAGTGGCTATCGTTAGAGCCCTCCAACATTTAAATGTGAGGTCAGCTGAAAATTTACACCTTCGATTGGCCACCAGAACTCAAGCGCCGCCGATGGTAATGGTGTGGGCCGCCGTAACGGCCGATGGTCGCTCCCCGCTCGTATTCATCGACCATGGGGTCAAAATAAATGCCGAATATTATCGGGAAAATGTCCTAAAGACAGTATTGAAGCCCTGGACAGACAAACATTTCGACCGCAGACCATGGACATTCCAACAGGACTCAGCACCGTCGCACTCAGCACGCGTCAACCAAGAATGGCTTAAAAAGGAGGTTCCTCGATTCATTTCTACCGCACAATGGCCACCACGATCTCCGGATCTCAAACCGTTGGACTTTTGCGCCTGGGGCATTTTAGAGAGTAAGGTTCGCACTAAAAAATACCAAAGTATCGATCATCTCAAGACGACGCTTCGCCGGGAATGGGCCAAAATACCGCAGAGCCACTTTCGTGCAGCGTGTGATGGCTTTGTCGGCCGTTTGAAGGCCATAATTCGTGCCAAAGGTGGCCAATTCGAACAAATCTAAACTGTTTCTAAAATTTTATGTTATTTCCGACATTTTTTGCTTTTGAACAATTAATTTAAAAAAAAAAATTAAAAAAAATATAGCGCTTTACTTTGTTGCATTACATATCAGCCACCCTGTATATATATCTGCTGGCAGTCTACGTGATTGGTTCAAAAATGGCCGAGAACGGACCAAAGGACGTGTCCATATGAACACATTTTTTAAATTGTGATATTTTGAACAATTTGTTAGCGAGAGTGTCCGAGAATAATTAAAGGATTTGGGGCCTTAAATTTCTGCTCTAATACGATGGTGTAGAGTATGTATTTAGCATATTACTAAAATATGTTATGGTCGTATACCGAAACTCTGTATTGATCTTTTAACACTTCATAAAGAGTTTTTAATCTATCAAAAGTATTGTAAATTTTTTATGGGACAAATGTTCCAATTAGAAGGAATCCCCTCATATCAAAGACCCATTTCTAAATACTATTGTTAAAAAGTACATTAATTAGCACAAGGATGTCTGTCAATTTCTCTTGTACTTACATCTGCCTCCAACAGAGGCGTGAACAACAAATTATGAAATATAGGTTTACTTTTGTGATTCTCAACCTTTGTTGAAATGTTAAAAAATATGACATGAATGCGACTCATGTAATGATTTATTGCCATTAGCCTCCAGCCTTTGTATCCCCCTTTTAGCGAACGATACAATTACTGCTAAAGCACCACAGTAATAACACACATGGCGCCCCTACCAATCCAAGCCTTTTTCCGGAGGGGCGTTTATAAACAGTGACAGTGTGTTTTCCTTTTATTATAAATCATACGCTTCCGGTTTGAAAGAAAAAGCGACAACAGCAAACGCCATTAACAATGACACCAATAACATCGTCAACGGCAATAGATTATAGGCTTGTGTTCTTTCAATTTGCTTTTTTTCCACTCAGCGTGAAATATTTGATACACTTTTCAATAGTGGCTTGAAATGGAGGCATTCTCCTCCTAATCTGCTGGAACGTTTGATTAGGAGGTTAGTCTCCGTACATGTTATGCGAGCATTTTTTAACAAGTTTAGGGTGGCGATACATATACAAGCAGATAGGATTAGTTCGCGTCGGCGGTCTTTATACAGAACTCTAATATATACGGAGGAACGATCTTGATGAAACACTGTCAGATCTGAATACAATTTGTGAAAATTTGGTAATAACCCCTATACGCATACTCGTGTATGCAAAATACACGAGTATCGGTTCAGATTTATGTATGTATAGTCTACACACTGTAGATGTGGTTACATTTTCCTGCCAATCTCTATCAAATTTGCCGGGTTAGAATTTTTTTGTAAGAATTATCAATCATTTCTCAGTCTATGTAAGTTGGGTAAATAAAAGATCAGACATGTTTTGGTATGCTTGAAAAATTTTAGCTATCGAAAAATGTGTCAAAGAGTTCATTCGTATTAAATTTTCTGTGAAAAATAAAAAAATTTCCCACGCACAGAAGGTCGATAAGTTGACTATTCACGCCATGGATGCCTCAGCTTAACAACAACCGATGAAAACAGGCTAATTTCATGTAGCTTTTTCGTGTAACTTTTAATCCAGCTTTCGAATAATAATTTTCGAATCCAATTAAATTATTTTTCCAATCAAAAATGTATACCTAATTTTTATCAGGACGTTACGACCCTCTGATATGCCGCTACGATTTAGAACGTCCAAATAAATGAATATTCCCCACTTAACAAGTAGTGTTGTGTACACTTCAGCCTCTTTTATTTTGTTTTGTTTTATTGCACAATTTATGTCGACAATTTCGAATCCAGCAATTAATTTATCTCTCTGTCTATTACGAATCGTTAGAGTTCTATGGTGGACTTCTAAGCTAACGTCAAGGAAAAAGACCTGCAACAAGCTATTCAACAAGGCGAAATCTACTGGAGCCTTTAATGATTGGGATGCATATAAAGGGCAACTCAAGATCTATAAGAAGGAGCTTAGGAAGGCGCAAAGACGCTCTTGGTATTCCTTCTGTCGCGAAGTGGAAAAGGTCTCCGACGCCGCAAGGCTGAGGAAGCTACTATCCACTTCTCCTTGTACAGTGGGGTATTTGCAGGATGAGGCAAATAACTGAACAAAAAACAGCGAGCAATCGCTAAGTGTACTGCTCGACACACATTTCCCGCAACAAGAGTGCGAGATCTAGAATAAGCTGGGCTATAAACAGCTTTGAGCCCTTCAAGTCACCTGGACAAGACGGCATTACTCCAGCAGAAATGCAGAAAATGTTAAAGTACATTATCCCCTGGCTGCAGAAAATTTATGTAGGCTGTATTAGGCTTTCATACATCCCGAATCGACGGAGGGATACCAAAGTGGTATTCATACCCAAAGCGGGGATATCGCACACGAGGCCAAAAGACTTCAGACCAATTAGCCTATCCTCTTTCCTATTGAAAGGTCTGGAAAGACTTTTAGATTATTTCATTAGGAAAACCTGGATACAAAACTCCTGTCGGGTAACCAACATGCTTACAATAAGGGAAAGTCTACAGAATCAGCCCTGCACGAACTTGTGACCACTATCGATCCGTCCCTACATTTCAAAGAATTCACCATGGTGGTGTTTCTTGACATAGAAGGGGCTTTTAACAACATAATCGCGGCATTGTCACATCTAAAGGTGAACTCTAGCTTGATTAGACTAATTCAAAGACTACTCAACAGAAGACGCATAACCGCATGTCTAGGGTCCACAACTCTAACAAGGTTTGTAAACAGAGGGACCCCGGAAGGAGGAGTACTGTCTCCACTAATTTGGAACCTAGCGGTGAATGAAATAGTGGCATATTCGTACGACCTGGCAATCGCAGTGAGTGGCAAATTCGAAAACATCCTCCGAGATATTCTACAGGTGGCTCTGAACAAGTTGGCTAGATGGGCCAGAAGCAGCGGTTTGGGTGTTAACCCAACCAAGACAGAATTGGTTCTATTTACTAGGAAGAATAATGTCCCTCATGTGGACCCTCTTCCTCAGATAAATGGAACTGATCTAGTCTTTTCTGAAAGTGCAAAATTTTTAGGAATAATTTTGGATAGGAAACTTTCATTCAGACTAAACGTACTGGAACGTGTAAAGAAGGCCAACATCGCCCTATATTCCTGCAGGAAGGGTCGCGGTGGGGCCTCTCTCCTAAAATTGTCCATTGGATATATATAGCAGTGGTTGGTCCAATACTGTTATACGGCATTGTGGTGTGGTGGACGGCAACTGACAAACTAACCATCACAAACCTGCTTTCAAGCGTTCAGAGAACTGCCTGCCTGTGCATAAGCGGGGCGTTAAGGACTACAGCGACTGAGTCTCTACAAGCCCATCTCCATATACTGCCGATTAATGTTGTGGCGAGAGAAGTTGCGAGCAAAGCGGCACTAAGATTAAACTGCCTATCAATGTGGAGGTACCAGAACTACGGTCACATGAGGATATCAAAGTGTAGTGTAACCGACCGAGTGGACTATATATCAACGGTGCGCACCTTTGAGAGGAACTACATCACTATGATACCAGCCAGGGATGAATGGGATGGCAGAAGACCCGGAAATAGAAACCATCTCCACTTCTATACGGATGGTTCGAAGCTTGATGAAAAGGTTGGCTTCGGAGTACACTGTGAAGAACTTAATTTGGATATAGCTCATAGACTACCAGATACCTGCAGTGTATATCAAGCCGAAATAATGGCAATATGGGACGTCGCCAAGTGGCTGAGTCGGAACATGGTAACCAACACTGGCGTTGTCATTTACTCGGACAGTCAGGCTGCCATCAATTCTCTGGAGGCCACACCCTTAAATTCACAAATAGCCCTCGACTGCCACAGATTTCTTAACGAGATGGCTAAGCAGATTAGTATACACCTCATATGGGTGCCTGGGCATAGGGATATCCCGGGGAACTGCAAAGCCGATGAACTTGCTAGGAAAGGGACGACTTTACAAATTCTCGAAAAATTTGCATATATTGGTGCGTTACTATCCACGTGCAAGCTTTGGCTTAGGCAAGAGGCAATCAGGCAGTCCAACGAAAGATGGACACAAATCGGCACCTGCGGGGTAGCTAGACAAATCTGGCCAAGGTATGACCTGAGAAGGTCAAAATATCTCCTCGCACTAGAAAGGACAAGATTGTCTACGTTAGTATCAGTTCTGACGGGACACTGCCTGATCGGCGAACACGCCATAAGATTGGGTATTAACTCCAACGACTTCTACAGAAGCTGCGGAGATGAGGAAGAAGTGGAGAGCATTGAGCACTTGCTATACGACTGTCCCGCTTTGAGTACACGACGACTGGACTTACTGGGGTCGGCCTTTCTAGGCAGCCTAACATATCTTTCCAGTACCAATATTCGTGCTATCTATACATTTTTATATGGTTGGTTCCGATGAAGGGCATTTTAGTCCGTGGTAACACTAGGGACATAAACTGGTCTGTGTGAGCCAGGGACGTATCCAGGATTTTGGTTCGGGGGACCCAACCTTTTTTTCCGTAACAAAGATAAACAATTAAAAAAATTGAGTTTATTGTGTAGGTAATGGAAGTTAAGTTCCTTAGTTTTTTATTCGATGTTTATTCCTAAATATAAATGTGTACTTTAGTACGAGATCAGTAAAACTTTTTATAATAAAATACGTAAGAGTTAAAAATGTAATCTTCGATTTTTTGAAAGAAATATATTAATTATGTCATCGATTTTGACTTCATCTTTGTATATAGACATCAAAGCCAGATAAGATAGCCTTTCTCCTTCCATTCTGTTCCGGAGATAAGTTTTTATTCAACTTAACGTCTAGAAACTTCGCTCAGCAGATGCCGTTGTCACAGGTATTGTGGCCAGTATCTGCAAAAGGGAAAAAACGCTTGGGAACATGTCCTCATCGCAAAATAAAATAGCATCTAATGCATTTGATGGCTTATCATTCTTCTGCTTCCAATAATCAATCCATATACTTACTTCAGCTAAAACAGATTTTGCTGAATTTTTTATATCGTTTTTGTAAAAAAGTGTGACTTCTTCGAAATCATCCTTTATTAGATTTACAACTCGTATCGGAACGATATTAAACAGACTTGTAATTATAGCTTCATGTTCGGAAAATCTATTATTTATATGTGATATTACTTCGTCCAGATATGGTATGAACAATGTTATCCTAAAATATGCCTTGACATCTGAACCAGGAATATTAGCCCTATACTTTTGAGTGCCAACTCTTCTAGGTAGTGCTGCTTCTATTCCAAAACTTCTTGCAAGTTGTGTGTATTCTTCAAACAGTTTGTCAAACTCCGCATCTGAATTTTTACGCATGCCACTTAATTTAGTCGTTGCCAATTTTATGATTTCGTATGCCTTTATTATATCTAGTTTAATCGTTTGCAAATACCGTGATAAGTTCTGTGTAATGCCCAAAACCGTACTACTTATTACCACACCCAATATAAAGTCAAATTTACATACACGGTTGTGCAAACTCATTCCATCACTGCAACCTACGAGGGCGGTTCGGAAACTTCTTAGCCTATCAATGAAAGAGAATAGTTAGTTTTTCAGAAATATTTTTATTTTTCAATATAATCTCCTGAAACTTCAATACACTTAGTCCAACGCTTATCTAGCAATTCTATCCCTTGATTAAAATAGTTTTCCTCAAGGTCTTCAAAATAGTGGTTTACAACAGTAATTGCATCTGAATTTGAGGTAAAACGCTTGCCAGCAAGGAATTTTGTTAGATTTGGGAACAGGTAAAATCACTGGGAGCTAAATCAGGAGAATAAGATGGGTGGTCAAGCAACTCGTACTTTAATTCGTTGATTTTAGCCATTGTTAAAACACTCTTGTGCGCTGGTGCGTTGTCTTGATGAAAAATTATTTTTTTTGTGTTGTAAGCCAGGACGTTTTTCTCGAATTTGTACATTAAATTGATCCAAAAGCTTGCAATAGTACTCAGAATTTATTGTTTTACCCTTTTGCAGATAGTCAATCAATAAAATACCTTTGAAGTCCCAAAAAACCGTTGCCATAACCTTACGAGCCGATTGAATTGTTTTTGCCTTTTTTGGGGCACTTCCTCCAGCTTCAGTCCATTGTTTGGATTGTTCTTTTGTCTCTGGTGTATAGTGGTGGATCCGTGTCTCATCAACAGTTATGAAACGACTCTAAAAATCCATTTTATTTCGCTTAAAACGATCCAAACAAGCTTGAGAAATGTTCATTCTTATGCGTTTTTGGTCGACTGTTAACATCTTGCAGAAAGCTTTTTCATCTGTAGTTCTTCATGCAGAATTAAATGGACTCGATCATTTGAGATGCCCATGATATTAGCTATTTCACGCACTTTTATTCGTCAATCATTTAATACCATATCATTCACTTTGGCTACAATTTCTGTTGTTGTTGCTGTTTTTGGACGTCCACTACGTGGTTCATCTTCAATGCTTGTACGACCACGTTTAAATTCAGCAACCCAATTTTTTACTGGGGCATATGAAGGAGCACTTTCACCTAACACATTCACCATATCATTATGAATTTCTTGTCCCGATAATGAAAGTTTAAAATTGGTTACCACAACTAACCGAGTTTCAATGAAAAAAACAATCTTAATTCGATTGATACAACCATCGATTTAGTTGCAAGCATTTTTATTTGATCGTATCCATGTTATTATTGTTGTTTCAACTATTTTTATACCCTACACCACACTGTGGTACAGGGTATTATAACTTTGTGCATTTGTTTGTAACACCCAAAAGGAGAAGAAATAGACCCATCGTTTATTATACCGATCGACTTGGAATCACTTTCTGAGTTGATTTAGCTATGTCCGTCTGTCTGTCCGTCTGTGCATGTATTCTTGTAATCAAAGTACAGGTCGCAATTATGGTCCGATCTCGACGAAACTTTACACATATCTTTTTTTGGCCCAAGGACGATCCCTATTGAATTTGGTTAAAATCGGCTCAGATTTAGATATAGTCCCCATATATATGTTAGCCCCGATTTGACATGTAAGCGCTGTAAAAACTTTATTTTACCCCCGATTTGACATATAAGCGCTGTAGAGACTGTATTTTAAATCCGATCAATACGAAATTCGACAGAAGGAGGTCTTTTTACATGAATGAGTATTCAGGGAAGATCGGTTCAGATTTATATTAAAGCTCCATATATTGTTGTTGTTGTATTTTACTTCCGATCATTAAAATTTTCCAGAAAGATGTTTCTCAATTTAGGAACAAATATTGCTTAATTTAGCGATTATCGTTTCAGAATTACATAGATAATATGTTTCTACCCATTTACCAATTATTCCAAATTATTATGGCAATGACCCTTATCGCATTGTTAGGGAGGTGTAGGGTATTATATAGCCGGGCCCGCCCGACTTTCTGCCTTTCCTTACTGGTTATACATATATATATATGGGGGCTATATCTTAATCTAAACCGATTTTCCGTTAACTTATTCTAAGGTGATATAGCCATGTCCTTCTCTCCGCCAGTCAGTTGTAATCACGCTACAGTCTACAATAATAGAGCTGGAGGACTGAAATTTGGTATAGATACTTCTTATAGCTGCAGATAACTTGGGATTGAAAATGGGCAATATCGGTCCATTTTTAATTATAGCCCCCATATACAGCATCTCCCCGGTTTGACTTCTTAACGTCAAAGAGACCTCAAAAGTCAACTAATCAGGATAAAAATTGATAACTGGGGTTTATTATACCCGGAACCATTAACACGAACAACGGCAGTTATTGGGCCAATGTTTGATATATCCCCCATACAAAAGTCATCTAGATTTGACTTCACAACGCCACAAATGCCTCAAATTCCAACGAATTGGGCTGAAATTTGGTATAATTAGTTTAGTTGTTCCCTAAACCATTCACGTGCGATCGATGGTGGAAGGTATATAAGATTCGGCATGGCCGGACTTAATCCGTTTTTACTTGTTTATTTTCCGCACAATACTTTATATACCTTTTCGCAATAATTAAAAATAAATACCTATTATAATAACCTACACCACACTGTGTGGGTATTATAACTTTGTGCATTAGTCTGTAACACCCAAAATGAAACTTTGCACATGTTGAATTTGGTTAAAATCGGTTCAGATTTACATTTAATTCCCATATGTATGTATGTTCCTCAGATTTGGCAACATTTCTGTAAAAGCAACATTTTGTAAACGATCTGAATAACAATTGACAGAAAGGCGTCTCTTGATACACTTAGAGTTAATACTAAATTTGAGGAAAATCTGCTTAGATTTAGATATAGCAAAATATATATGTTACCCCTGGTTTGACATGCAAGCGGTGTAGAAACTGTCTTCCGATCAGCTCGAAATTCAGCAGAAAGAGGTTTCTTATTACACGAATAAACTGTGGCTGATTTAGGGGAAATTGGTTCAGATTAAATATAACCCCCATATATACATATGTTCCTCCCGATTTGGTATATTGATTTGATTCTGGGTGAAATCGGTTCAGATATAGATATACCTCCCATATATGTGTTTCGTCCGATTTGGCCCTTTAGCCCCATAGAAGCGGTAGTTTACATCCAATCGTTTTAAAATTTATCATGGTAGAGTTTCTTGTTATATGAACAAACATTGCCGTAGTTGAAAAAATCTTTTTAGATTTAGTTATAGCTCCCATACTCGTATGTTTCACCCGATTTGGTCCCTATAGAAGCTGTATTGTACATCCAAATGTTTTGTATTTTAGCACGGTAGTGTTTCTTGACCCTTGGACCAACATTGCCGATTTTGGACCTTAGCCCTATTGAAGCTGTAGTTTACATCCAAACCTTTGGAAATTTAGCATGGTAGAGTTTATTGATTTATAGATTAACATAGCCGAATTTGAAGAAATTGGTTCAGATGTAGATATAGCTCCCATATATGTGTTTCGTCCGATTTGGCCTTTTAGCCATATAGAAGCTGTATTTTACATCCAATTGTTTTGTAATTTAGCATGGTAAAGTTTATTGATCTATGGGCCAACATTGCTGAATTTGAATCGGTTCAGATTTAGTTATATATATATGGTGGGCCATTTAAAATTTTAATCGGCTATAAACAAAACACTGAAATTAGTGATTTAATAATGGAACACCATATCATTCATATGTATGACTACCACGACTGGCTCGGCAGTACCTCATCCGATCAACCCAATTTGTCAGTAGTGGATGCTTTGCTCTGGAGATTGGTCCATAATTGTGACCTGAAGTTTTTATAATGTTCATATGGACAGGATGCCCAGAAAGTGTTCTTAAGTCGATGAGAGTATTGAGCCACGGACTTAACTCTTCTACTTATGGATTTAAAAAAAATCATACAAAACCACAATACCATGTACCACAGGTTATACAAATATCTTTCATATACTACATACAAGGTAAATTCACCAAGTCCTGTTTCCAAAAATTTGCTATGCAAATATTAAGACATGATTTACACAATAAATTGGGTCATATAATTACAATATTGTTTTTCAACTTATAGAGATAGACACTTTCTGAAAAATAAGTAAAGTAAAAGGTTTTAATAAATACAGTCAGTTTTTACGGTACGTACGCCTTCGATAACAAGTATGCAATTTATCTTATCCCTTCTCAGACTATGGATCAATCTGTATAAGGAAGATATTTTATCATGTTAAGTCTTTCGGCTTTTTTTCACATCAACAGTATTTTGTCTAATTAAATTTTCCAAGAAATATTAAAAACCGTCAAGGTTCAAACAACCACATACCTTCGCATACGCACACAGATACATATGCTTAGATTATAACAACCTGACGTTTCGCTCTAACTACGAAGGACACCTTTTTCCATTGACCATTGCCGGGAATCTGTCAATAAATGTTTCTCTGAAGATGTTTTTGTTGTTCTTGTGTCGGATATTGTTGGGTCCCCATTTCCTTTTTCGATATTCATGCCGTTGTACTTTTAACCTTTTGTAATTTTCTTAACGTTTGTTTCTTTTCTTCATTGTCTTCTCTTTCCCCATTTCGCCTTCCTGCTGGCTAAGCTTGCCATCTTTTTCATCTATACATACTCACATTTATAGTTAAAAGATTCTCTTTTGTTGTCTTGGCGAGGCAAGTCCTTTTTGTGGCGCTGTTGTTTCTGCTGCTGTTGCTACTTTTGTAGTAGTTGTTGTTATCGCCGTTGTTTTTCAGGTTTTTAAAGAACACAGTGTGTGTATCCTGTGCAAGGACATCATCACACATCGTTTATCACTTGTTCATTTTTGCTATTGTTCTTGTTCCTCTTCTTGTTGTAGTTGTTATTATCATCAGCTGTTGGCTGCGTGTCTGCGAGTGTGTGAGAGAATATACATACATACATGTTTATGTGTGACTCTGTGAGCATTTAGAATGTTGTCGTTGTTCTTGTTGCTGTTACAGTCTTTCGGATTATGTTTTATGCTTTAACACTTTATGGATCCTTTCTTCGTGTTATCCCTTTATCCTCCTCCTTGTGTGACTCGCTCAGCAGATGTGTGTATGTCTGTGTTTGGGGGTACGAGTAATTTCTATTCATATGTATGTGGAAGTATAAATATTTTTTTCTTTCTTCGCTTGCTGTTGTTGTTTTCCTTCGTCGTTCCCTTCAGTCTTTGTTTCGGTCTTGACTTGGGGTGTTGGAACGTCTGAGTGTCTCAGTGTTTGTTCCACATTTCGACAGTTCTTTTGTTGTCATTTTATATTTTCTTTAGCGGCGACAACAAGAAGGACACACGAAAGTTGCAATCTTCTTTCTACACATGTAACCCCTCTCATTTTGAATGGAGGAATGTATGGCAATCAGATGTGCACCAAAAGCTATTAGGATACCGTATGGATTATACGTAAAAGTTGAAACTTTAAAAGACGTGCGAATGTTTCAGATGAGTAACATTCACCCTCAGATATATACATACTTATTCGAATAGGTGGTGAACATTGTCAGTAATTGTCTTTGCCAAATTGTAAGACTGTGCGAATTTGCGAACAATTATTTCCTACAGAATTATAATATGAATTTGTCAAATTGAACCGAAGCTAATAGAAGGGCGTGGGTACTGGTCCCACTTTTCAAGATTTCATGATTTTCCTATCAACATTGTGAGTAAATAATTACACCGTCACATCAGTTAAGAAGGGTACTCGTATATAGAAATATTGAAATTTTGTATTTTGCTTTCCCGTTAAAGTGCCCACATCTATTTGATAAATGGACACTATTGCCACTCCTCTTTTGGTACCTCCTACACCAAGAAGCCAAATAGTAGTAAATTTACTAGCTTTTAGAATGAAGACTAGTACATACAAAAAACTTGAAATTCGGCCAAAAAGAGTTTTTGAGTACCTAAAAAATAATTATCTAAGGCCTCAACAAAAATTGGCAGGATCGGATTAGTGGGTATGGCAGAAGTGCGCGTAGCATTAGTTAAAAATTTTATAACTTTTATTATCTCAGAAACTATTCACCGTAGAAAAACGAAATTTGGACTGTAAGTTATTGGTGTCAATATTAGTAATTTAACCGAAAGTGGGCGGGATACTATAAGTGGGTGTGGCAACATTTACAACCCGAATATCTCATAACCGTATAAAATCGAAATTTGGAACATATGTTAATAGTCATTATAAAAAATGTAAACACAAATTGGTTGGATCGGATTAGAGTGTGTGGCAAATGTAGACGTATCATTTGTTAAAAATATATTAACTCAAAACTACTGATCGTAGAAGAACGAAAAATTTTATTGTAAGTTTTTAGGTATAGGTTAGGGTGGCAGCCGTATTTTTTTACAAGCTCCCATAGACCAGTTTAGGTCCCTAGTGTTACCACGGGCTGAAATGCCCCTCATCGAAACCAACCTGCTTGATACATAAATTTATCGATAGTACGAATATCAGTACTGGAAAGATCTGTTAGGCTGCCTAAAAAGGCCGACCCCAGTATGTCCAGTCGTCGTTTACTCAAAGCGGGACAGTCGCAAAGCAAGCTCTCCACTTCTTCCTCATCTCCACAGCTTCGGCAGAAGTCATTGGAGTCAATACCCAATCTTTTGGCGTGTTCGCCGATCAAGCAGTGTCCCGTCAGAACTGATACTAACGTAGACAATCGTTTCCTCTCTAGTGCGAGGAGATATTTTGACCTTCTCAGGTCATACCTTGGCCAGATTTGTCTAGCTACCCTGCAGGAGCCTATTTCTGTCCATCTTTCGTTGATTGCCTCTTGCCTAAGCCAAAGCTTGCACGTGGATAGTGGCGCACCAATATATGCAAATTCTTCGAGAATTTGTAATGTCGTCCCTTTCCTAGCAAGTTCATCGGCTTTGCAGTTCCCCGGGATATCCCTATGCCCAGGCACCCATATGAGGTGTATATTAAACTGCTCAGCCATCTCGTTAAGAGATCTGCGGCAGTCGAGGGCTGTTTGTGAATTTAGGGATGTTGCCTCCAGAGAATTGATGGCAGCCTGGCTGTCCGAGTAAATGACAACGCCAGTGTTGGTTACTATGTTGCGACTCAGCCACTTGGCGACTTCCCATATTGCCATTAATTTGGCTTGATAGACACTGCAGGTATCTGGTAGTCTGTGAGCTATATAAAGACTAAGTTCTTCACAGTGTACTCCGAAGCCAACCTTTTCATCAAGCTTCGAACCATCCGTGTAAAAGTGGATATGGTTTCTATTACCTGGTATTCTGCCGACCCATTCATCTCTGGCGGGAGTCATAGTGATGTAATTTCTCTCGAAGGTGTACACAGTTGGTATATAGTCCACTCGGTCTACACTTTGATATCCTCATGTAACCATAGTTCTTGTACCTCCACATTGATAGGCAGTTTAATCTTATTGCCGCTTTGGTTGCAACTTCTCTCGCCACAATATTAATCGGCAGTATATGGAGTAGGGCTTGTAGAGACTCTGTCGCTGTAGTTCTTAAGGCTCCGCTTATGCTCAGGCAGGCAGTTCTCTGAACCTTTGTTAGTAGGTTGGTAATGGTTAGTTTGTCAGTTGCCGTCCACCATACCACAATACCGTATTGTGGTATGGTGGAACTACTGCTATATATATCCAGTGGACGATTTTAGGAGAGAGTCCCCACCGCGAACCTACAGCCTTTTTGCAGGAATATAAGGCGACGTTGGCCTTCCTTACACGTTCCAATACGTTAAGTCTAAATAACATTTTCCTGTCTAGAATTATTCCTAAAAATTTTGCACTTTCAGAAAAGACTAGATCTGTTCCATTTATCCGAGGTGGAGGGTCCACATGTGGGACATTATTCATCCTAGTAAAGAGAACCAATTCTGTCTTGTTGGGGTTAACGCCCAAACCGCTGCTTCTGGCCCATCTAGCTTAGTGGAGACAGTACTCCTCCTTGCGGGGTCCCTCTGTTTACATACCTCGTTAGAGTTGTGGACCCTAGACATGCTGTTATGCGTCTTCTGGTGAGCAGACTTTGAATTAGTCTAATCAAACTAGTGTTAACTTTTAGATGAGAGAGTGCCGCAATTACCGCATCTGAGTGAATGTTGTTAAAAGCCCCTTATATGTCAAGAAATGCCACCATGGTGAATTCCTTGAAATGCAGGGACGATTCGATAGTGCTCACAAGTTCGTGCAGGGCTGATTCTGTAGACTTGCCCTTATTGTAAGCATGTTGGTTCCCCGACAGGAGTTTTGTATCCAGGTTTTCCCTAATGAAATGATCTAAAAGTCTTTCCAGACCTTTCAATAGGAAGGAGGATAGGCTAATTGGTCTGAAGTCTTTTGGCCTAGTGTGTGATATCTTTCCCGCTTTAGGTATGAATAGCACTTTGGTATCCCTCCATCGATTCGGGACGTATGAAAGCCTGATACAGCCTACATAAATTTGCTCCAGCCAGGGGATAATGTACTTTAACATTTTCTGCATTTCTGCTGGAGTGGTGCCATCTGGTCCAGGTGACTTGAAGGGCTAAAAGCTTTTAATAGCCCAGCTTATTCTGGATCTCTCAGTCAAGAAGCTAGCGACGCTCGCAGTCCACTCGCACTCTTGTTGGTCCTGCTGATCCTCGGGTTCTGTTACAGAGTTCCCCGGGAAATGTGTGTCGAGCAGTACATTGAGCGACTGCTCGCTGTTTTTGGTCCAGTTATTTGCCTCATCCTGTAAATATCCCACTGTACAGGGTGAATCAGGTAATATCTTCCTCAGCGTAGCGGCGTCGGAGACCTTTTCCACTTCACCACAGAAGGTATACCAAGAGCGCCTTTGCGCCTTTCTAAGCTCCTTCTTATAGATCTTGAGTTGCTCTTTATAGGCATCCCAATCATTAGCGACCCCAGAAGATTTAGCCTTATTGAATAGCTTGTTGCAGGTCTTTTTCATAGCCGTTAGCTCAGAAGTCCACCATTGGGGTTTAGTTTTACCCTTGTACCTTGTTTTTGGACAGGCTTCTTCAAGGGATCTATTGAATGATATGGTGATATGATCGACCAGATTATCCAGACCGGCTTTGTCATTCGGTTCGTACAGAAGTTCAGAGTTGAGGACTTTCTTGAAATTCTTCTCATACAGATGCCACTTTGTCTTCCTTACATTTCTGTGGACGGCGGGTTTAGGCGCTTTTTCAGCGAGTCTGAACTCAATATAATGGTGATCTGAGAATGAGTGGTCATCCAGTACATTCCACCCAATAATTTTGTCTGACAGCCGGTCAGTAGTCAACGTTACGTCGAGTACTTCTTGTCTGTCTTTAATTGTGAAGGTCGGTTTATTACCTACTAGCTGGACCCGGTGCACTTCGTTGCGCCAGATTTCAGATTTCCAATCCAGCCCATTTGTTGGCCAATTACGTAGACTGCCATCACAACCAAACGATTTGCCACGCCCACTTTTTGAAAAAAAATTTTTTCCAAAACCAACTCAGACAAAATAGCTTTCAAACAAAAGAAAAAATTTTAAAATCGGTCCAGTAGTTTAATCGTCTATAAAACACATACATACAAACATTTTTCCATTTATATATGTATATATAGATAAGTATTTTTAAAACTATGATATTTTCTAAGTGGGCTGTGCGTTTGCCAGAGGAGTGAATGCCATGAGGGCTGCATTAACCTCTCGTACACCTCTCATACACATAAAATGAGCTTAATTGAAAAAATTTTGATATTCTGCTCTGAAAAATAGCGGCAAATAAATGTAAACGCATTGCAAGAAAATAGTAAAACAAAGGCAAAAATAAAATAAACTCAAAGCAAACATAACATCACTGCAGCACTGTTTTTGCTTGCCTCTGTCTTTTTTTCACGTCACCATGCATAGCGTACGACAAAAAAAACAAAAACAAAATACATTGTCATTCTCTGTTGCTATCCATTACACACACACGCTCGGCCATATGTAAGCAAAACAAATCACATTGCTTTTCTCAGCAAAGCAATACTCACTGTAGGATGGGAGAGTAAAATATTGGAACACTCGCATCGTGTCGATGTGCCGCACACTGCTTTATTTTCACTACCCCAACTACAATTTTTATACGCTAAGAGTCGTTCTTGTCCGTTTGTGCTTGCATTTGAATTTTACTTAGGATTTTGAAAGCCATGAATCTCCTTTTCTAATAAACTTTTTAATATTTTTTTTGGCCTAAAACCTTCACCAAACCTTTTTATTATAAAAAATTTCATGAAAATCAGCCGGGCCTTTCTCAAGATTGGTCCGAACATAAAAAAGGCACTTCAAAATATAATATTACTTTAGATGTTACAAATACTAAGGTTGGTAGTTAGAATAAAGTCAAGAAGCGAATCACTCCTATTGTTTGTATCCGTACTACCCCAGATAGTATGATGAGCGTTCGTGTCTGCGTCAATAATCAGCTCGAGCTCGTCAGACGTTGCTTCTTCTACAACTTCCCTGAATAGAGCAGTCGGTACTACAGATTCATAAGGCAAGTAGCTGGAGACCACCCAATATATGCGATTACCGATCTCCAGGCTAGCAGCTGTTTGGTCTTTACCACTTAAATTAGTCAGGAGAAAGATACTTAGATCTTTCCTGGCCAAAATGCAGGTTCTTGGAGTGCCTTCACAGTTGGCCACAAGCAGTTTAAAGTTGGGTGTCCTAATACCGCACACCCTTCCTCCCACTACGTAGGGCTCCTGTATCAGGACGATGTCTACTGCGCCTGTGGACAGGCGCAGCAATAGAGCCGCTGAGGCTGCTTTAGCGTGATGGAGGTTAATCTGTAGAATTCTTACCATCATTGGTAATTGACAGATTAACATCCACCCCGACAAGGGTGTTATCGAACTCTTCGTCCGTATCGTCGAGAAGCATGTCCCCGCCAGATGCGTCAAAGAGTCCGGAGACTCCCCTCAGCCTCTCTGTGTCCGAAGTAGAGCCTTTGTCCTCAGAGAAGGACGTTACAGATCTTCTGTTAGAGTTGGAGTCACCAGAAATAATAGACGTGGGTACCTCCGCACTTCCAGAAAGTGACACGGTGGACGACTCACCTTCTGCAGTGGGAGCTATATTCTGCTTGTATATCTTCAAGACTATAGTCTCGAAGCCATATTGTAGGGTTGCACAAGCACTTTGTATATGAGAGGTGGATTCCGCGTTTAGGATAAGATTGACCTGCCGCTTTTTACCATCCGCCTCACCCACCTTGCTGATTCTCCAATTGTGGGCCGGTAGACCAGGATTGGAATCTTTTATTATTTCTAAGATGTCAGCCGGGTTGGAGGGCTCTTCTGTAACCCAGGTGATGGCTCTAGGGTGTCTAGGGATGTTGTTTTTTTCGACAACATCCAACTGGGCACCCGGCCACACCTCACCCGCTCGACTCAGAGCAGCCCTATACAGGTCTACTGATCTGGCATCACCGAAATATAAGAGCTTTACTCTCCCCTGATGCCATCCTGCATCGTTGCAAATTGGTGGTTTGCCCGGCATTTCTCTACGGACATCGAGGTAATGAGCCATAATGGCTGATTGTACATGACTCCATTTGTCCTTGAGGATGGATCCATCCTCACTACTTCTGTCTATAACAGCCATCACTAGACTCTCCTTCGCCACTTCATTGAAGGGCTTGGTGACTGTCCTGTTGATGGTGACATTAGGGCCTCTTGCCTTTTTCGAAGGCAGGGGTTCATCAGGTTATCTGATTCGTTTTACTTTATTAGCCGTTAACACAGCTGAATTTGTGGCTCTTTCAGCCGACTCATTGGCCTTAGAAGCATCTATGACGCCTTTAGCCCAGGTAAGTGACTCTTTTTGTTTTTCGGTAAGAGCCGAAACCTCAACAGCCTCCAACTTCGTCAATACTCTGAGCGCTACACGATGCTCATTGTGCTTCCGTTTTGACGGTCGGACATGACGTTTTCCCCTCACCGCACCACCTGTTGTGAGTACTTGGGGGAGATTTTCACCATTTTTGGTGTGGTCGGCTTTGGCCAAGACCAACGGACGGACAGTCGGACGATTGGGGAACCGCGCTCCATCGGAAATCGAAGGCATCCCCGTCAAGAGAATTTATTTTTATTTTGTCTGTATTAGACCGTAATAGGTACTACGATGTAGGCCTTACAGACTTTGTACAGATTTTTGCTATTGCGTAATAGGTACTGGTAACTATCCGCTATGTGGTAAACACGTCCGTTCACTGCGAATGATCAGCAACGAATTGTCAGTTATTCAAGTCAATATTAGTAGCTTCTCCAAAAGTGGGCGGAATAGAGTAAGAGGGCGTGGAAATATTTATATTTAATCTATATGTATATATAAAAACAAACAAACAAAATATTAACAATGTCCGTTGTGGACTTTGAAACCATCCAACAGATGTACCCCGAACCGCTTTCATTAAAAAGGCAATAATGCGAAGATTATTTTATACCACTAAAAGTGGGTGTGGCCCCGCGCATGTGAACCCACTATTTAAGAAGAAGTATCCGAAAAAATGTGGCCAAAACTCTGTAAAATCTACAAAAATGCTTGGATATTGATGAAATTTGGAATAAAGGCAAATAACATACCCTACAAAGGCAAATAACATACCCTACACCTCACAGGGTATTATAAGTTTGTTTCATGGTAGATGTTTGTAACACCTAAAAATACTATAGCTAGACCCACCTTAAAGTATATATAGGGTGATCCATTTCGAGGTTCCCCACTTTTTTAAAGAAAAAAACACAGACAATTCAAATTGAATGGGGAATGTTTATTATCATTTGAAAGAACATTCTTTGGCATTTATTTTTTGAAGATTATGTCTATCAAATGTTGGCCGCGGCTACGTCTCAGATGGTCCATCCGTTGAGTCCAATTTTCAATGACTCGTTCGAGCATTTCGCCTGGTAACTGGCGAATGACACGCGTAAACGTTGTTCAGGCGTAAGTCTTTCCATAATGAAATGCCAAAGAATACTTAACAAAAATAACATGACAGCATGACACGACTCACACGTGAAAGTATCTCTAATTGGATCTAAAGTTGTGTAGTTCGTGAACGAACTAGTTCAATTGAACGGGTCACTTTACTGAACGGTACGAACTAGTTCACACAACTCGTTCATTTCAGCTCAGTAGTTCAACCCTGTCATTTCGTTCTCTCTTCTCATTTCGCTCTTTCTTCTCAGCTGTAATGTGTTGTTTCCATTTTTATGTCATCGTGAATGTAGGATTCTTCCTATACAAATGCGTTTGTATATTCAATTCATTCCATTCATGTTCCAATCAGATTCCTTTAATAGCGGCTGATTTGAACTGGTGATCTGAACTAACGAGCTGTTTAAGTAAAGTGAGCTGGTGAGCTAAGCTAAAGAGCCGGAGCTGAAGTGAACTATTGAACTAAATGAACGAACTAGTTCACTCAATTGAACTGAACTAAAAAGAGCGATCACTTAAATGAACTAAAGTGCCCAACTCAACTTGGATCACCCGTTAGATCGACTCACAGAATCACTGAGTCGATTTAACCATGTCTGTCCGTCCGTCTGTCCATTTTAAGTTGTTCGTCGCCTACAGCTCGCAATTTCACTCCGATCCTTCTGAAATTTTGCAGTTTGGAGTACTTCGCATCTGGAAAGAGCCGTATTGAATTTGGTTGAAATCGGTTCAGATTTAGATATAGCTCTCATATATATCTTTCGTCCGATTTGGCCCTTTCATCATATAGAAGCTGTGTTTTACATCCAATCGTTTTGGAATTTAGGATGGTAGAGTTTCTTGATCCATGGACCAACATTGCCGAATTTGAAGAAAATCGTTTAAGATTTAGCTATAGCTCCCATATATATGTTCCGTCCGATTTGGTCTTTTGTCCTCTAGAAGCTGTAGTTTAAAACCAATCGTTTTGAAATTTGACATGGTAGAGTTTCTTAATACATGGACAAACATAGCTGAATATGACGAAAATAGGTTCAGATTTAGCTATATCTCCCATATTGTATATGTTTCGTCCGATTTGGCCTTTGCCCTATAAAAGCTGTATTTTGTATCCTATTGTTTTGAAATTAAGCATTGCAGAGTTTATTGACCCATGGACCAACATTACCGAGTTTGAAGCAAAACGGTTCAGATTTTGTTATAGCTCCCATATTTATGTTTCTTCCGATTTGGCTACAGATGCAGAGGAGTCGTATCAAATGTAAATTGTGTAAACAAATTTTAGTTAAAAAGTACACTGCATATTTCATTGTTATCCTATCTTACTAGAGTGGCTTATAGTCGGCACCGCCGGACTTTAGCCTTTCCTTACTGGTTCATATCGGGTTGTTTTTTTTTTCAAATTTTTTTATTTTTTTAATTTTAAAATTTTTGATAATTTTTACATAAAAGCGTCATAAAAACTCGAAAAATGCACAAACATTATAATTTGTAATATTTTATCGTAACGTCTGATCGGTCATAAATAAAATGAGACCAGTTCGGAGAAATTCGATGCATAATTTAAAAAGTTATAGGTAATTAAGTAAGTCAAGTCAGTTAAATTTGAAAATAATATATAGCGCACAAAGTGCACCGAAGGCATAGGTGAAATTTTTACAGGATATTACAGAACACTTCAGGGAAAAAATTTTGTAGTTACGCCTCGTGACGTTTTCAAATTATAAAAAAAGTAATGTTAAAATATAAAAATTATCTGCCAACAAAAGCACTGTATTTCCATGCAAATTTTAACACCGAAAACAAATAAACATTTCAAGCATCTATACGAGTATTTGATTTCATACCTCAAGCTGATTTCAGCAAACTATGCTCTAAATGCAGGTTTAAATATATGCCTAACTTTGGATAGGCATTTCTTCATCTAGATAAAGACCACCATTGTTTATATTTTACATACCAAATAATGAATACATATGTGCTCAGCAGATTGGCATAACCACTTTCTCAATATTACATGTGTCATAAAATTTGAGTTTTGGCCGTAATTTTAAGTTTCCGACCATAGTGTGACGTGAAATTTTATATAGCTGTATCAATATGCATGCCCCAACAGAAAATTGGCGATATCGGGAATGTGGATATGACACCGCCCTCATGCTTCCATTACTGAAAATTAAATATCTGGAAACCATTGCATTGTCCTGAATTTAGGCGATGGGGCGTGGCTCCATCCATTGCACTCCATTATTGAGAATGAAATATATCGAGAACCGCTGTCTTGAAATTTGGGCGATTTAGCAGAAAATTGGGAGAACACGTCAGTGGGCGAGGCGAGATACCGCCACGACGATTGTATTATTGAAAAATATGTGGGAACCATTGCACGAATCGGATTGAGGTTTAGCATGTATGAAAAGTGAATGAAATTCAATGACAGCTTCTAAGCGCTAAAAGGCTAAATCAGAACGAATATATATAGAGCTAAATCTGAACCGATTGTGACCAATTTCAATAGGGTTCTTCCTAGGTGTGAAAGTATTCTTATTGGCAAATCTCAGCAACATAGGAGTGAAATTACTATCTGTACCTAACGAACTACGTAAGAAGGGCAGACATAACGACGGACAGACATGGTTAAATCGACTCAGCTAAAGGTTCTGAGATCGGTATACTTTAAGCTGGGTCTAGCTGAACTATTTCCAGGTGTTACCAACATCTGCCACAAAACAAACTTATAATGCGCTTTATCACATTGTGGTGTAGGCTATAAATATACTTATTATTTTTTGTCTGTATACTGCTGTTGTAATTAATAATCTTTTCTTTTTAATTGCAGGTATATACTTTTTGGTGTAGCACGTATGTATAATTAAATTATATTAATAACAAATTCTGGAAAATTAGTGTGACCTCTACCACGAAAATAGCTTATGTTGAATATATAGTAACGGGTTTTCTAATAGGGATGATATGATTTTGAACGGACGTTTCGGCCATTTGTAATATGTCATGATCTGTCATTTGTTTTTCATTGTATTCAGTAGTGTTTACAATTTCATCATGGAGAGATATACGCAAGAACAACGTTTACAAATTATTCAGTTTTATTATCAAAATAATCGTTCTCTAACTGCAACATTTCGTGAGGTAAGTCAATTTTGATAAAAATTAAAAAAAAACACTTTCCAGTCAACCTACGACCATGACACCCATGAGTAATATTTTAGCTCTCGTTAAGAGCTATCTTTTTGCTATTGACCGATTGTGGCTACGTGTCACACAGCAAATGAAACAATTGAATTGTTGCGAGAAAAGTTTGGTGATTCGATTATTTCAAGAAATTGTGATATTGAATGGCATCCAAGCAGTTGTGATTTAACACAATTAGACTATTTCTTGTGGGGTTATTTGAAGTCATTGGCCTTTCGAAATAAACCAGACTCTCTTCAAGCTTTACAAGTCAATATTGAACGTGCCATTCATGACATACGACTTGATTTAGTGGAAAAAGTGCTCGAAAATTGGCTTCATCGAATTCGTTTCTGCAGAAGAATTGTATCGATTGTACATCACACTAAACAAAAAAAAATTAAAATTCCTTAACAATAAGTGTGTTTTTTCAAAGAAATCGTATCACACTTATTGGAAAACCCTGTAGAAACCTGACTGACATACTGACTAACTGACTAACTGACTAACTGACTAACTGACTAACTGACTAACTGACTAACTGACTAACTGACTAACTGACTAACTGACTAACTGACTAACTGACTAACTGACTAACTGACTAACTGACTAACTGACTAACTGACTAACTGACTAACTGACTAACTGACTAACTGACTAACTGACTAACTGACTAACTGACTAACTGACTAACTGACTAACTGACTAACTGACTAACTGACTAACTGACTAACTGACTAACTGACTAACTGACTAACTGCCTAACTGATTAACTGACTAACTGACTAACTGACTAACTGACTAACTGACTAACTGACTAACTGACTAACTGAGTAACTGAGTAACTGACTAACTGACTAACTGACTAACTGACTAACTGACTAACTGACTAACTGACTAACTGACTAACTGACTAACTGACTAACTGACTAACTGACTAACTGACTAACTGACTAACTGACTAACTGACTAACTGACTAACTGACTAACTGACTAACTGACTAACTGACTAACTGACTAACTGACTAACTGACTAACTGACTAACTGACTAACTGACTAACTGACTAACTGACTAACTGACTAACTGACTAACTGACTAACTGACTAACTGACTAACTGAATAACTGACTAACTGACTAACTGACTAACTGACTAACTAACTAACTGACTAAATGACTAACTAACTAACTGACTAAATGACTAACTGACTAACTGACTAACTGACTAACTGACTAACTGACTAACTGACTAACTGACTAACTGACTAACTGACTAACTGACTAACTGACTAACTGACTAACTGACTAACTGACTAACTGACTAACTGACTAACTGACTAACTGAGTAACTGAGTAACTGACTAACTGACTAACTGACTAACTGACTAACTGACTAACTGACTAACTGACTAACTGACTAACTGACTAACTGACTAACTGACTAACTGACTAACTGACTAACTGACTAACTGACTAACTGACTAACTGACTAACTGACTAACTGACTAACTGACTAACTGACTAACTGACTAACTGACTAACTGACTAACTGACTAACTGACTAACTGACTAACTGACTAACTGACTAACTGACTAACTGACTAACTGCCTAACTGATTAACTGACTAACTGACTAACTGACTAACTGACTAACTGACTAACTGACTAACTGACTAACTGAGTAACTGAGTAACTGACTAACTGACTAACTGACTAACTGACTAACTGACTAACTGACTAACTGACTAACTGACTAACTGACTAACTGACTAACTGACTAACTGACTAACTGACTAACTGACTAACTGACTAACTGACTAACTGACTAACTGACTAACTGACTAACTGACTAACTGACTAACTGACTAACTGACTAACTGACTAACTGACTAACTGACTAACTGACTAACTGACTAACTGACTAACTGACTAACTGACTAACTGACTAACTGACTAACTGACTAACTGACTAACTGACTAACTGACTAACTTACTAACTGACTAACTGACTAGCTGACTAACTGACTAGCTGCCTAACTGACTAGCTGACTAACTGACTAGCTGCCTTACTGAATAACTGACTAACGAAAATGAAGAAAAACCTATTTTTTTAGGTTTTTAGGTGTGTATAACTAACTTCCTTTAATATCAATTACAGGTGCACGACTAAATTAAAATTTCCAGAATACACGAATAAGCGTAAAATAAGCTGACCTTAAGGACACATATTTTTAGATACATGCTTAAATATTAAACACTTTTGTCCAGTTTACATCTGTAGGTTGGTATCTACAAATCATAAATTACAACATGAAAAAAAATTATGAATGTATAGATTTTGTTCATTTTAATATTTCATTTATTATGCCATTTATGCTCGATAAGGCACCAATGTAATAAAAATGAATTATATACTTTTGTGAAGGCACCGGTTGGAGGGGAGAACTCGATGAAAGTATATGTCTCCGCAACTGTATACCCTCGTTAAAAAATCTTCACATAACAACCCACGAACACGTGTGTTCAAATGCTTCTTCAATGTGTTATGTGTTTGTATATAAGTATATATATACATCGTATCCAGCGTCATTTAAGGCTTTATAAAAGGCCTTATCATACCTTAAAACTGGCCCACTACTAATTCCAACCTGTTTTTAAAGGAAGTAAGTGTTGGTATTCTCTACTTCCCTTCATCAATAATACCATCGATAGATATTGTATGTTATTCGTGTGACATAGGCCAGAAGATATTTTGCTCGGCTACCAAACAGAAGATTGTTTATTTACAACCCAGAAGTTTCGAACATGTTTGTACAAATTATCATATCTATAAATAGATCTCAAAAATAATTGAAAAATAATTTCAAAAGTATTTTTCAAAAAATACCCATTAAAGTTCTTCCATAAGCAGTTATTCTCTTTTTAAAAATAAGCGAGCATACGTGGTCTTGGCAACGTCCGCAGGTCTCGTGTCTCCAAATGAAGGCATTATAGTAGGACAGTTATTCCTTCCATACGACGCAGGTTGATCACAAAAAAATTATTTTTAAAGGCGGCTTTCAGGGCTACAGTTCTGTGAAAAATGAGGCTCATTAAAATGCACCTTTTGGTACCTCCCACACGAATGGACTATTTGGCACCAATAGTTAACAGCGTATAACTTTAATAACAGTACATATAAACACTTGAAATTTCATACAGAGTTATGCTTTTATACGAGGGTTGCTGTATATATTTCTGACCTAATAATGAAATTGAGAATATTTATCATCAAAAATGGTTTTATTGTTTTTCAAAGTATTCTCCAGCATGATTTATACACTTTCAAAACATGGTTTTTAAACGCTTCAACAGCATCTTCTGGCGACGAAAATCGTTGACCACGCATTTTTTCTTGACGTGTGGGAATAAAAAGAAGTGTTGGGTGCCAAGTCATGGCTGTACGGCGGATGACCCATCAATTCGACGTTTTGGCCGGTCAAAAAGGCGCTGGTTTGAGCCGATGTGTGAGAGCTCGCATTGTCATGGTGCACAATGATTCGTCCTCTCTTGTTCGTTTTTCGAATTTATCCGAAGACTTCAGGCAAAAAAATTGTGGTGTACCACTCAGAATTGTCCGTCCTACATTGCTCAAGCGAAACAATCGCAACATGACCAGTTTTGCCGAAGAAACAGGCGACCATTTGCTACGAAGTGCTTCTTCCACGAACAACTTTCGTTGGATTTGGCTCGTCTTCGACGACCCACACGGTCGATTGCTGTTTTGTTTGGGGCTCATACGCATAAATCCAAGATTCGTCACCTGTGACGATCTTATAAACGTCCTTTAAAGCACCGCGATCGTATTTTTTCAAAATTTCTTTGCACCAATCGACACGAGCTTTTTTGAGCAATTGTCAAATTGTGCGGGATCCAACGAGAACAAACCTTTTTTTCGGCCGGGTGTTCATGCAATATAGAATGTATGCTGGTGGAAGAAAAGCCCAAGGATGCCTCTATCTCACGGTATGTCGCATGACCATCTTTCATTATCAGTTCACGCACGGCATCAATGTTCTCTGGCACAACGGCCGTTTTTGGACGACCTTCGCGACATTCGTCTTTAAGCGAGCGTCGGCCACGATTGAATTCATTAAACCAGTTTTTCACAGTGCTTTAGGATGGTGCTTCATCGCCATACAAAGATTTAAGTTCATCGATGCACTCTTGTCGTGGTAATCCACGTCGAAAGTTGTGAAAAATGATCGCACTAAAATGCTCACACTTAGTGTTGCCTAGGCAAAAATATATACATATATCAACCCTCGTAGTAACTATAGTACAGCGAAAAATTGGCGTCATCGACACGCTCCTTTTGCTACCTCTCATACAAATGGACTATTTTGCACCAAAAGAAAATAGCTTATAAATGTAATACCAGTGCATACTTTTATAATTTTAGTTATTAATTTCAATTTAAGTTTATAATAATTTAATTAAAACAAAAAACTAAATATATTTACGAATATTTTCTGGGACTCAAGGTGAGGGGATTCTTAAGTCGGTTTACCCGACTGAACATTCTTACTTGTTATACCCTCACTTTAGTGTGCCGAGGGTATATATCACTTTCTACGGACAAAAAGTGTAACACATCGAAGGAGTGACCTAAGTCCCCAAGTATGTTCGGGGGAAATCGGTTTTGAGCCATTTTAAGTCATTTGACCAATGTCCGTCCGCCCGTCTGTCTGCCTGGAGCGCACGATCACTCTCGACAGGAGTAACAGATTGACTTCAAATCTGGTATGGGAAAATATTTTTTATCTATTTCAGGCTAAGTTCGAAGATGGGCGATTTTGGATCACTCCTTCTAGTACCTCCCTCACAAAGGGTTAAAATTCAGTGAAATATTGATTCTGTTATAACTTTTATACTACTTATCAGAATCCTATGTAATTCCATTGTACAAAATGGTCCCTTTGTGTGAGAGGTACCAAAATGGGCGTACTTATAACGCCCACTTTTCTCTGGACTCTAGGTACAATAAAAACATTACATTGTACTATAAAAACATTACATGAACAATTTCTTGAATATGTATGTACTGATATTAAAGCTATAAGCAGTTAATTTTTAGTGCAAAATGTTTGAATTGTGTGGGAGGTACAAAAAAGGGCATGACAACTTCGCCTATTTTTCTTGAGGTATTAGCGACAAATAAACTAATACCATGTGTTGAATTTCAGAAGATTCGAACAAGTAGTATATAAGTTATTAAAAAATCAAATAATAGAAGGAGTGGACCAATATGACCCATCTTCGAACTTAGCCGGAGATAGAGTATAATATTTCCGCATACCAAATTTGAAGTAAATCGGGTAATCCTTTCGAGAGTTATCCTGCGCACCAGCCAGCAGACAGACAAATCGACGGACGGACATTGCTCAAATGACTTAAAATAACCCAAATCGAATTTCCGCCAAATACTTAGGATCTTAGGTCACTCCTTCGATGTGTTACACTTTTTACTCGTAGCAAATAATATATACGCTCCTCTCTAAGGTGAGGGGATAATGAAGACCAATAGGTAATTATGAATTTAATAAAAATCGAGATGTCTCATTAAGAAATAATCGCAAACAAATAACGACAAGTGTGTTCAAGTTTGTTAATTTTAAAAGGTGTGTAATTATGCGTTCGTACATATATGTATACTCGTATGCACTCGATCCTTTAAAAGGACCTACAATGAGTTATATTGGCAAAGCTCAACTGAATGTTCAACCGCTGTAAAACCACAACTATGAGCAAATTATATTTGAATTTGGCAAATACCACAAGATTTGTATTTACATTGAAAGTATACAACATTTACCCATAAGTATATACATAGATATATGTGTACATTTAGGTATGTTTAAATTCCCTCTCCCCTTCGTTTATCCTAATACACCTGTCATCAAATACCCGTTCTCCCACAAAACAGAGACACTTTTTGGGACAGAATATGTCATTGGTTGTGGTTGTTGTTTTGGAGATAAAGCAAATACTGTCGTCCAAAACAGATTGTCATGGAAATATTATACCAAAAACCAATTCAAAAGTGATTTCATTGTGAATATTGTGTGCTGGCAACGATATTGGAAACTCATATGGGAATTTCCATGGGTCACAAAAGTACGTTCGTACGCTTTTGAAAATTGTTTCGAGCACAAAGTGGGGTAAAAAGGGATAAATGTGGTACAACAGCCAAATCCAAATGGCAAGTGGTAGCATCGTGAAATTTGGCGTGAGAGTAGCTCTTGGGACGTAAACTAGAACA
This sequence comes from Eudasyphora cyanicolor, assembly GCA_963930755.1. Classification (NCBI taxonomy): domain Eukaryota; kingdom Metazoa; phylum Arthropoda; class Insecta; order Diptera; family Muscidae; genus Eudasyphora; species Eudasyphora cyanicolor. The sequence goes on from OZ005737.1 coordinate 154,086,658, forward strand.
AGGAGCGATTTTTGAAAATTTTAGGGGCACGGTTGGACAGAAAGTGATAAATATTGTACCGCCACCAAATTTAACGCCTAGAATTAGAATGGTAAAAATTGATTATAAAAAATGGTACTGTGGTTTAAAAATATAACATAAGCTAGAGATCGGAAGTGATCTTTAGAAACTCTAACTTTGAGAGTCACAGTAGGATATAACGGCTTAATTATGGTGCATTGGAAAAAAAATAAATCAATCTGGCAAAATGTCAACATAAACTTGCTATATAAAGAGTTGTCATTCTTTTAGGAGCACAAAAACATTAAGTAATGTATAGGGGGCAAAAAAGTACAGTTGATAAAATTTGGTTGAATATGGTACAGTGAGGGAAAAAGGGTTAAGTATGGTACAGTGGGCAAAAATAGTTGTATATGGTGAAGTGGGACAAAATGGGTTAACTATGGTACAGTTGGGCAAAAAGGGTTAAATATGAACTGTTTATTTTGAAAGTGGCGTAAACGGCATTGTGCTTTTAAACCAAGAGTAGTATCGTTGAAAGGCTAGGTGATTAATATAAACATATTATTTACATTCTGGTCATCTCAAGAATTCAATGTTTCGGAATTAAGTGGACATTTTCGCATTTCAATGATGAATCGAATAAAACAGAATTGCGTTTACGCCACTTTCAAAATAAACAGTTCATATGGTAATTTTGATTTTAGTGTAACAAAAATGGTTAACTATACAGTACAGTGGGGGCATAAATGTGTAAAATATTGTATAGTGGAGCACACAGGGTTGAATATGGTACACTGAGACAAAAGGTTGAATATTGCACAGGTTAACTATGGTACAGTGGATCAGAAATAGCTAAATATGGTAATGTGGGACTAAATAGGTTAAATATGGAACAGTAGGGCAAAAAGGATAAACTATGGAACAGTGGAGCAAAAATGTGTTAACTATTGTACAGTGGGACAAAAATGGTTAAATAAGGTACAATGTGACAAAAATGGTTACAGTGGGGTACAAACAGTTAAATATGATAACGTGATAGGTTAAATACGGTACAGTGGTAGCAAAAAGCGTTAACTATGGAACAGTTGGGTAAAAATGTGTTAACTATGGCACATTGCGTCAAAAATGGTTAAATTACATGGTAAAAAATATTATACAGTAGGACAAAATGGTCAGTGGACCCAAAACATAAATATGAGATAAGACGTGTTTTTTTCAAAAAGGGTTAAAAAATTATGGTGCAGTTGGGGGAAACATCAAACGATTAAGAATTGTATACTGGTGCATTGGTTAATTATGCCACATTGGGCAAAATGGTTAAATGTGGTATAATGGAGCGATTCACACTAGCTTTTTAAATTCGTACCTTTATAGACACGGTGGAACAAACTTGTTTTTATATTGTACCGGGGTGTAAAATTTGAAACTAATTAAATTATATTAGTTTAGGTTAGGTTAGGCTGAAGAGAGGAGACGTTTAAACGTCTCATGTCCATGGACATACACTTAAGCCAGTTGTTCGGCCTGTTGTGCGCTCTTAAATTAAATTAAATTAATTTAAAATTTGAATCGGCTATAAAAAAAGTACTGATAATTTTTTTCAAATTTCTGAGGTATAGGAAATATTGAACTTTGTCATTTAATAACGGAACACAGTATCATTATATAGCTATTATCAAAATATAGCTTCGATTTCATGTTTTAACGCTTAAATTGTCTCTGGATGCTTTGCGTAACATTTATCCTTAGTTGGTCCCTACAGAAAATAATCCAAAGGACTCATATCACATGTCAAAGTAATCTGTAGTTCAAATTTAAAATTTTAAATGGCCCATCCTTTAGCTATTGAAAAATGAACAAGGGGAAAGAAGCTAACGTATGATTAAAAAAATAGTTTTTCAACATTAAAAGGTACGGGATATAATGATGTAATCAAATCTAATTCATTTTGCACCATATGCAATCAAATATAACACTCTTAACAGAAAATAAATAAAGTATGGGAAGCGCACAGGGTCAAAGTTAGTTAAGTATTAAAATCTCTTTAAAAGTAGATTAAAAACCAGTAAGGAAAGGCTAAAGTCGGGCGGGGCCGACTATATAATACCCTACATAACTCTGATATATAAATTTTGTAATTCATGTATAAATTGTTTCCATAAATTTATTTTTGGGAAATTGTATACTTAAATAATACCATGTACCACAGTGTGGTGTAGGGTATAAAAACGATTAGATCTAAAGAGCCAAATCGGATGAAACATATATATGGGAGCTATAGCTAAATCTTAACCGATTTTCTTCAAATTCGGCAATGTTGGTTCATGGATCAACTTTACCATTCTAAATTTCAAAACGATTGGATGTAAAATATAGCTTCTATAGAACTAAAGGGCCAAATCGGACGAAACATACATATAACAGGTGGCGCAAAAGTAACCTTTCGATGTTTTTTGGCTGTAATTTAAAAAAAAAATGAAAAACTTTGATTCTTCTTGTGGATTATTTTTATTTGGTCTTTTAATTTTTTTACATCAAGTCGAGAATATGATGTCATGTAAATGGCCGCCGCCACAGTTGATTGTCATTTGAGCCCTTTTTATGGCATTTCCCATCACTTTGGCCAAAACTTCCGGCGATAGGTCCTCACATTCTTGACGGATATTGTCTTTAAGAGCTGCAAGAGTCTGAGGCTTGTTGACATAAACCCGCGACTTCAAAAAGCCCGACAAAAAGAAGTCTGGAGCGGTCAAATCAGGCGATCTTGCTGGCCAGTGCAAATCGCCAAAACGGGAGATTAGGCGCCCGGGAAATGCATCCTTCAGCATATCGGTTGTGGCACGTGCAGTGTGTGCCGTTGCACCGTCCTGTTGGAACCACATGTTTTCCAATCCCAATTCATCAAGGGCAAAAAGAACTCGTTGATCATTGCTCTGTAGCGCTCACCATTCACAGTAACCGTTTGGCCCGCGACGTCTTCGAAGAAAAAAGGTCCGATGACTCCTCCAGCGAAAACAGCACACCATACAGTGACTTTGAGGGGTGTAATGGCTCTTCGTGGGTTACACGCGGATTTTCAGTGCCCCAGAAGCGTAAATTTTGCTTATTTACGTACCCGCTAAGATGGAAATGGGCCTCATCACTCATGATTATTTTTGATGAAAAATCATCTTCCTCTTGCTGGTGATGACCGCGATTGGCGGTCAGCAGCTAACAGCTGATGCACCGTCTGGACTTTGTACGGAAACATCTTCAAATCTTGTACCAAAATTCGCTGTAGAGACCGTCGACTGATACCCATTTGCGTGGCACGTCGTCTGGCCGATGTCGACGGCGCTTCCATGACATCCTCGGCTACAGCAGCAATATTCTCTGCAGAAGGGCTACTCCGGGGTCTGCCACGCCTGGCAGCATCTCGTGTTGTGCCAGTCTCTTCGAGGCGAGCGGCTAAACGTCGCAGTGTTTCACCAGTAGGCGTTGGACGGCCAGGAAATCTGCGACGAAATTCACGTTGTGCCAAAGTCACCGACCGATTATTGGTCAAATAAATAGTCAGCAATATTCCGCGTTCTGGAGCAGTGTAGCGTAACATTGTTTATTAACGTGTATTTCGCATGTGTTTACTACACAAATGTCAAAACAGAACTGACATTAGGGGCCAATCGCAAAATTTATAGCATTTTCTGATAGGAGGATTACTTTTGCGCCACCTTGTATATGGGAGCTATAGCTAAATCTTAACCGATTTTCTTCAAATTCGGTAGTGTTCGTTCGTGGATCAAGAAACTCTACCATTCTAAATTTCAAAATGATTGGATGCAAAATACAGCTTCTACAGGACTAAAGAGCAAAATCGGGCGAAACATATATATGGGAACTATAGCTAAATCTTAACCGATTTTCTTCAAATTCGGCAATGTTGGTTCATGGATCAAGAAACTTTACCATTCTAAATTTCAAAACGATTTGATATAAAATACAGCTTCTATAGAACTAAAGGGCCAAATCGGACGAAACATATAAATGGGAGCTACAGCTAAATCTTAACCGATTTTATTCAAATTCGGTAGTGTTGGTTCATGGCTCAAGAAACTCTACCATTCTAAATTTCAAAACGATTGGATGAAAAATATAGCTTCTATAGAACTAAAGGGCCAAATCGGACGAAACATATATATAGGAGCTAAAGCTAAACCTTAACCGATTTTCTTTAATTTCGGTAGTGTTGGTTCATGGATCAAGAAACTCTACCATTCTAAATTTCAAAATGATTGGATGTAAAATACAGCTTCTACAGGACTAAAGAGCAAAATCGGACGAAACATATATATGGGAGCTACCCAGCAAAAAATAAAAGAAGTACTTCCAAATGAATAACATTAAAAGTACTTCCAAATCATAAGTATGAACATTTTTTCGCCATTTAATGAAGTTCTTCTAAATAACTAACCAAAATGTAGTTTCGGAATATAAATTATTAACCCAAGGATGCATAATTTCAAAACGATTGGATGTAAAATAAAGCTACTGAAGTGATAAAAGTCCAGATCGGAAGGAACATATATATGAGGGCTCTGAAATATATGTAAAATACTGCTTCTATAGTGCTAAAGGGAAGAAATATATATTTATATGGCGGCTATATCAGAATTAGTGAATGGTTCTGGAAGCTAGTCGACTTTCTACTTGTACATCAACCAAATTACGTTTCAGTCGACTAGATCAATTAATCGGACCTAAAAGTCGACTTTTTCATAGTCGATTAAAATAACATAAAGTCATTTCAAAGTATGCTGAGTTTCTTCGAAATATGTTAAATTGTGGAATTGTAGTACATTGGATTGCGATAAAAACTGAATTTATTAATAACACTTTATATTTTCCAAAAATGTTGATATATCGTCACCAGAAATGCCTAAGAGCGTAACCCTCAAAAAATGAAAGTTCGTTTTTCGTCCAAAAATTACGATTTTATTTAAGAAAACAAGACGTAACATCAAGGGCTCGTTTTCGATAAAGCATAGAAGGCGTAACCCACATTGTAATAAACAGAACGTAATGTATGCATCTATTTAACCTTTGAAGTTTTTCTCTTGTTGCTGTTTTGATTTATGTCAATCGTGTTTGATAGCTATTTTAGATTCAAATTTATTAATATTTAAATTTGGTCTTTATCTGAATGGTATCCCTTTTTTACCAAATTTCGCAGTGTCCATGATTGTCTTTCAATTTTAATACGAATTGTCCAAAATAAAGATATGTTCAAAATTTCTTTGAGATTGGACTATATTTGTGACCTGCACATTGATTACAAAGAATGCATGCACAGACTGACATAGTTAAATTGGTTCAGAAAGATATTCTAAGTCGATCGGTGTAATAAACAATGGTTCTATATATCTATTCTCATTTTGGGTGTTAGAAACAAATGTATAAAATTATAATAAACTAGCTGACCCAAGCAGACGTTGTCCTGCCCGTCCTGTTTGGGATGTATTGGTTGGTTATTCATTGATATTTCATTAAAAAATCATACATCCCGAGTTTCAGAAAAAAATCATCAAAAATATATATTGACCATATGTCCACTACAGCGCCATCTACCGGAGACATACATACAAACTATTATCAAGACAAACCACACATACACATTAAATTTCAGCCAAATCGCTCTGGAAATACGAATTTTGCAAATAACTTGACCACTCTGCAATTTATCGCTGTGGAAATAATTCTAAAAACAAATGACCCCAAACCGAATATATTGTTAAATTTTCAGCCCATTCGCTTTTATGGTTTCGGAGATCATGCGTTACTAACAAACGTACAAAGGATTTTATATATAAAGATTGTACCACAGTGTGGTGTAGGATATAATTAAATAATTTTAAAAGAAATTATGGTAATTAAATATACCATACCATACTTACTGTACCACACTGTGATACCTTACTACTCTCTGAACCGGGGCTACGGAAAATACATAGCGCCGCACAAATGTGCTATGTATTACAGTGTAAAATAAAAATACTTTTTTATTAGAGAATGTTGATCATTTGCGAAAATGTTACTAGAAGTTACACTATGGGGTCAATCGGTCACACTTTTCAAGAGCCAGCTACACCATACAGATCACAAACATCTTCAAATGTCCTAAACATACATACATATATATGATCGTTGATCTCTTTGGCCAATAGTATATTATTTATACGTTCCCTTCCCTATGTCAACATTTGTGTTCCTTTAAAATAAGAGATCTCTGGATCCAAAGATGTTAATAAGAACGACATACATTCATCAAATAAATACACCACCAAAAAGCAAATCTTACAGTGCTTTAAAAGGAGTGACAAAGAAGTACTTCCCCGCCGCGACAACCCCTTGTTAAATTCATTGGTGAAAATCCAAATTAGAACAACTTCCGGATCATAAGTTGGGTATTTTTATTGCTTCTTTGGATGCTCTTTTTTTGCTGGGTATCCATGTAAAGTTGTTCGTCGACTAGAGGTCGCAGTTTCACTCCGATCGTTCTGAAATTTTGCAGTTTAGAGTATTTCGCAGCTCTAAATATCCCTATTGAATTTGGTTGAAATCGGTTCAGATTTAGATATAGCTCCCATATATATGTTTCGTCCGATTTTGCTCGTTAGTCCTGTAGAAGCTGTATTTTACATCCAATCATTTGGAAATTTAGGATGGTAGAGTTTGTTGATCCATGAAACAAACACTACCGAATTTGAAGAAAATCGGATAAGATTTAGCTATAGCTCCCATATATATGTTTCGTCCGATTTGGCCCATTAGTTCTATAGAAGCTGTATTTTATATCAAATCGTTTTGAAATTTAGAATGGTAGAGTTTCTTGATCCATGAACTAACATTGCCGAATTTAAATAACATCGGTTAAGATTTAGCTATAGCTCCAATATATATGTTTCGTCCGATTTGGCCCTTTAGTTCTATAGAAGCTGTATTTTACATCCAATCGATTTGAAATTTAGAATGGTAGAGTTTCTTGATCCATGAACCAACTTTGTCGAATTTGAAGAAAATCGGTTAATATTTAGATATAGCTCCCATCATTCGTCCGATTTGACCCTTTAGTCCTATAGATGCTGTAGTTTACATCCAATCTTTTTTATACCCTACACCACTCTGTGGTACAGGGTATTATTTAAGTATAAAATGTCACAAAAGTAAATTTATGTAAACAATTTATACATGAATTACAAAATTTATATTTCAGAGTTATTCAATATTACGAGAGTGGTGTAGGGTATTATATAGTCGGCCCCGCCTGACTTTAGCCTTTCCTTACTGGTTATAATTATGATTATGAATATTTTGTTTTTCTGACCAATCGTCGGAAATACCCATACATGTTTTTCTACTTTACAAAATAAAGCGAGGTTTTAATATTATTTCGCTCAATTTTTTTACGATTCAGTTCAGTTTACCTGTTTGGTTCATTATCAATTTCCATAAAATTGTAAACAAAGCGACAACGTTCTTGGAAAATAAAATAATTTTAGTCTGCAGTAGCTTACCTGTAATTTGCGCAGTATTAAAATTACACACATAGCAATGACTCATAATTACTATTTTTATTGAACATTTCTTTTGTTTGTTACATTGTTTTAATATCGTTTATGGAAGAATGGTCATCAATAGGGAAGATATTGATTTTTTTTTGCTTAAATCATTAATGTTAAAATTTAACGCAGAATTGAGACTTTGAAAAGCATTGAGTTAAAGATCATTTTAAATGTTAATCGAATACCTTTGGAAAATATTTTTCATTAATGTACTAAGGAGTTGGTGTATCCGCATATTTGTACTTAAATTTTCTAAAAAGAGGTAGAGAGAAAGACTCAGAAACACTTTTCTGATTCTGAATGAAATATACATACTTCATTTTCTTTAAACTTAACAATCTTCGATTCAGTATAAGTGCCAAAGGGTTCAACGGACATAAAAATTCCACGACAAATTGACGGTTTCAAAAAAAAAATGCGGTGTTGATTTTTCGAATTTTTTATATTTTTTAGTACACCTGAAGAAACGCTTAGTGGAATTTTTGAGATTTTTCCAACAACTAGTTCAGAAGTTATCGATTTCACTCTGTGTATCGGGTTTATGGTAATAACTTGTTAAGTTATGGTCCGAGTTGTACCTGGAAGAAAAAATTTAAAAAAAATATTAAATATTTTTTTTTAAATGTAAATGCAATTTTTTATATTGTTTGTACACTCCGATTTTCGCGAATTTTTTATATTACATTGTTCTCTAACATATTAGCTTTGGATGAAAGTGGGCCTAAAATTATTTATATTTTTCAAAGTTTTTAAAAATTAAAAAAATAATTAGCTGCAAGCCACTTTGTTTGTGGCTTGAAGGCTGGGCCCCGTCCATATAAGCCACATTTTGAAAGTGAGATATCTTGAACAATTTGTAAGCGAGATTGCTGTAATTTTGTGTATATGTATCTGGTGACAGTCTATATTATTGGTCCAAAAATGAGCGGTATCAGACCAATGGGTGTGGCCCCGTCCATATAAGTTATTTTTTTAAATATGAGTGCAGTCTACGTTATTGACCTAAGGATAGGCGGGATCGGCCCAATAGGCGTAAACCCGATCTTTTTAGCCAAGTTTTTAAATTGAGATAGCTTGAACAATTTGTAACCGAGAGTGCTGTAATTTTGTGTACATGTATCTGGTCGCAGTCTACGTTATTGGTCCAAAAATTGTCGGGATCAGACCACAATGGGTGAGGCCCCGTCCATGTAAGCAAATTTTTTAGACATCATACACAATTTGATAGCTATAGTGCAGTAATTTTGTGTATACGCATCCGGTAACAGTCTATGTCGTTCCCCCGTTTCAAGTATGTGTAACAAATAGTCGGTTCGTGGGGGAAATACCAAAACATGTGTTACAAATTCGAACATTTTTCTCAGGTTGATAGTGATGAAGCAACTGTTACTATGTGCGTAATTACGGTTGGTTCGGATAAGTAGTATAAAAGTTATTAGACAATTGATATTTCACTAACTGCAAACCTTTAGTGTAAGAGGTACCAGTAGGAGTGGACCAAACGTATATAGGGTCTTAGATAACTCCTTCGATGTGATAATATATAACAAGTCAATGAGCCCACAACCTCCAGCTTCTTAGGATGTCGCTGATCTGGCTGGGTTCAGGGTCGGGGGTTCTTATATATATAATAACTGTATTCCGCATTTAACTTGATAAAAGATATGACTTCAATAAATTTTAAAAAGTATGTAAAAAATAAATATATAATCACAAATCGTTTTGTTTTGGTCACACTAAACGCCATTCTTACCTCACATACAAGTATGTCTGATGTTAGATTCGAAAAATTCTACTACATTAAATGTAATAAAGGAAGAAACAATAAAGGAGAGGAAGAAAGTAAAACGAAAAAAAATAAAAACATTTGTATTCAGTAAATGATGTCCAGACTGGCTGGAATGCATACACGTGTCCGGAGACATGAAATACAGCGGCTGAAAGTAAAAATGCCTTTACGGTTGCCTTAGTCTCGTCCACCAAATTTCTCCATGACCGCGCAGCAGCAAAGCGTGACCATGGAACATGTACCGCTTATTGATAACATCAGCGAGAAAAACGTAATTAAATATATCTAACCAGGATAAGGAGGCAGGGCGCCAGTCACAAATAAACATTAGGAATTTATATATTTTTTTTCATCCTCGTGAAATAGCTGACCCAAAAGTTATGGCCGAGGAATACACAATGTGTGTAGAGGTAAAATAAAAGAGTGTCGGCAAATGGCCAAAACTTGAAAGCAAAAGTGGTTCAAAATCTAATAAAATATTTAAGGCGATGTCTTGTAGAGAATTAGACGTACCTCGTGGTATTGGTGTAATAAACTCGAATACATTTTCACCCTTATGTATAGGAGGTCTACCCTTAGACATCACAACTTGAGGATTTCTTTCCTCTCTGGTTTGCCACCGTAGGTCCTTTTTGTTTGTGGTGCGCCGCGTTCGTGTGACTTTTCTTTTTCGCAGTTGAAAAGAGAAACTCATAAAACTTTAATATGATAATAATTCTTATCTGGTCAGGTGTATAAATGAACTCATTAATATTAAAACCAACAATTTATGTTTACTTTCACCCGTCATTGGCTAAAAATAAATAATAACAAAAATTAATTTTCACAATTTTATCAAGAGGTAACTGATCCAATATAGAAGAGATTTTTGTAATGACTTTGATGTAGGTCTGGTTAATTAAAAAATATTAAGGGTTTATTATATGACGTACTTATATGATATTCTTAGCTAGATTTTATTTCTCTGTGTTATATCTGTAGCTTAATAGAAACACAATAAATTGTATTTTTTAATATGACTTAATTTTATAGATAATAAAAGAAAAACGGTGATATACATCTTATGAAATGAAACAAACAAATTGACGTTAAATTCGGCCAGGTCGAATCTTATATGTCCTCCGCCATGAATTGCTTCATGGGTGAAATTTTTTGAAAAAAGCCTAAAGAAGCTCTTGTTGAGGGCAAATAAAAAAAACATTTTGAGTGGTTTTGCAAAATTTTCATTTTCGCGGAAAATATGACCTAATATGTCCGCTCATGCCACATTTTTGTTTTTTAATTTTCTGGAGATCTACTGTACAGATTACGCTAAGATATTTTCCGAATCTAATAGCCAAACATTAGTAACTGTTACTAAAAATAATATTTCCAAATAAAACTAAACCTACCGAACTAAAAGTTCCCCAATTATTTCTTTTTTCATGAACTACGTTCTTAGTTATAATCTGTATCGATATAACTCCCGAGCGCGAAAATTTTCAACAATATAGAGGTGAGATTCGACTTTAGCGTACCGAATTCAGTTGGAATTAAGTCTAAAATATATTTCGTCAGATTTATTTTATCCAGCGGTCATTTAAAGTCCATTCTTTAGAAATTTTAAATAGGCGTTTTTTTTTAAAGCTGGTCCTTATATTTTGGGTGCATTTTTACATCAAATCTAAAAAATACATTCAATCATAATAGACGTTTAAGACGTATAATGCTGCCGATAAAGTAAAATGTGGTATGAAGAGATATTAGAAAAACACCGAAATATAAATGTCCGTATTAAGAGTACAAACTTTTTATTCTGGAATATATATAACAACAAAATGTGCAATATTTAAGATACAAAATATTTCAAAACGCAGATAGAGAAAGTCGCAAAACCACGCATAGCAATTTTCACCACAAAATTCGACAAAAATTTTGTTTAGGCTTTTTTTCAAAAAATGTTACCCTCATACAATATATATATACGAGTATCGTAAAAAAAATTCAAATAAGAAAATACATTTTACGTCAGCTGTGTCAAACTATGAAATTTATAAGTTGTTTAACCCTCCGTTAGGTACAAGTTTCAATAGTCATATACGTGCCTCATGAGTCTGGCCAGACCCATAGACATTTTCATGTATTTGTATTAAAATATCGGGTTTTTGGTGGTTTAATGAAACGTATTTATATTGTTGTTTTTCAATGTATAAAGGTTCTTAAAATTATAAAAATAATTTTAGAAAATATCGTAGAATAAGCGAAATATTGTCAAGATTTTCCAAATTGTTTGTCTAATGTTACTTATAACTCTTATATTTAAAATCGAATATATACTTATACCCAGCAAAATTTCTCATTACCAAATAATCCGACGAGTAAGCAAAGTTCGATAATGGTAAGTACTTATTATTTAGCCACTTTTCTCATTATTTTAACATGGGGATGTCATTGGAGGGAAGTACTTCCCAAAAGCATACAATAAAGTAGCATAATAAGTACTTATTTGTAGCATAAGCATACCACATAAATATGTGGTAATGTTTTCACGATTTTAAGTACTTGAATAATGCATTACCAATAAGTTACAAAATACGTAGTAGATATGGTAGATATGTAGAGATGGTCATTGAAAGTAATTTTGTGCATATTGTCGCGCATATTTCGAATTTCTGAACCCAAACCACCATGTGAAAAATTCTTCAATGGTCTAACATCATACGATATACGTAAATATTTTTGGTATTTTCATTCAATTTGCACGTATTTTTGGAAAACTTGTTGAAAATAAATAAATTTTATTTCTGTTATTATTGGTAAGTCATTATTAATAAGCCGAAAGTAATTCAGCGAATAATGAGATGAGTTTATAATGAGATGTCTGTTATTATTGGTAAGTCATTATTAAAAAGGCCGAAAGATTTAATGAGATGTCATTATTTGGTAATGCAGGGAATAATGACAGGTACTTACCAACATTCTGCTGGGTATATATGCGGTGCTACCCAGCAAAATTTCTCATTACCAAATAATCCGACGAGTAAGTAAAGTTCGATAATGGTAAGTACTTATTATTTAGCCACTTTTCTCATTATTTTAACATGGGGATGTCATTGGAGGAAAGTACTTCCCAAAAGCATACAATAAAGTAACATAATAAGTACTTATTTGTAGCATAGGCATACCACATAAATATGTGCTTATATTTTCACGATTTTAAGTACTTGAATAAGGCATTACCAATAAGTTATAAAATAAGTAGTAGATATGAAGAAATGGCCATTTAAAGTGTTTTTTGCATATTGTCGCGCATTTTTCTTGAAACAAATAATTTCATAATGCCAGATTCGAATTTCTGAACCCAAACCCCCATGTGAACAATTCTTCAACGGTCTAACATTATACGATATACGTAAATATTTATGGTATTTTCATTCAAATCTGCACGTATTATTTGAAAACATGATGAAAAATAAATAAATCTTGTACAATAATAATATATGTACAATATAGCCAAAATTGCATTATATCAAAAATGATTTTGATAGCAAAATATCACTTATTTCTGTTGTTATTGGTAAGTCATTATTAATAAGCCGAAAGTAATGCAGCGAATAACGAGATGTCATTATTTGGTAATGCAGGGAATAATGACAGGTACTTACCAAGATTTTGCTGGGTATATATAAATTTGGACTGTTTTCTTGATATTTGACAACATTTTCAAGATATCTCAATTTCAAAATTTGACTTATATGGGCGGGGCTACGCCCATTGGTCCGACTACCAGATACATATGAACATAATTACAGCACTCTCGCCAAAAAATTGTGCAAGATATCTCAATTCAAAAAACTTATATGGGCGGGGCCACGCCTATTGGTTCGATCCCGCCCATTTTTGAACCAATCACGTAGACTACCACCAGATACATATGTACAAAATTACAGCATTCTCGTTAATATATTGTGCAAGATATATCAATTTCAAAATTTGGCTTATATGGGCGGGTACATCACGTCCACTTGGTACATCAAAAATTCAAGAACCGTATTTTCACCACACATGTACATTCTGTGAAAATTTGAAGAAGATCGGTTCAGCCGTTTAGACGCCTATACGGTACAATCAAACAAATAAACCAACAAACAAACACACATTATTCTTTATATATATAGAAGGTATGTATATATGGGGCCTATCTAAATCGGAACCGATTTTCTTCAAATTCGGAACCCTCCAAAATTCCTAAATGATTGGAAGAAAAATACAGCTTCTGCAGCGTTAAGCGGCTAAATCGGAAGGACTATACATCGATACCTCCATTCTAAAACATGCGACTTAGAATGTTCTTTAAGAGATTGCATTTTTAATTTCTAAATATTCCAAATTATATTCAGTCAGAATTTGGTATTTATCCGTTAACCCAATCAAAAATTATTCACAAAACAGTACAGGTCGTTCGATTTGCATTGTAAGGAATTCTTCACAAATTTAAAAAATTCATCAAACTTTGATCGCCTCTCCAAGGTGGATCTACACGCTGAAAAAAAATCGCTTCTGTAGTATATTGTCCCAAACACATTCAGCTGGAAACATACATATATTTGGGGTACACTCCAAATACATAATATTTGATACACACAAATACTTTATATGTTTGGGAGGATGTTGTTCTAAACAAGAGATTGTTTTCATCCAAATATATTTTTATTTGGAACTAATATTTCCGAAACAAAGAATAATTTGTATTTAAGTACTTTGGCAACGTATCAATGCCTTCATTTTAGGGCAAGTTTTCTATTTTTCAGAAGTTAAAAGTGCATTTTTTTTAGAAATTTTATAGGTTTGTAAAATTAAAAAAAAATTTAATTGGGAAAAAATTAATTCGAAAATTTATAAATTAAAGTTAGCGCTGTAAAACCAAATATAACGCTGAGCATGACATTTTTAATTGTAATATATAACAGGAAAACTAAAAAAAATCAACTAAAATTCGAAAGTCAGCTAATTTTTAAAAATCGGTTTTTAAATAAAATATAATTGGAAAGCTTCTTAAACAATAACTTTGTTTGTGTGTAAACACATGTTCTATTTGTGAAAGTCGGTTCGCAAATATATTTTGTTCTAATATATTAAAATATGCGTTCCAAACAACATTTCTTGATTTTCGAATACAATTTATTTGTTAACAAATATATAATATTTAAAAATGTTGTTTCCAAATATATTTTTATCCAATTCAAACATATCAAAAATGGCGATTTTCCCCCGTGTAGCTATTTTAGGGTGTTACAAACATCTGGGCAACAAGAACTTATAGTACCTTTTACCACAGAGTCATGTAGGTTATAATGACCGATAGAAGAAAAAAAACATATTTGCGTGAGGGTGTATTTAAAAACACACTCTCATTAAATGGAAACTTATCAATTACATGCAAATAAAATAATAAAATTGTACAAACTTTCGTGTGAAGTTAGTATGGGTCTAGCGCTTTTTTGTTTTTTGCCAAGATATTAAATCGAGGAGGACCTTTGCATGGCGTCTACAACAAAACATACACTCTTGATGACCAAAGTTCGTGCGAATGGTTCTGTGGCGCTAACAATCCAAATCAAAATTATTTTTCAAAATCGTCAAAGAATACTCAATTTAGCATCCGATTATCATTACTTTTATCGTAAAATAAACTATATAAACTATTATTTGTAACACCTCTAAATATTGATCTTGGCTTATATCCATTTGCTATATTAAAAATCTAATTTTTCAGGAGAGCATAAAAATTGTTTTATTGTCACATTACTTGAGCTTCAGGGAATTTTTGTTCTACGATATGTTCTACATATTGCTACTATGTGCTACAAACAAAAAAAATTTTAATATAACCCTTTATACGCGAAGTTCTTAAATATAGCCCTTTTTTCCTTCGTAAATTGTCTAATTTTGTTGAATTTGTAAGTATAGCAGCTTTTGTAGAAAATAAAAAATATTTAACACAATTCAAATTAAAAGATATTTTGAAACTAAACGCCAAACTGTCTATGGATAAATAGTAAGAAATTTAGCTGAAACTTTACAGTTTATATTCTATTTGTGCAAGAATTCATCTCAATAAAATTTATATAAATCAGATTTTAGTTTGTTGTAGTCCCTGTGTAGATGTAGCTCTCAAAAATGCTGTTTTAAGCCATAAATACCACATTTTCAGGTGAAGAGGTTGCCTAAAGAATTTGCGGCCTAAAATTTGGCTAACAATTGCAGCGTTCGTTTTTATACCCTACACCACACTGTGGTACAGGGTATTATAAGTTTGTTTCACGGCAGATGTTTGTAACACCTGAAAATAACACAGCTAGACCCACCTTAGTATACCGATCGACTCAGAATCACTAGCTGAGTAAAATGTAAAATTTGTAAAATTTTCATAAAAAAATTAAAAAATAAGCGTCTCGAAAAAAAGTTGAATTGCGGTGCCCCTCATAACTCGATACCGGATCATCTGATATTAAAAAAATAAATTTATTTAGTTAGATAATCGTTATAGTCAGGTAACGCCGTCGAGTTTTTTTCGAAATTTATTTTTTTAAATTTTTGGTAGCACTTTGAAGTGAAAAATTCGTTTTTGCGTGCAAAAAATTGACTAATTGTTTATTGTTAAATAAAAAAATTATAAAAAAAACCCGACAGCGTTACCTTGTAAATTATGTTGAGAAATACTGTTTAAAATTTCAAAAGTGCAAAGAAAAAGTTAATAAACTTTAGGTTTACAGAACTAAGGTACTATAAAAGCATTACGGTTCAATCAAAGTTATAAACCGTTAATTTTTTTTGTGCAAAATGGTCCATATATATAGGAGGTATAAACAGGGGCGTGACAACCAATACTATGTGTGTGATTGTGAAAGATTTTGAGTAGAGTAGTATAGAAGTTATGAGATAATCACTAATTTATTAAATTTTGAGCCTTCGTGGGGGAGGTATTCGAAGGGGTGGACCAACATAGTCCATCTTTGACCTTAACCTGATATAGGAACAACTGTTGTCACATACCAAATTTAAAGTTAATCGGTTAATCTTGTCGAAAGTTGTTGGGCGCACCAGCCAGACAGACAGACGGACATTGCTTAAATGACCTAAAATTGTCCAAAACGGATTTCCGCCAAATAATCTTGAGGTCTCTTAGGTCACTCCCTTGATGTGATACACTTTAGGACCGCAACTACTGATATGTACCCTTTTCACAATGGTGGGGTATAAAAACCGGATTATGTTGAAATTCTCTTATTTCTACAAAAAGTGCAATAATTTCTCCATTTATCCATAGATTTTCTTCGTTAGGATGCTAGCTTTGAACAGATAATTTTTGTGCGAATATGTTTCTATTTTTGTTTTTGATTTTTTATAATAGAAAAAAACTATTTTTAAAAAAAAAAAAAATTTAATGTTTAAACGACATTTACTAAACTTCTTTTTCTATATGAAAGTGTCATTATTAAAATTTGTAGTCCTTTAATTAAACTTGTATCCCGCCTTAATTGAGCAATTACCTTAAAAAAATGTTCCAAATATTAAAGCCACCTTTCAAGAAAATGGGAATTTTAAAGAATATTTTTTTTTTTAATTACCATAACAATATTTGTATACCCGACACCACACTGTGACTTTGTGTATTTGTTTGTAACGCTTAAAAAACAAAGAGATAGACCCATTGTGTATTATACCGATCGGCATAGAATCAGTTTTTGAGTATGTATTTTTATGATCAACGTGCAGGTCGCAAATGTGAAGCGAGCTTTACGAAAATTGGTATAGAGGCATCTCATAGACTAGGGACGATCTCTATTGGTATATCGGTACATGTCCCCATATAAAGGTTCCACTGATGTCACTTCTTGATATTCTGGAGAAGCCATTTTTCAGTTGAAATTTAAGAATTTACACTATATATTGGACCTAATTGTCCCTAGTAATGATGGGTCACATTAGTCCATGTTTTGGTATAGCCTCCATTTTAAGGAGCCCACCGATGCTCTAGAGAGGGAAATCTTCATTGACCGGGCTGAAATTTAAGAATTCATTCTAAATACTGGACCTAATCGTCCATAGTAAAGATGGGGTACATCGATCCATGTTTTAATATTGCGCCCATATAAATGTCCCCACTGATGTCACTTCTTGACACTTGAACACATATCTCTTTATATCAGACCTTATCGTACATAGTAAAAATGGGTTACATTAGTCCATGTTTTATATTGCACTTAATCGTTCTTAGTGGAAATGGGAAATATTGGTCTATGCTCGTATTTTGATATTGCTCCCATATAAAGGTCCCTTCCGATTAAACTTCTTGGCGTTCTAGGGGACGCATTTTTTAACCCATCATGCGGAAATTTAAACTATTGTACTTTACATTGAAATCTTTTCTAGTGAAAATGGAGTATATCGGTCCATATTTTTATAAGTACAAGCCCCTCATAAAGGTAAATTTGTTTCACCATATTTGCCTGTAATTTAGAAATGTTCTCTATTTAACCTGCAACTGTAAATAGTAATAATGGTTATCCATACATTTGTTAGAGAACAAAGTTGGAGGTTATTATACCGTCGACCCCGCCCGACTTTAGTCTTTATACCCTACACCACACTGTGGTACAGGGTATTATGACTTTGTGCATTTGTTTGTAACGCCCAAAAAGAGAAGAAATAGAACCATAGTTTATTATACCGATCGTCATAGAATCAATTTTTGAGTCGATTTAGCCATGTCCGTCTGTCTGTCCGTCTGTCTGTCTGTCCATGTATTCTTGTAACCAAAGTGCAGGTCGTATTTATGGTCCGATTGTGATGAAATTTAGCACAGTGCTCTTTTTTGGCCCAAGGACGATCCCTATTGAAATTGGTCAAAATCGGTTCAGATTTAGATATAGCCCGCATGTATATGTTATCCCCGATTTGACATGTATGCGCTGTAGAAACTGTATTTTATATCAGATCAGTACGAAATTTGATAGAGAGAGTTCCCTTATTACATGAATAAACACTGGTAAATTCGAGGAAAATCGGTTCAGATTTAGATATAGTCCCCATATATATGTTTCACCCGATTTGATATGATAGCGCTATACGTGAATGAACACTACCAAATTCGGAGAAAATCCGGTCAGATTTAGATATAACCCCCATATATATATTAGCCCCGATTTGACATGTAAGCGCTGTAAAAACTTTATTTTATATCCGATCAGTATGAAATTCGGCAGAAAGAGGTTTCTTATTATATAAATGAACACTGTTAAATTTGGAGGAAATCGGTTCAGATTTAGATATAGCCCCAATATATACGATACCCCCGATTTGACATGTAAGCGCTGTAAATATGTTATTTTAAATCCGATCAGTATGAAATTCGGCAGAAAGAGGTTTCTTATTATATGAATTAACACTGTTAAATTTGGAAGAAATCGGTTCAGATTTAGGTATATCCCCTATATATACGTTACGCCCGATTTGACATGTAAGCGTTGTAAAATGTTATTTTATATCCGATCAGTGCGAAATTCGGCAAAAAGAGGTTTCTTTTTACATGAAGGAATACTGCCAAATTCGGAGAAAATCGGTTCAGATGTAGATATAGCCCCCATATATATGTTACCCCCGATTTGCTATGTAAGCACGGAGACTTTATTTTATATCCGATCAGTACGAAATTCGACAGAAAGAGGTCTTTTTACGTGAATGAGTATTCAGGGAAGATCGGTTCAGATTTATATATAACCTCCATATATATGTTCCTCCTGATTTGGTTTCGAAGCGCTATAGAAGTTGTACCTTACTTCCGACCATTAAAATTTTCCAGAATGATGTTTCTCAATTTAGAAACGAATATTGCTTAATTTAGCGATTGTCGGTTCAGAATTAGATATACATTCACCAATTAGGTGTAGGTGTATTATATAGTCGGCCCCGCCCGACTTTCTATCTTTCCTTACTGGTTTCTTACTGGTTTTATATTTTTTTCGTGTTTAGGACACTATGTATATTACACCAGAACATTTTAGGCACAGCCCTTCGACAATTGTTGAATTGTGCTATCAATGTGGTTCCAACTGAAAATGTGAGTTCAGGGTACTGACATAAGAAAATCTACAATTTGATTGTTCTGATGGAATTGTGTGATAATAGATAGTATGTTCTCGTATGTATACATATAGTGTTACAGAAGACAGAACTACCAAAATTCGGTTGACAAATAATTCGATGACATTAACTTTTATTATTTTAATATAACAAAATTTGACATTTCTGAAATCTCTTTTCTAAGGACACTATGCTTTTTTTCGACCATTCACCAGAAAAGCTTATGAACTGATAATTAACATTTAAATTTAACATAAGAAAAAAACGAACAACATAAGTCTTAAAATCTTTAATGAAATGACATGAATGAAAAAAGCAACGTACAAAAAGATACAACGACTTTTTTCGACCGCCATAAACATATGACGCCAGTCGCGCCTTTTGCCTGTCTTGTAGCTATTCGATACTATATTAATATAAAATATCCATTAACACTCCTTCCTCAGTCATACCCTCACTCCCCTGGCATTATAGTACATCCACCGCTGCCCAAATGATGCTGACTACGACAGAAAAAAATATAAAATATCAACAACAGATTGTAGGCATCGACCAAAGGAACTTAGGCAAAAATTTCCGGACTAAAGTATTTAAAAAACAAATGCCTTCCATAACCCCACCCAACTATCCCTTTGGCCAACCCGCCCACTGAAAGATGAAACAAAACAAAGTGAAACCCTCCAAAAGAAAACGTTGTTCCTGTTGTTGTTGTTGTAATTTTATCATTAAATGTTCTGGCAAGGGTCCGTCTCTTTAGAGACTTCAAACAATCTCTCTGAGCCAGTTTCGTTGTGCGGCCTTTTGCCCAAAAGCAAGAAACCCAAAAGTTGTGCAATAATAAATGATAAATAGAAAATAATAATAACGCGCCGGGCTCTGAGAACATAAAAAAAAATAAAATACGAGCCGTCGACCCAATGCTAAAGGACTTCCTACTCAGAATGCCCAAATGCACAGTGGTGTGGGATTTTTCATTTGATTTCATTGTCAAATGCTGCGGCTTAACACATACCTTTTTTCTAGAGAAACCTTGTTAGAGATATAACATATAAGACATATAACTTTTCTAAATTTTTGGGCTACATTCGCAGAAATTTTTAATTTTTTCCCAAAAAATTTCCTCCAGAATTTTACCCGAAAGCATGGTGATGCATTGAAAAAGGAACTGTGAGTAGACGATCAATCCACTTTAACCGCTTTCAGTTATTGGTAGGTTTGAGATTTCAATGAAATAAATAAGCTAATTACAGTCAAATAAATTTATTTGAGATTTGGCTATATTAGAGTGGTTGCCAGATTTTCCTGTTCATTTAAACCAAGTTAAGTCCAAGGAGGAGTTGCAGATGTTGGTCATAATAAACTAGATCTGAAACGATAATCTTAAAATGCGCAGTATTCTTTCATAGGACAAGAATCGGAAGGAACAAATTGATGGGTCTATACATAATCTAAACAGATTTTCATCAACTTGGATCAAAAACCTTATGTTTGCCGAATAATAGTAATATAAATATCGGACGTAAAATACAGTTTTAATAGCGCCTAACGAAAAGGCAGGAATAAGTTATATATGTATGTGACTATATTTAAACTGATTATCCCCAATTTAAGAAGTATTAGTTCCTAAATTAAGAAACTACATTTTGCCAAATGTTGCAATTATCGAAAATATATTACAATTTCTACATATAGCGCTTTGATACCAAATCGGAGGAACATATATATGGCACATAGATCTAATTCTGAACCGATTTTCCCCGAATTTGGTAGTGTCCATTCATGTAATAAGGAAACTCTTTCTGCCGAATTTCGTACTGATCGGATATAAAATACAGTTTCTACAGCGCTTGCGTGTGATATGGGGGCTATACCTAAATCTAAACCGATTTTCCCCGAGTTTGGCAGAGTTCATTCATGTAATAAGAAACCTCTTTTGGCCGAATTCGGATATAAAATACAGTTTCTACAGCGCTTACATGTTAAATTGGGGTAACAAAAATATAATCTGAGCCGATTTTCCTCATATTTAGTATTATCTTTAAGTGTGTCAAGAGACCTCTTTCTGTAAATTTGTATTCAAATCGGTTATACAATTTTGCATACCGTTCATTCCATGTCAAACCGAACACTTCTTTGGGTCACCATTCTCGATTTCAAAATAAATTTGCGTATCGATTCTCTGCCCAAAACAAAACATTTTAGAGCTGGCGAAAAAAAATCCAGATGTTATTAGCATCTGAAATCTTAGAAAATAACAAAATATTCTCAAAGGGCGTACATTTTGAGTTATGTATTTTCGGAACGCGTGGACGGATTTTTACAAATGAAGGCTCATTTTAAAGGTAGTAAGTTTTTCTTTTTATAGCATAAATATTCGGGTCCTTAACGTTTTTAAATGCATCCGACGCATCTAATTTACATTTTACACATCAATGACACCAACTTAAAAGAATGTGAAAAATATAGGCTTGTGGCCCCATATATTCTAAATGAACGCTGAAAAATTTGAATAAGGTATTCAGCGCCGTTCATTTTTAAAAAATATTTGTTTAAAAATGCGTGAGATGTGAACATTGCAGTTGTTATATTTGTGGATTTATACAAATTACAGCTATTCTTGAAGGTCTTGACTAGGACATCCTCGAATTCGCCAAATTTGCTTACTGGACCAGGAAACTCCAGCATAGATATGTGATATATGTATGTATATGTAGGCATATTGCCTTATATAATCTGAGCTGATTCTGTAAATTTTAACCTGGTGTTTTCTTCAGTTACTATATAATAGCATTTATACTTAAAAATGTCAGAAATCTAAATTATTTTTTATTGGATTGATTCTGTCTATTTTGTAATTTCAATAGTTTATGAAGGAAAATTATTGACATTTTTTAGTAAATATTGTATTAAAAAAGAACGAGGCTGAACATCATCTTGAAGTTTGTAGGGTCAGTTGGGGTCAAATGAGGCTACATGACTATATTTTTCTCATAATTTTAAGTTAGTGTCAATGATGTGCATGATGCAATATAAAGTTGCCTATTCAACATATGCATTTAAAAAGTTTGAATTAACCAGCATTAATATATAAGTATATAACGGGTGATCCAAGTAGAGATACTTTATTCAATAGCCTTTTTTGACAGATCAGGTGTGAGTCGTGTCATGCTGTCATGTTATTTTTGTTAAGTATTGTTTGGCATTTCATCATGGAAAGACTTACGCCTGAACAACGTTTACAAATTATTCAGTTTTATTATCCAAATAATCGTTCGCCAATTGCGCTAAGTCCATTTCTTTCAATCCAAAAAAAACACTTTCCAGTCGAAACACGACCTTGGCACCCATGAGCAATATTTTAGCTCTCATTAAGAGCTATATTTTTGCCATTGACCGATTCCCGATCCGACGTACCGGAATCATCGGTCCATATTTCTTCAAAAATGATGCCGGTGAGAACGTAACCGTCAATGGCGACCGTTATCGTGCCATGATAACCATGCAATTGACGCTCGTGTTCTCGGCGACATTTGGTTTCGACAAAACGGCGCCACTTCCCACACATCGCATCAATCAATGGATCTATTGAGAGAACACTTCGGTGAGCAGACAATTTCACCTTTTGGGCCGGTCGATTGGCCACCAAGATCGTGTGATATCACACCTTTAGACTTTTTCCTGTGGGGATATGTAAAGTCTAAAGTTTATGCGAACAAACCCGCTTCGATTCGGGCCTTGGAGCAAAACATCACGCGTATCATTCGCCAGTTACCAGTCGAAATGCTCGAAAGATTCATTGGACTCAACGGATGGACCATCTGAGACGTAGCCGCGGCCAACATTTGATAGACATAATCTTCAAAAAATAAATGCCAAAGAATTTTCATTTAAATGACAATAAACATTCCCCATTCAATTTGATTTTCTGTGTTTTTTTTCTTTAAAAAAGTAGGGAACCTCGAAATGGATCACTCTATACTTCAAAGTACAAGTCAAGACCTTACAAACGAGCGTTCATTTGTAAAATTCGGTCCACGCGTTTGCATAATGCATAACTTCCAAAATACACCTTTTCAGATATTTTCCCAATTTTTTCAACTCAGGAAGGATTCCAAGTCGATCCGTATAATAAACGATGGGTCTATCTCTTCTCCGTTTGGGAGTTACAAACAAATGTACAAACTCATAATATCATGGACCACATTGTGGAGGGTATATCAATGAGAAAAGGATAGAGAACAGATTTCTTTCAAATGTAAAAGAGTTGAAATTACTGAAATCATAAAACTTGTCTTAATATTAAAGCATTGATATATTTTCCGAAAACTTAAATAACAAAATATTAGGACGGAAACAAATATTTGTTAAGAACAACATCTTGCTAAATACATAAATTGTATGTACCAAATATAATATGTTTAGTGTGTTCGCTTACCATTTATATACTTTAAGCAGAATATAGTTGGGACAACATACTACAGAAGCGATTTTTTAGCATTGATAACAATTGACAATAATCGTCCTTATTCTGCTCCGAAAGGGTGTTGTCGGGTATCATATAGCCAGCTCCGTCCTATTTTTGCCCTTTCTTACTGGTGAACTATGAAAAAATAATCTATATATATTTATACACAATTCAAATTGAACAGAGTTATGTCAAATTAGTAATGATCAGATGTAAAATATGACATATATATGGGGATATATTTAAATCTGAACCAATTATTTCCGGATTCAATACCGAAAATTTTAAATTTTTAGTTATGTCACTCTCGAAGTAAATGAGCGATATGCATTGATCAAAAAATTTGATTCAAGTATTAATTTGTGTAACTTGATCCAAATTTTTCGACATACATGATTATAGAGCTATGGATTTTTGGAAAAAATTATTGCTGTAAACAGTAAAAAAAAATTATTGCGATCGACTACCACATCGTTAACCCGGTCGTTCAAGTATATGTCCATGGATATGAGGCGTGAAAATTTATACACTTTTTCAACCTAACTTAACATTACGTTTTCCACTATATAAAAATTATATGTTTTGTAAATTATCTGCTGTTTTTAAGAATATTTGGGACACTGACTCCAAATCTGCAGTTGGTTTTTTTCTATCAGCTCAACTTTTCGCGATATATCGTTATGTCAAAAATGAAGGCAATTCGACTACATATATTGGAATATCATGAAAACGGTTCATCGTATTTAGCTAAAAATGAAGTCCAAAAAACGCCAATAAAAGCTTTGCTTACAACACAGATATCGTTGACATTTTGAAAAATCTAAAATTTTATAAAAAAATAAAAATAATTTTTCTTTAAAATATCATTTTTATTTTTTTTATTTTTATTCATCATATTCAATGAAGTCCAAAAACGCCAATAAAATTACCTCTACGCTGTGCTTACATTACTTACAACATAGATATCGTTGACATTTTGAAAAAATCAAAAATTTTATAAAAAAAATGAAAAAATCAAAAATTTTATTAAAAAAAAAACAGTAAGGAAAGGTAGAAAGTCGGGCGGGGCCGACTATATAATACCCTACACCTCCCTAACAATGCCAAAAGGTCATTGCTGTAATAATTTGTAATAATTGGTGAATGTATATCTAATTCTGAACCGACAATCGCTAAATTAAGCAATATTCGTTTCTAAATTGAGAAACATCATTCTGGAAAATTTTAATGGTCGGAAGTAAGGTACAACTTCTATAGCGCTTCGAAACCAAATCAGGAGGAACATATATATGGAGGTTATATATAAATCTGAACCGATCTTCCCTGAATACTCATTCACGTAAAAAGACCTCTTTCTGTCGAATTTCGTACTGATCGGATATAAAATAAAGTCTCCGTGCTTACATAGCAAATCGGGGGTAACATATATATGGGGGCTATATCTACATCTGAACCGATTTTCTCCGAATTTGGCAGTATTCCTTCATGTAAAAAGAAACCTCTTTTTGCCGAATTTCGCACTGATCGGATATAAAATAACATTTTACAACGCTTACATGTCAAATCGGGGGTAACGTATATATGGGGGATATATCTAAATCTGAACCGATTTCCTCCAAATTTAACAGTGTTCATTTATATAATAAGAAACCTCTTTCTGCCGAATTTCATACTGATTGGATTTAAAATAACATATTTACAGCGCTTACATGTCACATCGGGGGTAACGTATATATTGGGGCTATATATAAATCTGAACCGATTTCCTCCAAATTTAACAGTGTTCATTTATATAATAAGAAACCTCTCTCTGCCGAATTGCATACTGATCGGATATAAAATAAAGTTTTTACAGCGCTTACATGTCAAATCGGGGCTAATAAATATATGGGGGTTATATCTAAATCTTCGTTCAGATCGGATATAATATACGGTTTCTATAGCGCTATCATATCAAATCGGGTGAAACATATATATGGGGCCTATATCTAAATCTGAACCGATTTTCCTCGAATTTAGCAGTGTTTATTCATGTAATAAGGGAACTCTCTCTACCAAATTTCGTACTGATCTGATATAAAATACAGTTTCTACAGCGCATACATGTCAAATCGGGGGTAACATATATATGCGGGCTATATCTAAATCTGAACCGATTTTGACCAATTTCAATAGGGATCGTCCTTGGGCCAAAAAAGAGCACTGTGCTAAATTTCATCACAATCGGACCATAAATACGACCTGCACTTTGATTACAAGAATACATGGACAGACAGACAGACGGACAGACAGACGGACAGACAGACAGACGGACAGACAGACGGACAGACAGACGGACAGACAGACGGACAGACAGACAGACGGACAGGCAGACAGACGGACAGACGGACAGGCAGACAGACGGACAGACAGACATGGCTAAATCGACTCAAAAATTGATTCTATGAAGATCGGTATAATAAACTATGGTTCTATTTCTTCTCTTTTTGGGCGTTACAAACAAATGCACAAAGACATAATACCCTGTACCACAGTGTGGTGTAGGGTATAATAAAAATGATTTTTCTTTAAAAAATCATAAAAAATAGAAATGCGACAAAAATCACAGATCTGAACTAGAAGCATTTAATTCAATATATTTAGAATGATACTAGCGTTATTTCTTTATTATATACTAGCTGGACCCGGTCCACTTCGTTGCCCCAGACTTCAGATTTCCGATCGAGTTAATTTTTGGATTAATTACGTAGACTGACACCAAATATGTATTCACAATAAAAATTGATCTCTCTACCAAATTGCTCAAGATATCTCAATTTCAAAATTTGGGTTATATGGGCGGGGCCGATCCTGCCCATTTTTGGACCAATAACGTAGATTGCCACCGGATACATATCGCTCACTCACTTCAAGAGTGACATAACCCAAGATGTGTAACTTTAAGTCCGTATAAAAAGATAAGTAACTTAAAATAAGATGTTTAAATACGCTTGAATAATCCGAAATATGGTTGTTTACTTGTAGACCAAATTTCGCTGAGATTAATTTATGGAAATTTGCAGAATTCGAATTTTTGCAAGGCAACCTCTAAAATTTTAAATTTTGAGTTATGTCACTCTTGAAGTGAGTGAGCGATATGCACTTAATTTCAGTACTCACGCTAACAAATTGTTCAAGATATCACAATTCTAAAATTTGGAATACATGGGCGGGGCCACGCCCATTGGACTGATCCCGCCCATTTTTGGACCAAACAGGTAGACTGCTACCAGATATATGTACACAAAATTACAGCTATCTCGCTAATAAATTGTGCACGCCCATTGGTCCGATTCCGCCCATTTTTGGAAAATTCACATGATCTGCCACTATCTAAATTTCTCAATATCTAAATTTGACCCATGTGGGCGGGTCCACGCCCACTTGATATATCGACAATTCAAGTACCCTATTTTCACCACCCCCACACATGTACATACTGTGAAAATTTCGGTCCAGACGTTTAGGCGTCTATACGGAACAAAAAACAAACAAACCTAGCTGGACCCGGTCCACTTCGTTGCCCCAGATTGAGATTTCCGATCCCGTCCATTGTTGAACCAATCACGAATCCTGCCGCCAAATACATATACATAAAATAACAGCACTCTCGCTAACAAATTGTGCAAGATATCTTAATTTCAAAATGTGGCTTACATGGGCGGGGCAATGCCCATTAGTCTGATCCCGCCCATTTTGAACTAATCACGTAGAATGCCACCAGATACATATAAACAGAATTACAGTACTATCGCTACTAAAATTGCAAGATAGCTCAAATTTGGGTAATATGGGCGGGGCCACGCCCTTTGGTGTGATCCCGTTATTTTTTACACCAATCACGTAGGCTTTCACCAGACACACACAAAATTACAGCACTCTCGCAAACAGATTGGGGAAGATACCCCAATTTCAATAGGTTGCTTATATGGGCGAGGCCACGCCCATTGATTCGATTCTTCCCATTTTTGGACAAATCACGTAGACTTCCACCAGATACATATGCAAAAAATTACAGCACTCTCGCTAAAAAATTTTGCTAGATATATAAATTTAAAAACTTGGCTTTTATGGGCGGGTCCACGCCCATTTTTCCGATTCCGCCCATTTTTGGACCAATCACGTAGACTACCACCAGATACATAATTAACCAGTAAGGAAAGGTATAAAGTCGGGCGGGGCCGACTATATAATACCCTACACCTCCCTAACAATGCCAAAAGATCATTGCTATAATAATTTGTAATAATTGGTGAATGTATATCTAATTCTGAACCGACAATCGCTAAATTAAGCAATATTCGTTTCTAAATTGAGAAACATCATTCTGGAAAATTTTAATGGTCGGAAGTAAGGTACAACTTCTATAGCGCTTCGAAACCAAATCAGGAGGAACATATATATGGAGGTTATATATAAATCTGAACCGATTTTCTCCGAATTTGGTAGTATTCATTCACGTAACAAGAAAACTCTCTCTGCCGAATTTCGCACTGATCGGATATAAAATAACATTTTACAACGCTTACATGTCAAATCGGGCGTAACGTATATATGGGGGATATACCTAAATCTGAACCGATTTCTTCCAAATTTAACAGTGTTAATTCATATAATAAGAAACCTCTTTCTGCCGAATTTCATACTGATCGGATTTAAAATAACATATTTACAGCGCTTACATGTCAAATCGGGGTTAACGTATATATTGGGGCTATATCTAAATCTGAACCGATTTCCTCCAAATTTAACAGTGTTCATTTATATAATAAGAAACCTCTTTCTGCCGAATTTCATACTGATCGGATATAATATAACATTTTTACAGCGCTTACGTGTCAAATCGGGAGTAACGTATATATGGGGGCTATATCTAAATCTGAACCGATTTCTTCCAAATTTAACAGTGTTCATTCATATAATAAGAAACCTCTTTCTGCCGAATTTCATACTGATCGGATATAAAATAAAGTTTTTACAGCGCTTACATGTCAAATCGGGGCTAATATATATATGGGGGTTATATCTAAATCTGAACGGATTTTCTCCGAATTTGGTAGTGTTCATTCACGTAACAAGAGAACTCTCTCTGCTGAATTTCGTAGAAGATCGGATATAATATACGGTTTCTATAGCGCTATCATATCAAATCGGGTGAAACATATATATGGGGACTATATCTAAATCTGAACGGATTTTCCTCGAATTTAGCAGTGTTTATTCATGTAATAAGGGAACTCTCTCTACCAAATTTCGTACTGATCTGATATAAAATACAGTTTCTACAGCGCATACATGTCAAATCGGGGATAACATATATATGCGGGCTATATCTAAATCTGAACCGATTTTGACCAATTTCAATAGGGATCGTCCTTGGGCCAAAAAAAGAGCACTGTGCTAAATTTCATCACAATCGGACCATAAATACGACCTGCACTTTGATTACAAGAATACATGGACAGACAGACAGACGGACAGACAGACGGACATGGCTAAATCGACTCAAAAATTGATTCTATGACGATCGGTATAATAAACTATGGTTCTATTTCTTCTCTTTTTGGGCGTTACAAACAAATGCACAAAGTCATAATACCCTGTACCACAGTGTGGTGTAGGGTATAATTACAACACTCTTGCTAACAAATTGTGCAAGATATATCAATTTCAAAATTTTTCTTATATGCTGTCGCTAACAAATTGTGCACGATGATATCTTAATTTCCAGATTTGACTTATATGGGCGGGGCCGAGCCCTTTAGTCCGATCCCGCCAAATTAGGCGGACTGGTACAAGATACATATTCGCAAAAATTTAGCACTCTCTTTAACAAATTGTTTAAGATATCTCAATTTCAATATTTGGCTTACATGGGCGGGCCACGCCCATTGGTCCCATCGCGTCCATTTTTAGACCAATAACGTAGACTACAACCAGATACATATGCACAAAATTACAGAACTCTCTCTCACAAATTGTGCCCATTGGTCCGGTCCCCCCCATTTTTAACCCAATCAGATAGACTACCACCAGATACATATACACAGAATTACACCACTCTCTCTAACATATTCTCTAAATTTCAAAATTTTGCTTATATGGGCGGTGCCACGCCCATTGGTCCGTATCCGCCCAATTTTGGATCAATCACGTAGACTATCACCAGATACATATGCACAAAATTACAGCACCATCGCTAAAAAATTGTGCTAGATATATAAATTAAAAAACTTGGCTTATATGGGCGGGTCCACGCCCATTTGTCCGATTCCGCCCATTTTTGGGCCAATCACGTAGACTACAACCAGATTCATATGCACTAAATTTCAGTACTCACGCTAACAAATATTTCAAGATATCACAATTCTAAAATTTGGAATACATGGGCGCGGCCACGCCCATTGGACCGATCCCGCCCACTTTTGGACCAAACAGGTAGACTGCTACCAGATATATGTAGTCAACACTACAGCTCTCTCGCTAATAAATTGTGCAAGATATCTCAATTTCAAAATTTGGCTTATATAGGCGGGTCCACGCCCATTGGTCCGATCCAGCCCATCTTTGGACCAATGCTACCTGATGCGTATACACAAATTTACAGAACTCTCGCTTATAAATTTCGAAAAATTCACATAATCATTTTTGGAAAATTCACATAATCTGCCACTAAATGCATACACACAAAATTTCAGCACTATAGCTAAAAATTTTTCTCAATATCAAAATTGGACCCATATGGGCGGGTCCACGCCCACTTGATATATCGAAAATTCAAGTACCCTACTCAGCATCCCCTACACATGTACATTCTGTGAAAATTTCAAGATGATCGGTCTAGCCGTTTAGACGTCTATACGGAACAAACAAACAAACCAACAAACCCACAAACAGACACTCTCTTTTATATATATAGATAGATATATATCTACATCTGAACCGATTTTCCCCAAATTTGGTAGTGTTCATTTGTGTAATAAGAAAACTCTTTCTGCCGAATTTCGTACCGATCGGTATAGTGGTCGCTCTAAAACACGGTTTTGAGCCATAGATACCACATTTTTTTACAAATCTGTTCATATTTCTTATAGTCACCCTATAGAGGTCGCTCCAAAATATACGTATTTAATATATCTGTGGTCACAAGGCATAACAGCATATGTGTGTTTTTGCAAGTTTTCAGGAGAGCATTTTAAAGGTTTGAATCGATATAGCAAAAATATTTATAAACTTATTTTGAATTTTACGCCTGCAATATCTCAGGCCTTGGAAGTGAAATGAATTAATATGAACACATTTATATAATTATTTTAATTATAAATGTTAAAAATGAATTCTATTATATATTGTAGAGTATATCGACTTATGCTGATAAATCAAAGGACGATTTCGAAATTTACAACATTCAGTAGTCAATATTAGATTTTGGAATAACAGCATAAGTTGAGTTATGCTTTTGTGCTAGGCCTTAGTTCAACTTGGACTAATAACGCAACTCAGATATGTTGTTACGACTTCATACAATTTACATCTTCAATAGTCCAAAGATAACTGGGGAATAAAAACACAAGTATAGTTTTCAAAGGAAAAAATGTGAGATATGCTGTTATGTACGTTATGAAATGTAGTGATACAGCGAGATATGCTAATAAGTCTTGCCTTATATCTAAACAACTGAACAAGGTATCACCACCAAAGTTTGTCACAATGTGTAATCGAATATGGGGAACATCGTGGTATCGAAAACGCAATTTGAGCATAACTCGAGTTATGTTGTTATGCCTTGTGACCACAGATATAATATACGTATTTTAACTGAATATTTTCTGTTGGTATTTAGTTAAGACAAGAATTCATCGCAGTAAAACCTTTTTTAAATCAGTTCATATTTTGTTATAGTCCATCTATAGGTCGCTCCAAAAAAAGCTTATTTAGGCGATAAACACCATATTTTCTAAACAATTTAGCTGATGTTTTGCAGTTTGTGTTCTATTTTGGCAAGAATTCAGCTCAATAAATGTATACGAATAACATTTTATGTGGTTGTAGTTCCCGTGTAGACGTAGCTCTCAAAAAAACTATTTAAGACATAAATACCAAATTTTTCAGGTAAAGAGTTTGGCTAAAGAATTTGCGGCCTAAAAATTGCAGTGTTTGTTTTTTTTTAAATTTACTTAAACAAAAAGGATCGTTTCATGATTTGCTCCATATCTAAAGATTTTTCCAGTAATAAAATTGAATGCAATCCATGGTGGCGGGTACATAAGTCACGTTTCTTAGTTCACTTTAATGTCATGATCACGAATCAGCTTTTTGATTTAAAATTAGTCATATAGTTTTTGAGATATGGCCGTTTTAAAATTTGCAAAATATATTTTCTGTTTTTAAAACCCCCAAGTCTCCAAAACTATATGACAGATTCTAGATCAAATAGCAGATTCGTGATCACCGCACAAAAATTATTTAATGGCGGTATTGAAAGACTCATTATAGCAATTTTTTGTTAAATTTCTAAATCAGATCATTATATACAGCGTGATCAAGCGGTAGAAAGTTGACCTAGGTTGACGCTAAAACGGCTAATAAAATTTTGTTCATCCCCTCTATTTGACCATGAAGAGATGAAAATCGGAACTGCTGCCTTTCGGAGAGCAATCTCGAAAAGAGTATTTTTACCAAATTGACAAACTTAATTACATTGTTTTGTAAAGAAACTTGGATACATTTAGAATTGCAACATAATTTCTTTAAAATATGAGCATTTGTAGGATTTGTTTTGTTGTGTCCGTTGCACCACACGGTGATTCTGGGTATAATAAATTTATGCATTTGTTTATAACAATCAAAAGGAGATGAGATAGTCCCATCGCTTATTATACCGACCGTCTTACAGTCAATCACCATCTTGGTTGATCTAGCCATGTCCATCTGTCTGTCCGTTCGTCCTTCTGTCTGTCTGCCCATATATTCTTGTAATAACACAGTGCGAATGTCCAAAAACCGCGATACTATTTTTCTTATAGGTCTTGCCGAGTAGAACAACCTTTGTTCTACGAAATTTTGTCGGACACCCCCAAAATCCGGATTTATGGGCAAAAATCCGACCTTCTTGCCTTTTTCAATTAAACGCCTATAACTTTGTTAACTATTAACCGATTTTCAATCTCTATTGACTGAGTTATTAAGGTGAGTCTGAGTTATTAAGGTTTCATTAAAACTAAATGTGTAAATAAACAATAGTTTTGACGATGATGACGAGTTAAAAATGAAACGCTGAAGCAGACATTATTGAGTTGAATGGCCAAAACAAGTGTTTATATACCGATTTAGTTTTAATGAAACTTTAATAAGTTCGTCAATTGGAAACGGATTTTTAAGAGACTGGTTGCATTTTTTCCTTATAAAATATACTATATATGTAAATTAATTAATCGTGCGGTTGTCTCTCGATATAATTGGTAAAAAAAAATTTGTTTGTAGCACAAATAAATCTATATTTCTACAGCTTCAAACAAAAAAACAAAATATACATCGTTCGAAAGGTCTAAGTCTCTTCTTTCCAAATTCCGGTAGATAGTTAACAAAGTTATAGGCGTTCAATTGAAAAATAGCAAGAAAATCAGTTTTTTACCCGTAGATCCGGATTTTGGGCGTGTCCGGGGAATTCCAAAAAAAGATTCGTGTTTTACTCGACAAGACCTACAGGAAAAATAGTATCGTGTCATTTGCTTCTCAACTTCAGTTTATTTTGGCGCACTGTGTAATAGTACAGGTTGCAATTATTGCTCGATAGCGATGAAACTTGTACATGTATTTTGTTTCGCCTTAGCAAACACACGCTATTGAAATTGGTGAAAAATGTTTCAATGTAGATATAGGCGCCATGTATATGTTACTCCCGATTTGATATTTAAGTATTGTAGAAACTGCAATTTATATTCGATCATTAGGTATTCTTGATTCAGGTGAGTTCCTGCCGTTAGGCTTAACCCCAGCGTGCTCTAAGCACAAGGGTAAATACATGCGTCGACCAACGCCCCACCCATAATGCGCATGAGTACGAATTAATTACGTGTTTCTAAATACCTTTGCCCTCCTCCTTGGTTAGGAGCTGAGCTCATCTAAAACTCCTTGCCATTCTAATGTCTGGGCACCCGGCTGGTTTGCAACTCCACATCCGAGAATATTCTGTCTGTGGTTTCAACCACAGTCACAACGTTGCACCCATTAGGGTCCTCACCATAGTCAGACCGGAGACACTACCTGTTAGACACTACCTGTTAGACTCCAGACTCTAGGACTGGCGAACAGTCTGGGATCACTGTACACGTCCCATTTTGGGAGTAGATGGGAACTATAGGATTCGTAGATCCCCCTTTATATCCGATCAGTACGAAATTCGGTAGAAGGAGGTTTCTTATTATACAAATGAACGCTACCATTTTTTTGGGAAAATCTGTTAAGATTAATGTATATATATATATATTACTCCCTAAAGGTGCTCCTTTACTTCCGTTCATTACAGAATTTGTCAGAAAGAAGTTTCTTAATTGAGGAACGAATACAGTTACATTTTGTGGAAATCGCTCCAGATTTTGTTATAGTCCCCATATATTTGTTACTCCCGATTTTATATATGAGTGCTTTAGCAGGTGTATTTTATTACACGAATAAACTTTTTCAACTTTGGGAAAATCAGTTCAGATTTAGATATAGCTTCAAATATATGTTCCTGCCAATTTAGGCACCACATTGAACTATATTTTACTTCCGATCTTTGCTTATATATAATTTAGCAGAAATGAGGTTTTTAATCAATGTTGATGAAATCCGTTTAGATTATGTAGATTCCCAACTATCTGTTCCTTCCGATTCTTAATCTATGAAATAATACTTCGCGTTTTAAGGTTGTTTCATATCTAGTTTATTATAAACAACATCTTCAACTTCTCCTTGTAATAAGCCTTAATGTGGCGGTGGATCTAAATACTTTCATAACTGAAACGAAACCATAGGCGCACGACTTTCTGTCTGTCCTTGCTGATTCAAAACATAGATCGGCATTGTTAAATTTCTTTGTGCAGAAGATTTTTTTTTGGGAAATTGGTTTTTATTGATGTTATCAAATATACGCTGATAAGCGTTATAACAATATCACATCGTTGAACTATAGACATGAGGTAAACCGAATCGAGCAGAAAACCCAAAAAGGACGAAATAGAAAATAAAAAGGAAAAATCAGTTTAAGAAGTCTGTCAGCTCCCACAAAGAGAACATATTTATCAGTGTTAGCAATAAAGTAAAAATCATGTATTGATTAAATGAACGGAAGGTGTTGCCATTGAAACCAAAATTCCCATTAAGCATGGCTGAAGGGTGAAGAGAATCCGCCTGAAGCCAAAGTTATCGCCAGCCACACAATTCCTTGCTTGAGCTAACCGTCCTTTAGCCCGCAGCATATGTGGCGCAGCAATACCAATAACTCCCACAATAGAGCAGAGAGTGAAGAGTGCTATGCTTTAACGATAACAGGAAATGTAGCGTAAACTACATTATCCTATGATAACGGAAACTAGACATAGTATCCTCACCCACACACAAGCACACAACACTTACACACGCGCAGATATATTCAACCTCACATCCTACTGCTGTGAATATGCTTTCCTTTCTTCCGCAAATCGGAATCATAAAATTTTATAACTTCTGCAAATTGTGAAGAAAAAACGAAGCGGAGTGCATAAAACAATTTGCAGGCAAAGGAAGTACATCAGTAAATAATGAAACAGACGACGCAATGGAAACAAGTGGCGGAGAAAAGAAACGATTGGTTAATAGAATATTAATGTTCACACAGAGTAAGATGCGAAGGCATTAAATAAATTAAAAATCATTTCAGTCACGAAGAAAATATGCGAATGAACATTGAGGAGAGTCAAGCAATATTTGGAAAATAAATAAAATTGGTAACTGACTTTTAAGCTCAGGTTCTTCACATAAAGTAGTCGCTCGAAGGCGTATATCGATCATTCCATGTCAAAACGAACACCTTTTTACATCACAATCTCCCATATCGTTGAAACTTTGTAGGATAACTCAATTCTATAAGTATATGAATTGTAGAAGACAAAAAAAAAACAATTACTTTTTAAATAAGTCTTCGTTTTCTGAATTCTGCACACGCGTTTTCTCACTCCACCATTTTCCTACCTCGGCACTTTTTTCTTGATTTTCCCAGTTACTACTTGGTCATATCTTTTGAATAAAAA
The DNA here is from genome assembly GCA_963930755.1 of Eudasyphora cyanicolor. Lineage (NCBI taxonomy): Eukaryota > Metazoa > Arthropoda > Insecta > Diptera > Muscidae > Eudasyphora > Eudasyphora cyanicolor. Next base: position 154,122,949 of record OZ005737.1, read on the forward strand.
TTTCGTTTTTTAAAAAAGAAAAATACGTGTAAAATATTTTGAACAGTTGAATAATCTGAGAAAAATTTTAAAAATAGGAGTCGTCATCGTATTTTTTCGGAAATCATTCGGTTTAAAATGGAATGAACGATGTATATGAACAACATACATTTATTTCCCTCCCACTATACATATACATACTCCTCGAAATACCGATCGGGGACCCAGTCAGTCAATGCTTTAGTACAGTTCCTCTCTCATAGATATTTGTTAAAGCTAAAAAATTAAAATTTTGCGAACACTTCAGCTGGAACACACTTCGTTACAGGTTATTATAACTGTGTACATTTGCTTGTAACCTCCAAACGAGATGATATAATAGAGGTTTATTATATCGATCGACCTAGAATCAGTCGATTTATCTATGCCCCCATGTTCATGTATTCTTGTAATCAAGGCAATTGGCCCAATGGCGAACCCTATAGAAAACATCAGATTTACATACAGCAGCCATACATGTATATGTAGCACATGATTTTACTTTTTCGATAGCACGTGGCAAAATCTACTTTTTTGATATGTTTGAATCGAAAGAAAATATATTTGGAACACAAATTTTTAAATACTATAAATTACGGAGCAAATAAATTTTATTTGAAAATCAATAAAATTTATTTGGAAAGCATATATTAATATATTACAACAATTACCCTTATCGGGAATAAAATGCCACACGGAATTTGTTCCCTGTTCCCTAAATTGCACATTGAAAAGGGAACAAATTCCGCGTGGAATTTTATTCCCGATAAGGGTGAATATATATTTGCAAACTAATTTTCTCAAATAAAATATGTGTTTATAAGAAATAAAATTATTGTTTAGAAATTTCTCCAAATATATTTTGTTTAAAAAAAGATTTTCAAAACCTTACACATTTTTCTAATTTCATTTTTTATTTTAAGTTGATTTCGAATTTACATAATTAGCAATAACATTTGTTTTCAAGCACAAATTTTTAATTTCTATTTATTCCAAGTCATCATTTGTTGTCAATCCATCATGCAATGTATAATTTCAATTGTAAAGGAATTTACGAACGTTTAAAATTTCTTAAAAAATTAACGTTAAATTACTGAAAACATAAAACTTGTCTTAAAATTAAGGTATCGATATATTTTCTGAAAACTTAAATGCAAATAAATTTTTATTTCGTAAATAATAGTCCCAAATAAAACCAGTAATGAAAGGCAGAAAGTCGGGCGGGGCCGACCACATAATACCACACACCTCCCTAACAATGCGATAAGGGTCATTGCGATAATAATTTGATATATATGTGACTATGTATATCTAAACCTTAACCGATTATCGCTTATTTAAGCAATATTCGTTCCTAAACTGAGAAACATCTTTCTGCCAAATTTTTTAATGATCAAAAGTAAAGTACATCTTCTTTAACGCTTTGATACCAATTCAGGAGAAACATATATATGGAGATTATATAAATCTGAGCCAATTTTACATGAATGCTCATTCATGTAAATAGAAACCTATTTTGTCGAATTTCTAATTGATCGGATATAAAATACAGTCTCTACGCCTCTTACATGTCAAATCGGGTGTAATATATGTATGGAGGCTATATCTAAATCTGAACCGATTTTCCTGGAATTTAGCGGTATTATTGCATGTAATAGGAAACCTCTTTCTGCCGAATTTCGCACTGATCGGATATAAAACACAGTTTCTACAGCGCTAACATATCAAATCGGAGGTACATATATATGGGAGCTATATGTAAATCTGAACCGATTTTAACCAAATACAATAGGGATCGTCCTTGGATATGTGCAAAGATTCGTTGAGATCGGACCATAAGTGCGGCCTGTACTTTGATTACAATAATACATACAGGGTGGCTGATATGTATTGCAACCAACTTCACATTGCTATCATTTCTAAACCGCTAGTCTCATAGCTGACAGATTTATTTCAGTGACAGTTCATTTTATTGTTTACACGTTTACAAAAGCATTTTGATCTATTGCATTCAGAAAAAAGTTATTCGTGATGGAATTCAAGCGTGATAGTGTGATTGCTTTATATTTGGGTGGAAAAACACAAGTGGCTACCGTTAGAGCCCTCCAGCATTTAAATGTGAATAAATCTTTTGTTTCTCGTACCATTGCTCGTTACCGTGATACTGACAGTGTTCCATCGCGTCCAAAAAGTGGACAAAAAAAAACGGTAACAACACCAGAAATGATCCCAAAAGTGAAGGCCAGATTTGATCGAAATCCACGCCGCAGTGGTAGAAAAATTGCTCGTGAGCTGAACATATCGCGAGAACGGATACAACACATATTAAACCAGTAAGGAAAGGCAGAAAGTCGGGCGGGGCCGACTATATAATACCCTACACCTCCCTAACAATGCGATAATGGTCATTGCCATAATAGTTTGGAATAATTGGTAAATGGGTAGAAACATATTATCTAATTCTGAAGCGATAATCGCTAAATTAAGCAATATTCGTTCCTAAATTGAGAAACATCTTTCTGGAAAATTTTAATGATCGGAAGTAAAATACAACTTCTATAGCGGTTTGATACCAAATCAGGAGGAACATATGTATGGAGTTTTAATATAAATCTGAACCGATCTTCCCTGAATACTCAATCATGTAAAAAGACCTCCTTCTGTCGAATTTCGTACCGATCGGATAAAAAATACAGTCTCTACAGCGCTTACATGTCAAATCGGGGGTAACATATATATGGGAGCTATATCTAAATCTGAACCGATTTTCTCCGAATTTGGCAGTATTCCTTCATGTAATAAGAAACCTCTTTCTGCCGAATTTCATACTGATCGGATATAAAATAAAGTTTTTACAGCGCTTACATATCAAATCGGGGCTAACATATATATGGGGGCTATATCTAAATCTGAACCGATTTTAACCAAATTCAATAGGGATCGTCCTTGGGCCAAAAAAAGATATGTGTAAAGTTTCGTCGAGATCGGACCATAATTGCGACCTGTACTTTGATTACAAGAATACATGCACAGACAGACGGACATAGCTAAATCAACTCAAAAAGTGATTCTAAGTCGATCGGTATAATAAACGATGGGTCTATTTCTTCTCCTTTTGGGTGTTACAAACAAATGCACAAAGTTATAATACCCTGCACCACAGTGTGGTGTAGGGTATAATCATTATAGGTCCCACAATGCACTTTAATAGCAACCCGATGTTATTATACCCTACACCACACTGTGGTACAGGGTATTATAACTTTGTGCATTTGTTTGTAACACACAAAAGGAGAAGAAATAGACCCATCGTTTATTATACCGATCGACTTAGAATCACTTTCTGAGTTGATTTAGCTATGTCCGTCTGTCTGTCCGTCTGTCTGTGCATGTATTCTTGTAATCAAAGTACAGGTCGCAATTATGGTCCGATCTCGACGAAACTTTACACATATCTTTTATTTTGGCCCAAGGACGAACCCTACTGAATTTGGTTAAAATCGGTTCAGATTTAGATATAGCCCCCATATATATGTTAGCCCCGATTTGACATGTAAGCGCAGTAAAAACTTTATTTTATATCCGATCAGTATGAAATTCGGCAGAAAGAAGTTTCTTATTATATGAATGAATATTGTTAAATTTGGAAGAAATCGGTTCAGATTTAGATATAGCCCCCATATATACGTTACCCCCCGATTTGACATGTAAACGCTGTAAAAATATTATTTTATATCCGATCAGTGCGAAATTCGGCGAAGAGAGGTTTTTTATTACATGAATGAATACTGCTAAAATCGGAGAAAATCGGTTCAGATTTAGATATAGCCCCCATATATATGTTACCCCCGATTTGACATGTAAGCGCTGTAAAAACTGTATTTTATATCCGATCAGTGCGAAATTTAGCAGAAAGATGTTATTATACCCTACACCACACTGTGGTACAGGGTATTATAACTTTGTGCATTTGTTTGTAACACACAAAAGGAGAAGAAATAGACCCATAAATCGTTTATTATACCGATCGACTTAGAATCACTTTCTGAATTGATTTAGCTATGTCCGTCTGTCCGTCTGTCTGTGCATGTATTCTTGTAATCAAAGTACAGGTTGCAATTATGGTCCGATCTCGACGAAACTTTACACATATCTTTTTTTTGGCCCAAGGACGATCCCTATTGAATTCGGTTAAAATCGGTTCAGATTTAGATATAACCCCCATATATATGTTAGCCCCGATTTGACATGTAAGCGCAGTAAAAACTTTATTTTATATCCGATCAGTATGATCGGATTTAGATATAGCCCCCATATATATGTTACCCCCGATTTGACATGTAAGCGCTGTAAAAACAGTATTTTATATCCGATCGGTATGATATTCGTCAGAAAGAGGATTCTTATTATATGAATGAACACTTTTAAATTTGGGAGAAATCGGTTCAGATTTAGATATAGCCCCCATATATACGTTACCCCCGAATTGACATGTGAGCGCTGTAAAAATGTTATATTATATCCGATCAGTGCGAAAGTCGGCAAAAAGAGGTTTCTTTCTACATGAAGGAATACTGTCAAATTCGGAGAAACTCGGTTAAGATTTAGATATAACACCCATATATATGTTACCCCCGATTTGACCTTTAAGCGCTGTAGAAATTGTATTTTATCGAAAGAATACTGCCAAATTCGGAGAAAATCGGTTCAGATTTAGATATAGCTCCCATATGTATGTTACCCCCGATTTGACATGTAAGCGCTGTAGAGACTGTATTTTATATCCGATCAGTACGAAATTCGACAGAAGGAGGTCTTTTTACATGAATTAGTATTCAGGGAAGATCGGTTCAGATTTATATTTATATTCCTCTTGATTTGGTATCAAGCCGCTATAGAAATTGTATTTTACTTCCGATCATTTTCCAGAATGATGTTTCTCAATTTAGGAACGAATATTGCTTAATTTAGCGATTATCGTTTCAGAATTAGATAATATGTTTCTACCCATTTACCAATTATTCCAAATTATTATGGCATGACTCTTATCGCATTGTTAGGGAGGTGTAGGGTATTATATTGTCGGCCCCGCCAGACTTTCTGCCTTTCCTTAATAAATACTTCTTGAAGTACCCCCTTTGTTTCATTCTTTGACATGGAATATCTATTCCGAAGTTTTCTATACTATAGTTGTGTTTGAATTTAATAACCTCCTTGTTAACCCAGCAAACTTTGTGGTTAAATATCTTGAAAACGCGATGTCACAGAAAAAAATGTTTCGAATTAGTGTGTCAAAATTAGGCGGAGTACATGGTTTTCATCGAGGATACAGTGTAATTTATTTGAGAAAATTATTAACCAGATAGTTCACGTGTTTCCAATAAATTTAATAGATTTTAAAATACACATTATTTTTACAAAAATACATTATATGTAAACATTTTATTTCTAAATTTAATTTATTTCAAACATATCCAAAAACGTTGACTTGTGCGTATATAGCTACAGTGATACAACGTATTACAATTTGCGAAAATAATTGTTTCAGTTAGCAGTTATACGCAAGTTATAAGGGATTATATATTTCACTATATTGTCAAAAGCTTGTTCAATATGGTCCATCTCCGAACATAAACTATGTTCAAACTGGCAATTGTGTATCCAATAACACTGTGCAACAGTGAAAAAATACACGGACTTGACAGTATAGGTTCGATTCTACTATCAAAGGGTAGTATAACACTATACTCGGTTTGGCGAAATTGGTGACCTATTTTGTTTTATGAGCCTCCAAAGATTCTAAAAATCAGTGGACCCCTCGAAAAAGGTGTCATCAGCTTTTGTCCAACAACTAATTCAGACTTGGTGATACCGCTTAACTATGTTTGGCAATAATGTAGCTAAGAGAAAATCGGTTCAGATTTAGATATAGCCCCCATATATATGTTACCCCCGATTTGACATCTAAGCGCTGTAGAGACTGTATTTTATATCCGATCAGTACGAAATTCGACAGAAAGAGGTTTCTTTTTTACATGAATGAGTACTCAGGGAAAATCGATTCAGATTTATATATAACCTCCATATATATGTTCTTCTTGATTTGGTTACAAAGCGCTATAGAAGTTGTACTTTACTTCCGATCATTACAAAAGTCTACAGAAAGATTGAGAACAATTTTGGAACGTATATTGATTAATTTAACGATTATCGGTTCAGAATTAGGTATATCCACATATATATGTTCTTACCCATTTACCAATTATTCCAAATTATTATCGCAATCACCCTTACCGCATTGTTAGGGAGGTGTATGGTATTATATAGTCGGCCCCGCCCGACTTTCTGCCTTTCCTTACTGGTTTCCGCATAACTTCCGGGGACTCGTAATTTTTCACTAACAATGCTTGGCAAAATTGTAGCCAACGTAAATCTAAACAACTTTTGTGAACATATTAATACAATGTGAACGTGTCTAGGCACCCTAAATAGCTCAAAAAATCACATTGTACCCCAAAAATTTAAGTATTTCACTGTTATGTAACAAAAATATATTTTTTTGGTATAGGGGCATTTACAGCAACTTTATAGAAAATAATAAGGCCAATATTTTTGTGGAACATTTTAACCCTCTAGCTCCCCCACATAACTGTAATTTTTGGCCCCATTTTAACAAATCGTAAAAAGACACCCCTTAAAATGGGGAGAGAGGGGATGAAATGTTCTACAAAAATGTTCGCCATAAAATTTTACTATATGTGTCAGAACAAACCAAAGCTCAAAACATAACACAAACAGCAAAAAAGGTCAAGTTCGTGTATTTTTCATAAAGTGTTCATTTGTTGCATAGTGTAATTTGTGTTAACGATCACAGCTAATTTAACTTTACTATCCATGACTACTGGATATCTTTACAATTTTCAACAAAATCATAATTACACATATGTCAATTAGTCTGGTATGAATAACAATAACATCAATTGCACTTCAAACGAGAAAGAATAACTATAATTTATACTCGTTTAAAAGAAACATTAATGAAACACATTCTCAGATTACGAGCACCGCCAGTCAGCCACACTGATTTCCCTTAATCAGATAACTACATGTATATATATATATATATAGATATGTATATATAAGTAAGTATATTTGCGTCCAAAGTTCAGAGCCAAGAGTGATTAAACTCTCATCCAGACATTGCGCCAGTCAGTCCCACCACTTATCCTTAACGAAATGGGAAGCGTTGAGAAGACATACATTAAATGTATAAAGGCAACTTATTGAGCAAAGATTAAACTAAAAAGGAATAATGATACAAAATTAATTTCCCCAGTGCATTATTTACCCGGGAATAGTGCTGGCAGTGCTGATGATGACGCCGCTGACGATGATGAAGGCGATGGCGTTGAAATATATCCACGCACTACGATAACTTCCAAAAAAAAACATATGAAAGTGTAGAAAAACAAGGCAAAGAATTCCAAGAACAATTTTCCACAAAATAAATGAATGAGAAAAATGGAGGAATAAAATGAAAATCGTATAAAATCATAAACTTTATAAATTCAACACAGCCAACGAACAAAAGAATAACAAAGTGCAACGTTAAACTCTACGGAACGGAGCAAGAATAATACATAGTGCAGATAACTATTATGTTCCCGAATAGTTATAAAAATATCTAGACATACTTAAACACAACAATATACGCACATACAAATATCGCATCTTTATAGGTGTACGTGTATATGTTATCTTGTATGTATATATAGATTGCAATTTATGCATTGGTGAAGATTGAATACACTTTAAAAAATGTTTAAAAGTTTAACATTTAGCAGAGATCCAGAATTTGTAATCACTTTGCAATATACGAGTATATGTAATACTCGATTAAAATGGCAGAAATTTGGTACATATAATATTTTCAGGTATTTTGGGGTTGAAAATGGGCAATATTGGTCCATTCTCTGATTTGCATTCTTAGTGACATAGAGATCACAAATTTCAACTGATTAGGCTCAAAACTGGTAATATAACTATACCTACTTCTAGCTAGAACCCTCCATAAGGACAACAGTCGTCATACTTAAGTCCACGTTTCGATATAGCCCCAATACAAAGGTATCTCTCTTTGTAACGCAACAAACACCACATGTCATTTGGTAACATGAGTTTATTTGTACCCGAAACCATTCACATGCGATCCAAAGTGGAGGGTGTATAAGATTGGGCATGGCCGAAAATAACGGCGGTTTTACATGTTTTTTTATCCCCTCAACTTAGAGAGGAGGGTATATATCATTTGCTACGAGCTAAAAGTGTAACACATCGAAGGAGTGACCTAAGACCCTAAGATGTTCGGCGGAAATCAGTTTTGGGTCATTTTCAGTCATTTGAGCAATGTCCGTCCGTCTATCTGTCTGTGTGTTTGTCTGCTGGCTGGTGCACACGATATCTCTCGAAAGGAGTAACCGATTTACTTCAAATTTGGTATGCGGTAATATTTTTCTCTATCTCCGGCTAAGTTCGCAGATGTGCCATATTGGTCTACTCCTTCTAGTACGTCCCCCACAAAGGTTTAACTTTTAGAGAAATGTTAATATTTAATTCCTTCTATACTAAAGGGTCCGCTATCTAACGTTTTTTTTTCAACTAGTGCTTATTTCGTGAATGGTAACACTTAGCTCATATCTGATTTGACAGATAATTTGTTTTATCCTTCCGCTGAACGAATATGGTTGTGTATACGCTTCAACAAGTGGGCCTGCGATCAACTTACAGAAGATGCCGATTTTGCCAAAAAAATCATCTTTTCAGATGAAGCTCATTTTGATCTTGGCGGGTATGTAAACAAGCAAAATTGTCGCATTTGGGGCACAGAAAACCCGCACGCATACATTGAAAAGCCAAAACGAGTCTCTGTTTGGTGCGGATTTTGGTCCAGAGGCATAATTGGGCCATTTTTCTTCGATAATGAGCAAGTGGCCGTTACAGTCAATGGCGATCGCTATCGGGCCATGTTGAACGAATTTTTGTTCACAAAAATTTAAGAGGAGGATATTGGCATCATTTGGTTTCAACAGGACAGCGCTACGTGCCACAGAGCCGAAGCTACGCTCGATGTTTTGCGCGATGTTTTCAAAAAAAAGTTATTTGGCGGACCATTTATTTACTTGAATCTTCTTAAATTTCACACATAGCATTAGTTAGGGCAAAGTGGCCACTCCCTTTTTGGTACATCCCACACGAATGTGCTAACTGCTTATGGCTTTAATATCAGTTAAAGCTTTTCAGCTTTTGTAGTACCTAGAGGCCAGAAAAAAGTGGCCGTTTTTGGCACCCCCTATTTGTACCTCCCACAAAAATTGACCATTTTGTACCAATTACCAGCTTATAACTTTAATACCAGTGCATACAAAAACTTGAAATTTTGTACAGTGTAATGCTTTTATAGTACCTAGAGTCTAGAGGGGGGGCCGTTATTGGCACGCCCCTTTTTGTACCTCCCACACAAATGGAACATTTTGTACCAAAAGTTACCAGCTTATAACTTTAATATCAGTGCATATAAATATCTGAAATTTTGTACAGCGTAATGCTTTTATAGTAATACTTACAATTAACTATTATTACTTACATACTTTAAAGTTATTAAATGCATTTTAAATTGATAATACTTTAATTAAAAAAAAAAAATAAATTTACGAATATTTTTTGGGAACTCAAGGTGAAGGGATTCATAAGTCGCTTTACGAGAGTGAACTTTCTTATTTATTTATTTTTAAGATATTTTTCTTTTATGGTAACTTTCATTAGTTAAAACCCGAATTGTTTCTACATAGTCGACGATAAAATGTACATCGAAAAGAACACAAACCAGTAAGAAAAAGTCGAAGCCAACTATTTGATACGAGTATCCCACACCACTTTGCTGGGGTAGCTTCAGTATAGGGATGTAACGAAAGTGACTTAGCGAAAGCTAATGCGAAAGCTAATATTGAAATATATTTTTTGCGAATGCGAAAGCGAATAGCGAAATATGCATTTTTGCGAAAGCGAATGCGAATAATAGATTAACCATTTAGTACCAACAAAATGAAGGAACTAAATTGATACTTTCCAGGATATTCAAGTATTAGGAATTTTTTCCATATTTTAACCTCCTGTTACCACAATGACAAGCAACTGTTTTGAACAGAAGTGTAAGTGGTTTTCATTGGTATTAATATCTTCAAAATGTGTGAAGCGAATAAGAAGATATAACACTTTTAACAAATGGAAGCAATTGCTGAAATATATTTTTGTGAATGCGAAAGCGAATAATCCAAAAATGGTTTTTGCGAAAGCGAATGTTAAAATGATGAGAATAATTCGCGTTCGCATATGCGAATGCGAATATTCGTTACATCCCTACTTCAGTCTACATATGATTGTTCTAAAACTAAAACACTTATAATAACTTCGCAGCGTTCCAAAAAGTTACGCTTCACAACATTGAGAGATATATTCTGAATAAGGAGTGGATATCTAAATGCGAACAAAATTTGCCAGTTTCGATCTTCGATGTATAAACTTCTATGTGCCAAATTTTACAACGATCGTCCTTTGATGGGCCTTTTCAGTTTTGGGAACAAAAAATAGTCACAGGGGCTAGGTCAGGGGAATATGGTGGCTGTGGCACCATTACTGTGTTGCTTTTGGCTAAATAATCGCGCACAAGCAACGATGTGTGTGCAGGGGCGTTATCATGGTGCAAAAGCCAGTTTTTGTTCTTCCACAAATCCGGGCGTTTTTGGCGGATTGCTTCGCGCAATTAGCGCAAAACTTGCTGGTAATATTCTTTATTGACCATACTACCCTGTGGCAAGAACTCATAATGCACCACGCCCCTGCAATCAAAGAAAACTGTGAGCAAAAACTTTACGTTCGACCGAACTTGGCGCGTCCGGCACGCTGTTCGTCCTTCGCATCTTCTCGGCCCTCTAAGAACATTTTGTACCACCGATAAACGTTGCTTTGGTCCAAGGTAGCTTGGAGCACAGTCAACATTGTTTTTCACACAAAATTTGATGCAGATTCTTTGATTAATTTTCTGAAATAGATACAAACCGAAGACAAGTTAAAACACATCAAGCACAACAGCTGTCAAAATTAACTAAACATTCAAAATGGCCGACCTTGTCAGCATAAGTAAGGGACATGAGTGCCAACATAACGCTACAAAAATATCAAAAATCAAATGCACGTAGCCCGCGAAAATTAAAAATTCGCGATATTTTTGAACATATCTCGTATATATGAACTGTTTGTTTTGAAAGTGGCATAAGCGAAATTTTCACGTAAATTGAGTTAAGGATGGATACGGAATAACATTAGCCAGATTTAAAATTTTCCAAAAAGATTTTTTCAAAGAAGTCGAAGGTGACTTAGTCTTTTAAAAATTTGCATTCGTTAGTAAACAAAATTACAAAAACGTTTGTTTTGAAAGTGGCGTAAATCCAAGAACAGTGGATATTTAAAAAACCGTGCATTGTTTTGCAGAGCTCATGATTCAAGCCGGAACAACAATTTAACAAAATATATTTTTCCCTTAAAATTTAATTTTATCCAAAACTGTTCATAAATGTTAAATAAAAATACAAATTAACATTATATATAGTAGACCGTGCGGTTATTAATTAAATGTCATTCTTAGAAATTGTATGCAAAATTTCCTTACGTAAAAATATTTTGTTAAATATGAAAATACAAACCAAGAAAATATGAAAACAAATTTTACAAATTTATTTAAAAAAGATGTTGAAATTTCATTCAGGTAAACCGACTTAGGTATACCCTCACTTTGTAAGCAATGTAAACATGCACTGATATATGTACTATTTAATTTTGGTATGTCTTGACTCTTTGTATGCGAGGTACCAAAATAGAACTTTAGGAATTTTAAAACCATTGTACTGTGCAAAAATCTTTAGTATTTATATTTCCGAGAGTTATCGTTCGCTCCAGCCAGACAGAAAGACGGGTCACTCTTTCGATGTGTTATACTTTTCACCCGTAACAAATGATATACGAGTATACCCTTGTTATACTAAAGTGAGGGTATAATAACACAGTACGACAGTCCAAAAACCCGTCCTAGGGTGTTTATGTCCCGATTTAGTTTTAATAAAACTTTAATAACTCAGTCAATCTCAAACGGATTTTTAAGAGACCTGTTGCGTGTTTTCCATACAAAAATTTACTATTTACGTAAGTGAATTAGTCGTGCCGTTATCTCACAAAATAATTTGTAAAAACGTTGCCATTTTAAAATTTAATGGCAAAAAAAATATTTGCAGGGCAAGTACACATATATTCCTACATTTTTAAATAAACATCAAGTCGAAATTGAAAAAAAAAAAAAAAAAAAAAAAATATCGTTCGAAAGGTTAAGTTTCTTATCTTTAAATCAGTTAAGATATTGGAAATCAGCTGATAATAAACTAAGATACAGGCGTAAAGTGCGAAAGGTACGAAAAACTAGTTTTTAGTCCGGACAGTAAGTCCGGATTTTGGGGTTTGTCGGAGGAATTTCAAGAACAAATTCTTGTTTTATTCGACAACTAATAAGTTGATAATAATCTAAATTACAGGCGTAATGTGCTAAAAACCAGTTTTTAGTCCGGAAAGTAAGTCCGGATTTTGGTGGTGTCGGGGGAATTTCAAAAACAAATTCTTGTTTTATTCGACAAAACCTACAAGAAAGCTAATATCGCGTCCCAGGGTTTCCAACTTCATGTTTTTTGTCGCACTGTGTAATACCATAAATAATGGTGATTTCGTAAAATCATAAAAAAATTTCTTAATTTTTTCAAATTTTAAATGCCCATAACATTTTGTAATTTTTTTTCAAAAAATAAATGATATCTATATTTATCTACTTACCTTAGAGAGGAGGGTATGTATCATTTGCTACGAGCCAAGAGTGTAATACATCGAAGGAGTGACCTATGACCCCAAGTAAATTTTGTGGAAATTCGATTTAGGTTATTTTAAATCATTTGAGCCGTGTCCGTCCGTCCGTCCATCTGTCTGTATGTGTGTCTGTCTGCTGGCTGGTGCGCACGATATCTCTCGAAAGGTGTAACCGATTGACTTCAAATTTGGTATGTGTTAATATTTTTTCTATCTCCGGCTAATTTCGACAATGGGTCATATTGGTCCACTCCTTCTAGTACCTGCCTCACAAAGGTGAAAAGGTTAGCAGCTTACAACGATAATACCAGTGCATACCTTAAAGCTGTTAAATGCATTTTAATTTATAATAACTTAAGTAAAATCAAAAATAAATAAATTTATGGGGGATTCTTAATTCACTTTATCCGACTGAACTTTCTTACTTGTTTATTTTTCCATTTAGCAATGTTTGATAATGGTTTTAGATAAAAATAAATTTAATAGGTAACTTAAATAGGTATATTAAAAATGTTGACCTTTGTGCCAAATTTCATCAGGATATGTGCAGAATTGGGACCTTGATTACAAAGTTTTTATGGACAGGGGGACGGTAGAACAGGCATCGGTAGATCGAATCAACAGATCTGAGTTGATACGTTTCCTTAAAGATAGCGTCAGTATTTTTTTGCGTGTAGTGTAAACCAATTGTATGTACGGATACCTAAGACAATATTTTGAGCTATTAAAATAATGTAAGAAATTAATAATTGATTGAGCTCGAGGTCTTGTTTTGTTGTTATTTATTTTTTCATATTTTATTTATTATTGCCGATATTTCGCAATTCTTTGAATTGCATCTTCAGGGCTGATCTACAATTAAATAAGGTATAAATAACACTTATATTAATATCACATTTACTTTAAAATTTTTTTGTTAATATTTTCTTTTAAAAAAAACACATCTAAACACAAAGTAAAAAGATCGTTTACATGCAAATATACTTAGTCAAACTTAAAAACTAGCGTAGATTCACCACCATCGTCAGTTGTTATTATTGCACTGAGTAGTTATTTCCATATTGCACGATCTCCCCTTTTCGTGTCAGATGTCTGTAGCAGCATGCAGTGTTCTCCGTATCTGTTTTGTGGTTTATTCTCTTGTTACTTGGTAGGCTGTTGATGTGGAGCATTTCTAGCGTCAGTCGTCTGTTGTAGTTTCTCTCTGTTTGTAGCACACGAGTATTGTAGCACTTTGTAGCACTCGTGTGCTACAAACAGAGAGAAACTACAACAGACGACTGACGCTAGAAATGCTCCACATCAACAGCCTACCAAGTAACAAGAGAATAAACCACAAAACAGATACGGAGAACACTGCATGCTGCTACAGACATCTGACACGAAAAGGGGAGATCGTGCAATATGGAAATAACTACTCAGTGCAATAATAACAACTGACGATGGTGGTGAATCTACGCTAGTTTTTAAGTTTGACTAAGTATATTTACATGTAAGCGATCTTTTTACTTTGTGTTTAGATGTGTTTTTTAAAAGAAAATATTAACAAAAAAATTTTAAAGTAAATGTGATATTAATATATGTGTTATTTATACCTTATTTAATTGTAGATCAGCCCTGAAGATGCAATTCAAAGAATTGCGAAATATCGGCAATAATAAATAAAATATGAAAAAATAAATAACAACAAAACAAGACCTTGAGCTCAATCAATTATTAATTTCTTAAATTAAAAATATAGGTCGAAAAATATACAAAACAAACCTATTAAAATAATGTTTATCCCCTCTCCTCACAGAGGAGGGTATACCAGTATAACTTTTGCTACGAGCCAAAAATTTTACTCTGAGTAACTCTGAGTAACCGATTGACTTTAAATTTGTTATGCGGTAATTTTTCTCAATCTCACGCATAGTTCCAAGATGGGCCGTATTGGTCATCTCCTTCCAGTACATCTCCCACATGGGGTTAACATTAATGAAATATTGACACTTTAGTACTTATACGAATTTTCTAAAATTCCCCACATAGAAGAAGTTACCAGGCCCCTTTCGGTACCTCCCACATAAATGCGTTAATATCAGTTCATACAAATACTAGAGTCCAGTGAAAAGTGGGCGTTATTGGAACGACCCTTTTAGTTCCTCCCACACAAATGGCCCATTTTCCAGCAAAAGTTAACAGCTTGTAACTTCAATACCAATACATACAAATACTTGAAATTTTGTACAGTGTACTGCTTTTATACATAGTACCTAGAGTCCAGCGAGAAATGGACGTCATTGCCACGCCCCATTTGGTACCTTCCAAACAAATTGACTATTTTGCACCAAAAGTAACCAGCTTATAACTTTAACACCAATGCATGAATTAAAGTTATTAAATACAATTCAATTTGATAGTAATTTAATTAAAACAAAAAATAAATTTATGATTATTTTTTGGGAGTGAAGGTGAGGGAATTCGTAAGTCGGTTAACCTGACTAAATTTTCTTTCTAGTTTTTCTGCAAATAGAATTCAAAACAAATTTTACTTGTAAATTAAGTTTCTGTGTCAACGCATTTTTGGTTCACTGTATAAATCTGAATTATGTGCACTAAGAACACATTACTGTAAGGGAGGTGAGGCAGCCGGCTCATGTCCTTAGTAGAACGGTAATGCTTCTTTCTGATGTCGATGCTGATCACCAATTACTCCAATGGAAATGTAGATAATTTTCTGCGAAATTATATTCATTAAAAAATATATTTTTGTTTTAATATTTACTTTAGATGAAGAGCGTTTTTTCCCCTTTTTATCTTTTATGAGTCTTGAACGTATAAGGAAGACATGCATGCGTGAGTGCGTTTCTCACAATAATAATATTATTATTAATATTTTTAATGTTGTTTTTATGACGTGAACATTTTTACCGATATATTTATCTTGTAGTGTTATTTTTTGCAATAGACAGAAAGTAACTGAAACGTATTGTCTCAAACCAAAATAAATTCTGACTGAATAACAAAAGCACAGACCAACAATAAATAACAACAACACATACAAACACGTGAGGTACGATGACGTCGGCATTAGCCGTTGACAAAACTACATTTGTTTTCGTGGTTCGCGATGCGAAACCAAGCAAAAAACAAAAATGTATTGGTATGAGAGTTTTAGTATATTCACTTAGTTCGGCAAAATACGGGTTTGGGTAGCAGTTCTTGTTAAATTCAAGATACTGCTTCCATAAGTATTTCAGCTGATTTAAGTTAAAGACATACACTATTGCTATTGAATTCTGAAGATGATAGAGAGGTGTCTATCGAACTGCAGTCAATTCTACCAATCAATTAAAACTCTCTACCAATTTTTGTAGTTGTTTCTATTACTTTTTTGCAATAGACAGAAAGTAACTGAAACGTATGGTCTCAAACCAAAATAAATTCTGGCTGAATAAGTTATTGGAAAATGTATAGATAGTTAGAAAACTTAGCTTGGTAACAAGAGATATTATTGAATCCGACGCACTTTAATTACACACCAGAAAATGTTTGTCAAATATTAATATACAATATACAATGTACTTTAGAAAACCGAATTTTTGGATGAATAGGATGGAATATTAATGGAGGTAAAAAATGGGTTTTTCTTGAGTAAATGAAGTGGAGTTTTGCTCTTTCATATTTCCGCAGTTCTTGGAAGTTATGGTACTAATGACGTATATCCTTATAAAATAAAGGCATAACGATCATATATATCACTTTCAGAAGTTAATCGCTTTTCCAAATTATGTGCTGAACAAAACACTATTAAAAAAAATTAATTTTGTAATCATCTCCAAATTGTTAATAAAATATTATATTTACAGCGCTCTGTCAAAGACAATATTTAAAGAACAGACTTGAGGGATAAAGTCACCCCCATGAAAAATTTCAAATGTCTACAGCTTACTATCCTAAATGATTCCGAAATTTTGAAGCGACATTTTTGTACTTTTCTAAATTGTTGATAGGAAATGATAAATTTCAATGCATAAAATAATAGCCCCTGCCAACAAGCGTCTATTGGCGTACTCGCATATCTCTAAGATGTCATCAGTAGTATACAATTACTGCGATTATAAAATAGTAAAAACGCGGAATTGAATTGAGTTTTTTTTGCAACACGCGTCTTAAAATTTATAGAGGAGGGTATACATGCTTTGCTACCAGCCAAAAGTGTAACACATCGAAGGAGTTACCTAAGTCATTTGACGAATGTCCATCCGTCTGTCTGTTGCGCGGTAACTCTCGAAAGGATTAACCGATTGACTTAAAATTTGGTAAGCGGTAACATTTTTAGTACCTCCCCATAAAGGGCTAACTTTTAGTGAAATATTGATTCTTTAATCATTTCTATACTACTTATTCGAATCTTCTGATATTTCACACATAGTACTAGTTTATTAGTCACTATCACCTAAAGAAAAATTTAAAAATTTTACAATTCCCTTTGGGTACGTCCCACACAAATGGACCTTATTATACCAAAAGTTAACTGATGAGGGGATTCGTTACTCGGTTTATCCGGCTGAACTTTATTAATTGTTATACTCTCACTTTAGTGAAACGGGGGAATATATCATTTTCTGAGGGCCGAAAGTGTAACACTTCGAAGGAGTGACCTAAGACCTCATTTACGTTCGACGGAAATCCGTTTTGGGCCATTTTAAGTCATTTAAGCAATGTCCGTCCGTCTGTCTGTCTGTTTGGCTGGAGCGCACGATAACTTTTGGGTCATTTTAGGTCGAATGATCAATGTCCGTACGTCCGACCGCCTGACTGTTTGTCTTTCTGCCGATTGACCTCAAATTTGGTATGTGGTAATATTTATTTCCTATCTCAGGCTAAATTCGAAGATGAACCATATTGGCTCTCCTTCTAGTACCTCCCCCACAAAGCGTAACATCAGTTGAAATATTAATTACCCTATAACTTCTATATTACTACTCAGAATCTTTCACTATTCTACACATAGTATTAGTATCTTGGTCGATATCATCTTGTGAAAAATTGTCTAAGTTGTCACGCCCCTTTTGGTACCTCCCATAAAAATTAACCATTTGGCACAAAAAAAGTTAACGTCTTATAACTTTGGTTCCTGCATACACAAACACTTGAAATTTTGTACAGTGTAATGTTTTTATAGTACCCACAGCTATTTATGCAATAATGGTCATAATTTATATATTTATCCATTTTTTATATTTTTATGGTTTTTTTGTAAACCCTACACCACTCTGAGGTACAGGGTATTACAACTTTGTGCATTTGTTTATAACACCCAAAAGGAGAAGAAATCGACCCTTCGATTATTATACCTATCGACCTAGAATCACTTTATGAGTTGATTTAGATATGTCCATATGTCCGTCTGTCTCTCTGTCTGTCCGTCTGTGCATGTATACTTGTAATCAAAGTACAGGTCGCAACTCGATCTCAACGAAACTTTACACATGCCTTTCTGTTGACCCAAGGACGATCCCTATTAAATTTTGTTAAAATCGGTGCAGATTTACAATGTCTCCAATATATATGTATTTACCTCTGATTTGACATATATGCACAGTATAAGCAACATTTTTGAACCGATTTGTATAAAAATCGACAGAGAAAAGACTATTGATGCACTTAAAGACAATACTACATTTTGAAGAAAATGGGTTCAGATTTAGAGATAGCCCCCAAATATATGTTACCCCGGATTTAATATGCAAGTGCTGTAAAAAATGTATTTTATATCCGATCAGTACGAAATTCAGCGGAAAAAGATTTCTTTTTACATGAATAAACACTGCCAAATTTGGGAAAATCAGTTCAGATTTAGATGTAGCCCCCATGTATATGTTACCCCCAATTTGACATGTAAGCTGCATAAAAACTATATTTTATATGCGATCAGTACGAAATTCGGAAGAAAGAGGTTCCTTATTACATAAATTAACACTGCCAAATTCTGAGAAAATCGATTCAGATTTAGATATATATATACTAGGCCGGGTCGATTTGTGAGGAGGCAAAAAAAGCCGCCATTGCTCAGTGAAAATCGTATTCTAGGGATCAAAATAAGAAACTTTGCCGAAGGAACCATACCTCTAAAACGAATTCTGATGTCCCGGAATTTGGGTCGAACTTTTGGGTAGGGGCAAATTTTGAAAAATCCCAATTTGACCCATTTACAGTGCTCCATCTACCTCTAAAACGAATTCTGATGTCCCGGAAAAAATCCCACTTTGACCCATTTAGAGTGCTCCAATCGAGTCCAAATGTATGACCGACCCCCACTAACTTTGGAGGCCCGACCCACCCATGCCAGTGGCACACCCCCTGGAACCCCCTGGGGGTTCCATACATTTGGACTCGATTGGAGCACTCTAAATGGGTCAAAGTGGGATTTTTTCCGGGACATCAGAATTCGTTTTAGAGGTATGGTTCCTTCGGCAAAGTTTCTTATTTTGATCCCTAAAATACGATTTTCACTGAGCACTTCACTGAGTGGGGGTCGGTCATACATTTGAACTCGATTGGAGCACTCTAAATGGGTCAAAGTGGGATTTTTTCCGGGACATCAGAATTCGTTTTGAGGTATGGTTCCTTCGGCAAAGTTTCTTATTTTGATCCCTAGAATACGATTTTCAATGAGCAATGGGCGATTTTTAAATCGACCCGCCCTAATATATACAAATGTGTCCCTCACGATTTGGTATCAACCCGCTCCAAGACTTGTAATTTACTTACGGGGTCTGAATATTTAATATCGACCTATGTAGTTCATTTTTGGCTAAAATGTTTATAAATAGTTTTTAAATAGGTAAAATAAAATCTCGCTATAATTCTTTTTTCAAAATTTTTTTAAAAAAAATCATGTAAATGTTATGGATGAAATAATAACACTAGTCTGACAATCTTCGTCCGCTTTTGCAAAACACTGCACAGTGGTACGAATTCAAAAAGGGGAAATAATTCGACAGTTTCTTAAACCAAACAACCGATTGCGACCAAACATGCCATGGTAGATGAAGAGTTGTTAGAGAAGTTAAGTTTTATATTTGGGTCCCCTATGTCAGACAGGGACGGAGCTAGAGGGCCTCAAAGATGGCCACATCGGGGGAATAAAATGTTCAAGCGCGTGTAACTCATGTTTCTCTTTCGATTTCAAAAAAGTGTGTGTGTGTACTACTAACTGAGGTCTACAAAAAAACTTTTTACACCTAAGAACTATCTCGTATAGTTACCGAGATATCTATCTTTCCTTACTGGTGTCAATTAAAAAATAAAAGTTTCTTTCTTCACCTCAAATTTAAAAAAAAAAATACTTTTGCCCATATGGAGACTATATATAAATCTCCTACGATTTTATTTAAATTTGACAATGTTAGTTTTTGTATCAAGAAAGTTTTCATAGCCAGATTTTATAATAATCAGATGTAAAAAAACAGTTGATACCTAATTCGAAAAAGTTGACAAAATTTTATCAGGATTGGTCAAAATGGGTCTGAAGGACATACATCGCTAGATCGAGTCGACTGGTGGTCTGTATACTTTAATGTTGACCTAGTTACAATCATCCGATCTCAAATAATCCAGGAAAACGGACGCACATGGATAAATCGCCTTAGAATTTTATGACGATCAATAATATATATTAACGGTGTCCAGGTCAATTTTTAGAAGTTTGACAAATGAAGTATACACCCGTCCTGGTGAAGGCTATACGATCCATCATGGAAATCATGCAATCAGAAGAGGCAAGCATGTGGATACTGACAACACTGTACAACAATTTCGAACTTTTTCCAAAATAACGGGGTTTCGACAATGAATCCTGGTAGAGGAGGCAAAAAAATATACGCGTATCGGCGTTTTGAAAAACCACAACGGAAATTATTTTAGGGGGCGTTAAAGTATTCCCCTTTGCCTGTTCGTGCAGCATATCGGTACGGTATACGATAATATTTCTTCTTCATATCTTCGTTGTAAAGAATGTTAAGCAACTTTGTGGAAAACATTAAGCCCTATATTTTTGTGGAAGATATTAAACCTCTAACTCCCCATATAACGATAATTGTTGGCTCTATTTCAATAAATATTATAGAACGCCCCTAAAAATGGGGAGCGCGGGAATTAAATGTTCTACAAAAATGTTGGCCATATATATGTAGACATATATATGCACTACATATGTATACACACACAAAAGCCCAAAACTTAACACAAACAATAAAAAAACAGTCAAATTCCAAACAAAAACACCGATTTGGAATATTCGTGTAGCCATGTTATTCATACGACCCAGAGGTAAGGCAATAAATATACCAGTAAAGAGTGGTTTAACTGGAATTTGATTGTTGGTGTTTTTATTAAATTTTGGGATACGGTATGTTCTGACAAATGTAGTAAAATTGT